>OZ025302.1:137794868-139179868 GCA_964019185.1 Maratus speculifer | reverse complement strand
TTAGTACTAATAAACTTAGAATAATGGTATTTGAGGCTTAAAAACAATTCGTTTTTTAATCATCTTGAAAAGAACTTTACATAAATAACTGTCACCTAAATGGCTAATAAAAAATATGTACCAATTCGTGCTTGCGCCCCATATTTAATTATAATTAAATTGTATAATTGTACAATTTTATAATTGCGTTATAAAAATGCATAAAAAATAGGCTTGAACACATAAATTTATAATTTAAAAAAATTTGTACAGAGAAACTTCCATTTAATGAAGTCTTATCGTTACACGTAAACACTTCGTAGAAAATTTGTTAAATAGAAATCAACTCAAACTCATGGAATTTGTATAATAAAATACATATGCATAAAAAAAATACAAATACAATGGAAATATTAGAAAAATGAATTTTTATTCGGGCAGTAACTTTTTCTTAAATGTAATTTAGACGTAAGAGAAAAATTTAATCGGGATAGTGTCTTTAAAAAACACATAATATTTTTTTATTGTTCCTACCAGAACCCTTAATCAGTAATCTTGGTAATTTTATTTAACACATGCTGTTGAAAGGTACGATGAAGATGTAATTTTCAAAATAGTGGTAGAAGCAATAAAATTTAGCCTACAGAATGCGTCCTCTGCATATTTAATTTCTATCAAAAATTTAATTTAATCAACATAAAATATTATTTTACTCAATTTGAATTTTTACGTAATTGAATGCGGTCGACAAATGGCCCTTTTTTGGAACTCCGCACTGATGCGAGTTCACTAGATATCGCAAACTTTTAAATTTTGATTTGCTTTAGTGTTTAAGTACGCAGTTCGATTAAATAGCTGTAACATTTTTCTTTCTATTACAATTATTTATTTGTTAATGTGTTGATTTCGTTATGGAAAATTAGCCGGGAAAAAAGGATGAACTACTTATATTCTTTTGTTTTAAAGACAAACTCGTTAATTAGCCTCAATCGAGCTGCACATGAAGGAGATAGATTATTTTAAAAATCATTATTTTAAAAAAAATCATGCTTCAAAATTATTTAAAAGCGATAAAAAAAAAAAAAAAAAAAAAAAAAAAATCGAAATATAGTTTTCAAACTAACGCATTTGAAATTAAATGTTCACATCTCTGGTTGCAGATGTAGAATGGCTGCACTAATAGAAGTTCACTGTACCTATCATTTTGTAGTTTAATCAGTTATTTGCTGACAAATAATGAACAAGCATTTTTTATTGATATTTATGACAGTCGATGAATTAATTTTATAAATATGAAGAAAATATTGACATAATACTAATCAGGTATTATGTCAGAGTTAAATGATAATAATCAAAACAGCCTCGCTGATTAGGATCATCTATTTTTTTCTCCTTGTTTTTAAAAATATTATTCTTTTATCGTAGATTATATCATAGCTATTAATTTTATCAGCATAAACAGAAAAATACATCCATACCGGGATTTATGCATAATAATGTCGCTCATTAAATACATTTTTAAAACGCAATTGAAAGATTTTAATTTATCTTTACCGGATAACTAAAAACAGTCGGCTCTCGTTAATTCGAATTCGTCGGGACCACAAGAAATGTTCTAATTATCCAGAGTTCGAATTATAAACTAGTTGGATGTGCCAATCCCAAAACTTTCTTCTATCTCATACATACATTTTAATATTTAAAAAAAAAATAGTTACTCATTTTAATGCTTTAATAATTTTAATTCAATACCATACCAACTTTGATTTTCATCTTAAATTTCTGCTTCAATCAATTAACCGGAGCAAAAACGAATTTCCGTCTCTGCACGAGCCGATGAACAATAGAATGATCGTCAGATTTTTTTTTTTCAAATTGAGGGAGGACCTACTTGCCTTACCAAAAAATAATCTTACACAAAAAATTTAGTTCAGTTCTAGAACTAACTTCATACACTTTTATGTGGTGCAATATTGAAAATAGCATAAATTTCGCTATTGCAGAGCCCCCTTCCGGCGGATTTTTTTCAGATTCAGGGCGATCCAACTAGCCATAGCCATACACTTACATAAAAAATTTCGTTCAATTCGATGCATAACTTCATATACTTTTGGTTGGTACAATATTAAAAATGGCACGAAAATCGCGATTGCAGCGCCCCCTTCCGGTGGATTATTTTCAAATTCAGGGAGGACCAACTAGCCATAATCATACACATACACAAAAAATTTGGTTCAATTCGATGCATAACTTTATATACTTTTGGTCGGTACAATATTGAAAATGGCACAAAAATCGCGATTGCAGCGCCCCCATCCGGCGTAATATTTCAAAACTGAAGGAGGACCTGCTTGCCACAGCCAAAAACATTCACAAAAAAATTTGGTTCAATTCTATGCATAACTTCATACACTTTTTGATGGTAGAATGGCGACATACACACAGACACACAGACAGACGGACAGACAGACATTTTGTAAAAACATGTATTTTGGAATCTCTGACCCCTAAAACGTGTAAATCCGTCGAAAACCGGAAGTCGAAAAAAATTTCGATTACAATACTTTCTTCTATTGAAGATAGAAGAAAGTAAAAATATGAGAGGAATGCATATTTAAAAGGATACTATTACAAAGGAAATAATGCTATAGTAATTTTTTTTTATATTTCAGCTTTTATCGTTAAAATATGACTTGATATTAAATTAAAAGATATAAATATATAAACTAATTAACAATATTTAAAAAATATAAATAAAACATCATTTGCATTATAACCACACTTTTTAGATGAATGGATAAATACGGCATGTCGAAAGCATTTTTGTATTGCTTCAGGTTTTATAGCGTCCTACCTACACATACACATAGACGCATGCCAGAAAGAAATTTTTAAAAAGGCCAACACAGGAACAAACAAGCCAGGGCCGTAGCTAAGGGGGCGCTATGGGCGGCTCAGCCCCCCCCCCCTGAAAAATATTCCAAGGTCACTAAATGAATTTCTGTTCCGAAAATTCAAATAAAATTCTGTTCAAAAACCTAATTTAGCTTTGAGACCCTTTCACAGTTTTGCGGAATTACTAAATTGTATCTAAAATAAGTGTTTCAACACTCCCTCATCCTATTTGTACACATGAAGCTAACATGATGTTTAATTTTGCACCAGTTATACACTCAAAAATTTCATCATCATATAGTTTTCTTAGCATAAAATGAAGTTATTACAGCAGTTTAATAAGAAACATAGTACCTATAATGTGAAGATGCATTAATTTATCTTTCTGTGTCAGAGAGAGAAAAAAATTATGAGCCCCCTCCTACATTCTGTTGAACCTCCCCTATTGTTCACTTCTAGCTACGGCCCTGAAACAAGTTCAGAATACAGGCTGAAAATATTCCGAAAATAATATGTCTAAAGCCAATGATGCAAAAAAGAGAAAAATATATTTGTATTTTGGTCTTATGTAGCCAACAGGTTGATGCATGATTTTTGCGAATTATGTTTTAAATATACGTGTTTTGCAAATGAAAATTGAAAACACTTTTACGTGAATATACTGCATATTGGACACGATAGAATATAAATGAGAAAGCATAGTCTTTGCTTCGTAAAAATATCAAAAAGGGATGCAAGATAAATAAAGAAATACTTTTGAAAAATGTTTTACAATTCTACATTTTTATCGTCTTAGCTAAATTAAATGATAAAATGTTATTAACAAAAAACTTAGATTAATTCAAAATGGTCGTGGCAAATGAAGATCCAAAAATAAAACAAGCATTTCTAAAGCAGCTTCGTAAAAAAATAAAAAGAATTTTTGTTATTTATATATCGTTCTTTGGCAACTAACAAGTTGATGCAAATTTCTGCGAATAATGTTTTAAATACGTGCTTTGCAAATCGAATGCAGATTTACAGAAATACTACATGCTCATATCGCAATAGAATATAAACTAGTCGTTGGGGGCCACCGTAATACTTACCCATCATGGATATGTATATGAAAATAAAACATGTGAAAACTATTTATACAATGCATTGCAATTCATAAACAAAATTTAAATATTGTTAATATACATAGTAATGCTATATTAAAGAACTGCTGATGTACCATTTTCGACAAATTATATAAAACGCCAAACTACTCAAGTAGTACCGAACTGCGTAAAACAAAACATCCTTATAACTCCAAAAATAATAACTAACAATTAACTGCGTCGGATTAAGCGTCTCATTTCCAATTAAAATATACTTCTGAATTGAAATTTGAATGAAATACAGGGACATGAAAAATCCAAGAATGTGGAAAACAAGATTACAAATATCTCGGCAACTAATAATCCGATCGACTTCGTTCTATATGCAAAATGTGTGTTATTTTATTGCCTTTTACGTCCATTCCTTAGAACAAAATAATTCGAAAATTTTTATATACCTTTCATCAGAACGAATTTTTCGAGAGTCCGAAAAAAATAGTTCCGGATAATCGAGGTTACTGATATTATATAGGCTTCGTCCCATTCTTACATACTAAATACATACAAAATTTCAAGTCTCTATCTCAATTTGTTCGGGAGATAGAGCGTTTACAGACAGACAGACAGACAGACAGACGGACGGACGGCAAAAAAAATTTTCTAAAAATATGTTTTTCGGAATCTTTACTATCTAAAACGTGTAAATCCGTCAAAATTTTTTTTCGATTTTCAAAACGATTGCAAGACTTACCCTATACTAAGTATGATGGGTAAGTAATAATGAGATACAACATTTCGCCAGAATACCATAAATGAATTTTTTTTAAAAAACAGCTTTAATACATGAGTAATTTTGAAAAATTAATTACATTCCACTTAGTTAACTGTTTAAATGAGTAATATTTTTTTTTTTTTTTTTTCAAAAAAATCCGTAGAATTTTCTGCAGATTTAACAAGAAATCTTTTCTTAATTTTCATGTTTATTAATAATTTATTGCATTAAATCTCGAATTCTAAACGAGTTTAGAAAATTTATTGCATATTATCACGAAAACTGAAGTCAAGTATGTTTTACAACTAAAGTGTAACATTAAGTAATGAGATATAAACTTTCTTTGTGTAACAATTAACTTTTCTTTGGTCAGGTCAAAGTATAGAGTTTTTTAAGCTAATTGAAATCATTACAAATAATTTATCTAACGATTCGCTACTGTTGCGATAAATCTTTGATAGTGATTTCATTAAATCATGATATCTTATGATATTTTTTATGATATTTTACTACGCTTTATTACACATTATTCTTTCAGTAAAATAATTTTTACTTTAAATTTAAAGAGTAAAATATAGGTTTAAATGAAAAGAATGGCAAATGACGCAAAGAAAATTAAGCAAATAATAATAATTATTATTATTACCAAACGTCTAAAATTAAATGAAGTCATATAATAAATGCATAGACATACCGGGTGTCCTAAAAATGACTGATGGATTTTGAAATTCAATAACTTGCAAACGGTGACAGCTATTTTAAAAAATTTTGCAGGAGGGTTATGTATAATGCCAGGAGTTTTTTTAACCGTAACACTTGATTTTAGTTCGAATTTCAAACACTAGGTGGCGCTGACGGCGATTGAAGGCCAGGTGATCAATGCTGAGTGAAGCATCGACCTGGCTTTCAATCACCGTCAGCGCCACCTATTGTTTGAAATTCGAACTAAAGTCAAGTGTTACGGTAAAAAAAAACTCCTGGCATTATACATAACCCTCCTGCAAAATTTTTTTAAATAGCTGTCACCGTTTGCTTGAATTTTAAAATCCATCAGTCATTTTTGGGACACCCGGTATATTAACATTACTACATGCAAATAGTACCAAAAATACTTCTTAAAACAAAATAATACTCTATTAAAAGATATGTACTATTAATAGTACACCAGACGCGAAAGCATTAAATACGTGCTTTGCAAATTGAATGCATATTTACAGATACATAATGCATGTTCATCACAATAGAATATAAATAATGAGATACAACATTTTCTCCCGAATATCACAAATGAATAAAAATATGACTTTCACACATAATTAAATTGGAAATATTAATTACATTCCACTCAATTAACTCTTTAAATGAGCAATAAAATTTTATTTATTTGAAAAGAAAGTCAAAAGGATTTTCTGCAGATTTAACAAGAAATCTTTTTTTTTTTTTTTTTTAATTTTCATGATAATTAATAACTTAAATTGCCTTAAATTTCGAATTCTAAACGAGTTTAGAAGATTTACTGCATTTTTATAGCATATCATAATACCTTTGCATGAATATTCTACATGTTAAACCACGATAGAATAGTAATGATGGGACATAGTCTTCGCTTCGTACGAATATCGTAAAGGCATGTAAGATAAATAAAGAAATACTTTTGGAAAATGCTTGACATTTCTACATTTTTATCGTCTTTACGATATCAACATAAATGTTAAATGAATTCAAAATGGTTTGTGGCGAATGACGATCCGAAAATAAAACAAACATTTCTAAAACAGCTTCGTAAAAAAAAAAAAAAAAAAAAAAAAAAAAATTAGTTATTTATATTTTGTTCTTTGGCAACTAATAGTTTGATGCAAATTTCTACGAATAATGCTTTAAATACGTGCTTTGCAAATCGAATGCATATTTACAGAAATGTATTGCATGTTCATCACAAATAGAATACAAATAATGAGATACAACATTTCGCTAGAATATCATAAATGTATAAAAACATAACTTACGAAAAATTAATTACATTTCACGTAGTTACAGGGATGTAGCAGAAGGTATATGGAGGTATACGCCGTATAGCTTCTGGATTTTTTAAAGAACAAACGTATACCCTCTGTTTCTCAAAAAAGCTGTAGTATATACATTCTAGGGTATACTCTTGGTTTAAAGTGTATATCTTTTTTTTTTTTTTCGACTACACCACTGCGTAGTTAACTGTTTAAATGAGTAATAAAATTTTATTTATTTGAAAAAAAATCAAAAGAATTTTTTGAAGATTTAACAAGAAATCTTTTCTTAATTTTCATGTTTATTAAGAATTTATTGCAATGAATCTAAAATTCTAAACGAGTTTAGAAGATTTATTGCATATTATCACGAAAACTGAAGTCAAGTATGTTTTACAACTAAAGTGTAACAATAAGTAATGAGATATAAAACTTTTTTTTCTACTATAACAAATATTTTTTCCTATTATAATGAACAGGTCAAAATATAGAATTTGTTTTCACTATTTGAAATCACGACAAGTAATTTATCTATCCATTTGCTACTGTTGGGATAGATTTTTGATAGTGATTTTATTAAAAGTTATACAGAAAAACCTCCATAACGGACACTCCCAAATAACGGACACCTCTTTTTAACGGACAGTTTACCGATCCACACTCCCAAAATCTAAATTTTTGTATGTTTAACCTCTGAATAACGGACATTCTGAATAGCGGACAGTAATTTTTGCGATAAAGTATGAGAAATTATTTTTTAACGAAGAAAAAAAGTAAAAAACCTTTAAATTTGTCAGGGCAATGTGTCAAAATTTTGTGATCACAGATAAATGTAGAGAGTGGGACGGGTCCCACTCGTTCCTCCCCCCCTCCCCCCCACATCCAGTATTAAATTCAGGGGATGGTCCGAAAGGCATTACATCCCGGAGCATCACAATACTCCCCCTCCCACACTCCCCTCCGGAAGATTTGAGATTTTATGCTTTTAAGAAGTGGCAAAATACAAACAGCAGTAAAACTTAAAAGAAAAAAAAAGTGATGATTTAGGAAAACTAAAACTATTGACATGGTTAAAACTTCACATTGAAAAAAAAAAAAAACAATGTAAACTTTAAATGCTAAAGGAAACTTTTAAAATACATTTTTTTGCATGAATGTAACCGTGTATAAAGCAATGTACCATTTTATTTTAATTTTTTTGCTTAACAAATAATTTTAATTTCTGATTGATCATATATTAGAATTTTAGGACATATAAAAGTCAATTAATGACACTTTAAGCATTTCTTAGCAATTTTTGAATCTCCGAGATTTTTCCCAATAGCGGACACCTCCGAATAACGGACAGTTTCCGCGCTCCCGAGGTGTCCGTTATTTGGAGGTTTTACTGTATTACATTCCCTATCGAAATAAATATGTATATTTTTGAAAAATGCATTACATTTCTACATTTTTATCGTCTTAGCTAAATTAAATAATAAAATACTGTTAATGTAAAACTTAAATTAATTCAAAATAATTGTGGCATGCAGATCCGAAAATAAAACAAACATTTTTAAAGCAAACCGCTTACGGTACAAGAAAAAAGAAGAGAAATTTTAATTATTTATATTTCGTTCTTTGCAAACAAACAGGTTGATGCATAATTTCAGCGAATTATACTTTAAATACGTGCTTTGCAAATCGAAGCATATTTACAGAAATGTACTGCATGTTCATCATAATAGAATATAAATAATCAGATACAACATTTCGCCAAAATATCAAAAATGAATGAAAAAAAAAAACTTTTTCACACATGATTAATTTTGAAAAATTAATTACATTCCATTTAGTTAACTATTTAAATGCGTAATAAAATTTTATTTATGTGAAAAAAAAAAAAAAAAAAAAAAAAATCAGAAGAATTTTCTGCAGATTTAACAAAAAAATTCTTTCTTTATTTTCATGTTTTTTAATAATTTATTGCAATGAATCTAGAATTCTAAACGAGTTTAGAAGATTTATTGCATATTATCACACGAAAACTAAAATCAAGTATGTTTTACAATTTAAGTATAACGTTAAATAATGCGATATAAAACTTTTTTTTTTTTTTTTTTTTTTTTTGCATAACAATTATCTTTTACTATTATAATGAACAGGACAAAATGAAATTTTTTTTTTCTTTTTTTTCACTAATTGTAATAGAAATCGCCACAAGTAATTTATCTATCCATTCGCTACCGTTGTGATTGATTTTTAATAGTGATTATATTAGAAATAATACTACGTTTCCTATCGAAATAAATATACATGTTGCCAATTTAAAAACTGCACTAATTTTTTAAAATAATTTCTTGATTACTTTATCTAGTTGAATATGGCCCATTTTTAAATTTTCTTTTACAAAAAAAAAAAAAAAAAAAAAAAAAAAAAAAAAAAATTCTATATTGATAAAATAATAATAATAATAATAAGGGAGGTGGCTGTAAATAAGAAACAGTCAAACCCCCTTTCTAAATATACAGACCTTCAACCCCGTTTTCTTCTAATTTAATAATCATAATTATCTACAACTTTCAATATATTAAATCTTCTATCCAAAATATAATCAAAACGCTGATTTCTTGAAAATTGCATTAATAATGATAAGCAGGATTTAATAAATCTCATAAATATTTCGTTAAATACGGATAATCATAATTTTTCAATTTATTTGAAAACGACTACTTGAACCAGTTCCCATAAGGTTCGAATAGCGACATTTAACTCAAAAATAAAGTTTTCACTCAATACGAATGGGAAAAAAACTCAAAACATTCTTGGAGAGAGAAAAAAAAACAAAAAAAAAACAAGAGACAATGTAAATAACGGAAACACACAATTAAAATGTCTCATTAGAATTTAAAATCTGCACAGTCATTGCATCCACTTTTTTATCCTTGTTGCTTCGAAAACTGATATTTCATGTCACCTACATAAGACGAAAATAATAGAAATGACTCATTTTCGTCGCCCACTTCACACTAGAAAGTTCACACAGAATGAATGCTCCACTTCCAGAAATTGATTTTTTATATGTGTAACATAAAATTCCGCTAATGAACCTCATTTATAGAAAGTAACTACAGTAGAATCTCATTACAACGAATGTTACTTTGGCGAATTTTCCTTTTTAACGAATATTATTTGAATTGTTAAAGAAATCCTACCATCCAATTTCACTACACAAATATTCAAGTTAATCATTCTTCCTCAAAAGTGTTCGTTGTAACCCCATTTTACTTTATTTGCCACCAATAAAATTTAATAAGTATGAAAGTTGAAAACATTTTTTTTTTTTTTTTTTTTAATATATACACTCTGATACGCATTCAAAGTTTATCTTGAAAATCACACCTCTTTAACCGGTTTCCTGATTACCCCGAGTTATCTCGGGTTTACATACATGACAATTAATTACCATCCGGGGAAAATTCGGGCATGGCATAATTTGTCACTATGATTTGTTTTATCACCTTTTTACTCGACCTGAAGCTTAAACAGAAGTAAAATAATAGTATATAATATAATAAACTATGTATAATTAAATTAATATAATATTTGATTGCCAGTTTTCCAAGCTTTGTGATATGCAATGCAAATGATGAAATGCAACGATGTAAAAGGCAAAAATATGATGATTTCTACATTTTTTTCTTTTTTTAATTGGCACGGGAAGCGGTTACATGACTTCATATCGTGATTTTTTAAAATACATTCCGATCCAATACATAAATTTGGCGTAGACACTGAAACCGAAAATTTACCGCTTCATCGTTTTGAATTCCATTTAATAGAAATCGCAAATTGGTATATTTATTTAAAATATACCGCTTCATCGTTTTGAATTCCGTTTAATAGAAATCGCAAATTGGTATATTTATTTAAAATATACATGCATATATATTTGCTTTGTTTCTTTCATAAAATATGACAGTGGGAAAAAACAAACAAACTTTTCAGGATTAGTAAATTGATTTCTCAACGTATAATTATAAATTTACTTTATTAAGCTACCAATTAACAATAGGATAGCTTAATTTTTTAATTCTCACAGACTAATTTTTTTTAGTTGTATTTTATTTTCCATTTATTCAGTGTTTAAAATGGCATTGTTGTAATTTCACAGTCATTTAGGCTATTTTGGCAATCGTAGTTTATCTCACAATTCAATTCATTGTTGTTGCAATTTTAAAGAATATTGGGCGCTTTATCGACTGCGGCGGGATACCTTGAAACTGCCTTAAAAATTAATATATTGATTTCTACTAAAGTTATAAAAATATTAAAATGATATCAGGGGCGTATTTAAGTAGAATTCATTAGGGGGGCGTAAATGACGATTTTGCCGACTAACTTAAAATATATATGTTTATATCTTTAAAAGTATGTTTCTGTATTTGTATATATGCATCTACCGGATGTCCTAAAATTGACTGACTGATTTTAAAACTCAGTAACTTGCAAATTGTGGTAGCTGTAAAATTAAATTCCTACAAGAGTGTTATGTAAAAATGTAAGATAGCAGGAGTTTTTTACCGCGATTCTCGATTTTAATTTAAAAAAGTCCTTCCGGCAATGCCGGAAGGAAGAGGTAGCTTTCATATACTTATATATTTATTTATTTATTTTAAAGTAAGTTACATTGTTCAAAAATACTAAGCTCAAATTAGTGGAAATAATCTTATAAAATTAGTTATTTTATAAGATTGAATACTAGTTTTTGTCAAGACTGAATATTAATAGGAATTTTTAGAAATTAGTCATCTTTTATTCAACCTGGTTTTATTTTAAGCGATTTAGAGAGTCACCAAATTCCACGATATCATAAAGTGTATGCCATTTTAAAGCAACATGATGGATCTTTCAGATCAGGCCGTTTCAAAATGTCAGCCATAAGCAAAATTCAAAGTGCTATAACTCAATCATTTTTTAAGATATAGACAAAATAAAAAGTGTTCTGGAATCGTTGTTTTAAGTTTTAACACGTAAAAGGAAAATATTTTTCAACTTTTAATTTTTTCGCATTTAATTTTAAATTTTAAATTTTTTAAAAAATTTAAAATGGCCACCATTTTGAAACAAAATAGTGGATGATGTTGGCCAACGAACTCGGTTGAGACATTTGTATGTACTACATACATACCAAGTTTCGTTGAAATCGGTTCATAAATACGCGTGTTATCAAGTGACAAAAATCAGATCGTTTCAAAATGTCAGCCATAAGAAAAATTCAAAGTGCTATAACTCAATCATTTTGTAAGATATAGACAAAATAAAAAATGTTCTGGAATTGTTGTTTTAAGTTCTAACACGTAAAAGAAAAATAGTTTTCAAATTTTGATTTTTTCGCATTTAATTTTAAATTTTAAATTTTTTAAAAAATTTAAAATGGCCACCATTTTGAAACAAAATGGTGGATGATGCTGGCTAACGAACTCGGTCGAGATATTTGTATGTACTATGTACATATAAAGTTTCATTGAAATCGGTTCATAAATATGCGTGTTATTACGTGACAAAAATCAGATCGTTTCAAAATGTCAGTCATAAGAAAAATTCAAAGTGCTATAACTCAATCATTTTTTATGATATAGATAAAATAAAAAGTGTTCTGGAATCTTTGTTTTAAGTTCTAACACGCGAAAGAAAAATATTTTTCAACTTTTAATTTTTTCGCACTTAATTTTAAATTTTAAATATTTAAAAAAAATTAAAATGGTCGCCATTTTGAAACAAAATGGCGGATGATGCTGACCAACGAACTCGGTCGAGACATTTGTATGTACTATGTACATACCAAGTTTCATTCAAATTGGTTCATAAATACGTTAGTTATCGCATGACAAAAATCAGATATATATATATATATATATATATATATATGGTTATATATATATATATGTCAACATTTGAACGGAGGGTGGTTTTGGGGTCTGGGGGTCATGATCGGTGAAAATATACCAAAATTTTCCGGAAATTCTTTCCTCCGGACGGCTGCAATAGGTAGCTTTTTACTTTTTATAATGAAAGCTACCTAATAGCGGGGATAGATGGTACTGTTAGCAACAGGCGCTAAATCTGAGCCCTTTTGGCCTCTTTTCTCAGTTCTGGTGTGAAAGAAAAAGATTAAATATATGCAGTGGAGACTCCTAATAACAAAATTACATTGGTAACTGAGAGTCATTTCATATATTTAATCTCCTTTTGTCGCAACAAGACAGAGAGTGAAGAGAAACAAAATATCGGCCCCCAATTTAACAACCATTGCTAGCAATGTCATGTATTTCTTCTATTTTAAACTTAAGTCGAGAAACGCTGTAAAAAACACTTCTCACATCTTACCTAACCCTTCTGCAAATATTTTTTAAATAGCTGCGACCATTTGTAAGTTATTGATTTTTTAAATCAGTTAATTCATTTTAAGACACCCTGTATGTTCTATATAAAATCCAACATTATTAACTCACCGAGATTAACTCATTAGTGTCTAGCGTCTCTTTTTAGGGACAGTTACAAAAAAGACAAAAAAGCACTTTTCACACCAGTAAATAGAAAGATAAATAAGTCCTATTTTTTAAGAGACCTCAATAAATTAAGATCAAAGTTATTCTTCTTTTAAAAGTGGTGGGAAACCCAAAAATTTCATTTTTATTGAAGAACATAATTTGGGCATTAATGGGTTAAATTTCTCACTTTAAAACATCGAATATTTTACACTTATTGAGGAGACTATAAGATAGGTTTAAAGATGGACATTCTATACTACCCCTTACGTCATATTGCCATAAATATTCCCGTTGCGTATTATTATTATATTAATTAATGAATTAATTTATTTAATTTATTAATTGCGTATTATTATTATATTAATGAAAATTTGTTTATTTTATTGCTGATAGTACAGCAGGAAATTCGAATCCAAATTAATTAAACAAGTTGAACTTTTTAGTAAGAAGTTACTTGGAATTTATTTGCAGTAAACTTATTTATATTAAAAAGGATTAAATCAAAATTTATTTTATTACTCTTCCTAGGTCGGGCTGGGATAGGGACTTACTTTTTTCCTGAAAGATCGGATCAGGCCGGGCCTAATTTATTTTTTTCGTACCGAGCCGGGACGGATTTCATTCTTCTTAGCCTTCACGGGCCAAAATATTTTGTCCCAGTTTTGAGCCAGCCTATATGAAAATCATTGTCTCGGCGTAGCCAGGTCTGTTGAAAGATCAGTAAAATTTGTCCTGAGCCAAAAATTTTTGCAAAGAAAGCATACAGTTTAAAATAGCCTTTATTCTTCAATTAAATATAAAAATTTATTCTTTTTAAAGAATCGTAGATTTCTAAGCTCATTAAAATGTAGTAAAATGTATAAAAAAAAGTATTTGCCTATGGCGGAATAATGTTTTAAATTGAAAATTGCGTTTCATCCATACAAAATTAATGCAATTTGTGAGGGTAAAATATAATACATTTTTATACCTGCTAAGAAGGAAACATGTCTATAACGATTTTTTTCTTTCCTATGCGATTCCGTTTTAGAAGATTTTACTGTATACCATTTTAAAGATATTTATATCTCCAATACATGGAATACGGATTAATAGTATTAAGGATAGCTGAAACATTTACATACAACAAACAGCGGTTCATTTTAAACATAAACTACGTCATTTCTATATAAATGAAGGTCATAAACGTTAGAAAAATTCTAAGGTTTTTTTTTTTTTAATCAGAACTTCTCCATACAAGTAAAAATCACTATTTAGTAGAAATCCAATCGGACTGAGTTGGAATTTTGCGGGGCGGTTTCGGGTGAAATTCCAACTTCTTTTTAGGGCCGGGCCAAGATTTTTTTCAAACAGGTCGAGCCTGAAAATTATGGCCCATGTGGATCTCTATCTCTAGTCTCTAAAAGGGATAAAAAAACATTTTATTCAACAGACAGGTCAATTTTTCAATAATCGGCTTTAGACGTAAATAATCGACTAAATGATTCAATTATTCAACCCATTTCATTGAACTTTACCTATGTCACA
Source organism: Maratus speculifer (assembly GCA_964019185.1). Taxonomy (NCBI): domain Eukaryota; kingdom Metazoa; phylum Arthropoda; class Arachnida; order Araneae; family Salticidae; genus Maratus; species Maratus speculifer. The sequence goes on along the minus strand of OZ025302.1, from coordinate 139,165,077 downwards.
TCAGCTGCGGATATCTAGAAGATAAACAAACACATTCAGACTGAGAATCAGCTGCACGAATCATCACCACATCGAATTGACGGTTGAATTTTCAATATTCGCATGTTAAAATGCAACTGGTCTGCCAAAGTCATTCTTAATGCCACCTGCAGACCTAATTTTCGTCAATGATCGATAGGTTTATCATCAAATTTTCCTGTATTAGAGCCAGAATTTCACTATGGGCCAGAATTTTCAGGCCCAATCCCGACTCGAATGATAGTTATCTCGGACCGGCCTATCCAATGTAAAAATTTTAAGTTTGGTCCGTTTATATTTACAGTACACAGCCCCGCCCTGCGCGATCTGGCCCAATTCAATTTCTGTAAGAAAAAAAAATCACAATTATGTCTTAACTACAATTAAGATTCCTTTAACAATATTGCATGCGTATTTATATAATAAATTTACAGTATATCTTACAGTATGTACAGTATATTAAGATGCGTTCGCACGACAGAAAGTACATAAAAGCAACATTAATGACTACTTTTCCTAGACGTTTCAACATTCAAATAAGGATTCATAATAAATAAATAATAAAAATAATAATAATTTAGTTTAGAATACTTTTGAAGTGTCTAATAAAAAGTAGATTTGTGAAAATATTTCTCCGACATTTATTAAAGTTTTCCCAAAACAAAAGGGCTATTTTTGGACACACTTCTGAATTCATTTATTTTCGGAAATGCATAAGATTGGCAGGTGTTCTCATTAGAAACTATTCAATTGAATGACATTATTTATTTTTTGGTAAAGGCAATGCATCTTAGATAAAATAGTGTTAAAGAAAGCGTTTTGAAACGAATTTCCAGTTCCGACATCACGGAAAAGGAGAAAAACCTGAAGCCGTAACAAGAATCTTTTATTGTCAACCTTATATATATATATATAAATTACTATTGGATTCAAAATCGCTTCAGTAGTCAGGCTTGTCAGTTTTAAGCCTTTACAGTTAAAAGTAGTTTAAAAATGTGCTGTTTAGTAATACATTTGACCACCTTAAGATATATTTCCAAATATTACTTTAACAGAACATTATCGTTTTTAATATTTTTACAAAACATGTTGTCTGCGCTATACATCCTGAGAACAATTAAGTACAGTTCCAGCCCGTCTTGACTTCACTGAGAAAAAAAGAAAGCTTGATTTCAGCACTGCACGAGTCTGCTAAAGAAAAAAGAAACTCAGCTCAGACACCATGCCTGATGCCGACTTCTGTGGTGGACATGCAACATTTCTGTATTGATTTATCAAACTAGCATCGGTTCATGACGAACATTTACACTTATTCTCCCGAAAATCATATTCATTGAAACTAGCCAATATTTTACCGGTTTTGCTTACTCTTTTAGATCGGGCCGGCAGGCCCACTAATTTTTTTTTACCGGCCTAGCTGGTCCGTTTAATTTATTTGCTGGCATGACCCGTATTTTTCGTTTATCAGCCCGTTGATAAAAATGTCTTAATTCTGCCGACCCGACCCGTTTGAAAATTGTCTTTATTTCGACTGGCCGACTGAGGGCCTCGGATCAAGCCCGGGCCCGTGCAAGTCCCTATCTTGTACCCTAAGATATGAAAAACATAGACGACTGGGAGCAGGAAAACACAGTGATAAACCTTCCAATTGACCACTAAAATAGAGTTTTTGACAGTTGTTTCCACCAAGTTATGGCTTTGGCAAATCAGTTGCATTTTAATATGATAACAGAGTTCTGTCCAATCCTAGAATTTTAGCCACAAACTCAATGAGGCCTGTATAGTGGCTTTCCTGTCCAATAAGAATGAAGAACATTTTTACTCAACTTTCCTTTCGTCCAATAAACAGTCTTTTTCGGACGGTACATTACATAGTCGCCGAAGTGTGATTGTTGCCACTCCTGGGTTAAGTTCATGCACACGAAAAAATATGAATATCTTCACCGAAGTCGTCATCATCATTAATGCTAGTTAATCTACTAGAACTCTACTCATCTACTGCAAATTCTCAGAAAAACTAGTCTTTCCCGATGTTTTTTTTTTTTTTTTTTTTTTTTTTTTTTTAATTATTTTCAGCAGTCATGAGAAGTCGAAAAATGGTGAGGCAAACTTCGGATTTTCGGAAGAAATCCTTTAGAAAAATACTAAGGATTGGTGTTTTTTAGTGTATGTTTTAAGTAAAAACATGTAAAATTGGAAAAAAACGGGTGTTTTACAGTTGTATCGATTGATACTGACTACCTAGAATTTGCCGACTGTCATCGAAGTTGCCGACATTAGGGGGGGCGAGACGCCCCCCTACGCCCCCCCAGTAGCTACGCCCCTAAATGATATATATCATTGGAAACACATCTATGAATACGTAATTTTAATAATTCTAGCATATCAAGAAACAGGTAAAATATAGGTATAAAATTACCTCAGAGTTAGATATACCTGGTTAGAGTTACCTTATAGAGTTAAATAAAAGAATGTAAAAATACAGCCGAGCACCGATTTAATGATCGCAAAAAAAAAATCTTTAGAAAGTAATTATTAAATTGGTGTTTATCTTTAAATCGAGAAACGCATTAGATAAATCAAAACTGCATAAAAATTGGCTATTAAATTTTAAAAGTTTTAATTATCAGTAGTATTTAATTCAATATTCGTTTTAGTATATTTAATAAACACCTTTTACATTGAAATTTAAAAAAAAAAAAAAAAAACAATGGACAGGACAGTATTCCTGTGATGTCAGAAATGTTAAAATGGCGATTTTTATAGCCTTGAACCGAAAGAAAAAATAGGGTCCGTTTCTTTATGGATTATTAGCTAGAAGTAAATGCTTAACTACTGAAACTCTTTTAATGATAAACTAAATTTCCTGTAACCGCCTGCATAAGGTAAGTACAATAAGCATTATTCGTGTTACGTCGCAATTTATAAAACAACCATTTTTATAGCCTCGAACCAAATGGAAGAATACGGTCCATAGCTTTACTTAAAGCCAAGTAACGCGGCTTTTTAACTATTTCAAAAGTTATATACATATATTATACACATTTATCCATATCAAATACACACAAACATACTATAATTCTAAAAAAATCCCTGTCGTCTCAATCTAAAGACACATGTAGATTTCGAAGTTAATTATTTTCACCATCAAAAAAACTAAATGCAAGCCTATATACAACATCTCAGAGGTTCGTCAAAAGTTTATCACATACATATTTTTATACTCTTTTATTGCTTTAATTGGTGATTAACGAAGATGGGATTTTTCCAATTCGAAATACGAAATTACAATGAAGGTAGAAAGTATTTTAGCTTAAAAAACAGAAAAATATTCAAATATTCATGTACTTTTTGAATTTTTACTTTATTTTGCCTAAAATAAGCAGCTGAGGAAACAACAACGATAATTTCTTTTGGATGTTTTTAGAGTTGGCATTAGAAAGCTAAAAAGAGAGAAGGGGAAAGAAAAACACTATCCCTTTTTTTTTAACTTGAGATAGTGATAAGAGATCTTTTTTTGAGTTAAGATTTCAGCAGAATTTACATCATGAATCGAATCACAGTTACTGATAAAACTCCATCTTGATTGGATCCAAAAGTATTATTTTCTAAGAATACGTATTACCATGGCACGTACGCATGCTAATCTGAAAGATCTATGTGAGATATACGTAAATTAAAAGATCAAGTCGGTAAAGGAATTGTTCAAACCTGCTTTCACTATCTCCAATGATTAATCGAACATACATAAACATGTATCCCCGACGCTACTCTGCTGATGATATAAGTACACGTGCACTCTAAAAATGTTTTGACTCACAAAAACTATTTTTAAAAAATTATATACAGTTGAACTTGGATATATGAAATTCCTTCGTATCTCGAAAAATAAGTATACCCCGTAATTTCGGAGTTAAAAAATGCATTTTACCACGGATATCTTGAAATATTTTCTTTGAAATTCTAACAATTTCAAATTTTAAACTGAGCTGTCATAGCAATAAATAATTTCATCACAGCGTGTTTAAATTTAAATGCATTTTTTGTTACGAAATGTATATAAAATTAACCCTTTACTCTCGAAAACTCATTTTTTCTCTCTCTCTCTCACTCTACGTCATTCTATGAGAAACGGTCAAAATGTCCTGCACGTGACACATACCTCTATCAATTATTTTATAAGTTGTTAAAATATGAACTATGAATTAAAAATGACCCAAAAAAAAAAAAAAAAAAAAAAAAAAAAAAAACTAAAATTTTCATATTGGCATCAGTGCCTGGTTTATGGCAAGGCATTCAAGGCACACGGCCAGAACCCCTGATTTTCAGGGCCCCAAAAATTCTATAGAAGTTCTTTTAATTATTGTCCAAAATTAGATTTATAACTATTAAAAAAGAAAAATATCTCTCGCTCTATATTTTTTTTCAGTGAATGTTTACATTTGAAATAAAATATTATTTGATTAATAGCTAATATTTAAAATATTATAGTACTGTAGAAAATTTATCATTTGTTGCATGCTTTATCATTCCAGATATATGAAATTACATAGAAAGCAGAAATCTGAAACACACAATTTATTAGAAAACAGCTATTTAATTAAATTTAATAATAATGAAATTATTATTAAAAATCAAATTAATAATTATCAAATTTAGTTTTTTAATGGATATTTAAAAACTATATTAAAGCCAATAATGAACTTAATAAGTACGGCTTTCAATAATGCATACATGTATATATGTAAATATATATATTTGGTCAAGGTCCCTGCAAGCATCGATGGTAGGGGGTCCCCGTAAGCATCTGTGCCCAGGGCCCTATATATTTGTAAGTCGGTCCCTGATTGGCATAGTTATTTTAAGGTATCCGCACACCTTCGTAAGTGATTTTTTGAAATTTTCTCTGGTTATCCATTTTTATAATGACACATACTTAAAAACTTTGAAAAAAATATATAAACATTTTAGCAATTACCAAGAAATAATTTTATAAAGAAAAAAAAAATAGTCGAAATTATATCAAAAATTTACATTTCTACAAAACGTGATAGCTCAAAAATAAAACAAGGTGTTGACATTTTGTAAATAGCATATTAAACAGAATAACTTTCTCTAGGACTTAGACTACACATATTATAATCGCATATCTGTCTCAGATGATATGGCAGTAAAAGTACTAATGTAAGGAAAAATTAGCAAAATTTGTCTCAAGTTTATCATTTATTAAAGGGCAAAATTAGCACTAGCCACCGGCTACAGGGCCAGTAAATTAAAAATAAGTGGCCAGTGAAAAATTGTCTATTAGCGGCCACCTTGTGGCCACTTTTTTACAAAGAGAGAATACAATTTACTTACAATTCACCATACATTCTACTTTTTTAGGTTTCAATATATTTATATTAACATATTTATTTGGGCTATTCAGTTTTATATTAATTCTTATAGAAATTTTACTGCTTAATATTTTTAAATAAAAAAGTGGCCACTTGAAAAACTAGTCTTACTGGCCAGTGGCCACTAATGAAATTTCGCAATTGTGCCCCATATCATTTATACCAGTATAAATATAAAACTATTTAATACATTATCATGAGTTTAGTCTTTTCTCTCAAAAGACATTTGTAAAGGAATTACAGAAAATTTAGTGGCATTTCATGCATCATTTTTTGTTTAGGATGTTTTGCGTACAGTAAAAATCTGAATAACTTTACAACACAATTCAAAAGACATAATACATGTAGTTTTAAACGACTGTAAAACTCGGGTTTTATTTTAGACACAAACAAAATTTAAGCAGATTTCGATAGATAAAAGATTCAATTTCAATATTATTTCAAAAATGAAAAATCGATATTTTGATCGAAAATTACGTTTTAAAGGTGTTCGGATACCTTAATTGAGGATACAACGGAAATGTTAGAATAACAATAGTATGTAGAAAAGCTGTCCCACACGTGTTACGTAATATGGAATGGCCCTTTAAAGAGTTTTAAAAATATCCATATTTTACTCTAGATCTAAGTAATCTGCTCGTTTCTAACAGGCTTAAAAATCTCAGTATTTGAAACCCTGGGTCCAGATCTCAGTAATCTGGTTTTTTTCGGGAACCATTCCATGAAAAATAGTAAAAATGTCCTATGTGTGGCATTCACATAAATACCCATATCTATTAGTCCAAGCGATAACAACATAAAAATTTAAGGTATCGAGCACAAAAAAAAAAAAAAAAAAAAAAAAAAAAAAACATTTATTTTATGGTCACTGATCTCGACATATAACAGGAGATCTGACTTCGTGAAAAAGGGAAGAGAAAAAAATTCTAATTTCTGAACCAGACATAACAAAGAATTCTTTCAATATTAAATTTCCCATTTAATTTTTTTTTTTTTTTTTTTTTACGTAAGAAACAAAAAATTAGACATCAGATTTTTAATTTGGTTCTTCAGTTCCTAAGTAGTGGACAGAATCCCACCTATTTTATAATGATTTAAAATATGTAACATTATTTAATCAATTATATTTATTAATTATCAAATTAAATAAATTTAATTGTTTATACCATTATTATCCTTATTAGCTTATAAATTTTATTACACATTAAAAACAAAAAAATATTCCATTTTTGCCCTGGCTTTTTCCAGTTTTCGCCACTGTGCTGGCAAAAATACCCTTTTACCGGCAAAAATGCCAACCATGATAGTAGCCGAAATATTTTGTGTGTCTCTGTAAATATTATCTACTTTGTATTATACAGGAAGTTATTTGTAATAAACCTCAGCAAAGTGTATCAATGTCATAAAATGTGAAATAATTTAATGTAATTAAAATGCCTCCCAAGCTATATGTTTCATTCTATACCATTATGTAATCGTAATGGAATACTTTTGTGTTGCCCTGTAAATGAATAACAAATATTCTTTGCACCACAGATTATACAGAATGTATATTTTAGTATATACTTCATAGATGCATATCAGTTTTGTTATGTTCGAAATCGAAAGAGTATAACATCATTAAAATGCACTTGAAACTATTTTTTCCAATTGACTGTAATGTAACGGCATACTTTTGATTGCCCTTGTAATTGAACTATACATCTGATTATCACAAAATTTGAATCGACTCAATTATGTAATAATTATATATTTTAAATTTCAAACGATTCGGTTGGGTAGTTTTTGCGTTGTTATATGCGGAGGGACAGACTGAATGACGAATATAGGTGTTACGAATTTACGTAATTACGAACGCACCTAAAGAGCGACTGAAATGTTATCTTTGTCAAATATATATATATATATATATATATATATATATATATATATGAATGTTTTTTGTAAGCAAAACACACAGATTTGCATTTTTTTAAAACCACCTTTCTTAAAAACAAATTTATAATAAAATAAAATAAAAATGTATCTGATAAAATGAAATTTTACAGCCCTGAGAACTACCCCAACTGCCATTCTGATAATATGGCTCTAATCTTTTTTGTAAACACAGACTGCATGAAGGGAATTTAAAATAGATGCGAGTTATTTAATTTTTATCTTGAATGATAATACATAACATGGTGTTATAAAAAAAATCACGTTTTAGATATTTCGAAAATATGTTCTACTCTAGATAATAATATATAAAATAGATTTCAATTTACTTATTTATTTGAACTTAAACCTGTCAAAGGTGATGCGGTGCGTTCTCTTTAAATATCTGTTAAATCCAAATGCGCAACGAGCAAAAATAAATACAGACGACGTAAACAACCTTTTCTGGGTCACCCCTTAAAAGGCAAAACACCTTTTTAATATCCACAAATCTAACGTAACGAGTTACAATTACAAATCGCTATAGAAAGTAATCGATGGGAATAAAATGCAACTAGTTACAAAAGATGTCAGCCCTTTTTTGATAAGTAAAATGAAAATATAGTTGCGTAGCCAGAAAATAATATAATTTATTAGGGGGAAAAAACAGGATATTTTAAGAAAAACTAACCAAATAGCTATTTTCTGTGTTCATTTTAAACTTTTTTAATTCAAAATTAAAAAAAATTTTAATTTTTTAAAACATTTTTTGAAGGGTGTGGGATATAATTTGTCATTCTATTTTAAACAATATTTGTGCGTGTAATAATGTTTGAATTTTTAAAAACAAATTTCTTTTTTTTATATATAATTTTGGTATTAATTTTACATAATTTTGGTATTAAAAAAAAACTATAAAATTGTATTTATTTATTTTTAAATTATTTTTTTTTAAATATTCTGCTTTAAATTCAATATTACAGAAACATAATCACTTGCTAGAAGGCTTTGGAAGGTTCAAAGTGTTATCAGCGGTTTGTCCAGACTTTTCTCACATGGTCCTGTTTTTGTGAAATTGTGATTTTTTTTCTTATATTTGTGAAAATTCTAGTCAGAATTTTGTGAATTTAAAATTATCGATGTCTTCAGGTTCTATTTTTCATATATAAAAAGCTAAGTAATATGCTCTTTGGTGAGTGCAACTACTTATTTACAAGCCAGATTTTATTATTAAATGATTAAATTTATGGAAAGTGCAATTTGAAGGTGAAAAAATTCTATGAAAGGTCTATTTAAAAGAAATATTTTTGTGAATTGTGAAGGATCCTGCTTTGGGATAAAATGTTTTGTGAAGGGTCTGTTTGGGGATTAAAAAAAAAATTGTGAAGGGTCCTGTTTTAAGTTAAATCATTTTGTGAAGGGTCTGTTTGGGGATTTAAAAAAAAATTGTGAAGGGTCCTGTTTTAAGTTAAATCATTTTGTGAAGGGTCCTGTTTTAATTTAAATTATTTTGTGAAGGGTCCTGTTTTAAGTTAGATTATTTTGTGAAGGATCCTTTAAAGGACCTAAAATTTTCCTAAACATACCCCAGGTTACATTTGAATTATTTTCTCTATATGACTATATGATATCTTTTTGATCCTATCATTAAATGTTCGGGTGAAAAAAAGTGGTGTAATCAACAAAAAATTACATTATTGTGGCAAAATTGGGGGAAAAGAACTTAATAATAATAATAATAACAATAATAGACAAAAAAATTTTAAATTTACATTTTTTTAATTTAATTTTATTATACTTTTTTACAGTGTGCCCTATAACTGTAAGGACCTGATTTAAAAAAAAAAAAAAAAAAAAAAAAAAACATAATTACTCTAAGAGAGAAAGTATATTATGTACTGTTAAAAAGTAAAAAATACTATAAAAATAACTACTTAGTTAACTTTTTTTTATTTATTTAAATAAACTACATATAATATGGAATAATTTATCCTTAATTTTATGAAATGATCCATTAAAAAGAAATAGCGAATCATTGAAAGCACACGTTGAAGTTTTAGCATTTTAATCACACTCATATGCTGAAAAGCTGAAATAAGTGGGTAAGTGTGACTGCACATAACACAGAGGGTTTCGTTTAATATTTCTTTCAAAACAGTTTATACTTTAATTAAATCCAAATTGTTAATTTATAATTATTAAATTCTTACTCAGATGGTAGCAGCAATAAATTTAAAATAATTCTTTGAAAAGTTATTTGTTTTAATCAAATTAAAAATGCTCAAATCGAATTATTTAAATAAAATTCAAAGTTCCAAGTTCTTTAAAAATCGAAATTAAGAAAATTTAGCGGAGATAAAAATAAAATTTTAAATTTCTAAAAACAAACAAACAAAAAAAAAAGTTTAAACGAAATTTAAAATGCTGAATCATTAATAAATAGCAATAGTTTTTAAAATAAAAAGAAATCTTCTGTTTACTAGCGAGATTCTTTACCTCCGAGCAGAGCCCGATCAAGCTAAAGTTGGGCCCAGGGCCTGTTAAAAAGTTGGGCCCTTCTATCTCTCCATTCCCGGCGACACTTTCAGAAAAAAGTAGGTTTATTTGATGACTTGTCAACGTTGTTTGGGTAAAACTTTCATTTTTATATAAAAATAATAATAATAATAATAATAATAATAATAACTTACAAGAATAATCAAGAAAATGAATTACCATCCACTTTCTCAAATAAGCATTTATATAATTCATAAACATCTATGATCAACAGTTTATGTTGCAGAATAAATGAGGACGTCTTTTACAAAACTTGCCTAATCCAAAATCATAAATACTGTGTTTTCTCTAATACTCTAGTAATCATTTTAAAAACTATAATTCTGACATTGTAAAATCCTTGTTTCTATTGAATACAGTATGCAGTGTATTGGATACAGATGCAGTATGCAGTTTTTGACATTTTCCCCAAACTTGATTTTCTGGATACGGCAAATTTTGAAAATTATAGGTATTCTCAAAATGAAAAGGACTTTTACAAAAAAGTGCCTAGGTTAAAAGCTTCTAAAAATTTTATTGAGTCATTCAGAACATTTAAATTTTACTTTTCATATTTTACAAAACAATATTATTTGAAGAAAACTTGATTAAGGGGGAAAAATCAGCCACATAATTTGTGAGCTCCGGAGGCCCGTGCATCAATCAGGCCCTGGCTCCAAGCTATCTATATGCAAAACCTTGAAATTAAGGTTCTGTTTTAAAATTTAAATCACAAAAAGATCTACAGATGTCTTAATTCATTCTAAGGAAAAAAGTCGGAAAATTAATTTTTTGTCATTTATCGTGAAATTAAGTGTCCCTTTAATATGTTTTATTATTATTATGTAAGAATATACTGATAAATAAATGTTGAGTTAAAATATATTTTTCAAATATCTAAATCTTTAGCATATGCAGCATACAACCATTAATTCAAATAATAATAATAGCATAATCGAATAGTAAATAGTATCTTTATGCATATAAAAAATCAGCAAAAAACAACAAAAAATCTTTAGTCTGTTGAATTGACATGTGGAGTATTAATTGTAATAATGTGTTTCTAAGCATAAAGAAAAATGTGGTTATTGGCACAATTATCTGAAAAATTCATTTGTTAATACGATACGTATTAAAATTCTCAACAAAACGTTGGAAAATTAATTTTTATTTATTTATTTTTGTCACTTTTCGTAAAATTAAGTGTCCTTTTAATACATTTTGTTGTTATTAGGTAAATATACTGACTCAACAAACATACTCAACGTACTCTGTACCGATAACATAAACTGTTATCTAGGCATAAATAAAAATAAAGGTATTACCAGTATGATTTTTCTATACCCTTCCCCGTTTTTAGTTTCATTTGGCGGGTTAATTAAAATCATTGTTGAATATTCGAAACAAACAAAAACAACAACAAAAAAAAAACCCCTTAAGTTAAAAAAAAAAAAAAAAAAAAAAAAAAAAATCGGCTATAAAACGTGCGCAGCAAATAATTACGCATACATTTAAAAAATACCAACATTTGCATAATTAATAGATATTTTTTAAAAAAAGGAGCGGATAGTGCAAACAATAATCGTACGCAGACGCATGACCTGTATTAAGCTTTCAAGGAAAATTATTGAATTTAAAAAAAAATCAGAGCAAATAACAGTGTGCAAAAAATAATCGCATATTAAACAAACATTAATTTTTGAAGGAATAATATTAATATATAATCAGATCAGATCATAGCGAGCAAAAATAATCGTACATTTATTGTTATTATTATTATTATTATTTATCTTGTGGATGATTAAAAAATTCAGCACAAGAAATAAAACACAAAACAAAATCGTACATCAAAGAAATAATAACCAAAACATAAAAATGAAGTTTTAATATAAGTCGTTTGAAAAAAACAAGTTCTACTTACGAAACCATATCCTCTGCTTTTTCCAGTTTGTCTATCAGTAATAACAACAGCTTCTTCAATGTCACCAAATGCCTCAAAAAACTGTCTCAACGATTTGTCCGTAGTATGGTAAGGCAAGCCCCCCACGAAAATTTTCGTGAAGGTTGTATCTTTCTGCTGTATGTTCGGAGCTGACACCAGCTGTTGCTCCATAATATCGGACATATCCGATTCCAGGTAGTAATCCAGCGATGACAGGTAGGGAAGAAAACGGCTCGAATAAAAGAAGGATCGTGAACTTTTCAAGCAAAAAGCTGGCACAGTTTTTAAACTTTTATTTCTCTTTCCAAGAGTATAAAATATATATTACTAAAAAATTAAAAAAGAAAAAAGAGAGGCAGAGAATAAAGAAAAGGATGAAAAAATAAAGTGTAAATATCACAGCTTAACAAGGTATCACAATTTTCACAATTAAAAAAAAATATGTTCCACGTCAACGCAGACGATTTTCTGATTTGTGTTCAAAATTAATTTATATTGCCGCCTGCTCACGCCGAGTGCTTCCGAAAGTCTGAAACTTAAAAAGGGGTTACAAAACATGCGAACCGGCGCGCGAGGGACGGACGACACAACGCATTCGAGTCGAACGTAGGACATCCAATGACAAAACTGGGAAACGCTTTCTTTTTCTCCGCTGGCGGAGAAAAACAGCTGTCCGATAGTATATTTTCGTTCACGCAAAATGCAACGGGAAAGAAGTGAGAGTGAGGCCGGAGGTGGAGTGTCACGCTTGCGCTCTCGTCGCCCACGTGTTTCTTAAACAGTTCGCGCAGTTTTTGTTTTTGCCCAGGAGAGATGGGGGCTCCTTTCATGTTGCATTTCAACAAGGTTAAAAGAGCTGACGCCCTTTTTTGCACCTCGGAAGCAGGTTTAGGTAAAAAAGTAACTAACGCGTGCCGCAACTCGTGGCGCGTTGGATTTTATTGGATTTGATTCGATTTGCCACTCTCAGTCAGCCTCAGACGGATTCAGAGATTCCTTCCGGGGGGTCGTCGTACCTTGTCTTTTAAACTCTTTGCGAACTAAACTAGCATGCCCAATTACTGATCATTAAATGTTTTTAAAATGACGCACTTTTGACAGAATTTTTGATGATTAAATTTGATTTATTCCTGTACGCATGTTTGTATAGAAAGAAAGAGAACAGGGGGGGGGGGTATAAAGGGGGCACTTAATCAGGATCTAAATAAAAATTTGGGACTGCTGAACACAAACACTGTTGAAATGCTTAAATTTCTTTGGGGGTCCCTATAAGTGCAGGCTACGTGTAGAACCGAATGTACACGTATTTGGGATTTTTTTTTTCTTACCGTAAATGAAAGATCTTTTAATTTCGTCTGGGGGCCCTTTTAATGAGAAATTTAAGACGTCTATAACAGGCCTGTCCAACCTTCATCTAAGAAGGGCCACATTTCAGCTCTTGGCTAAGAACGAAGACCACCATGGTGGCTCAAAACATGCATCAAAATGATCTCACACTAGTAGTAGCGAATGAAACACACATTTTATACGATGCAAATGCATCGTACATTGTAAAACCTAAAACCCTACCATACAGGAACTGAATCTACAAAAAAGAACCAGTCGAAAATTGTACATCGGTAGCAGCAAATGTGGCATGTTTGTACTTAGAGATGAGTTCGAGGCTTCGCGTACCCAGCGATTCTAAATCCGAGCCCATAACATTTTCTGTCATCAGAACCCGAGCCCGATACTGGAAAAAAAAAGTACAAAAAATTGCATAACATTGAAAAGTCGTTCTAAATGTAATTTTTCATTTTTTAAACAACTTCTTATACGAAAATAACTGGTAATCCCTAGCACATAATTAATTTTAAGAAATTTACATTTAATCTTAGAAAAATGGAAGTTTCGTATCAAATAAAAGTATACTTCTCTAAACAATTCTCATATTTCATCTGTCAAAACATGCAAATCTCATGACACATTAAATAAGAGCGTTTTATGAATGAACGAAAGAAATTTGCAGAAATTAAAGTAAGCTGGGATAACTGGGCCATAGCCTGTTTTATAAAAAGCTGTTAATGACTTTTAAGTTTTAGCTTTTGTGAACAATGCACCCTAATCTCTACTTCTTAAAACAATGTGTGGCAAATCAATTGTAACTCTGTCCTTGTTCTAATAAGTTGTCAAAAATTTAGGTTTCTTTAATAAAAAAAAAAAAAAAAAAATGTCTATTTGGTTAAATTTTCTTCGCTTTTTATTAATATGCTGTAAGTATTTTTATTAAACAATCTCTTCTTTTAAAGATTAGGCCTATAAATACGTTAATATTATTATGTATCTATACACATTTACTTATGTTTCAAAGGAAAGGCCCATGGCCAAGTTATCCCATAAGTTTTTGAAGATTGGGGTAACTGCGACATGTATCAGGGGTAACTGAATCACATTGGATCCAGCCACCAGAGAAATAGGTTGTAAGTTTCATGTACGCTAATGGATCCTGGTGCATGCAAAATCCGCCGTGGGTGCAAAGTCTTCCAAGTTACCTATGAATTATACCTCTAGATGTGCCTTGCCAGGTGAAGGTCTCGTCATCTGATCAAGGTTCTAAATTACGAGATCAACTCGAGTAGCTATTTGCAGTACAAACAACAAGATGTAACGTTAAGTAACCGGCAAAACAAAGTATGCTCAAACGAGAAACAAGTACTGCAGATATGATGACATGCGAAGCGAAGATATCAAGTTTATTGCCTCACGCGGCGATTAGGCGATCGCCCGCCCCGATACCAGGTATCTAACCCATTAAGCTGAGATAACTCGGCAGGTTGGAGCCTGGTCACCGGTTAGTAAGAAATGAAATAGGTTGTATGTGCTTTCATAGATGGAAATAATTCTGTACTAGTATATTAATTTTTCTAAACAGGTTGAGAAAAAACTCCGAATTTTTTAAATCCAAAAAGGAAAAATTCAGCCTTTTTAATTTCCCGTATAAAACAACCAGTGGTGAAGTATGACAATAGCAAAAATAAAATATTTGAAGTTTCAGGCACATCGCAGAGCCGTCCTTAGGGGTGTGCGAAAGGTGCGGCCGCACAGGGCCTCGCGCCTAGAAAGGCTTCGCGCTGGAATAAAATAAAAAGGGAAAAAAATATTGAATTTTTAAAATATCTATACATTTTTTTAAATTTCTGCAAGTTATTTATTTCATGATTAAATTTAGATATTTAAAAATAGTTATTTATAAAATGTAAAACTTTTATCAATCAAAAGTTAGGCGCGGATGTTCGAAAGCAAAAAATATTCCTTGTAGTCGTTTAGTTTCCAAAGTTTAGTTTTGTGAACATGCTGCGGCATTGTTACAGAATATTTGGAATAAACTTTTCCAATTTTGTTCCCCATATTCATGTGGGTCCAAGAAAATGTAAGGAGAGGGGCTCATTTATCTCTCTCTCTCTCTCTCTGACAAATGCACACACAAACACATTTTAAGCACTATATTTCTTATTAAACGGTTTGTAATAACTTCATTGTATGCTAAGAAAAAAATAGAATGCAGAATGAGAAATTCAAATGAACAGTTAGTGCAAAATTATACATCCTTTTAGCTTCATATATGTAAAAAGGATGTGCAAGTGCAACACTATTTTGTACTTCTTGTACAAATGCTACAATTTAGTACTTCTGCAAAACATGGTCCTCAAAACTAAATTCGATTTTTTTTAACAGAATTTCATTTAGATTTTTGGAACAGAAATTCCTTTAATGACTTTAAAATCTTTTCCAGGGGAGGCTCAAAATGTTTTAGGATGGGGGGCTGTGTCCCCCCACCCCCTGGCACCTCCCTAGTTACGGCCCTGATTCAATATGAGATTCTAGAAGAAAAAGGCCTCGCATAAGTTCTCGCACCCGGCCTCGCCTTCGCTAGGGACGGCTCTGGGCACATGTGTCTTCAAAGGGGCAAGAGAAGATTAAAAGCTTTTTTCCTGTTACTTCTTAAGTATTAAGAAGAGCTTTTCTCATTTATCACCGAATTTAATCATCATAACTACACTTTATAAACAATAATTACAAACCATGAAAATACGTAAATATGATAAAATTTTCAAACCATTTTTCTAGTTTTTAATACGTTTTCACATATCTCTTAAGCAATACATTCAAATATTTTCAATATCTCTTATGCAATTATTAAGGATTTTAAAGAAAGCATTCTTTATGATGCAGTTTTGGTTCTAAAAAGTCCAATAACTTCGTTATAGTATGAACGACCTCATTTGCTACGCTTCACGTGCAGTTTCCAAGTTGTTAATGTTTTCCAACATATAAAGTTGAAAAGTGTTTTTGCATTCGATTTGTCTGGCCATCTATCCACGCTCTAACTCCCGTAAATATACTTTGATTTCCATGCAATTGATAAAGCTTATTTATTGTAACATAGGCATGTTTGGTATTGTGTATGAAGTATGTGGGATTAATAGTTCATTTACTGGGGCACCCAAAATAATTCTATTGCTTTATAATATATGGGAAACATCTTTCGCAGAGTATATTAATGACATTACGCTATTTAAAATGTATTCAAACTGATATAAAATACTGAATTTCATTACAAATGGATTACGATAGAATAGGCTATTCACAGCATTTGTCGTTTATTTACAGGGACACACAAAATAAATTGGTTACAGTACTGCATTTGAATAATAATTGCTGGAGCAGCGTTTTTAATTTCGACATGCGTTTTTAAATTTAACTATTTATTTATTTATTTATTTATTGCATTTTACTCATTGTATATAAATTCTATAACTCATATACAGGGCTGCACAAAAGGATTCACGTACCATTCTCCTTATTAGCAGAAATTGCTGAAATTTTTTTTAAACTAAAGTATATAAATATTTCTTAATTGAACTAAATTTTGGCATGCATGTAGTTAATAGATATAAATCTATAAATAATATACAGGGCTGCTGAAAAAAATCGAATAATTTTCCGATTGTAGATAGGAACAGCAGAAATTGGGTTTTCAAATGCATTATGCGTTACCATAGGGCTGAGACATAATATTTTAATTTAATAGTGCAGTTATTTTTTTTTTTAACATTATTCTGAATGTGTTGGAAAGTGTTTCATAAACTATGCTTGACATACGATTTTTTTCTAACTTGTTCTTTCTTTTTTTAACTTTCTTTCTTTCTTTTTCGAACAAAAGTTACTTTTAAATTAAGAAAATTAAAATAGCTGTGCAATGACAATGAAGCCTGTATTCCAAAGAGAACTGCCGTATTTACTCGTGTATACCGCGCACTCCGCACTTTACAAGAAAAAAAAATGGCGATTTTTTAGCACTTTCCAACAAAGTTGAAAAGTGCTTATGCATTCGGTTTGTCTGGCCGTCTGTCCGCGATCTAACTCACGTAATTATACTCGAATTGCCATGAAATTTTAGGACGTTATTGACGTTTACCTGAGCACGAACACTATTGAAAATGAAGTTTCTACCATGATTAGTTTATCTACAGGGAGAGTCAAAAGTTTCCCATTACATTACGGCCTATGGGGAAAAATTTTTTCAAAGGAATTTTAAAGATGTTATACCCTGTCAAGCATATTAAAATTTATATGCTTTTACGAGGTGCATTAAAATATGCATTCTATAAAATATAAGGTGAAAATGTAGCTATTATTCATTTACAGAGCCACACAAAAGAATTCCATTAGATAATGGTAAAAGGGGGAATTGCGTGTGACATATTTTAAATATATTAAACTGTTTCATGTATAATAAAGCTGATGTATGTCAATGATGCTTAGTATCAATTATACGATACTGTTTTCCCTAATGTAAAGTACATAGTATTTACAGGGACACACAAAAGATTTTAAACTGTACATTCTTTCCGAAGTACTGTATATGTATCCGAAGATGGCTGATGGATGGATGAAATGCATTTTAATTATGATATGCGCGTATAAGTTTCACTAAATTTATGCATATTATACGGTGTGTGTAAATGCTATAATTAATACACGGTGCTACCCAAAAGAGCTCGCCAACGTTACTGAATATGAGCATAAATTACTAAAAGGTGATTCTGAAATAAATTATGCATTTTTACGCTGAACTGCATTAAATTTACTAAGAAATGTTTGCAGAATATAGATAAAAGGATATACAGGGCCACGCAAAGAATTGAGTACATGGAGCCTATGAATGGTAATTTATGAGAAAGTGATTTCGGTTGTTTTAAGAGTGTTTTAGTTTAAAATAAATTTTAGCTTAACACTGATGTGTAATAAAGATACCAGGCAAACTACAAGGCTAAACAAAGTATTAAAGTATGTTGCCATCTATTAGTATAAATTGCTGAAAGAGAAATTTCAAGCTACTAGGCATTTTTTGCTAAACTAAATTTTCCCATTATATAGTATGTATATTAGCTGACAGATCAAATACAGGATTGTTCAATAGTACTGGAATACATATTTGGCTATATTTGGCTTTATATCCTTATCTACCTAAATAACGAAGTTTTGTTAAAGATTTCATGAAGCGTTGGTGGAGGTTCATAATCTATGCTTAACGCATGATTTTTCTTACTTGTTAAAATCTTGTATATGGGTGATTCTACGATAAGAGGTTCAAAAGCATAGAGAATTCGGCCAAAGAGAAAAGTTTGAGTTTGATCAAAAACCTTTAAATTATGATTTTTTTCCCGTTTATTTACTTTTTCATATAAGGGCAAGTCACTTTATACATAGTTTACAACTTTTTCTAGTCAATGACTCGCTCCCCTGGCAGTTATCTTGCCAGGGGAAATATGGCAGGGGAGAGACATTTTCATGTAAATTAAAATTTTTTAACTGACTAAATTAGTTTTTGGGTTAAATGTGTATTTCACTTTAATTATAAACGTATTGTTTAATTAGGGCAGTAAATGCAATTGAATTAAATGAATATTATGAGTTTTATGACTTACCAGGGGAGATACACGATCACCGTGCGAAACCACTACACCGCACGGTCAAATCGCAACAACTAAAAATGGCGACGCTTATATGGCTTGCGCGTTTAGTATTGCTAACTTCAAGCCGATGGATGTCCTTAAACGCTACTTCCGATATAGCCATCCTTGAATTTATATTTGTTTCAGCGGAACGAAATTTGACAAGGTAGATACACACAAAAAAAAAAAAAAAAAAAAAAAAAAGCGGGACAAAAGTTAATTTTAAAAATTATTTGAAATTAACAAAATTATTTTATTTTATATTTTATAATACGTAAGTATAATAATTACTTAAATTCCAATTAAACATACTTTAGCTAAGCATCTGACGGAAAAAATACATGTATTGTTTGAAAGTTAAATTGAAACCGGCAAGGAGACATGCCAGGGGAGAGACTTTTTTAGACTTTGTAAGAAATTTCAGAAAAATGTGTTTTAATTAGGCATTCAATCGTGATGTTATTTAATAAAGTATATTAAGATGATGCGATTCATTGCAAAAAATAGCAACATATAGAATAAAAAATCTGTTTTAAACGGATTGCTGTGCAAATTACCACTTATCGTAGGATCACCCATATAACGCATCGTAAATTTGCCATACAAGTGAATGAATGACCACATGAATTTCAGTAAAGAAAGTCGAAACAAACATTACATTAGGCCAGAAAACAAGGCGAAGAAACACTTTTAGATTGCGGGAAGGGAGTAAATGACCGGGGAGGGGTGGATAGGAGTGATTGACGGCAATGAGAATTGCTAATTAGGTTTAAATAATGTTACTAGGTCTGTTGCATAAAAATGTGCAAGGAGTGAAATAAAAATCCAGTAATACTTCCGTTAAGTAAGATTTTCCCAGTTTTAATATCTTCTTTGAAGATATTTCTTGATTTACGTGTATATCGAGTGATTACATCCAGTAGTAAAAAAAAAATATTCCATGTATAACCTTGGAATTTTGTCCTATTTTTTTTAAGTGCGTGTTATACACGAGTAAATACGGTAATTAAAAAAAAACCTAAACTTGTGTGAATTGGAAATTACTCCCTTGTTGATACTTGGAAAAGATTATCCATTTGTCTGTCACACATTCTAAAAAGTCAACTGAAAGAACAGTCTAAAAGTACATAAAATTCGTTGTAATCAATATTAAGTAGAGATAGGATTTTATGGCTCTGAATCATTCTAACGAGACTCGAATTTTAGCGTATGAGATATCGTTATCAATTTGACAAATATAAGTAAACATTCAAAAGATTAGATACTAAGGCCGAATGATATCAGAAATTAACTCTTGCTCTCTATTTTAATTTAAAATTGCAATCATAAATATAAAATAATGATGAAATACTTCATTTAAGAATATAGTACACACATATATATACATATTATAAAAATTTTAAACAGTAATGTAATTTAAATAGATATTGCCCTTGACTCCACACTAGAATTCGACCTTGTTAAAGTAGCCCAGTTTTGCTCCAATCCAAACCGAACCGCAGGACAGACTGACACAAATAGACCGCGAGGTGGCTGCCCAAACCACCACCCCATCGAATTGACGTCTGAAATTCTAGGGTTAATTAAAACTCTATTCGTATATTAAAATGTAACTGGTCTGTCTAGTTATATCTTAGTGGAATACAAGAGAAAACTCGATTTTATTAATTAACTGTTAGGTTTATCATTGTGTTTTCCTGTTCCCAGCTCTCCATGCTTTACTTTCATACTTTTTGGGTGCAGGTAAGCACAATAATACACCTACCGATCAACCATCAAAATCGAGTTTGCAGGTGGTTTTCACCAAGAAATAAATTAGCAGACCAGTTGTATTTTAATATGCTAATCCAGTTTTGTCTAATGCTGAAGTTTTAGCACTCAACTCGATGAGGTGATGGCCAATGCAGATGCCTCCCAATCTAAAACTCTCTCTCTTATTAACACAAATCTAAAATAGTTGGAAAGTGAGCATGACATTCGCTTAGTCTGTGTATCCGCTCGTGCTCTAACTCACATAAAGATATAATTGGGTTGCCATGAGCTTGGTACATGTTGTTTAATTTTTAACATTACATTTTCAAAATGCAGTATGTAGAATTTATAGTTCGTTTACAGTGATACACAAAGAAATTTCATTGTATTATAGACAGTGGCGGAAATTTTTTTGGAGTGTATTACAATGAAGTTACACTATTTTAAGCATAATGAAATTTATATGCATTTTTGAGATACAATACAGCATTCATCCTGTAGAATCTGAATGTTCACAGAACTTATCATTCATTTAGAGGGGTACACAAACGGATTTCGTTACATTATAGCCCAGTATTTCTCAACCTTTTTCTCTTTTGCATCGCATCGTAATACAACTCTCGCAACACATTAAACCCATGATGATTAAAAAGCGCCAGTAGGTTTAACAGACCAGCTGCACTATGTTAAGACTAACAGGATATTTCAGTATTGTTTGATTTAATTGCTTTGGTGGTGATAAATGAGATTTTTATTTTATATCAGATTCCGAATATTCTCTTTTTGTGGGTCCCAATGAATATCACTGATCATTTTAAAACCGTTAAAATTGAGTTAATTATGTGCTAATGAATTTTTTTAGCTGGCATTCAATATACGAAGCTGGGTGATAAGTGGAATGTTTAATTTATAAAGAGTTTAAAATTTAGATTACTAACAAATAGAATCTCGATGTAATTATGAGTGCTTTCAAGAAAGTTGGAAAATATGTAATCTGATGGCAGATAAAAATCAACTTTTTTTTATCCTTCTGCTAAAAAATATTTTATATCATTCAATAAAAGGAAACACTGTTACAAATGAATTATATGGAAAACATAAAAGATGGGGAATAGTACTTTGTGTCAATATATTAAGAAAGAATGCGCAACGTTAGATAGTATAGAATAAATGTATACAAAAAGTGCATACAG
This sequence comes from Maratus speculifer, assembly GCA_964019185.1. Classification (NCBI taxonomy): domain Eukaryota; kingdom Metazoa; phylum Arthropoda; class Arachnida; order Araneae; family Salticidae; genus Maratus; species Maratus speculifer. The sequence goes on along the minus strand of OZ025302.1, from coordinate 139,143,329 downwards.
CTGTTTTGCGACTTCTAAAGCTTCATCATCAGTGCACAATTAAAATTTAAAAGCTGAAGCGTAAGAGCCCGAGAGATGCACCTCATAGAGTCCTGCACGGGACGGGCCTCGGCCCGAAGCCCCCCGACCCGAGGGCCGGTTTAGGGTCGGTTTCCATTAACAGCATTTGGGCCGGGCCTAATCACTAATCTTTTCGGCCCGGGCCTTAATTTTTTTCCTGGAGTATCGGGCCGGGCCTAACATATTTTTTCCGTACGAAGCCGAGACTGATTTCGTTCTTCCTAGTCTTCACGGACCAAAATAATCAGTTCCAGTTGAATCATCCTGTATGAAAATCCTTTTCTCGACGTGGCCAAGTCTGTTCATAAGTCAGTAAAATTAGACTTGGTCCAAAAATGTTTGCAAAAAAGGCATATACTTTTAAGTCGTCATTATTCTACAATTAAACATTAGAATTTATTATTTTTAAAGAATCGTAGATAACTAGGAGTTTTAAAATAGAATTAAACACATGATTATGACAGAAACATTAATTAAAAAAACATGATTATGAAGGAATTTTCTTTTAAAGTGAAAACTGCAAATTTCTTTTAAATTGTTCATCCATGCAAAATGAATACAACAATACGCGTGAGAAAAAATATATTAAACATTTACATCTGCTAAAAAAGGAATGTATTTTTTTTTTTTTTTTCATTGCGATTCCGTTTTAGAAGATTTTATTTTTACCATATACCATCTTTTAGATTTTTTTTTGTCTCCATTACATGGAATATGGATTAATAATACTAATGATAACTGAAACATTTACATACAACAGACAAAGGTTCCTTAAAAGCGTAAACATCGCAGCCTACGGCACTTCTGCATAAATAGAGATTATTTTAAGGCAATTTATATTTAATTTATATATTATTTTTATTTAATTAATTTCGGCCGGGCCGGACCGGGTCAATATTTTTTTCGTTCGGAAAGGGTTGGAACAAAGTTTTAACTTTCAGGCCGGGCTTGGGCCTGGAAATTTCGGCCCATGCAAACCTCTAGCACCTCATAGCTCGACCATAGAAGGTGAAATAGCGGTGAGCATAGCATAGAGGTCTGCACGGGCCGGAATTTCCAGGCAAGGCCCCGGCCTGTACAGAAATCAGTGAAAGCTGGCCCGGCCCGTCTCAATTTCTACTATTTCGAAAATTTTAATATTTTTATCATATATTTAAGATTTTTTTAAAAAAATGATGCATACATATTTATGGGATGATTTTACAGTATATTTTACAGAAAATACACAATAGTAACATTAAGGATTACTTAGATTCTTAGACTTTCAACGTTCAATTAAAGCTTCATTAAAAAAGTTAAATTGATTTAGACTAAAAAAAAAAAAAAAAAGGAAATTAAAAACATAACTTTTAAAGCTGTATATCTATGAAAGCAGTAAATTTATGAAAATATTTCTATATCATTTAATTAAAGATTTTCTCAAATCTTAAAGAGCTACTTTCTGATACATTTCTCAATTCATTTCTTTTTCGAAAAAAAGCATAAGATAAGCAGGTGCTTTTTTCAAAAACTATGTAATCGAATGGCGTTATCGATTTTTGATACAAGCAATTTAAGAAAATATTCTCAAAGTTAGCGTTTTGAATCGAATTTCTTGAAGCAACACATGGGAAGGGAGAAAAATCTGCAATCACGTGACAAAAATATCTTATATCTCAACAAGTATATACAAGTATCTTAATTAACCAAAAATGGAAAACACTATTCGATTCCAAATTTCTTCAATTTTCAGGGTTGTCAATTTTATACATTTACAGTTAAAAATTAGTCAGATAATGTGTCAAACTTTCGCGTTGTTGAGAAGTGAATTTAAGAGCCACCAAGAAGTATATATCTAAAGATTACGTTAATATAAGTTCTTTATTGCTATTAATACTTTTACAAATCATGTTGTCCGCCGTACGCATCATGAGAACAATTAAATCTGCTTCCGGCTTGGCTGGACTAAAAGTAGAAAAACTTGCAAGTCTGATCTCTGCCCGGCACGAGTCTGCTAAAAGATATATTAAGCCCGGGTTCGGCACAATGCAACTGTATCCGTTGCAAATCGCTACCCTCTACAAGGATGTTTTCAAACTACTAGTATCGGCTCGTGGTGCACATTCTGGTTAAAGCCATATTTATTGAAAATAACTCATATTTTATCGTTTTTAAAGAAATTCTTGTAAAGTGCCGGCATGTCCGCTAAATTTTCTTATTAGCCCGTTCAGTTTTTTTTTTTCCCGGGCCCGGCCCGTTTTTTTTTTTGTTTGTCGGCCCAGCCCGTCAGAAAATTCGAAACCAAATCGCTGGCCCGGCCCTCGAGCCGGGCCATTCACGGACCACAGGCTACGTCCGCGCCCGTGCAGACCTCTAGGATACCATCGCAGAATAACAGCGGAGACAAACTTTCAGGCGCATATGAGAAGACCAGAATTAGAAAGAATAAGGAATACTGAACCATTCTGATTCTGGGTGAACATAAAGGAGAAAAAAAAGAGAGAGTTTAAGAAATGGGAGCTACACTTTTGAAAAATTGAGCTTACTGGGCAAATCGTTTAACTGGTAGAATCCATCCATATATGATAAGCTTTCCAAAAATCTAAATTTAAATTGATAACTATTTCTATATTACAAAAGCTTAAGGAAATTAAAATTTATGTTTACAAGCACTAGCAAATTAATGTTTTGCTAACCATTGCTGGTCTAGCATTCACAACCACAAGCAATAGTTCCATAATCTATACTGAACGTATGATTTTTATTCGTGTTATTTAAAAAAATATTTCTAAAGTACACAGTTTTATTTTAAATGTTAAAATCTTATTTCTCACTCGCCTAGCTAATACTTAAAATATAAAATTAAATCTATAATTTGGAAATTTACTGCCGAATAAAAATATAAAGAACCATCCTTCAAGAAAAGAATATTTCTATATTAAAATAATAATAATAATAATAACTAAAAAATATATTGCATATTAAAATAAGAAAACAAATGATTTTATAGAGAAATATATGATAAACATGCTGAAGCATGTTTTTACATGGAAGAATTATTTTAACGGGGTCGGGTCACAAAAATTTTAAATTTTCTAAAACAAACTATGGCATTAAATTTTTCTCTGTTTTTTTTTTTTTTTTTTTTTTTTTTTTTTTTTTTTTTTTTAATGTTTAAAATGACGTTTAAATCATGTTTCTATCTTAATTAGAAGAAGAAATATTATTTTTTTTTAGTTTTGGTCTGTTTTCAAAATCTAGCTTTCAAGCAATAGTTGTCCTGAAATGACTTCTTGTGAAAATGTGTTTTTCTTCATGATGGGTTTTTTCACAATTTCTCGGATTTAAATTGTTATAACTCAAGAACCGTTAAAGATAAATGCTTATAACTTGGAAAATGTCTTTTTTAATTGTTTTATTTTAATTTTGATTCAGCAAATTAAAAAAATTATATTTACTTTTAAAAATGTATTTTTTTTTTTAATTTTTACTTTAAATATTTTTCTTTAATTGATATTTTTTTAAATGCTGAATAAAAATTAAAATTTATATATTTCTGTTTATATAATTGTAAAAAAAAAAAAAAAAAAAAAAAAAAAAAATGAAATTCTATAAATAATATTTTGAGTTATATCTATATTATAAAGGCCAAACGTATCTGTGCGTAACGCATACGTCATTTTGCGCATGACAACACTTTCAAATTTTAAATAAATTTCGGTATTGCAATTTTTGCTACTAAAAGTTTTTAAACTTCTTAATGTCGCACATTTTCAATTTTTACACCATAGTGTAGGGGAAAAAAATGCACTTTTTAATGAAATTTATTTGAAAGCTGTATCTTCATTTGTTTTTGAAATATTAATTTTTTTGTAGCTTTTAATATTTCTTTTCTAATCGTGGCAACAGGAGTACTCCATTTCTATTTAAAGCAAAGGAAAAAAGAGAAAAAATTGAGTGCTGTATCTTTATGTTGCCATTTTCTCATTAAAACGGAAAAAATAGAAATTTAAATATCTTCTGTTATAAAACCCGGTGAATTTGTACTTCATTTACAAAATTTGATTTACACGTAAAAGAATATCAACAGTTTAATATCTATTTCAGCTAATAGCATTGAGATTTCAAGTTTTGAATCAAAATGATAAAATTAAAATGCCATTTTTTTAAAAACTTGAATACAGATGTGAAATGTACATTTGTAAATTTTGATATGTTGAAAATGATGCCGGGTTTAGATTTCACGAGAAAAAAAAATTCTATGATTGAGTCAGAGTTGAATAAATTTTGCTTTTTATCATTTTAGTATACTAGCATAAGAACTTTAATTGATAACTTATCATAATAACATATAATCTTTATTATTTTTTACTTCTTACATATACGATGAAAGTTTAATTTTAACAATTTCTACAACTGCGTTTTATAGAAATAGTATTTTGTTAATCTGACGATAAATATCGTTTGTTTAAGAGTTAGACGTACCAATATAAAAGGCATTTTTACTATAACTAATTTTGTAGATTTATTATAAGTTAATGAAACAGTTTCTTCTTAAACATTTTCTTTCGTCAAAATTTGATGGGTTCTACCTTGTGATTTTAAATTACCACACTTTTTTAATAAATTTTAAATTAAAATTTAAAAAAAATATGAGAAGTTTTATTATGTGATTTTGTTTGCATTTAATATGGTTAAAAATCACACAAAAATTCATAATTTTAAATCAATAAATAAAAAATTATTTTAAAATGTGTCCTGGAAGCCCTTAAGCTTTATTTAATGTTGAAATCTGTCAAAATAATTCCGTTTAACCCCATCGGGACGAGCGTTTTTTACAGAATTTTTAATCTTTTATTACCGTTTTTTTTTTTTTCAAAAGAGAAACTTTTGCCTAATTGAATTGGGAAAAAGCTCGAATTAAATAAGTCAAAATTTACAATAAAAATTTACTGGTGAGAATAATTAACGATTCTGAGTACCTTATGCGGCAAGTACACCAGTTGCTCGTCTTCAAGGGGCTTAAAAGTTTTATTAAATCAAAAACTATACGCAGCAGTTTAACCATATTTTTAATTTATTTACCGATTAGATTTCCGCTGTGCAGTGTCCAATTTTTTTTTTTAATTTTAAAATTTTATTTTTTAAATAAACATTTATTTCATATTTCGATTATTATTATTATTATTATTATTATTACCGGTTAGTAAGAGCGATTTCAAAAAGAGATGCAAAAACTCAAGCATTTTTCAATTGAAAACTACAGTTATACGTGAATATTAAAACTTATTTATTAAACTAAAATAGTTCTTTTTTTAAAACTAAATTATTACTTGCGAAAAGCATTTAATGGTGAAAATTACATCCTATCAAAAGACCGAAATAATAATATATTTTTCAGATGCAAAAAATATTGAGATAATGTTAAAAGAAAAAAAAATTTGACAAAATTATCAGTTTCGAAAATCATTAAATGATAAAAAATTATGTAATAGTTTAAATGGTTTTCTTATAGCGATTAAGATTAAAAGAAAACTTTTCTTCTATATGTTATTATAAAAGTTCTGGATTTTTTTTTTTTCATTTCGTACAAGCAGATTTTCAAATTTGTGATAGATCTTACCTAAACACGAAAACAACCGTCAGTTGTCGCGACAGTGATGGAGAGGCCTTGGAAGCTGAAAAGTCTCCCATTCAAAGGGAAATGAACGGCAACCTAATTACAAAAGTTCACCATTGGATCGTGGTAATATAATTCAGTTTTCCGTAAAAGGGTAGTATTTTTTAAACCAGAAAAAATAGCTTGTTTTAGAACATATGGAGCTGGACAAGAGGGTTGGCAAACTTAGCCCGTAAAGGGCAAAGTCCTCTAGTACAGAAAAAAGTAGTCCAATTTTCCGAGGGGAAATTTGAAAAATATATTACTGATTTACTAGCTCATAGGTTTAATATCAAAAAGGAATATGAGATTCAACTGATGAACAACCTTAAAGTATAATTCTTTTGTAATGCTAGTTATTCAAATTTCTTAGAAAAATGTTGATATAATATATGATAAACTTTGGAAATGTATAAAATTGCCTTAAAGCTATTCATGGAAGTTCTTAAGACAGAACTTTTTTATTTGGTAAAGAAAATCTAATTTAATTTTTATTTATTTCTGTTATTCCTTTCATTCTGAACTTTTGATAGACAACTTAAACAATAAACATTTCTCTCTCGTTATTATTATTATTTTCAATTTTTTAATAGATGAATTTAAAAAGCAATTTTTGGAAACAGAAATTAATAACGGCATTGAAGTTGTTATCAACAATCTAACGGTCTTTTCGTTTCTACCCACACTTTACTATCAGAAAGATTGTTTGTTTGCGGAGTGCTACGGTTATTTTTTATATAAGATCGGATTAAACAGTTCGGTATCTCCGTTTAACCCATTGGACACGAGCGACACGTATATGTGCCGCAAAAAGGCCTAAGAATCATTGTTTATCCTCACCAGTAAAATTAGCTTTATTGAATCGGAGCATTTCCTCGATTTAATAAGACACCAATTCCTGTTTTAACCCCTTAATGGTCGCATTAAATTACGGTTTAAAAATTCAAATTCATTATTGACACCACTTAAAAAAAAATATTTGTCTTATTTAATGGCAAGTAAAATGATACTAGAATAAAACCAATTGCACTATTTTATAAAACTGGTGGGAATCAAACAATTTTGAATAAAAGCCGTGACGCTTGCAGCCCGTGAATGTCTCGGGCGCGACGATTAAGTGGTTAAAAACCGGTGACAAAATATTAAAAATTTCGTAAAAGGCTCCCGTCGCGAAGGGGTTAAAGTGACATCCGACCCACTACTGCCAAAGCTGATCTGAAATAACGTCTGGAAATTTTATCACCATTATGAATAGGGATGTACCGGATATCCGGCCAATATCGATATCCGGCTGATTTTTCAATATCCGAAATATCATCGGATATCCGGATCACAATCACCGGATATCCAACATCTCTATCGGATATCCGGCAGAATGCGGCAAAGCAAATATAGGTGAAAAACAGTGATCATTTGATCTCAAATAATGCTGAAAAACTTATAATGCAAAGGATGATAATTCGACGTTTATAATGCAAAAGATGAAATAATAAGTTCCCTATCAGTGAGTAAAAGGTAATTCTCAAAAGCTTAAAAAAATGCCAGCTTTCCTTACTATTTATATTTAAACTCTGTAATAAATTCAAGAATTTACGTTTATATCTCTTAGAAAATATATTTATTTTCAGATTGTAAAACAAAATTTTAATTCAAAATAGCAAATAAAACCTATTTGTAAACATGTATAAAGATAGAAAACCAACATTTAGAAATGCTCAAATAATGCATAAAAAGGTAGCAAACAGCCGTTTCGAATCTATTATCGAGATTCTTCATCAGTACAAAACTCAGCATGTAGAAAAAGCTAAGCTGAGTAAAGCGACAGAGAAGCTCAGGCTTATATACAGTAGACTCTCTGAAATCCGCACAGCTTGGCACCAGAGGTTGTGCGGATTTTAGAATTTTGCGGATTTCTGGTCATTGCTTCTTTTTTATTTTTTAAACTGTAATTTGAGTGCAATCAATAGTGCAACTGGAACTATAATGAATGCTTACCATATAATAAAATATTAAAATAAGTAATAAACTAAAATAATAAAAATTTAGATAATTTTTAAAATGATTAAAATACTAATAGCAAAGTTAAAGTTAATAATTATGATTATAATTAATTATTATGATTAAATATTCATTATAAAGATTAAATGTATTTTTCCAAAATTATTTAACAAAACTTGCCTCATAAAAGTGCATGGCTAATTCACATCAGAAGATTGTGATTAACAGCAATATCAGGAATATCTTGAATTTTTTCCAAAAAAGAAAAAAAAAAAAAAAAAAAAATTATTATTTTTTCATGGAAAAAAAAAAAAAAGAATAGAGTATTATTAAGAAAATTACAAATAAAAAATATATAGAATTGATACAAAACTAAAAAATATCAAATTTTCCCTATATCATAACTGAAAGTTTCATTGTTTACATCCATAAAATATGTGCGGATTTTAGAGAGTTGCGGATTTGAGGGAGTCTACTGTACCAATTAAAGGAGCGAATGATAGTAGATTCAAAACGGCTGTTTGCTACTTTTACATGCATTATTTATGCCTTTCTAAATATTGGTTTTCCGTCTTTAGTCTTTATAAAATTTGAAATTGTTTAATAAACTATGATTTTATTAATTTTCTTTCTTTCGCTAAATTTAAATAAGGGGTTAATTGGTTTTTAAGTTAAACAACCAAACAAACATTTTTTACTTTCTTCTATCCTTGATAGAAGAAAGTAATGTATTCAATTTTTTTCGACGAATTTATATGTTTTAGGAATTTAATATCCCAAAAAACATGTTTATTCAAAACCTGTCTATCCCAGTGTCGCCATCATATCATCAAAAAGTGTATGAAGTTATACATAGAATGAACCAAATATTTATGCATGTTTTTGGCTGTAGCCAGCAGGTCCATCTTCAATATGGAAATATTTCGCTGTAATGTGGTGCTGTAATCACAATTTTTGTACCATTTACATTATTCTACATTAAACACTGTATGAAGTTATGCATAGAATTGAATCAAATTTCTTTAGATACGTTTCTGGGAATGGCTGTCAGGTCTTCCTTCAATTTGAAAATATTTCGCCACAAGATGGTACTGTAATAATGATTTTTAACTCACATGCTATCGAAGCCTGAGAACTTATGTGCCCGCCCATTCTGCATGTATGTTAAGTATGTATGTACAAGTACATGCTTAACGCCACAACTCCTGATAAAAATATGCAATTCATTTGAAATTATGGGTATAGGTATATTCTCATAAGGCACTTCTCTGATTAGTTTTGAAAGTTCAATCGATAAGTAGGGGGTACGGGGGCTAATACTTTTCCCCTTAATTTATATCAATGGGTTTTTCCAGAATTATCAGTTTTCGCTCAAAATTTTAGACATAGGATCATTCTGATGAGGCACCACTGTGATTAGTTTTAGGTGCTCATTGGATAAGTATAAAGAGGCGAAACGGCGGACTAATTCCCCACCCTTAACTTCGATAATTGAGTTTTTCATGCTAATTTATCAGATTTCATTCAAATTTTAGATATAGGATCATTCTGATGAGCGAACCGCCATAATTAGTTTTGGGAGTTCATTGGATAAGTATAAAGAGGGGCAAGGGGACTAATCCCCCAGCCTTAATTTCGATAAATGGGTTTTTCACGCAGATTTATCAGATTTCACTCAAATTTTAGGCATAGAATCATTCTGATGAGGACACCGCCATGATTAGTTTTGGGAGTTCATTGAACATGTATAAGAACAAGAGGAGGAACGGGGGATTAATCCCCTGCCTTTAATTTAGATAAATGGATTTTTCATGCAAAATTATCAGATTTTATTCAAGTTTTAGACATAGGAGGATCATTCTGATGAGGACACTTCCATGATCAGTTTTGCAAGTTCATTGCATAAGTCTATTATGGGGGGAAATGGGAGTTAACTCTCCCCCCCTTTAATTTAGTTTAATGGGTTTTTCACACAGAATTTACCGATTTGCTTCAAAATTTGGATATAGGATCATTCTGATAAGGCACTTCCCTGATTTGTTTTGGGAGTTCATTTGACAAGTATAAATGGGGGATCAGTGGGACTACCCCCTCTTAATTTAGGTAAATGATTTTTCTTGCAGAATTAACCGATTTGCTTTAATATTTGGATACAGGTTTATAGTGGTAAGATGCTTCCCTAATTAGCTGTGGGGTTCTTTTGTTAAACACAAGAGGGATATGGGCGATTACCTCAAACCCCCTTAAATTTGATAAATGAGCTTTTATGCAAAATTATCCTAATTGCTTTAAATTTTGGATGTACATTCTTTTTGATAAGGCGAATCTCTGAGTAGTTTTGGAAGTTTAATGGTTAAGTATAAAGAAGGGGGATAACTCTTAAATTATATAAATGGGTTTTCTATGAAGAATTATTCGATTTGCTATGAATTTTGGATATAGGTTTTTTGTGTGATAAAGCATATCCTTGATTAGTTTAGGGGATTCAATGATTAAGTATAAATATGGGAAATGGGGGGAGCTATTTCCGCCCTTAATTTGTTTTCAAACGTTTTTGAATTGGCAGTTAATGCAGCAATGGGAATTTCGTATCTTGCTAAAACTGGCTATTCGCAAACAGCTGATGTATAGCAGAATAAAAAAAGAATATATTAATGTTAATAAATATCATGATCGAGATTAATTCATTCTTAATCTAATTAAATGACTTCAGCAAAAATTCTAGATAAAATCGAAGTTGGATATGATATTGAACTAACAATATTGACGTAGTATTAATATTTGTAAATATTTTTTGAAACATCGAGATCTATGAAATAGAAGAGAGTCTTGGAATTGGTGCATCCAACTAGTTATTTTCCTGACTTCATTATAAATATTTAAAATTAAAAGTAATTTTTTTTAATAAATTTCAAAGTGATTTAACTTAAAATAAAATTAAATGTAGCTTAAGGTAAAACAGTATTGAATAATTAAAACATGAAAAAAAATCATCAATTAAACCTATATTTGTGGATAATTCTTCAACCATTGGTATATTAGTAAGACTTTTACGTTTACATTATAAAAGGATGCTATGTATTTCTTTGTGAAAATGCTTCACAATTATAGACATATTAATAAATGTGTAAAATTTGTTCTAAAAATTATCAGAATTTCATTATACATATTATTAGCAATTTTCAGCGGTTCATTGACAAATAAGCAGAGTATTTAAATGTTAGAATTGCATTTTTTATTCAATATTATTATTATACACATACAGGGTTTTAATTTCGGGACATAATGGCAGGATTCATGCACTAAAGAATCTTGTGTCATTTTTGTTTCCCAAAAAAATCACTTTTCGAAACTTTTTTCTTTGTGAAGTGACGATCAAGTCTCAGGACTGACTGACTATTTTTTTTTTCCTCTATCGATTGACAAATCTCACAGTTTGCTCTTACGACAATTATACAAAATTCATGATTTTTTTTCTGCGTTTGACTGAAAAGTTTTGTAATTTTTCTCACAAAATTTTCCTGCTTGCTCCTCCTCTATCAATTGACAAATCTCAGTTTGCTTTTACGACAATTATACAAAATTCATGATTGTTTTTTTTGTGTTTGACTGAAAAGTTTTGTAATTTTTCTCACAAAATATTCCTGCTTGCTCCTCTTACAATCTTTTTTTTTTTCTGAAGATTAACTGGCAAATTTCACAAATTTATTTATCTCAACTAATCGACAAATTTAGTTATTTTATTCTGCGACTGATTAGAAAATTTCTCTTTTTGTTTTTGTGACATTCTGATGAAATTAACAATTATTTTCCTGTGTCCAGCTGAAAAATTTGTGTTTTGTCGTTGTTATTGGCTGACGAATTTCATGAATTTCCTTGTGACAGATTAACAAATTTTGCGATATTTTACTGTAATTGACTGACGAATTTCCCACTGCCCAAGTTCTCTCAAAGTTCACATTTTTTCTCACCGGTCGACAATTTAAAAAAATTTATTTTTACCATGATGGACGAAATCAGCGGCATTTTTTCTATGACCGATTTATATATTTTGCGAATTTTTTTCCCTGCCGAAGCAAGAAATAACTAAAAGGGCAGTAATGGTCACTAGAGTCTGACAAGGAAGGTCTCCATACTGGGCATACTCAGATTTTTTTGAAAAAAAAATACTAATTAAGCTACTCATGTATGTAATAAAGGATAACTGAAAATTGCCGGCGGAATTACAGAAGAAAACATGTAAAAAAATAAAATACTTTCGAATATTTGGCGTGAAAAGACAAAAGTGTCACTCGATTTGGCGAGCAGCACTTTACCCCGCCAAAAGCAAACGATTTTAATGCAACTGAAAACTTTTTGATTTTTAGAATCCGCGTAAATGATGTTTGATGAATTTAAACATAAACAATGAGAGAGTTTAATATATTTTATGCATATATATATTAAATTGCATATGTATACATTATTTGTTGCTATAGTTATTTAATTTACCTCTGGAAAAAAACATTTTCATATATAAAAAATCCTTATTCAGTAAAATTATTTTCAAACATTTAAGTGTATTTAAAAATCAAAGCTAAATGTTTCCATAACAACAAAATGGAATTGACAATGCTCAACTAGACTTTGAACTTGAAACAATTTTAATTAATTTAAATTTCATTTCAAATCTCAAATTTTGATGGTTAAATTTGAATTAAATACATATAAATATCAGTATAACGAAGTTATACTTAAAACAAACAAAAACAAAGATATTTAATTTATCTAAACACATTGAACATGAAACTTTTTTTCCCTTTAAAATGCATTTGACATAAAAAAGAAACATCTTTTGAAATTGCTTTTCATCGCCAACCGATGATAAATCGCCAAATAACGAAACTTTCATTATTTTTTTATGGATATGGAACAGAGGTTCCGCCGAAATTTTTTTTATAAACGTATATATCCTCATGAGAAAAACATTCTGTAATTTTTTTCAGATTTTTCGGAGTATGCCCGTATGGAGAACTTCCTTGTGAGCTCTATCACATGAGTCTGGAATTAGCACTAAACAAAGTGAGATTAAATCCTGTGTTGCACATTGAAAAAAAAATTAAATAAATAAATAAATAAAATAATAAATAAATAAAAAGAATATTGACCAGTTAAACTGACGGCATTGAGCTCACAGGCTACGCATACTAATTGTACATTACAGCCTTGTATTTTCGTTAATTCCGTTCCAAAAAAAAAATTAAGAAGGGGAAACAGCTCTCCCCTTTCTCCTTTTTTATACTTAATCATTGAACCTCCTAAACTATCAAGTACATGCTTTATCATATTAAAAATCTATATCCAAAATTCAGAGCAAATCGGATAATTCTTAATAAAAACCCATTTAGCATTTATATAATTTAAGAGGAGTTATTCCCCTCTTTTATACTTAACCATTAAACTTCCAAAACTATTCAGAGATTTGAACGAAATCTGACAATTCTGATTGAAAAATCCATTTATACAAGTTAAGGGGAGGGGCATTAGAACCCCCGTTCCCACTGTTTATACTTATTCAATGAACACCTAATAACAGCCATGGACTCGCCTCACCAGAATGATCCTATATCTAAATTTTGAACGAAAATTGTTAATTCTGCTTGAAAATCCCGTTTTTATCAATTAAGGGGAGGGGCATGAGCCCCCCGTTCCCCTTGTTTATACTTATTCAATGAACACCTAATAACAGCCACGGACTCGCCTCATCAGAATGATCCTATATCTAAATTTTGAACGAAAACTGTTAATTCTGCATGAAAATCCCGTTTTTATCAATTAAGGGGAGGGGCATGAGCCCCCCGTTCCCCCTGTTTATACTTATTCAATGAACACCTAATAACAGCCACGGACTCGCCTCGTCAGAATGATCCTATATCTAAATTTTGAACGAAAACTGTTAATTTTGCATGAAAATCCCGTTTATATCAATTAAGGGGAGGGGCATGAGCCCCCCGTTCCCCCTGTTTATACTTATTCAATGAACACCTAATATCAGTCATGGAATCGCCTCATCAGAATGATCCTATATCTAAATTTTGAACGAAAACTGTTAATTCTGCATGAAAATCTCGTTTATCTATACTAATATTATAAAGAGGAAAGATTTGATTGTTTGTTTGTTTGTTTGTTTGAATTGAATAGGCCCCTAAACTACTTGATGGATTTGAAAAATTCTTTCACCGTTTTAAAGCTAAACTATTTCCGGTGAACATAGACTAATTTTTAATTGATTTATTCAAATATTTTTCTTAATAATTCAAAATTTCATTATTTTTCATACAGAATCAATTAAAATTTTTCCGATAAAAAATAACCATTTTTCTTTCCCGTTGCCAAGAAAATGTAATGTGGATTAATAATAATAATAAAATAATTAATTCAATTAGTAATTATGGAACCAAACAATTTGTATAATTTTAAAATAGAAAAGAAAAATAATGAAACAGTTTGGATGTATCAGTCACAAAATGTTTCAATAATCACAGTCAATTGATGGGAGAGCATTTTATGATTAAATAGTTTATTAAATATAATATAACTTGAATTATTAAAATAGATCCATGGTTACACTATTCTCTGATACACAGAGCCAACAAACATATTTCTTGGAGAACAGCCATGAAATCACGATAGAAAACAGTCAAAATTTCACATGTTCTCTGCCTAATTGCAGAGTCAAGAAATGTACATGTTATCTGCTTGGTTACAGATTCAAGACTAAAAAACCCCCTTTTTGGGAAAATATAACAAGAAAGCATAGAGATAAAATTAAAATGATCATAAATTTAAAAATATATCATTAACTTGACATAAAACAATTAAGAACTCAATAAATCTCTAATAATGATTTAAAAAGTACTCAAGTTGACAACTTATCAATAAATAAAACATTAATTTTGACATAAAATAATTATAAGACCAATAAATCTCTTTAAATGAATTTAAATTAAATTAAGCTGTCAACTTGTCAAGAAATAAACAAATAAATCAATATTAAGCATTTTTAAATCATTATTTTAGTCATAAATATTAATCAAGATTTTTATTTTGACAGTGATTGAATTTCTCAAGGCCAAATCCATTAATATCAAGAATTATTATTTGACAGTAATTAACCTGTCAAGGTCAAATACATTACTATTATTAAATTTATTTCTTTATTTAAGGCTTACGCCTAAACATCCTCCGCCTCCATGAACGGAGTTCATCAAATTAAAAATAATTAATCTTACCAGTTTTCTTAATCAAATATTAAAACAATAAAATAAAAACATTTTACCTGTAAAGTTTTTTTTTTTTTTTTTTAGTATTTAAATAAAATAAAACAACTTCAATATGAATTCTAAAAATTCTAACTGTCCTCAGGAGTTCAAATTTGTATAACTAAAATAGAGAAAGAAAAATTAATATACATTATAATCACAAAAATTAAACATACAAAAGAAAATAATAAATCAAACACAATCATTTTCTATTGGTAAAGGAGAGAGTTTTTGTATGGGGCGTTTCAGTTCCCCGTGCAAAGTTTTCAGTTTAACAACCCGAACATGACTATCTTCACCTGGAAAAAGTTCAATTATTCGGCCCAATTTCCACCTTAATGGGGGCTGGTTTTCTTCCTTTATTAGTACTAAGTCATTGATTTTTAAGTTCGGGTTACTCTTCAACCACTTTGTTCGTTGTTGCAATTGTGAGAGGTAGTCTGAAGACCATCTTTTCCAAAAGCTCTGGAAAATCTTTTGCAGCAATTTCCAACGTTCCAAGGGAGTAACATATGTAGAGGAGATGTCAGGTTCAGGCAAGGATGTCATTGCTGCTCCTATAATGAAGTGTCCTGGTGTCAAAGCAGTGAAGTCATTGGGGTCAGAAGATTCAGCCACGAGCGGTCTCGAATTTAAACAAGATTCAATTTGTGCAATCAATGTTAAGAACTCTTCATAAGTCAAAATTTGTTCACCAATTGTTCTTTTTAAATGATTTTTCATTTGTTTTATTCCCGCTTCCCAAAGGCCTCCAAAGTGGGGGGCAGAAGGTGGATTAAATTTCCATATTATCATTTCGTCAGTCAAATATTTGTGAAAATTTTCATCAGAAACAATTCGAGCCATCATTTTCTTCATTTCTCGGTCAGCTCCTACAAAATTTGTACCTCTGTCTGAATATATTTCTTGAGGCTTTCCACGTCGAGCTACAAACCTTTTCAGCGAGGCTAAAAATGTTTCAGTGGTAAGATCTGTGACTATTTCTAGATGGATAGCCTTTGTTGCAAAACAAATGTAAAGGCAAATATAATGCTTAAAGGGTTTCACACCACGCCCCTTACGAGGTTTGATCAAAAAAGGGCCAGCTAAATCCACTCCTACTTTCGAAAAAACTCGAGCTTGTGTTACGCGTGATGATGGAAGATTTCCCATTATTTGAGATGAAAGGTGTGGCATATTTCGGAAGCATTTAATACATTTTCTTATTTCTCTTTTTACAGCTTCTTTAGCATTAACTATCCAAAAATTTTGTCGAATGGCCGAAATTGTTAACTGAGTACCACTATGAAGATGTTTTTCATGAAAGTATTTTATGATCAAATCTGTAACATGATGTCTTTTAGGTATGATTATTTGGTGTTTTTGGTATTCAGAGAGGTTTGCATTTTTTAACCTACCTCCTACACGAAGAATACCATTTTCATCAAGAAAAGGGTGTAAAGGAAGTAATTTACTTTTAGAATTTAGGTTCTTTTTTGAATTTAGCATTTTCAGTTCTTCTCTGAATTCATGGCGTTGAATCAATTTCACAATAGTGTTTGTTGCCCCTTCAAGTTCTTGAACAGTTAAGAAACCACTGATTTTTTCAGATGGGCATCTACTGTTATTAATAAATCTGAGACACCAAGCCATAATTCGTCTCAGTTTGGTCCAGGATGAAAATTTATACAAAAGTTCGAATTCAGGAATATTTTGGGATACGGAGCAAACAAGCATTTTACGTTTTTCCTGCAGGGCCTCTTCGTCAGACAGATTTATTGGAATTTCATGCGTAAATATTGGTAAAGAATTTTCCTTCAACCAGCAGGGACCATTTAACCACACAGAGTTATTAATCAATTCAGATGCAGAACAACCACGAGAGAGAACATCTGCAGGATTTTCTTTTCCCTTACAAAATTTCCATTGCACAGGAGCAACAAGTTCTTGAATTTCACGTACGCGATTTGCGACAAAGGGTTTCCATTTACTGGCACTGCCTTTTATCCAGTGCAAAACAATTTGTGAGTCGCTAAGACAAAATATATTTTCATTATCAATTTCAAGTATCCCCCTTAAATAATTTGCTAATCTAGCAGCTGTAAGGGCTCCAAGAAGTTCAAGACGAGGTAACGTAACCTTTTTTAGAGGTGCCACTCTAGATTTTGCAATAACAAATGAAGTTTCACAAGAAAGAGGATCACGAATATAGGCTACTGACCCATATCCCTTTATACTAGCATCAGAAAAAATAAAAAGCTGAGCAGTTTCAGGATTTAGCCTTACATTATTTACAAAATATTTTCTATGCATTTCAAAATTTACTAACTCCTTAATCTCATAAACCCATTTTCTGAAATTTTCACTTAAAGGATCTGGCAACATAGAATCCCAGTCCATTCCATGTTCCCAGATTTCTTGCATCAAAAACTTCATTCTTATTACAAAGGGAGAAATGAGTCCAAGAGGGTCATAAATTTTAGCCATGGTTTGTAAAACAAGACGCTTAGTGATAAATTGACTATCAAATTCTACCAAAAGTGGTTGTAAATCTAATTTTAATGTGTCACTTTCTGTCATCCATTTGATTCCTAATATCTTTGAAAGATTTTGTTCAAGGGTGTCTTCCTCAAAATTTATCCCATGTTCTTTCCATAAATTTTTTAATTCCATTGAATTGGTTTTGAATTTTCTTAATTTCATATTGGCCTCACTCAATATCTTCTCTGCACCTTTCGATAAAACAAAAGCTTCATTTACTGAATCTGCGCCATGGAACAAGTCATCAACATACAATGAAGTATTTAACATATTAACTATTTTCTCAAAAAGATCTTTATATCCCTCAATGTGATGTTTGATGGTTGCAGAAAGGAGAAATGGTGAGGTTGTTACACCAAAAGTTACACGAGTCATGCGGAAGACCTTCAAGATGGGATTATTACTAGTGATATTATCAAACCACAAGAACCTCAAAAAATTTCTATCTTCATCTTCTATCTGAATTTGTAAAAATGCCTTCTCTATGTCTGCTGAGAAGGCAATCTTGTGAAGACGGAATCTTAAAATAATATCCAAAATATTGGGATTTAAATTAGGACCAGAAAATAAGCAATCATTTAAGGATTTTGCTCCTTTATCTTTAGATGACGCGTCATATACTATTCTTACTTTCGTTGTTAGTTTGTCTTCCCTTATTACTGGTCTGTGAGGCATATAATATGTGTTCACTTCGTTTTTATCAAATTTACATTCTTCAATTATCCCCAAATCAGACTGCTCATTTAATATTTTCTTATATTCATTTAATAACCATTCATTTTTGCATAATTTCGATTTTAATCCCCAAAGTCTCTGTTTAGCTACATCAAAATTGGATTCCAATTCATTTTTGTTTACCTTCCACAAAAGTTTCGTTTCATATCTTCCATTAACAAAATTTAAATTATCTTTAAATAAATCCATTGCATCTAAATCCTTTTGTGAAAATAGTTCACTTTTACTATCAGAAATACCCAATGATTCTAGATCCCAAAATCTTTGCAAATCAAAATTTTCCCTTTCATTCACCGATACATGATGAGCGTTAATTGTTTTGTTGCTTTCAGAGTTAATTTTTCCCACTATTGTGTAACCAAAAAGTGTATTAGCTACATATAAATGCTCATTAATTTCTTCTACGATGCCTTTCTGCACATTCCAAAAATAATCAGCTCCAAGAAGGACTTGCACTGCTGATTCCTGGGGGGTAGGATCTGCTAATTTCCATCCTTTCCTCTCAACATATTTCGTAATTAAAGGATCAGAATTTGGAACCTTCAAAGTTGTTGCGCTTATTAAATCCGTAGCTAATACCTCAACATTTATGAAACGGCGATAATTCAGTTTACTTCTTAATTTAATTTTGAAAACATCATATTCTTCTTCCCGACCTTGATCAATACCAAAGGCAAATACAGTTAAATGTTCCTTTCGTAAAACAGGCAAATTTAATTCACGAGCTAATGTTTTTGTTATGAAGCTTTTCTCGCTTGCAGAATCAAGCAATAAACGAACTAATTTTGATTTCGAGTTACCTTGAGCAGTTACACAACATGTTTGCAATAAAACAGCATGATTAGAAATTTTCAAATTACAATGAGAATTAGATACAATTGTTTGATTTTCGGATATTTCTGGTTTTAAGTTTTTCTTAAAACAAAATAATTTGTTATGTTCAGTGCTTTTACAATTTATACATGGCTGCAATTTTAAGCGGCACTGCGAAGATAAATGGGATTTGAAGAAACACCGATAGCATCTACCTTCCTTTTTTAACATTAATCTTTTCTTTTCATCAGCTAAATTTTTACACTCAGACGATAAATGTTCATTATTTTTACAGAAAACACAAAAAACTTTAATATTAGCATTTAGAGTATTAGCATGTTGATATTTATTTGATTGTTTTCTTTCACGATATTCAGTTTTATTTTTATATACAAACGAAGAAGTTGTATCAGTTTTAGAACTAGTCATAAGCAAAGCTTTTTCTCTGCATTCAATTTCTGATTTAAGAAAGGCAATTAGATTTGTTACATCAAGGTCTTTACTAGTATCACGTCTTCTGTGATATTCAATTACAAGTTCATGGGGTAATAACTTAATCAAAACAGGATTTAATAAATGCCCATAGGAACTAGATGTTACTCCTAAATTTCTTAAACTTCTTATGTTTATTTCACAAACGTCATGCAATCTTCTTAACGCATTTAAATTTGAGCAATTTTTCACGGGTTCCATGTTTAACAAATTAGACATATGTTTATTTATAATTACATCAACTTTACCAAATCGGTCCTTTAATAAATCAATACAGGTATCATAATTTTGTTCTGTCAATGGAAATCCTTCTACCACATTGTATGCACGATTACATAACAAAGATTTTAAATATGCAAATTTCTCTATCTTTGACAGTGATTTATTCTGGTGTATCGATGTTTCAAAACAATTAAAAAACTCTACCCATTCTTCGATTTCACCAGAAAATTTTGGAACATTTAATTTGGGTAATTTCATGGCCGAATAAGAACTTGCTTCTGTTCCACTGACAGAACTATTCAATGCATTCACAGAACTACCTGATATCATAGTAGAAATATTGCCTTTACTTAATCTATTTTTAATTTTAAATTTAGCACTTATCAACTGATCATTATACTTTTCACTGCTAGCAATATCCTTTTCATATTCCTTTAAGTCTGATATTTGAGCTTCAATTTCATGATTTAATTTTTGAAATGCAGATTCTTTTAAAGACAATGTTTCATGAAGCTCTAATAATTCATCAGTTTTTGTACTATCGATGTCATCTGCTAATAACGTGTCTAATTTTGTTAATAATTTTGTAAAACTTGTTCGTTCAACAGAACGCTTTGCTTTAAGTTTTTCTAAATTTTCCATAACAATAATAAAATCTTAATTTCTAATTGAATAATAAAGCTTCTTACCTGTTTATTTCAGGTAATCCTTAGGTAATCCAAGTGCACTATTTCAGGTAATCCTTAGGTAATCCAAGTGCACTATTTCAGGTAATCCTTAGGTAATCCAAGTGCACAAAAATCACAATAGTCACACAATTTAGTCACTATTTAATACTACCGGGTTGAGGCGCACCAAAAGATACATGGATGTATCAGTCACAAAATGTTTCAATAATCACAGTCAATTGATGGGAGAGCATTTTATGATTAAATAGTTTATTAAATATAATATAACTTGAATTATTAAAATAGATCCATGGTTACACTATTCTCTGATACACAGAGCCAACAAACATATTTCTTGGAGAACAGCCATGAAATCACGATAGAAAACAGTCAAAATTTCACATGTTCTCTGCCTAATTGCAGAGTCAAGAAATGTACATGTTATCTGCTTGGTTACAGATTCAAGACTAAAAAACCCCCTTTTTGGGGAAATATAACAAGAAAGCATAGAGATAAAATTAAAATGATCATAAATTTAAAAATATATCATTAACTTGACATAAAACAATTAAGAACTCAATAAATCTCTAATAATGATTTAAAAAGTACTCAAGTTGACAACTTATCAATAAATAAAACATTAATTTTGACATAAAATAATTATAAGACCAATAAATCTCTTTAAATGAATTTAAATTAAATTAAGCTGTCAACTTGTCAAGAAATAAACAAATAAATCAATATTAAGCATTTTTAAATCATTATTTTAGTCATAAATATTAATCAAGATTTTTATTTTGACAGTGATTGAATTTCTCAAGGCCAAATCCATTAATATCAAGAATTATTATTTGACAGTAATTAACCTGTCAAGGTCAAATACATTACTATTATTAAATTTATTTCTTTATTTAAGGCTTACGCCTAAACACAGTTTACTGATAAATAGACGACTATTACTGGATTACCACGTGAGACATAAAATCGCAATTTTGTTGTAATCGTCCCAACGTGATCCGTAGATGATATCTGCATCTAAATATTATTGGCAATATTATTGTTTATGTAATTTTTTTACATTATTTGGCAATACTTGATCTCCCATCGACCAAAAAACTGTCGCCAAAGTATAAGGTTAAATGTCAATAATGGATGATCGTAAATGTCACATTCTTTTGACATTAAATATGTTTTGCATAATTGTTACGTCGTCAACTAATTTTAATTCGATGTTTTATCTCTATTTCTATTAATATTGTAGTAATTTATTAATTTTTTGGTTATTTAAAATAAAAATTATATCCATTTGTATAAATTGGCGAAATTGATCGACGGAATAATCAAATGGTACCAATTGTTTGTTTACACTCTATCTGGTTATTTAGGTTGATAGAATTAGCGTACTTATCGAGTCTCCGCAGAGTCATATGCCAAGCAGTCATTAAATCTGTGTTTTAGCCTTACTATTATATCTTTTTCATCTGCAGTTATTTTACCATCACTAAAAAAGAAATATTTTGAATGTGAAGAAAAAATCATTATCATTAAAAAATATTTGCAATTAATTTATCATTCATTCTAATAAAAAAAAACGGTACTACTAGGTTATCCCGTCGACCAAAAAATTATCGCCAAACTATCAGATTAGATGCTAATAATGGATGATCGTGAATGTCGCATTCAATGACATTAAATACGATTCACGTGTTTAAAATGTCATTAAATGATTTTTATTTCGACTTTTTATTAATATTTTTCTTAATATTTTACTATTATTTGCTTTTTAGTGCATATTTTAGTGGATTTTTTCATGCTTAATTGAATAGTACTAAGCAAATTGTTTTAAATCCAGTACTTGGTGAGATACTTCACATTTTCTTAATTTGGCGATGTCTTCGGCGCAAAAGCCTGAAATTTTGAATCCTTATCTATATATATATAAAAATCTCTCTTTGGAAAGTTCATCGGATGGTCTAAAATAATAACATGTTTCACCATATCGCAGAAGCAAATTCAGGTAGAAGCAATTCAAGTGGAATTCAAGATAAAAACCTACTAAAATTCTTAATTACTTTAGTACTTTTATAATTTGTCAGTTATTTAGTCATTTTAGAGATATTTTGTCGCCAAAATGAACTTTGAACTGACCAATGTAAGATTACATAAATCAGACAAAAATTGTGGGTATTTGATTCGATATTAAGATTGTTTATTAACCATTGAAAAATGGTTGTTGTTTTCGGTGGAGGATTGACAAAATGACGTAGTCACTTCAGAATTTAAATTAAATTCTTTACTTTTAGAAGAATTTTTATTTGAATTTAAATTAAATTCTTTACTTTTAGAAGAATTTTTATTTGAATAGGAAATTAAAATGTTTAAAATCATTGTAATAAAGGAGAAAACTAACAAATTTAAAAATGGGTAGACGGGAATTAACAGATACGGAAAAAGCTGAAGCCAAAAAAATGAATTACCGTGAATGTCGCATTCAATGACATTAAACAAAATACGCGTACTTAAACAATCATGAAGTGATTTTTATTTCGACTTTTTATTAATGTTTTACTAATTTATTTGTTCTTTTGTTATTTAAAATAAAAATTTAGTCAACATGTATAAGTTGCTTATTAGTTTGGCGATTCGTATCATTTGGCGAAATTGGTCGATGGGATAACTAAGTAGTACTATATTTGGTTTGGCGCAAAAACGTCTTTCAATGCAGAAAACGAGCAAATCAAAAGATTATCGAGCCGCTGAAAACCAATTACGTGTTGAAAGGCGATCACAAAAAAGGAAGCAATTTAATGCCGAACCGATTAATTGTAAAAACATCATGTCTCGAGGGCGACCAATCCACTAGCCATGGCGTTTTACAATCGGTCGGTTCTAACCAGGAAAATTTAAGTGCCAATAGTGATTCTAACTTTCACACCAACAATGTTACATAGTTTGAAATGTTTCTTTCGTCGCCAACTTTTATGCTTGGCGACAATGGAGTGATGTAGCTTAAACGAACCGTACCTTCAAATTGCAGCACATGTATAAAGACATTTATACCAGTGGCACGGATAATACACAATAAAACAACTGGTATTTAGCTTAAAATGATAGATGAATGTTTCGAGTGAAACATTTTTCAAATGGTTGGTGTAATTTCGTAAATTATAATTTTTTTTAAATACATTTCGTTTGATTCAAGATTATTTTAGAGAAACTGACCAGCGTAGTGGGCGGAGGCTGCTAGTATCAATTGAGGGGAGGGGCATGAGCCCCCCGTTCCCCCTCTTATACATATCGAATGAACTCCAAAAACTAATCAGGGAAGCGCCTTATCAGGATATACCTATATACAAAATTTCAAGTGGATCCGATATTTTTATCATGAGTTATCGCGTTACGCACGAACGCACGTACATACAGAACGGACGGGCACATAAGCTCTCAGGCTATGATAGCTTGTGAGCTAAAAAAACTTTTTTTTACAATCAGTGGTTAACATTAGATTTTTTCATTTTTCAAAATCATCGCACATTTCGTCATCAATGGACTCAATAATCATACCTCTTTGTTTGATTTAAAAGAGGATTTTTCATACGATGTTTCTGTTTGGATTCGTTTTTTTCCATATCTGATAACTTGCACCTGTCCATTTTGTAACTGTTCTACTCTCTTCTTTATTAACATTGACATTTTGATTTCCTATTCAAATAAAAATTCTTCTAAATTTAAAGAATTTTGTAAAATAAATAAATAAAATACGGACAAATGCTCAAAGCAAGATGTTTAAATGTTTCCCATTTAGTTATTGAAAATAGTTGATCAAAACATGATTTATGCAATAAGAGTCATATTACGTATGTCATGGATTAAACATTAATATTCCTAGATGAATCATAAACAAAATAAAATCTGGACACCACAGGACCCATTCTCGACCGATAACAACAACCGTTTTCCAAATGAAAAAAAAAAAAAAAAAAAAAAAAAATGATGAACTTTAAGGAAACACATTTAGAAACAATAGTTTATGTGCATAGTTCACAGAAATTAGGACATGACTTTTTTAAATAAACTATTTCTCGTGTAATAGAAGAAACCTACTGACTGTGTCCTTTTCAGAATTTCATATGGATTTAAAATTCCAATGCATAGTAGAACTTAATTCAATTAAATAAAATGTCAGGGATTACAGTATTGAAAATAATTCCACTAAGTGATATATAATCACCGAAAGATATTGACAGTACATTCACCTACTTGCATTATTTTTGAAAGCAAATTAAAATTGAATGCGCATCAAATTTTACAAAATTAAGAAAGAAAATAAGATGAAAAAAAGTATAACCAAGTATCTATATAATAAAGGCCAAACGTATCTGTGCGTAACGCATACGTCATGTTTTGAATGGCAACACTTTACGATGAAATATCGGTTTTACAATTTTCGCTATTGTAAATTTTTAAACTTCTAGATATTGCACGTTTTCAATCTTTATACCATCGTTTAGAGAAAAAAATGCACTTTTAAATGCCGTTTGTTAGAAAACTGTATCTCAATTTGTTTTTGAGATATTAATTTTTTTGTAGTTTTTGGTTCAATTTCTCTAATGGTGGCAACTTGAGCAACTCATTTATGTGGGAAAAAGAGAAAAAATAGCCATAGAGTAAAAAAGAAAAAAAAATAGAGATGCAGTTTAGTGGCTGGAGGTGACGCCAAAAATGTAACTCTAAAATTCGCTGCATTGCATCAAACACAACGACGTGCTTTCACAAAAAAGAAAAACTTTTAGCGATGCAATTTTAATTCATAATACAATGAAATGCTATTTTATAATGCTAAAATATATTCAGATCTTTTTCATTTAGAGAAAAAATGATGTTAAAAAACTTGGTCTCTGTTCCATGTGATTGTTTTGTTTGGGCTGAATGAGAGACTTATATCGGAAGAATAACGCCCATCAAACCGTTTTAATCGCATACTGCATCTCCATCTATCTCTTTTCTTCATGGAAAATAACAGATCACTGTATATTTTGTTGTCATTTTTTCATAGCAACTGAAAAAAATAGTAATTAAAAACCTGTTATGTCAATATATCGTCGGCTATAAAACCCGGTGAATGTTGTTGGTTTTATTTCGTTTTTATCTATGAATTTATTGACTTTTAGTTCGTTATAAACTTACTTTACAAAAGATACATCAATTAACCTTTACAAAAATGTATTTTAAAGAATATCTGGGTGTCATATTTTCTTAGTTGTTTTTAAAAACTGAGAATGCAATTTTATTCTTTGGCGAAATAATTTGGCGAATAACTGCTATCTTGCGTCTAATACGCAGGGTCGTAGTGAACAATAGGGAGGCCTAAAGAGAATGTAGGGGGAGGGGGGGGCTCATAGTTTTTTTTCTCTCTCTCTAAAGCAAAAAGATAAATTAGTGCATATTCATATTGTAGGTACTCTGTTTCTTATTAAACTGCTAAAATAACTCCATTTTATGCTTAGAAAAGTATATGATGATGAAGTTTTGAGTGTATAACTGGTGCAAAATAGCCCATCATGTTAGCTTCATATGTACAAATAGGGTGAGGGAGTGTTGAAACACTTATTTTAGATACAATTTAGTAATTCTGCAAAACTGTGAAAAGGTTTCAAAACTAAATTAGATTTTTGAACAATATTTCATTTGAATTTTCGGAACAGAAATTCATTGAGTGACCTTGGAATATTTTTCAGGGGGGGCTCAAAATATTTTAGGGGGGGTTGAGCCGCCCATAGCGCCTCCTTATCTATGGCCCCGCTAATACGGAAGTACCGATAATTTTTAAAGCTGTATATGATTACATAAATATGTTTCATATAAAATTGCTATTTGGAATTAGTTGGCAGTTTAAAAAGCCTATTACGCAGAAAACATTTATTAGACTTTCCAATTTTAGATTTCAAAAAAGTTTTTCACCTTTACTTTGTGACCCGGGAACCCCGGGTTCGGTGTACTAGTTTTTATAATTGTTAGAAAAGTTGATCTGTTTTGTTTGTCAAAAGTGTGGCCTATAAAAGATTCTAAACCACACAAAATCGAATAAAATCTAAATTAAAAAATTCATTTAGCAACTTAGTTATTAATTGCCCATAACATTGAGTGAAAATTGAAAAATGGATATGATATATATAAGGCTTGATTCTTTTCCATTGTTTTAATTAAAATAAACATTTTGGATAATTACCTTGAGTTGTTGATTTAAATTATTTCAGTGGAATTTTGTCCTGTCGGTATAAACTGTAAATATTTAAGTGACACGTAAAAAATAATAGGGTTTAAAAAATATTTTTTCCCCTCTCATATAGTTTAACTCCCCTGCATTTACAGATGTTATGAGGGAAACTCTCTCCTCCAAGGAAAATCTGAATTTCAAGCCCTGATAGTCAAAGATATATAGTTTCTGTAAAATATATTGCAACTAGCGGACCCGACAGACGTTGTCCTGTCACCGACAGACGTTGTCCTTCCTGGCACCGACACCAGAAAATCAAATAAATGTACTTAAATATAGTAATACGCACGATAAACACTGCGCTCTTAATTTAATTTCTTATTACAATTATGTAAGGAAATTATTTTTCACTCTTCAATGTTTTTTGAAGTCGGTTCAATTTTTGATAGAAAAGTTTATTTTTCTCTTTTTTGTTAAAAGTTAACGATTTTCTGAAGTCAGTTAATCAAAATTATAATACAGGCTATATTACTGTAAAGCATACACGTTTGACAGGACCGGGGTTCGAACACACGATCTCTTTCTTCGAGAAGCAGAGCTTATATCTGGCGCCTTAGACCGCTCGGGCATTCAGTCCGCACTCTATTAATCGAACTTATTCAACACTTTTAATTAGCAAAAAATCACTAACTATCTAGACACACGGCAGTGTGTCAGCCAAGTTCACAAAGTAAAAGGCGACACACCGGCCGTGGGTTATATTACCCGAACCATTTCGAGCCACTTTTGACCCCTCAATAACTTAAATTCTATTTGACCTACACACTTGCAATTTTTTGTGTCGTGTAAGACCACCTTCTAATTTCCGAATCCTAAAAATTCTTTTAAAAATCTTTTACCGTTCACGAGAAATTGACGTCTGAAAACCACTGTTTTTACCACTGACTCACTGACTCACTCACTCACTCATAGAAATGTTTGACTACTTCCAGATGACTTAAGGAAGTTGAAATTTGGTGTGGAGGTAGGTTATTGGATCTATAAATAGGAAAAAATCAGAAATCACCATTAATTAAATATTAATGGTTGGTTAGAGGATAAATTATAGGATTACAATGGAAGTTTATGAGAATTTCAAAAAATACCAGAAATAGTGCCAAGTTGGCGTCACTTTTGGCGAGTATCAGGGCTAATCTCTGAAACTACCGAACCGATTTCAAAAGTAATGGTACCAAAATGATGGTATTCGCCCCGGTTCAAACATATACCATACCTTATGTCTGTGCCACTAAGCAAAAGAGGGTTCAGAAGCGAGAAACATTCTAAAAATGTTATTTTTGTTTTACTGAAGGGCCTAGAAGCACAAAATTTGGCATGTTAATTATTTATAAGATATAAATGATCACTAATGACATTTGCAAAAAAATATCCAATTTAAATGGGTGAAAATCCGCGAAGAGCGTTCTAAAAAATTTCGAAATACCAATTTTAAAACACTCTCAGCAAACAACAAACCGATCTTAAAAGTAATGATATCAAAATGAGGATGACAGTCTTTGCTTCAATATAGGATATATCTTATGTTGATTACACTAACCCAAAGGAGGTAAAAGAGCAAAAAACATTCTAAAAATGCGATGTCTGTACATTAAGGGACTGGACTGGAAACACAAAGTTTGGCATTTTAGAGTTTATGGGAATTTCGCGAAATATCAGAAATAATGCCAAGTTAGCGACACTTTTGGCGAGTATCGGGGCTAATCTCTGAAACCACCGAACCAATTTCAAAATTAATGATACCAAAATGATGGTATTCCCTCCGGTTCAAACATAGGCTATATTTTATGCGTATACCATTAACCAAAAGAGGGTGAAGAAGTAAAAAACATTCTAAAAATGCAACTTTTGTGTTACTGAAGGACCTAGAACTATAAGATTTGGCATGTTAATTATTTATAAGATATAACTGATCTCTAAGGGCATTTGATAAAAAATACGGAATTCAAAAGGGGCGAAAATGTGCGAAAAGCGTTCTAAAAATGTTCTAAATTGGGATTTTTAAGCAATTTCAGCAAACAACAAACCGATCTTAAAAGTAATGATATCAAAATGATGATGATAGTCCTTGCTCCAATATAGGCTATATCTTATGTCGATACCACTAAGCAAAAAGCATTCTAAAAATGCGATGTCTGTATGTTAAGGGCCTAAAAACATAAAATTTGGCATGTTCATTAATTATAAGATATAAATTATCACTAAGAACATTTGTTAACAAATACAAATTTTAAAAGGGGTAAAAATGCGCGAAAAGCGTTCTAAAAACTTTCTAAATAGCAATATTTAAGCAATCTTGGGTAGTTAGCGAACCGATTTAAAGAAAAAAAAGATGCCAAAATGATGACGACAGTCCTTGCTCTAACAAAATTATTGGCGAAATTACCAGATTACAATGGGAATTTAAGGGAATTTGGCAAAATACCAGAAATAGCGCTATGTTAGCATGACTTTTGGTGCGTAATTTTTGTCGTCAATATAGCGATATTTTGCCAAGTTGGCTACAAACGTTTTTGGTCGGCGAAATAATCAAGTAGTACCCAATCACGTAAAAGAAACATCCTTATTAGTGGAATTTAAAGGAACATAAGCAGTCCTAATGTTAAATTTTTAAATTTGACTGAAAAAAACAGTGAATAAATGCAGGAAAAAGCTGAAAGATTAATTAATATTAAATAAAACTAATTTAACTAATTTATTTCAAAAAGGAAAAAAATACCTACTTATTTGACAAAAAATAATGATATCCTATCAAAAACATGAATGTGAAAGAATGCCAAGTTCGTTAAAGGTTTCGCTAATAAAAGAAGTGAGATCTAACTGCAAACCAAGTTCTTTCGGAGCTCTTTAAATCATAACTCCTGTCATGCATAATATTATTCAATCGCTTAAAATGATTTGTTATGTTACTTGTTATTCAATAGAGCGACTTGGCAAGTTTTCAGCTACCAACTTTAATCTTTGAATAGGAGTATAATTTAATCTAGAATCTGATCGGCAAAGATCTAGTCAATCGAGTGTTCTAATAAGTATATTGAAGTTAAGGTACTGAGAAGTTAAGGAAGGGATCAACTTTAATTTCTGATCAACTAAATAGAAAAAATTGAATAAGAGAAAACTTGCTAAGTCGCTCTATTGAATAAC
Organism: Maratus speculifer; assembly: GCA_964019185.1. Taxonomy (NCBI): domain Eukaryota; kingdom Metazoa; phylum Arthropoda; class Arachnida; order Araneae; family Salticidae; genus Maratus; species Maratus speculifer. The sequence continues at coordinate 139,113,464 of OZ025302.1, read as the reverse complement.
AAGTAACATAACAAATCATTTTAAGCGATTGAATAATATTATGCATGACAGGAGTTATGATTTAAAGAGCTCCGAAAGAACTTGGTTTGCAGTTAGATCTCACTTCTTTTATTAGCGAAACCTTTAACGAACTTGGCATTCTTTCACATTCATGTTTTTGATAGGATTAGTTTTTGCCTAGTTAGTAAAAAAGTACTGAATCAATTTCGATGAAATGTGAATCTAAACCATTCTCGAATCCACTGGAACATACACACAAAATTTCATTAAAATTGGTCCAGTCGTTTAGAAGGAGTTCAGTGACATACACACGCACTAAAGATTTATATATATAAAGATAAGGATTCAAAATTTCAGGTTTTTGCGCCGAAGAAATCGCCAAATTAGGAAAATGTGAATTATCTCACGAACTACTGGATTTAAACGAATTTCCTTAGTACCATTCGATTCAGAATGAAAAAATGCACTAAAATATGTTATCAGTTGAAAAATAAATACAAAAGCCGATTTTTAAGGAATTTTTTAAAAGTTCGCTCTTTTTTCTACTCCTCTTAGGGGTGGAATTTTCGAAAATCCATTTTTACAGCACTCGATGTTATAAGAAGTATTTTTACCCCAATTTTCAAGATTTTTGGTTCGGTAGACTTTTTTTGTGCTGTTATTAATACGAAATCCTGACTTTCTTTTGTATATATAGATAAGGATTGAAAATTTCAGGTTTTTGCGCCGAAGACATCACCAAATGTGGAAAATATGAATTATCTCACGAACTACTCGATTTAAACAAATTTTCTTAGTACCATTCGTATCAGAATGAAAAAATGCACTAAAATATGTTATCAGTTGAAAAATATCTACAAAAGCCGATTTTAAAGGAATTTTTTTTAAGTTCGTTCTTTTTTTTACCCTCCTTATGGGTGGAATTTTCGAAAATCCCTTTTTAGCGGCACACGATGTTATAAGAAGTATTTTTATCCCAATTTTCAAGATTTTTGGTTCGGTAGATTTTTTTGTGCTGTGATTAATACGAAATCCAAACTTTCTCTTATGTTTATAGCACTTTTAATTAGCGAAAAATCACTAACTATTAGTTTTTGCCAATATACAAAAGCCGATTTTTAAGGAATTTTTTTAAAGTTCGCTCTTTTTTCTACTCCTCTTAGGGGTGGAATTTTCGAAAATCCCTTTTTACAGCACTCGATGTTATAAGAAATATTTTTACCCCAATTTTCAAGATTTTTGGTTCGATAGATTTTTCTGTGCTGTTATTAATACGAAATCCTGACTTTCTTTTATATATATAGATAAAGATTGAAAATTTCAGGTTTTTGCTCCGAAGACATCACCAAATTTGGAAAATATGAATTATCTCACGAACTACTGGATTTAAACGAATTTGCTTAGTACCATTCGTATCAGAATGAAAAAATGCACTAAAATATGTTATCAGTTGAAAAATATCTACAAAAGCCGATTTTAAAGGATTTTTTTTTTAAGTTCGTTCTTTTTTTTTACCCTCCTTAGAGGTGGAATTTTCGAAAATCCCTTTTTAGCGGCACTCGATGTTATAAGAAGTATTTTTATCCCAATTTTCAAGATTTTTGGTTCGGTAAATTGTTTTGTGCTGTAATTAATACGAAATCCGAACTTTCTCTTATATTTATAGAACTTTTAATTAGCGAAAAATCACTAACTATTAGTTTTTGCCTAATTACTAAAAAAGAACTGAATCAATTTCGACGAAATGTGAATCTAAACCATTGTCGAATCTACTGGAACGCACACACAAAATTTCATCAAAATCGGTCCAGTCGTTTAGGAGGAGTTCAATGACATACACACGCACAAAAGATTTTTATATATAAAGATATGTTTAAAATGTTATAATGGTGTGTGAAACATGTTTGCTATTTATTATATGAGATGGCATTGTATAAAGAAATAAACCAGGGGTGCACAACCTTTGGCCCGCGGGCCACAATAATACCACAATTCTTATGCAGAATAATTTTGCTTATAGTAATGACAGAAACTTTGCTATTAAAGAAAAGAAACAACACTTTTCAAATATTCCGGTGGCAAACGATTTTCTGGTAAAAAGGTTGTGCATCACTGAAATAAACGAACATTCACCATAACTAAAAACATATTCAGTACCGGATATCCGATATCCGGCAAAATCAGTATCCGGTGCATCCCTAATTATGAATATATACAGGATGAATCATAATTAGAGAAACAATAGGTTAGCTCCTTAAATATTGCCCCTAGGTCTCTAGGTACATACTTCCAGTTGCAAAGTTTCATAAAAAAAGGTGCAAACTTTAATGAGATATGTTGCAACTCCATGGGGGGTCTACTTGAAAAAATACGAAAATTAAATCTTTATACGGCCCCCGCAGGGCAAAAATCAAAATTAGGAAATTATTCCTTGTCCATTCTTGAATTGAACAACAACAACAAAAAAAAAAAAAAAAAAAAAAAAAAAAAAAACTCCATATCTAAAAATCTCACAGAGATATTAAAATCAAAAATTCATGACTTACACCACTTATCCATGCCTTTAAATGAAGAGTTTTTGACTCATTTTGAAAGCAAGTTAGGGATCATCCGCACATTGTCCGTTATTAAATGTCGATTTAAGACGTGCCTCTTATTTGGACATAAAAAAGCAACGCACAGATTTAACGCTAAACCTGCTTTTAAAATATGCTGGTGGTTTGCACTAGAGGTCTGCATGGGTCGAAATATCAAAGTCCGGTCCCGAACCGATCTATAGGGAGAAAAAGTTCAGTCCGACCTTAAATCATAACCCGGCCTGGCCTGGAAAAAAGTTTAAATCATAGCCCGGCTCAACCGTGAATTTCTACATAGTTTTTTTTTTTCTTTTTTTTTTTTTTTACTTCGATATGGTTAAAAATTGTTTGGAACAGAGGCGTTCTGACCAAAAATACTTATTATAGCTTTTGGTTTTTCATATTTATACTTTTCATTACTAAAGAAGCGCCAAAGGCTGTGATATAGTTATTTTATTAATGAATTACTATTTATATGTAAAATGTTTCACTTATACTTTAATATCGTTAATCCATATTCCCTGTGTTGGAGACTTTGAAAAATGTTATACAGTAAAACCTTTTAAGACTAAATCACATAAGAAAGAAAAACAAAGGTTATAGACAAATTCCCTACTTAGGAGGTGTAAATAGAATTTATTTTTTCTCAGGTATTATATTTATTTTGCATGGATCAACACATTTTCCTTTTAAGACAGGATTCCGTCACAAACAGATTTTTTTCACTGGTTTTATTGTATTTATTTATTTATTTTTGCCTTTTAATATACTGTTCTTTAATTTTTTTTTTTTTTTGTAAAATAAAAGCGATTTTAGAATCTATGTGTTTTTTGTAAAAATTTTGATTGAGCCAGATTTTACTTACTTTATGCACATATTAGGTCAGTCAGAGGCAGCGATTTTAATACGGGTTGAGTCGAGACCGGGATTGAAAATTTCATTCCATGTAGACCTAGGAAGAAGGAAGCAGTCCCCTCCGGTATGAAAAATACGTTAGGCCCGGCCAGGAGAGTCTTCAGAAAAAAGTAAGTAACATCCGGTTTCTAGCCCGGACTAGGCTCAGAATACAACTATTTTTAGAGGACGATAAAAAACTTTTCCAGGACGATAAAAAACTTGAAGTTGTGAGAGCTAGATTTAAAAAGCTCTTAATTCACATGTTAGAAAAAGTATTGTTATGAATAATAGACGGACATTTAAACAGTACATAAAGGAGGTGGAACTGAGAAAAGTTAAACTGAATCGGAAGTTTGAGCAATAGAAAAGAGTAACTTTATACTTTCAGGTTTTTTTAAAAGCATTTAAACATTTTATTAGGAGCCAAACTTTAAATGCGTTTTTCTGCATGGTCCCCCCCCCCCCCCCAGTATTTCTAGTCTTTAAATTATTAAACGTCAAGAATCGTTAAAGTAAAAAATGTAAAGCTTGAAACATGTCATTTTATTATTTTACATCAGATTTGTTTCGGCAAATTTGAAAAAAATATTTACTTTTGATTTTTTTTTTTTTTAAGTTGCATCATTTTTTAAATAGTTTTAAAATTAATATTGAAAAAAAGGAAAAAAAAAAAAAACCTGGAAAAAATTAAAGGCAGATTTTTCTCTTTAATTAAATAATAATAATAAAAATGAAATCCGATAAATATTGTTTCGAGTTATAACGATTTTAAATTATCCCATTAACAATACTAATCATTTGAAATTTTTATAAATTTTATGTGAAATTTTAGGATGTGATTTTGTTAGCAAATTATATGGCTAACCATCACAAAAAAAAGAAAAAAAAATTAAAATTCTAACTCAAAAGGTATATTTTTTACATGTTTCCTAGAACTATTAAAGTAACATCGTTTCTTAAATTGCGAGCTTTTCAATCTGTGTCTAATGCCTTAACCTGATGAATTATTTAAACGGCTATGACTGTGCTAGTTTTGCAGGTATGAAGATGCAATTTTTTGTGTCTAGTTAAGAACTGGATAAGGAAAGTTTTCCTAATTGGAATTTTTATCCTACAGGGGCCGTATAAAAATTTAATTTTCGTATTATTTCAAATAGACCCCCCCCCCCTTCCATGGAGTTGCAACCTATGTTATCAAAATTTTCACCTTTTTATTTATGAAACTTTGCAATTGGGAGTATGTACCAAAGGGCAATATTTAAGGAGATAGCCTATTGTTTCGATAATTAAGTCTCATCCTGTATATACCGTGATGTGATATAAATTTAAAGATATAATTAACTTTAAAATTATTTCATGTAAATAGCATTGCGACACGGTCTTTTTTCTCCAACAATCGGTGTTGAATCCAGGGGATGGTCCAGGGGGGGACATTCCTCCCCGGAGCATTGAAATGTCACCCCCGGAAAGTTTGAAATTTTGGGTTTTCAATAGTCAAAAAGTGCAATATCCCCCCCCCCCTCCGGAGCCACAGAAATCACTCACGAAGAAAAGTGTCTGAATTCAACACTGCCAGCAATCACTTTCATTGACAAAAATAAAGAAAAAAAAGTCTCACATAACAAACATTTGTATTTAAGCAGCAACTTCACGCTGTTTTCATAATTTTTAGAAAGCATAGCTAGTTTTATTATAGTGGACAGCTGCTCGAGCCCGTCAAAAAAGCTTAACAAAACATCGCTGTACGAACGTACATACTGATAAAATACAGTTTTGTTCTGTGTGCGTATGAGTGTTAGAGATGATTTGGAGACTTTTTGACCATTAAAAACACAAATCCCAAATTTTCCGAGTGGACATTTCATTGCTCCTGGGGGGAGGGACGAGACGTCCCCCCGGGCTACCGATTGAAATCAACACTGCTCAGCCCGAGCCGCGTCCGAGGGGGCACGGGCTCTATTTTCATTTTAGTCTTCGGAATCGGGTGGGCCTAGGGCTCATTTTATTATATATATATATTTTTATAATTTTAACCGGAAAATTATTTATTCATGTGTAGAAAAGATTGAAAGAACTTTTTCTCCCTTAAAATTACTTATTCTTTTTCAAGTCATTTCAGTACTATTTTGATTAAAAAGAAAGCGGAACAGAAATCGTGTTTTTGTGCTTTATTGCTGTTTTAAAAGAAAATTTGTGATGTTCCAAGGTTTATGTCTATTGCATTTCCGGCGACGATCTATTGATATAGCGTCAATCAAAATAAGCACAAACAATAAATTTGCTTCTAATTGGACAGTTGGTTAGTTCGTTTGTGACAGAGGATATTTTTTAATTAGATCGTTTATTTATTTAGTTAGTTATATAACCCTTAGAAAATTATTTTTTTGTTTTTTATGTAGACCAAAAGTTTCAGGTTTGTAAATTATTTAATTGTGCACGAGTCTTTTGAAAATAGCATAGTGATTATTTCTTCTGTTAGTCATCATGAACTTAGCTTATGTTGAGGATTTTCCTTCGTAAGTAAACATATTTTCCATATTATTCCGATAGAAAAGAATCGATCACTGTTTCTTCTTTTCCTATAAAAGCATCGGACCTTTAAGATAATTTGTATCAGCGTTGTAATTTCGTTGATTTTCAGGTTCACATCAATCATGGGGAATTGTTATAAGAAACGAATTGATTATAGTTAAAGATGCACACATTTAATAGGAAATTGAAATTGTTGTTCGATTCTTCAGCATACAAATAGTAATTTCTATAAACAATATCCATTTATTCATTACATTTCTTTAATGTGTCCATCAAATTTTCTCGTTAAAAAACAAAAAATTTCGGGAATCCTTTTAAATATGAAATATATTTTTATTTGATACCAAACTGCTCTTTTCAGAAGATTGAATTTAAATTTTTATTTAGCAGTAATTTTTGTGTAAGAAATTTTTAAAAATGAAATATAACAACTGAAACATTTTTAAAACATCCTCATCCTCCTCCCTTTTTTTTTTTTTTTTTTGTATACTTTTAGTATCGGGCTCGGGCTCTGGTGATAAAAAATCTTTTAGGCTCTGGCGGGCCCGGATTCCGAAAAACAAGCCCGAACTCAATTTTAATAGAGAGATATTGCCTAAAAACCATCAAATCATGTTCAGGACCTTTTAAAATGTAAAAATCCACCGAAAACCGGAAGTCGAAATTTTTCACGAATTCAGTACTTTCTTTTTTGTAAAGATTGAATAAAGTTAAAATTTCTTAAGTCGAAATGATAAGTAAGAAGTAATAAAAAAAAAGTGAGAGAAGAAGTAAAAAAGTGAGAATGGAAAGAAAGAGTTCGAAGGAGGGGTGAAAGGTACTTTTTAGAAATTACGTTTATTAACAATGAAAATTAAAATTTCTTTCAAAAATAAAACTTCATCGAAATTTCTGTATCGGTACATTCATTTTCAAGGGATGAAAACAAACCATATTTTTTCTCAGCTTTATTTATTAATAAAACTTATGTTTCACAAATACATTCGAAAAACCTAAGTAAAAAAAAAAGTCAAACAAACAGACACACAATGTGCCATTTAATTATTAAACATTTCACAACGTTCTAACAGCAATGATACTTTCAGTATCTTTTTGTTCAACATAATACTCTTCAAATATAACAATATATAATAGAGTTTTATAATACTTAAATATTTATATTTATATTGTAACTAATAAATAAAAAAAAAGAATGCAATTTAGCTTGAATTAGTGCACAGCACCCACTTTCAAACCAGGATAATACATGACACATGTACCAGTTAGAATAAAAATGTACGAACTAATGTTAAGCCAATAGCGGGCTTTTTTATGAATATCTCGTTAGCATTACACTATTTTTAAATCACTTACTTTACGTAAGATATTTGAGGTCGAAACCTAACGCTATACTTAAGATTTATTTCTACTTTTTTTTTTTTGGGGGGGGGGGGGTAAGGGGGTAGGGTGGTGATGGAAGGAGTAGCAACTTAATTCTGTGGAAAATGATTAATAGTTTCAAAAAATAAAAATGTCTCCAGAAGTTGCAACTAAATTTGAAATAATAATAATAATATAAACGCAATGCTAATATTTGACCTAAGATATCTTATGCAAAAGAAGAGCTTTAAAATAATTGAAATGCAAACGAGAAGAGACCATGCACAAAGCTAATATGGGAATATATGGCTCACGTGGAATTAGCTTTAATTTTGGATATTTTGATTCATGCGATGGTGATCAAGTATCTCGGAACACGGTCTTTAAAAATGACTGTCAAAAGGTCTTACTTGTTATTAAACTAATAGCCTTTCGTGTTTTTTTTTTTTTTTTCTTATAAAATCAAACATATTTTTAACGAGAAAAAATATTTAATGAAATGCTTTTCCTGTCTTCATGTGGTTTTTAATTATTTTTTTTCATATTTTTTGTTTTAAATTATTTGAAAAATAAAAAATTGGAAAATTGGCAGCTATGATGCAAACATATTATTTCAAACCGAATTAAACCAGAAATTTTATTAAATAATAAAAGCTAATTAAAAACAACATAGAAGCAGGAAATACTTTATTTAGTAATTATATATATATATATATATATTTATTTGACTTAGAAACAAACTGCAGTGTTGTCATCGATCTAATATGATTTAAAATCGGTTGATGGACTTAGCCTCAAAACTAGCCAATTTCCAGAAATTGACCCATTGAGACATTTGATTGGCATCGCATGAACTAGAAACCTAACACAATTTCAGCCAATTCCTCCGGAGTCTCATTTTCATATAATCTTATGCATGGTGCTTTGCAATGAACACCTCTATTGGTATAAGAGCGTACACGAGTCACTGAAAAAGACCCGGATGATAATGTTAAGTCTATGGAGGCGTTATTTTCAAATATCTCGCTCAAATTTTAATATTTTTTGAACGATTTTTTTTTTTTTTCATAGGATAGTTGAGGACGGTTAGTTTCAAGGTTAGTTTTTAATTTTTCGATCTTGGTTATATTTGGTTTACATTAGGATAGTTTTAACTTCAGAAACGGTTCAAGCCAATTCCGAAAGTAATTAAAAAAAAAAAAAATGAAACTAAAATCGAAAAAATAAAAACTAGCCGTCTTCAGCTACTTTATTCACAAACACATAAAATAAATAAAAAATAGTAAAAAATCGTTTAAAAATATTAAAATTTGAGCGAGATTTGTGAAAATAACGCGTCCATAAACTTAATATTATCATCCAAGTCCTTTTAAATGACTCGTGTAGGCTCTTAACATCAGCTTGCGAATGTCGTCACGTGACTAGTGTATAGGCTTTTAAGACCAAACAGACAAAAAATCTCACAAAATTTTTCAGTCAAAAATAAATTAGTCCATTTTCACATTTTGGTATATGTATCGCACAAACTTGAGAGATGCGAAGAACGAGACGGTGCCCAGAGTTAAAAAGAACACGTAGCACGTCAGCAATGTATATCCAAAGAACTCAACAGCTTGGAGCAATCCATCCATGTTAGAGCGCTGGACGTAATAAAAGGTGGCATAGAAGAAGACGAATATCCCAGTGGATCTGAAAAGAGAGAGATTAAAATTAAACAAGAAAGAAAAATCATGCATTAAGCATAGGTTATGAAACACTTTCCAACACTTCCTGAAATCTTTAACGAAACTTCGTTATTTAGAAAAGTAAGGTGTTACTATCCATAACCAAATATGTATTCCAATACCTTTGAACAGCCCTGTATTTAATCTATCGGTTGATATATATACTATATAATGGAGAAATTTAGATGAGCAAGAAAACGCCTAACCGGTTGAAATTTCCCTTTTAGCAATTTACACTAATAGATGGAAACGCATTTGAATGCTTTTGTTCAACCTTGTAGTTTACCTAATACACGCCAATATTTAGCTAAAATTTAATTCAAACTAAAACACTCTTAAAACTACTGAAATCCCATTGCCAGAAATTATCATCCATAGGCGACCATGTATCCAATTTTTTGCGTAACCCTTTATATCCTTTTATCTTTATTTTACAAACATTTCTTAGTAAACTGAATACAATTCAGCGTAAAAATGCATATCCTATTTAAAAACCAAATTTAGGTAATTTACGCTCATATTCAATAAGACTTTACGAGATCTTTTGTGTAATGTGTAGCCCTGTGTATCAACTATAGCATTTATACACATCATATAATATGCATAGATTTAGTGAAACTTAAAAGCGCATATCATAATTAAAAATGTATTTCATCCATCCATCAGCCATCATCGATAGTATAAAGTACTTCGGATACAATATAATATTTGAAATCTTTTGTGTGTGCCTGTAAATGCTATGCACTTCGTTTTATGCGTGAAATAACTTATATTAAGCCTCTCAGCGACGAATAACAATTTAATTATACATGAAATAGCTTAATATGATAAAAATATGTCGCAAAAAATTCCCTCCTTTACCATTAAGTAATGTAGTGATGCACAACCTTTTTGCCAGGAAATTATTTGCCACCAGAATATTTGAAAAATGACGTTTGTTTTATTTAACAACAAAGTTTCTGTCATTAATATAAGGAAAATTATTCTGCATGAAAATAATGATACCTTTGTGGCCCGCAGGCCACTTGTTGGCACCACTAATGCAATGGCCCTGTAAATGAATAATAACTATTCTTTTCACTGCTTGCTTTACAGAAAGTATATTTTAGTGCACTTCGTAAACTCATATAAAATTTAATATGTTTGTTAGGGTGTAACATTTTTAAAATTCATTTGAAACAATATTTTTTCAAAGGCTACAATGTAAAGGAAAAAATTTTGTCTGTCTCTGTAAGTAAACTAATCATGCTAGAAACTTCATTTGAAATAGGGTTCGTGCTAGGGTAAGCGTCAATAATTTCCAAAAATTCTCGGGCGTACCGACCATATATGTACGAGAGATAAGAGTGGGGGCAGAAGGCCAGACAAACCGAATGCATAAACACTTTTCAACTTTATTGGAAAGTGTTAAAAACTGCAATATTTCTTTAGTGAACATGTATTAAAATAAAATTAAATAATTAGATGACATCGTATTAATTATGAACAGTACATTTAATGAAATACATATATTCCTCCGTCAGTCACTACAACAAATGTGTATCTGTGGGAAATGACTAGAAAAATCTACCACATGTAAAGATCTCTAAATTTGGATGAAAATAGCCCAAAGAATGTCCTAATGCAGATGGTTCATCTCCAGGTTCAGACGTTTAATTTTTTCTTAATTAACTGAGACATTAATTAAACACAATAATAGACATAGAAAAGTATATGTAAAAAGTAGCTGCGAGCCCCAAAAAGTAAGATTTGTAAATGAAGAGCCGAAAGTAAGAAAACGCAGATTTTCAGTCTGTTAAGAAAGTTTGAGCTGGAAAAAAGCCGAAAACTTAAATGAAGATTGTGTGCTAACATTTTTCTCACGTCAGGATTCCCAGCAAAACATGACAGGCAAATTCTCAGACCTAATCTTAAAACGACTTTCTTCGACCAAACAGAGATACAGCGAATTTTCCTACTTATTATTGCAATACTTTGTCAAAATTTGCGATTTTTTTCTGCAATCGTTCTGCAAATTTCTTGAAAAAATTTTGTGATCGTTTGATGAATTTTGCATCATTTTACATTTTTTCTCCAAGACTTTTCCATAACTTTTTAGAAAATATTTTTAAATTGCCTGACTTTTCCTATATATTTTGGACTTTCCATGACTACTTTGAAATTCTCTGACTTTCTGTGACGCTGGGAACCTTGTACGTCTATGTTTAACGCAGTATTGTTAAAATCGTCCTGTTTGGGTTATACTAAAACATAGAATAATTTAAGAATGATACGGCATAAGGATGCTGTATAAGGCAGGATTTTTAGATTCCGATACAATATAATTGTTTAGTGGGTATGAAAATGATTTGGGCAGAATGTCCAAATGACCACATTCAAACTGGACCACAATTAAGAAAGTTGATTTTTTTTTTTTTTTTTTTTGGGGGGGGGGGGGAGCATAAACATAAAAGATACAACTTAATTAACGAGAGCCCTGAGTAATGTGGCTTTAAAAAAATTTTTGAACAGAAAAAAAAACCCCTCAATTTTGTTATTGTTATTACTTAGTAGTTATCACTAACAGTCGCAAATATAATATTAATGATTACCTGGTTAGCAAATGACTTGGGAAGAATGTCAAAAGCGAATCAAATATTAATCACTCCATAATTAACAGATTTAATGTGGTAGAATAGAGGGGAGGAATTTGAAACTACAACTTAAAACTAGTAATTCAAATAAAATAAGTTTCTAAAATAAAAATAAACAATTTAACCTAGAAAAAAAAAGATCTTCATACGAAATTTGATAGCAGCTCTGACGCTAAAATAGTAAGTCGAAGGAATCAGGGTGGAAGACGGCAACACAGTTAATCACCTCATCGAGTTCACGGGTGAAAATCCAGGATTTGTTAAATCTCGAATCGCATATTAAAACGGAATCTGTCTGTTCAGCCATATCTTGGTAGAAAACACATTAAACCCGATTTTAACGGTCAAATCGTAGGTTTACCATTGTGCTTTCCTGCACACAAAACGGTGAAAACGTGGAGGATTGGAGGCAGGAACACATTGGTAAACCTATGAGTCAATCACTAAAATCGGGTTTTTAGGAGTTCTCTATCAAGATATGACTTGACAGACCGATTGCCTTTTAATATGCGAATCGAGATTTAACTAATTCTAGAATTTTTGCCGTGAACTCGAAGAGGTGATTGTCTGTGCTGTCACCTCTCGGTCTAACTGAATCAAAGAATTTTTTTAGAATGAATTTCATTGAAATCTTATCCCTGTTACCACCATTAAATTTACTGCCAATAGCTCGCTATGTTTTGGAATTACTGCTTTTATGTTTGTCTGCGTGAGTACCGATGCTGGAACATCAGATACTAGAATTTGGGAACCGATTCTTACTGTGATCGATATTTTTTTTTATACGATATCGATGTTTATGGATGCTCGATTTTTCCTGAATCGCCCACCACAAATGATCATCGTTGTTTAATTGAAATGTAAACAAAGCTCGTACTTTTTCCTGAAAACATCATCATCCATTCATAGTGGATGACATTCTTCTATTTCTTTCTTTCATTACTTTTAACAAAACAAATACAGCGCGATTATAGTAATCAATTTCAGCGAACTTTCAAGAACTCATTTAATAAAAAAATCTATATACCGTATTATAATCAAATGTAGCTAAATTAAAATGCAAGTGCATTTTAAACATAGTAGACGGAATCGTTTAAAAAATATTTTTTGTGTAGTTTTGTTAATTAAAAGAAACTGTTAAAACCACCAAGAATTCTTTACATAAAACAAGTTGTAGTTAATTTCGACAAGAAATTCTAATTTTTTAAGATTAGAGCATTTATATGAAAGTTAATAATATAAAATACAGTTCAAACTGTAATTTTTGGACGTCATGTTCATCTTCATTATTAAATTAGTAAATAGAACAGTTATCTCATGTTATAACAAGTTGGAAATTGCACGTGAACGTAGCAAATGAGGTGCGTTCGTACGATAACGAAGTTTTAAAAATATTCAGATCTTGCTGATATAGTAGAGCGTACTTCGGATACAGTATAGTAGTCGAAATCTTTGTGTTTCTGTAAATATGCAGAAAGTAATTTTTATTACACCTCAGAAACGTATATCTTATTCATAAAATGTGAAATAGTTGAATATAATTAAAACACGCCCCAAACAATGTTTCCCCGTATAGCATTATGTAGTGGAATACTTTTGTGTGGCCCTGTAATTTAATAATAAAAATTCTTTGCATCACAGATTGTACAGAATGCATATTTTAGTACATATTTCATAGATTCATGCCAATTCTATTATGTTCGAATGAGTGTAACATCATAAAAATGCACTTGAATCTTTTTTCCCATTGACCGTAATGTAATGGAATACCTTTGATTGTCCCTGTAAATGATCTATACATCCGACTTTCATAACATTTGAAAGGACTCGATAAAATTACGTAATAATTATATGTTTTAAATTTCAAACGATTAAAATGCATCTGAAACTTTTTTCCCCATTGACCGTAATGCAACGGAATCCTTTTGATTGTCCCTGTAATTGATCTATCCATCCGATTTTCATAAAATTTGAAATGGCTCGACAAAATTATGTTATAATTATGTATTTTAAATTTCAAACGATTCGGTTGGGTAGTTTTTGCGTTGTTATATGCGGACGGACGGACAGACGAACTGAGCGACAATAATAGGTGCTACGTATTTACATAATTACGAACGCACCTAAAAATGAATAAATCAGGGATGTAAAAATCTAGGCGTTAGCGGACAGTCTCTCACCACTATTTTTTTTTTTTTTTTTTTTTTAGTTTTCTTCACTTAAATTTTTTAGCATTCTTACAAAATAGACGAAATATTTGACGAAAAATAATGAATATAATTTAATGGTGAGAGACTTCGCGCTGTCGCCTCGATTTTTACACCACTGCAATAAATAAATGCATAGCTAAATTAAAATGTAATTAAAGGCATTTATTTCAAATAGTAGACGATTTAAGAAAAATAATAATTCGTGTAACTTTGTTTAGTTGTTTCTTGCTTTCAGTAAAGCAAGAATTATAGCTCGTACTCTACATTACTACGTATCAATAAGAGAAACTTAAGAAATTTTGACCCAAGGAAGGATCTCCATCGGAGCAATGAGATCCCCTCCCGGAAGATTTGAAATTTCGTGTTTTCAACCGTCAAAAATTTCCTTCCACCTCCCCCGGAACTCTATATATCTTACCCCCAGAGCTTCAGAAATCCCTTCCGGAGAAAAGTGTCCAAGTTCAACAATCGTTTCACACCTCTGAAAATCACCTTTTTCTCTAATGATGGGTTTTCTGTCCCATCATTATGTGTTTTTAATCCCTGTTTTATAACAGATAAAAGAATTTGTGTTTTAACATCATTTCACGCTTTTTATGTTCTAAAAACATTTTTATGTATTTTAGCATTTTTTCTTTTATTATTAAAATAAATCAGAAGCATCAATTCATGTATTTTTCAATTAATACACTGACAAATAACCAAAATAAAATATTTTTCAGCTTTGCTAGAAAGTGCTTGAGTTAAAAAGCTTAAATAAAAATTTGTATTAGAACGAAAAACCACTGGGAATAATTTCTAAATCTCAGAGTCAAGTGTAACAGCAATAAGTGCTTCCTGACATGTGTCATCATATCTTCTCGATCTACAATGAAAGTGTCACTTTTATTAGATTTGCAAGGAACTCTTAATGTTCCCCGTTTATGCAAATGGGGAACACAGCGCATTTAGTTGCAAACAAGTTTGTCTGTTCCGATTTTGCTTGTTCATCCTTTTATTTCAAAGAACTTGCTTCACTTTGAGGTCTTTCACATCGCTTTGGAACCGGATCAACTATTTGATTTCTTCAAACAAAACAAAGCACTTCGAACCCTGATTGTTCCGGCCCCGAATTTCCCGTTAAAAGAATTTCACAATCTTATTTCATCCAGAGAGAAATGTATAAATTTCAACCTTTTGAAACGAGAAGAACATAAAGATGCCTTTTAAAAGTTCCCGTAAGGAGGAGCATATTACCGATTCAGAAGAATATGGTAAATGTTTCTGACGTTAACACTGCACTTTTATCATAAAAAAGAACTTAAATTTTAGCTTAGTTAAAAGGGTTATTGACTTCAGTTAGTTTGTTTGCCTTTTTGGGTTCTGATTTTTTTTTAAATCGCTCGACTGGAACAAATTTGGAAAATATTGTTAAGCCTGCGAAAAGGGAATTGTGACGGTCAAAGAAAAAAAAAATGTTTTAGGCAGAATTCCATCTTAGCAAGAGTAACTGCATTGTATTCTGCAATTTTGAATATAGAGGATGACCCGAAGGGGGTATTTCTCCCCGGAGCAATGAGATGCCTTGAGAAGACTTGATTTTTTGTGTTTTCAATGGTAACCCCCCCCCCCCCCGGAACTCTATAATGCCTCGCACCCTGGAGCCATAGAAATCCCTTGCAGAGATAAGTGTCTGATTTTAACACTGGCTAGTTTAGATTAAAAAGTTCAATCCCCCCACCCCCAGGAAATCTACAATGTCTCCCTAGAGTATCAGAATTCAGAAATCCCTATGAAGATAAGTATCGGGATTCAACAATGCTTGAACACGGGGGTCAGGGATATGATTCCCCCCCCCCCTCCTTTTTTAAGACAGGATTGAGGCTGCATTCAGATTGCAATACTTTCAGTTCAACTGAATTCTTGGAAGAGCCTTTTGTATAACACCTATTTGCCGTTTCTTCATAATAGAACAGAGGGGAATGAACAAAAAAATCTGGAGATAAGCAATCTACCTTACTTGACGGAAAGATTTTTCTTTTACCGGACAACCGTCCCTTTCCTGCAAAACTCATTAAAGATCAACTAGTTGGATGTGCCAATCCCAAAACTTTCTTCTATCTCATACATACATTTTAATATTAAAAAAAAATAGTTACTCATTTTAATGCTTTAATAATTTTAACTCAATACCTTACCAACTTTGATTTTCATCTAAAATTTCTGCTTCAATCAATTAATCGGAGTAAAAACGAATTTCCGTCTCTGCACGAGCCGATAAACAATAGAATGATAAGCAGATTTTTTTTTTTTTTTCAAATTCAGGAAAGACCTACTTGCCTTACCAAAAAATAATCATATACAAAACGTTTAGTTCAGTTCTAGAACTAACTTCATACACTTTTATGTGGTGGAATATTGAAAATGGCATAAAATTCGGTATTGCAGCGCCCACTTCCGGCGGATTTTTTTTCAGATTCAGGGTGATCCAACTAGCCATAGCCATACAATTACACAAAAAATTTCGTTCAATTCGATGCATAACTTCATATACTTTTGGTCGGTACAATATTGAAAATGGCACATAAATCGCGATTGCAGCGCCCCTTCCGGCGGATTTTTTTTCAAATTCAGGGAGGACTAGCTAGCTATAGTCATACACATACACAAAAAATTTGGTTCACTTCGATGCATAACTTTATATACTTTTGGTCGGTACAATATTGAAAATGGCACAAAAATGGCAATTGCAGCGCCTCCTTCCAACGGATTTTTTTCAAATTCAAGGAGGACCAACTAGCCATAGTCATACACATACACAAAAAATTTGGTTCAATTCGATGCATAACTTCATATACTTTTGGTCTGTACAATATTGAAAATGGCACAAAAATCGCGATTGCAGCGCCCCCT
The DNA here is from genome assembly GCA_964019185.1 of Maratus speculifer. Lineage (NCBI taxonomy): Eukaryota > Metazoa > Arthropoda > Arachnida > Araneae > Salticidae > Maratus > Maratus speculifer. The sequence goes on along the minus strand of OZ025302.1, from coordinate 139,096,641 downwards.
TCCGGCGGATTTTTTTCAAATTCAGGGAGGACCAACTAGCCAGTCATACACATACACAAAAAATTTGGTTCAATTCGATGCATAACTTCATATACTTTTGGTCGATACAGTATTGAAAATGGCACAAAAATCGCGATTAGAGCGTCCCCTTCCGGCGGAATTTTTCAAAACTGAAGGAGGACCTGCTTGCCACAGCCAAAAATATTCACAAAAAATTTGATTCAATTCTATGCATAACTTCATACACTTTTTGATGGTAGAATGGCGACATACAGACACACAGACACACACACAGACAGACAGACATTTTGTAAAAACATGTTTTTTGGAATCTCTGACCCCTAAAACGTGTAAATCCGTCGAAAACCGGAAGTCGAAAAAAATTTCGATTACAATACTTTCTTCTATTGAAGATAGAAGAACGTAAAAATACCGTGTAGCCACAACAAACGAGCCGATATCAAAAGGCAAGAAGTGGTCAGATCTGTCTGGACCTTAAGGCTGCATTCAGATTGCAATATTTTCACTTCAATTGAATTCTTAGAAGAACCTTTTGTATAAGACCCATTTGCGGTTACTTCATAATAGAACAGAGGGAAATGAACAAAAGAATAGGGAGATAAGCAGATCCACCCCACTTGACGGAAAGATTTTTCTTTTGCAGGACAACCGTCCCTTTCCTGCAAAATTCATTAAAGATCAAAAGCACCGTATCGCCACAACAAATGAGCCACTCGTAACCGCAAGAGGTATTCTGAAACGGATGCATTGCGTAATATATCTAATGTAATTATGCTATTTTTGTCAAAATTACATAATAAGTTCATTATATTACCGCATACGGGCGAGCTGTTCACGCTCTATTTCACTGGAGTTATACATAAAACATGTGAAAACGGAAATCATCCATAATGGAAAAAATTCATGGTCCCGATATAAACAATACAACATAATTACAATAGAGTAAAACTGAAACCTGTCTAAAGTGTACCCCCCGCCTCCGGTCATTTGCAAATACATCTCAGTAGGATTTATCGTACTTCAGAAACATTAAAACTGCATTAACCCCTTGAGGACGAGCGACACGTATACATATCGCAAAAAGGCTTAAGAATCCTTGTTTATTTACACCAGCACAATTTTATTGAAAAATTTGCCTTATTTTCTCGATTTAATAAGGCACAAATTTCTGTTTTTAAAAACCGGTGATAAAACACTAAAAATTTCACAACAGGCTCCCGTCGCGAAGGGGTTAAATGCAGTACGCTAAAATTAATAAATATAAATGCAATAAGTTGTTATGATGGATTCTTTAAAGTTTAACATTCTAAACGCTTACAATAACGATACAATTACAAAAAACAAATATTTACAGGTTAACAAAATTTCCTGATACTTTCATGTTTTCCACAGGTCTGTGACCATCCTGCAATACCTATATAATACATACTTAAGTATATATCCATTATATTTATAAGATTACTCTCAAGTCACATACAACTTTCAATGCATACAACAGATATAATAACGTTTTTCGCAATAAATGAAAGTAATAGTGACTAATAATGAATCTTCTCTAATCCACTTAATTTCAATGTTTGAAAATACATCTCTGAAAATAATTCTGTACATAAAGAAGCATTTGATATATTGATTACATTCTAAATAGTAAATTTGCAGAACAGAGACCTCAAAAGTCCGCTAAGCAAGTTACATTTTTACTCTGACTCATTTTATTTGATATTTGAAACTTTCAAGTCACAAATTCTTTATTAGTTCTGGAGATTAAACTCTTGTGAATAATACAGTGAAATACAGTCGAGTCTCTTTATAACGAAACTCCATACATCGAATTTCTCTATATAACAAAATTTTAGTAGGAACGGTCCCCTTTTTGCACGATTACATTAAAAACAGTCTCTATATAGCGAAATATCTATCTCCATATAACGAATTATTTCATAAATTGGTCTTAATTTATCCAGTTTTAAAAAGCTTCGAAATCATATGGAATCAATTTTCCATCACTTATTTTTGATTTATCGTCAGTGCTGAGGTTTTTATTATTATTATTATTATTATTACTACTTCTCTCCTTGTTCTTTAAATCCAACGAATTCATCCCACCTTCCACACACCTTTCCACATCCTTCTCAAAAGAGTGTCAATTGGATTGATACACATGTAAGAGAGGAATCAATGAGAGACACATAAGAGAGTCCTTCAAATGAAGGGAAATGTTAGCTAAAATTTTTCATTCCTTGCTAAAATTTGAGCATGTTTTTGAGAGCATAACAACTTTAAAATCAAAGCAACAAAAAATTACAGATTTCTCAGTCTGAAATTAATGCAAGTCTTCCTTATTTGATTTTCATAAAGCTTTCAAATAAATGTCTGTTCTCTTTTTTGAAACGGCTTAAATAATTAAGAAATAAAATGTTAGGTTAATATTTACTTTTAAACATTTCAAATTCTTAATTCAAAAGATCAAAAATAATATTTGTTCAAATTTCACATATTAAATACGATTTTTAACATCATTCTCTATACATCGAATTTCTCTATATAACGAATTTTTTACTGTGAGCGGTGGATTTCGTTACATAGAGACTCGACTGTATATAACATGCACTGACATTCTATGACTGTTTATTTTTATGAAAACTTTTTCTTATATCAGAAAATCAAGAAAGCTATATTATTTTGAATTCTCCGTTGCCATCTCATTAATTTGATTAGTCATAATTCTATAGAATTTAGCATCACAAACTTCTACTTAAAATAACTAAAACATTGATTTCAGGATAATATCACAGATAATTAATTTGTACGATTAATCATTCTGACAAACAATCTATTAATAAATCTAACTGTTCAATTTATTTGAAAATGATTACTTTACTTAGGTATCAGCCATAATTTTTACCCGACTACGGCAAAGCCAAAGGAGGGTTATGATTTTGACAGGCTATGTATGTATGTATGTATGTATGTATGTATGTATGTATGTTCATCTGTTCCCTCGTAACTTCTAAACCACTAATCAGAATTCGACAAATGACATATCATTAGAAGCGTCTTAATTGTCCGCTGGTTATAGGCTATATAGATTTTCACCAAATTCAATGTGGCGCCCTCTAGCGGACAAAATATACAGAGTAAAAAAATAAAGTTAAGCTAGATATGCCGTGTTTGGTATCATTTTAAAGCGCTTCACTTGTACATTTCGAATATATATATATTACTAGCATTTGCTTGTGACTTTACTTGCATTTATGGGCTAATTGCATATAATTCACATCTTTTCGTTCTTAATTTCTTTGGTACTTAGTAATCAGAATAAGACCACTGCAGTGCCATTAGAAGGGTCTTGATCTTGATATTCTGTTGGTTGTGAGCTATAAAGTTTGTCACCAAATTTACTATTATGCCCTCTAGCGGACAAAAAGTATAAAATAAAAATATATGTAATGTGTTTGGTATTACTTGAAAGAGCTTCACCAGTATTTTTATATCACCAGTATTAGATAGATTAAGAAATCTTCCTAGGTCATCTTAATACATGAAACCTTCAATCTACATTACACATTTACACATTACACTAACGACCTCATCCACTAATCGGTCCATTACCCATTTGCTGCCATCGACGGATATGTGCGTCACTACTACCAAATACTGGAAGCGTCATACGTCAAAAAATAAAGTTAAGATAAATATGCCGTGTTTGGTATCATTCAAAAGCGCTTTACTTGTACATTTTGAATATATCTATATATTACTAGCATTTGCTTGTGACTTTACCTGTATTCATGGGGTACTTTTATACTTTTTCAGCGTAGTTTTTTGTCGTAGTTGGGTTTTAGTTTTTTTACTTTATCTTGTTGAATTGCTATAGTCACTGCATTTCTACACCACTGCTCTGACTACATTTTCATTACCTGTAAAATTACGCAACAAGGTTATTTTCCAACAGTTCTAAGAAATTATTTATAACACTGTAGGCTTGAATTAAACATCCGGACTGCCTTTTACTTATCGCCTTGGCTGCGTCTGCTAAAATTAACTTATCGTATTATTTCGCCGCCTATTCCGATTGTTGAAATATATACACCGAGAGGCTACTCTCGGATGCCTTTAACTTACCTTCTCTTTGCTACTACTTCAAATCCGGCTCCCGCAGTTTGATATTCCGGGACAGCTGAAGATGACATTTTGCCGGAAGACCTACAGACCTTGTCATATGATTCTGGAGATGAGAGGGGGATGGAAACTGAGGAAAAGGGTAAGTTCTCCGCACCCCCGACGTTCTTTCTACTTGTTTCCAAAATAACACTTCACTCTTTTGCCTCATTAATTGTCATACAAGCAGGCCTGTCCAGATTATTGCATTTTATTGCGACTCAACGCGCATAGTTGTAACAGAGTGAGGAATAAACTAGAGTACCAGCGAGATAAGATCGTTCAAAGTCGCCGAAATTATATTTCCGTTATGTTTTTTTCCTGCTTTCTTAACAAACTTTAAAAAAAGAAAGAAAAGTTTCTCGATTAGAATAATATACAGTTAGAGGTCTGTACGGGCCAGAATTTTCAGATCCGCGCCCGGCCCGGTGTAAAAATCAAAAGTTGCCCGGCAGTGGCATTGCCACCTAGAGTAGCCTGTACTCTAGGTATAGCAATGGCAGTGGCGGATCCAAGGGGGAGGTCACGGGGGTCATGATCCTCACCCCCCCTCTGAACGAAGGAAACTTAAAAGGGGTGATTTGAAAATGAAATATATAATAATTTTTTTTCAAATGTATCCCTTACTGAATAAGAAAAAATTTTTCGGCTCTTTAAAGCACTATTCAAAGTAGATGGTTTCTGACACATCCATGAAGTCATTTTTAATCTTGGATGCAAGACATTTGCAAGCGCACTTATTCAGAACTAATGTGGTTGATTAGAGTCTTCCATTTTTCGATAAAGGCAAAAAATCTTTCCGAAAATCTCTGCAAAACGTGGAGTTTTGATTTGAATTTCAGGTCGTAACAGCCAATTGCTCCTTCATGACGCTATTTCTGTAACTGTCAAGTCCTGAAAATTCTCTAAACTGCTAAATTTCTAAATGATTCTTTGCCTTTATAAGAAAAGGGGGAATTTTTCAATTTTTGGTAACTGAATAAAATGTGAAAATTTTATATTTTAATGAATAGTAATACAATTTCTTTGTATTTACGAATGAAAATAATTATCCAAAAGTATCAGAAAAATAGCCATTTTAGGTATCAGAACAGTCCTTTAATATAAAAATTGCTTACCCCTCCCCCCCCCTTTTTAAAAAATAGGAGCCATGATTCCCCTCTAAACGGAAGGCTGGATCCGCCTTTGGGCCTGTTTATATTTTTACAGTTCTAGGCCCAGCCCGTACAGAAATCAGCAAAGACAGGCATGGTCCGGCCCGATCTGGCACGACAAAATTTTTACTATTTCGAAAAAATTCCGATTTTTAACATATAATTAAGATTTTTTTTTTTTTTTTTTTTTTTTTTTTAAGAATACTGCATACATATTTCTGGAATGATTTCACAGTATATTTTGTAGAAAATATATCGTACACAGTATACTGATAATAATAGAAAATATATTGGGCACAATAACAACATTAATCATTATTGAGATTATTAGACTTTCAACATTCAAATAAAGATTCATTAAAAGTAATACACTTTAGAATAAAAGAAAGTAAAAAAAGAAAGTTTAAAACATCATAACTTTTGAAACTGGATAGTAAAAAGTAGATTTGTGAAAATATTTCTATATCATTTATTAAAAGTTTTCTCAAATCCAAAGGAGCGATTTCCTGATACATTTCTGAATTAATTTCTTTATAGAAATGCATAAGATTAGCTGCTGTTCTTATTCAGAAACTATGTAATCGAATGGCGTTATCTATTTTTTTTTCCAAATCCATTCAATAGTCAGGCTTATCAATTTTATATCTTTACAGTTAAAAATTAATAAGAAAATGAGTCAAAGTTTCGCGTTGTTGAGTAGTGAATTTAAGAACCATCTAAAGGTATATTTCTAAAGATTGCGTAGACAGAAGTTCATTATCGCTATTAATACTTTTGCAAAATAAATTTCCGCCCTACACATCTTGAGGACAATTAAATACAGTTTCAGCCCAGCTCGAATATGTAGAAAAACAATGCAAGCCTGATCTCGGCCCGGACACAATGTAACTGTCGAATGCCGATTTCTACACTGGACAAGTTACATTTTTTTATTAATGTTGTCAAACTAGCATCGGGTCGTGACACATATTTATAGTTATTCTCGTTAAAGCTGTATTCATTGAAGATAACTTATATTTTATCGTTTTTGTCTAAACCTTCATATCGGGCAGATAGGCCCGCCAATTTTTTTTTACCGGCCCTGCCGGGATGGCCCGTTTTTTTTTTTTTTTTTTTTTTTTTTTTTTTGTCGCCCTGCCCGTTTATTTTTTTACTGGCCCGACCTGGCTCGTTGAAAAAATTGTTCTAATTCTGCTGGCCGACCCGTTTGAAAATTCATTTACATTTCGCTGGTTCGGATCCATGCACACCTCTACATACAGTACCGCCAGCTTTTGAAAAAATATTGGATGGGCTCAAAAAGCTTTGAGTAAAATAACTACAACGTTTTTTCCATTTAGTTCGAGTGAGTGGAGGGAGGAAGAGACAAAAACAAATGACTAAAAAAGGTTTTCAAATTCAAAATATGACTTTTCTAAATAAAATATACAATTATTCAAATTTTATAAATTTTATTACTTTATATTCTTAAAAGTTCTTCCATATAAATGCATCAATATTTATTATAAATAGTAAACAACTTACAAACGAAAAAAAAAAGTCACGAAAAAAATTCATTTTAGTCACTACTTTATCGATTCAAGACATTGAAACAAATGGAAAAATATGCAGAAAATTTGTTTTTGAGAGAAATTTAATTATACATCCGCTGAAGGGACTTTTAATGCTCCGGTTAGGCTAATGGATGTCATTAGTATTTTTCAAATGAAATTATTCTGAGAACATCTATAACCAAAATTTATTTCTGAGGTTAAACAAACAAGTAGATGGATGGCGAAATAAATCAATGAAAATTGGGTTGGTGGTGAAACCAAATTAGGTGGGCTGGCGCTCCATGGGCACCAGTGTTCTCGCTGACATTTGACCAACATTAGCAATTTGGCTAATTAAAAATAAAAAAAAATTCGCCAAATGAAAAAAGTTTTAGCAAAATAGATTCGCCGTGTAACACACACACACAAAAATGTCTTTAATGTACTCCCTTTTTTTTTTCAATATGCTCTAAAATAACCCAAGTTTTTATAGCTGCGACAACGATTGTAATTAATCTAATTTCAACTATCCACTGCAAATATATTAAAAAAATATATATATACATATGCATGAAAAACGAAAAAGAAAAGAAAGAATAAACAAAAATTAAACACTAGCAATTTGGTGAATCTAATCGCTTGCTTACTCGTCAAATGAAGAATTTAGTCACAATTTGGCGCAATGGCGAGCGACAGCGAGAACCCTGATGGGCACATATAAGTTGGCGCCACTGGCAATATATATTTTTACTTTCTTCTATCTTTACAAGAAGAAGCTATTGAATTTGTGAAAATTCTTGAATTCCGATTTTCGATGGATTCACTCGTTTTAGGGGTGAGAGATTCCAAAAACATGTTTTTACAAAATGTCTTTATGAGTCTGTCTGTGACTTAAATTTGTTTGTCATCAGAAACTATTGCACGGAATTTCACAAAACTTTAGATTAAGTTAGACCTAGATATAAACTGGATCTGATTAGTTTTGGGTGTACATCGCCCAATAGATGGCGCTGCTAAGCTGCCTTTTTTCAGGCTTTCCACAATAGCTATATCTCAAGAATTAATGGACGGATTTTCATAAAATTTTCGATTTCGTTAGTCGTTGATGTAATTTTTTTCTTATTATGGTTTGGTATAAATCGCCCGTGGCGCTGCTATGCGGCATTAATCATGATTATTGTAATAGTTCTCAGTAATCAGAGTATCAGAATATTGTAATAATCTCAGGAGCTAATGCACAAATTTTCAAATTTCAAATACAGTTAATCCCTGACATAAATTAGTATTCTTTGTTTTTAGAGTAAATCGCTCAACAGGTGGCGCTTTTATCCAGTTTTTTTAACGATTTATTCGATGATTCTTTCTCAAATACTAATGCACGTATTTTTATCAAATTCAGGGATGAGATTGACCAAAAAGCAAAAAAGCTGAAAACTGCGCGAACGACGTTTGAGCAATGACAGGAATTTCAATCGCAACAAATACAATTGCTATTAATAAATATAAATTACTTACAATTTAGCTTTGCATAAATAAAAAAGGAATTATTAACATGAAATAGGCAGAAAGTATTTGATTACAATAATGAAAATTTATTTTACTAATATCAGGGGTTTTGTGACTCAATGAAAAATCCTGAAAATTAAATGATGCAAAGTAGAAAACCCTGAAAATTATCAAATGCAAAATATACCACTTTCAAAGGTCCCATTCAATCAAAAAGATTTGGAGCAGAAAGGGAAAAAAAAAAAAAAAAAAAGTGGCAACAAAATTAGTTTTTAAAGCAGCAAAAAAGTTTTTGGAACAGAAAATTCCAATCCAGCAATAACACTTTTGTTTCGCAATCTTTTGGCGGAATTTGCGGCTTTTCCGCGATCTTTTGACGAAATCGGTCGTTTTTTCGCGATCTTTTTACGAAATTGGCCGTTTTTTCGCACTTATTTGACGAAAGTTACAGTTTTTAAGCGATTTTTTTTAATGAAATTTGAAGTTTTTTCATGAAATTTGCCGTTTTTACGCGCTTTTATGACGAATTTTGCAGTTTATTCGCGTTTATTTGATGAAATTGGTCGTTTTATCGCGATTTTTTTAACGAAATAGATAGCCTTTTCGCGATTTTTTGAAGAAATAGATCGTTTTTTCGCGTTTTTTTAGACAAATTTGATCGTTTTTCGCGATATTTTTAGACAAAATCGATCATTTTTCAGAGATTTTTGTGACGAAATTGATCGTTTTTCCGCACTTTTTTTACTAATTTGATCGTTTTTCGACGAAATTCATCGTTTTTCACAATTTTTTGAGGAAATTTAAATCTTTTTATTACGAAATTTGCGTTTTTATCCCGCGATTCTATAAAGAAATTAGTTTTTTGCGCGATTCAGGGCTCCCAACACATTTTAGTCTTCAAAAAGGGGGAAAGGGGACCATTTTTATTTAAAAAGGAGACTTTGGGGGACCATTTTTGCTTAAAAAGGGGACTTTGGAGGACCATTTTTGCTTAAAAAGGGGACTTTGGAGGACCATTTTTGCTTGAAAACGGAAACCCAAAAAAAGGATCATATATGTGTAAAAATATAGCACAAGTTTTACTAAATAACAAAGTAAATTTTTAAAATTACCCCAGAAATTATGTTAGATGGTTATCTTTATAAGATTTCAACAACAATGTACACAATTTTATCTAAGCACATTTAAATATCCTACTGAAAAAGTATATAAAGCATTCAATATTTCATCATTCACCTTGATAATTCTTGTTACAGGTAAAAAAAAAATAGTGATCAGATAATAAAAACAAGTAAGTGGGTAAGTATGATCACAGATCACTCAGAGGGTTTTATTTAATATTCCTTTCAGAACATTCTAACCTTAAATTAATAAACCAAAATTGTTAATAATTAAATTTGTTAAAAATTAATAATTGTTTTTAATGATTAAATCCTTACATAGATGGGGATGATATAAAGCAGTGAGAATGGAGGTAGAGAGAAAGTAAAGAATAACATTATTCATAACCTGGCCTTTCATTTAAGATATTACATGACATATTGTAGATTAAATTTTTTGAGAATTTTTTTCAATAGCATTCCCTGGTGACAGAAAGGAATAAAAAGACGCTAATTGTTGAGGTATGTTAAGCAGATTTTTTTTTCTTAATTTTTTAGAAAATTTATGGGAGGGGGGGGGGGGGCAAATTATCTTGCAATGTATTCTTATACATTGCATCATTCATCTTGCCGCAGATTTTAACAGATGGACTGGCATCTTTTCTGTAAAATGCTCCCCATAATGCAGGGATGATTCTGAGTGAAAATTTTTTTTTCAGAAATTCACATTGCATTTTCGGAAATCGGCGAAAGAGGGGGGGATTCCGCGAGTTACCCCCTCCCCTCCTTCCGCGCTCTACAGACGAAATCGGCGTTTTCCTGCGATCTTCAGACGAAATGAGCGATTTATCTGCGATATTTTAGCAAAATCGGTAATTTATTGCTATCTATTGTCGAAATCGGCAGTTTTTCTGCGATCTTTTGACGATATCGCCGTTGTTCCACTTTTTTTATTATGAAATCGGCATTTTTTGGACGATCTTTAGACAAAATGTGCATTTTTATGTGATGTTTTCTCAAAACCGCATATTATCCCCGCTATCTTTTGACAAAATCGGCATTTTTCCGTGATCTTTTAATAAAATCGTCCTTTTTTTCAAAGGTTCTTTTGACAAATATTTTTAAGCGATCTTTTATCGAAAACGGTGCTTTTTCCCCGCGATCTTTTATTGAAATCGGCGTTATATCCGCAATCTTTAGACGAAATCTACGTTTACCCGCGGTCTTCAGATGAAATCAGCATTTTATTCCGTAAGTTACCCCCTCCCCACAGCGATTATCCACGATCTTCAGACGAAATGAGCTATTTATCTGCGATATTTTAGCAAAATCGACAATTTATTACGATCATCTTTTGTCGAAATCGACGTTGTTCCGTGTTTTTTTATTATGAAATCAGCATTTTTTTGAACTATCTTTAGACAAAATTTGCATTTTTATGCAATTATTTGCATTTTTTCTCGAAAATGGCGTTTTATCCCCGCGATGTGGCAATCATAAAACTTTTATCTATATCATACATTTTAATAATTCCTGAAAAATGAGGCTCAGCAGTACCACTGATTAGATGGTTTACACCAAAGTCTAGTCAGCAACAATTTATGTCAACTTCTAATTGAATCTGAAATTTGATGAGAATCTGCGCATTAGTTTCTGAAATACAACTATTGCAAAATATTAAAAACTTCTGCATAAAAACATCACCTGATGGGTGATGTACCCAAAAACTAATCAGGATCAATTTTAATCAGGTAATAAAGGAATCTGAAGTTTGATGAAAATCCATACATTTGTTCTGGAATACAACTATTATGATATCGTGAAAAATGTTGCATAGCAATGCCACCTGTTGGGTGATTTACACGAAAAACTAAGCAACACTAATCTATATCAGGGAGTAATGAAATCTGAAGTTTTTTCATGTATTAGCTTTTGAGATAAACCTATTGCGATGCTCATGAATAATGCAGCATGGCAATGCCACCTGTTAAGCAATTTACATCAAAGGATAATCAACACCAAATTATATTAAGGACTAACAGAATCTGAAGTTTTATGAAAATATGTGCATTAGTTCTTGAGATAGAGCTATTAATGAAATTGTGAATAATGCAGCATAACAGTGTCACTTGTTGAGCGATATATACTAAAAACTAATCAGCTATTGTTTGTATCAAGGTCTAAGTGAATCTAAAGTTTTGTGCATTATCTGTGCATTAGTTCTTGAGACACTGCCCACAGAATTTTTGCCACATACAGACATTTTCTGAAAACTAATAAATCGTGTTCAGGATTTTCAAAACGTATAAATCCATCTAAAATTGGGAGTCAAAATTATTTCATGAATTCAACATTTTTTTGTAACGATAGAAAAAAGTAAAAATATATGAAAAGACATTTTACTCCAACCATTTTCTTTAATATGATTGAGAGTTGTGAACTTTAAATTCATTTTTTTTTCTTAATTTAATAGTCTGTTTCCCCGCCATTTAATGATTCTTTCCATTCATTTTTTTTTTGGTTGGGGGGGGGGGGGGGGCTGAAGCATGCCAAAGCCTGTTATTAAAGACTGGTCAAGCAGTAGCTTAATATAGTAACTTCGTGTTCTGCAATTTTTTAATTTTTAAGAATTTTAATGAGATTCTTAAAATTTGCCTATATTCTGTGGTAATTTTTTAACATTTAGATTCATGAAAAAATTTCACTTACAATGCTTTTTTATACCCATTATGATGCTTTTTTTACGCCCACAATAATAAATTTTGTATTGGATTTTTAAGCTTTCAGTGACTTTAGGTTTTTTTATTTTGCAGCGATTTTTTTCAGACACAGAAAAGGGGACTTGGGGGACCAAAATACAAAAAAGGGGACTAAAGAGGACCTTTTCTAAAAAGGGGACTATTGTGGGAAAAAGGGGACCATTTGGGAGCCCTGGCGATTCTTTAATTAAATTCGTGGGATTTTTTTTTTTTTTTTTTGTGTGTGTGACCCATTAACAAATTTACGTTTTTCCATGACTCTTTGACGATATTTCTGTTTTACCCGTGATCTTGTGTCAAAATATCCGTTTTCCGGCGATTTTTGGACAAAAATCACATTTAACATTTAAAGAATTTTTTTTCCACGATCCTTTGTGAAATTTCCGCTTTTTTTTTTCCGCAATCGTTCGACGAAATTGTCAATTTCTTTCTGCGAACAATCGACAAATTGATTTTCTTCGGCGATCATGTGTCAAAATTCGTGATATTTTAAAATTCGAATTTTCCACTAAATATAATAATCTCATAAACTCGGAAAAATCGATCGAAAAATCCGGAAATCCGAGGTATACACGGAACACAATCGCACATGTTGAAGTCTTCTGTTTTAAGACAATGCCGTTATGTTTTTCAATGAGCATTCGGCGATTGCGATGAAATAAGATAACCACCGGATGCGATAAAGGATCCCTCGTAGATGAAGTGTTGAAATAGAGGCATAGTTTGATGTGAATTAAAATTACTTTACAATTCTTTTTTTATTTAAACGAATAAAAAACGGAAGTCTGCACGAAATAAATTCTTGAAAACTCAGAAAGTAAAAATTAAAATCGTACAAAAGCGAAAATTTTAAAAAAATCGGAAAATCCGAAAAAAGCGGAAATTCAAAAATGACAAAAAAGCTGAAAACCGCGGATCCGCGGAAGAATCTCATCCCTGCAAATTTCAGATTCAGTTAGAACTTGAAATAAGTTGTTGCAGATTAGATTTCGGTATAAATTACCTAACCGGTGACGCTACTATGTTTCATTTTTCTGGAAATATTAACATGTATGAGGGATTGCCCCATCCGAATAGTTTTATTCTTATAAGAAAAGGAAGACTGGCGATAAGCACGAAAATTTACTTTCGGAGCAGGAGTGCAATGAAGAAAAAGGTCAATGGATATAAGTCCGCACGTGCCGGAATTTCTTGACCCGGCCCGCTTATATTTTCCCAATTCACAGCTCGGCCCGTACAAAGATCATTGAAAACAGGGCCGGCCCATGGAAAAATCAAATCCGGTCCGATTAGGCCCGACCCAATTTCTACAAAAATCAGATTTATCTTCACATACAATTGAGATTCTTTTAAAGAATATTGCATACATATTTATGGGATAATTTTACAAAACATTTTAAAATTATGATATGTTCGGAAGGCAGAAAATACATAATGATTTAAATGATCATAACATTAATGATTAATTAGATTCTTAAACGTTTTAACATTCAAATAAGGATTTATAAAAAAATTAATGTAGTTTAGAATAAAAGAAAAGAAAAAAAAACGGAGCATAAAAAACACCATAACTTTTTAAGCTGTATACATAAATAAAAGCTAAAAAAAAAAAAAAAAAAAAAAAAAAAATACATTTGTGACGATACTTTTTTGTCATTTATTAAGATTTTTCTTAAATCCAAAGAAGCTTCTTTCTGACGCATTTCTGAATTTATTTCTTGCCACATTTTCTTATTCAGAATGTATGTAATCGAATGGCGTTAGACATTTTTTGACAAAGGCAATATATGTTTGAGAAAATACTGTCAAGGTTAGCGTTTTGAATCGAACTACCGGAAGCGATAGTACGGGAAAAGAGGAAAACCTGCAGTCACGTGAAAAAAATATCTTTTATCTAGACTCGATAGGTATTATTGAAGATGGAAAAGGCTATTCGGTTCCAAATATCTTCAATAGTTAGACCTATCAATTTTATGCTTTTACAATTAAAAATTAGCCAGAAAATGACATTGTTGAGCAATGAATTTGAGAGCCCCATTAAGGTATATTTCCAAAGACACCGTTAACAAAATTTCATTATTGTTATTAATATTTTTACAAAACATATTGCCTGCCTACATATCCCAGGAATGAGATTGAGAAAAGTTACAAAAAGAGGAAAAGCGAGTGAACCGGAAAATGAGAAATTATTTTAAATAGCGCGCGTGTCAGACAATTAAGAAACTTATTTTATTCACAACAAAATTGTCAATACTTTTGTTTAAATCCTGTTTTGCTTTATTTTATTTTATTTTTTGGGGAGAAGGAGGGGGGAGAGGGTCAGAGGGATCCATATATGCAAATATTATAAGTAGTTCTGAAATTAAAGTTTCTATTTTAAGTTTATACTTCTTATTATATACTTCTTATATATATCTATTTGCAATGTTTTAAACAGCAATCTTACAAGGAAGGTCTTCATAGTGGACATAGTCAAAATTTTTTGAAAAAAAAAAAATGCTAATTAAACTACTTATGTACGTAATAAAGGATCTGTCAAAATTAGCGGCGGAATTACATTAGAAATTATGTAAAAAAATAAAATACTTTCGAATATTTGGCGTGAAAAGACGAAAGCATCAAGCGATTTGGCGCGCTGCACTTTTCCTCGCAAAAGCAAATGATTTTAATGTAACTGAAAATGTTGGATGTTTGGAATACGTGTTAATGGTATTTAATGAATTTGAAATAAACAATGAGAGAGTTTAATACATTATATGCATATATATTGCATTACATATATATGTATATATATTGACAGTTGGGAGTAGTTATTTAAATTATAATTGGAAAAAATATTTTAATAAATAAAAATAGTCTTAGAGAACATTTATTTTCATGCATTTAAGCGTATTAAAATAAAATACAGCTGTTTCCATGACAACAAAATTGAATCGACAATATTCAATTGGACTTTGAGCTTGAAACAATTTTAATTAGTTTAAATTATGAATTTCATTTTAAATCGCAATGATTAAATTTGAATATAAACACATATAAATACCGATATAACAAAATTATGCTTAAAACAAACTTAAACTATCAAAACTAAAATTATATAAATGAAATTTATCTAAACAAGTTCATCATAACATTTAGTTCTCTACCATTTTTAACTTAAAAGTTTAAGCTACATGGCACTCCCCCCCCCTTTCGGTGACTCACCTAATTTTGCTCATTTCTTCACTTCATTTCAATCTTTAAAAGGCTATGACTTTGCTTCTATGGGAGCTAAAGCGGAGAGAAAAATTCTAGCATAGCTAACTTTTCCTTGCCGTTCTTTTTGCTGTTTCAATTTTCCGGTTTTCCCTATAGGAGCATTTTTTTTTGGGGGGGGGTCTCATTTTTTGATGTAATATATCTATCGAAAGCTTATGCTTCATACATTACAAATCTAGTATAAAAAAATTTCTCCCGTTATTCTGGGTCACGTTACGGACCCATAATGGGTTGAAATTTAAATTTCTCAAACTTCTTTGAGGTTTTTTGCCAAGTTGCTATCTGAAAAAAATTGTGCCAATGTGATGTGTGTATGACATCTGTGCCACATAAATATTATTCAGTCTTTTTTATTGCAGTTTTTTTATGTAAAATAATATGCATTATTTTTCATGTACAATTGCGCATTAAACGAAAATCGTAATGTAATTTTTGTAGTAGTACTTTATAATAATGAATAAAAAAAACACTTTATTTAAAAGTATTTCCTGCACAATAAAATGTTTCCTGATGATTAAAAAAATATGTCCTGACAATTCAAAAAATACAAACGTAATTGTCCAAGTTTTCACTTCTGTCGGCACTCCCAAAATGTCACTTTTTTTGGGAGGGGGGGGGGTGAAAATAATGTGGAAATAAGTCTTATTTTTTATTTATGTATGGGTCCATATAAAAAAGCATGAGCTAGTGAACTTTGGAACTATTTTAATACAACTTATATTCAAAATATTAAAATAATTGAGAAAAAATTATTTAAAAAATATTTTTTATTTAATTATTTTTGATACTAAGTAAATGCAATTAAATTTTTTACAAATTGAATCTGGAATGTTTAGATAAGATTTTAATATTTACAAAATATGAAATACAGTACAATATATTAGGTTCACAGCTTTCTGAAAGACATAAAAATAGTAGGATAAAATTTACATGAGTTCAAAGTATTAGAACATATTATTTTACGCAACAATATTACCTTATTAATATGAAGTAAATGGTAATTAATATTTTGTAGCACCCTCTTTTGCTTTCATAACAGCGTACAATCGATCTTGCGTACTATAGGGGGAACTGGGGTACATTGATACATGGGGCACATTGATACACCCCCTCTACCGCTCACAGGGTCATTACAGGAAGTTTCGCAACAGCTCCAAAAGATGATGCTAGTGTATTCAACTACATACAGAAAATCTTGGAATGATTCAATAGTTTGATGAAATGGGACGGGTGATTTATTGTTTTTGTTGTTCAAAAGTAAATATGAGTTGTACAATTGAAATGCTATTATACAACTGTTCCAGTATTTCCAACCAAAATGAATACTCTCCCTGGTAAGTACAGCTACTCATTATCAGTTCTTCATTATTTATTGTTAGATATATTGTGAAGTGTTGGATTTGAGACTCATTTTATTCAAAATCGCTGTATGGGGCACATTGATACAGCCTAAATCCTTTAATAGTTCATATTTTCATTATCTTTTATTATTTTTTTTTACCATACACTCCTTAATCCAACCTTTTTCTTCACGAAAAATTTCTAATATTAGTTTTTATTGAAGTGAAATAGCTCTAATTTCTTTATATTAGAACATTTTATAGTATTTTTGAAAATAGAAGATGTAGGAACTTACCCAGCATCTAGTGCTAGTAGAACTAATAAAAGAAAAGGACGCCATTCTGGCAAATCTCGGATTTATATCGATTCTCCAGAGAAAAAAGCATTTTTGACATGCGAAATGTTAAGTAAGAGAAACAAACTGCAGAACAGAAAATGATACTTATATTATAAACAGAATTTTTAATATAATTATCCTTTTTTTTCTGTTTATGAACCTATTTATAAACAGGAAAACTGGTAATTTTTTCATCTTTCATTAGAAAGAAGATAATGCTGGGGTTGAAGTGCTAGATATGACAAAGTTACCACAGCCAACAATCAGACAAGAAACAGCCAGAACATCAGGTCATAATATATTTAATTTTGATTGCTTTACTATTGCTTAAAAATAAATTGTGGGTGATTTGAATTTTTATAAATAAATATAAAATGGTTTTCTAATTCATTTTCTATGAAAAATATGCATTGGTATTATTTTGTCGTCATTTTTCTCAAACGTATCAATCTGCCCTGGGGATGGGGCACATTGATACAAATGACTTTTTTTGATTTTTTTAAAATTACATGCAAAAATACTATATAAAACAATGATTGTACATTTTTATAACATACTACACAAGTTTTGCTGTCACCTCATGGAAAAAAAACTTGAATTTTCTACTTTCTTGACACCAAAAAAAATCTTAGAAAAAAACTGTATCAATGTACCCCAGTTCCCCCTATATATCTTGCTATTAAGAAACTAGACGAAAAAATTGAGTCTGGAAAAAATTTCATTCTCTACCATCTGTCCTAAAGTTTCTCTGTCCAATCAGTTAATATTTGTTTTATGTTTTGCAGCCGCTCTGGTAGTGGCAGCACGTGTTGACTTTCTATAAAAAATTCAGTATGCATTTCATCTCAGATTTTAAAACATCAACAGCGCTGATTGAGAAAATACGGTATATAGAGGATGGATTTTTGAAAAATTCGTTTTCCTCTGTATGTTAAAGAAAATTTTCTTAATATGATTTCTTGTACTTTCTAATTTTCCTGTTTTTCTTATTTCTATTGGATACATTATTTTATATTCAAAAATATATGTGCCTATAGAATTATTCTTAAATGTTGTTGCCTCACCAATGGCCGAGAGATTCTGCCCTTAAAACTGGTAGACGGCAGGTGATGGACTAGACCGAACGCAATCGCGGCCGTCAGCCTAATCATTTGGAGTTTTCCGTGGCTTTCTTCAAACTTTGGATTTCCTTGAGTAAATACGGGTTGGTTTTCCCCTAGAAAGACCCCCCCCCTCCATGGAGGGCACCCCCTTAGAGCCCATATCCCATGTGTTGTTCGTTTGGGAGCATATTTAGCAATTGTTTATAAATTGTTTATTGTATCCTGTTACAAAAATAACAGGATGTTGGAACCTGTTACCAGCGCTACTGTGGAATGATGTAACCTGTTAACCAAAAATAACCATATTTCCCATCTCTAATTCAAAAGAACATTTCGTCCTATGCTCCAATAGAGAGGTTAACGCTGATTTTTCACAAAAAGTTGTCAGATTTGCTCCAATTATACAGACTACAGATATTGTTTTATAGTTTAAATAGGTTAAGCAGATAAATATAAAGGTCTGAGCAACACTTTTAAATACTAACCAGCTCTGTAGGAATTTTTTAATTTTTTTGAAAAAATGTCAAAAAATGTCAAATTTTACTCAAAATTTCGATTTTTGGAGCAAAAGCGCAGACTCAAGCCATTTTTTTTTTCAGTGGTAAAATTTCACGCAGTTAATGTACTAGTATAAAGGCAACTTTTGGCACCTACCCGTTTTTGATTTTCAAAAAAAAAAATTTTTCGCTCCACCCTAATATACATTAACCTGAATTTATTCAGTTAATATCATTCTACTTCTTAATATTTGTTCCTGCTCAGTATATGACAAAAAGGACTTAAGACTGCTGGTCACTCACCTTTTGAATTCCACACCATAATGGAAAGTCTATGGGCATTTGATACATTCTTATCATCATACAGCACGATAGTGCTGTATAGTAGAGCTCAGCTGCATCTCTAATGTTCAAGTCCAAAGTTTGCTTCTTAATAACTTAGGAACTAATCATCGGATCGCGACGAAATTGAAAAGGGGAAGTGTCCTATCCTAGATCTCAAAGTGTACAAAAATTCATCCAGATCCACCGATTAGTTTCGGAGATCCAGAACCCCTGTTTTGGCACTTTTTGCTCGTGAAACAAGAAAAAAAGAGAAACAACTCAATTATAACCCGAACCAGGAAACATTCAGCGGCGTGTAATAGCTTGTTTGAAAGCTTTTAATTTAGGGATGTGCCTTTCGACAGTCTGGTAAAAAAATATCAAAAATTAAGGAAATGGCACCCATTTAAGATTTATATAACGCGATACCTTTCATAATTTAACACTGTAGAAATCTTTACTTTTTAATTGCTAATTCAATTGTTTCTTTCATGTTGCCACCTACTGAAAAACAATTCAATAGTTTAAAAAAGAAACGATAACACGTGTTCTTTCTTTTTATACATCAATAAAAATTCTGATTCTCCTGATAGTTTTGAACTTTTGAAATTGACGTCATTCGAAAGAGAAAATGCATGTTTTTCATAAACTGCAATTAAATCAGTAGCGCAGCCAGAATTCGGCTCTGGGGGGGGATAGAGTTGTTTCAGGGGTGATTCTGGTAGAAATTTTTTTCGGAAATTGGCGGGGGGGGAGGGATTCCGCGAGTTCCCCCCCCCCTATTTAAGAGGGTTTATCCGCGATCTTCAGACAAAATCGGCGATTTATTGCGATCTTTCTCCAAAATCGGCGGTTTTCCGCGATTTTTTGACGAAATCGGCGTTTTCCGCGACTTCTAGACGAAATCGGCGATTTATCTGCGATATTTAAGCAAAATCGGCGATTTATTGCAATCTTTTGACGAAATCGGTGTTTTTCAGAGTTTTTTTTTTTATGAAATCGGCGTTTTTTTCGACGATCTTTAGACAAAATTTGCAATTTTACGCGATCTTTTCTTGAAAACGGCGTTTTATTCCCGCGGTCTTTCGACGAAATCGGCATTTTTTCCGTGATCTTTTGA
The DNA here is from genome assembly GCA_964019185.1 of Maratus speculifer. NCBI lineage: Eukaryota > Metazoa > Arthropoda > Arachnida > Araneae > Salticidae > Maratus > Maratus speculifer. The sequence goes on along the minus strand of OZ025302.1, from coordinate 139,076,428 downwards.
TGAAAGCGGCTTTTTTTTTCAATGATCTTTTGACAAAATATTTTTAAGCAATCTTTTATCGAAAACGGCGGTTTTACCCCTATTTTTTAACGAAATCGTCATTATATCACAAATTTTTAGACGAAATCGACGTTTTCCCCGCGGTCTTCAGACGAAATCAGCGTTTTATCTGCGATATTTGGTGAAATTGCCGTTTTCTCCGCGATCCGCACAGGAAATTCGCGTTTTTCGGCAATCTTTTGACAAAGTTCATTGACAAAAACATTGACGAAATTGTCGTTTTTTTCACAAAATATTAACGAAATGTGTGCTTTTTCGGCGATCCTTTCAAATTTGCATTTTTCCGCAACTGTTTTATCCGCGCGTAAAACCATACAAGTTGGCAACTGTGAGAATCGTCTTCTGAAAGATCTTATCAAAGAATGAAGAACATTTCTCAGTTACATAGCTTTTTAATCATGATATCTACTTGCCTGAATCTAGGAAAAAGAGTTATCGGGAAAAAGGGACAAGCTAAAAATGTTACCGGAAAAAAAGTGACAAGAAATTGATTTTGGGGATTTATTGACTAAGTATGAAAGGGGGGGGGGAGGTCAGGGGTCGGCTTTTAATTTAAGTGAGTGTTTTTTTCATGCTGAATTAACTGCTTTGATTCAATTTTTGAATATACGTTCATAATGAAAATATGCTTGCCTGATTAGTTTTGGGAATGGACGATTACCCCCCTCCCCTCCGCCCTAAATAAGATAAATGGTTTTTAAGCAGAATTATTCAACGTGTTATTTCAAACAATTTTGGATATAGGTTCTTTCTGACGAGGCTTATATATAGTATTGTGGTGTCGCGCCCTGAGTTTCTCTTTACTAAATTGGTTTATTTGTTAAGTTCATCAATAACACATTTTTAATTCCTCAAGTTCTTTATTAGATCCATAAACCAATTATTAAAAAATTAAATAAAGCGACATTACAACTACATAGGAGCCTCACTCCAATATTACATTTCGCTTAGCACGTCTAAGCCATCTTACATCAATGTACTTTCTTGTACATTACCAGCACATGTCTCTCTTTTAACTACTTTCCTTCCCTCTCGATGCGCAATAATCCCAGTGTCCCCCTCAGCTCATTGCCACTAGACCAGTGCAATTATTTTCTAGGCATATCCCTTGAGGTCAATAGAACCTGTTCTTAAGAGCTTTTGAATGAAGATACTTTCAACTATGCATACTTTAAGAATAAGACTTCGCTATCTATCTTCTGCCACGATTAAAGTTGTCAGTACGTCGTCACAGCATGTAATGCCTGAAGAATTTTGGGAGTTTAATGGTTAAGTATAGAGGGTGCATGGGGGATAACCTCTCTTAAATTAAATAAATAGCTTTTTACACAGAATTATCCAATTTGCTTCAAATTTTGAATGTTGGTTCATTAAGATAAAGGGTATCCCTGAGTAGTTATGGGGTTCTTTTGCTAATTAAAAAGGGGGGAGGCACGATTATTCCCCCCCCCCTTAAATTAGATAAATTATTTTTTATGCACAATTATCCAATGTTTTTCAAATTTTAGCTATAGGTTCTTTCGCATAAAGTGAATCCTTGAATAGTTTTAAGTGTTTGTTTATATATCCTCAATAGCTGTTTGCATTTAAAATTGTGATTTATGTTGCTGCATAGCATTTTTCAGTATTCTATAAATATAGTAACAAAGAAAAAAATATCCTGTTTTTCTTAAAATCGTTTTTTCCCTTTAATTTAAATCTGTTTTTATTTTTTAAGCGCTCAAACCTGAAGATCTATCAAGAACTACAGGTTTTTAAACAATTAACTTTCTAATTACTAACATAAGCTAGTAATAAAAAAAAACTATTTTTATTACTACAAATTAATTAATTCACTTGTTCATTCGTTCGTGACATACAATATAGTTTGTACATTAAAGTTTTCTAACATATATTTTTTTATGTTTTATATTATATTTTGTGATGTGTAATATGGGACATTAATTAATAAAAATCCAGTTTTAAATGATAAATATTTGGCGTAAATTAAAATGAAAATTACAACAAATGATTTAGTATATTACTTTTTTCACAAATAAAAAAAAAATAAATAAATAAACCAGTTTTAAATGCAAAATGAATGGAAATTAATCATTATAAGAAAAAAAGGTAAAATGTGTTATAATGTTTTCTGACATAATAGTTTTCAATCATTAAATAAAAAAAGAAAGAAAAATTGTTTTTATTTGTTATTTGCGTTCAATTGCATTCAACTCGCTTTTTTATGTTACTTGAATATTTTTGCGTCAAACCTTTACCGGGAAATCCCCTGATCGACAAATTTCCTAAGAGACTAGCCGCCCGCGATATCTACCGGACATCCCCCTCCGTCGAATGGGGAAAGCAAGCTTGTTTCCCCGAAAGAGTTTCCTGAAGGAACTGGTGCATCCCTCCCCATTTTAACTACATTCAATAGCTTATATGCCTTACCATAAGGAAACTACATCCAAAATTGAAGCAAATCGGATAATTCTGCGTAAAAAGCCATTTATGTAATTTAAGTGGGGTTATCCCTAGTTCCCCCATCTATAAATAGCCATTAAGCCCTTAAAACTATTTAGGGATCCACTTTATGAGAAAAAATCTATATCAAAAATTTGAAATACATCGGATAATTATGCATAAAAAACAATTTATCTAATTTAAGGGGTTGTATAATCGTTCTTTTTCCTATTTTAATAAACAAAAGAACCTCATAACTAATCCGAAATACGCTTGATCATAAAGAAGCTACATCCAAAATTTGAAGCAAATCGGATAATTCTGCATAAAAGCTATTTATTTAATTTAAGGGAAGTTATCCTCGTTTTTGCCTTTATACTTAGCCATTAAACCTTTAAAACTATTCAGGGATTCACCTTATCAGAAAGAACCTATATTTAAAATTTGAAATACATCGGTTAAAACAACGATTTGCATAAAACCGATTTACCTAATTTGAGGGGGAAATAATTGCTTGCCCCCCCCCCCCCTTATAATAAGAAAAATAACCCAGTAACTAATCAGAGATACGTTTTATCATAATGAACCTATGTCCAAAATTGGAAGCAAATCGGATATTTCAGCGTGAAAAGACATTTATTTAATTTAAGAGGGATTACCCCCCCCCCCCCCGTCCACTCTCCCCTTTACTCATTAAACTCTTAAAATTATTCAGGGATTCACCTTATCAGAAAGAATCTCTATTTAAAATTTGAAATACATCAGATAATTTTTCATAAAACCGATCTATCTAATTTGTGGGGGGAGGGGGTTAATTGACCATCCTCCCTTTATAATAAGCAAAAGAACCCTATAACTAATCAGAGATACGTCTTATCATAATGAACCTATGTCCGAAATTCCAAGTGAATCGGATAAATCTGCGTAAAAAACTATTGATTTAATTTGAGAGGTTACGGATGGGGGGGGGGTATCATATGTCCAAAAACTGAACCAAAACAGTTAATTCAGCACAAAAAAACCATTTACCTAAATTAAGAGCCTCTCCCTGATCCCTTCTAAATACTTAACCAATGAATCCTCAAAATCAATAATGAATTCCCAAAATCAATAATAATTTCCCAAAATCAATTCTATGTTTCTTTTTTTTCCGGTAACATTTTTTTCGCTTTTGTAGTCATGTCACCTTTTTTTGAATAACTGTTTTTCAGGTAACTTTTTTCCCGTTTACCCACTTGCCTTTTTCGGGCGTTTTTTAAATAAGAATTAATATTAATTAAAAAAATTGTCTGAAAGTAGCCCCTTTAAAGTAGTAGTAAGTAGAAAGGAGTTAGAAATTTGGCGCTCCCTAAATCTCTGCGCCCTGGGCGACCGCCCTCCCCTCCCCCTTTCTCATGGCGCTGTTAATATCTTTCCAGAAACATAAATATAAACGAATTATATACTTTCCAAACATACCTGGATTTCAAGAATGCTTGAAAGATTTAAAAAAATGATCTCTTATATCCATCTTTTTCATAATTTTCTTCTCTGAAGAGGATTTAATATCCTCCATAGCGAAACGCACAATAAAAAAAACCCTAGCACTACAGCAACTAACAACACAATGTTTGTGGAATTAAGTCTATCCTTCAAAGCATGCGAGCATGTGTTTTAGTGTTTTTCCTGGAATTCGAGAGTTCTCGTTTCCAAAAAAAGAGCAAGAAACAGATGCAACTAATTAAGACCCCCCTCCCTCCAGTGGTGCAGTATTGAAAAACCTGAGACGGCATTGGCAGCAACAGGAAATGACCATTCCCTTTAGCCTTCGGCTGATTTCCTATAGCATAAATGAATGCCGGCCCTTTCCGAAATTGAGTGACCAGTTTTCGATACTGATACTGTTGCTATGTGCTTTCCCTATTTTTCAAAGAAAATACATTACTGCCGCTTAAACGAGTCAAATTTTTAAATAAAATTTGATTCAATAAAGCAGCAGATTTCGAAATCAAAACAAAAAAAATTCTAACTTTAGTTTTTTTTTTATGATTCGGTTCATAAAAGTGGAAATTTTTGTATTTTTGTCATGGCTCTGGGGGGGGTTTTAACCCCCAAAACCCCCCCCTCGCTGCGCCACTGATTAAATATGTGTTAAAACAACATCGCACATTTATTTGAGTGTTTTCTACGTAAAACAGTTACTACAAAACAGATATTTCATTTAAAAAGGGATAATTAGGGAAAAAATTCTTCTATATTTATAAAAATAACTACAGTCTGCTCTCGTTAATTTGAACACATCGGGACAATAAGAAATGTTCGAATTATCCAAAGATCGAATTATGGAAAGTATAAAATGAAAGCATGCTTAATATGGTATTATTATAAGAAAATTAATGTTATAGTATTTTTTTTTTTCCAATTTCTTTTGTCTGTTATCATCAGAATGTGACTTAATATTAAATTAGAATGTATAATATATAAACTAATGAAAAGATTAGAAACAAGCAAGCTCAATGGAAGAAAATTTTAAAGCGTCATTGATAGACAGACAGGGCACTAAGAAAATGGATATCAAATTGCTGGGGTTATTTCTATACTCGTACGGAATAATTTTCACAAAAATCAAAGGAAGGAAGTTATTAAAATGATCTGAAGTCAGAGAAAAAGAAAAGGAAAAATCGGAATTCTCGTTAGTTCAAATTAAACGAAGTCAAGAGAAAATAAGTTTGAATTAAGGAAAATTTTTAACGTTATTCTGCCATTGAAAATTTTGGGACTTCATGTTTAGTTCGAATTAAGCGAAGATTCGAATTATCCAATTTAGAATTAACGAGAGTCAACTGTATTTAAAAATGAAGCTATGAAAATCTGTGTAGATACCTATCGTCTTAAGAAAATCTGCTTAGATACCGAGAAACTGCAGTTGGACGACTTCCATCTGGGAGGAAACGGTTTTGCCGCCAAATGTTGCCAAGTTTTTCGCCAACTTGGCGATATATCGCCAAATATGGCGTCTAAAATTACTTGCTAAAATTGAAGCCAACTTGGCGTCATTCTAGTATTTTGCCAAACTAGTATGTCTAACAATAACTTTAAACTAATACAAATAATAGTTTAGATTTGTTAATGGAAGGTGATTGATAAAGTTCCTGAAAGGATCTGAAAAATCCATGAAATCATACAAAAAACTGGTGGAACCAGAGAGAAAAATAGAGCTTGATCTAAAAAAATTTACAAAAAAAAATTGGGAAATATTTTCAATCTAAAAATGTGCGTATAAAAGAAAGGGAATCAGATGATCTGTAAAGCTCATGAAATAATATAACTGGTGCCTTATATTCAGAATTTACTACTATCTGCTCAAAATGATTACTGAGGAAAGTAGTCAATAGAATATATTGTTATGTTGTCTCAAATCGGTTAAGCTTCACAACGCTAAACAAATATAAACCATGATGTGATAATTAAAAGTATAACATTAACATTAATACAGTCGAGTCTCTATATAACGAAATCCACTGTTCCAGTAAAAAATTCGTTATATAGAGAAATTCGATGTATAGAGATTGGTGTTAAAAATCGTATTTAATGTGACAAATTTGAACAAATTTTATTTTTTATCTTTTGAATTAAGAATTTGAAGCGTTTAAAAGTAAATATTAACCTAACATTTTATTTCTTAATTATTTAAGCTGTTTCAAAAAGAGAACAGACATTTATTTGAAAGCTTAATGAAACTCAAATAAGGAAGACTCGCATTAATTTCAGACGAAGAAATCTGTAATTTTTTTTTTTTTTTTTGTTTGTTTGTTTAAATTGTTACACTCTCAAAAGAATACTCAAATTTTACCAAGGAATGAAAAATTGTTGTTAACGTTTTCCTCCATTTGAAAGCCTCTCTTAAGTGCCTCTCATTGATTCCTCTCTTACATGTGTATCAATCCAATTGACACTGTTTTGAGAAAGTTGTGGGAGGTGGGATGAATTCGTTGGATTTAAAGAACAAAGAGAGAAGTAATAAAAAGAAAGAAAAAAAAACTCAGCACTGACGATAAATAAAAAATAAGTGATGGAAAATTGATTCCATATGATTTCGAAGCTTTTTAAAACTGCTTTTTATGACCGATTTATGAAAAAATTCGTTATATGGAGATAGATATTTCGCTATGTAGAGACTGTTTTTAATGTTATCATGCGAAAAGGGGACCATTCTTACTAAAAATTCGTTATATAGAGAAATTCGATGTATGGAGTTTCGTTGTAGAGAGACTTGACTGTATAGTCAAGTTGTTGAGGAATTGATGTAGATAAGTATGTCTGAACACAAATATTTAGCATATGATTGAATCATATCTATTCAAGGTTTTAGTATTACTTGGAGCTTTGATCTTCCAGTTATCAAAACCACTGGAATTGTGTTCACACTTTGCACTGAACGAATCGTTCTCATACTTCATTACATCAGATTGTAACATATAGTTATGAACCCAAATTTTTAAACAAATTATGGATGATTGAAAAAAGGAGTGAGTTAAAAATACCTCTTTTTCCGTGATTGATTTAGGCACCAGTAATGCTCAGTCCACATTTCAGCTAACAAAAATTTGGGTTATTTCATGAGCTTTACAGATCATCTGATTCCCTTTCTTTTATACACACATTTTTAGATCGAGCTCTACTTTTCTCTCTGGTTCCACCAGTTTTTTGTATGATATTTAAAATATCTCCTAAGGAAATTAATATTTTAACTTCTTCTTTTGGTGGTTTCTTCCTAATAGATGTCACTTTTTTTTTTTTTTTTTTTCTCAATTTTCAAAATATTTCTGAAATTTGTGCTTAATTTTATATGAAGTGTTAAAATTTTACTTCCAGTTCGTCAGTTTTTAACACATAAAATAGTAAATTAGCATAGATTTTAGAAATATTTTGAAAACTAAGAAAAAAAAATTACATTCTTTAAGAAGAGAACACTGAAAAAAGAAGTTAAAATATTAATTTTCTGAGAAGATATTTTAAATATAAGAATGCATCAAATGCCTATAGACTTAACATTATGGAGAGAAATTCGAAAAGTGAGTGACCAGCAGCCTTAATACTGAATAGTGGTTGAAAATCTATTACAACTTTAGTAATAATAACTTTTATTATTACATACCCAGCAGAGAAGATTGACCTCCACCACCATTTGTAATCTTCAACAGAAAGTTGGAAATATGTAAGAGCTATGGAAATGCAGGCTGTCACACTCAGCAAAATTAAAAAAACAAGAAATAAAATTCCATATAATGTATACTGCTCACGACCCCAAGCAGTAGCAAAGATGTAGTATAATTCTACAGATATTGCACTGAAAGAAAAAAAAAAAAAAGATAATGTATAAATATATAATTTTTTTATATATGTAAATGTAATAGTATTTAACACTAACATACCAATAAATTAATCAAATACTGATAGGAATATAATATTTATTCTTTGATCTTTCAAATACAATAAAACTCTGGTTATCCAAAATATATGAAACCAAAACATTTTTTATTGACTGTGGTTCCATAGGAATTTTCAAGTAAATGGGAGGTTTCCTTCATTTATGCTACCAGATGCCACTAATCCCCCCCCCACACACACACACACGCCAGTTAATAAAACTTTCGTATCTGGAAGTGCAGGAAAAATACATATTCTATACCATTTCTCCTTCTTGTTTACATGTATTTTAGTTTCTTTGAAATTTGATTTACAATGAGTGATACTTTAAAGACAAGTTTTGTGCATAGAAAAGAATTGATAATGGAAAGTTGCAGAGAAATATTTGTTCTGATTTAACTGTAGGTAAGTCAGATTTTGCAGTCCACATTTGCAGACTGGATTAAAAACAATGATAAAATTGAAGAATGCTGTACAAAGATTGCAATAAATGCAGGCTTAAATAATAGAAGCACAATAAAACATGAAAATTTGAAACTGGACAAGGAATTTTCTTAAAATTTACTGAAATAAGTAGAAAAGGATTGCCACTAAGTGTGTTAAGAATAGGTAAAAGATTTAAACAAGGATATGGCTTTTTATCAACAATTTTCAGCCAGCTTAAGAGATAGTATGTGTTTGTCTGTTCAGTATTTAGAGTGAAAACTTGCTGCAGATTTTAAACAAAGAATCCAGGTAAAATATTTTGAAATTAATGCAAAAGATAATTTAAGTCCTGAACAAAGCAAATTTCAATTATAAAATTTTGAAAAGTCGCACATTGGCCTCTGATGCAGACAAAAAGGCTCCAGGTTTCAAGACTCAAAGATAAACATTTTTGGTTCGCAGCAATGCATGAGGATCGCATAAACTCTCACTTAGTTAATTGGGCAATTGACCAAGCCCAGAATATTGAAGAATTACAGCATGAGATATATTCTTCTATCTAAAATACTAGTCACAGAAAAATCATGTATGACATGTGATATTTTCCATAAATGGTTTTTGAAAGAATAATTAACTTCCTCAGGAAACTATTATTATTATTTAAATAATGCACTATCAGAAACAGATGAGAAAGAATTATGGAAAATGAGATTAAAGTGTTTTTTTTTTTTTTTGCTTTTGAATGTGATTTTTTTTAATCCAATCAATGGACTGAGGAATTATTCAGAAAATTAAGGATGTTCTTAAATCAAAAAGGGCAACTTTGTGACACATGCATTAATTTATTTTTGTTCGGAAATGCATGAAACTAGCAGGGGTTGTTATTCAGAAACTGTCTAATTGCACTCATTCTTCTGTTTTTTAAAAAACACAATAGTTTTTTTATAACAAGCCTTCAAAGTTGACACTTTTGAGCATATTTCCCGACGAAAGCAGAAAAACCGGTCGAAAAGGAGGAGAAAAACGGGTGATTGCATCATCGAAATAGCTTATAACTCAATAAGTAATTTAATTATCATAAAATGGAAAAATAAGTTCAATTCGAAATCGCTTCCATAGTCAGGCATTAAAATTTTATATCTTTCTGTTAAAAAATGAATTTGTAAATGCGTCAAAACATTTTTTGCTTGTTGAGCGGATCAGTTAAGAACACCCTTAAGAGACATTACAGGAAAAGGTTGATACAGCTTTTGATTAAAGAACTGAGTGATAGAGCAGTAGTTGTTTAAAATTTAAAGCTTAAGGATATGAAGAAAGTTGGCTACTGGTTAGTTCTTCATGGAAGTGAGTAAAAGTGAATTCAAAATAAAACATTAATAAAATCTTGACATAATTTATGGCCTAAGGTTGAATTGTTAGTTTTTGAAACATAGCTGCAACCAGCATAAACCGATGTTATTACAATTGTGGACAGAAATAATGATGATATATCAAGGTTCAATTCAAACTCATTTTTCAAGAAAAAATCCCCTAAGAATCCCCTGATTATTTACTTTCCAGTGTGAACAAATTTTCCATATTAACAGTTAACAAAATTTTTTAAACCAGTATTATGACACTCCCATCTTCTCAAAATAAAATAAAAACAAAGTAATCTCAAAAATAAAGTTTATGCATTTAAATAAACAATATGGACATCTATATTATAAAGGCCAAATGTATCTGTGTGTAACGCATACGTCATTTTGCGCATGGTAGCACTTTCAAATTTTAAATGAGTTTCGGTATTACAATTTTTGCTACTAAAAATTTTTAAACTTCTTGATGTCGCCTATTTTCCATTTTTACACCATCGTGTAGGAAAAAAATGTGCTTTTAAATGAAATTTGTTTGAAAGCTGTATCTTAATTTGTTTTTGAAATATTAATTTTTTTGTAGCTTTTAATACCTTTTTTCTAATCGTGGCAACAGGAGTGCTCCATTTCTATTTAAAGCAAAGGAAAAAAGGGAAAAATTGAGTGCTGTATCTTTATGTTGCCATTTTCTCATTAAAAGGGAAAAAAAGAAATTTAAATATCTTCTGTTATAAAACCTAGTGAATTTTGACTTCAGTAACAAAATTTGATTTACACGTAAAAGAATATCGACAGTTTAATATCTATTTCAGCTAATAGCATTAAGACTTCAAGTTTTGAATCAAAATTATCAAATTAAAATGCCAATTTTTTTTAAACATGAATACAGATGTGAAATGTACATATGTAAATTTCGGTATGGTGAAAATGATGAAGGGTTTAGATTTCATGGGAAAAAAATTCTATGATTGAGTCAAAGTTGAATAAATTTTGCTTTTTATCATTTTGGAATACTAGCATAAGAGCCTTAATTGATAACTTTATCATAATAACATATCTTTATTATTTTTTACTGCTTACATATACGATTAAAGTTTAATTTTAACAATTTCTAAAACTGCGTTTTATAGAAATAGTATTTTGTTAATTTGACGATAAATATCGTTTGTTTAAGAGTTAGACATACTAATATAAAATGCATTTTTTACTATGACTAATTTTGTAGGTTTATTATAAGTTAATGAAACAGTTCCTTCTTAAACATTTTCTTTTGTCAAAATTTGACGGTTCTACCTTGTAACTTTAAAAGGAAAACAATTTATGTTAAACAGAGATGAAGTCTGGATGCTTTGTGGGGCTGCCCTCAAAAGCTTGGTAATTTGCTGAAAGAATTTCATTTCTACTTTGATTTTTTTAAAATATCTTTTTAAAAATTATGAATAATATAAAGGCTCCAAGTGCCAGTATCAAATAAAAATGTCCTTCTTTTTTCTTTAACTATTGTCAAACCTCATGATGTTAGGAGGTGTGTCTAGTGACAGAATGGATGTTGAAAGATGAAATTTCATAAACCATGCGATCAGCAACAATTGCCCTCAGTTTCCCAGAGTAGACAATCATTTTGGCAGGTTTTCCCAGGTTTGAGGAATTTTTTGTATTATACCCTGAGATTCCTTTGATTTTTACAACCTAAAATTTATCCCCTGATTTTCCCAGGAATCCCATATTCTCCTGATGAGTATGAACCCTGTATACTGAAGTGTTTTTGGAGATGTTCAAGCAGCTTCACGGGGAAATATCAGAAGTTGAGGTTGAGGTATTGCTTGGCCTAAACCCTGATGAACAAAATTTGACAGATGTGGAAATAATTACTGCAATGAATCAAGATGTTGATACTGAAGATGAAGAGATTGCAAATGCTAGTATTATACACAGTCAAGGTATTAAGACACTAGATGCAGCACTTTGATATATTGAAGTGCAAGAAGATGCATTAGATGTGTTGTTTAAAAAGTGGCGTGACAAGGCAGCATTGAAGCAATGTGAAGCTGATAAACAAAAATGATGACAACATATTTTATTAAGAAATGAAATGTTATATGTGTCTAGTAGACAAAAGGTCTGCATTTACAACAATTCAACTATGTAAGTTGAATTTGTTTATTTTTTTCATAAACATCTTGTTTAACAATAAGATTTTTCATATTTAAAAAAAAAAAAAGTTTCAAGGTCTTTCAGCTAGGCTGATTTTTAAATAATCAGGTTTCTACTGTAGCAAATTAATTTTTGCAACAATATTGACTTTACAACAATCTTTCACTTCTTTTATAAAAAGAAAGCAATTTGTTACTAAATTTTAGATATGACAAGTGCTTTTTGGCATGATCAGATTCATGTCAGGTCATTCAAGGTCACACTTTGCAATAAGGCAGCTAATCACTCAGCTTCTGAATTTTTCTTCTTTAATGCTAAGTCTATGGGTATTGAAAGCATTTGCATATTTAAAATATCTCTTTCTCTTTGGGAAATTAATATTTTTAACTCTTTGTACTCTTCTTAAAGGATGTCTCTTTTTTTATTAGTCTTTAAAATATTTCTAAAATCTAGGCTTAGTTTAATATTTTAAAGGTGACGAACTGCAGGTAAGATTTAAAAACTTCATATGAAATTAAGCTCATATTTTAGAAATATTTTGATAACTAAGAAAATAAAAAGAATATTGCTCAGTTAAACTGATGGCATTGAGCTCACAGGCTACGCATACTAATGGTACATTACAGCCATATATTTTCAAGGGTTAATTCCATTCGAAAAAAAAGTTAAGAAGGGGAAACAGCTCTCTCCTTTCCCTTTTTTTTATACTTAATCATTGAACTTTCTAAACTATCAAGGACATGCTTTATCATATAAAAAATCTATATCCAAAATTGAGAACAAATTGGATAATTCTTAATAAAAACCCATTTAGCATCTATATAATTTAAGGAGTTAGCCCCTCTTTCATACTTAACCATTAAACTTCCAAAACTATTCAGAGATTTGAACGAAATCTGACAATTTTGCTTGAAAAACCCATTTATATAAAATAAGGGGAGGGGCATTAGAACCCCCGTTCCCCCTGTTTATACTTATTCAATGAACACCTAACAACAGTCACGGAATCGTCGCATCAGAATGATCCTATATCTAAATTTTGAATGAAAACTTAATTCTGCATGAAAAACCCATTTATATCAATTAAGGGGAAGGACATGAGCCCCCCGTTCCCTCTCTTATACGTATCGAATGAACTCCAAAAACTAATCAGGGAAGCGCCTTGTCAGGATATACCTATATACAAAATTTCAAGTGGATCGGATATTTTTATCATGAGTTATCGTGTTACGCACATACCAACGAACGAACATACATACATACAGAACGGGCAGGCACATAAGCTCTCAGGCTATGATAGCCTGTGAGCTAAAAAAGACACATCCTTTAAGAGGAATACACAGAAAAAAGTTTAAAATATTAATTTCCTGGGGAGATATTTTGAACATACGTGTGCATTCTATGCCCACAGACTTAACATTAGTGAAGAGAATTAAGAAGTTGAGTCGTTGAGTGACTAGGAGCCTTGAGCCCCAACTCTTGGACATATGAAACTTATACCTTAGGCTTAATAAGACATTTAAGATATACATATAGTATCTATGGAGTTTCATAAAAAGACAAGCCAAGGACTTCCCATTAACTTTATAAAGATATAAATCTCATATATAATCTCTCATATATCTCAGAGATATAAATCTCTGTGACAATCTCATATGATGCTGTATTTAAAAACAATTCTCAGAGAACAATTCATATTTTATTTTTACTCTTTTATCACATACAGACTTCATATGTACTTCAGTAATACTTGTGAAATACAGAAATAAAAAGTGGACCATTTTGTCATCAAATATTTATGTTGGAAAATTCTCCTTTGACAATTTTTTGTTTTTGTTTTGTGGGACAAAATATTTTTTATAAGCATGTCTTTTTTTAGTTCTAAACAAGAACATAATCAAAACTGTTTTTTTTTTTTTTTTTTTTTTTTTTTTTTCCTATTTTATTTTAATGTATCTGAAGTTGAAATTATCACAAAAAATATTAAATAATTAATAATAATATTATTGTGCTTAATAAATAATATTAGAATATTCAGAAACTTTAAAATGTAATAAAATTCTGCAAATCACCTGAAAGGTAAAAATCCTCCTATAGCACAATGCGCAGGTATGGAATGATACCAATTTACTGGTGGTATTTCACGAGCAATATGCTTTGTTCGACAAGGAGCATCTAAATTACCTGCAGTATTTTTTCCCAAAACACCTCCAACTACACACAGAGGATAACCAACTAAAAAATAATAATAAAATTAATTAATGCTGTGTAAACCAATTTCAAAAGTTTCAACTGTATGATATTAATGCAAAAGAGTGAAATTCTTACCGAATAACCAAATGGCTAAAAGTAACAATATTGTAGTAAATGGTAAAGCTTGGGTTGAACTGTAAGCCCAAGCTATACTATTCTGGACACTCCAGATTATAAAAAATGGACCTAAAATTGTTAAAAATTTTATTTTAAATAAACAGTGACATAAAAAACATATGCATAATTTAAAAATCAAAAATAAATATTAAAATCAATAGCAGGCATCTGAATTTCATGAGTCCATAAGCAGTTAAACTTCCATTTCTCAGTTGGTCAAAACAGCAAATATCAAACAGTATTTTACTTGTAAAAAGAAGGCAGCTTTTCTTCTGCATATATGGAGGAAAATTATAAAATATGTTGTATTTACTTAACATATTTTGTACTTTTCTTTATTAGCAGTGAAGAGGATAGAAAGTTGTATTTAACAGTAAAAGAAGAGGTATAAAAAATACACTACTCTTTTTTTACAAAAAAGTGACATATTTTGACTACCCAAAAGTTAACTGCTTGACTACAGTCACATACAGGGGTTGGACAAAAATATGGAAACACCTTTAAAAAAACACGTTTCCTTGCGTAGTATTGTGTACGGTGCCCGTTGTTATTCAAAACAGCTTGCAGTCTTTTCGGAATGGATAAATACAGTTTCTGTATGTTTACCAAGGGAATATTATACCATTATTCCTGCAAAACGGTGGCAAGTTGAGATAACGATGTTGGCGATGGATAACGAGAACACACTTTCCGCTCCAATGTAGACCACAAAGGTTCAATAATATTTAAGTCTGATGACTTTGGTGGCCTGACGAGATGCGAAAATTCATCCTCGCGCTCAGAAAACCAGTCCTGGACAATGTGAGCTGTGTGAACGGGGACGTTGTCGTCTTGGAAGATAACATCGTCATTGGGGAACAAAGCTTGTATCAGTGGATGGACAGGATCGGCCAAAATGTTCACATACGTCTGAGCAGTAATACACCCTTACAGAGTTATCATGGGGCCAGAAGAGAACCACGATATGGCTGCCCAAACCATCACCGAACCTCCGCCATCTTTCACTCTTGGCAACAAGCAGTCTGTATTATAGGCTTGAGATGGCGTTCTCCAGACGTAAACTCGGCCAGAAGTGGGGAACAATGTGAAAGAAGACTCATCAGACCATATTACTCTCTTCCACTGCTCTATAGTCCAGTTTTTATGACTTAAATACCACTTTTTCCTGTTACAGGCATTAGCATTACTGATGGATGGCTTTTCAATTGCAACACGGCCAGCAATTCCCTATTTATGAAGCTTCCTTCTAATTGTTTTGGTACTCACAAGATTTGGTAACACGATATTCATTTCAGCAGTAACTTTTGCACCTGTGGACTGCTTATTTTTCGCGATAATCCTCCTTAATGATCGTCTGTCACGATCACTCAGAACACACTTTCGTCCGCGCTGTGATTTAGCGGATGATGTTTTTTCCGCATTTCAAATATGCAGAATAAATCTTCGACACAGTACCTCTTAAAACACTAAAAACCTCGGCTACCTTACTTACGGAAGCACCCACCATACGTGTGCCAACAATTTGTCCATGTTCGAAGTCTGTTAACTCTGACATAATGCAATGATAATCTCACATAACAGTGATCCAACAACGACTGAACGGTGCAGCGATTTTACGAAGTTCTATAGGTGGCGACAGTAGGCGAAAACTCCAGTGCCATCAGCATAGTTCATTATAATCAATCTTTCTTTTCAAATATGCATTTCAAAAGGTGTTTCCATATTTTTGTCCAACCCCTGTATGATGTACATGATAGAAACCAATGAAATTAAAATCGGCTTTGTTAATGACATGTCAAGAGGTTAAAAATGGCAATCTATAACAGTGGTTGATTTAAAGGTCCACACTGAGAAAATAAGAAATATAGTATTATTATTTTATATTTAAAATAGAATTTGTTTAGCACAAAAGCAAAAAGCTATAACTAAAACATAAAAAATTATGCACATAATGCAAAATTGTAATAAAATAGATAATCCTGCATGAAATTCACTATTTAAACTGTTCATACTCTATTACGTTATCGCAATTAAAAAACAATGAGATTATAATCTATAAGAAAACAACATGCACTAATAATTATTTAAAAAATCTTGCATTTAATTTGAGAAAAGTGTGGTTTAACAACGAGATCTGGATGTATTTCTTATCTGATCTGGTTATATCTTATGTTGTCTATTCCTATATTATAAAAAAGGAAAAGTTTGTTTGTTTACTGGGCTAATCTCTGGAACTACTTAACCGATTTCAAAAGTAATTGTAAAAAAGTGATGGTGTTCACCTGAAATCAAACATAGGCGACATCATATGTCGTCTATACCTATATTATAAAGAGGAAAAGTTTGTTTGTTTGTAGGGGCTAATCTCCGGAACTACCAAACTGATTTAAAATTTTTTTTTACCAAATAAATGGTGTTCGCCCAGAATCAAACATAGGCTATATCTTATATCGTCTATACCTATATTATAAAGAGGAAAAGTTTGTTTCTTTGTTTGTAGGGACTAATCTCCAGAACTATGGAACCGATTTCAAAAGTAATGGTATCAAAATGATGGTGTTCATCCGGAATCCATCATAGGCTATATAATATCTTATGTTGTCTATACCTATATTATAATGAAGAAAAGTTTGTTTTAGATTAATTTAACAGATGTAATTTTTCCATTATTTATTTGGAAAAATTACATCTGTTATAAAAAGTTTGTTTGTTTGTTTGTTTGCAGGGGCTAATCTCAAGAACTACTGAACCAATTTCAAAAGTAATGGTACCAAAATGATGGTTTTCGCCCGGAATTAAACATACGCTATATCTTATGTCATTACCACAAACCCATTGGGGGTATAGAAACAAAAAACGTTCTAAAATGTGTTTTTTGTGTTACTAAAGGGACTACAAGCATGAAATTTAGCATGGTAATTACTTATAAGATATAAATGATCCCCAGCATTTCCTTAAAAATTTGAATTTTAAAAGGGGTGGAGGTGTGCGAGAAAGCGTCATACAATGTTTTAAAAATCTGCAGGATATGCAAGCTTAGGAAGTAATAAACCGATTATAAATATGATGGTTTCGAATCAACAGTGACACTCTCTGCATCTTACATAGATCATTCACATTATCCTACATTCTTATGATCCTCTATGATCTATGCCAGTACCACTTGGGATAAGCAGGAACAATAAATATTCTATAAAAGCCTTTAAAAACTTTCTAAATTATGTTCCTTTGGAATATTAGAAAATATCACACAGATTTCAAAATTAACATTTGCAAATTAGTGATGACCATCCCTTTTCTAACATAGGCATTTTATGCTAATACCACTATCCCTCGAGAGATGGTAGACTCTTAGAAAAGAAACTTGGACTTTGACATGACGATTAATTTAAAAATGTCAATGCATACGAAGTTGTTTCTAAAAAAGAATAAATACTTCAGATAAATACTGAAAGGAATGTATGAATTAAACATAAAAGTTTTGAAATATTTTCTAAATTAGCGTTCATTTAAAATTATCCTTAGTTCTTTCTATTATTTTATATCTCATTTTGAAATAATGCACGTAAAAATGAAATTTAGTCAAACTGTGGCTTAGTGTGGAAATTTTTGAATTACAGTTGAGTCTCTATATAACGAAATTCATCATTCAGTTAAAAAATTCGTTATATAGAAAAATTCATTGAATGGAGAATGTCAAAAAATTTTCATTTAATGTTTAAATTTTGAAATAGAATTGTTTTTGAGGTATTTAATTAAGCTTTTAAAATATTTAATTGAACTTTTCCAGAATTTCAAACATTTTCGCAACTTCCTGTTTTTTTCCAGTGTCTTATTCATTAGTTTCAAAATTATTTATTTTATCAGAAATAGTTATGGTTATCCTAAAAGTGATTTTATGCAGATGCAGTAGAAGATAACATCAGCATAGATGACATTTAGTAACAATTCTTTGTTCAAATGATCTCGTACAACAAAAAAATGCTCAGAGTTGCCACAAACAACAAACATCCACTCTAAACTCTAAAAGCAATGAGAGTTAGTTTAGGTAGATGAAAACCTGCTGAAAAAGTTTCTGCAATTGCCCCCTTATCCCTTCCTTATTCCTTCAAACCAAGAAACAAACAACATTTTCAAGACGGCAATGGAATAGTTTTATCTTTTATGATGCTTTGTGATTATTGCAAATCGCTCCAGTAGAAAGCAAATGTTTCAATCTTTTCCAAGAACGTATGCTCATCTTGGCTAAAACAAAGTGTAACCATGCAAAAAAGGATGGGAGGGGGGGGGGGAAAGCTTAAATGCCTTTTTCTGGACATAAGGAATAAGGTAGAGGAAAATAGCTATTAAATATAAACCAGAAATCAACGGAAAAAAAAATTATTCGACAAATAATTTGAAGCATTTTCTGAACATATAAAAGAACATTTTTGAAAAAATTCATTAAATGGAGATATATATTTCACTATATGGAGATTATTTTTAAGGTAATCATGAAAAAAATTGACCGTTCCTACAAAAAATTCGTTAAATAGAGAAATTCGCTGGATAGAGTTTCATTATAGAGAGACTCAACTGTATTCATTAATATATTTTTACTTCTAATGAAAATCAGATTATAAGTATCACTTGGCATATTTCAACTATTACGCAAGCAAAGACGCGGGTTCTGCTAGTGGATTATAAGTTAAGAAGTGTAATTTCTACAGACCTTCAGAAGCTTCATATATCATTCTGTATAAAGTGATAATTTTTCAAAAATTAGAAACATTTTTACTAAATCAAGATTAAAAAATAATATTATATGCAAAGAAGGGAGGAGGATTTAAAATTTACTTGCATTAAAAACATTTAATACATTGAATTATTACATTTATCAGACTAATGCTTTAGAATAGCCAAATTTAACATTAGTCAAAAGGAAAAGATATATATATGTAATGATACGACAACGATGTTCTATAATAATGTATAAGCTCTAGTAGAATACCATGTTTGCTGTAGAATACTACTATTCACTAAGAATCAATAGCGGGATGAGCTGAGCAGTCATTCTGGTAAGTGGATAAGCCATGGATTTGTTCTTTTAGGAGTTTCTCCGGGATAAAATGTAAGTCAGTTCGTTTTTTAATCCATATTTATTTTCATAAAGCCATAAAGTAAGTAGTAGAGTAACACTGGTAATTATTGCACAAATCTAACACTACCACTTTCGCTCAACAAGCTGCAACATTCCGGCGTTCTACATTCTCGGAAAAAATGAAAATCCAATACTTGCATGAAAAACTAGCCCCTCCTCTCTTCGCGTCAGTCATTTTAAAATCCAATTAGGATTAACTTCGATAATACGCATAAAAAATCATCACCGTTGATTGGTATACGAGGCGTGGCCTTCCGGTAGGAACTATATCATGTCTCGCAAATAGACTAACCTGTTAACATCTCTGCGCATTAACACAGATCAGGTGATGTTAATAAAAAATAAAATTAAAATCCCCAGAATATTCTAAAAAGGAAAAAGATTACGAAATCGCTTCCCGTACTTTTTGAGAAACAAGCAATAAATTATTAATAAGTGAAATAAAATAAGAAAAAGAATTTTAGCTGTTAAAAGATTAATACATTACGAAACTAAGATTAAAAATAAGTTCCACAAATTTAGAATTAAAAGCTCAGAGAGAACAAAATGGCGCAAAATTTTTAATTTTATTACGTATACTTTAATCATTAAATTGTCCCAGAATTCTATTAAAATAATTAGAACTGCCCGAGTCTGCATAAACAAATTCAGCCCAGCCTGAATTTACAGCAGAAAACCAGTCCAGGTCCAATCAGAAGTGGAGCACTTCTGTTTTGTGAAAATTAAACTTTCTTTTAGCGTAATAAACAATCAAAGACCAACTCAATCCAATCAGAGAAAAGAGCTTAAACTGATCAGTGTGTAACTACAAAATTTGAATCTCAACGAGTGTTTAGCAAGGACTTGGTAAAGTGAGGAATTACATAGTTTGCCTTACAAAAATATCCTGCTAGGAGAAAATTTTGGCAGTTGGGGGTTATTTTATTTAAGAGTGATTAATTTGGTACAAAAATATTCCAGATTTATCATTTGGTGCAATTACTGCAGCTGTTCCATCACTGCATTATTAAGACAAAAGTTGTTATATTGGAGAAGAGAGATTCTATAAACTAAGCAATGTGAGTTTTAGTATGGAATTGTCATAGGATTATTATTTAAATAGAACATCGATGAGGAGAATTATTTTGATAATTATTATCGATAAGCATCAAATAGGAAAATGATTTAAATAGGAATTGGTATAGGATTAGTGTATCAAAACAGCAAATATTAGAAAACTAATAAAAAAATTAAAACTCGTGAGTTGTTAGTTATGAAAGTCATGAAATTTAGATATTATAAACACAAATGCTATTGATATATATTAGTAAACACTTAAACATTAACTGTAGATGTTATTAGAACTAATTGGTCAAATTTAAATTTTTTATTCTGAAAATCACAAGTACATGATAAGGAAAATTCAACAATTAAAACTGAATAGCAGCAAGACTTAGTTGACAAAATTAGTAAGAAATAAAGAACAATAAAAATGAAGTTGTTTAATTGATGTTACTTCAAAAAATCCTCTTTGTAAAAAAAAAACCCACAAAAAAAAAAAAAAAAAAAAAAAAAAAAAAAAAAAAAAAAAAAATTGCATTTTTTTTTTCAAACTATTTTACACCAATAAGTGAAACTGAATTACTAAATACAAAAGTAATATGAATATTGATATAATTATAATAATTTACTGATTTTAAAATTATATGGAGAATTGAAAAGAAATTAATATAATTAAATACCAGGTGTCCCAAAAATGACTGATGGATTTTAAAATTCAATAGCTTGCAAACGGTGAAGCAATTAAAAAAAATTTTGCAGGAGGGTTACGTATAATGTCAAGAGTTTTTTTTACCGTAATTTTTTATTTTAGTTTGAATTTCAAACAATAGGTGGTGCTGACGGCGTCGAAGGCCAGACGATCAGTGCTGAGTGAAGCATCGACTTGGCCTTCAATCGCCATCAGCGCCACCTATTGTTTGAAATTCGAACTAAAATAAAAAATTACGGTAAAAAAAAGCCTGACATTATACATAACCCTCCTGCAAAAAATTTTTAAATAGCTGTCACCGTTTGCAAGTTATTGAATTTTAAAATTCATCAGTCATTTCTGGGACACCCAGTACATTTAGAGCAATACGACATAATTACAAACAGATGCACATACAATAATGAAAAAATAATTGAAAATGAAAAGTATTTAGATTTTTTTTCCTTCACACTACAAGTCATCATATGAAAATCAACTTTTTGATTTGCCAAGTGAAAATGATGCATAATATTGATTATCAAATTATTATTATTTATTTATTTATTTATTATTATTATTTTTTTAAGCTTAAATAGTTAAGAAGCAAAGATACAGATTTTAATTGCTCTTTTCTTAAAAAGTATTCCAAATCACAGCAAACAATTTTAATTATTACATTACAAAAAATAATAGATTATTAAAGCAAATCAAGAAAACTACCTGCAAAAAGGAATGTAGTAAGATTTACATTCCAAACCCATTTCTTACCACCCATTTTCTTAAACATTGATGCTGATACATATCCAGCAACACCTATAAAGAAGAAATAACTATAATAAATAAATTAAAAAAAAAAAAAATGCACACAAAATAGCAAACCTTTTTTAATAATAAATAAATAAATAAATATTACAGTATAACATCTTTAATCCGGACATCTATAATCCGGAAACTTCTGTAATCCGGACACTTCGGAACTTTTAATCTATTTTTTTTCTTTTATTTTCCCTTTTTGATCACAGATGGCGCCACCACAGTATGCGAATACGTTTCCAAAAAAAATTAAAACAGCCAATCACATTACTCCTTTCCTTTGAAAGAAATAGCTAGAATAAAGATCAAATTATGAAAAAATATTCGGCATCACTCTTTTAATTCTTTTTTTTTACATCTTTTGTATGGCAACATTAGTTTATTGCTTTGCATTTACTCTACCGTGTGCAGGTTAGTGCACCATTTTGATTGTTATTCGTAGTGTTCTGTTATCAAAGTCCGATATATTTGGAAAAAAAAACCCAGCATGAATTACCAGCGAATTGATAACTTAATTCCCGTGAAGGGGAAAAAAAGAAAACACTGCACGCTATCGATTGCAGAAAAAGTGGAACTGTTAAAAAAGCAGAGTCAAGGGACTTCTGTTCGTAATTTATGTAACCAATATGCGATTGGAAAATCGACAGTGTATGACATCATAAAACAAAAGAAGGAAATTTTATCGTTTTTTGCGGACAGTGACTTGCCTATTGAAATGGCGAAACGTAAAACGATGAAAAATGCAAAAAATACCAATCTGGATAAAGTTATGATTGACTGGTTTAAACAGAGGAGGAGCGAAAATGTGCCGCTGACCGGACCCATGATTATAGCGCAGGCTAAAAGATTCCATCAAGAAATGGGTTTAAATACGCCATGCGAATATACAACTGGATGGCTAGATAAATTTAAAAAGCGTCATGGTATACGCCAAATTCGAATTTATGGTAAAAAAATAAGTGCGGATTACGAAGCAGCAGATCTTTTTGTTGATGATTTAACAAAAATTATTGAAGAAGAAAATTTAACTTTAGAGCAGATTTATAATGCGGATGAAACCACACTCTTCTGGCGATATGTGCCTCGAAAAACACTGGCTACTCAAGCAGAAAAATCCACTACCGGCATCAAGGATTCTAAAGAAAGATTGACAATTTTGGCATGTGCTAATGCCGCTGGTTCACACAAGCTCAAATTGATTGTGATTGGAAAGAGGGCTCGACCCCATTCTTTTAAAGGTGTAACCTTTTCAGTACTATATCAGAGTAACCAACGTGCTTGGATGACAAAAGAAATTTTCGCCGATTGGTATGAAAATCATTTTTTACCGGAGGTCCGGAATCATTGTAATTCAATAAATTTACCAAATGATGCAAAAATATTGCTGATTTCAGATAATTGTTCCGCGCATGATATTGAAGAAAAAGAAAATTCTAAAATTGAATTCCTGCCACCAAATTGCACATCTATTTTGCAACCTATGGACTGTGGCGTATTTCAAGCATTCAAATGTCATTATAAAAATAATTTTTTACAGCGAATGCTTGATAGCATTAATAACGAAATCAGTATTTCCGATTTTGCGAAGTCATTCACGCCAAAAGATGCACTGTTAAATGCTGCTAGTGCATGGAATGCCATATCAAAAGAAACATTAAAAAATGCCTGGCACAGAGTGTTACCATACACACTATTTATCGATGATGACGACGATGATGCCACAGGATTCGATGGATTTAGAGTATCTAAAGAAAATCTTTAATTTTTGAACTTGTGAACTATGCAAAAAATCGAAATATTGATTTAGAAGAATCCGATATTATAGAAGTGTTTGAATGTGACAAAGATGCCCCGACAATCAATCAGTTGACCGATGGAGAAATCCTCAATAATGCTTTAAATATAGTCGATCCTAGCGATGAAGATGAGGAAACTGACAGTGAACAAAATGAAGAAAAAATTTCAACTGATAATTTAATCAGCCATCTTGATAATGTGATAAAAGGCCTTGAACAACGAAATTTTATCAGTGATCATGAAATGATGACAGTATATAAAATTCGTGAAAAACTAATTTTGCACAAACCTAAAATGAAACAACTTTCACTCATAGATATGCTTAAAAAATAATTTTAACCAATATTTAATTTTGCTACTTTTTTTTTCTATTTAAAATTGTAATTACTACCTTATTTTATAAATATAAAGTAATATAGATGTCTTTTTTGTTTTGTTTATTTGTTTTTAATATTGTATAATCTCGTCATTAATATTATATTATTCTTATCTTAATTATCTTATCATTAAGTGACAACAGATGGCACCAAAAGAGTGCAAATTCAGATATCATTTTTTCATTTTATGCACTATTATGTACTATTATATATGTACTATGCATTAAGTACTATTTCAAAATAATATTATTTTAATTGAATTTCACATTTCTAAGACTTATAGTTAAATTTTTCATAACAGTAACCTTACGTAGCGCCATTTTAAATATGTCACTATTTTGAATGTAACTTTTTTTTTTTTAATGTCTGGTATATTTTATTTTTTTCTTTATAATATATTGTTTCTTTTCAGAAAATTAGTTTACTGGTTATTTTTACGTCATCACTTTAGTGATATATTTTATTTATTCCATAATTTATAAATCGGAAACATCGATTATAAAGAAAAAAAAACATAGTTATTGTTTATCATAATTTACAACAGATGGCGACACCACAAATTTTATTCTATATTTCCGTGATTATTATTTCCTTTAAAGTATTTTTAATTGCAATTTCTCAGCATTTTTTAATTATTTTAAATTATCAAGTTATTAGCATTCTTACTTTGTCATATTAATGACTGATATTAGTATTATTATTTGTCAAAATGCATTCTAGTTTCAAAAGCATCTGTAATCCGGAATTTTCTATAGTCCGGAATCGCCGTGATTGGTACGATTCCGGATTAAAGAAGTTATACTGTATACTATTTCTAAAGTTAGTAAAATACTTTTTATTCATAAAATATAAAATTTAGCAAATCAATAAAAATATATTTCTGCATCTAGACATGCATAGATTCTATCGATAGCTCATTATTAAACACTCATAAATTCAATAAAACATTGATTAAAAAACTGTATGGACTGCAGATTATTTAACTAAATCACAACTCTGCCGCTCATGGCTATGTTATTTACAAAAACAAACTATTAACTCAAATAAACAAACACAGACAATAAAAGTCATTGCCAAAATTATAAGGCATAAGTACGACCAAACATAACAGCCCCCATTGAATGATTTTCATTCAACCACAATTATAATACATTATTACACTTGAAAATTTTAAACAAATAATGCAACATGTACTAGTAATCAGTAAAGTAGCAAATTAAAATAAATAACAATTACTTTTTCATGGGTAACAAACATATTTTAGTTATTGATCTCTTAAAAATCTCTCAATCATGAAATCTGAAATCTTTATCACAATGTTTTCAAACTATTATCATTATTATTATTTTTTTGTTATTGTGGTAAGAAGCAGAGAATGAAGAATTAGTTGCAGAATTCAACCAATAAAAAGATTCAGATATATTTCAGATTTCCCAGTTCTTTACTGAGGACAAAAACTATTTTCCAAATAATTAAAAAAGATTGATTATGTTCAGAAAAAATAGTCACTGGAATCCAAAAAAGTCATCTCTTTTTTAAAATAGTTGCTTTTTAATGGTTTTTGGCCTAAAATAGTTGCCATAGTCGCCCTATGCTGAAAATAGTCACTTTTGGTAGCATTTTAGTCGCCTGTGGCAGCCCTGTAAACATAACTAGTTCATATCACATATTTATTGAATCTGAAGTTTGATGAAAATCTGTGCATTAATTCTTGAAATATTGCTTTTGCAAAAGTCATGGAAAACACAGCATAGCAGCACCACCTATTGAGCAATTTACAAAAAAAATATAAACACCATCAATTCAAGTGAAGGACTAACTGAATCTGAAGTTTAGTGGCATGCCCCACATAGAGGTCTGCACGGACCAGGGTGGGCTGGCAGAATTAGAATCATTTTTTCAACTATCCAGGCCATATCGACAAACAAAATAAATGGCCCTGACTGGGTCGACAAACAAAATAAATGGCTCGGGCTAGGTCGGCAAACAAAATAAACGCCCCGGGCCGGCAAAAAAATTTAACGGGCCATATGGGCAGGGGTAATAAAAAAGTTAAGCAGGCTTACTGGCCCATTACAAAGATTTCCGCAGAAATGATAAAATATGAGTTATTTTGAAGGAATATGCCTTTAATGAAAATAACGTGTAGAAATGCGCATCACAAGAAGATACTTAGTTTGACAACATCAATGCAGAAATGTAACTTCTACAGTGTAGAGATCAATATCGGATAGTTACATTGTGTGTTACCCGGGCTTAGTATTTTTTAGCAGACGTGCCTGGCCGAGATCAGGCTCACATTGTTTTCCTAGATATAGTAGAGCCGAGCTGGAACTAGACTTAATTGTTGTCAAGAGGTTTAAAGCAGACAACATGATATACAAAATTATTAATAGCGATAAAGAATTTATGTTAATGCAGGGCTCCCAACACATTTTATGTCGCAAAAAGGGGGAAAGGGGACCATTTTTCTTTAAAAAGGGGACTTTTGGGGACCATTTTTCTTTAAAAAGGGGACTTTGGGGGACCATTTTTTTTTAAAGGGGACTTTGGGGGACCATATTTTTTTTAAAAAAAAGGGGATTTTGGGGGACCTTTTTTTAAAAGGGGACCTTGGGGAACCATTTATTTTTATTAAAAATGTTGGCTTTTTTTTTTTTTTTTTTTTTTTTTTTTTTTTTTTTTTTAAACATTACAGTAAACATGTTAGTTAACTTTATAAGGATATCATTAAACAATTTCAAATATTGTTGCAGAAATTGTACAATTATATTTGAATACAATTAAATATTCTACTGCAAGAAGTGAAAAAGTAGTATAACATTTACCTTGAAAATTTTCTTTTAAAAGAGCCTATACTTGTAATTCAAAGTCTTGATTTTTTTAATATTTACAATAGCAAACTGATTTTCATTAAAATAAAAAGTAATCTTAGCTAAAATGTATCTAACAAATTTATTATCAGAATATATTTAGCCATTAAGTATTTAAGGCAAAAATTTCTTGAAATAAAAAACAATCTGTTCAAAAATGCCACAATTATGTAAATATCAAATACTTACAAGAAAAAAAAAAAAAAAGGGGGGGACGTTATAAAATAACTATATACAAAACAACAAGCAATTCCAAAATGTTACTGAAAAACTATGATTCTTCTGACAATAAATATATATACTGAGAGAGGGAGAAAAAAATAGTGTGTTTTGTCAGTCTGTCACGGAAAAAAACATAAAAAATTTCGATAAATAATCGCCCTCCCCCCACCAAAAAAAACCCAATAATAATCGCAGAAAAAATTGCTAATTCTGTTAAAAGATCCTGGGGGGGGGGGGCAAATTTTGCAAAAAATTGTGGAGAGAAGAAAAAAAAACCGAAAATTTCAAGATCGGGAAAAAAAAAAAAATAATTGTAATTTAAGAAATTACCCCAACCATTTGAAAAATGTTTCACTCGATACATTCATCTATCATTTTAAGCTAAATACCAGTTGTTTTATTGTGTATTATCCGTGCCACTGCTATAAATGACTTTATACATGCTGCAATTTGAAGGTACGGTTCGTTTAAGTTATATCACTCTATTGTCGCCAAGCATAAAAGTTGGCGACGAAAGAAACATTTCAAACTATTTAACATTGTTGGTGCAAAAGTAATCATTATTAAAATACAGCTTTGGCATATACTGTTATACTTGTAAGACTTTGGCATATATTGTTTGATTTTACAGAGCAGAATTTTGGTGATGGAGGTTTTAAACCAAAATCGATCGCAGCACATGCATCTGTGAATGGGTCCATCAGACATCGAATCAAAAAAGTTTTTTCCCAGTTTTTCCCAAGCCGATTGCTTTTTAGTTTTCTTTTTAGGTGGTGGAAAATCAAGAGAAATAGCTATAACATTTTCCGGCTTGTTAGAATCACTATTGGCACTCAAATTTTCCTGGTTAGAACCGACCGATAGTAAAACGCCATGGCTAGTGGATTGGTCGCCCTGGCGACATGATGTTTTACAATTAATCGGTTCGGCATTAAATTGCTTCCTTTTTCGTGATCGCCTTTCAACACGTAATTGGTTTTCAGCGGCTCAATAATCTTTTGATTTTATCATTTTCTGCATTGAAAGACGTTTTTGCGCCAAACCAAATACAGTATTACTCAGTTATCCCGTCGACCAATTTCGCCAAATGATACGAATCGCCAAACTAATAAGCAACTTATACATGTTGACTGTGTTTAATATCATTGAATGCGATATTCACGTTCATTCATTTCTTTGGCTTCGGCTTTTTCCGTATCTGTTAATTTCCGTCTACCCATTTTTAAATTTGTTAGTTTTCTCCTTTATTACAATGATTTTAACCATTTTAATTTACTATTCAAATAAAAATTCTTCTAAAAGTAAAGAATTTAATTTAAATTCAAATAAAAATTCTTCTAAAAATAAAGAATTTAATTTAAATTCAAAAGTGGTAACATCATTCAAAAGTGGTAACATCATCGGGTCCATTCTCCCGAAAACAACAACCATTTTTCAAATGGTTAAAAAAAAAAAACTTGTTGTTTTATTGCATTTAAAGTTTTTCTCAAAGAAACAAAACAAACATATCAACCTCGTCAAATGTGCGCGTTAAGGTTAAAAGGCCATATGCCACTGGATTGATCATTCTGTTGGATAAAGAGCAGGTGTTAATAGAGTCATTATCAAGTGTGTTTATCTTTTACTTCAATCAAAAGAAAACCAAGTTTCATGTTTGCCTCTTTTGTTTATTATAAATATGTATTTGAGTGATTTTATTAGAATTAGAATATATGAAGCTTCAAATAAACGAATCACGTCAACTTCTTTTTTTTTTTTTTTTTTTTTTTTTTTTTTTTTTTTTAATGCCGTTTTTTAACTTTTCAGTTTTTGTAACAATTAAAATCTTTAATTACCGTCAATCATTATGTAAAATTACACCAGAATACATCGATATACATAATGTCTAGTTAGTTAAAAGAATTTAACTGCATTTGATAAAATTTAAAGTTAATAAAATTGAAATTGACAAAATGTCCGGAATTTGAATGCCCGGAGTTTTGAGGTTCAAATGCACAGAACAAAGTCCGATCCAAAATTCGGAAATCAAACAAAGTCCGGACGTTTTGCTAACTATTATTATTTTTTTTTTTTAAATATACATTTAAAAAAAAAATTATATTAGGAATTTTTAAAACCGGATCTAAAACCTCTCTACTCTTAAAATTATTTTTAAACAATAAAGATATTCATACTTTTTTCATACCACATGTCTTATTTCGGTAAAATGATCTTACGATCTGTTCTTCCGTAATGCCCGCGACAGAGGTGATTCTGGATGAAATTTTTTTTTTCGGAAATTCGCATCGCATTTTCGGAAATCGGCGGGGGGGGGGGGGTCGTGAGTCCCCCCCTCGAGCGATCTTCGGACAAAATCGGCGTTTTCCCGCTATCTTCAGACGAAATCAGCAATATTTTAGCAAAATCGGCGATTTATTGCGATCTTTTGCCAAAATCGGCGGTTTTTCCGCGATCTTTTGACGAAATCGGCGTTTTTCCAAGTTTTTTAAAGTGAAATCATCGTTTTTTTCGACGATCTTTAGACAAAATTTGCATTTTTACGCGATTTTTTCTCGAAAACGGCGTTTTATTTCCGCGATCTTTTGACGAAATCGTCGTTTTTTCTCTGATCTTTTGATGAAATCGGCGTATTTTTTCAAATATTCTTTTGACAAAATATTTTTAAGCGATCTTTTATCGAAAACGGTGTTTTTTCCCGCGATCTTTTAACAAAATCGGCGTTATATCCGCAATCTTTAGACAAAATCGGCGTTTTCCCTCGGTCTTCAGAAGAAATCAGCGTTTTATCTGCGATATTTAGTGAAATTGCCGTTTTTTCCGCGATCCGCACAGGAAATTCGCGTTTTTTATCGATCTTTTGACAAAGTTAGTTTACAAAAACATTGACGAAATCGTCGTTTTTCCACGAAATATTGACGAAATGTATGCTATTTCGGCGATCCTTTTACGAAATTTGCATTTCTACGTAATTGTTTTTTCCGCGCAAAACCTTACAAGTTGGCAACTATGCGGAACTGATAACCCAATTTCAAATTTTCGGATGAGGATGCCTTAAATTTTCAGAAATTTCGGACGAGAATCACCTCTGGCCCGCGATGCGATCCAGTGTTGAATTCATGGGGGAGGGGGGGGGGTATTCCTGCTCAGAGTAATGAAATTTCCCCTACTGACAAATTTGAGTTTATGTTTTGAATAGTGAAAAAGTACACCCCCCCCCCCCCCCCCAGAGTCGTAGAAATTCCTACAAAAAAGTCTGAATTCAACACTGCGCGACACGCGCATCAATGCGGCTGTGATGATTCATAACTATTATTATTATTTTTTCTTATTTAACTATTCAAATTTTATTCTTTTAAATGTATAAAAGACTCCGTTAATGTGTTAACAAATTTACATTGCTTAAAAGTGCAGAAAAAAAATCTGTTAAGATAGTTGAAAGCAAACAAAACAAGAAATGGAATGAAAAACCAACTCCCTCCCCCCCTTACAACTTGGAAAAAAAAAAAAAATCCATATTTTCTAAGTAAATTGACAGATTTCTTTCAAATTTTCAACAAGTTGTAATAATAGTAAATTAAGCAGTTTAACAATTTTTTATTAAAATATAACAAGTTAATAAAAAGTTACGACGCCTGCTGAAAATGCCCAATTAACAGAAGCTGCCAAGAAAAAAATAACCATCTATGGTTTGTTTTCGTTTCTTTTTTTTTTTTTTTTTTTTTTTTTTTTCCCACCACTTCATTAAGTGACATCCGAAGTCGAATGTTAACGCAATCAGATAATTTTCTTTAGGTGGATAATATGTTTTGCCATGCAAAGTAATCATGGATAGATTTATTATTTCTTTTTAGCTAACGATTTAGGGAGGGAAAAAAACTACAGGACAGGAACTGAAGTTCGTTTATAGAATAAAAAAGAAAGGTTATGACCGAAAAATCGAAATTAGTGAAGCAGCGCAAAATAACTGACACGTTCAGTGTAAAATGCACAAAGAAAAATTAAGGCTGCGAGCGAACAGCACTACTTTTTATTACACTAACAGAGCAATAAATCTATCTTTGTTTCCGAACGGAACAAAGGTGAAACCTCTTTAAAAGATTTTTGAGGGACTGACCCTACCAAATTGAGAAAGGAAGGGAAAGTTTTATCTCCCCCATCTTCAGTCGTAAAGCTGTCAACTGATTTCGAGTTCGATTTCTCTCTTGAAGTTCAGATTCAGTCCACTGAAACAGCAATTTATACATCAAAGCGCCGACACGAACGATCAAAAATAGCGACGACTGACCGCAAGAAGTTAGTGCTATGTGTCTGGTCCTTAAGTTTGTTATCTAAAATTTGAGGCATTGGCTAGTTTTTATTTACTTTATATATAAACCCTAAAATACTTACTTTTGTTTTTATTATTTTTAAGAGTTATCTTTTTGATTGGTTGTTGAGTTTAAAACCTAATAGCAGACAGCTAT
Organism: Maratus speculifer; assembly: GCA_964019185.1. Classification (NCBI taxonomy): domain Eukaryota; kingdom Metazoa; phylum Arthropoda; class Arachnida; order Araneae; family Salticidae; genus Maratus; species Maratus speculifer. Next base: position 139,044,798 of record OZ025302.1, on the reverse strand, counting down.
AACTTAGCGAACATACCATTTTTGGGAGAAAATCTGAATGTTTTTCCACACCCCCTAAAGAAAAACAGATAAACGCAACTCCATTTTTTTTTTTCAGATAAGTGAAAAAATAAATCTGAAAGCAATGTATCTTTAAAAGTTTAATTTCCTACTCTTATGGAATTATTATAGTTAAAAAATAATATATATTTTTAAATCATGAAATAAATAAATCTTGATTACAATTTTAAAAGAATGAAAACGGAATTTCGCTAAAGTAAAAAAGTTATTTCGCAAAAATTAATAAGGTATCCCTTTGTCTCTCTCCAGAGGGGTATCTACATCTTACGATGCAAATATGGAAAAAGAAAGTGCGATCGGCATAGTTTATTTTGTTAATGTAAGAAACATGCTTGTCAAATTACAATATTTAGTATATACTTACTTTTTCTTCTGTTTTTTTTTTCTCTCTTTCACATTTTTTTTCTTTTTCATCAGCAATAAGAATCCATGAGACTAATTAATTTAATAGCAGCCTACTGTTACTGAAATCAGTGTTGCCAGATTGTCGAAAGCCAATTTCCCCAAAATTTCTGAAATTTTCCCCAAATCAGTGCTTTTTTTCAGAAAAAGTCCCCAACGCAATTTCTACTCAAAAAGGCAATTTTCCCAATTTTCAATTTTCCGTTATAAAAATTTTTTAACAAATTTGAACTCAAATTTTTCCCCAAATCAAGCATTTTTTTGAAAAAATTCCCCATTTATGGAAAAAAAAAACATTCAATCTCAACAGAATTTTCCATGTAAGCTAAAAACAAAGCTAACATGCAAAGCTAAAAACAAAAACAAAAAAGAAAAATTATGAAACTTTTTTTTTATTTTTGTTGTATAAATCTATACTATTAAATGAAATGTGTTTCTGTCCGTATTGACAGGAAAATCTGAATAACTTATGGGAAAATTCAGACGGGGATAGCTCAGTGCAGATCATGATGAATCTGTAGTACATATAAACGGTGAGAATGATCGTGAGAATGATTTATATCTATTATTTCTATAGTTTATTTTCGTTTTCCAAACCAAAATCGAATTCGAGACAGATCCAGTATTGTACAATGTCTCAAAGTAAAAATTGAAATTGTGATAAAAATTCCCCAAGTTTTTCCCCAAATATGTTCATAGTCCCCAAACATGTCCCCAAGATTTACTTGTCCCCAAAAAATTCCCCAGGAAGTTCAAAATTCCCCAAAATGGGGACAAAATCCCCAATCTGGCAACACTGACTGAAATAAAGTAGTACTTTTAAAAAGTAAAAGCACCTGCGAACTAGTCACGTGAACACATTGGGATGAAACGATAACGATTCCAATCACAAGAAAAGGGAAATTAATGAAATCACAATATGATGAGTGACTGGTTCCATTTGACTTCAAAACGCTAATTGATTGCTTAATAGGGAGGGGGTGGAAGTGTTCTTTACTTTATTTTCATGCCTTAAAGAATGTGTGAATTTAGACATTGAAGGAGCATGAAACATCAGCATGCACCACAAATTTGCTGTTTTCTTAAAAAAAAAAAAAAAAAAAAAAAAAAAAAAATTGTTTTCTAAATGAACAATTTCTTCGTTTTTTAGTCATTGAAAGCGGACTAAGCGGACCAAAACACATAAAAGCGGACCAAAGCGGACCTTTTTCTAAAAAGCGGACTTTGGCGGGAAAAAGGGGACCATTTGGGAGCCCTGTTAATGTAATCTTTGGATATATACTTATTAGTGATTCTTAAATTCACTTCTAAACAAAGCGAAAGTTTGACACATATTCTGACTAATTTTTTATTGTAAAAATATATAATCAACAAGCCTGACTATTGAATGGATTTGCAGTTGAATAGCGTTTTTAATTTTGGTAAATAAAATATTTGTATAAACTTGTTGAGATATAAGATATTCTTGTCAAATGGTTGCAGATTTTTCTCCCTTCAATTGCTGTCGCTTCCCGAAATTCTATTCAAAATGCTACCTTTGACGGTATTTTCTTAAATTGCGTGCATCAAAAAGTGGAAAAATCTATTCGATTACATAGTTTCTAAATAAAAATACCTGGTAATCTAATGCATTTTCAAAAAAAAAAAAAAAAAAAAAAAAAATATATATATATATAATTCAGAAATGTATCAGAAAGTAGCTCCTTTGGATTTGAGAACATGGTTCATACACTTGAGACCAAATAAAATTCAAGTACTTTTCAAGCACTTTTCAAGGGCTATTTTAATACACGCATAAAAATGGCTCTAGAATAATGTATCATAAAGGAAATAGTCATCATGTTACCTGTGAGTTTAATTATTCGTTAGTAAAGATACTTTCTAAATTTTCATCTAATGAAGTTTTATTTGTAATATAAAAAGAGAAAAAGGATTAAAATATCAATTAAAAAGTAAATGAAGATTAAATGTAAATTTAGATTAAAATGTAAAATCAAAAACAGGGGTGATTCTGGGTGAAAATTTTTTTTCAGATATTCACATTGCATTTTCAGAAATCGGTGGCGAGGAGGGGTATCCACGATCTTCAGACAAAATCAATGTTTTCCCGTGGTTTTTTTTTTTTTTTTTAAATGAAATCTGCATTTGTTTTTTGTTTTTTTTTTTTTTTTGACGATCTTTAGACAAAATTTGCAATTTTATGCGATCTTTTCTCGAAAATGGCATTTTATCCCTGCAATCTTTTGATGAAATCGGCGTTTTTTCTGTGATCTTTTGATGAAATCGGCGTTTTTTTTATGATCTTTTGACAAAATATTTGTAAGCGATCTTTTAACGAAATCGGCGTTATATCCACAATCATTAGACGAAATCAACGTTTTCTCGCAGTCTTCAGACGAAATCAGCGTTTTAACTGCGTTATTTGGGTGAAATTGCCGTTTTTCCCACGATCCACACAGGAAATTTGCATTTTTCAGCTATGTTTTGATGAAGTTCGTCGACAAAAACACTGACAAAATCTCATTTTTCCACGAAATATTGACGAAATGTGTGCTTTTTTGCAATCCTTTCACGAAATTTGCATTTCTCAGCGATTGTTTTTTCCGCGCGCAAAATCGTACAAGTTGGCAACTATGCGCTACTGATAACCCAATTTCAAATTTTCGGAAATTTCAGACGAGAATCACCCCTGATCAAAAAGAAAAAAATTGTTCTTGGCTAATAAAACTTAGTAAAATATAAGTCCAAAGTCAAATTGAGTTAAATTCTTTGCAAATCTTTTAATGTATTAATAACTTCCAGTATCTTTTGCCACAGTTTATATTCCGATTTTTTCAATCCATAAATCATTGAAAACGCATTTTCCTGCCATATTTCTTTATAGATTATCTGACTGATGAAAGAAATTAAAAAATAAAATCTATCGTAAAAATCATATTGTAAAATCCGAAATAGATCACATTAAAACAAAGACACGTTCGAAACAAAAAGAGACTTGTAAAAGGCTCAAAATTGTTGATGGATCTGGAAAGCACGACTAACGAGCAACCAATTACATCGACTCAGCAAAAAGACAGCAATGCCCCGCGGAAAAACAAACATTTCTTCCTGTTGAAAAAGCGAAGTTATTCCAAAGCTAGTGCATTCTGATTTGTTGTCCTGAGTCGCACTTTCCAGCTGCTAATGTGTAGTAAAAAGTGACGTAAGCGTCCGCTCTCTCCTCTCATCTGGCAGGAGTAGCACATTGGCGAAAAATCACACTTCTGGCTATTATGCCGCAATCTGCGTTCTCTTTTTTTTTTTTTTTCCCCACCGGTTTCTGCATGCATCCGATTTTTACAGCCAAGGAAAGATGCCAAAAGGGTTGTTAAGAGAGAAGGAAGTTTTTGGCTGTTGGTGATTCAATGTTCCATTGGGAAAGAAAATAATACGATTGTAGTAATTTTTTAAAAAAAAAAAATGTATAAAAGGGTTTTTTTTTTTTTTTTTTTTTTTTTTAGAAATTTCAAAATTTAAGCACTAATATTGTTTTTTATTTTTTTATTTTTTCAGCACTTTTCATTCCTTGAAAATGAATCTTTTTCTTTCCAGCACTTTTCATTCCTTGAAAATGAATACTTTTTTTTCCAGCACTTTTTCTATTTTTTCCAGAGCGTACGAACCATGGAGAATGAATTTGGATTTGGAATCTTTAATAAAATGATACAGATATATTTCCATAAATCTATTTTTTCTATACAGCTTCAAAAGTTACGATGTTTTTAACTTTCTATTTTTTTCTGTTATTCTAAACCATATTAATTTTTTAATGAATCTTTATTTGAATGTTGCAAATTTAAGTAATCATTAATGTTGCTAATGTGTATTTCCTGTAAAATCATCCCATAGACATGTATGCAGTATCCTTTAAAAAAATCTTAATTATGTGATAAAAATCTGAATTTTTTAGAAATAGTAGAAATTCTGACAGGCCAGAATGAGCCGGGCCTGTTTTCACTTATTTCTATACGTGCCCGGGCCGAACTTTTGGGTTTTACAATGGGCCGGGCCGAAAAAGAATTCATATGAGCCAGGCTGGCCCGGGTCTGAAAATTCTGACCCATACAGACCTCTAGCCCCACACCAGGGAGACATGGGTAGAAAATCGTGAGACAAGAGACAAATCTTGCTAGTCAAACCATTTTTTTTCTTTGTTATCAGGGTGAAATTGTTGCATGTTTCATGTTTTTTTGTTCAATGTCTCACTTGTGTGTGGCACATCTTAGTTATTGAGATATAGCTGTAACATAAATCATAAAAAAATGAAGCATAGCAGCACCACTTGTTGAGATATTTACACCAAAATCTAATCAGCATCACTTTACAATAGAGATGATCTGAATTTAAAGTTTTATTAAATTCCCTGCATTAGTTCTTGAGATAGAGAACCCACAAAATTTAGGTCACATACAGACAGAGTCACAGAACCACAGATAGACATTTTGTAAAAACATGTAAGTCCATCAAAAACTGAAATTCGAAAATTTTCAAGAATCCAATACTTTTGACTTGTAAAGATAGAAGAGAGTAAAAAGACTGAGCCTCATCACAATTTGGATAACTTTCACCCATGCTAAAATGCGAACTGCAGGAAAACAAAATGTGAGAGAATCCTCCCAATGATCCGCATATAATAGTAGTTCATTACAGTACATAAATATATACTATCAACATGCATGAAGTAAAAAAAACATGATGAAAAAACATGCATGAAGTTATCAAGCTCACTTCTTTACTAAATTTTGGTTCTTACAAAAACTTTAACGAGTAACACTGGATTACATGATACTAAGAAAAGTTATACATATATGAACACATACATTAATTAAACTAGGTCTATACTTACATGAAGTAAAGGCATACAGAAGAAAAGCAATAGTATTCATAGCTCCATGTCTATGAACATTGAATACATCAAATAAAGCCATAACTACGATTCCAAGTCCAATGCAAAGAAACTGAACTCCAACTCCTAAATTATAAACAGATAATTATGAGTTATACATATCACATTATTAACAAATTTGAATTCAAAATATTCATTTAAATAATAAAAGAACAAGATATACTAACCAAGTATAGCGCAGAACAAACTTTTGTGAGGTGGGAATCGAAAGACATCACCTCTAATTATTTTCCATCCATACTCATCACATTCTAAATTTTCAATATCATCAACATCTACATTATAACGGGCAAAATCATTTCGCAGAACCCTAGTCTTAAAAGAAAAAAATACTTAAAGTTTTTTTTTCCACCTTATGTGAAGCAGACAAGAGAACATTAATGTAAAATTTAAATAAGTTCACTAAAATAAATAAATAATAATTAAAAAAAAAATTGCAAGTAAAAACTACTAAGATACTAAAAAAGAAAAAAGGAAGTAAATGGCAATAAATTAACTTTCTCAGCAGTGAAAATGATTTATTATATGCATATATTTTTCTTTTTTATAAAGATTAAAAACAACAACAAATTTTAACAGACACAAGTAGTAAATATGGAAAAGTCTATGAATATTGTTTACAAAACATGGAACACAAAATTATTGAATTTTTAAAACTTAGTTATTAAATGCCTCCACCACTTATTTTCAAGAGAAAACAAGATTAGTCATAATTTACAAATTCTATTTAAAATCCATCAAATAATTCCATTTGGAATTTATTTTCTCAACGGATGAATGTTATTTTCTCAACAAATAAAAAGTTCTTAATTCAGTGATTGTGCCCAGTTTCAGAACTAGACAAAACAGTTTTTATTATTAATAATATTATTTGAAAAAGCATATTTTTTAGTTTAAATAAATTCAACTAATAATATTAGTAAAATTCAATTTAATACAGTAAAATCTATGAAAATGGAATTGCTATAGACAAACAAAATTCCATTTTGAGATTTATTTGTTGTGTGACACTTTCATAAAGACGATGCTATAAATTTTTTTTTTACAATTAACACCAGTTTCTTTTACAAAAAGGTTCCGTTCCATTTTCACTGATTTTACAAGACAAAGTACACATTAAAATCTATAACAGCAGAATTGCTCGAGACTAAAAAATAACTCATTTAGTTAGATTTCCATCTTAGCAGGTAGATTTGTCTGGAGTTCCTTCCAGTGGAATTATAAAGATTTTCGATTATTAACTGGTTCTTTTTCACAAATATTACTACATTAAGTTTCACTTGATGGAGACTAATAATAACATACTATAAAATACTTTTCTATAAATAGCATACTACAGTAGAGGACTTATTATTTGGAATTCCAAAATCCAGAAGGACATGAAATCCAAAAAAGAAAAATATAAAAAAATTTCTAAATTTTGGAATTTTTACTAAAATATTGGAATTTATGAAATTTATGAAAAATTCTATAGATTCTTTTTTTTTAGTTTATTGTTTCAATGTGCAACCACTAAAATAATTTTTTTTATGGTGGGGAAACAAGGACAATCCCATGCCCCCTCCCACTCACAAAATTAGGAAAAAATTGTTTTTGTCAAATTTTAGTTTAAAATTAATTTGTGGTAAGATTCGTAAAAAAAAAAAAAAAAAAAAAAAAAGTTTAGATATTTTATTCCCTTTTCTTCCTCTGAAAGAATATCATGATTACGCCATTGTATTATTTGAATGCACATATAATAGGAGAGTTATGTTTATTTCTTGTATCCTTCTTCCCTTTTCATACATTCCAAAACAGTCTATTTGCTAATGGTTTCTAATTAATTCCGACGAAATTAACGAAAATGGTTAAAAATCATCATGGAAAAATGTTTTCTGCATGGTCACCAAGTGAAATTATTTAAGGAATAAGATTTATTAAAAATGATTTATCAAAAAATTTTACGTAAATTATGTAGCTGTAGAGAAAAAAAAGGTAAAGTTTATACATAGAATATTAGTTACTGGTTTCATATTTTTATTTTTTCATCGTTACCATAGAATAATACAGTAATTTTTATTTACATAATTTAAAAAAATTCACAACATAAGTTTTATTCATATTCTACATGGGATTGTTTTAATTTTGTTGATTTCATGTTTTTGAAAAATTACGGGTTTTGTTCTGAATTTTTGAAGGACCCAAAATCTGGAAAATTCCAAAATCCAGAAAGCCTTTGCTCCTGATGATTGCAGATTATAGGTCTTTTACTGTATATAAAAGTAAAGTAAAATAATTTATACATCATGAAAAACTGAGACTTTAGATGCCCAACGCAATTATTCAATTGGACAGGTTTTACACCGTCTGGAAATCAAGACACCTGAGTATGCTAGTTATAATTCACTTTTTTTTTTTTTCCAAATATTAATCTTATAATTTCTATTTAAAATCATAAAATAATGGACATTACAAGATTATAAATATTTATATTGGTGATTTAAAATAACATATTTGTTGAAAAAGTCATAATACTAATAGCATAACCTTAGGGAATATATATATGGAAATATATATATAAGTAATTTAACATTACAGCATATTTTGAGAATTCAAAAATTTTTACCTAAGCAATTTGAAATTTAGTATTTAGACAAATTTAAATTTACCATAAAATTGTTTAGTTGAAATTAGATATTGCTATTGAAATTTTAAAATTTTATTAGTGTTTATTAAAGTCAATTAAAATTATCCCAAATCAAACAATCTTTAAAACATTTCATAAGGATTAAAAGATGAATTTTAACTCTTTCAAATACATAGTCAAACTCAGAACACTTCATTCCTCATGGAGACAATATTTTTTTTTTACATTAAAAGTAACTAAGCATTTAAACACAATCTTTTTAAAGCATCTTAGTAGATAAGATTTAGATCATCTACAAAAAAATTTTGAAACATTTGGACAAGTAGAAATATTTTTTAGAAAATAAAATATGAGAAAATTTTGATGAAATCCATAAAAAAATTTAATGTTTAATTGCGGTTTAGCCCCCTTCAGAGCACAATTTTGGAGCCACGACAAGCCTAAAATATGTTCTTAAAGATAAAATCTTCTTCCAATCATTGGTGAATTATTTTTTAAATATATGAATTTCAACCCTTTCATATACATCTGCAGACGCAAGTCACTTCATTCCTAACACAGGTGATATTATCTATATTAAAATTAATTTAACGTCAGTATTTCAATGCAATCTTTTTAGAAAGTCTCAATAGATCAGATTTACATTATCTACAAAAATTTTTTAACATTCTGATGAATAGAAATATTTTTTACAAAATAAAATGCATGAAATTTCAATGAAACCAGTATAAAACTAAGTATTTTGTTGTGGTTTCGCTAGCTTTAAGTGCACACAGATTCCAAAAAAATCAAACTATGCAGAAAATAAAATATCTAGTAGCATATACTTTCAATTCAGTATTGGTTTCCAGTTAAAAATATAAATTCAGATAAAATGGAATCTTGAGATATAAAATCTTATAAATTGAGGTTAATTTAAGGGTCATTCATGATGGGCCTGGTCAACACTGGGAAGGTCAACTAGTTACATAAATAAATAATACAACAGCAACATCAAAACAAAATACTTTTGAAAAATAAACTAATTTTATTCATTGATTTTATACAAGGTTTTTAAATCCCCCATCCTTTCTTTTGTAAAGCTGTTTTAAAATATATAGCTACATTACACAGTTTAAGGAAAATGTAAAATACTCAAATTAATCTATCACAAGCTTAAAATTTCAAGTCTATTTTGTTTTAAATTCAAATGAAATAAGAAAGAAAGAAGGAAAAAGAAAGAGAAAGATTTAAAGACTGAAAATTCAAGATCTGAAGTGCTCTTAAAAACAATTAAAGCTTTTATTATTAAAGTTTTACAGAACTATTACATACATCTAATTTGATCATTATGCAAACATATTTAAACACCAAACATTTAAAGACAGTTACTTTTGTCTGAGGATACAAGCAATCTGTTGTAGAAGTTTACACAGTTAAAATTTAACCACAGCTACCAATAAACTTTGTGTTGATTTGATCATAGACTAGGTTTAATTTGATCTAGGTTAAAAACAAATTTTTGAATTAGAAATTTTATTTAATGATTTTATTTAAATATATTTTTTTCTTGTTTCTTTGTATTCCATATTTAAGGAATACAAAGAAACAAGAAAATTTTTTATTTAAATTAGATAAATAATTTTCTAGTTCAAAGAGTTTGTTTCACAACAGAAAAGATTGTTATAAACTAATGAAGATACTGGTATACTGGCAGGTATGGATAGCTAAGAATTCTAATTAAAAAAAAAAAAAAAAAAAACTGTCAAATTAATTTAAAATTAAATATTTTATTTTACTTTTTTATTAAAGATAAATTTTTTACAATAATTTTACATTTATCTTGAATTTTATGTAACAAGTTCAAAATTACTTACAAGTATAACAATCACAAAGCCAATTAAAAGTACAACTAAAATTGCAGAATTGATGATCGACAACCAGTGAATCTGCATAAAATGAAAAGAAGATTAGAAAACAAATTCCAAATAACAGCAGTAATATAGATTTAAAAAAAAAAAAAAATGAAATTGAGAATTTATTTGATCATGTAGCAAGGAAATTTAAAAGTTAATACAATTTCATTTATTATAACATATAGACCTTAAAATCACCCTCTGTTTAAATGTTGATACATATGTATTTATGTGAATGTAAGTACACAATTAAAACTCTAATTATAAAGATCAACATCAACCACACTTACATGATCTGAAATCAAATAACAGTAATTTACTTCAACGTTAATATAAAACTAACATGAACTATAACTCCAAATTACCCAGACTAGATATTACAGTATAAAGTCTAAAATTGGACACACAAAGTTCAGATTTTCGAGCCACAATATTCAAGAAGGAGGGATGAACAAATTTATTGAAACAAAACAAACAAAAAAAGATCTATAGTAAAGAAACTTTATTACTGAATCAAAACTTATGTCTGTATAACAGAATAAAAGAAACGTCTTAATGAGAAACTTAAGTAAATAAAACAGCACACATTAACTGAAATATTTGATAATTAAATTAGAATTTGTTGTTAAATTGCATGTTCCCTTAAATAAAGGTTTTCATTTTACTTTTAAATTTTTAAAGATTTATTTAATTAAAAATTTTAAAAATGTATAACAACTTTTATATGAGATTTTTAATATATGAATGCCATTTTTTAAATTTTTTAAGTAGCAAATTTTTTTTTTTTTTTTTTTTTGGAAAAGCAATATTTTTGATGAACCAAATTCGGAAAAATCTAAGTTCGGACTTGGTCAAGTCCCAATGATTCCAGACTTTAGGCTTTGTACTGTATACACAGTATGTTGCTGAATTTGGTTGTCAAATTTAGAAGGGTCACACTTTATCAGAACAGGCAAAATAAAAAAATCACATAAATACATAAAAATAATTAAAATTGCAGGCTATGGACGTTTAAAAAATCATTAGAAAGGAATGCCCATTCAATAGAAAGTGACATCATACCTAGAAAACTAATTATATATATATTTCATGATTTATCTTTTTTTAAATTAAAATAGCTATATTATAGTAGCTGTTTTAACATTAAAAACATTCAAATGAAAATACAATGTTAGTTTAAAGCACATATAGTTACAGTTTATACATATTAAAAATGTGCATTTTTTACTTAAAATGACGTCAATTTCAAAAATATATCAGGAGAATCTGAGTTTTTATTCACTTATAAAAAGTACAACAACAGATACAAGATGTACACAGTTCACGTTACCCTTTTTAAAAAAATTATTGCGATGCTTTTTAGGGTATGGCAACACAAAAGAAATGATTGAATTAGACAATTAAAAAAGAGAAATTTCTATACTGATTAATTATGGAAGATATAGTGCTTTTTAAATTTTAAATGGGTGCCATTTCATTAATAAAAGACATTTTTTGACCCAATCTTCGAAAGGCACATATTTAAATGAAAAGCTTTCAAACAAGACATTATGCATCGCTGAATATTTCCTGGTTTGTGTTGTAATTCAATTGTTGTCCTTTCGTCTTGTTTCAAAGAAGAAAAAAGTGACAAAACAGGGATTCTGGATCTTAAAAACTAATTGGTGGATTTGGATGAAATTTGGTAAACTTTGAAGTCTATAGTAGAACACTTTGGCTTTTCAATTTCATTGCAATTGATAATTTTGTAACCTATTATAAATACAATGTTTCTACTTTTTTTTTTTTTTTTCAAAATATTAAGAATTTTGTTCCCAAATACAATAAGATTTAAAAATTACTAACAAGGAATTAAAAAAAAAAGGAAGTAATTCATAGTAAATAATGAAAATAAGTGATATATATTTCAATGTAGATTAAAATAACAAATAAAAGTTTTACCTACTTCTAGAGTTTTTGGAAAAAAGGATGAACTTTGATATAGTTTTAATCTATCTTCATACGTTTGCCTAGAAAGAAAAAAAAAATTTAAATCTCCGACAAAAATATTTTAAGAAATAAAACATAAAACTAAAAATTTAAAAAATAGTGATTAGGTTAAATAAAGAAATTTTAAATATTCTGCCAAGTTTTAAACTTAAACTAGGTAATAATATTAATAGCAATTTGCATGTTGATAAATCAATTTCCAAAATTTTAATTAAGATAGAAATTAAAAACTGTTGACATTTTATTATTTATGTTAAAAAAATTTTAACAACTTGACACAGTTTTTGTAACAGTTTAAACCCTTTGCTCTTACTAATAAGACAACATGAATTTCCTGAAGCTAATACTAATAGTATTCAGGGCCTGATTTTTGTTTAAACCCGCAAAGCCGAGGTTTTAGAGCAGAGAATTACAGAAGTTTAAAAAAGATTTAGTTTTTTTTTCTTCTTTTTTCTCCTCGCTATAAACATCATCAACTATTCAAAAAGCTTTGCTTTGGCCCAGGGCTTAATTTCTAGCAAAAAAGTATTGGAATTCTAATTTTTTACAATAATAATAATTGTAGTGCATTCTCTTATCTCCCCCAAACAAATATTTGAATTCCACACAATAATAGCAAAATATAGAAGAATTGTATCTTGAGCAAAATATTTTTTTTTTTTTTTGGGGGGGGGGGTGCTATATTTATAATAAGATCTATTAAATAAACAAAGCAAAAACATTAAAAATTAGTAAATTTTCAGAAAATCCTACTCTTCAAGACTTTCTTTGCATCAACTAGCAAAACACAATGGCCATGAAAATTAAACATTTTGTGAAGTAGGCAGTAAGAATATGGTATTATGTGTGACATTTACGTCTCATATGTAAGCACTTTCATGGGAAAAAATCAAAAAGATTAGAAATGGGAGGAAAATTAAAAGAAAATTTATGCCTCCGTTATAATGCAGTGATGTTCTGCTAAATTCCAGGGTACAACACTTATGAGTTCTAATGAATTCTGACCAATATATAAACATTTACTAAAAACAAAGAAGTACTGGATTTGAGCTCCGGCACAAATCAATGTTCGTGATTTTTTTGATTTTGTAAGTATAAATCAAAATAATATATTTTTCAAAAATTTAAATCAGGATTTGTTTTTAAATCTTGTTTATTATTGTTTTATGATTTTTCATTTAATTTATAAAATTTAAATTATGCATATACAGACATGCATGTTATAAGTATTACCAATATACATTAATAATATTACATAATTTACATAAATGATTCAAAGGTAAAATTTTAGGCTTTGGAAAATCTTTATTACACAAAATGACTACAAAACAAACATCAAAAATAAATTCATCCTTCAATATTTTAATTAAAACAAAAACATCTCCAGCACAAGAAAAAAAAAAAATCTACAATTTGAAAATAAACCAAATAGTTAACTTTTGTGTTTTAAACTGCTGGTTCAGAAAAATGACTTTAGCAGCTTTATCAGTCTCGATTTCTAATTTCTGAATATACCAAACCAAAAACAGAGAACATTTGTTCTACTGAAGCACATGAAGCTATTGCAGTAAAAAACTAATTGATCATTAATTCTGTAAGTTTTTTAGTATCAGCCTTTTCCAGAACTGTAACAAATACCTTCCACTATTCTAAAGGGCTGAGGTAAACTACATTAAATTCAAAAGAAAATTCATTTACTGATTTAGATCTTGCTTAAATTTTAATGTAATAGGCAGCAGCCCTGTGCGAAAGAGGGGGCAGTCACCTCGAGTGCAGAAACTGAAGGGGTGCCAAATTTATACTACCAATGTCATTTTTTTGGCCTATAACAAGAAAAAGTTGGGGGTGGGAGGTGCCAAATTGAACCTTTGCCCCAGGTTCAGTTTTTCCTTTGCACGCCCCTGATAGGCACAGCCAAAGTAAAGCACACAAAGTCACACAATTTTATTTTACCTCAACTTGCAGATGCTTTTCTAAATACTAATGAGTAAATATTCAAATATTTAATATATTCCTACTTACATTTCCTTACTGTTGCAAAATTGTTTTATAATTTAAATGAAATTAGAAAGCATTTTTTTTCTAAACTTTACATTGTATTTTACTTTTTGACAAAGATTAAGCCCTATCTTTTTAAAAGCTGTTTGATTATCTGTTTTATATAAAATTAAATTAAAGTATTAAAGTACATCATTATGTTTGTTTACATCTTAAATTTATTTAAAAATAATGTAAAAGAAAAATAGATTTAAATCAATGATTCTTTAAAACATCAATTGAATTAAATCATTATTAAAATCAAACTGGTTTAAATTAATGAACCCTGGCACAAATTAAGCAAGATCAAATTAAGCTTACTTTGTTTCAATCCAATTCACACTATAAGTATAGCTAATTTTAAAAGGGAATTCTTCAACTTCATTTAAACTCAAAGGCGAGCCATCTGCATTGGTAACATTTGCAGCAATTATCTATAAAAATAAAAAATTTACATATTTAACTTGTTGATGCAATGGTATACATAATCACCAGAAAGACACAAGCACAACTGAGTTAGTTGTAGTCCTTAAATTCAATAGCCATCAGTACTTTCAAATAAATAGTAATTTAATCTCTACTTAATCACAGAATTTTGCTGTTAAAGATGAAGATTTCTATTGAAAAATAATAATGAAAAAAATCATAGCAAACAACAACTATGAGACATATAAGCCCTACAAATATAAATCTGTGTCCCATTGCCAACATACATTTGCATTAACTCCACCCCTAACCACTCTCTGGCATTATTCAAAGAATGACAATCTTCTACAAAGCCTAATTGATACTATATGGTGAAAGATCACTCAAATAATAATTAAAAAAATGCAATGCTAAGTCTAAGGATTAAAAAGTCAGACTGAATATAAATACAATCTAATACTTTATTGACCAATCACACAATAACTCATGTTTACCTTTGCACCATTTATTTCAAAATTTTTAAACCAGGGTAATGTTATATACTAGCAAACCCACATTATTTAGCTTAATATTATCCAAAATTACCATAAATATAACATAAAAACAAACCTAATTGTGGGGGCCAACTGCCTTTGTATCATACAGAGTGATCGAAAAATGGCAATCACTACAATTGGAATTCTTTGACACTGTTATTATGCAGAACTAAAACAAGATTTACTTTATACTATGTATGATGGATAAGGAAGTAATAACTTTAAAAAATAATAATAATATTTAAAAAGTATTCACAAAAGATTAAAAAAAGCTAACTAGAAAATACAGTACAGCAGACTTGTCCAACCATCTAATAAACAAAGATACTCCTCAACGGATTACAAACAATGAAGAGCACCATTATTTACATGACTAATAAAAAGAATATTGCCCAGTTAAACTGATGGCATTGAGCTCACAGGCTACGCATACTAATTGTACATTATAGCCTTGTATTTTCGTTGATTCCGTTCGAAAAAAAATTAAGAAGGGGCAACAACCTCCCCTTTCTCCTTTTTTATACTTAATCATTTAACCTCCTAAACTATCAAGGACATGATTTATCATATAAAAAATCTATATCCAAAATTCAGAGCAAATTGGATAATTCTTAATAAAAACCCATTTAGCATTTATATAATTTAAGAGGAGTTATTCCCCTCTTTTATACTTAACCATTAAACTTCCAAAACTATTCAGAGATTTGAACGAAAGCTGACAATTCTGCTTGAAAAATCCATTTATACAAGTTAAGGGAGGGGCATTAAAACCCCCGTTCCCCTTGTTTATACTTATTCAATGAACACCTAATAACAGCCACGGACTCGCCTCATCAGAATGATCCTATATCTAAATTTTGAACGAAAACTGTTAATTCTGCATGAAAATCCCGTTTATATCAATTAAGGGGAGGGGCATGAGCCCCCCGTTCCCCCTGTTTATACTTATTCAATGAACACCTAATAACAGCCACGGTATCGCCTCATCAGAATGATCCCAAATCTAAATTTTGAAGGAAAACTGTTAATTCTGTATGAAAATCCCGTTTATATCAATTAAGGGGAGGGGCATGAGCCCCCCGTTCCCCCTGTTTGTACTTATTCAATGAACACCTAATAACAGTCACGGAATCGCCTCATCAGAATGATCCTATATCTAAATTTTGAACGAAAACTGTTAATTCTGCATGAAAATCCCGTTTATATCAATTAAGGGGAGGGGCATGAGCCCCCCGTTCCACCTCTTATACATATCGAATGAACTCCAAAAACTAATCAGGGAAGCGCCTTATCAGGATGTACCTATATACAAAATTTCAAGTGGATCAGATATTTTTATCATGAGTTATCGCGTTACGCACGAACATACATACAGAACGGACGGGCACATAAGCTCTCAGGCTATGATAGCCTGTGAGCTAAAAACCTGCAAGAATTTTAACTCACTACAGTAGCGGCAGAATCACATTGACTAACTTTTAGCAGTATTTTTTTTACATCAATCGTGCCTTACTTAAATGCAGGATTTCTGTTAAATAAATGGACAAAATTTATTATTTGAAAGTACAGTAGCCTCCTGCTTCACAGACCTAAGCAGAATTGAAGATTAGCCAGTTAAGAGAAAAATATGTTAAAGAGGAGAAGTAAAAAAAAATATATTAAATAAGTATCTGGATAATTTAATTAAACTGTATGATGCAGTAAGATTTTCAATTTGTGTAATTTTAAAAAATTACATCTATATATATATATATAAGAGATGTCTGCCTGCCTGATCACAGATAACACTGAAATTATAACACCCAGGTCTCTGAAATTTTTGTCATGAGCGGATGCTAACACCGGAAAGTGCATTTCGCAACCAGAATTTTAAATTTTAGTTTAGATTAAAAAAATAAATAAAACTTACTGGGTAAGAGGATATTTGGAGCTTTCTACCAATCCACGGCAAAGAAGCAGCCAGGTTAGAGGCTATTTGCAGCTAGCCACCAATCTGCAGCAACGAAACAGCCAGATAATGACTGAAGGTGGTAAATATGGGATTTAAAGACTGCATGTTAGCAAAAAATTCCACACACATTTGTCAATTTTTCCTGTTTTGATGATTTTGTTTTTCCTGATCAATTTTCAAAATCCATCTATGGCACCATCAAAAAAAAAGTAGTAAATTAGGTAATTACTCTTTTGATGTTTTCTTAAGATTTGTTCAGATGTACAGCACACGTCGTGTGCCTGCTCAGAAGGTTTTGCATGGAGTAGGTCTAATTGAAGAAAGGAATTTTAAAATAATTCTATTATTGCATTACTTTTGGGGTTCAAAATAGCTAAAATCAACGACTATATTCCTTTATCTTTCCAAATACAGAAATTCAGAAAATATAGAAATATTTACCTGTGTTCACTCAGATAAAATTTAAAATATTCTCCAGATAAAATTAAATTTTTTTTCTATTTTAGTGTGAATGAAGATTTTAAATATTCGCAATTTGTATGAAAACATCTATGGTCTCGGGAAACGTTGGGTGGGGTCTGCTAGTTTTTCAATATTTTGTGAAATGAAAACTAGTTGAAAATAATTGAATTGAAAGGAAAACGATAACAAGTAATGAAAAATATTTAACACAAATTAAATATTTGAAAATCATCTTGCATGCTTTTATAAGATTACGAAATCGTTCTACATTTAAGTTATCAAACATAAAGAAATCAGTGGCCTTCTTCAGTTGAAAGCAAGATTGGAAATCGATTTCTTTTAAAAAATTAATTTCAAAATATAATAAACTAGCAGATCTGCCAGGCGTTGCTCGGGACCATAGATGTTTTCAAACAAATTGTGAATATTTAAAATCCCCATTCATACTAAAATAAAAAATAATTTTATCTGAAGAATATTTTAAATTTTAGAATATTTTAAATTTTGTCTGAGTGAATACACGTATGTATTTCTGTTATGAAGACCCTGTTTTGGAAGGATAAAAAAATATAGTCGTTGATTTTAGCTGTTTTGAATCATAAAAATAATGAAATAATTGAATTATTATAAAATTCCTTTCTTCAATGAAACCTACTCCATACAAAATCTTCTGTAAAATGCAGTCGTTAAATCCCATATTTACCGCCTGGTCTTATTGGTTGGCTGCTTCATAAACGCGGATGGTTGGCGAGCTACTAATAGCTTCTCACCTGGTTATTTTGTTGCCGTGGATTGGTGGAAAGCAGGAAATGTCCTATTACCCAGTAAGTTTTAATAAAAAAAAAAAAATCTAA
The DNA here is from genome assembly GCA_964019185.1 of Maratus speculifer. Classification (NCBI taxonomy): domain Eukaryota; kingdom Metazoa; phylum Arthropoda; class Arachnida; order Araneae; family Salticidae; genus Maratus; species Maratus speculifer. The sequence goes on along the minus strand of OZ025302.1, from coordinate 139,026,615 downwards.
ATTGAAATTTAAAAATTCAGCTGCGAGGTGCACTTTCCGGTGTTAGCATCCACACATGACAAAAATTTCAGAGACCTGGTTGTTATAATTTTGGCGTTATCTGCGGTCAGGCAGGCAGACAGACATGTCTTATTTTATATACAGTATTTTGGCAAATAACTGAGAAATGTCATTTGTTTCGTTTTATCACTCATAAGCTTAAGAAGAAGTATTCCAAATTTAGCTGAGAGTTCAAATGGCAGTTATTATCAAAGTAGCAGGTGTTTGCATACATCTGGTAAGCAGCAGGTGTTCGAATTCCTCCACCAGGTGGCAAGTATATTGCAGTGTTAGTTTCTCGCTTGTTGGGAGGATCATTAGCGTCATGGATATCAGCACAGAAACACGTGTAAAAGTGATTGTGCTTAGAGAACACACTTCTAAGACGTTAGAGGAAATAGGTAAAATATGTAAAGTGAGTACTGCAAGTGTCGGGAGGATATGGAAGCAGTTTCGGGAAACAGGAAATTCTGGAATCCACCACTCTGGAAGATGCAGCAGAAAAATATCAACTTCGGCTCGTGACGACAAAACTTTACATTGAATGAGTGTTAAAAATCCTTGATTAACAGTTTTGACCTGTCCAGGTCCATGGCGGCTGCAGGCATTGATATTGCACCTTCAACAGTACGATACACGCTGTTAGAACATGGACGGAGAGCACGTCGGCCGTACAAGAAGCAGCTTCTCACCCCTCGTATGAAGAAAAAAAGATTAGAACGGGCACGGAAATACAAAACTTGGACTGAGAAGGACTGGGAGAATGTTCTATTTTCTGATGAAACACATTTTGTGGTCCAGGGATTTAGATCCAAGTTCGTGAGAAGGAGCAAAGGAGAACCTCTGAATCAGCATCACATCAATCAAGCACCAAAACATCCCCCCAAAAAGATGTTTTGGGGTTATTTCAGCGTTTTGGGGACAGAATCTCTTGTTCCTGTAGGAGGAATGATGCCAGTGCCAGTTACGAAGTCATATTGACCCGAAATGTGCTTCCAACCATGTCTAAACTGAGGCCGTTGCATTTTTCAACAAGATGGTGCGCGATGCCACACTTCGAAGCAAATCCAATCTTTCTTTTCAAAAAACAAACTTACTGTATTGGATTGGCCTGGGAATTCACCAGACTTGAATCCCATTGAAAATTTGTGGGCTATTGTAAAAAAAAAAAGGCTTCACAAATTTGACTGTATGACGATGGAAAAGCTAATTTCAGCCATTATTGACATATGGTTCAGAGACACTGAAATTAAATCTATATGTGCCAATCTAGTACATTTCATGCCGAAACATGTCTCTGATGTTATAAAGACTCAGGGAGGTCATATTACTTATTAGTTTGCAATGTAACCACACAAAATGTGAATAAAACTGAATTTAATAAAAATAAATGCATTTCTCAATTAATTGCCACAATACTGTACATAGATTTCAAATTAATTTTCTTAAAAAAAAAAAAAAAAAAAAAAAAAGATATATGAATTTTTGAACAGAAATCAATTTCTAGAAACTTCAAATATTCAAATCTAAAATTACAGCTCATTCCACAAAGCAATTTTGAGTTATGATTAAAAAACTGCATGCTTTGCAATCTCTTTTCCAACAATTAAAAATGAATCAAACGTTAGGAATTCTAAACTTTAAAACAGCATAATTTCTAAACCATTTCAGGGTTCCTATATAATTCTGTTAAAAAAAATTCAATGACTTTTCCAGGCTTTCCCTGACTTTTCTCAATAAAATTTCAGCTTATATATTGTTGTAAAACCCTCCACAATGGACAAATTTAATCGGGATAAATGTTAAAAAAAGTATGTACACAATAGTATGAATATTATTTTTCATGCCATGCTTTTGTTATAAAGTTTGCATAAATTTTATATAAAAATTTAAGACTGAATGCATTAAAAATTTTTCCATCTTCAATGATAATCATGATTCTGATGAAAAGTAATACATCAAATATTCCCTTACTTTACACAGACCATTTCAAATATTTAAAAATTTCCCTGACTTTTTGCCTAAATTTTCAAATTCTTGACTTTCCCCTGACTACAGGAGCCCTGTGTATCCCCAACTGACTTTTTCTTTGATATCTTAGCACAAAATTTTCCAAAGAATCCAAAATATGATTTAAAAATTAAGTGTTAGTATTGAAATTTTTTTAATTTATTGCAATTTTTATAAGTGGAAAACCCCTTAAGGAAAATTTATAAGTGTGATATAGTAGACATTATCACTAATTGATTAGTATTGGTCACATTTTAAACAATGGTTTGTCACACAGTTAGCGTAGGACATTTTTTTATTTATTCTTTCTTTGGAAGAGGGACAATTATACAATCGAAAAACATATATTTTAATTACAAAATTGTCTTAGAAAGAAAAAACAGATTTTTTTAAAAAATATAATTACAGCTTTGCATTCAGTTTTCGCCTGATAGAGGGCAGCACTACAATATCATATCAATCTCTTCTCGCTTATATTTTCAATTTTGCTGAATAATGATAGCTTGTGTATAAATTTCATTATCATTTGGATGAAATTGTTTTTCCTTGTGAGTTTTAAGTATTGGATTTTGTATTTTCTATTTCATTTGATCATTAATTTATCTCTTTATTCTACAATTCTTTCAACTGTTTTTAACTTCCGAGATGTTATAAGGTGCTTAACTTTGTCTTTCTAAGCATATGGCAGACAAAATTTGATGAAATGACATATAATTTCTATGAACTAGCATGCATAGCACCTCTGATGAATCAGTATGCTGCTCATAGTTTTAAGGCTTCCACATTTTTCTTCATCCTGTTTTTCTATTTATCTATCTATTATTTTTTTTTTCTATTTATATTTGTGATTTCAATTTTATTATACACACACACATATATATAAGGAATTAAACATTAAGAGGACAATTAAGAGTTCAAAACAATAAACTTCAATAATTTCTAAACTGCTTTATCAAACACCTTGTTTGATAAAATTTATTAAAAAAAAAAAAACCCAAATATGTTGTCAAAAGTATACATTCAAAATGAAACTTTTAGAGTTGGTGTAATTTAAGTATGAAAGCAACACTCTAAGCTTTAAAAAACACAAATTAAAAGAAGGCATTGTTTCCTGTTGAATGATTATGTCAGTTTTAGGGACAGTTTGGTTAATAAAATGTGTACGGTGTTCTCTCTTTCATTTTAAATGCATTTATAACTAGCAAAAGCCGTGCTTTGTTTGGATTCGCGAAGCATTATTTCATAAGATAAATATTTGAAAGGCACATTACTTTTTTATATTATTTTTGCATCTTTATTAAGCAAAAACGTTTTCTCATGTTTTGGCACATTTAAATTTTAGAAATGTAAATTCAGCCAAATAACTAAGAATTTCCTCGGAATTTTTTCTTTATGATATAAGGCTGGTATAAATAAAAATATTTTCGAAGCAGAATTTTACAAAATATTTTTTTTTTAATTTTTAATTAAAAGTTTTAAAGAGGATTTTACAATTTCCAATGGTTAGTAACGGCGTTCGTTCTGGCCAATAAGTGTTCTTTTTCTCGACATTTTTAAATTACTAATACATTCCAGAAATTATTTATAAACGTAGTTAATTCATTTAATTTGGTTGAATTAAATTATTCTTCAATCAATTAAAATATTCTTAAATTATTCTTTAATCTTTCATTTCGAATATCAGACTTAAGAAACTTACCAAATTTAACAAAATATTCACTTTAAATATCAAATATAAGAATTAATTTTACTTGTTTATGATTCTTTTTGTTGCCACTTTACCAAAGTAAATACCTAAATAAATAAATCATAATGTAATTCTTTTAAAATCCGTAAGTATAAACTGCGTAAATAATTTTGGCAGAATAATGAAAATATGTTTTATTTAATATATTAATCAAGATTCTATCTATAATTACTAACCCCATAGTTCATTTTCCTTCTTAAAATAAAAAGATACAGGTTCAATTTTTTATTTGCAAACGATTTTGGCAGAATAATGAAAATATATTTTATTTAATTAATTAATCATGATTCTATCTATAATTACTAACCCCATGGTTTATTTTCATTCTGAAAATAAAAAGATACGCGTTCAATTTTTTATTTGCAAAAAATGCGTCCATAATAGAAAACATGTCGAACAAATTAATTATTAAAATAATATTTTTTAAAGGTTATTCTGTAAAAAAAATAACATTCTGCTAATCTACATATCATAATTTATTCTTATGTTTAATTTCAAGTCAAAATACTGAATAGATTTTTTATAAAGTGTATGACAAAATGTAACTTGAGTGGCCTAGTAGAGGATTCGCTTCGCTCATCCTAATAACATAAATACATAGCACCTATAGTCGTTATTCAGTCCTTCAATCAGCCTGTATGTCTGTCCGCATATAACATTGCAAAAACTACCCAATCGAATCGTTTGAAATTTAAAATACATAATTATATTATATAATTGTTGCAGAATTTTGTTGAGTCATTTCAAATTTTATAAAGATCGAATGCATAGTTCAATTACAGGGGCAATCAATAATATTTTGTTACATGATGGCCAATGGTAAAAAATAGTTTTAAGTGCATTTTAATGATGTTACACTCTTTCAAATAAAATAAAATTGATATGCATCTAAGATGTATATACTAAAATATACATTCTGTACAATCTGGAGTTCAAAGAATTTTTCTTTTATTAATTTACATCGCCACACAAAAGTATGCCATTACATAATAGTTATAGAAGGAACCATTGTTTGGGGCACCTTTTAATTACATTAAACTATTTCACATTTTTAACTATTTGGAAATTGGTTACTGTCCTCGTTAGAGAATTGAGAAATCTGAATCTTTTTATTGGTTAAATTCCGCAACTTATTTTATTTTATTCATTTTCTGATTGGTCCATACCTAATGTCTAGAAATGGAATACCTCTGTTTTTTATTTTATTTGTTTTCTGATTGATTCATGTTTAATGTCCAGAAAGGAAATACAATGGCTTCTTTCTATTCTGAACACTCATGGGACCGACCAAAAATGTTCAGATTATAGGAGTGTTCATTATAGAGGGAGATTGGAAATCCATAACGACTACTAGTATGTAGGGTGATCGAGCCAGTAGTTGTTTAAATAAGGTGAGTATTACAGGATTTTTATTATATTTTCTTCCTTTTAAATTTAAAAAGTAAACTAATATGACTGCTACAACCCAATGAATGTTTTATCATGGACAAAAATGAAATCTGCTGACATAAAATCGAAACAAAATTATAAGCAAATAGTTTTTTTAATTATCACTTTCTAAGTAGTTGATCAATCAATGAAATCAGTCGAAAATTCCAAAATTAATCTTTAAAATATCATGCTTAACAATAATTCATAAAAAACTTTTACTTGAAATAAACAAGGTGGAACTGGCATATTTTAACTACCATAACTGTCTCCAACTAATCTAAAACTAAATTTTTACATTTTCTAATAAATAAAAAAAAAAAAAAAAAAAAAAAAAAATCAGAAAATGGCTTTTTTCACAAGTAGCTGACAACAATGCGACATTGGTGTTCCAACATTTAACTGAAGATTTTATCTGCAGTATTCAAACAAATTGCAACTTCAAGTACAACCTTTAAAAGTAGCAGTGATTTTGTCTGTTTATTTTTTAATCAGGTTTGCTGAACCTTTTTATTCTTCTGTAACAGTTTCTCCAAATTTCCATGATGAGAATTGAAATTCAGATTGCAAACAGATGTTCAGTTTATAGAGAGCTAGAGTAGAAATGGGGACCAAAAGTAGCATTCATAATAGTGGAGTGTTCAGATTACAGGATATTCAGAATACAGAGAGTTCATCTTTTGTGTTAAGTCTATGGAGTTTTGCCAGGACCGTCGGAATGTGTTCATAATACCGATGTGTTCACATTAGAGAGTGTTTAAATTAGAGCCGTAATGAGTGCTCGGTAAATACTCGGTACTCTGCCAAATTTTGGACGAGTACTCGGATAATACTGAGTAGTTGTAAGAATTTCATTTTTTAAGCATATGACTTTATAACTGATCTGTAAAATGTTATTCGAATATCAATGCATAATATATGTAGTAATTCATAAAACTATTTACTCTGTATTTAACAATATGTCTGCAAAATATAGAAAAGTTAAGAACAAAAACCCTCATAAAATTTCACATTTATACAAATAAAAATACTTTTTTGATATATGAGAAAACAAAAAAGACTATTATTTTGGATAAAGAAACTGAAAATACAATAAATGCAATAAAAAATTAATAATTAAATTTATTATATTTCAAATTATGGTGCAAAAACACCAAACGTTCTACATTATGAGTAGACAGAGCATTTCTTTTACTACTATAAATTTGGCCTTCCTCTGAAAATATACGTTCAGAATAAACAGTTTTGCAGGTGCACATAAGAGTTTTTTGCAAGGATGCACATAAACGGAAAAGTTTTTTTTCCCCCACCATGCAAATGGAGTGTCGATTTTACACAAATCTTATGTTAAGAAAGCCTGTATCTCTTTTTGTACCAATTCTTCATATGGAGATTTTAAACTAGTACTAGTGCCACAATCTTTTTGCTCATTCGCAATTTCCTCAAAACATTGCCAGAAAATAGATGAACTTTTCGCTGGCTTTTTCTCTTTTGGTTTATCTACATCAGCATTCTCATGATGTATTTTTTGTTTCTTTGGTGGATTTTGAAGTTCTAGGTCATCTACACTCATCAATTCTAGAGTTTACTTTTTAAGGCATTCTTAATTCACACATTTATAACTTTAATTGAAAAAGGTTAGTTTTTTACAGAGATATTTAAAAAATAATAAATTTAAAATAACATAATTTTATCTGTACACATGAAAAATGAAAAAAAAAACTGCAAAGCCAATACATTATTTTTTTTTTTTTTAAATCAAAAGAAAATAAGGTACAGACAGCTACAAAATAAATATGAAATGTTTTGCACTATTCAATGAATTGTTACAGTAACCAATAAACATTTTTGATAGACAGATTTCAATGGTCGAAATAAATTGGAGGGTTAAAGAATGTTTTAATTTTATATTGGTTAATAATTGTACTTGTTATGTATCAATTCTCCTTTTTTGAACTGTCAAAAATTATCTTTAAAAGGTGCCCAAATAAATTTATATATACTACATATCTATATTATATGTACACACAGGTATAGATATATGTACATAGATATATTTATATATATGTACACCTAAGCTCACATTATGCGCACATCAGTGTTTTATTTTCTTATTACACAACTATTCGGCACTCGGCCAAAGTACTACTCGGTACACCATTAGTTCAGATACAGAGATAATCCACTGTATTTCAGTTGCCACATTGGCAAAAAAGTATAAAAAACTATAAAAAAAAAATAACTTCAAAACAAATTGAGATACAGCTTTCAAACAAATTGTGTGTACATTTTTTTCTCTATAAAACTGTGTAAAAATTGAAAATGTGTGATGTTTAGAAGTTTAAAAATTTGCAGTACCGAAAATTGAAAAACTAAAATTTCATTTAAAATTTGTATATGCTTGGTACAGGAATATTAATTTTTAATCCCTGGAATACGTAATATAAGACTCGGTTATTATGTAAACCATGCTTTGATCATCATAAAAATGTTTATTATTATTTTTAATTATAGAATTTATTTATAAGTCTAAAATTTTAGTCTTTGAAAATATAATTCTCCAAATAATGATTGTAATTTATTAAATTACAATTTTTTTTTTAATATGAAATTGATATACATTGCTGAGGTTCACTAAAAGTTACTTCCTGTATAATAAAAAGCAGACAGTATTTACTGGGACACACAAAAGATTTTGGATACTTATATGGTATTTGAAGTACTGTATACTATTAAACCAAGATGTGGATATTTTTAAAACTTCTTTATGGTACGAATACACCTCACTTCCTATGCTTAATGTGCATTTTTGTTTCTTTTTTTTTTTTAATGAATGTACACACATAGATAATTTCAATACATTATAGTAACGGGTCACTCCATGTCAAATCAACCAAAAAAGTTCAATATTCAACCTGACCATTTCCGATTTCAATGAAACTGCTAGTGATCATTCTCTATGATGATATAAATTAGAACATATTTTTATTTTTTGTTTATCGCTTTAAATTTTTATACAATTAAATATTTAAATTTTGAAAATCATCCGTTTTTGACTTGCATAAATATTTTCAATTTTGAATTTCTCAAGTTCAGAGTGGGATCTCAATGGGATCAAGAGTTATGAAATAAAAGCTGAAAATTACCATACAAATCATAAATAAATAACAAAATAGACAGAAAAAAATTGCCATTTTAATGGTAATTTTTGTTTTTATTTTAATAACTCCTGATCCCATTGAGATCCCACTCTAAAAATTTCAGAATTTAAAGCTTATAATATTACCACAAACATACAATTTTTTAAATTTTTTTTAAAATGACTATCTAAAAAATTTTCAAATTTTCAATGTTAAAAATTTTTAATTTTTATTTATTTTAATTATACATAGTCGACTTGCATATCAAATTAAACCTTATAAACTCCCCTTTGAAATGAGTGGTCATAAAATTTTCTATGTTTGATAGAACTTGAGAAATTCAAAATTGAAAATATTTGTGCAAATCAAAAAATGATGATTTTTCAAAATTTAAATAATTAATTGTATAAAAATTTAAAGCGATAAACAAAAAATAAAAATATGTTCTAATTTATATCATCATAGAGAATTATCCCTAGCAATTTCATTGCAATCGGAAAGGGTCAGGTTGAGTCACTGGTTGATTTGGCATGGAATGACTAACAAAAATATTTTTAAAAGTTACCTGACATAGAAGATATTCAATAAGTTTTATTCCAATTTATTCTATAATTTAAAGTATGAAATTTATTTACATTGTTTCACTTTCACACTTAATTTCTAATGACATGAAACAACTTTTTGTGTAAAATTGACATCAATATTGTGAAAATAATATAGCTGAATAAATGAGCACACATACAATGCACATATATACCTTAAAAAGCAACTGATTGTTGAATAAAAAGAAAAAAAAATTCTATTATAATGTATATTTAAGTTACCTTATCATTATTATAGAAGATATTAAATGTATAGTGTGTCCAAAGGTAGACTTTATGAGAATGGGGTAAAAATCCTCCTTCATCTAAATGACCTATAAAACCATGAAGCTGTAGGTCATCTAAATCAGAGAAAAAATCTTTAGTCATACATATATTCTTTTATGAAAATAATTTTTATCTGGCTACACTACGAAAATAGTAATCACCATATTTGTGCATGTACAATGCATATGGAAGTATAATGTGCATTCTAGTTTTGACGCAGGAGCACATATATTATGTATATATACTAGGGAGCTCTGACGACCAACTCTGTTCACAGTTTAAAAACATGTTAATGTCTTTTCTTAAAAAAAAAAAAAAAAAAAAAAAAAAAAAAAAAAAAAAGGATGATTGTCACAAACAATGAAAATTTTTTGTAGTCAGTCTGGGAATGGAACATTTTTCAGTTATCATGGTTTCATCTGCCACTGTCACAACAGCTGATATTTGCTTTGGAAATTGTTAGTTAAAATCAGTTACACATTTGAAAATCCATTTAAAAAAGAATGGTTGTGTTTAACCTTTACCCAGGGGCTCGGACAGCATCTGTTTGAGCCCCAATGGAAAGCTAAAATATTGCTGCCAGTCAGTCTTTTATAACAACGTTATAGACGATATTCTTCCATTTGATTCACAGATTAGAAATCTCCATCTACTTGGGAATAATATTTAAAACCAATAAATGTACTCTGTATTGAAATTTTACGCACCATCATGCATATATTTTATTTTTAAAATTTAATTTATTTTATTTTATTTATTAAGCTATTTACAAATTTTCTAAGAAATATAAAGCAGTAATTTGTACAGAATTTTTTTTAAATATTTCACGCAGATAACATGCATTTATGCTGCCTGCAATGCAGGCTTATATTAGTTTTTTATGCATATGTGCCTCATTTGTTTCATGGCATATATTGAAACAAATTTATTAGCCTTGCTCTTTTACACCATGTGCTTCTCAATGTGATGTAAAATGAATATAGTCCATAAATAAATCGTTTTCAAAGCATAGTTTTAATTTATGGCTAAACTTTTACCTCAAATTTGATTTGCGTGAAACAATTTCATTATTTTTAAGTTTTTTTCTCCTTCAGATATACGTGTAATTTATAATTCAATCATGTTATTGAAATATGTATTTGTTTTAAATTTTACTAGCAGTGATGCAAATGCTAAAGAGAAAGAGCAGATGATGTGATTTCTGCATTATTGGTATCATTTTCTTATTAAAATTGAAAAAAAATCCAAAGGACGATTTATGTTTCTTTAAAGTCATTTGGACGATTATTATTTCATATATTCATTTCAGATATCATAACAGTTCCAAAGGAAATTTAATAACTTTTAAAATTTCTAAGTGCAAAATATTAAAAAAGTAATATTATCGAAATATTAATTTGTTTCAAATTTTAATGATATTTCTCTTATATCTGAAAAAAATTTTGCTAATGAAGTCATCATGTTTTGCATTATTAATGTCTTTTTCTTTTTAAAATTGAAAAGAAAACCAAGCAGGAAATTTTATCCTCCAGACATTCAGTTGAGCAATGGATCGTATTCTTCCATACAGTTTGAGGCTAAAAAAAAAAATCGCCATTTTACTAATTGTGACGTCACAGGTATAATGCTTATTGAAGGTGACACATACTGATGATTAAAGAAAAATCTGTTAACACTTAAAAGAATATCAGTAGTTTAGCATTTATTTCCAGCCAATTCCTAATAAAGAAATGGATCCTATTCTTTTTGGTTCAAGACTATAAAAATAGCCGTTTTACCAATCATAATTTTATTGCAGAAGACCCAATTACAAACACGTACTTTCACAAAAAAGAAGAAAACTTTTAATAATGCTATTTTTAATATATAGACACATTTAATGAAATGCTACTTTAGAATGCTTAAATATAAGCAGATAATTTTCAATTAGAGAAAAAAAGCACGGATGATGTCAGAAAATTTTATCCCTATTCTGTTTGGGCCGATTGAGGGCATTTAAATTTGAATGATAACTTTCATCATATCACAAAACACATTTACGGCATACTGCATCTCTATCCATATCTTTCCTTCATGATTTTTAAGTCAATGGAATTTATTTCAACTATTAAAATGACAGACGACTTTTTTTTTTCCGTCTTAAATTGATAGCTGGAGATCTAATAAGTAAAAATAAGGTTTTGTAATGTCAGATATGTTTGAAAAACATAATTTAATCATAATATTGGCTTCACAATTAATTGAAATAAAAGTTATTTTAATTTTCAATTTGAAAATGACAGAAGAAAAGGAAATCTAATCTCTATTGTTATCCATTTTCTACCTTTTGTCACAAAAATGGAATAATTTGATTACCATCATTAGAGAAATTTAATTCAAATTAGAAAAAAATTAATATCTTGAAACTAATTCAAATTTTAAAAATCTAATATTAATTTTGGTATTTGCAAATACATACGGATTTTTTGTGTTAATTTTAACACATAATATTCAATATTTTTGTATAAATCGCTGTAAAACAAAATCAGTTTTTTCATAAAATCCTTTCATTATGATTTTATATATGTAAGGTACACACACACACATATATCATAAAATGCAAAACATACTAATTTAATAGTAGAAGATCCAAGAATCTATAAAATTAAAATTTTGTACAAATCCTAACTCAGAAAAATAAAACTTATCTGAACAAAATTACCATACTTACTAACATATGTTCCGTAAATACTCAATTGCACACTCATCAGATAATTATCTTATGATGGATGAATTGGTTTTAAATATTCATAAACTTGAGATTTCATATTAATTTATTAAGAAATTTTACTTCACAGGCATTTTTATAAACATAATTTTCCAACAGATTACACATCTGTAATCCATTTATTATTTTGTTCTCAAAAATTTTTAATGCTATTTTTGCAACATTAGTGTAAGAGTCAGTGTTAAACATGAAAATAATTTGCACAGGAATTAGATTATTATTTACAGATGTTTTTTAATTCCTAAGGTCATTAGTCAGCTCTCCAATTCCCCTCACTTATGTTAAAATAGTAGATGTCATATGCATTTGTACATTCAAAATATCGCCAAGGAAAATGAGTATTTTTAAACTTCTTTTTTCTACATTCTCTTCTTAAAGGAGGTTTCTATGAAACTCTATTTGCCTCACTCCTCTGCCTGTCTAGAAAGTCTGTTCTCAGAAATTGCATAAGTTAGAGATTTGAAATTTTGTATCCTTAAGCTTAATACCTCTCTGTCACATGACAAATTACAAAATTTTGAAAAAATCTTTATTAATTCAAGATATTGATTAACAACTTGATGTTTAAGAAAATATTGCATAGAATTCACCAAAAAGGAAGAAACAGATTTTTAGTCTCAAGAAAAGAGGACAATTTGTATGCCAGGTGTTTCAAAAAATCATCTAAGAGACAAGTAAAGTATAATAAACTGTTTTAAAAATATTATATTTATATTTATATTTATCAATTTAAAATTAAACTGGTTCAAAAATATTACATTTATCAATTTAAAATCAACACAACCAAGGGTATTTTTACTACTAAATCCAAATATGTTTTTTTTTTTTTTTTTTTTTTAATTAGACAATTAGAAATGGATATGTTAGTTAATATTTCATTAAATTGATCAAATAAAAAGAAATACTTTTTCCCCTGCCAGACATATTGTTGGTAAATTATTTAAATGTTTATGTTTGTTATATTTGCAGGGATGAAGAGGTGGGAGGAGAGGAACTACTTTTGATTAAATATCACAACTAATGTATATGATGAGTATTATAAAAATAGAGAGTAGCAAGCTTTGTTCACTTTCTGTAACTCAGAAACATGATCTTTCTGATTTTAACATAACCAATTCCAAATCAGGGCCGTAACTACCGCCGGGGCACTGCCCCGGGGCCCCCAAGCCTGAGAGGCCCCAAAATGGTGGTTTAAAATAGTATTGATTTTAGTTTCTCGTCTAACTTCCTATAAAATGCCCAGCACCTAGGTAAAAATTAATTAAAAAAATCAAAGTGCTAAAGTAAATGTTTCTGCGTGTCCGTTGATATACTCCATACGCTTCGAATGAAAAAGCAGCTTTACAGCAGACAGCAGAATGTGTCATGTTGCGCCAGCATGTTTGCCGATCCCACCGAAGCTAGTATAGGGAATAAAATATGGGCTTCTCATCGGTTGAATAATATAAAAAGCATCAAAAAAAATTCTAGAAAATCTTTCTTCTTTATCTATTAATAAATACATTTAAAAAAAAATCAAAATCCATATTTTATCTTTTAAGGATTATCATACTGTGTACGGTTAATAACAGCGTACGAAAAAAAAAAAAAAAAAAAAAAAACTGCTCCGGGGACATAGCTTTAATTTGCCCCGGGAGGGAGGGGCCTCACTAGTTTGCCCCGGGGCCCCCAAGTTTATAGTTACGGCCCTGTTCCAAATATTAGAATCAACTTAATAAAGAGATGAGATGGGCTCAGCCCAAAACCCAGGCCCAACACGGACTCTATTCTTATACAAGTCTTCAGACTCGGGCTCATTCCTTCTGAAATTGACAGTTTTATTTATTCTCGTAATAAAAAATAAAATATACTTATTCCAGTTCAAGTCATAAGCTATTTTGATCAAAGTAAAAAAAATTATCATGTTTTTTCTTTTTCTTTTTTGTAGCATTAGAAGACTGTTTTAAAAGAAAATTTGTGGTATTTCTTTATGTCTTGCATAGATGACAACGAGAATGCTGATTATGGTACCATTAAGATAATGTTTAATTAGAACATTTATTTATAACTATTTTTTTAGTGATTTAGCAGGAAATGAATATTTTCTTTTGTGTTAGTTGAAACCAGCATTAGCTTATGGATTGCAAATTTTTAGACTTTTATCGTGAGCGAGTCACAGTAATTTTTTATATGAAAACAACATTAATTTTATTTCAAAACAATATTAAAAGTATCTCATCATTTATACAATGGTATTATTTTTTTTATTTAAACTGATTTTTAGGAACACGAAAAATCGCAAAATATTGTTTTGGGGAAGGAAATAATTATAATTTAAAATGTACATCTTTTATAGCAAATAGAACATTACAGAAACACATTAACAGTTATTTTCATGTAATAAGTTGTTTAAAAAGAAGATTTCATTTAGACCATCTATTATATTTAAGTATTATGAATTTTCTTTTGCACTGCATACTTTCAGTATCAGGCTCTGAAGGCACAGAATCTTTCGGGCTCGGGCTCAGAAAAGTGGGCCTGAACTCCTTTCTAGTACATACCTCTCTTTTCAAATAAAATTTCAGATATATTCAGGTTAGTACAAAACAAAATGATGGAAAATGAATTATTATTATAGTTAATTTATGATAAAGACTATCTACTTATAAATATAAAACTTTACCAATAATGAATTCAAAATAATACAGGTCTTCAATGGCTTCCTTAAGCTGATTTAGTTCTTTTTCATTCAGTGATACTGTACAAAGTTTTTCATTCTTTATGGGAACTGAAAAAAAATGCATATAATTAAGAAGCTTATAAACACATTGTTTGGGAAAATTAAATTATTTTGCATTACTTTTAGGTTTTAGGATATTATATTGATTTTTAAAAAAATTATAGTTTGATTTGTAGTAATACGATATCCTTTCGTAAAACATATCTTTTCACATGAATAATAAAAAACTTCTTATTTGAGTTATTATACAAAATAAAATTTTCAAAATTCTTTCACTTTTCCAAAACTATTTATAAAGATAAAAAAAAATAAATAAATAAAAATAGTCACACATGCATATTATTTACATCAAGAAGCTAACAATGGCTCCAATAATATTAATTATATTTACAGTAACTCATAGCTCATGCTTCCTAACTGCTGCTGTATGCATTGTTGTAGTGGGTAGCATCCTGGGTACCCACGTCATTCCAAAAATAAAGGTCCCTTTTGAGAATTTTCTTTTCAAAAAATTTTCCATTTAAAATGAAATAAAAATATCTTTGAGAGGGTTGTATATATATTTAAGATTAGAAATTGAATATCAGCAGCACACTTTTTTAAAAATATTTATCACTACACTTAGAAACACAGACACATTGGCTGAAAAATGTCCCCTGTGTTATCATATTTTAAATAATCTTCTCATTTTTAATCATTAAAATAAAGAATTACTTTTACAATATTAACACTTTGATATAAATGTTCCTTTTCATTGACATATAGTTTTTTGTTTATGTGTATATATTTTCATGATATAGGCATATTATGTCCCCTGTGTTACCCTTTTTTGTTTTCTCCATGTATAAAACTTTATATAACTTGGTAAAAATTACTCTAATATAATAAAATTATAATAAAACTTACTTAAACATATTAGCCAGTGCATATTATAAAACTAATTCATAAGAAAGTTTTTTTCTCTTTTGTTCTGATAAAAGAAATGCCAGTAACACAGGGGACAATAAAGTAACAAAGGAAATAATTTAACATAATAACATAATCCTAATTCAACATTAAAAAAATTAGCAATCTAATTAAAAATGTATTTCTATTATAGACCAACAAATGCATTAAAAAACAGAATATTCTGTTGCATTTCATTTTTAAACTTTGGTTTTTTGTCCCTTAACAACATAGTTACCAACATCATGGCAACACAGGGGACTAGTAACACAGGTGACAAAATTAAATTATCACCCATGTATTACTATTTTCATAGAAACAATGCAAAGTTAGATGGAATATTTTCTTTTAACTAAGACTTACAATTTAAATACCAATAAACTAAAAAATTAATAAATAATCAAAATAAATCAATAGTAACACAAGGGACATACTAAAAACACACCTACCTTCAAAAATCACCTTTGATTAAATAATATTCAAAATTCAACAAATAAGGAAAATGACTACCTAGGATGAATGCTAACTCTAAAAGTATAATGAATGACTACTGTTAACAACATTTAGATTACAAATTCTTATTTTAATATTAAGAAAAAGGTGGCAGTAACACAGGGGATAAAAATTAAGGGACACGTGAATTTTTCTTATAAAATGAAAAAAAAATATGTACAAAAAATATTTAAAGTATGTAGGGATAATATAAAGACTACAAAGACATAAAAAACATCCTGAAAGATAACTTAAACAATACATATAGTAAAATAAATAGGGTTTAAAAATCAAAAATTGTTGCTGGGACATGGCTTTTTACAGGACACAATTAAGAAAGTTATTTGAATAACAATAAATGGAATTTAACTCAAATTTAAAAATTGCTTTAAAGAAAAATATCTCTAAAATATATTTTTCGATATTTAAATTTAATTTTGAAACAAAATTTTAGAAAATATAACAATAAAAAGTGTTTGAACACCAAAGGGTGCTTTATTTTTTAAATGACCCACCCACTCAGTTACCTACCTGGGATGGTTTTTTTACAACCTTTGGGATTGTAATTCTAGGTACCATTCGGGATGGGCTATTTTTACAATCCTGATTGCATATGTTACATGTAATACAATATGTATTACATGTAAGCTTGTATTTATTGTAAATATATTGTATAGTATATATAACCTTTAAAAACACAAACAGTTTGTAATGACCTAAAAACACAGGGTACTTACGTATTAACGCCACCGCAGCAGAAGTGACTCTATATCGGCCCATTTTCCACCGAAATCCGATATGTTACTTTGTTTTTAAATATAGTGTTTTGAATTTTGAAAATGTTTTAATTTTAAATAAAGTGTTTTATTTTATGATTTGTCACAAAAAATTTAGGTGTAGATTAAAAATCGCCAAATCTGTAACTGCGGTGGGGTTAATACGTAAGTACTAAACACAGATAGCTTAATGTATGCATCAAAGCATTTTAAAGCATAAATAACAATTTTTAACGATATTCTTGTTTAACGCAACATCCAGAACTAGTATAAAAGTCAAACATCAAATTAGTAAAAAAAAAGATAATGTTAATTTGAATTAATATGAGACAGGCAATTAATAGTAAAATAAATATAATTAATTTTCTGCAATTGGATTCATTTCCAAACACAGACATCATGGTCACAAAGTCAAAGTCACATAAACAGTTTCAGAGACACTATTCTGACAGCTGCGTTCCCATAACTTTATCATCACTTGCACACCATTAAGATTTCAGAGACCAATTCAAAGCTCAAAATTTTATATATACAGCATTCTTTATTGGCCCCAGTACAAAGCTGAGAGGGTCCAAGTTACTAGCTATGAGCTTGCTTCGGAATCAAAAGGTATTGGTGAAAACTGGGAAATTGAGTCAGTGGCCAGTAAACTCAGTTTCATTAGTGGCCCCTTTTTAAAGTTAGTGGCCACTATAAACTTTCTTGACATCTAGATAAACTATACATTGTATATAAAAAAAAAATCATAAATAAAGATCAATAAATAAAGAGTTATTTAGAAATCAAAATACAACTAATGTATGAATTATGGAGTAAAATTAAACTGTATATTAATAATTTATGTAAAATACATAGTCCATGGAATTATTGATACATTAAACAGAATATTAAAATTATTTTAGAATAAAAGAAAATGAATGAAATATAGGATCTATAAAAACAAACCTTTGAAAGAAATATTATACATAGAAATTGCCATTCTGTCCCCCTCTAAAACTTCTCCTAATGTGAGACTTTTATGCTCAATCTAAAAAAAAAAAAAAAAAAAACTAAATAAGACAAATTTAAACAAAGATATTTTTCAAACATACATTAAATGACATTAAAAGAAGCAAGACGTTATTAAACTTTTTGACTGGTGTTTAGTGATAAATAAAAATTCACACTTTCAGAGGAGATAATCCAGGAGAAATACACATTACTTGGTGCTCACTATTCGGTGTATCCTTAGTTAAATGTTACTTTTTAAAACAATTTTACATAATATTTAACAAAAAATGTACATTTGGCTAAACAAGAGCTTTTTACACATAAACTTTGTATCGAAAAAAAATTTGCCTTGAGTTATTTAAAAAAAAAACTATAACACTTTTTTAATTCATAAAATTTTAAATTTCACATTCTTTTCTATGAATTAAAACAAGCATTTTAAAATCAGAAAGAAATAGTGAAAAAAAAAAATGGAAAGAAAAACTTTACTGGGTCAAAAACTATACTGTTTACTTGTCAGAAAGAGACTAAAGTAAAATTAAATGATGGCAACTCAATAATAAAAAAAATTCTACGGGTAATCTGAGTTTTAACCCACTTCTTGGCGACATGTTTTCTACCGTGCGATAACTACGCCGTGTCTTGCTTACCTTTACTTTTAGCTATCGCTCTTCTTGGCAACCCTAGGAGAGAAGAAACGATTTTTCTCTCCTTCGTTTGCCGGAGCTTGCGCATGTTCTGTTCGTTCTTTCTTTTCTCGCTTTCTTATTGGACAAGAAAGGAGAAACATTTAAAAGTTTGAAGTCCCGCGCCTTGAAATTAATTAAATTTCTTGTGTCTCATTAGAGGCCGTTGGATTTCTAAGAGTAACATCGAGTGAGTAAACTTTTTGGGGGGAATATACGAGTGATTTTTTTAATTAGAAACCTTTGTTTTGTATTTAAAAGGAAGTATTTTCTACATTTCTATTGTTTTTTGAATGCACAGACTGTGCTTTGTAGTTAAAAGTAAGTTTTATAGGCCTTGCTTTAGTATTTTAGATGTTTTGAATCTTAATGTTATTTAGTTTCATATTAAATATAAAAGGAAAACATTATTTGACTTCAAAGATTAGTATATTTCTTTAGAAAATCCATTATTAATTTATTTTTTATTTAAAAAAAGGCTGGTTTTGTTTTTAAAAGAAGGTATGTACACAATTTCTTTGCTTCTTGAACGGAATTGTTTTACATGTTTTGATGTTATACATGTTTTAAGGAAATTTATAGCCGGGGGGTTCAGGGGGGGGGCGGAGCTTCCTGAGAAAGAATTTTTTTCTTTTAAAAGCTTTGTATTGCGTAGTGTCTCCTGGACTTAAATCGCGCTCCAGGAGACAAAACGCAAAAGTACGCCAACGTGGCGATATTTTGGAAGCGCGCCAAGAAGGGGGTTAAAACTCAATCGCGCCAATTCTACTCCTTTTTAATTAGCAAGGAAGTTTTTAAATGCATCCTAGATTAATAACTGAAGTGGGTGATCAGAGATTGTAAACATTGATTTTTCCCAAAATCTTGCGATAAACTTTCAGCGGGAATAGTATGGTCAATATAAAAGTTTTTAACAGGAAACAATATCATAGTCCATTTATTCTATCAAAATTACCATTCATTCAATCAAATACACTGGGTGATAATAAGTGCCGTTCTCGACTTAATAATAATTTGCTGTTTACTCCGCAAGTTTTGTAAACGCTGTTTTAAACTATTTATTCCACTGTTATTTTACTAAATTATATTGCAATACATATTATTACTTAAAGTACTTACTTTACTGGGTCTACAAACTGGTAATTGATAATAATGGTACGTCTCATGAGGATTAAAGTATGGACCAACTTTATTAACATATAAAATAACCTAAAAAATTAAGAGACGAAAAATTAATATGGTTGATAATTTATAGATTTAAAATAGCATGTTAAACAAAACACAAAAATTCTCTTGCCGGGTCATAACATAGAAATTTTACAACAAATCAATAAATTACCTTTTCGCCGGAAGCAAAAGCTTCGGCACATTTACTTAACGATAAAACATATACAAAAATTAACAGTTTGAACAATTTTTTATTCATATTAAATGGCAAATATGACAGAAGAATGTAATATTTTAAAGAATTATAAATATGTCAACAAATTAAAAACAGTACATTCGTTGCCAATTCCTGTACGAACAAAATAAAAAGGTCTATTCATTAACACAATTTTAAATAATACCATCAATAAATTTAAATAAATATTTTATATTGCAATTAACAATACATAGTAAACATTATTTAGGTATTTTTAATTTTTTTTAAAATTGATTCATTCAAATTATTTTTAGATTTTCAAAATTTCATGATTTTTTTTTTCGTACATGAATCTGGCATTATTGTTTGTTTATATTTTTGTTATTGTTTGCCTGAGATATGTTTATATGAGGTAAAATGATTTGAGGCAGTTTATTTTCTAAGTTTTTACCACCATTTATTATCCTTTCCCCCCACTTCCCACTAATATAGATGTTTTATTCATGCATCATTGATATTTATGTTTCGATACTACTTTTACTTATGCCTTTCTTTCTAACTAGGCTGTGAATTATTTTATGTGGATAATATTGAGAAATTGGTGTACAGATTAATAAACTAATTAGTTTTTCTTTCTGATTTGATAGCAAATATGAGTAAGATTTGCAGCAACATGGATTTTCATTCTGTCATGGAAACATTTGCTGAGGCTTGGGTTGCTGCAAATACTCATACACCATTAACTGTTGCTGCAGAACAGGTTTGTGGATTTTCTTAACTTTCTATTTCCTGTGGAAAGCAATGCCCTAGATAATTCTTAACTTTAATAACTTTTTAGTGTTTGTTATTTAACATTTATCATTTTAAATTTGCATGTTTATTTGCTGCTTGATCTGGATACTATTTTTAGAAAATACTTCTCAGAAGATCGTCTACATTACAAAACTAATAAACAATTGTAAATGCAACAGCTTTTTGTGATATTAGTAAACTTTAAAAGTGAATCTGCATCTATGAGACAGTATTGAGTGGGGATTGGAGTTTATAAAAGTAAATTTTACTTTCAATAGAAAACATTAATACAGATATTGCAGATGCACTGAGTATTCCTTTCGACCTCAAAATTGTGATTTATTTGCAGGGCATGGCAACACAGTGATTTTAAATTCTGTAATAATAATAGTCATTTGAATTTTTGACATTGCTTATGTTTTATGATAAAATAATTCGTCTGTAAATTGTATGTGTGTGTGTGGTTTAATAAAATGTTCATGTTTTCTTAAATAATTGTGCGTGTTTTATAATGAAGTGAATTTGTTCATAATAAAATGAAACTAACATGCATGCTATGCGTAAAAGATATTAGAAAACAGGGTTTTCTCACCAAAATAGCTCAAAACAAAATTGTACCAACTCTGGTGCATTTGTGACATCTATTCCAAATTATTTTGTTTCAAAGAGTCTTAGTTGCACTTAGTACTATCATCAACATGTGGGTCATTCTCATTCCATGTCAAATCAACAAAAAAAAATTCAATATTCAACCTGACCATTTCTGATTTCAATGAAACTGCCAGAGATCATTCTCTATGATGATATAAATTAGAGCATATTTTTATTTTTTGTTTATCACTTTAAATTTTCATACAGTTAATTATTTAAATTTTGAAAAATCATCATTTTTTGACTTCCATAAATATTTTCAATTTTAAATTTCTCAAGTTCTATCAAACATAGAAAATTTTATGACCACTCATTTTAAAGTTGAGTTTATAAGGTTTAATTTGATATGCAAGTTGACTATGCATAGTTAAAAATTAGTGAAATTTAAAGTTTTTTAGATAATCATTTTTAAAATTTTTGAAAAAATATAAGTTTGTTGTAATATTATAAGCTTAAAATTCTGAAATTTTTAGAGTGGGATCTCAATGGGATCAGGAGTTATGAAGTAAAAGCTGAAAATTACCATACAAATCATTAATAAATAACAAAATAGATAGAATTAAATTGCTATTTTAATGGTAATTTTTGATTTTATTTATTAACTCCTGATCCCATTGGGATCCCACTCTAAAAATTTCTGAATTTTAAGCTTATAATATCACAACAAAAATACAATTTTTTTCAAAATTTTTAAATTTTATTAATTTTAACTATACAGTCCCTGGCCAAATTATTAGACGCACTCCCTTTTCCTTGTGTCAAATCTATTACTAGCTTCATAGAAATATTACTGTGTGAATAACTGCAATTAATTATGTACATCATTTGTAGGATTATAATCAATAAAAAACATGCCTATGACTTTAAAACTCTTTCTTTTTACAAATTAAATGAAAAATGGCTGAAATTGCAAAATTTATAACTTGAAGCTCAAAAAAATGTCAATATTTTTTGGAGCCTCTTTTGGCAGCTATCAGTGTCTCTATTCTTCGCGGCATGCTGTTAATACAAAATTGAAGAGTTTCTTGTATGCGTGGATGACGATTCCATATATGGATAAGATTTTCTATGAGCTAGGTTTTGTTTGTTATGACTTCTTAGTCAATTCTCCAGACCAATATAAAGAGGTTTTCAAAATCAGTTTATACTAAAGCTAAAATGATGGTTTCCAAATGAAGAACCATTTGTATTTTTGCAAGGTAAAGCTTTTTGTTAAATAGCACGATCCGTCAAAGTCTGCTTTCAATAAAAAATATCCTTGTGTTGAACTGCTCCCGGTAATTCGTCAGACATGAATACC
This sequence comes from Maratus speculifer, assembly GCA_964019185.1. Taxonomy (NCBI): domain Eukaryota; kingdom Metazoa; phylum Arthropoda; class Arachnida; order Araneae; family Salticidae; genus Maratus; species Maratus speculifer. The sequence continues at coordinate 139,003,901 of OZ025302.1, read as the reverse complement.
ATTGAAAATGTTTGGGAGCTAATGAAGAAAAAACTGGACAAAGAGCTCATAACGAGCAAAACACAGCTCATAGAAAAACTTATCCGTGTCTGGAAACATCACTCACACATGCAAGAAACATTTCAATTTTGTACTAACAGCATGCCATGAAGAATAGAGGTACTGATTGCCGCAAAAGGAGACTCCAAAAAATATTGACATTTTTTTTAATTTAATGTTTTAAGTTTTACAATTTTAGCAATTGTTAATTTAATTTACAAAAATCAATAATTTTAAAGTCATTGGCATGCTTTTAATTTATTATAATCCTACAGATGATGTATATAATCAATTGCAACTATTGGCATAGTAATATCTCTATGAAACTTGTAATATGATTCGACACAAGATATTATGAGTGCATCTAATAATTTGGCCAGGGACTGTACATAGTCAACTTGCATATCAAATTAAACTTTATAAACACTTCTTTGAAATGAGTGGTCATAAAATTTTCTATGTTTGATAGAACTTCAGAAATTCAAAATTAAAAACATGTAAGCAAGCTAAGAAAAGATGATTTTTCAAAATTTAAATAAATAACTACATGAAATTTTGATGCGAGAAAAAAAAAATTGTGAACATATATTCTCATTTATATCATCAGGCAGAATGATTCCTGAGAATTTCATCAAAATCTGAAAGGGTCAGATTGAGTCACTGGTTGATTTGCCATGGAATGACCCATGTGCTAAAGTTCATAGTCAAATTGACAACGAAAATTGATATCAAATATGAGCAACACTGTCAATAATGTAGTTTGAATTATATGAGAATTACAATAGTGGTTGCAACAATAAAGATTATTATGTGCCAAACCATGCACATTAAAATATGTCAATGGATTCACCCAATTATGTTAGTTTCTTCACCAAGATTAGGATGTTGCATCGGTCTAATCACTGCTGAGAAGTGAAAAAATAAAATAAAAATAACTGAAATTTCTCAAGGATTCTGCCTATTCGGCCATGTTACCGAATATTCGGTTAGGCCGAATATCAAACTATTCAGTTGAGCTGAATATTCAGCTTGGCCAAATATTCGGTTTGGCTGAATACCAAAGTATTCGGCTGAAACCAATACTTAATATAGCCTTTTAAAACACATTTTTTAAAACTTTTCACAATTTCTACCTTTTAATTGTCAATTTATAAATATATTTAATATAATTAGAAAGAAAATCCTATTTAAATAAAATAGAATGTTTTTACATTATTTATTTGCTGTTTGTAAAGTATAACTTAAGAAAATTGACTATGAGAAGGCTTAAAATGGTGATTTATTAGGATTCTACTTAGGAATAAATGATGCGAATGCAGATGCAAGTTCCTAAATTTTATTTAGTAAAAATCTGTTTTTTGCTTTTCCCAAATAAAAGTCCTTAAACAAGAAAGAAAAACTTTTGAGATTAGTAATAGCTATCAGGACAGACAATTTTTGTTCATGAAACCATAATCATAATCAACTTATTGAGTCATAAGAACATTGTATTTCATCTCACTCTAGATCAAACTTGTGTTTTCGTTTCTTGCATTAACAATAAATAAGATATCATAACTATATTTTTAACTCACATGCTCTGATTTCTGTAAAATATGATATGATGGGAAGGATTGCAAATGCCACCATTCATAAGAAAAGAACTATGAGCTAGACATTCCTTTATTCATAATTAAGTTGAAATTATACACATTTTATATTGAAAAAAATCTGCCTTGAGTTATTTAAAAAGAACTATTATGAGACTATGCAGTTTTTCTTCAACCATTTTTTCATTATTCCTCTTTGATTTTAAAATGTTTATTTCAATTCATAAAAAAAATCTTGATATTTAAAATTTTATTAATTAAAAAAATTTCTTAATTGTGCTTCTTAAATAAATAAAGGCAGAATTTTTTCAATACTAAATGTTCTTATAAAAAGCTCTTGTTTATCAAAATATAAGTTTCTCTTATTAAATATTATGTAAAATTGTTTTAAAAAGTAACATTTTAATTACTTTAAACTTTGAAATATAAAAAGTATTTGGAAAGCCGAATATTCGTTATTTGGCTGAGTAGTTACTATTCGGTCTTCGGCCCAACAATTACTATTCGGCTTGCCAAATATTCGGTATTCGGTTCAGCTGTCGGCCGAATATTGGGCATTCGTTATTCGGCCAAAATCACTATTCGGTGCATCCCTATCAGGGATGAATGAATTTTGTGGAAGTCTTTTACAAACTGAAGCCATAAGAAATATGCTAAAAAAGATTTATGCATTTTTTATTTATTTATTTCATATTTTTTACTGCTTATTTAAACAGTTAAGACAAATTTTATCATATCTAAGACTCAGATAGGCCTTTATCTCGTATTCGATTTAGGCACAGATGTCATATACATACCAGATTTGGTGAGATTTGTTATTCAATGCCAATTTGCTGAATACCTCAATTTTGAATACCAGTTAAAGTATATTTAATATTATTTTCTGTTTTTTTTTTTTTTTTTTTTTTTTTTTTTTTTAAGTAATAAATAAATAATAGTTTAATTAACTATAATAACTATAAAACAAAACAATTTATGCAATTAAAAGAAAGAAAATATAAGTAAATAAATAATTTATTAAACTGGGTTGTCAAACCAAATAACATCATTTTGACACGAATTAGCAACCCTGTATGTATATGACAACTGTGTTCCAATTTATTGTAGAAGGCAAACCGTTGACATCATCTAAGAGATTATAATTTTTCGTGTTGTTGATTAATAACCAAAGTATTGGCAGTAAGTATTGTATGGAATTGTATTACTTAAGTAAGATTAATAAACATAAAAAAAATATTTAAACTTATCAAAAAAAAAATTTGTGAAGTCGAGTCTGAGATGAGTGTTTTTCTTGTATTGAAATAAAACTTATTTTATAAAAATCGTCAAAAATATTTTCAGTTTCTAACACCTTTTTGGACATTATATTGTTTTAAAGCTACTGACACATTATCCGGGTGATGGACTGCCAAAAATGGTTGACAACTGCCAAACTTGTTCATCAATGCCAATCATGTTCAGAATAGTAATTTAAAATTATTAAATACATAACACTGTTAAAAATTATAACTAATGTAAAATAGAAATAAAAAAAAGATAAAGAATTTATAGCAAATATACTTTAATAAATAAATAAATAATAAAAATGTAAATTATAATTAATAAATAAACTATGAACAATAGTAAGTAAATAAACTGTAATAAACATGCTTGTCAAATTCATAAGTATCACAAAAAACGCTAATTTTTGTCCATAGATCTCAAAAAACGGCAAACTTCAACAAAAGATTTCGAAAAAAGACAAATTTTGTAAACAAATCGTGAAAAATCGGCAAATTTCATCAAAAGATTACGAGAAAACGACAAAATTTGTCAAAAGATCACAAAACCCCCACAAATTTTGTCAAGGTATCACAAAAAATGCAAATTTCTTTAAAGGATCACAAAAAACGGCAAATTTTGTCAAAAGATCTTAAAAAATAGCAAATTTTGCTTAAGATCGTGAAAAAACAACAAATTTTGTCAAAAAATCCCGAAAAATGGCAAATTTCGTCAAAAGAACCCAAAAAAGAAGGCAAATTTTATAAACAGATCGCAAAAAAATGACAAACATTCGCAAAAAATTGGGAATAAACGACAAATTTCGTCAAAAAGTTGCAAGAAAACGACAAATTTTGTCAGAAGATTGCGAAAAACCATAAAATTCGTCCAGAGATCACAAAAAAAAAAACGTGAATTTTGTCAAAAAATTGCAAAAAACGCCAAATTTTGTAAAAAAAAAAAAATCTTTGAAAATGGCGAATTTTGTCAAAAATTTTTTAAAAATGGCAAGTTTCGTCAAAAAATTGTGAAAAAAATGCTAATTTTGTCAAAAGATCGCGAAAAAATGCAAATTTTTATCAATTGGGTGTAAGAAAAAAAAAATAAATCCCGAGTGGATTTTTTCCCCTTTTCAGACAACATATGGCAGTGTTAAAGTTTTTGAGGATAAAAATAACTTATTTTAAAAGTATTTTTCCTTTATGTTAATCACAAATACTTGGGATATTTGAGTACATGTAACATAATGCAATGGACTGCAAAGAGAGCAATTGTCCTTAAGTTCTACAGACTGTTTTTAAAGTTTATACTTGTGTTGCAGACTGCCGAAAAAATTCTGTTGCTGGGGACTTGACAAAATTATCCAAGAATTTTGTATTTTAAATCTCAAAAGATTTGGTTAGGCTGTTTTTGCTCTGTTATATGCAGACAGACTGAACGACGACTATAGATGCAATGTATTTATATAACTACGAGTGCACCTATAAATATTCAGATCTTGGTCTAATAGTGTACAGTATTTTGGATACAGTATAGTAGCCAAAATCTTTTGTGTGTTCCTGTAAATACTATCTGCTTTCTATTATACAGGAAATAACTTGTAGTTATCCTCAGAAATGTATATCAATTTCATAAAATTTTAAATAGTTTAATACAATTAAAACGTGCAGCAAACAATATTCTCAATATACATAATGGAATACTTTTGTGTGTCCCTATAAATCAATAACAAATATTCTTTGTACCGCAAATTGTACAGAATGTATAATATAATATATACTTCATAGATGCACATAAATTTTATTATGTTCAAAAGAGTGTAACACCATTAAAATGTATTTGAAACTTTTTTTTTGCATTGATCGTAATGTAATGTAATACTTTTGATTGTCCCTGTAATTGAATTGTGCATCTGATTTTCTTAAATTTTAAAATGACTCAACAATAATATGTAATAATTAAATATTTTAAATTTCAAAGGATTCGGCTGGGTAGTTTTTGCATTGTTATATGCAGACAGAAAGACAGATGGATTGAACGACAACTATAGGTGCTACGTGTTTACATAATTACAAAAGCACCTAAAAATGAGACAATGCAAGTGCAGGGTACATCTTGGAGGTCAAGGGGTAAATGTGCAATCAGTCCCAGAATTGTAGTACTCATCTCATATTATGTATTTTTTCTATTATTTTTTCCCTAGAACTTCTACACTTTTTTTTTTAATAACTACAAAATATCAAATGTGCCCCATAAATTCGGCACTCTCATTAAAAAAACTAATGAGGAATTAAACAACAAGTTTTATCCTAGTTTAAATTTAAATTATTTAAATATAATAGAAAGATCCTAATTTTGTTCAAAGAAGGAGTTGCAAAAAAAAATAAAGCACTCAAAAATATCAAACTTTACATGCAAAAGATTTCTCTGGCAATTTTACATGTAACATACAAACTCCTCTTTTTTTTTTAAATATAGATTTACTGAAAATATTTTATAATGGTAAGTTTTGATTATGAAATAAGATATTGTTGTTATATTGTTAAATAGCTTCATATTACAATCTTCTAATGTAATTTTAAATTAATTTATTTATATACATTTAGGGTTTAATAAATGGTCCTAATAATCATGGTCCACCCAGTCGAGCTCTTCCAGCTCATTCAGCTTCTAGTCATCCATCTGGACAAACAGTTCCTAATCATCCACCTGCAGCTCACAGTACTCCAGTTATTGGATCTATAAATCTTGAAACAGTTCACCATGATTTACCAGCAGTCACCCATAACCAAAGTCCAGTTCATCATACAAATTCTGTGCCAGGCCCACTCCAAGATACTTCACCTGAACGAAAAGATATTGAATGTTTATCACCTGAAAGTGACTGTAGAATTGTGGATCGAAGTTCGGAAGATTCTCCAAATAATATTGCCGATATACGATCATCTTTTGCTACTTTGTCAAAACCTCATGGTAGAATTATATTTTAGTTCATATTAAAACTGTTTTTAATTTCTCTTTTTGTTCACATATTTTCATTATAGACTTTTCTGTCATTACTTAAATCAAAATTTATTTTTGAATAATTGTCAAAAACAAGTTGATCTTTTTAGAAATACATGATTGTAACCACGACTTGCAATATGTTTTTACTTTTATTGCTCACACGTCACTTAAAAAAATTATGTAATTTCAATTTTTACATCATCGAATACTTTGAGCATGGGATATAGTTTTGAATGAAATTATTTGAAGACTGTAGATAATGTAATGATTTTTAATGTAATTTTCAAGAAAATTTTTTAAAAATTTATTTTAACAATGAACATTTGTTAACTTTGTTAATGATAGTTTTTACAATCAGAATTGATTGCTCAGAATGAATTTATATAGGCCGAAATTAACATTTTTACCCAATAGCCACTGGCCACTGCACAGATTTTTTTCACTGGCCAGTTTTTTTTATTTACTGGCCAGCAAAAAAAAACACTAACATTTTATACAAAATTGTTTTTTCTTTTTTTGAACTATCAACATTGTAATTTATTAATATCTTATACTTACCATTCGACTAAAAAAAACTGGCATTACATCTAATGCAAAAATATTGCTGCAGTCAAAATAAAATGTAATCAAACAGAAAATTTAAAAATTGCATTAATAACCAAATTGAAATACAGGAACTCGGCAATCCGCGTTAATGGGATCCCACAAAATACACGTAAGGAATTTTCCATATCTCACTTAAAAAATGTTTCAAAACTAAAATTTATTAAATAATAATAATAAAAAGTTGCATAAAGAACACACAAAACTACTCTGAATTTGCATTAACAGAAGGCGTAAAATCAAGGATTTCTGAAACTTAATTTAAAGCAACATTGAAAATTTGAATGTATTACATAATCAAACATAAACTTAAAAAATTGCATTAATAACCAAACTGAAATACAGGAACTCAACTCGGCAATCTGCGTTAATGGGGGTCCCGCAAAACCCCACATAAATCGTAAAATACGCGTAAACGGAGGTTTCCCAAATCTCACTTAGAAAATGTTTCAAAATTAAAAATTATTAAATAATAATAATAATAAGTTACATAAAGAACGCACAAAACTACTCTGAATTCACTTTAACTTAATGGAAAGCGTAACATCGAGGATTTCTGAAACTTAATTTAAAGCAACATTGAAAATTTGAATATATTACATAATCAAACATAAACTTAAAAAATTACATTAATAACCAAATTGAAATACAGGAACTCGGCAATCCGCATTAATGGAGACCACAAAACTCAACATAAATCGTAAAATGCGCATAAACAGAAACTTCCATGTCTCACTTAAAAAATGTTTCAAAATTTAAATTTATTAAATAATAATAATAATAAAAAGCTACTTACAAAACTACTTCGAATTTGCGTTAACGGAAGACGTAACATCGAGCATTTCTGAAACTTAAATTAACTTTAAAAATTTGAAAAAATTATGTAATCAACAGAAAATTAAAAAATTGCATTAATAACCAATCTGAAATACAGGAACTCGGCAATCCGCGTTAACGGAGCCCGCAAAACCCAACATAAATCATAAAATATGCGTAAATGGATGCTTTCATATCTCACTTAGAAAATGTTTACAAATTAAAATTTATTGAATAATAATAATAATAATAATAATAAGTTACATAATGAACACAAAAAACTACTTTGATTTCGTGTTAACGGAAGTCGTAACATCGAAGATTTCTGAAACTTAATTTAAAGCAACATTGATAATTTGAATTTCTAGCTTCAGTTTCTCAAACTATACGATAAGTCGGAACACGTGCAAATATGGTATCGCTCTTCTTGTCCTTACACATTAGCGCATAATAAAATGAGAGACAGGTGCATGCTTATGTGAAGTGAGGGTCCTTTTAATCCCCCCCCCTTCACCACCTCTTCTCCTTTCCAGGAGAGCGAGATTCATGACCTTTGAACCAATAAGAATTAGCTACCTAGTTTCTCTTCTTCCGGTCGGGAGAATCGATCAGGATGCCGTAAATTCGGAATGAATTTTACCCTTTTACTCACCGGCATCCATAAATCTTTCAACCATCGCGCGTTTGGCGAGTGGTGCTCATTAAATTTGGCGAGTGACGATAATAAAGTTAATCGCCACGTTTTAAAAGTTACTCGACGATTGGCGAGTGCTAATTTTGTGCTATACGAATTTAAAAATATTTTCTTTTGTTTTTTCTTTTCTTTCTTTCTTTTGTTTTCTTTATTTTTCTTTAAAAAAAAAATCAATGTTTTGTAATTGGTTTCAATGATTGTACCTTTTTCTCAAGAATTACTGAAGCAATTTCTATATTTTTTTTTCAATTAGTTTTGGCAGTAGCAAAACCATAAATTGATCATTCAGCAAAAGATTAAAATATACATTAGTTAAGCAATTAAAAGAAAATAAAACTGACTTTTTAAAAATTAATGCAACTGTTGCATTTTAATTTTAATAATTAAATATATATATATATATAGTTTGTATATGTCAAAAATTATTTAAAAAGCATATTGAAAATGTTTTTAATAGTTCCTAAGATAAAGATGCATCAATATCAAGTGTTTTATGTATGATTTTGTAACTGCTGTTTCTCTTTCATTATATTTGCATTTATTTTACAATTGATTAATATAGTGGAATTGGAAATTAAGCTCTACATTTGGGTAAGAAGTATTTTAATGTGTAAAAAATTATCCAAGTTTCTGGTTCATTAATTAAAATTATAAAATTTGGTTAGCGGCTTGTAATCTCTATTTTTTTAGTGGGCACATTTTTAATGGCCAACAAAAAATAAATAATACAATTATTAATTTTTTTTTTTTTTTTTTTTTTTTTTTAACTAAATATTTGTTTATTTATCATTTCCGAAAGGTAACAAATACGAAAAACAAACTTTAAAAAATCTTAAAATTTTGTGTTGGGTGGAGGGTTAATAAATTTGGATGATTGATCATTTGTTTATAATTACTTCAAAGTTTGGATGATTGATCATTTGTTTATAATTACTTCAAAGTTTGGATGAAATGATGTATTCAGCCTTATTGACAAATGTTTTAGTTAGATATTTTTGCCAAATACTTTGGTTATGACTTAAGAATTACAGTAAAACCTCCATAACGGACACTCCCAAATAGCAGACACATCTATTTAACGGACAGTTTACCGATCCCCACTCCCAAAATCTAAATTTTTGTATGTTTAACCTCTGAATAACAGACATTCCGAATAGCGGACAGTAATTTTAGCGATAAAGTATTGAAAATTGTTTTTTATCTAAGAAAAAAAACTAAAAAGTCTCTAAATTTGTCAGGGCAATGTGTCAAAACTTTGTGATCACAGATAAATGTAGACAGTGGGCCGGAAAAAATCTTCCCTCCCACGTCCAGTATTAAATTCAGGAAATGGTCCGGAGGGACATTACCTCCCGGAGCATCACAATGTCCCCCCCCCCCCCCAATCCCCTCCGTAAGATTTAAGATTTTATGCTTTTAAGAAGTGGCAAAATACAGTGAACAGTTACATTTTTTTTATTATTTTTTTTAATGAATCAGAAAAATCAAAACTATTGACATTTAAAATTTCACATTGAAAAAAAAATGACATGGACTCTTGAAATGCAAGAGGAAACTTTTTAAATACATATTTTTCATAAGTATATAATAAACAGTGTACAAAGGTATATACCGTTTTACTTAAATTTTATTGCTTAAAAAATTATTTTAATTTCTGATTAATCATATAGTAGAATTTTAGGACATATACAAGTCAATTAATGAAACTTTGAGCATTTCTTAGCAATTTTTTAATCTACAAGGTATTTCCCAATAGCGGACAGTTTACGCGCTCCCGAGGTGTCCGTTATTTGGAGGTTTTACTGTATATGGAAGAAGTGATATTAAAAGTATGTTAGTAACAAATTGCAAAAGAAAATATAATGCATTACTATATTATGATACTAGAAAATTTATGTTTTATGAGCAATTTTATGAAAAATTTTAATTATATTATAATCTTGATTCCATACAAATGAGAAAATTGCTATGAAAACATAAGGTACTTTTTGGTTAATTGGGCTCCAGTTATATATACATACATATATGTATACATATGTTGTATATGCACATATATACATGTATACTCACAAATATTTGTACATATGTATATTTGCATATGTATAGACATATATATGTATACATAACACTGGTGTGCAGCTAACTGAAAAGTACCAAATATAATGTTTTTTAAGTAAAAATTTTCTTTTTAAATTTTCTATTTGAAAAGTTGTCCTTCTAACAGAAATTGCTTACAGAGATAGATAAAAATGCATATGAAATATCATCTAAGGCAGTTATCGTTTAAATAGTAAATACAAGTATGGTATTAGAAGAAAAATTTTAATGATTTAACTTTTCATTAAAAATACTATTGCGTTGTAAATACTTTCTTCCCATTTATATATTATGTACATGATTTATAATTTTAGGTAAATCTTTACCTGTGCATTGCATTGTTGAACAGATTCCAGGTCCACAAGCATGTGGACAACATGTTGAACTTGACAGTTATGCCATTGTACCGTGTGACACACCATTCAATGATTTAGTTAGAACTGCCCTGGGAAAACTTGGTTATTCAACATCTCAGATATTAGGAGCAAAAGGTAAGATCTGTATTATCTTCTTCTTTCTTTCTTTTTTTTAATCTCTGGATATAAAATGTTTAATTTTTAATTACAGTCATTTTATCATTGAAATTTTCTACTCATTTTAAAATTCATGTTAGTTTTTAATAAATTTTTAAAGTTTAAATAAAAAATGAAATTAACCATTGGATACTTTTATGCTAAAAAGGTGCTGGTGATAACCTATCAGTTTCCAAATATTGTTCCGTTAGCCATAACTTATATACCTTTTCACTCATTTCTTTTTAAATATATAACTTAATTTAAAATACACATATTATATACATTTAAAATAACACCTTTCACACATTTCATAAGGGAAAAAAAAAATCTTGCTGGCTTGACTTACTGGTGAAGATAGATTTCGAATTTAAGTACTGACTTCACCAATAAAAACTAAATCCAAATTATAGATAAATACTATTTAACAATTTTATCTGGCCATTTTTGATGAACCTTTAATTTCATTTTTCAGTAAAAATGTTAGTTATACAATCTATAATAAGGGCTGTGCAAATATAACATTATCAATTTTTGGTAATATTCTCCCCCCCCCCCCCCCCCACACACACACACGAGAAAAAGATAAAAGAAAGGTTTGTAGGATTATAGGGCAACATGAGATTTCTCAGCAAATACACAAACATTGTGAGGTATGTGAAATTTGCACTGATCCATTTTCCTTCAGAGTCATCTCACTAGAGGGCAGCACTAGAGCTGTCCCATGCAACTGTACATCCAACTATGATAGTGAACTTTAAGCAAGTAAGTATGGAGACTAGCGCCAGATGGCAGCACCAAACATTTAAAATCTCCATACATATGAACATAAATGCAAGCTCAGCTGATTGCCTTTGTTTCAAGAGGTTGAGAACTTTCAGATACTTTTGAAGGACCCTTAGTTTTGAAATAGGTCCTCAGAGGGAAAGACATGCCTTCCCTTTCTGTGTTTTACCTTTATGTAACAAAGGAAAGCTAATCCAGCTTCCTGAAAAAAAATACACTGAGAGGACCTGTCTTAAAAATTCAATATTACTGTTCTTAACATTAATCTAACTACATTTTATTTTGTTTGTTTTAGTATAATAATCAAGAAATAAATTTTTCAAGTGTGTTATATGCGTGTCAACTGGATTTTCTTGTTCCACCTTCTACACAAGTACAATGTGTCTTCCATTATTGCCTTCTGTTTACTATCTACTGTGATCAGGTAGGATCTATCCAATTTTATACTTAGTGACATTGTGGAATAATACTGAAATTAACAATAATTTCTTCTATCACTGTTCCCACATTCAACAGATTATGAGACTGAAAAGGGAACGTGATAGACTTTTTTACCTTTAATAAATAAACAAAACAAACCCAGTAATAAAAAAAAAAAAAAAACTGATTAACATTTTATTTTCATGTATGATATATTATATATAAGTTATATGATTAATACTGAAAAATACTGAACTGATATTATATAAAATAAATAAATAAGGAAAGTCACGGATCTTCCTTACAAGAGCAATCAATTTATATTATATATTTATATATTAATTATATGCTAAAGTGTATAAATTGCTGAGTAACTGATTTATTATTGATTTATCAAGATACATTGTTTAATATATATATACACAATGGCCATGAGTAGGGATCTCACCTCCATTGAGAAACTAAATAATTCTAATTATTCAAATTGGTCCTTTAAGATTCAAAATTTGCTCATCAAAGATGATTTATTTAAATTTGTCCTTAATGATCCACCTGAGACACCAGACGAAACATACATACGTGACAGCGCGAAAGCAAAGGCCATTATTAACTTAAGTATCGAGGACAACCAGATAATTCACGTAAAGCACTTAGAAAACCCCAAACAAATTTGGGACAAATTAAAAGAAATTCATTTACGTGCTAATTTGAGCTCCAAGCTCTTCTTACTGAGAAAATTTTATTCTCAGAAATTACCTGAGAATGGCAACATGATAGATCATATCAACGAAATACTCACGATCAAAGATCGTCTCTCTGCAATAGGAGAGGATATTAAGGAGTCTCACATTGTTGCTATCCTCTTGTGCTCACTCCCACAGTCTTACGCACCATTGATAACTGCACTCGAAAGCAGAGATCAAGAGGATTTAACAATTGATCTCATTAAAAATAAATTAATTGGAGAATTTACGCATCGGGTTGAAGCTAAAAATGCAAATTTGCACCCCAGAGACACAGCGTACAACGCTGAAACCAGATATATGGGTTCCCGTCCCAAAGGTACTACATACAAAAATAATAATTCAAACAGATCTAAAAAATTCTGTAACTTTTGCTCCCGTAACGGCCACATCAGAAGCGAATGCTTCCAATTGAAAAATAAAGAAAAACAGAATTCACAGAAGAATGCTTATAAAAACGAATTCAACAAAAATAAAACTTACAATAATAACAATAAAGGCCAAGACAATAAAGACCACTCATCCAACTACTGTTTCAACAGTAAGATAGAAATTATGGATGAGAAAAACGAATCGGATCTTCCTCCTTCCCCGATAGAACACACACTTAAAAATGAACTGGTACTAGTAAACAAATTACATGAAACTAACCCTCATTCATACATAATCGACTCAGGTTGTACTAGACATGTTACGTCCACAACAGAGCACTTCACAACATTTAAACCCGGAAATTTCGGTAACATTACCATTGCTAATGGGAAAAAATTAAACTCTCAAGGTATGGGCGATGTAACACTTAACTCAGGTCTAAAAAATAGCATAACTCTCAAGGATGTTCTTTATTGTCCGGAATTAAAGGGTAATCTTTTGTCAGTTAAAAAGGCAATTGATAATGATATAAAAGTAATTTTTGAAGGAGAAACATGTTTATTTGTCAAAGACAACAACACTATCTTGACCGCAAAATTGAATAATAATCTTTATGAGATAAACCCAACGGACGAATATGGTTACATTTTAAGTACACAAACATCATGCGATAATGAAAATTGCATTTACATTTGGCATCGCAGATTAGGTCATAAAAATTTTGAAGCAATTAGACATTTAGTTAACCATAAGCTAGCAGAAGGGATAACCACAAACAATTGCAAACACAAAACATACTGCACTAAGTGTATCGAAGGTAAACTATCAGTTTCGCCTTACCCTAAATCGGCTAAAAACAGAAGTGTAGAAATCTGTTCCCGAACACATTCGGATATTTGTGGACCCATGGAAACAATGACCCCTGGCGGGAAGCGCTATTTCATAACATTCACAGATGATTATAGTAGATTTACTGTAACGTATTTGTTAGCACATAAATCTGAAGCGGTAGAAAAGCTAAAGCAATATGTAGCCCTTACGAAGAATAAATTTGGAAAAACAATTAAATCTATAAGATCGGATAATGCCAAAGAATACCTTGGTGAAAATTTCGAAAAATACTTAGCTGAAAATGGCATTGAACGGGAATTAAGCGTACCTTATTCAAGCCCTCAGAACGGCGTCTCAGAGCGGAAAAATAGGACAATTGTGGAAATGGCACGTACTATGCTTTCTGACGCGAAATTACCTAGGCAATTCTGGGGCGAAGCAGTAATGACGGCCACATACCTAATTAACCGACTACCTACTAATGCAAACGAGAATCGCGCAACACCATACGAGTTATGGAATAACCGAAAGCCCGACCTATCTAATATCAAAACATTCGGATGTAAGGCATTCGCCTACATAGATAAATCAAAAAGAACCAAATTTGACGAGAAGGCTATTGAAGGAGTATTTATGGGTTATGATTTTCGTAGTAAAGGGTATAGAATTCATACCGGAAATAATAACATAATGATCTCGAGAACCGTTAAATTCCTTGAAGAGGGCATTGATCGGGAAGAAATTAATGACACGACAGAAATCGAAAACAGTGCGCGATTACCTACCGAAAGTATCGAATTTGATTTAACGAATGAGAACGAAGAGAAAATCGTAAATCCAACGCAAAATGATCCCGAACCTAGAAGGTCGCTAAGAGAAAATAAAGGTATACCACCGAACCGTTTTGGAATAACAGCTAACCTATGCAAAATTGAAGAACCCAGGTCGTGGGCTGATTTACAAAATATTGAGGACACTGAAATTAAAAATAAATGGTTGGAGGCGACCGATGAAGAAATAAAATCATTGCACAGAAACAAAACTTGGAAATTAATTAAAGCCGTACCCGGTAAACGCATCATAGGTTCGAGGTGGACCTTTAAGGCAAAAAGAGGGGCAGATGGAACCATAGAGAGATATAAAGCGAGATTGGTCGCTAAGGGATACTCTCAAAAATATGGATGCGATTACGACGAAACTTACGCTCCAGTCGTGTCACATACCACACTCAGAGCGTTTTTAAATGCAGCTGTTTATAAGAATCTAGAAGTGACACATTTAGACGTGAAAACTGCATTTCTACACGGCGATCTTGAGGAGGAAGTATTTATGCATCAACCGGAGGGATATGTACAAGTTGGGGAGGAAGAGAAAGTATGTAAGCTAAACAAAGCAATTTATGGCCTTAAGCAGGCAGCTAGGGCATGGAATTTGAAAATTAGTCAGTCGTTAAGAAATTTAAAATTTACGGAATGTGAATCAGACCAATGCCTGTTCAAAAGGACTAAAAACGGAAAAATCGCTTACGTAATTGTGTACGTGGATGACATTCTTGTAGCGGGAAATAAAGATGACACACACGAGATTTACACCCAATTATCTAAGGAATATGAGATTAAAAATTTAGGACCGGTTAATCAATACTTGGGTATCAATATAAAAAGAACAGAAAATGGGAATTTCGAACTTGATCAGGAACATAAGATAATTGAAATCGGAGAAAAATTCAATTTAACCCTTAGTAAACCCACTTACACACCGATGTGCACAAATTATTTCAGTTTAGATCCCGACGGAACACTATTAGATGATAATAAAAAATATAGACAGGCAATTGGGGGGTTACTATACATCGCAACACTGACTAGGCCCGACATATCGGCAGCAGTAAACATATTGGGAAGGAGGAATGAATCTCCAAGACAAACTGACTGGGAAGCTGTTGAAAAAGTCATTAGGTATCTATTGACTACCAGACGAATAAAATTCGTTATTGATAAGTCGAAACCGCCAGTGTTGACAGTCTATAGCGACTCAGACTGGGCGAATGATCGGGACGACAGGAAGTCAACGACGGGGAACCTATTCATGTTGGGCAATAATGTGCTAGCCTGGGCCTCTAAGAAACAATCCAGCGTCGCACTGTCTTCCACTGAAAGCGAATATGTTGCACTTTCCACTGCAACACAAGAAATAAAATGGCTACTCACAATACTCAGTGACTTGGAACTTAACCAAGAATTACCCATAACCGTATATGAGGACAATTTGCCTGCCATTGGATTGACTAAAATCGAAAAGGCACATACCAAGTCAAAGCACATTGACGTGAAATTTCATCACATCAAACACCAGCACGAATGTGGCATAATTAAAATTATTTACTGTCCTACGGAAAAAATGCTAGCTGATGTTCTCACCAAGCCCGTCTCTAAAATTAAACTGGAGAAGCTTAGGCTTCAGTTCCAATTAAAGATGTTGTAGATTTGCTTCGAAAAGGAGGAATGTAGGATTATAGGGCAACATGAGATTTCTCAGCAAATACACAAACATTGTGAGGTATGTGAAATTTGCACTGATCCATTTTCCTTCAGAGTCATCTCACTAGAGGGCAGCACTAGAGCTGTCCCATGCAACTGTACATCCAACTATGATAGTGAACTTTAAGCAAGTAAGTATGGAGACTAGCGCCAGATGGCAGCACCAAACATTTAAAATCTCCATACATATGAACATAAATGCAAGCTCAGCTGATTGCCTTTGTTTCAAGAGGTTGAGAACTTTCAGATACTTTTGAAGGACCCTTAGTTTTGAAATAGGTCCTCAGAGGGAAAGACATGCCTTCCCTTTCTGTGTTTTACCTTTATGTAACAAAGGAAAGCTAATCCAGCTTCCTGAAAAAAAATACACTGAGAGGACCTGTCTTAAAAATTCAATATTACTGTTCTTAACATTAATCTAACTACATTTTATTTTGTTTGTTTTAGTATAATAATCAAAAAATAAATTTTTCAAGTGTGTTATATGCGTGTCAACTGGATTTTCTTGTTCCACCTTCTACACAAGTACAATGTGTCTTCCATTATTGCCTTCTGTTTACTATCTACTGTGATCAGGTAGGATCTATCCAATTTTATACTTAGTGACATAGTGGAATAATACTGAAATTAACAATAATTTCTTCTATCACTGTTCCCACATTCAACAAGGTTGTTATAATAAATTTAAATTCTTATGTAAGCAAATATGTTGTAAAATTCCAACTTAAGGATTTGTTAATCATTGTACATTTAGCTATATAATAAATAAAGAATGGAGAGTGTTAACCAATTGTGATTAAAGTGAAATTTGGAGTCATAACTCATATAGTTTCTAGTTTTTCTCTCTCTCTGTCTCTGTCTCTCACCCTGTCTTAGTATTACTTATTACAGACTTCTTAATTGTTATCTGACATCATTGTAGCTGTTTTAATACCTTTATATTGTGTCTGTCTTATGGAATCTTACTTTATCACTTCTACTTGCCTTAATGCATGATATTTTCTTTATCAGATTATTTTCATTTTAGCCTTTATTTTTTTATTTTAATTTGAGGCACTCTGTATCTTAACATAAGCATTGTCATTTTTTTAAATCTATAGTCTACTTTATTTCTAGGTTGTATTCAAATAAAAAAGTGGAAACCTTTAGCTTTTGATCAAATAACAGAAAATCCAGAAGCAACAGTTGCTGATATTCTAGGAGAATTGAGTACTGTTGCATCGCTGCATGTACGACTTTATAGGTAATTTTAATTCTCTCTGCATAGTTATTTTCTAATGTTATGTAATTTTATTCCATGTGGAATTTCCAATAAATTATTGAAAAGAGATTTTATTCTATTGCAATTTTCAAAATTTCAATAGAAATGTATAAAACATTTTTATTAAATTCTTATTTTATTTCTTTAAGCACTCATTACATGCATCTTAAAAGAAACATTAACCTTTTATGTTGTAGCAACTACAATTTGAAAAAATTAAATATGAGAAATACTAACTAGTATTTTTAAGTATATAAAAGATTAATTAATTATGAATAAAAAATAAAAGACTTATAAGCTTCAAAAATTGAATATTTCCTGCAGGAATTATAATTTTTTACAGAATAAAAGATATTCATGTGTAAGAATAGTATGAAAGGTTCTGAAAGCGTAATATTACAGCAGTGTCATTCATGATTTTCCTTTTTTCGATTTTTTTCTTTTACACTTATTCTCATTATGGTTTTGATTAACTCTAATTCATTTTAATGGAAAAGTGTTTTGTTTATAAACAAATCAGTAGAATTAACAATAATGTATGTCATATTTTATCATTTCTTCTTATTGTGATAGATATTAAAATGTTTTAAATTTTAAAAATATTTAATAAATTCAATATTTTTATTTACATGTTTTTTAAAAGTATTTAAAATATAGTGTAACTATTGATAGATATACAAGTTTTTCATAGTGAAAGTATATTACATCTTAAAGCTAAAATTTTGATCTTTCCATTTGTTTGTTGTTTTTTAAGGGCCCCTTGAGAAACATGTAAACAATTCTTTATTGCATGTCTATTTATTTAATTTTGTCAAATAACTTTCCCTTACTTTAATTTTGATTTTTTTCAATCTTTTTGTTAATTCCTTTATGTCCCAAATTAAAATTTTGAATTAATGAAAATTTCATCTTCTAAAGCATTTTTCACAAATTCTTAAAACTACATTAAAAGATTTATATAATCGTTTAATAAATTTTAGAAGGATTTTGCCAATGACAATTAATTAATCAAATTTGAATTTATAGAGATGTTGTGCAGTATTTATAATTACACTCAAATATTTTATTTATTATTATTATCTATTTATTTATTTTTAATCTTTTGTACAGTTAGAAAATGCACAAATAAAATGTTCTTATGATAGAAATATTTTCAAATTGAAATTTCATCTCCCCCTCCCCTCCCAATCTTTCAATACCAAGCAAACTGTAAAGATTCAAAGTCAAAAGAAATCATCTTTTTAAAAATATTTTTGTTTTATGCAACCAATAATGCTTTTGGAACAAGATAAAGTAAAGTATCTATAACTCAATCTAAACTGTATTGCTTCTAATCAATGTATTAAATGAATTTTATAACAAGTTATCTTAATGATACTTTAAAATAATATTGGTTCATAAAGGGTTAATGTCAAGTACTTAAAGAGTTGTGTCTTTTTTAAGAATTCATGATTGAAGCATAACATCTGCTGTCACAGCCAGAATTTAAACTATATTAGTTTTTTCTACCTTTTGTGGAAGAATTTTGTATTTTGCAAAACAATGTTAGGATTTCAAAAAGTAGAATTCTTGCCATAAAAATAATTTAGAAAAGTTTCTAAATTCAAAACAGATTTTCATTTTTTAAGCAGTTAATTGCAGGGTAATGCACTATATAGCTAAAGGTGACCAGCCACTTGCAATTTTTAACGTTTTGTTAAATTAGAAAAGTACATGAGGAATTATCCTGAAACTCCAGGTGTTTAAACAGAATAGTAGAGATAATATATTTCCGTGAAGATTTTTTTCCAAAACTCTTTAGAGGACTGTCAACAAATTGAAAAAGAATTAATATCCTTTGGATAACAATGTCAAAACTAATGTAGCAAAAGTATTCAAACTGTAGATTATGACTAAGTGGCTTATTGTAATAATCTGTGTTCATTTTTAAGAGGGTAGTATGTATATATCTCAATTATTTTTACTGTATTGAACTGCATATTAAATTTCTAACTTCTCAACCTCTCACTGTCCACCTAAATATAATCATTCATTGAACTACGGTATTCACTAAAATATGTTTATGATTGGAATTCATATAATTCTGCTAACTTAACACACTTTTAAACCATTAAATAATAATTAAAACTCTCAAAGTTTATTTTCGTATGCATTATTAAATTTTTATATGGTATCAAAATAAGCACCCCACCCTCCCTTCAAGATATTGAAATATTTACAGTGGAATTAATAATATTAAATTTCATATTTTTG
This sequence comes from Maratus speculifer, assembly GCA_964019185.1. Classification (NCBI taxonomy): domain Eukaryota; kingdom Metazoa; phylum Arthropoda; class Arachnida; order Araneae; family Salticidae; genus Maratus; species Maratus speculifer. The sequence goes on along the minus strand of OZ025302.1, from coordinate 138,984,079 downwards.
TTAGACAGCCTTAGCGTAACTTTTTTTTTACATTAATTATACCAAAATAAATTGTCAAATATTAGATAACTTACATAATCCGGTGTTACTTTGAAGTTGTTTAACATTATAGGTTATATTATGTCTAAATTATGTGATGTTCATGCTAGGATATAAAACTTTTATTAATTTTCAATTTTTAAAATTATTTATGTTATTAGAATTGAAGACTAAGCAAAAGGATTACTTTTTTCTAAAATTTTTGCTTTTAGCTACCAAGAATAGTAAAATTAAATAGTAAAAATTGCTTTTTTGGATTTTTTTAAAAGCATTATTGCTAACTTTTTTTCACATTTGAAGTAATTTGGTTGGCTGAATCAAACTAAACAGAATAAGACATTACAGAATAAGACATAATTTTGGAAAAATGTACTTAAATAAGTTGGAATGTGTTATAGATATTTCATTTTATCATATTCCAAAAGCATCATTTGGTCTACAAAACAACAATACTTTTAAAAGGATGATTTATTTTTCTAACTGTTCAGATATCTTGATATTGAAAGACAATGGGTTGAAACTTTCTGTTTATATGTAAAGCTGTTTTATTTGTATTATTTCTAAATCTATAAAATATTGAAAACAACAGTTAGAGAAATCATTTGAGTAGAGTTGTAAATATTTCACGAAACCGCCATAAGTATTGATTTAATTTCTTAATTTTAATAGATAAAATCTTTCTGAAATTTATTTAATGATTCTATCAATCTTTTTTATTTATTTATTTATTTATAATTTTTTTTTAAGTACAGCAAAAATGTTTTGGAATGTGAAATTTTTATTAATTTATCATTTGGAGTATAATGAGTTAAATAACATTTTGCAAATGCAGTAGCTTTATAATTTTTATTTATATTTTTAAAACTTTATATGGTTTGTTGGGTGTAATCCAAACATAAGAGTTTATACATAACTTGTTTAGTTACTGATACAAAATAAATATCCACAGTAAACAATAAATTAAACATTTTATTATTTTTAATGCTTTCTATGTAGTTGAATTGTGTTTACGATGTTGGTTTGTTTCTGTCAGCCATCTATCCATGTTCTAACTTATAAATATACCCTGTATGCCATACCATGTGATTGATTAATATACGTTATTCAGGGACTTGTAAAAGAATTCTTTTATATTACGATGTACAAGAGGGAGAAAAATGCTTGCCTTTACATTTGTATTATGTAATGATATTTTAAATATGATGAAATTGCTTAGCATATTTGAGGGTTAGAACTAAGATAGACTGCAACATGCTTTCTATAAATAAGGTAGCTTTTAGAATCCATTTACACAGATGCACAAAAGGAATTTGTTACATTATAACTAATGAGAAAAAAATATTTGTAGTGTGTTTTAATGATGTTATGATGCTTTAGACTAGTACTGTATAAATAACGACAAAAAGAATATCCGTATGATATCATTTTTTTCCGTCTCGCTACCCGTTAGAAAGTTATCGTTATTTGTTACTTTCCGTACTGTTCAGAGATCAGGTACATTAGCAATCATCGTACGTACTACAAAACATCATATATCGTTTAGAAAAGTCTTAAGAAGAATTCGCATCTGCTATGTGCTGCCATCTGTAGGTAAAACTTACATTTAACTTACATTTATTGAAGTTTCTAAGTTTTACTTAAAAATGCATACAAATTGCTTGAAAAATTTCAAAACATTTAAAAGAAATGTATTTTGTTTTAGACTTTAACATCTTAAAAACAACAGCATACATCATTCACATTATTATTTCAGAATTCTTTGATTTATGTTTAAAAATATTTTTTTCTCATTCTTTCTAATTTTAATGAAGCAGGCGGTTCAAATAATATGAAACTTGATTTTGAAAAAGTTCTTTCAGATGATACTGATAGAGACATCACTGATAGATACTTTTTGCTAAATCTGCAAGCTCTGGGAAACTATCGCATGACCAATGGCAGATTCAACGGTGATGTCACGAAAGACATGATTAACCCTTCCCCTTGAACTAAGTGCATATGAAGAGAAAGCTGCGACGGGGCAGAGTTTCAATTTGGCACCCCATCAACTTTTTCTTCTAACAGGCCAAAAAAGACTTTCATAGTATAAATTTGGTGCCCTCTAAATTTCCGTGACCGCCCCCCTTCATTCCCCTCCTTTCGCATGATGCTGCCCTGAACTAAAATATTCTATTTCTGAATTCTTTGATTTATGTTTAAAAAAATTATTTTTTCCTTTTTTTTTTAAATATAGGAGGGTCTTAGGGCCAAAATTTAAAGATAGTTTCACTTTTTTCGGTAACGTATTGACACTGTAACGACCAGTGCCGTGCGAAAGGTTGGATCAGAGGGGGTATTTGCCCCGGGTGCAGAAATTTAGGGGGCACTAAATTTATACAGCCAACGTCATTTTGGTAGGTTTAGCGTTAAGTTGGGGGAAGAGGGGGCGGGGTGCCAAATTGAAACTTTGCTCGGGCGTAGTTTTCTCTTTGTATGCCCCTAGTAATGACTAACGAGTTGTATTTCAAAGTAACAATTTGGTACTTTGTATCTTAGAAAATCCACGTATCTTAGTAGCGAATATGTGCGGTTTGCAACAGCTCTACTTCAGACATAATGAAATTGGTGGGATTTTTCTTTAAAATATTTTGATAGTGTTGGAAAATGTTTCATAGCATATGGCTGATGCATTATTTTTTATTCTTATTTATATCTTTTCACTATTATTATTTTCAGTGTTCCCGATGATCCTCGGGAATGGAAAGACATAACAGTTAGAAATGCTGTCTTAGAGCTTTTAAGAGAAATGTCTCAGAGCAAGTTAGCTAAATTATGTCCTTTATCTCAGGTAATTCTATTTTCTCTGACAGTTTCTTACCTTTAGTTTTTCCTCTTTGACATTGTAATATTGAATAATAATCTTTCAGATACTTTCCAAATTACAATATATATATATATATATATTATATATGTATATATATATAAATAATGAAATTTTTAAATTGCAAAATTAATACAGTTCTTTCAACAGTGTCTTATAACCTATTCAAAACTTAATAGAAAACACAGCTTGGGTGCTATCATGTTTATTATACTGACATAATCATAGAAACTCCAAGAGATTGAAACATAAAAAAAGAGAGAATACCAATATGCATATGTACATGTACAGTAGACTTCTGATTATCTGTCATTCGATCAACTGCCACAACCCCTTTACAAGTTTTTTAAAAAATCAGAAACAAACAAAAACTCACAGGTTCAGTGAAACCGAGTGATGTTGAGCTGTTCTAAGATAAATGTTCGTCTGATTTTAGCTAAACTTTGGCTGGAAATAGGGAATTCCCTGTGAAAGAATCATGCAGTGCAGATGAGGGGAGGAACTAAAGCAATTTTCCTCTCTTGTCTGCTGTTATGTCATTAATTGACTACATTCAATAGTATGTGCTTGCTTGGTCTTTTTTTTTTTTTTTTTTTTTTTTTTATGATGCTATTAATCAGGTTACAGGTGTAAGTTTCATTTTATTTGGTTTTCATGCTGATTTTTTAATAGGATAAATATGGAGGCAAAAATAAATCGTTCTTAATTTGAATGATGAATTGACAATTAAAAAATGGTGAAACTACCACTTATTTGTCTAAAAGTATGGTATAAGGTGATTAACAGTATATGATTTAAAGAAAATTTTCAGGAAAAATGAGGAGGATGATCTAGGAATCACTCATATCAAAGTGGGGACAATGCTCTTTAAATGCATTAATTGATTTGAGATCTTAGAAGAAGAGATGGAATCCAAGTACTTTTATTTTAAAAATTTCATAATCTTGCTAAAAACATACTATATATTACCCTGTAAAATTTTAAATTTGTCTTATATATATTTTTTAATATATCAATTGTAATTCTTGTTCATTGTAAATGATAAAAGGCATTGAAATGTTGTTATTTATAAACCAATAAATAGAAATGTGATTTTAATAATGTTCTTGTACTGTCTTTTGATTATTTATCATCCCATTGATCTTGTGATCATATCCATCTCATGAGTGATGGATAGTTAGAAGTTTACTGTACACACACCTGCAGAATCATTGTAAAAATCAGTAAAACAGATTTGGAAAACAGTAAAATGTAAATTACATCAAAATTCCCATTATCTTGTTTTATCATGATTATATACTTTCCTTACAATATATATATATATATAAAGCATAACTTTCTTTGTTAGAAGTCAATTAAAAATTACTCCCTGCACTGCAGCAAATATTTCCTAATTTAATAAAATCTAAATAGTTTTTTTTTAAGAAAAAATGTTTGTTTTTTAAAATGCTGTTTTATGAGTTTGTGACATTCTTCTGGATATAGATATCCAATATGCTGCTTTTTTTTTCTTTTGTTATTTAATATATATATATACAGCATGAAATTTTATGGCAATATGTTCATTAATACATGTCTTTTATTATTCCTAATTTGTTCTTGTGTCATAGAAGTATAAATTCATTTACAGCCCATGCTTTCAAACATCATCAATAACAGATATATGGGGAAAATTGGTAAAGAAAAATGCCAAGAATTCGGCTTATGGTACCTAAATTACAGAAAACAAAATCCAGGTAAAAATAAAAGCTTTTGCAGAATTTTCACAATTGTAGTTTTTGTTGTAAAATATTTGTTATTTTAACTCTAATTATTGTATGAAACTTTATCATATGCATTTTAACATATTTGTTTGAGACCAGCATCTTTAAACCAATGAAAACTGTCTCTTGTATCACTATTTATTCAAGGGAGATTTTGCTTCGAATGGAAAGCTTTGTATTTTAATGTGTTGGTAAAATACAAAAAAAAAAAAAAAAAAAAAAAAAAAAAAAAAAAAAAAAATTGAATCCTACTAATGTGTGCATCAAATGTAAGATATATAACCATTATACATACTACTATTCAACATTTACAATGAATACATAAAAATCCTATCTAAAACAAACTTAAACAAGCAGATGAATTAGCAATATAGGCACAAATATGAATATAATTGAAAATAGTAGTACTTGGTATGTTTTCAAGGGTAATACTAAGCAGACACTAGAATTACAATTTATTTCTTATTAGTAATCAGGAATAATCCTAAAATAGATTTCTAAATTGTCCGATAAATCATAATCACAAAATTTAAGTCAATGAAAAAATAAGACACATATTAGACCAATAATAATAGAATTAGAAAAGAGAAAAACTTACAATATACAAATGCACACACACATATATATGTAATAAAATAAAAAAAATTGCGCCATTTTGTTCTCTCTGAGCTTTTAGTTCTAAAATTGTGGAACGTATTTTTAATCATAGTTTCGTAATGTATTAATATTTTAACAGCTAAAGTCCTTTTTCTTTTTTTATTTAACTTATTAATAATCTATTGCTTGTTTCTCAAAAAGTGCAAGAAACGATTTCGTAATGTTTTTCCTTTTTAGAATATTATCGAGATTTTTAATTTTATTTTTTATTGATCACCTGATCTGTGTTAATGCGCGGAGATGTTAACAGGTTAGTCTATTTGCGAGATATGATATAGCTCCTACGGGAATGCCCCGCCTCGTTTACCAATCAGAGGTGATGATCTATGATGTGTCGCCTCAAAGTTAAGCCTAATTGGATTTTTAAAATGATTGACGCGGAGTGAGGAGGGGCTAGTTTTTCATGCAGACGTTGGACTTTCATTCTGGGTTTTTCGGAGCTCAGAATGCGACTGATTTTTTAAATACTAAGACATTTGTTTTATTTCCCCGATAAATTCAAATATCTTATGATGCAGATTAGATAACGTAGTTTGTAGTTTTCAATGTATGTAAAGGTGACTGCGGGGAAGACTTCAACTTATTTTACGACTTCTAATAAAAATGAATTTTAAGACTATTTGATTTAACTTTCTTATGGGGAAATACCCCAATTAAATCCATCCACTGCTTGTCAAACTGTCGGAGCGACTGCTCAGCTTGTCCCACTGTTGATTCTTAATAGTAGTAGATTGTTCTGCATCTTACATGGTGTACCACTGGAGCTTGTACATTGTTATGGAACATCGCCGTCGTTGTATCATGACATATATATATATCCATATGAATAAATGGATGGCAATGATATAGAACTAAATTAGCAAAAAACAATGCATTGCAGAATTCCCTTTTCACCTAAATTATTATTTAAAAATTCTAAAACCAGAGCTGCTACATATTGATCTTTTATTACTGTCAATTGCTTAATAGAGACTTCACTTTTGATCAAGTTGTTTTTTGTAAAGAGAGATTTTGTCTTACTACATACTTCTTTTCATTTTTTAAACATGTGTTAATTTCTCATTATAAATTTTACTCTGATTTGAAATGTGTATTGTGCAAGATAAATAGAACTGATACATTTACATAAATACATATTCTATATTCTTTCAAGTAAAAAAATATATATATACAGGGTGATTCCAAATTTTTTTTACAATAAAAGAGGGGTGATAGTACACATCAAGACAAACAATATTAAATAGGAGACCAAGGGTCCAAAACGTTTTCATAAGGAGATAGCCGCCATTAAATTTTAGGGACCAAAATTTCAAATAAACATAAAAAACGGAAAAATCGGTCGATTGATTTGCGGTTTTCACTAAAATTATTCTTTATGTCGGCATTTTCTTGAAATTAAATTATGAAGATAAATTTCAAAAAATGCCGATAGAGGGCGCTTTAGACTTTGGAATAACGAACAACTATTTTTTGCCGGTATGTTTTGCTTCTCATTAAATGTCTTCGTAAGTTTACACTCAAAATTAAATTTTGAGCTCAAAATCTGTAGTTGGGGGTGGTTAAGTAACACAAATTGAGCTGTGTTCAGAGGGTTCAAATTTCAAATGATTAAAAAAAAACCCGGAAAAATTGGTAGATTAATTTGCGGTTTTCACTAAAACTATTCTTTATTTAGGTATTTTCGTGAAAATAAATTAAAAAGATAAATTTCAAAAAATGCCGATAGAGGGCGCTTTAGACTTTGGAGTAACGAACAACTATTTTTTGTCGTTATTGTTTGCATCTCTTTAAATGATTTAGGAAGGTTAGACTTAAACTTAAATTTTGAGCTGAAAATCTGAATAGTAGGGAGTGGTTAAGTAGCACAAACTGAACTGTGTTAAAGGGGGAGGGGGAGGTTCAAATTTAAAGTAATTATAGAAAATAGAAAAATTGGTCGATTTGTTTGCGGTTTAAAATAAAACTATTCTTTAAGTCAGTATTTTCTTGAAAATAATTTTTAAAGATAAATCTCAAAAAATTCCGTCAGAGGGCGCCTTAAACTTCAGAGTAACCAACAATTCATTTTAACCATTATTTTTTGGTTCTAATTAAATGCTTGCAAAAGCATTTTAAATGTTCTCGGAAGCTTAGATTTAAACTTAAATTTTGAGTTCAAATCCTGAATCGTTATGAGGAGTTAAGAAGCGCAAACTGAAGTGTGTTCAGGAGTTAAAATTTAACCCTCTTTCCTCCTCGAGCACAGTTCAATTTTTCGCTACTTAAACACTCCCAACGATTCAGAATTTCAGCCCAAAATTTAAGTCTATGCATTTGAAAGCATTTAATGAGATTAAAAAAATAACAGTTAAAGATAGTTGTACGCTACTCCAAAGTCTAAGGCGCCCTCTATCGGCATTTTGTGAAATTTATCTTTAAAAATTATTTCCAAGAAAACACTGATTGATCAAGAAAACTGCTGATTTAAAAATTAGTTTTAGCAAAAACCGCAAACGAATTGACCAATTTTTCTGTTTTTACAATTATTTAAAATTTGAACCCTCTGAACACAGCTAAGTTTGTCTACTTAACCACTCCCAGCTATTCAGATTTTGAGCTCAAAATTTAAGTTCAAGTCTAAGCTTACGAAAGCATTTAATAAGATGCAAAAAATAACGCCAAAAAAGAGTGTTTCGTTACTCCAAAGTCTAAAGCGCCCTCTATCGGCATTTTTTGAAATTTATCTTTATAATTTATTTTCACGAAAATACCTAAATAAAGAATAGTTTTAGTGAAAACCGCAAATCAATCGACCAATTTTTCCATTTTTTATAATCATTTGAAATTTGAACCCTCTGAACACAGCTCAGTTTGTGTTACTTAACCACTCCCAACCATAGATTTTGAGCTCAAAATTTAAGTTTGAGTGTAAGCTTACGAAAACATTTAATGAGATGCAAAAAATACCGTCAAAAAATAGTTGTTTGTTACTCCAAAGTCTAAAGCACCCTCTATCGGCATTTTTTGAAATTTATCTTTATAATTTAATTTCAAGAAAATGCCGACATAAAGAATAATTTTAGTGAAAACCGCAAATCAATCGACCGATTTTTCCGTTTTTTATGTTTATTTGAAATTTTGGTTCCTAAACATTAATGGCGGCTATTTCCTTAGGAAAACGTTTTGGACCCTTGGTCTCCTATTTAATATTGTTTGTCTTGATGTGTACTATCACCCCTCTTTTATTGTAAAAAAAAATTCAGAATCACCCTGTATATCACATGCATAAATGACTAACAATAATATAGGTATTAAGTATTAACCCTCTGAGTGTCTTGCAAATGGGTAAAAGTGTAATGTTGTTTTATCTGCATTTTCTTCAAAATCTCAAAAAATATGATTCTTTCAACATTATGAAAAAATACTTAATTACAAATAAAAATGTAATCCTTGAGAGTATTAATCATTTTAAAATGAACTGAAAATTCATTAAATCTATAGAATTATATTGTTTTAAATATTGCTTATATTGCAGTGAAACCTGAAGCATAGTGAACGGAATATTATGTTCCAAACACTTAGATTGTTAATAAGCTAAAAAAAAAAAAAAAAAAAATGCATTGTAGAATTTATGAGTTTGCATTGCACGAGTTAAAATGCAGTGTAAAATTATCTTTTCTTTATCAGAGAATAGAATTCTGAAGCTTCAGTTATACATTAGTATTCACAATAGTTGGTAGATGTAGTCCATGTATACTTTTTGTTTTAAAATTAAGATTGTATTTTTATTGCTTTGTCTAACTGATTTAACTTACTAAACATGTATTTATGTTTTTTACTTTCTTCTGTCTTTACAAAAAAAAAAAAAGAGTGTTGGATTCGTGAAAATTTCTGAATTCTGGTTTTTGACAGATTTACACGTTTTAGGGGTCAGAGATTCCAAAAAACATGTTTTTACAAAATGTCTAAATCTGTCTGTGTGTATGTGACATAAATTTTGTGGCTGCTCTAACTCAAGAACTAATGCACAGAATTTAAAAATATTTATATTCAGGTAGCCCCTGATACAAATTGATTAGTTTTTGGTATAAATCACTCAACAGGTGGCAATACTCTGCTGCCTTTTTCACAATTTATGCAACAGCTTTATCTCAAGAATTACTGTTTATATTTTTACCAAACTCAAATTCTATTAGTCCTTAAAATAAATGAATGCTGTTTACATTATGTTGTAAATTGCTCAACAAGTGATGCTGCTAAGCTGCCTTTTTCACGATTTCCACAACAGCTCTATCTCAAGAACTAATCCACAGATTTTCACCAAACTTCAGATTTAGTTAGTCCTTGACATGAATAGATTCTGCTTACATTTTGTCAAAAATTGTTCTACAGATGACACTGCTATGCTGCTTTTTTCACAATTTCCCCAACAGCTCTATCTCAAAAAACTAATGCACAGATTTTCACCAAACTTCAGATTCTGTTAGTCCTCAACATGAAAGAAAACTGTTTACAGTTTGGTGTAAATCGTTCAACAGGTAGTGCTGTTAAGCTGCCTTGACGATTTCCACAACAGCTCTATCTCAAGAACTAATCCTCAGATTTTCAACAAACTTCGGATTTGTTTAGTCCTTGACATGAATGAATGCTGTGTGAATTTTGATGTAAATCGCTCATCAGGTGGTGCTGCTATGCTGCTTTTTTATCAAAATTTAGGCAACATTTTTGACTCAAGAACTAACATGCTATATTTTTAAGGATAGATAATGGCTTGTGATAATAGATGTATCTCAAGAATTAACACATGAATTTTTATCAAACTTCAGAATCAGTTAATCCTTCATATGAAGTGATTCTATTTACCAATTGCCCAATAGGTGGCGCTGCTATGTTGAATTTGTTCTGATTCCTGCAATAGCTCTATCTCAAGAACTAATGCACAAATTTTTATCAAACTTCAGATTCAGGTTTACTTTGATGAATATTATAGCTAATTTTATTTTGGTGTAAATCATACAACAGGTGATGCTTTTATTCTGCCTTTTCTTCGATATTCACAATAATCCTACTTCTAGATGTAATGCTTGGAATTTCATACTATTAGAATCCTCATGATGGTCATTGATTGCCATTTAATATTGTTACTGTGATAGCAAATTTTGAAGTATTAACATGCATGAGATAGAAGAAAGTTTTGGGATTGCCACATCTGGCTAATTTAATTTGTATTTTCACAACTTTTAAAATAATAACTAACTAGGAAGATCTCCATATGGGCATACTCCAAAAAACCTGAAAAAATTATAGAATGTTCTTCTCATATGGATATATACATTTATAAAAAAAAATTTCGGCGGAACCTCCGAACCCTGTTCGTAAAAAAATAATGAAAATTTTGTTATTTGGCGATTTATCATCGGTTGGCTACGAAAAGCAATTTCCAAAAAAAAAAAAAAAAAAAATTATGTCAGAGGCATTTTAAATAAAAATAAGTTTCATGTTCATTGTGTTTCGATAAATTAAATATGTTTGGTTTTGTCAGCTTTAGTTTGTTTTAAGTATAATTTCATTATATTGATATTTATATGTATTTATGTTCAAATTTAACCACCAAAATTTGAGATTTAAAATGAAATTTTAATTTAAATTGATTAAAATTGTTTCAAGTTCAAAGTCCAGCTGAGCATTGTCAATTTGATTTCATTGTTATGGAAACATCTGGCTTTTATTTTTGAATACGCTTAAATGTATGAAAATAATTTTTTTTAATAAACATTTTTTATGCATGAATTTATTTTTTCCATAGGTAAATTAAATAACTACAGCGACAAATAATATATATATATGCAATTTAATATATATATATATGTATATAATATATTAAACTCTCTCATTGTTTATGTTTAAATTCATTAAATACAATTTACACGGATTCTAAAAATCCAAGAGTTTTCAGTTGCATTAAAATCGTTTGCTTTTGGTGTGGAAAAGTGCTGCACACCAAATCGTGTGACATTTTCGTTTTTACATGCCAAATATTCAAAAGTATTTTATTTTTTTACATGTTTCCTACTGCAATTCCGCAGCTAATTTTCACTGATCCTTTACTACGTACATGAGTAGCTTAATTAGCATTTTTTTTTTTTTTTCAAAAAAGTCTGAGTATGCCCAGTATGGAGACCTTCCTTGTAAGCAAAATTTCAATGTGTAGATTGGTATTTGAAAACATTTGAAATGTATTTGACACCAAATCATTTGACTACTAAGTGGTGCACAAAACAAGAATTTTAATATCAATTTGTACAATTAAAATAAAATTAAAATATCAACTGTTCGCGCCGTCTTCACGAAAACATGATAATGGAAGGACTAAGTTTGCTTCTTGATCGAGAGATAATATTTCTAATAAATTAAAATCGAAATGAATTAAAAGTTTAAAAATGTTGCCACTTACACATAAGTAAAAATTTAAATATTGCAACGAGAAAAAAACTTTAAGATTTTATGATGTTATGCCATATTTTTGGTATATTATAGGACAAATTATCATTACAAGGTTTATTTTCTCATGCAATGATTTCGACAGATTCTCTTATTTTACCTGCAACTGGGTTATTGCACGGAACTATGATTTTGGCCTCATCAAAGTTAATACGGCAACCCTTGTTCGCCAAGTATAATACTGCTCTTTCAAGGATTTCTTTCTTTCATACAAGGAATACTGCTCTTTCTCGCTTCTACTTGGCGAACAAGGGTTGCCGTATTAACTTTGATGAGGCCAAAATCATAGTTCCGTGCAATAACCCAGTTGAAGGTAAAATAAGAGAATCTGTCAAAATCATTGCACGAGAAAATAAACCTTGTAATGATATAATTTGTCCTACAATATACCAAAAATATGGCATAACATCATAAAATCTTAAAGTTTTTATCCCGTTGCAATATTTTAATTTTTACTCACGTGTAAGTGGCAACATTTTTAAACTTTTAATCCATTTTGATTTTAATTTATTAGAAATATTATCCCTCGATCAAGAAGCAAACTTAGTCCTTCCATTATCATGTTTTCCTGAAGACGGCATGAAACGTTGATATTTTTATTTTATTTTAATTGTACAAGTTGATATACTTGTTTTGTACACCATTGAGCAATGTGTTGTATTTTTAATAAATACATTCTTAGTAGTTAAATTTTATGGTGCAATTGTCAGTATATATTTACCAAATCATTTGTTTATTAATTACATGATAAATTTCAGAAGTAACTAATTGATAAAGATATTTAAATTTAAAATCCTTCTTCCTTCTATAAATTATACATTTTTCTCTTTTCTGTTACATTCTGCTAATGACAATTTCATATTTAATGTCACAGATGCTTATTCTAATTATAATATATAAATCTTTTCTACAGAAGGATCTACTTTAGAAGTTGTTCCCAGTGAACGTCCTGCTGATGGACGTTTAACATTCCATCCTATCAAAGAATTGCCGATTATGAGAGAATGGTTCCAAAGCTGTCGTAATCCATCACGCAGAACACTCCAGATGTATGTTGACATTCTAAATCAAGGACCTGTTCGTCAGCAAGAGAGGTAAACTATCTTATCATTTTTATCTGATGATTGATGATGGCAACTGAAAAATTATAATCATAGTAGAAAAGAATTACAGTAGACCCCCTCAAATCCACACAGCTTTGGATCAGAGATGTGCAGATTTTAGAATTCTGCAGATTTCTGGTCATTGCTTTGTTTAATTTTTTTAAACAGTAATTTGAATGTAATTAATAGTGCAATTGAAACTATTAAGAAATTCTTATGATGTAATAAACATTAAAATAATAAAAATTTGTGTAATTTTTAAAATGATTAAAATATTAAAAGCAAAAGTCAAGTTAATAATCAATAAATGTATGATTAAATGTTCATTATAAAGGTGAAATGTATTTTTCCTAAATTATGCAATGAAACTTGCCTCTTAAAGGTACATTACTAATTCACATCAAAATCATAAAATAAAGAAGTTTTATTCCAGTTTAGCCAGACTTAATAATAAAAAATGCTTGATTGATACATAAATATATTTGGTAAGAAGATTGTGATTATCAATAGTATCAGCAATACATTTAATTTTTTCAAAAATAAATTTATTCTTCCTTCATGAATACATATGAATTCAGTAATATTAACAAAAATTACAAATTAAAATATGTATAGTAATTGATGTAAAGCTAAAAAAGTCAAATTTTGGCCCTATATCTGAACTGATTGTTCCATTGTTTACATCTGTAAATTATATGTGGATTTTAGAGAGTTGTGGATTTGAGGGAGTCTACTGTATTCTGTCTTGATTCAATCCCAAAATACATAATATGAACTTTATAAAACTCACCATTGTATTTAAAAAGTGACAAAGATAATGATGAGCTTTTTAAAGTTCATATTGTGAAAAATTATGTTTTTAAATTTATATTTACTGCAAATTTCCAACTATCATCACTCATGGGACAGACGATATGGTAGATAATCGAAAGACCTTACAAGACCATTACAAATATTACATTTCTACTTGTCAATGTATTTAAAGGATTATTTAAGTGCTTTTTTTATTTGTTGTGTACTTTCATTAATAATAGGCATAATTGATAAAAATAAGTCAAAGGATACAAACTTAGAATTTTCCAGAATAAATATGTAGTAATCTGTTTCATCCAAAGTAATTCAATATGTTGTTTTGTTTGCATTTTGGCTGTGCTTTTACTGTAGTAAAACTCCATATCAATACTAGGTGCTTCAGTAACTTCTGTACTATCAACCATGTTGCATTAATGTTCCTTTCTGATAAAAAATAAAGAAAGAAAGAAAGAAATATATAGAAGTAGTGGTGTTTATTTGAAGGTGGCAGTTGATAGAGTAGCAGGTAATTGGAGGTTTACTCTACTTACATATTTTTTGCCTTCACCTATTTTTTCCATCTCTTTCTTTAAATATTTTAAAGAAAAGAAGAAAATTTGTCCTTTAAAAAAGATGGGGAAGAAAAGGGATTGGGAAAAAAAAATATTTAATTGGATGTAATTTACTTACTTTCTTTTTCTTTTGTAATGGAATTTAACATGAAAATTAACCTAATTAAGATGAATTTATTTTCATTTACTCAGCTAATTTATGATCTAAAATTTTAAGAATTCATTCAAAATGTGCAGTACGAAAAATAGTTCTACTTCATCTTTTCAAATTAACTTTCATTGTGGAAAGAAGCAAGATATTTGGTTCCATTTAGTATATTTGTACAATTTTTTTAATTTATCTTGGCATTCTCTTTCATAATCAAGTTTATTAATTTTCTTTTAAAATATGTGAAAATTCATATTGATGGTGCACATTCATGTTAATGTCAAAGTTAAATTTTTGACTAACCTTAGTAATTTGCCTAATCATCAAAGTAAAACTACAGCCTAATGAAATTAATAATAATAGATTCATTTGTGTCTAATGAAGGAAAAAATTATCAATTTCTAGGTGGAAATTTTTTTAATGTACAGTAAAACCCTGATCTACCGTTCCCGCATACATCGTTTTCCCGCATTGATCGTTTTATTTCTACGGTCCCTACACAAATCATACTCAAATAATGTTAAAGAAAGCCGCAAGCATTGTTCTTCAAATAATCGTTTTCCCGCATTCATCGTTGCAAAGTTTTCCTGCTCTCCAAAATAAAATTGATAGTCATGCGAATCCATATGACACATATCTGGGATTACTTCTTTTATCCTAAAAAAGTTCATTTGTGCTGCTTGTGTTAATGATGGCGACAATAATGCAGATAAAGAGTGGTTGCATATAGCTGAGAATGTAATTCTGTTTCCATTGATCAAGATGTTGCTATATGTGGTGTCCTAAAAGTAAGAGAAATGTGTGATAATGCAAACAATGAAAATAATGGCGAAGAAGCAGGAGGATAATGTTCATGGCGATAAAGCTGAGCCACAAATGCCAAGTCTGTTTGATGCAATTACGGCATTTGAAACTGTATGGACCTTTATATGCATATGAAATTACAGAAAATGGCAGAAAAATGTTGTATATCTTGAAAATATATTTTTTGATTTAAAAAATGAACAAAAAACAATATATTGATTTTTTAAAATTGATAACAATTTTCTATAACTTCGATTTATTTCTTTTACAGTTTCGTTTGCAAATTAGTATTTATTAGTATAATATATACATTGCATGCATTAGTAATGCATAAGCATCGTGGTTTTTTTTTTTTTTTGTGTGTGTGTGTGTGTGTTTTGAAGTTAACCCGCATTCATCGTTTTCCCGCATTCGTCTTTTTTTTTTTTTTTTGTTTTTTTTTGTTTTTTTTTGTTTTTTTTTTTTGCACCCCTTGAAAAACGATGGATCGGGGTTCTACTGTATTTATTTTAGGCCTTTCATCTGTATATTACTGTAAACCTTATGTACATTGTATCCATGTTTTGTGAAAACATTTCTATATTTCATTCTTGTGAGAATTTCTAAGTTATTCTCATGGATTTTTGGTGAAACACTAATCCTAACTGCACTACTCTCTATTTTATTATGTTCCAGTTTTTGCCATTATTTTTAGATTTTTTTTTTTTAATTCGTATTCAGTTATTGATTATTGAAACTGATAAAAAATGTTTAGATGCTTTACGAAACCAATAACAAATTTCTAGACTATTTATCTCTAAATAGTGTTAAGAAATAAAATTTTAGTTCACTGTGATTTTAGGATAGTATTTTCATGGATTAAATAAAAAGTAAAATAAATATGTATGAGTTATGAAAAATTAAATATCAATAATAAAATTTCCTTCCCCTTCCCACCAAAATATAAAAATACCACTCATTCAATAATGTTATTAAGTATCAGAACTTGACAATTTTAATCTTTTGTTTTCTCCCCAAATGAAATATTTTATTACAATTCAGCACAATGGAGATTAGCATCTTGAAACTAGTTGTCATTCTAAATCAAGAATTTGTACAGCAACAAAATTAGCAATTATTTTATTACTTGTATGATGGTTTCCGGTAAAAAAAAATCATTCTGCAATAACTCATACAAAAAATTTTTAACATTTCAAAAGATATTGTATTTATTTTTTATCCTCCAACTACTTATCATTTGGATGTTTTGCATTGTTAATTTTAATGTTTTAAAAAGCAATTTTAGAAAGAACTCCGATGAATGTGTGAAAATGCAATAATTATTTTTTTCATTTTAATTGTTTGAATTAAAATATTTTTACCATTTTGTTTGTAACTATTTTAAATGATGAAATGAAATGCCACTTGATGATTTTCAGGTTATGTGAAACTGTTGAAGTGAAGATGTAATAATTACGTAATTAAACTTTTGAATCTGTAAGAGATTTGAGAAAGTTTTTAGTATACATGTAGTACATTCTAAAATTTAAAATTAATATAAATATTAAATTTATTATCAAACTTTGAAAATCATAATATTCTCCACAGAACAATTACTTTAAATTAATTTTAATTTAATCATAATAAGTATTTAAATACATTTGCATTTTTTCAATGTTCATAATAATGTTTTTTTTTTAATGAAACTTTATTTATTTATTTTTTTAGACCAAAGATAGCTTTAGCTACATTGAAAAATTGGTGGAAAAATGAAAAACAAAGAGAAAGGAAACAGTTGAGAGGAGATGAAAGAGTTGATGACCCTGAAAAGCCAAAGAAAAGAAAGAAAACCTCCCTGGAAAATTCATCAAATTTAAAAGAAATATCAAATGAACATAATCTCACATCTTCTACCACAGATTCACATACTGAACTTAAAACCACAGAATTCACTTTAATAAACCACAGTGAGAATGAAAGTGATGTTGAGAAAAGTGATAAAAAAGATTATGAACTTACAGACGCATCAAATTCAGTTGATACAACATCTATTTCTCCAGAAGGGAAGAAGTCGTCAACTAATTTCAGCATCATTAATTTTTCGGATACGAACAAATTTTTGAATAAAGACCTTATTGTTGATGAAAACTCTAAAACTAACTGCAATAGTGCTTTACATATGACAAAAGATTCTAGTGCATATCATAAAATTCCTGTAGGTATGTGTTTAGATCATGGTAGCAGCTTATTTCCCTTTTCTGATCCAAACTTGAGTGTTCATAACTGTTCTAAATCATATTGTGATAACTCTGAAAGGACTTCTGCCAAAGAAGAAAGTAATAGTAATCATGCAAGTTCAGAGGAAGATGTTGATGTAGGTATTTAATTATGTACAAATTTTTTAATTTATATAGTTAATACTTTCTGTGTGTAAATACTGTTGTGCCATATTTATGTGGTGCAAAATAATGGAAATTTAATGCATAATCAAATTTTATTTGGAAAAATCATAATTTTTTTAAGTGATATTTTGATATTGTTACCATAAAATATTACTTTAAAATATTCAAGCCAAACAAAATATATATATTACTAAAAAGTAATGATTTTATGCTTCATTATTTTTCATTTTACCCTTTGAAAATCTGATAATAGAAGTCCATTTCTTAATGCTAAGCCAGTAAACTACAATAATGATTTTAATTAATGTGTTGCACCAAGTTTTTTTTTTCCCTTTTCTTTTATGAACATGACCAAGTCCTTGCAGTTAAATGAAGTTGCCGGATTAATGTCAATAATTCTCTATTGTTAAGATTTCCCTCCTATAAAATTAGAAGCGAGTGTGTGTGTGAGGGGGGGGGGGAGTCTATGAAGCTGAAATTTTACCTTTTCACATGAAGACAATTTTCAAAATCACATGAACTGTTCCAAAGAAATGTAAATTTCAATGAAACATTGCAGAAAGTTATAAAAAAGGTTTATATTTTTTTTTGTTTCCAACGCTTATCAGTTCTGGATATATATATATATATATATAAAGCTCATCTTTGTATGTGTATTAGTATTAATAAACAGTTTTTAAAGACTTTAACTATTGTAAATTATAATGTGAATATAATTACATATTCCAGGACTGTTTATTTTCTGTAAAATTTTACTATTAGAGAGACTCTGCCCCCTTCCTTCTTGAAAACCATGTATTGTTTCATTCATTTGATTTTCTTAATTTAGCATTCCATATCTTTCTTTTTTATATAAAATATTAATTATGTGATAGCAGCATTAGTAATTAGTTTGGATGATTTATTATTATTCTAAGTCAAAGATCGCCAACCACTAGTCCGCAAGAAAATTTTAGTGGTCTGTAGTAAAACAATATTTGTATTATTATTATTAATACAATAAAAATAAAACTATAAAAATTTCTTATATTTATGAAACATTATATTTTTATCTTTGAAAATTTAAATTATAGCAAGCATTGATAATTAAAATAATATTTGTTATAAGTTGTTATTTATTTGCAAAGCATGTAAATTTTAATATTAAATAGATGAAAGGAAAAATTAAAAATCTTCAAATACTTGAGGCACTAATTCTCAATAACCAATTCTCGAATATTTGAGGCACTCTGTGAAGAAAGAGTTTCTTTGTATACTTACATTATTCTTCCTGTAGTGAAGTAATATGTTTGTCAATGAAAAAAAAAAAAAAAAAAAAGAAATTTATTTAATATTTATATGTATATAATCCACTACACATTTTTTTCTATACATGATTAGAATAATTTAACTGAATTAATAAAAAATTGACAAAAACAGAGCCACATTCAATGTGAGAGATTAAAATTTAATTAAATGCCAAATATATATTTTAAGCATTTTATAATGCATAACATTTTAAACATAAATGGTGCTAAAAGCATTAAACTAACAAGGAAGGTCTCCATACGGGCATACCCCGAAAAATCTGAAAAAATTACAGAATGTTCTTCTCATGTGGATATATAAGTTTATAAAAAAAATTTCGGCAGAACCTCCATTCAGTAACCGTAAAAAAATAATGAAAATTTTGTTATTTGGTGATTTATCGCCGGTTGGCAATGGAATGTAATTTCAAAAAAATACTTTGTCAAATACACTTAAAAAAAAAAGTTTCATGTTGAACTTGTTTTGATAAGTTTAATTTAAATAACTTTAGTTTTGTAAGTTTTAGTTTGTTTTAAGTATAATTTTGTTAAATCGAAATTTATATGTATTTATATTCAAATTTAATCATCAAAATTCGAGATTTAAAACGAAATTCATAATTTAAATAAATTTGTTTCAAGCTCAAAGTCCAATTGAGAATTGTCGATTAGATTTTGTTGCCATGGAAATATAAGACGTTTATTTTTGAATTCGCTTAAATGTATGAAGATAATTTTTCTCAATATGATTTGTTTAGCTATGAAAACATTTTTTCCAGTGATTAATTAAATAACTACTTCAATGAGTAATATATATATATGTGTAATACAATATATATATAGATGTATATAATATATTAAAGTCTCTCATTGTTTATGTTTAAATTCATTAAATACCATTTACACGCAAACTAAATATCCAACAGTTTTGAATTTCATTATAATTGTTTGCTTTTGGCGAGGAAAAGGGCTGCTCGCCAAATCGAGTGACCCTTTAGTCTTTTCACGATAAATATTCAAAAATATTTTTTTACACAATATCTATCTGTGATTCAGCCGCTAATTTTGACTTATCCTTTATTACATACATAAGTACTTTAATTAGTATTTTTTTCATAAAATTCTGGGTATGCCCAGTATGGAGACCTTCCTTGTAAGTTATGTCCTAAAGCAGCGGTTCCCAAACTATGGATCGCAACCCACTACACGGTACAATCGAGGTTTGCATAAAAAATATATCTTTATTTCATTTATTTAAAAAATATAACAGATTTAACAGCAAATAATAAATAAAAAGAGATCCTTAATTTCCCTCTGAATAAATATATAAGCAGAATATCCATATTAGCCAGAAATATTCAAATCAGCTTTGAGTTTCTTCATGGAATGTGAGTTAAATAAGACATACTTGTAATATGAACAAGATTTTTCTACTTTTGCTGTTTTCGAAAAACAAGTAAAAACTCTGTGTAGAAAGTGGCTTAAGGTGAAAATTAACCCTTTTTAACACTGATATAGATGTCCTCAGAAGTAAACACCAATACCAGATGCCTCACGGATTATAAAACTATGTTTTCCAATAATTAAACGTATTTTTAATTATTTTAGTAGTTTGTATGTTGTTTTAATGATCATTTTACTTTCACACATAGAGATTACCAATGCCTATTTTTGTTCATAATGTATCCTTCGCACACACACAAAAAAAAAAACTTTTTTGTTTGTTAGGGTAGCTAAAAGCTTATAGAATTGGTAAAATTTTCCTATTGATGTACCTCTTATATTAAATAGTTTTTTTTTTTTTTTTTTTTTTTTTTTTTTTTACTTAAAGATGGGTCACGTGCTAAAGTTTGGGAACTGCTGTTCTAAAAATATGGGAATCTTATAAAATTATGTGATATGAACAGCTATATGTACAATAGATTTTTTATTCAAAATTAGAATTTTGAAATCAAACTCTACCTTTAACTCTGGTTCAAATATTTTTGTGATGCAGCATTAATTATCTGGATGTCTGAAAGACTAAAGTTTATTAAATTGACTAATAGATTATTATTTTTGGCTTCATTAATGTGTTATTTGCTTAAATTATTTTGTATATAAGTGTCTTTAATCACAAGAATCATAATATATTTTATTTTAAAGCAGTTAAAATGAATTTTATATATTATATTCAAAAATGCAATAAAATTATGTTTACCTAAGCACAAATTTTCTTTTGTTTTAAGGACAATAATCCTTTTCGGGCTGCCATGTCCCTTATTCTTTTAAGACTGAAAATGTCTGAACTGGATCAGCCTCCTGGTTCTCCAGCCATTTTGTTGTCTAATTCCAAGAAACGGCCATCATCTGTTTGAAACAGCCTAATGATATGTTTGTACTATATTGTCTTTCACACTCATCTTAAAAAGATGACTAAATGTTGATGTAATTTAACCCTTTTGGTTCCACTGGAAAATGCATATATATTAAAGAAAAATAAATAAATCTTGTATTTTTAGATCCAAGTATTAAGAATATAAATTGCAAATTTTAAAAAATTGCATGTATTTTAAACTCTCTTATGCAGTAAAATAATCGATGAAAAGGTTCTCCAGGCTTCATGTTAAGAAAAAAATAAAATACGAGATCCTAACAAAAAGTTTTTTTGAGATGTTCGAAAATTGGTGTTATTTTAAGAGGATTATTTAAGATATTTCTTGAATCTCATAATCCCATACTCTAACATGAACTCCAATTCACTTGCCTGTCTCAGTAGAATACAGTAGTTATTTAGATTTTATTCTAACTAGGGAATCATTTCTGGTTAAGTTCACAACTAGCAATGAGACATAGTGCATTTTATTTGCCAGAGATAACTGATAAAATTTGTCTGCAATAATCATACTTTATTTATATTTTTATATACATTGAATTTTAAAATTATGAATTTTTAATTGTTAATTTCATAGCAAAAGCAAGTTAAGTTGTAGAATGTGGTATAAGGAATTTTTTACCTGCTTAATCCTGTGTTATGTGTACATACATGCCCTGCCCATGGTACATATTACAATTAAACCAAGCTATGATTTTTGTTTGAAAATTAATAGTATGAGAATTAGTTTTTTTAAACTTGAAAGCAGACAGTAAATGTGTATGAGGAAGTGAACTTCAAAATGTGCTTAATCCAAAAAATCAAAGTTTGAGAAATCAAAAAACTCTGACTGTATTTATTGCTTTTTATTTTTAATATAGATTTTACAATGGCTGAAATACACGATTTATTTATTTATTTAAGATAAAAAAATTTTATGCAGGTTTAGCAGTAGAAGAAATTGATTGAGAAAACTTGATTTTTTAAATTTTGGATAAGGAGAGTTTTGAAACTCCCATCCTCATATATAAGTAGTATATATTTCTGTTAAAATCTTTCATGATTATCGAAAAATATTTTTTTTTTTTTTTTTTTTTTTTAACCTTTTAAAGAAATGTAAGATAAAGAAATGAATTTGTTTTTGAGTGTGATAGAATCTTAACTAGGGTTGGCGAGAAAAGTTCTACAGTAATGAATAAAGCCAATTTTACACCACAGAAATGCAATTATATTGTTGCATTTTTTCAAAATGAAATTTGCAAATTCTTAGGAATATTCAATTTTTTTTATTTTATTCTTACGATAATTAATGATTCTAATTCATTTGTATTTTAAAGTAATTAAAAAAATCATTTTCAGAAAGTTATGTGGCTTTAAAATCGATAAATACATTTTCTGCAGACAAATTTTATCTGTTCTCAGACTTTGACCTACAGGGTTATAAAATATCCAGATGTGAGCTTTACTGAAAGTGGTTCCCTTGCAAGATTATCTTCTTGATAAACTTATATGGGCATTTTATTGTGTTATTTAGAATATTTTCAAAAAGTTATTGACATTTATATGGAAATTTTCCGAAGAAAATATTAAAAAAAAAAAAATCATAGTATGCTGAAACATTTTGAAATAAGTTGTGCTATCTGTTATGGATCTTTAACATAAGCAATTTCATAAAAAATTGTAAATAAAAATCATGAGTCCCAATGGAGAGATCTTCATAAAATCCCCTAATATTGTTAAAACACTGAGGGGAGTGTGGATCTTTTACACATTTGTTTTTTAATGCCCAGGGTTATAAACCTAGTTGACTTACAGGGCATGTAATATTTCTACCTCTTAAAATTTTTATGACATTTTAGAAGGTTTTTATGTATCTGCCATTGGAACTTAAAGGGCTAGTTATTAGTAGCTTGGATCAATGTTGTTTTGTTATTATTGTTATATTTTATGATCCAAGTTTATGGTGCCTATTTTTGTCAGATATGTGTACTTTTTATCATGCATAACTGCTCTTTTTTTTTTCCCCTTTAAATTTTATTCAATGTTTTTAATGATGTACTTTTGATAAAAGATTTTAACCTTTAGCAAGATAAGAGAGTATCGCTGTTAGCTTTGGGATTATTGTTAATCCAGATAATATGTGCTGTATCATTTTCAATTAATCTAATTTTAATGGTAGAAAAAAAAATATATACATTTTAAGGGCAGTCATAACTCAGTTCAATTGCTCTGCTCTATCAGCTCAGGAATTAAGTGCTTTGAAGTTCAGTAACATTTGTATTATAATTCAACTATACATCATAAAGTTGGATACATATCTTTTTCCTTTTGACAGTCATAATACATTATGTATTGTTTTAATACAATTATTGCTGAAATATATGAAATTTTTTTAATTTATTTTACTTTTAATTATGACTAATCCATATTTTTTAAAATGACTGTGCTGCAGATTTTGATTTGTTTGAAAAAATATAATTTGTATATTATGTTGAGTAAATTTTTACAAGATTTAGTGATGGGTTAGTTTTTTCTTCAAGATTTGGGAACTGCTTTAAAATTGATTTATTATTGTTATTATTTTTTTAATTGAAACTGTGATGTTTTAATATGCATAAATTTATGTAATCAATCACTGCAAAAATTTTCATTTTCACAATATTAACAATTTTAACTACATACTTCTTTTCAAAGATATTATTACTGAAATATGGCACATTAGAGATACAAAAAACAACATTAAATTTATCAAACTGTTGAATTTACTTAAAATTTTATTTTGAGTGAAGCATGATGAAAAATAAAACAATTTTTTTTCAGGGAAAATATATAGTTATTTTCAAATTAATATTAGTGATTTGACAAATTTGATTATGCATTAAAAAATTCCAGTTTATTTAAATTGTAGATTGTTGATCTATTTGTAGATAATTGATTTATTTTTAATGTTCTATGTATCATCAAAGTAGTATTTAAATGATAGAAAAGAGGAAAAATGTAAAACTTCTCCCCTTTTTTATTTTCTTCAGCATAATATTATATGTTCTCTGTCACCTTATCTATGTAACATTCTTTGATGATGTTATTGTGTTCTTATAAAAGATGAAAAGTATTTTAAGTACCTGTAATTTAGATGTGTTCAATATATTTTCTATAAATTTCCGTTAGTAAATTCATATTCAGCACATCAAAATTATATCAAATATGCAAGTATATAAAACGAACAAACTTCAATGTACTTCAGAATTTCCAGATTTGAATGTTTAGTAATGATATCATCATTAAAAAATTCAAGTATTAATTTACATTCTGCTGTATTTAGAATTGTGTTTTTAAAAGATATTATGATATTTTAGGACACAAGACTTCTTTATTAAAAAGGGTATTTTCTTCAACCCCTTGGGGGTGAGTGACACATATACATGCCACAAAAAGGCTTAAGAATCTTTGTTTATTCCCACCAGTAAAATTTTGCTGCAAAATTTGCCTTGTTTAATCGGAGCATTTTCTCAATTTAATAATACACAAATTTCTGTTTTAAAAACCGGTGACAAAACATTAAAAATTTTGTATAAGGTACCCGTTGCGAAAGAATTAACTTTTTTTCTTTTCAGTCATTTTTTTAATCCCCCCCCCCCCCCCTAAAAAAGAAAAACAGACTTCAAGGTATTTTGGAACTGCTATTTTAGGCATTGATTTTTATTTCAAGCTGCTGCTTTTTTTTTTTTTTTTTTTTTTTTTTCTTTTGCAATTTTCAATATGAATTTGGAATTTGACTGGGAAGACCAAATTGGCAACCCTGGTTAGGTGAAAATGCTCCCTCCCTCTTTTTTGCTATTAAAGCATAACTTACAAAACTGTAGAGAAATACATCATTTTACTCAGCACTGGCAAATGGATTTCCTGACATGGAGAGTAAATTGTTGAATTCAGTCTTTGAAATACCAGTCTATTTCTTCTATCCTATATTTTATATACTTTTTAATTTTATAAGGAAAAAGTATGAAAATGCATTATAATAATTGCAATAAACTATTTTTGAAGTCGCAAACATTTTGTCATAACAATTTTCAACTGAATGTTGCATCTTACTGGCTAGTAAGATAAATCCTTGGTTGATAAGACTTTTCTGAAAATTTCCCTCCCCTGAATTAATTATCTGAATACTCCACACCTGCATGAGTTAGCATCGTCTTTCCACCACTTCTGTGGACACAAAGTAGAAATATGTGGCTAAATGGATCATTGATAACCACTCCAATAATTATATAACAACTTATGCTATTCCATTCACACCTGGTTGACCAAAATTAAATAGTAAATATATTTCTTTTTTGTGACTATGGATATTAAAAAACTAAATTAGCTGAATTTTAAGCCTGGAAATGTCATTGAAAGAATCTCCCTTATTTATTAATATTTTTAGGCTTGGCAAGTATGCAAACTTTATCAAGATTTGTGTTTAGTTATTTAATCAAAATAATGATAATACAGCATTTCAAAATACTAAGGTTTAACTATACCGGCCAATAATTGCAGTGACATGACAAGATCTTGCTGTAAGAAAAGTTTTAGCTATGCTTAAGTACAAAAATTTAACTTTTTTGTATATAGACAGTACAGCTTTTTTTATATGTCTAAAGTATATGTGGGAGTGAAGGCAATATTTAACTGTGTGAAATTAAAAAAATATACACAAATAACAAAGATAATCTTATTGTATAGCTGTTTCACAATTTCATTAAAAGAGTCCCCTTTTCTGTACAAAATAAAAAGATACTGAAAAGATCAACTTATTTACAAAGCTTGGAATACATGTTGCATTTAACAGAAACAATAACAGGTTTTCTTTTAAAAATATACATCATTCCATCTACTTCTGTAAAAAAAATACTACCATTTGCTGGATTATTTCTGTAATTTTTACTTTTTTTCTTCTTGTGTATATAAAATATATATCAATATTATTTTGTATTAATAAAAATTATTTTAATGCAAAAAGAAAAGGTAATTGAATTTTAATATATTAACAGTTATTATTTCATTTTGTTTAATTTAATATTTTGAGTAGATCTTTTCTGTGTTATATTAATTAATTTATAAAATATCATAAATTATGTATAATGGAGAAAAGAAGAAAGATGATTTATGCAATAATTTTTAAATAAAATATTATTTAATATATGTATACTACCAAAGAATTTTTTGTGCAGTGCTTCATGTAAAAGCATAAAACCTAAATCATTTAGTTAAAAAGATTGTTTATTCTCAAAAATAATTTTGATCTTTTTCCAGTCAATTGAAATCTGTGTCACTAAGAGTTTTGTATTGTTTTAATTTTGTGCATAGACATAAATTTTTGTATTACCTGTCTAAAATCTCACTTTTTTACAATAATGGATTTGCCAGTTTAACAAAATAGCAAATAATTGTTATGTACTTTTCCTTGAGTCTTGTGTCTATTATATGATTCAATCATAATGGTTCAATTAAATATATTTATAATTTCTGTATGAATTATCAAATAATCTAATTTAATGTTATTGTTTTATGTTGTTATATATAGCAGACTCTCAATTAACTGGGATGATTGGGAAATGCTTTGACCTGGATAAGGAAATTTGTGCAAATTAAAATAGAAAAAGCAAATAGAAAATGTGAAGTTATTATACAATAGGATATTAATACCAAAAAAAAAAAACAAATTTTAATGCTGTTTAGATTTACGATTAATACAAACTAGAAATGTTGTTTATCTCAGTGTTTTGAGAAGAATGAAGTGATAAGAGTCTTGTTTCTCATTTATTCTTCGCTGAATTTTACTACACAAATTTCTGAACATAATTTTTTCAGTAAAAACTGTGTTTTCTGAACATAATTTAATGTCTTTTCATCTTCTTGTTCTAAGTAATCAAGCAACTTCCTAGTTTGTATCAATGCAGCACTGTAACTTAATGTTTGATGAGTCACAAGATTCTCATCATCACTTTAAGAAATTCCTTGTTTCTTCTTATAAATATGATATAATATCATCGTCACTTAGAATTTCGTAACATTCCAATTTTGAATCTTTGTTAATCTATCATTGCACTGCTTCTTCATCCACATTTTCAGAACAGTTAAACTTTCTGAAATCTTCTAAGAATTTTCTTTGCCAATCAGTACTACCATTGTCATCTGTTGGAATTTAATTTTCTTCATCCAATAAAATTGTCTTAACTGATTTCTTAACTGTGCTTTCGACTAAATTTCATGCAGCATCAACATAATGTCCCCAGTCCTGATGTTGCCTGGAGGCGACACTAAAAAAACCTTTTAAATTAACTTAAATACTTCTAAAATTGATAAAACTGCATCTAGACATTTTTAATAAACATGTGCATAATAAATGTGTTCATATTAGAATCATCGATATATAGGCAAATGTATCTTTCGAGATGTTTTATAATAATTTTATGCTGGTTTTTGTAGTGCCACATAAAATTTGTCTCAGGACGGGGGAGGTTAACAAATTGCATTTAGAACTGTGAGATTTTTTCTATCCTGATTAATCCGCAACTCTGATAATCCAATCCCAGTTAATTGAATGTCTTCTACTTCTGTAATACCCTTTTTTATATGCATAATTTCAAACTGCCAGCCTATTTTATGTATATACTGATGTAATTTTTAATTTTCTTTTCTCTTTGCTTGAACGTATGTGATAATATTGGTGACTGTGTTTCATAATAATGATCTTTCAAATGTGATATTTCTTTTGTGATATTCTTTTTTTTTAATAATTTTGCAAGGATGTAAAATTTTTATTTGATACTGGGAAATGCATTTTGAATATGTTTATATCTGTTGTGCCAAAAAAAAAAATTCTTGGTATTTATTTTAATTTTTTTGTACATTATGTAAAAAAAAAAAGTTTAATCTTTATATCATATATTCGAGACATAGGTATTGAACAAAATAAATGCCCTTTTATATTGGGCTTGAATCTGTTATCGACTTATTTTATTTTATTAGGAATGAATGCCTCTCTCATGTAACAATTCAGTGTTATTCTATTTGTAGTCCAATCGCAACTCATGTGATCTATGAGTGCATGGGCTTATACAAGTCTAATGTTAAAGTAGAGTTAGATAAATCGAACTCGAAAAATAAGATGGAATTTTTATGTTGCACAAGGTTTCAGTAATAAATTTATCAGGGGAAAAGTTCCATTAGCTTGACAGCCAATACAAAGCCCCAGCATCATAGAAAATCAGCGAAATTCAAAGTAGTCATGGAAACTTTTGGAAATTTCAAATGTGTAGGAAAAGTCAAGGAATTTACAGATATTTTTTTAAAGTCATGGAAATGTTTTAGAGAAAAAAATAAACACAATTCATTAAATACTGTCGGGAAAAAAATCATAAAATTCATCAAAAAAATAAAAATAAAAATTGAAGAACTGTCGCAGAAAAAATAACTAATTTTGATAAAGGATTGCAAAAATAAGTAACAAATTCCACTGTATGCCCGTTTAGTGTGAGAGTGTTTTGAGATTCAGTCTCTGTACACTACATGCATCAAAAGTGATCAGACTATAATAATAGTAATTTGGTTCTACATGAACCAAAGTATTCAGCAAAAATGGGATAAAGTATGGAAACAAACACACATAGGATCTTTATTTAATTAAAAATACAGAGTATCTCATTCTAAGCCTAACTTTAAGATGAAGATATTTTAACTAATTTTTTCAATAGAGAGATAAATGCTAAAAGTAGTCATGTTCTATGTTCAGATGCTTCCATGCTTCAGAATGTTGCTGACAGTGTGTATACTTTCAACACTTCTTACAAAATCATCACACATTTCACACAAAACAAACAAAAATTATTGAAAATATTATTAAAACATCGTCATCATTGTTACATTTCTGAATAGAAATTTAGGTTCAGATTTGAATGCAACCCTATTTTTCTAAATGATTTCTGTACATCTGACTAGTTATTTAGTTTAAGTCAGGTATTTTAAAATCATCCTGTATATATGCATGAGTGAAATATACTTATGATTGGGCTACTTGTTGACCTAAAATGTTTCAGTGTTCATACAAACAATAATTATATTTAAATTTTCTGCCTAAAATACTTTTAAGTCAGTATTTGAAGTTATTGTTGGCCTGAAACGAAACAATCTGAACGTTAGGGAAAATTTTCTGTGTTTTGCATAGTTTGAAGATTTCTTTTTTTTCTTCCTTTTCCAATCAATGTTTAATTAATGCAAATGATTTAATGAGATAATCATGGATGCAGAGAGAAAGCCAACTGTCAAAATGATGTAAATATTGGATCTTAAAAGAGTACCCAGTATGGCAGTAAACTGCAGTGGTAGGGAATATAGCATCATATACATTACTGATATTTCTCTGCTAAAAAACAAGAGAAGAAAATGACAGTGATTGATGACTAAGAACATCAGTGCCACTTAACAAGTTTTATTTTTGGTGCCAACTTCTGTGGTTCAGAGCCAATTTTGATAACTGTCCTTTTCTCTATATATATACCTTACAGATAATGTATCATATTGAAAATTTCCATTCTTTACCTGCAATTTTCACTCTACCTTCAGATAAATGAGAATAAAAAAAAGAGTATGGTTTAAATATTAAAGTCAAATGTTGTATTTGGGAACAGAAAGACCATTACGTCTCTTTCAATTTCAAAGGTAATTAACGATGAATTTGATAAGAGAATGTTCATCAATGCTGAATTTAATAAGAACTGCACCAAATTAATAATCTATAGGTTGGCATTATTTATGGTTACTTATTTTTGGTGATATTTTGCCAAGTTTGGCAAGAATTTGAAGCTAACAGATATTAAGAGGCAGATTTTATGAGTCGGGCAGAAAAGGGGGTGTCATTATACAAGCCATTTTTGATTTTGCCGAAATTTTTTTATGGTTTCTTCTAATGATTTTAGAAGTTATGTATATTTTGTTTCCTCACCCCCCTCCCCCCCCCCCCCCAAAAAAAAAAAAAAAATTCTGATCCACAAAAATTTCTAAAGAGGGTCACGACCCAGTATTTTTTCGAATCAACATCTTTCTGTATTCTATTATCTCAGTACATTGAGCATCAACCAAAGTTATTTTTGCGATTACAACATTACATTTAGTAGCTAAATTGCCTCTTAATAATATTTAAGCATTGTGTGGCAATGCACAGTACAAATGGCTGTGATTTTGAAACAAGATGGTGGATAAAGCTGACCAACAAACTCAGTTGAGACATTGGTATGTATTATGAATACAATCAATCTCATCCAAATAAGTTAATAAATACAAGAGTTACAGTATGACGAAATATGACTGTTTCAAAATATCAGCCACCCTGTAAATGCAAAACTGCTATATCTCAGCCACTTTTTAAAGATGTTCTTAAATCAAAAAGGGCAATTTTATGATATAAGTTTTAGTTTATTTTTGTTCGGAAATGCATAAAACTAGCAGATGCCGTTGCTCAGAAACTATCTAATTGCACTCATTTTCCCACTTTTTGGCAAACACAATAGATTATTTAGAAAATAATGTCAAATTAGGTATTTTTAATTGAATTTCTATGCAAAAGAATAATCCCTGAAACAGAGATGAAAAATGTGTTGTTCATGTGATCGAAAATGCTTATAACTCAATAGGTAATTTATTGATCACAAAATGAAAACACAGTTCAATTCCAAATTGCTTCCTTGGTGCAGCATGTCCCTCAAGGGATTTTGCAGCATTAAACCTTATATAACCAACCAAATTGCTTCCATAGCCAGGCCTTCCAATTTTATATTTTCCTAATTGTACTTTCCTTGTAAATGTGTCAGAACGTTTTACATTTGTTGAGCAAAGCAGTTGAGAACAAACAGCCTTAAGATAACGACAAAACAAAATATGCTTCATAATCCTTGTATTAAGGTCAAACTCTTAAGAAAAAAAAATATTTTTCAGTCTTAATTTATTTGCACTCCTTTTTAAATTTTTTAAAATTTTCAAATGGCAGCCATTTTGAAATATGATGGCAGATGAAGCTGGCTAACGAAATTGGTTGAGACATTGGTATTACTATGCATACATTTAATTTTATCCGAATCAGTTAATAAATATGAGAGTTATCACATGACAAAATTCAGATAGACAGGGTGTCCGAGAAAGATCCGTAAAACTTCAAAAAATTATTGAAAAAGAAACAATAGGGTTACAGCGCAACTAATTAGTACATTAGATAGAATAACTCAAAAAGTTTTTTTCCTATAACTTAAGTTATTACCTTAGAAAATTTCTACATGAGACCCTTTCATAGCACGAACAATATCAAGACGATATTCCAATTCCATCCACGACCGTTTCAGCATGCTAACATCAACAATAGCTACAGCTGTTTGGATTTTTGCTTTAATTCTTCGAGACTGTTAACTTGCGTTCGGTATACAGTATCTTTAACATAACCCCAAAAGAAAAACTCCAATGGTGTTAGGTCAGGAGACCGGGGTGGCCATGCAATGGGACCATCCCTGCCAATCCAACGCTGTGGAAAAGAATCATTCAGCAACTCACGAACTGTCAATCTCCAATGAGGAGGCGCACCGTCTTGTTGGAAAAGGACATTCGGTTGAAGGTCTTGCAGTTGTGGGAATGCATAAATCTCAAGCATATCTAAGTAGGTACTTGAGGTCACAGTCGTTTCTGAGAAAAAAAAAGGTCCAAGGATGCGATCGTGAAGCAATCCGCACCACACGTTCACCTTTTCACTGCTCCGTTGGAGTTCACGTATGGCATGTGGTTGTTCGGAGCCCCAAAATCGAACGTTATGTTTATTGACCATTCCGGACACATGAAACGTTGATTCATCGGAAAACAGTATTCGTTTCAGAAAATGTTCATTGGCATCCAAATGAGCAGCATGTCAACTGCAAATCCATAATGCTTCGCATAATCATCCGGTTGTAAGCATGCAGAATCTGAACTTTGTAGGCTGTAAGTCGCAATCGTTTATGAAGCACATCGTGTACAGTGGATCTTGGCATTTGTAGCTCCCGGGATGCTTGCCGAACTGATTTTGTAGGGCTCCTACGAAATGTTTCACTTATTCGTTCCACACTTTCTTCACTAGTTCTAGGGCGACCATATCCTTTTTTATGTTCCACACTACCCGTTGTCATAAATTTGTGATACCACTCACGAATGCTTGACCGAGATGGTGGCGATTCCCCATACGTCGTTCGATAATTCCGTTGTGTTTGCGTATCGGATTTTGTTTCGATAAACCACGCAACACATTGAGCTTTCTTCACGCATTCCGCCTTTGAAATAACTAAAATGCTTTAATATTCCTTTGCATGACATGTAGCGCCATCTATGGTCAGAAACATACTGCAGAAAAAAACTTTTTGAGTTATTCTATCTAATGTCCTAATTAGTTTCGCTGTTACCCTACTGTTTCTTTTTCAATAAATTTTTGAAGTTGTACGGATCTTTCTCGGACACCCTGTTTAAGTCAACATTTGGACGGAGGGTAGTTTTGGGTCATGACCGGTGAAAATATATCAAAATTTTCTGGAAGTTTTTGGATCCGGATGGCTGCAATAAGTAGTTTTTTACTTTTTGTAATGAAAGCTATCTAAAACTAGTGAAATTTATTGAACCCAATTGAGTCAAAATAATTAAACATAAAAAAAAGAAAAGAAAAAAACTAAGAGTTTTTTTGTTAAGGAGGAAGGGGCCTCTGCCTCCCTGACTTTTCTCTGCCTTTCCACAAGTTTATTTACTTGTTTATTTTAATAAAAAATATTTTAAGTAAGGGGTTCAGGGACCCTCTATTCTCTAACGAAAAAAGTTGTATAATAAGATAATTTCTTAGTTATTAAATTTCTGTATTGTTTTTTATGGTGATATATTAAAAAATTATCTTGCTTTGAAAGCTGTGAAAAAAAATTCTTAGTTCATCCAATTTCATATTTATACTCTCCATGAATTGGAGGTTTAAGAAAATTGTGAAAGTTATTGCCACTTTGACAACTGGATTTTGTTTGGAATAACACTTCAACAATTAGTTCCAGAAACTATATTTTGGTGCATTCTAGTCTAAAAAAGAGTAACTGATGCTGCTGCTGTAACTGAAGTTATTGTGATGTTTCTATTTTCTCAACTTATACTGCAAAAACAATTACATGTAAAAATATGAAAAGCAGTAGTTTTATAAACAAATGCTAGGTAAAAAACACTGTAGCATGCAGTTTTTAAATTGAAGAATATAAGTGCTATGTTGAAATCAGTCAAGATAGTCCAGTTAAATAAGTTTTATGTGATCAAAAACTATGCATAGCAATTTAACAGTCTTTTGTTGGAACATAATAAATGACATTGTTGTGCTGTGTTCAGTCCTTTTTTAAGAAAATAAAAATAACTTTATAAAAAAAAAAAAAAAAAAAAAAAAAAAAAAATGTAAAAGAAAAAGAAAAATTAAGCTGAAAATTTTGACTGCTATAAAGTCGGTCATATGATGAAATCACTCTCCTCAGTTTTTTCCACCAAAAGAACTCCAGCATCATAACAGCAAGCATAATTTTGCTGATAAAAGATTACTTTGATACTCAATATATAAAAAAACTCATCTTAGAACTTTCCTGTTTTCAGCAGAAAGCTTTAATTTTGTTATTGGTCTTTAAAAATTTTATAAATTCAAGCTATTTATTATATTTTTAAACGATTCTTGGAGGTGTTCTTGATACATTGGATAGTAAGTATTACATAGAAATTTGTTCATAAAAAATTAAATTCTCACATTTATCAGAAAAGCATCCCTTTAAAAAACTCTTAAAATTCTGAATAAACATTAGAGGGAAAAATTCACTATATTGGACTTAAATATTGAATTTGGTTTGTTTTTATCAGTGAATTAAAATCACCAGCAAAGCTGGAAAATTGAAGAGAAATATAAATTTTTCAGTCACAGTAGAGTTTTAAAAATCCTCACAGTTTGGGATCAAAACTTGTGTGGATTTTAGAATTTTGCTGATTTTAGAGTTTTGCAGATTCTGGTTTAAATTTTTTATCTCTTCAACTTACCTGTATTCATTTACAAGAAGAGCATGTAATAATTCGATTTAAGCAAATTAAACTTTAATCTCTTAGATTATCATTTTAATACACAAATTATTTTTATTAATTTTTCAAATATCCTGTCTCGGAACTATTTTCACATACATTTATCTTTGTTCACTGATATTTATAACAAAGATGATAAAGAATTCTTCTTAACTGTTATTTTCATTGTTTACATTTTGAAATCAATGCAGATTTTAGAAGATTGCAGATTTTAGAGACTTTACTGTAATATAAAGTACTGACAAGTCTAATTTAAAATCAGAACCAGATGCATTCAAATCTGTCGTTTTTTATCCAGAACCAAATTTGCAGATCTTTTACATACAATACTAATCATTGTGCATACACATGGAAAAACTATAAATAAGCATTCCAACACAATACATAAATCCTTATATCCTTACTAATATTATAAATCGGAAAGTGAGTTTGTTTGTTTGTTCCGCTTTCAAGCCGTAACTACTGAACCGATTGCTTTGAAATTTTGCAGACGTAAAGTTAGAAGTCCGGATTAAATAATAGGGTAATTTTTATTTATTTTATTCAAATATTTTCCTTAATAATTCAAAATTTAATTATTTTTCATACAAAATCAATAGGCATTTTTCAGATAAAATTTAACCATTTTCCTTTCCTGTTGCCAAGAAAATAAAAAATTGGAATAATAATTTTTCAGCGGCAATGAATTTTTAATAGAAAACTTCCACGCGAAAAAATTTAATAAAATAATTTAAAAGAAAATAAATAATACGTCATGTTTGAAATAAAAATAAAAGGTGTATTTTTTATAATACATTTAACAAGGATATTTGTGTAAAATATGGTGACATAAATTAAAAGTAAAAAGAATGAAAAAGAATTATATTTTTAATAAAATGGTTCACTCATGAAAATGTGACGTCATAGTTGAAATAAAACAGGTACTTTATAGCAGTCGTTAAAAATACAAGGGGTATGAATATCAGTAGCTAATGGAGCGAGATAAATAATGACATCATATTTAAAATGAATCAGAAATATTTTTTACTTATACTAATTAATAAGTTATAAGTTACATACAAATGAATATTTTTATTCAAAACTCATAATTATCAATGGAAGAAATTTTTTGTGGGGAAAAGGTGGAAAATAAAATCACTGATTAATATATTTTTGGCTCGATTTTTTAACACTTTCGAACAAAGTTGAAAAGTTATTATGCTTTCGGTTTGTCTGTCTGTCTGGTCGCTTTCTAACTTTCGTAAATATACTCCGATTTCCATGAAATTTTTGGACGTTCTTAATGTTTACCTAGCACGAATACCTATTGAAAATAAAGTTTCTACCATGATTAGTTTATTTACAGGGATAGTCAAAAAATTTCCTTATATTACGGCATTATGGGGAAAAATCGTTTTAATTACATTTAACGATGTTACAGCCTGTAGAACATATTCAAATTTATATGCATTTATAAAGTGCACTAAAATATGCATTTTGTAAAGTATGTAGTGAAAAGGGCACTTACTATTCATTTACAGGGTCAGACAGAAGAATTCCATAGCATATGAATAAAGGGAGGAACAGTTTCCGACATATTTTAATTATGGTAAACGATTTCATGTATAATCAAATTGATATATGTTGCTGAGGCTTAATGTAAGTTATTTCATGCATAATACGAAGTGCATAGCATTTACAGGGACACACAAAAGATTTCAAATATTATATATTCTATCCGAAGTACTGTATATCATGGATGATGACTGTTGCATGGATGAAATGCATTTTGAATTATGATATGTGCTTTAAAGTTTCGCTAAATGTATGCATATTAAATGGAGAGTATAAATGGTAATAGTATAAATAGTTAAATTTAGATATACAGGGTTACACAAAAGATCTCGGAAAGGTTACTGAATATGAGCGTAATTTACTTAAAGGTGGTTTTTAAATAAAATATGCATTTTTATTTTGAACTGCATTTAGTAAACTAAGAAATGTTTGTAGTATATATATAAAATGATAAACAGGGTCCCGCAAAGAACTGGATACAAGGTTGTCTTCGGATGATAATTTCTGAAAATGTAATTTAGGTAGTAATAAGAAATATTTTTGTTTGAAATAAATTTTAGAAAGATACTTTCGTGTATTAAAGGCACTTGGAAAACTACAGGGCTGAACAAAAGAATTCAAGAATGTTTCTATCTATTAGTATTAATTGCTGAAAGGAAAATTTTGATCAGCAAACAAATTAGCAAATAGGGATTATCAAAAGTTTTTTTACCATAAATTCGCGATAAAAAGTTAATTACAAATGCTTTTCATCATCGAAATTTTTTGCTTGATTGATCAATTGTTTCTTCTTTAAATGTTATGTGAACGAAGTCACGGGTAACTGCTAGTATATTATAAATGTGAAAGTGTGTCCAAAAAATTGGAATGAACTTGGCTTCAAAACGGATGGATTAATGTCTTTGAATTTTTGTATATAGATAGATTATTGGTCTGAAATGAACATAGGCTAATTTTTATTTATTTTATTCAAATATTTTTCTTAATAATTCAACATTTCACTATTTTTCATACAGAATAAATTGAAATTTTTTCCATAATATTTAATCATTTTCTTTTTTCGTTGCCAAAAAATAAAAAAACCAGAATAATTATTTCTCTTCTGTAATTAATTTTCAACTGAAAGATTTTCACGTGATAAAATAAAATGAAATAAATAAATGGATCCTATTCTGTTTTTCGGTTTGAGGTAAAAACTGCGATTTTACCAATTGTGACGTCAGAGGAATACTGTTTTTCTTCTTATATCATGCAGATGATTATATAAAATTTCTTTTACACTTAGAAGACTTCACAAGAATATAGCTTCACACTTTACAAGAATATTAATATTTTAGTAGTTTTTCCGGATATTAATCCGTAATAAAAATGAACCTTTTTCTTTCTTTCGGTTCGAGGCTATAAAATTCAACTTTCTACCAATTTTGACGTCACAGGAATACTTTCCATTAAGAATTTTAAAAATATCAATGTAACGTCATATCTAAAACCATGTATAAGTTTTCAAATTTTCGAAAATTCTTTTTTTTTTTTTCGTTTTATGGAAATTACCCCCTTTTTGACACTTTCTAACATGGTCTAAAAGTGTTTACGACTTTAACCTGTCTGTATATCGGATGCCGAGTGCCTGGGGTCTGCCATCTGTTTGTCCGTGTTTCAACTTGAGTAAATATAGTGGGATTCATACGAAAATAACATACGTTATTGAGATTTGCCATATCATGTGCGGCATTGAAAATGAACCAGGTAGCAATTATAACAATAATCACAGGAGCACTCAAAAAGAGATTTACATTATTTTAAATTATGGTCTACGGCGAAAAAATCATTTGAGGTGTATTTTGATAATGTTACATAATTTTAAATGTAATGAAATTTACATGCATTTTTAAGGTTCACAAGAACATGGTTACTATCGAATATGTTAAGTAGGGTACTTATAATGTGCATACAGGGAGCTCAAAAGTATTTCAATATATCATAGTCTGTGAAGAAAAACCATTTGCAGCGTATTTTAATAATGTTATTTTATTAAGGTTATTTTAATAATATTGAAATTGATATCAGTTTCTGAAGTGCACTAAAACAGGATTTCTGTAGAAAACGGGGTGAAAAGGTTTAACATTCATTTACAAGATCACAGAAAAATGTTCGGTAATACAATAGTCTACGGGGGAAAATATTCCCAGCATATTTTAATTGCGTTACACTATTTCAAACATGATGAAATTAATATACTGAGATAATCAATACAATGATAAATACTGAAATTTACTACAATATGCTTGCAGTTAAGTATGATTTGCATCACATTTGTTTTTCATTTACAGAGACGCATAAAAGATTTTGGACTCAGATATTGTATCCAAAGTATGGTCCATTAGAAAAGATTGCTGAAGAGCTTTTTTGATTATCGTATGTATTTTAAGGAAAACTAATGCATCCTGAAGTTCAGCTACATTTGGTATAATAAGAGATGTTTGTAGAATTTAAATAAATCATGTATCGGACTATACAATAAACTGGATATATGGTCACCTGTACAATAGCGATTCCTGGAAATATGAATTCAATAATTTGAATTGGGTTTTTTGCTTGAATAATTTAAGCTAAATATGCGGTCGTATAAATATTTGCACGTAATATACAGGACTGTACAAAAGAATTCAAGTACGTTTCTGTCTATTATTAGACATTACTAAAGGTGAATTTTAACCTTCGTTATACTTTTTCTAACTAAGCAAAATTTTAACATTGTATTTAGAATATTTACAAACACATAGATCATATATACAGCTGCAGAAAAAATGGGCCGGTGAAGTTATGTATTATGGAAATGTTGGATATTTTTTTTATTATCTAGGTTTAACACATGATTTTTCTTTCTTTGATATGGAATTCTGAAATGCACTACAACATGATTTCTGTACAATTGGGGTGCTTTACCGTTGTTCAACAGTATAAATGGTTGCAATTTCATTTTTGTGATTGTTCATATTATCATTATTCATTGTACACATTTTCCATTTATTTGACTGAGTTCTTTAAGTCCCCTATAAAAAAAAAAAAAAAAAAAAAAAGAAAAAAAACTATTGCATAGCCTGGTATAAGATATGTGTTATATATATTTTAAATTATTGTTAATGAAATGTTTTGTTTAATTAAAGCGTCTATCTTTTTTTAATGCTACGTGAACGACGTCACGGGTAACAGCTAGTAAATAATAATAAAAGAAGCATGAAATAGAGTGAATAAAAAATAATTTCTTTTTATAACATTTATTTCTTAAAATATATACATATTACTATTATAAACAAAGTCATTCACATTTATCAAAACATACATTATTAAAATGATAAAATAAAAAACTTAAAAACTGCAATACAAAACAAAGTAAAATCAGTCAAAAGTGAATACATATATATACTCATAATATAAGGTTACTGGTTATATTACCCAAGCTGTTATACATGTACTAGTGGTACATGAAAAATAGCACTATTTAATGACAATTTGAGCAAAATTGGGAATGGGCCTGTCTTATAATATGCTAAAAGTTTAGCCCATTTATATTTTCGCAGTTCATGGCCTGGCCCAAGCAAAATTCAATGAACTCAGGCCAACTCAGCTCAATTTCTACAAAAAAATCACAACTTTCTTAACATATAATTTAAGACTGTTTTAAAGCATACTGCACACATATTTATGGGGAAAATCTTACAGTGTATTTCAGACTATAGGTACATTTTATCATGATTACTTTTGTTGACTGACTTGATTTTTGAAATATGTACCTTGTGTCACCAGGAAAAATATTTTCCAATTAGATGTCTGCAAGCCACAGAATAGTGACCATTAATGATCACTTAGGCTCTTAGACTATTATATTCAAGTAAAGATTCATTAAAAAAAATTAATGCAGTTTAGAATAAAGATAAAAGATGTTTAAAATGTTCATAAAAATATTTCTCTTTAATTTATTAAGGCGGGATCACTTTTTCAAATACAAACCTGTTTAACAAACTCCTGGGAACAATTAAGCTTAAGTCCAGCTCAGCCTGAGTATGCCGAAAAGAAATGTAAACCTGAGCTCATCTTAGCCCTGCTAGACTCTGATGAAAAAGTAAAACTTAGTTCAGACACAATGTAGCTGTTGCATTCAAATATCTATGCTAGACATGTTAAATTTTTGTAATGATGTTGTCAAATTAGTATTGGCTAGAATTATATTCATTTATAACTTATTCTTAGCTAAGTCAAACCCTTTGAAAATTGTGCATACTTTGTTCTTTTAGTCATACTTGTTTTAAATTTGTTATACAGGGTGTCCGAAAAGTCTGGAAACGGTCGAATAACTCAAGAAATACATAAGAGGTTGAAGAACGAAAATATGCGTGTTAAATATTTTTAAATAAGCTACTCAGTGATACCAAATTTGACCTTCGCAACCGACCCCCTGGGGGTCAGAGGGGTCCAACTTCGAAATCTTAAATTATAACCCCCATTTTTTATTGCAGATTCGAATTCTACGGACAAAAATACATAACTTTTGTATTTGATGTTTATTTCGAATCCTCGTTTATCACAGTGTAATTGAGCATATTAAATAGATACATATTTCGGTTTTCCCAACCAGGTTTTGCCTGATTGGCCAGAATTTTGACATCAAATTCCTCGTCTTTTGCAGGAATAGCGTTTCTTGAAAATCACCCGTGGCAATTATTTCGATAATGCTACGCTGTTAAAAATTTGACCCATTTGTTGTAGAGTCACTCCACAGCTTTTATAGAATATCTCTTTTATGACCAATGAGAATGCTCCATAACACAGTAAAGTAACCGTTTTCTATGAAAGCAGTGGAGTGACGCTGCAACAAATTAAAAAAAAAAAAAAAACATACACCCACATCAGCCGTATTTAGAAACAATTCGTTATTTAGAAACCATTTACTGGATAAAATAAAAATCCAAATAGAAAACTAAATTAATATATTTCAATGAATTTTTGTAGAGAAAAACATAAAAAAAAAACAATACACTGTAAAAAATTTAACGCATTTGAAACAGCGTCACTCCACCGCTTTTATAGAAAACGGTTACTTTACTGTGTTATGGAGCATTCTCATTGGTCATAAAAGAGATATTCTATAAAAGCTGTGGAGTGACTCTACAGCAAATGGGTCAATTTTTTAACAGCATAGCATTATCGAAATAATTGCCACGGGCGATTTTCAAGAAACGCTATTCCTGCAAAAGACGAGGAATTTGACGTCAAAATTCTGGCCAATCAGGCAAAACCTGGTTGGGAAAACCGAAATATGTATTGATTTAATATGCTCAATTACACCGTGATAAATGAGGATTCGAAATAAACATCAAATACAAAAGTTACATATTTTTGTCCGTAGAATCCGAATCTGTAATAAAAAATGGGGGGTTATAATTTAAGATTTCAAAGTTGGACCCCCTCTGACCCCCAGGGGGTCGGTTGTGAAGGTCAAATTTGGTATCACTGAGTAGCTTATTTAAAAATATTTAACACGTATATTTTCGTTTTTCAATCTCTTATGTATTTCTTGAGTTATTCGACTGTTTCCAGACTTTTCAGACACCCTGTATATCTCCAATAGGCTGTCTTTTTTTGGGGGTGGGGGGTGGGGGGGCAGGCCCATTTGAACTTTCCTCTTTATTTTACCTCAAGCCTTCACAAATCTCTAATGCCCTGTCTGTCCGTCGTTCAGTATCCAATTATCACAACATTGACTGTATCATAGCAGTTCATCTGAGTACTCATCAAGAAAGCCTGTTTCTTATTGCATGTGGTTTTATGATATGAAGTGAGCAAAGGAAGTAATTTATTGAACAAAACTATAACTTTTGATCAATTTAAAGGACACATTTGATATGCTATGGTAAATTTAATAAGGGAATCAATCAGATTACTGAAATATCCCAGATTACTGGAAAAAGAAAAGAAAAAAAAAAAGGTAAATTGTATAGGCTTTTAGAAGTTTGAAATGAATAACATTTAGTACATTATATAGCAAACATACCTAAAAAATTTTTATTTTATTTTTTGTTGTTGTTGTCGTTGTTCTATTATTAAATTAAATAAATGAATTTAAGATTTCATTTATGAATGCAAATAGTTCAGTTTTATCAAAATAGTAGTGTCTGTGATATATTTTTCCATAGGTAATTTAGGCATTATGAGTATAAAAGTTTCAAAAAGCGATATTTTTGTCAAATTAAAAAAATTTTGAGATACTGATTCCCTACAAGATTGTAAAGATGAAATCAAATAAATATGTTAATAGTCCAATTTCAAATTTGTGAATGTTGAAATCTTTGTATCTAGTAAGTTTAGTAGTATTACTGAGAACTTTACACCTAAATATCTGTTATTTAGCACACCACTTGGGTAATTTTACCAGTAACTAAAAATAAATACTTGATAAAATATCACAAACTTAATACAAATCACATATAATATACACATGCATTTAATACAAAATGCATTACTGTATGCTGAAGTGAATAACAAGAAATAATGAGATCATGAAATAA
Source organism: Maratus speculifer (assembly GCA_964019185.1). Taxonomy (NCBI): domain Eukaryota; kingdom Metazoa; phylum Arthropoda; class Arachnida; order Araneae; family Salticidae; genus Maratus; species Maratus speculifer. Next base: position 138,941,590 of record OZ025302.1, on the reverse strand, counting down.
AAAGAATAGGTGGTAAAAATGTATACATTTATATAATAATATAGATTAAGCAAAAGTAATAAAATGTTAGGTTTTCTTTTTTTTTTCCCCTTTTTTAAAAACTGTTGTGCTTTATGACAAATGCATGCACATGTAGGAGTAGCTACAATCATTATCTGTAGCTGCAGTTTTTGTCAAAGAAGTAAATAAAAGTATTTTATAAACACTACTACTCAATTACTCCTAGCAACCAACTATACTCAGAATCCAATTCCCCTTACTTACCAACAATAAAAAAATAAATGCAGCAGATTGTATATCTGGAGTGAAGTAGCCTCCTTTATTACTAACATTTAATAACAAGAGAATTTATTTTATTTTTACCTTTTTAACCCTTTGCGGGGCACTGGTTTCATAGATATACCACTTAATTTTAATTCTCAAACGTCACATTCGCACCAGAATTTTTTTTAAAAAAATTATGGTTTATTGAATTTGTGAAATATAGCATTTTCTTATTTACAAATAAAGTTGTTTTCAAATTCCGGTGTCAGTCATTTATTTCAATACTTAACCAATGAATTTGTCCTGCCCCGCAAAGGGTTAATAAAGCATATTTTTAAAATAAAGTAAAAAAAAAAAAAATTCATAACTTTTTTATTATTATAATTAATTATACAACACATTTATATTCATATAATACATGCAAAATAAATAACTTTAAACATTTTGAGAACTAGGAAAAAATGGTTAGATGTTATCAACACCAGATTAATTTCATTTCAGTTTCTAAATCTGCATATACAGTAGACTCCCCCAAATCTGCAATCCTAAAATCTACAACTCTCTAAAATCCGCACATATTATACGGATGTAAACAATGAAACATTCACTCCAGATATATGGACAAAATTCTGCTTTTTTACTTTTATATCAAATCTATGTACATTTTAATTTGTAATTTTTTTTATTATTACTGAATTCATGATTTTTCATGAAGGAAGAATAAATTAATTTCTAAAAAAACTTAAGCAATTGCTAATATCATTGGTAATCACAACTTTCTTACAAAATATATTTATGTATTAATCAAGCTTTTTTGGTTATTAAGTCTGGCTAAACCTGAAATAAAATTTTCTTATTTTATGATTTTGTTGTGAATTAGTAATGTACCTTTGAATTAGTAATGTACCTTTATGAAGTAAGTTTCATTGAATAATTTAGGAAATATATATTTAATATTTATAATGAATATTTAATCATACATTAGTGATTATTAACTTGATTTATTGATTGACATTATTGGTAATTAATTTGCTTTTAATATTTTAATCATTTTCAAAATTATTCGAATTTTTATTATTTTAGTTTTTTACTTTTTTAATATTTTATTATACTGTAATCATTCGCTATAGTTTAGATCGCGTTATTAATTTACATTGAAATTACTGTTTTAAAAATGTAAACAGAGCAATAACCTCTGGTCCCAAGCTGTGAGGATTTGAGGGAGTCTACTGTATAGGAAAATTCTTACTCAGCTTTACATTTTCTAGGATGCTGAGAATCTCAATAGTAGATTTGAAATGGCTGTTTGTTACCTTTTCATGCATTATTTGTGCATTTCTAATTGTTGGTTTTTTATCCTTATACATTTTTGCACAAAGGCTTTATTTGCTATTTTAATTATCTGACCTCCAGTCATCCAGATCTTAAAATAGCTAGATCAATATCAGGAAATTAAAATAATTATTGTAATGTGAACGGTGTATATTTGTTTGTAAAAATATAATTTTCAGGTTATTAAAATTTAAGCCAATGTTAAAGCATTTTTTTCCCCATCTGAATTGAATAATTCACCATTGCTGACACAAATGAAGGACCTAGTAGCTCAAACACAACAGTATGAAGAATAGACTTACTCAGACCTGTTACTCACGTGACTGGTCTTTAATGCATGGTTCAGCAGTACTTTGCTGCAAAAAGCTATTCAAGCATGCAGTTAAAAGCTAAAGACAGTGATATAAATAATACTTTTTAAAAATGCAAAATAATATCTATACAGAAGTATCTTCTTGTACAACAGATTGGTTAACAATCACTTCTCTTGATGAATCTAGATCATCAGGTGGCCTCCTATGACTAAAAAAAGAATAAAAACATATATAACACTGGAAAAGCATCATTTAAAAAAAAAAAAATTTAAATACATTAATACAGAAATAAAATTAACTTTATCATACATTTGTAGCAAAAATATTGAATTAGAAGAAAATTTCATCAATAGCATTTTATAAGAAGAATGATTACTAAGAGAGCAACAGCAATTGCTAAATCACATGTAGAACAGCTTATATATATATATATATAAATTGTTTCTTTTTTTTTTCTTTTTCCAGGAGCTGCTCAAAGGATTTAAATATATTTAAAAAAATAGCTTTGCAATAGCTAAATAGTAAACTGATCATTCAGTAAGAAAAAAAAAAAAAAAAAAAAAAAAAAAACAATTACGATAGTTATATATGTATATATATATGTTGCAGCCAATACCCGAAATTGGCCAATTCTAGAACTGGCCGGCCAATTCCCGAATTGGCCAGCAACGTTAAAGAATGACTGGCCAATTCTAGAATTGGCCAGCCAATTCGTGAACTGGCCAGATGCAATTGGCCAATTCGCGAACTGGCCAGATGCGATTGGCCAATTCGCGAAATAGATATGAGTACTCGGCTTAATCCTTTCTAACATAGTTGAAAGTGTCTATGAATTCAAATAGTCTAGACATCAGCCTGTCCGTGATCTAACTCTAGTAAAGTTTCCGGTTAACTTGTAAATGTCATCGTATTTGGTTTATCAATTAATTTCGATATTTAAAGGGAATTGTGTACTATTTTTAGTTAATTTAGTTGGGTACGCAAAAATATTTCGTTTCAATATAATCAATGGGAATCTTTTTTACTATACATTTTAATGTTACATTATTTTAATTACAAAAAAATTGGTACCTATGCATCATAGTTTGGATGTTGGCCAAGGCTTCCCGGCCAGTTCGCGAATTGGCAAGCCAAAACCCGAAATATGCTATTCATTTCATGTATTTCGGGTTTTGGCCAGAAAGCTTGGCCAGTTCGGGTATTGGCCGGCCAGTTCTAGAATTGGCCAGACTCCGGGTATTGGCCGCAACATATATATATATATATTAACTAGATTTTTTGTTTGTTTCTGAAATTATGTAATTATTACAATTTTTTTTCAAACAATCAATTTATAGTTTAACTACCGTCAAGTAATAAGAGAAAAAAATGCTTAAATCTCTTTAAAAGTTTCCAAGGAAAAATTGCATCAAAGTCAGCTGTTTCATGTATTTTTTGTTGTTTGTTTGTTTTCAAAATTACATTATTACTGTATTTTTTATTTTTATTTCTTGCTGAATGATCAATTTATAATTCAGCAACTACTAAAACTATTCAAAAAATTATTGAAATTGCTTCGGCAGTTTCTGGAAAAAAAAAAGTACATCAATGCGAGCTGTTTTATATTTAATTTTGCAACTTGTATTACCTCCTTAAATGGACATGCTATAAAGACATTATAAGTGATAAATGAAATTTGATATAACAATAGTGATAAAAATGAATATCAGTGTTATGAAACATAAAAACCACAAGCTTATTTTGATAGCCTCATCACTCTGAAAATTTTGTGCTTTTTATGCTATATTGGAGTTCTAAATATTGTTTTAAAATGTTATCAGGACTTTTAATATGAGGCAGATATATAATAAGCTTTAATGTTCTTTTTCTGTCTGAAATTTTACACTTTTTATGCTGCACTGGAGTATTAAATATTGCTTATTAATTTGTCAATGGGAGGATTGTTCTCAGATTTTAAATATAACAGACAGGTGTATAATGACACAGGCCCTAGTGAATTTTTTAATTGTTGTAATTAAAATAAAATATTCTATACATTTAGACATTACCATTTCTAATTAATTTTGATTTAAAAATGACCTATTTTGCAATTAGTATATCACATGGAAAATATCTGTTTGAAATGAAAAAAAAAAACTGTAAAGCATAAAATGTCATCACTATTTTACAAATTAACTACACAATGGATCACTTTAAGCTTTATCTTATGCTTGTTATTTGAAAAAGCTAGATTTTATAAAATCAAGTAAATTTTATCAAGATAGAAAAAATTAATTGAAAATATTTATTTTTCTCTATGTCAATCTAAAAAATTTAGGGGAGGGAGGAATGTGATACAAATATCTCACCAAGAACATGGAGTACCTTTGAAAGCATCTCTTCAATTCTGAATAATAATGTTATATATGTAGTAGCACAATACTTGATTAACATTAAATTAAAATTAAAAATTAAAATTTTCTAAAAATTAAATTAAATTAAAATCTTGTAGAGCAGCCATCTTACTAAAATTTTAATTTTTAAAAGAAAATTTAACTTTTTAAAAATCTCTACTACTTTTACAAATATGAATTTTTTTGCTTCAATTTTTTCCCTCGCATTCAGTAGAATGTACTACATGAAACTATGTATGGATTTTTAGATGTATGGGATTTTACATTTAATGCGATTTTTTTTCTCTTGTGTATAAAAAAAAAATAAATAAAGGAAATTCAACTCACAATTTAATTTTTTTTTTAAATAACCTATAAATTTGAATGTTAAATCCATGAACAAAAATATTAAATACATCATGGAGAAGGAGTAAATAAAATTTCAAACTTCTATCTAAATTAGCAAAAAAGGCTTAGTATTTATTGAACAAGAAAATTATAAAAATATGAACATGGAGAAAAATCATTTGTATGGGTAATTGCACTGGATCTATTAATGGAATTTGCAATATTTCATGATATAATTGTCATATAGGTAAAAATGAGATGTCAAAATATTCACAATTAAAGAAGCTTTCAGTTAATACTAAAAAATCAATATTTTGACCAATTTTAGGTTCTCTGTCACTTTAAATTTGCTAAAGTTTGTTAAGATATACATTAATATATATATATATATATATATATATATATATATAACAAGCCTTTTATGCAACAATTTATTGCGAATAAAACAAATTTTCAACCAATTTTTGAACGTAAAATTGATTCACCAGAGTTAAAATTACATGCTTAAATTATCTTTTGGTGTGTCCCTATTAAAGGACACATCAAAAAGTACCCTTCTACATAGCAATTCTTAGCCATTTATTTTTCACGGAACTCTTTTAGGTGATTCCCTTTTCTTTGTGCATACTTACAATGCACATCTTTGAAAAAAAAAATAATAATAATAATTAAAGCTGAAATCACTCATATTCAACAATATTAAATGGAGGATATAGAAACTAATTTTGCTACCTATTTCAAAAGTTTTTTTTTTTCTTTTCAATTCATTTAAAAGATTTTAATTATATCTAAAGATAAATACAGTAAACTCCCTCAAATCCGCACAGCTTGGGACCAGAGGCTGTGCGGATTTTAGAATTTTGCAGATTTCTGGTCATTGCTTTGTTTACATTTTTAAGCAGTAATTTGAGTGCAATTAATAGTGCAATCGGAACTATAATGAATGCTTACAATATAATAAAATATTAAAATAAGTAATAAACTAAAATAATAAAAATTTAGATATTTTTTTAAATGATTAAAGTACTAATAGCAAAAGTCAAGTTAATAATCAATAGTGTATGATTAAATATTCATTATAAAGATTAAATGTATTTTACCAAAATTATTCAACAAAACTTGCCTCATAAAAGTGCATTACTAATTCACATCAAAATCATAAAATAAGGAATTTTTTTTTCAAGTTTAGTCTGGCTTAATAACCAAAAAATCTTGATTAATGCATAAATATATTAATAAAAAGATTCTGATTACCAGTAATATCAGCAATATCTTGAATTTTTTCCAAAAAATTTTATTCTTCCTTCAAGAAAAAAAAGCACGAATAGAGTATTATTAAGAAAATTACAAATTAATAAATAACTGAAATTGATACAAAACTAAAAAAAATTAAATTTTGTCCCATTATCTGAACTGAAAGTTTCATTGTTTACATTCATAAAATATGTGCGGATTTTAGAGAGTTGTGGATTTCTGGTTTGTGGATTTGAGGGAGTCTACTGTATATAAATTTACTCTGAATTTGAGACCTTTAAGAATGCTGATCTAAAGCAACAGACCATTGTTTAACACATTGAGTGCCACGGTAACTGACACTGAACTTTCCGTTCAGGCTGCGTCAGTTCATGGTGACTGACAGTCTAAAATATGATATAAAACTATAAAAAATATGTTGTTTTAAGTAATTTACTAAGAAAGTATTATCCTGTAATAAATAAAAGTTAAATAAATTTTCAGTAATTACTTAAAACAATATATATATTTTTTATATCATATTTTGAATCGGTGTTTGACGCAGACTAAACAGAAAGTTCAGCTCAGTTACCGGTGATTGATGTAGCACTCAATGTGTTAAGAATCACTACTCTAGATCACCTATACAACTTCACACTTTATTGGACCCAAAATATGATTTTGATAATTGGTAAGAGGAATTCATCGTAAAAATAGAAATAAGCTACAAACAGAAGCGATGCATAAATAAATAAATAAATGGTTTTTATTTCTAGATGATAAGATATAAATATTTATTGATAAAAAAAATTAACAAACTCATTAAAAAATAATAAAATTCAAATTCAAGTTATACTATAATTAATAATATCAATTTTTAATAGTTGCATATCAAGTGCATGAATAGTTAATTGGTATTTCACATCATTCTAACTATTTTCATGATTTATTTTTTATTTTTTCCTTTTTGAAATAAATATTTCAATTTTATATTTTACTAATCTTCTATACTTAAAGTGACATTCAAAAATCTACTGCTAATAAAAATAAAGATAAAATCTAATCTAAATCAATCTGAATGAATCTTACAATGATACGTTATGTATCGTAGCGTACGTATATACTAACGTAACGTTGTGATTATGTTAGTATTTGATATAGCAATGAATTCCTAAATTGCAATTTTATAATATATTTTCAGTGCTAAAGAAAGCAAATTAATTGATAGGCACTAATGTTGAAAGGCCAAGAACTACAAAACAAACCTCACAGTCGATGTGAGGACCTTCTTTAACAATGAAACCATTTTTTTTCAAATCATAAAATTATCTTTAAAATTGTTTATATTTGAAAATTAAACCAAGAAAAAAAAATCTACTAATAAAAACATTACGAAGTAAGATTAATGTACAGAGTGTCATAAAAATATCTATTAAAACTTTACATTTAGTTAGTATTTGATATAGCATGGTGCTGATTGAATTTTAGTGTAAATCGCTTCATAGATGGCGATGCCATGGTGCATTATTCATGATTATCGCAATAGCTCTATCTCAAGGACTAATGCACGAAATTTTCTAACACTTCAGATTCAGTTACTCCTTGATATAGATTAGTATTGTTTAGTTTTTGATGTATAAATCACCCTACAGATGACGCTGTTATGCTGCATTTTTCATGATTTTGCAATAAATGTATCTCGAGAACTAATGAATGGATTTTTTTCAAACTTCAGATTCAGTTAGTACTGATAAAAAATTGATCCTGATTACTTTTTGGTGTACATCATCCAATATGTGGTGCTGTTATGCAGATTTTTTTTTAAAGATTTTGACAATAACTCTATCTCAAAAATTAATGCATGGATTTTCATCAAATTTTAGATTCGGTTATAAATTGACTTAAGTTGTTGTTGACCAGATTTTTGTTTAAACCACCTTGCCGGTGGCGCTGCTAAGCTGCATTTTTCAGGAAGTATTCACCTGCATAAGATAGAAGAAAGTTTTGACATTGCCATATCTGACTTTTTTTAAAATAAAATTTTGAAGTCATACAGATATTTTTGGGACACCCTTTACATCTAATTGGAAGAAGAAAAGCAAGGCTGGTTTGGCTCATATAGTTGTATATTGTTATAAAAATTATATTTTATAAGGAAAATAACTGATAAATTTATTATAGAAAAAGAAAATGTAGGACATACCATTAGTTGTTGCATGCATCAGAGAGAGAGATAATTTTCCACCACCTAAGAAAGTTACTTTAAGGCTAAAAGACAGCAGCAAAGAAAATTCATAATTGAAAAAAATTGACATTTGATGAATAGAATCTGATCTTGGTTTGTTTTTTCTATAACTTAAATTCTGCATCTGAATTAAAATTGAATGCACATATTTGTCAAGTTTTGAAAATAATAATAATAATAATAAACAGGATTTTCTTTTTTAAAGAAAAGTATTTACCAGGATACTAATATTTTAAACACCATATTAAGTATTGTATGATAATAATACACATAAATATAATTAAAGGAAATATACAGCATTAATTTAAGCTCCCACTATAAAGTTTTAATTTTTTGTGCGATGGGGGGGGGGGGGAGGAACCATATTTCATTTTGATATTAGTAACAGATTTTGTATTATTTAAGAATAAAAATTCAAAATTTGCACATGGAAAATTTTTTTAATAGCTAGCCATATTCAATGTGAAAGTTTCTCAGATTACATATCGCTGACCATATGCAGAGAAGAAAATTAGCTTGTTTTGCAATTTTTATCTGCTAATGGCAGCACATTTGTGGATAAAATAAAATATTTAAAAATGAATCAGAAAATTATGGAAAAATATCAAAGGAAGTAATCTACTATCAAAATCAAGAGACTTGGTGATTCTGAACACATACAATAATATATAGCATTCATCTAAAAAAAGAGAATGTTTTAATTCCAAAGATAGTTTTATTATTTCTTCCATTATTGAACTTGCTACTATTTTAAATAGTAATAACATTTGGGATGACTCTAAGTCAAGAAATGTGGAAATTATATATATATATGTATATTTATTATATGTCTAGTATATTTAAAACATTTTTTATTGTATATTTAAAACAACCATTCTTTGCATGTCATATTTGGATTTTTCTAAAAAAAAAATTATTCTGTTGAAAAAATCTTTGCTAATCTAAAAATTAAATTTACAAGGCAATTTGTTTGGGTCAGAGTCCCTGTTTGATATTCATCAATTGACAGAAATTAAAATTTTACTTTAGCCTAAAACATAAGTATGAACTGACTTCCACACACAAATGTCAAATTTACTCTTTTCAACTTTTACTCTTTTTAATTTACATTACACTTACTTATACTTTTGTTAATAATTTAACTCACTTCTTTATAAACAGAATTTGTTATTTTACAATAATAAGTCTTTATCTAAATAGACTTGAAATATCATTAGCAGTGATGCCATTGACATAATATACATGTATATTGTGTAACAATCAAAGAAAAAAATATAAGAAATTAGCTGCATATCTTTTATGATACATAATTTTATACCTGGAAAAAAATCATAAATAATCTTGAGACATACTTTTATTTTGTTTTTAATACTAAAAAGAAAACTCATTAAAAAATGCTCAGTTTCAGAAATGTTGCATCTTCGAAATCTCACATCCTAAAGTGATAGTGTATGTTGTAAATTTAATTAAAATTCCTCTAAGACAAAATTCCATCACAAAACAATAATTTTAGTGATTCACCATGTCATTGTTTATTTTCAGAAGTATTTTTATTGCAATCATTTCTTTTAATCCTGTTAGATATAATGCTGATTTTGGGAGTTTGTAATAAAAAATTGTGGAAATATCCAAATGAGTAAATAGAGAAGAAAAATAGACCAGGAAATTCAATATTATAATTCAAATTCTGTAATATTAACTTAAAAATATACGTCTTATTTACAGCTTATTATTTGGATATTTTGAATAACAAATGATACTTTAAATAATAAAATACAAAATTTCAATATAACAAATGTATTCCTTAAAAAAGTCTTTATTTAAAATGGATCAAGAAATTTTTATTTATTTATTTATTTTTTGTTTCTATTTCAGTATTCATTTAATTCAATTATATTAAAAATAATACGATTGAGCTGCCTAAATTGATAAATTACTCTAATGCAATAAACAATATAGTAATTGTTAAAAAAATTAATGTGAGCAAGTGATTGTTAAAACATTACCGCTGATTGACAGTTGTTTAGGGATTCAATAGACATTGATTAAATCTAGTTAAATGTAAGATATATTAGTGATTAAATAATAAAATTTGAGGCATAAGTAAAATTTTAAATATATGTCATTTTCTCATCAATGGAAAGGTTATTTTAAATAAATTAAACACAAAGACTTATAAATATTTATTTTCAAATGGGGAAAAAATGAGATGGAATCTCTATATAATAAATCACAGGGCATCACACGCATAGCGTGCCAAACCGGTTTTTACCTCCAAGGACTGTCACTGGAATTGACGCTCCCATCTATACCAGTATGTCGTCTGTCTGCATCCAAAGCTTGACAGCAGAAACAGAAATTTACCAACAAAAGGGGGAAAATGACAATCTTTCTTTCTTTCTTACTTTTCTTTTCTTTTTTTTTGGGGGGGGGGGGGGGGCGGGAGGGGGGGGGGGGAGTAAATGTAAAAAATACAATTTCAAAGTGCTATTAAAAAATAGTAATAATTATTAATTATCAGTATCATTTCAACAGTTGCAGCAGACTTTTTTTAATTATACAGTTTTATTGAATATTTATTAAAATTTAGTTTTATTAAGAAATTTTAATTTTGTTATGGTATACCAGCCACAAAGCTTGGTTTACACAGAAGAATTGTAAATGCTAATAGTATGTTTATTAGTACATATATATATATCGTTATAAACTAACTGAACTTTGCTCATCTAAACGTTTCCATATTGTCAGTTATTTTTATCAGATTTTTTAAATTTATGAGAAAAACACAATTTTTACTCATCGTCCTACGACAGGTATCTACACTAGTATAAAATAAACAACAGATACATTATAATGCAAAACAAACAAGAAATTTTATTTTCTGTATTGATACAGAGAAAATTTTAGTTAAAGAAAATTACAAATTTGTTTTTTAAAAATCTACAACAATAAACATTAAAAAAAATTTTTTTTAAACATCATAGCACTAATTTAAAATCAATACAAATGGAATGTAAATAAAAAATTATAAAACAAAACTTAAACAGTATAATTTTATAGTAGCAAAATACAAAATATATCTGCTATGTTGTGCAGAAAATAATAAAATAGCAGTTATACAGTCAGTTTAAAAAATGTGCTTTAAAAATTGCTATCATGATTCTAAAGTCGAAGTACAGCTTTTTAGGAGCATATAATCTTTGCATAACAAATACAAAAACATACTATAAAATTTAAATAGTTTAAGATAACTATAAATTTCAAAGGCACAAATTTTTATAATTTAAAAGGACGGATTTACAATTTCATGTATAAGAGTTACATGCATTAAAATTAAGTACACTTATTCAATGCTGTGTATATAGTCAAGAGATAAAAGTTGCCAAATGATGCACAGATATTAAAGAAGTTAAACTTATTTGTGATGAAGAGCAAATAAATGGTTGGTATGGTTATTTAATAAGGTAAATATTAAACTGTATTATTACATCATAATGCTTGTTAACCTGAGATTAACAAAAAGTGTAATGTAATAATTTTGCAAAAAATAACTATAATTAGTGAACTGAAAAACAATATTATCTCTCTGTATAAAAAGTCAAAATGTGCATATATGTTTCATATACAAAAAATGGAATTGTGAATAAAATGGAGGAGAATATAGTGCATTGTCTCTCAGTTTCGAATGAAGTAACTGAGATGGTGTCATAAGATGGCTGCTTTTTTTTTTTTTTTTGATTGGATCCATAATTTCTGATCACCACATATGAAAATTTCCATCAGAAAGCTTAAATAGAAAATTTCGTCTTATTTTAGAACCTTATTGATGGGAAAATTCTCTTACAAATATGGTAAAAAATTTCTATTTATTTTTGCTGGGATCAGTTTCCTCAGATATTAAAATATTTTCACTTACACTGACAGGAGGTTGCCTTGGTTGTTTACTGATGGTAATTTGCTGCCATGGTAATGAACCTACTGCAAAAGCAGTTACAGTTGAAGTTTCACTATTTTAAGAATATGTCAGTTTCTCTATTCTAATAGTTCCATGATACAAATTCACCATTTGTGACTGATTTGTAGAAAACTTAATATAAGATGTTTTAGAACTACGGTAAAATTATTTGCAACTTTATAAAATTCTCAGACCAATTTTCACCTCTTTTCTCAACCACTTGCCCTTATTTAACTTTACAGAAATCTATTATTTTTAATTTTCAAAGATATTTTTTTTCTTTCTGTTGTTACAAATAGAAATTGGATATGGAATCCCATTATGACTTTAAATGGAATGGATTAAAACTGAAGTTACATATGGAGTAATAACAACATCCTTATATGCATCATTTAACTTTATAAAAAATATTCTATTGAACTATTTGAATGGCACAATACATACATCCTACATTGATAGATAAGTAACACATTATGGCTCTCAATGTATAATGGCAGTAAATCAATATAGTTTTAAAATGGACAGAAAGTATAAAACATCAAATAAACAATACATTCATGAAGAAATAAACTCGAAATGTATAAAAATGTTCACAATATACAACAAATGTAAAATTAAAAATAATACTGTCTCTTGTATCAGTGTGACAGATTTTTAAGGATGATTAGCAATAAAAAAAATGCTTTGAGTAAGAGCTATAAATAAATTTATTTGATTGTGTAATATAGGGTGACCCCACTAGTCACTAGTAGTTGATCAAACTTTTGAAATATTGCACCACTTCAAGCTGAAAAGAGTTTTATATATGACACTAGACATAATACATATATTTTTTAAATGTCAATGCACTTGTTGTCATATTATTTTGCCACAAATCTGTTGTATGTTACATAACATTTATTAATTTTTAAAAATTTAAATAATTAACTTTGATTTTCAAATTTTAATGTTTAATTCTAAAATAATTTTACTTTAATATTTATAATTTAATATTTAATCCTTAATTTAATTATCTAAACTTTATGTTAAAAATAATTTTATTAAATTTTTCTTAAAAGATCGTCTATATAAATTTAAATAAATTAAATATCTTAACTTAAATGTTACATAACATTTATTAATTTTTAAAAATTTAAATAATTAACTTTGATTTTCAAATTTTAATGTTTAATTCTAAAATAATTTTACTTTAATATTTATAATTTAATATTTAATCCTTAATTTAATTATCTAAACTTTATGTTAAAAATAATTTTATTAAATTTTTCTTAAAAGATCGTCTATATAAATTTAAATAAATTAAATATCTTAACTCTAATATTTACCCCATTAATTAATATTTTTAAACGTAATTTATAATAATAACTTTCAAATATATTTTTCTAACGATCTTTTATTCAATAGTTTAATTATCCATAACCGCTGATCTTGGCCAACGCTCGTCTTTGGCACGTGTTTGATTTTGGCTAATCAGCGTAGCGCATTTTTACCGCTCTTTGGAACAACGCTCGAAAGAGAAGGACGCTATCTCGGTCTCTTGGACGTTGGATCTGATAGCGAACGGACGTGCGGGCTTCGCTGGGATGCTGTATTTTTATACCGGCATTCCAGTGGAGTCCTCATTGTCTTTCAACGTTCGTAGTTTTTGTAATTCTATTATTTCTTCCTTTAATGTAAGGTATTATGACAAACATATTCTTTCGTTTTTGATGTCGCTCCATACTCAACTCTTAATAAAAAATTGTATGGTGGCTATGGCATACCGCCACTCAAGGTGTATGGTGAAAAGCAGCTACAACCTCTCTGTGTGTTAGCAGATCGTGATTTAATACAATCCAGAAGAAAATTAAATTTCCAGGACCAACTAATATCTACGAGTTACAATTACTCAACAAATAATATTGCAGACTCCCATTTTCAAGGCAACATAAGTGATCTTCAATGATTCATCATACATCGGCTACTTACGCCGATTGACATATCCTTTTGGGAAAGTCTTAGCATCTGAACGGTAAGGATAATCTGAAATTTATCTTTCCCATGTTTTGACGGTACTGTCACGATGAGAATCTGCCCATCCTCTAAATACTTTCCATGAAAAGAACTGTATAAACGAGTGCGACAACACTACATGGTTTGAGAACTCTCTACGTTAGTTGGTCACATAGACTATGGACATGAGTAGCTTCACCTTTTTTATGTTAATGTTAATGCCTTACAGCCTTTTAATTTTCTGATAATTAATAATGTCTAGAAAAGAGGAAGAATGAAAAATCTATTTGTAAATTAGTGCACTAATTATTACAAAGTCCTCCCTTTCCCCTCCTTGATTTTATTATGAAATTAAATAAAATATTTCATCTTTATATGAGTTGCTATTATTTGGATTTGAGATTAAAATCTTTTTGTACATGATTCTGTATTTGAGCAACAATCGTTTCAGTCATTAACAGGATTGAAATATTCTCTGTGAAAATGTAATGTTCATGATACAGGAGGTATCTGGTCTGCAAATGTATATAAACTCATGAGTTCCGGTTCAGGTGAGTGATTGGTTGTTTTTCTTTAGTTTTCCACCATGTTGCTTCTTTCCCTCCTCTACGTGCGCGATGTACTGCCACTATTTAAATATAACTTTAAATTAAGAACTTAATATTCCTTTTCCAATAACCCCTTTAAAATAAGCAATATTTATATCCTCTTTCTTTTATTTTTCTTGTATCATAGCATTGTAAAAAAGCCTTTTTTTTCCCCCAAGAAATTATAAGCATTTAGTTTTTGATTGGTTGGAGAAGAAATATTGTTAATTACAGCCAAAAGATTATATTTTAAAGATTAACATTTAGATTTTCAATTGACTACTTTTGTCTGATAAACCACTGGAAAAATAGCAATAAAAAAAAAAAACTATTTATTTATAATTTTAACCATATTAGTGCATGTATAATTTCATTTTTGTCTATTATGGGGACATTCACAAAGGGTTGTAGCTATCATGTTATTTTACTTCTAAAATTAAAAAAAAAGGAAATATAATAAAAAAACTGCACAGTATTAATTTTTTATTGTTGAGTCACCCTATTAAGAAAAATAAAAGCTAACAAAGACATGAAATTTCTAATCATCATAATGATTTGATTAATGTTTTAAGGGAAGCTACTAAAAGCTACAACATAATTAAAAACTAACAGATTTTTTAAATTATAATCACGCTGATTTTTACATCTTATTTTGGTATACTTCAAGACAAAATACATAAAGTCTAATAAATTATTATTAGTTTTTATTAAGTTTCAGCTTAACATTGATAAAATAAATGTGAAGCACAAGAAATTTTCATAAAGACAAAACATCCCTAAAGTTTCAAAATAATAATAATAATGGAATGTAAAAGCATTAAAACTGAGCAATTACAAATAAAACACATAAAATGTAAACCAAACAGCAAATTAATTCTTCTTTTATTACCAATCAAAGATACTAATAATTGATTACTAGCATTTAGCCAAAAAAACTTTTTTAACTAACCTGATTTGAGAAAATACAAACTTTTAAAAATAAGGAATTACTATAGAATTTATAACAAAAACAATATATTTTATAAATGGTAATCCAGACATTAAATAGGCTGTGATGACAAAAATACTTACAAAATGAATAGTACTTGATAATGAAATCAGTACTTTTTTTTTTTTACATGCAGACATGTTTAACTGTAGGCTATATTATACAAAGTATAATTATTGATGTCATGCATACGCCTTAATAAGGTGCTTTTTACAGTTTCATGGGGAAAAGAAAAAATTTAACCGTTTGTCCCGTTTTTTCCATTTCTAGTAATCATGTTTAAATGGCTGCAGATAAAAATATTTTACACGGAAAGTTATTTTGAATCATACATAGAAAGAAGTAATATTAAAGATATATTAGCATCAAACTGTGATTAATTAATATAAATATCTTGCAATTTATAAGCATTCTTATAAAAATATATGAAAACCCTTGGACGGTGAAAGGGTTAATAGTCTAAAAGTTCATTATCTCCTTGAAACGCTGCATTCAGGTATTTTTTATATTTTTTAAGATGAAATAAACAGTAAAACAAGCGCCTTTTTTTCAGATGAAAAGATACAAAAATACAAAAAAGCATGTAGAAAAACATAAAAAGCCAAAATAGAAACGTTTTGATGAAGGAGGAATGATATTTTTAAATGTATATATACACATATATATATATAAAAGAAATGCAATTAAAACACGCTTCAGATAAATAAATTATGCAAGTAAAGCCTTGCTTTAGATGATGAAAAAACATATTCTTTAAATCAAGTTAGCAGAAAAAATGATACAAGTATCAAACTAATTTGATTTTTCTGATATAAAGATTATTTTTATAAATCACTAGTTATTTTGAACGTGTTAATTTGCCATGACATACCATTGCATAGCACTGCATCATTATAATTAAGTAAAATTTTTTTAAAAAAATTGAAAGTGTAAAACATAAAAAGCCTGCAGTAAATATTTAAAAGATAAAATTTGTGTTCAAAATGCATATTAGTCAAGAACTTGAACTTTTCTAAATGTTGTTTAATTGTAATAAAACATCCTGCATTTTCTTTGCTTCATTCAAACTTTTGAATAAAATGCAAACACATATGTACAATATTTGTTTAGTATAAAAAATGTTTTAATAAAATATGCATTTGGGTATGAATGATATTTTTTAAAAATCTTATATAATACATCTTTTCTAAATTTAAGATTTAAATCCGATTTAAAAAATTACAAATAAATAATGGAACTTTAAGATAAGTAATTAATCAATGACTCTAACAGGTGGATATTGTTTGCAAAGAGATTAATTCTTTGATAAAAATAGCAAGAATATAAAAGACTAAACATTCATAAAAATGTTGCTATGCATATGAACAAACCAGGAATCTCTGACTGATTTGCTTACACCATTATTAGTGCATGTATGCTGCACTCCACTGGATGAGAGATGTCATTAATAAGTCACTCTATAAATATGTTTTCATTATTAATATAAAATTTAGGGACAAAGTTTTATTTTAAATGGCTTTTCAACCTTTACTCTAATTTACTGTAAGGAAATATAGTTCAATTTGAAGCTAATCAGTTATGCTACATAATGTAATTAAGTATAATCAATACTAGATCTAGATTTTTCTCTTCTTAAATTAACAAATTTTTACACCAAAATTCTTAAAATAGACATCTGAAAAAGTATTTATACAAATATTCCAAATTCAAAACAGTGAATTAAATTTCAGGCACTGATAGTTTTACAGACACAATCAGTACGAATCATACCTTCTTACTCTGCAGTACAAGCTGCAACAGACTAGTGTGATCACAATAAGCAAGCAAGCAATAGATACAGTCCCCCACAAGGCACTGGTAAGAAACCTTAGTTCAGCCACGCCAGGTTCAAGAGTAGGTGCTAGTGTAGGTGGCTCTCTGTCTATAAAAAATGGCAAGAAGGAATTCCAGAAGCGGCTTTCTCTTTCTCTGTAATTATATATCATTTCGCTTTCTGTGTCAGTAGCATTTAAGTTCAGATAACGTAAATAGTTTGGTTCAACTTTCTCCCACATGATGGTGTTGAATAATCGTGTTTTAGTTGGTTCCCTTAAAGAACAGTGCACAAAATTAAATGTGTGGTAAAATAAACATAATTATTTCAATAAAATAAAATATTTAAATACAGTGAAACTAAAGACTGGAAAATATCAATTATCTTAGATAAAAGATAATCCAGCTTGGACATAAACTCTGTCACATAATTCAAAAAAACTGTAATCAAAAATCCTCCTAATTTTTATAAAGAACACTGTTTTTTAAGTTATTTATTGAAAAAAAAAAAAAAAATCAAGGGCGGGGACACTTTTTGTTGAATTATTTGTTTTAATTTAAAATATGTATCCTTTTTTTACTGGAATTTTATCTATATTATCTCACAATTTTCTTGTTTTATTCATGGCTCAGAAAAAATATTAGTATTATTATCATTTTTCAAAAACTTTAGATACCTCAGTTTAACTTATTCTTTCTTTTCTTTTTTTTTTTTTTTTTTTTTTTTTTTTTTTTAAATTAATTTTGATTTGTAAAATAATTGTGAAAACTGTTTTAAATAATCATTTTCTCATCTCAAAGATACATCCCCTCCCTTTCTAAAATAGCATAAAAAAAAAAAAAAAATACTTACACACGTTTTAGATAAACATATAATAATACTAATAATAATAATAATAATAATAATAATAATAATAATAATAATAATAATAATGTTTTTATGTTTTAAAATTTAAATACCTCCAGATCTTTTTTCCCTAAGAATTTCTATTTGCACAAAACTAAATGATACATTATAATTTATTTTATTTTAATACATTTTTTATGTCACATTTTTATAAAATACAGTTGAACTTCAATTCACCATTTTATAAGGAGTCATCGAAACAAATGATAAATAAACAAAACATATATGTTTTGAAAGATTATTTATTTATTCTGAATGAATGGTAGTATTGAAAATTTTTGAAAACAAGCATTGCAAATTATACACACACAAATGATAAAAAGATATAAAAACCATAGAGCTCATTATGTATTTTTAACTTTACAAACAGAAAAAGAAGAAAGAAAAAAAATTAACTATAAAATGAACATATCTTTTGATTACTTAAAAATAGGTCATTTTGAACTGGACATTCCATATTCAGTTTATTAAAAAAAGAGCTTTCAGAAATAGCACCTTCCCTATTTTATTTACTTATTTATTTTGAGAGCGAGAGACAGAATGAAGAAGTGAAAAGGAGATTAATAAGAATAATTGAAAATTCACAAAAGACTCATTCAAAAGAGAGTTTTATAAACATCCATTTTTCAAATTCACATTTTAACACTTATGAAAGAATTGGGTCAGTAGCAGGGCTGCAGAGCTTGGACCATTTTTGAACAGAAGAATTGGAGTCAGAGTAGGCTAAAAAAAAAAACAGACTCCGACTCTGGCTTTTTTTGTTAGACAGTGTGATGTGATTAAATCCCAATGTTAAATCCATAAAAGAAATTATTGTTATTTTTGAACTATATTAGGCTACCCAAGTTAAAGATTCCAATATACTGCCCAGCTTACACAGTAGATGAAAATGTTTTTTTGATTAAACTCTAGTAGTTCCAGAAATATTTCCAGAATAGTAAAATTTCCATCTTTATTTATTTATTTATTTTTCCTTTCCGTAATTTTTTTACTCTGGAAGACAAATTAACATCAAAACTGTAAAGATTCCCCCTGTTCAAGTTTTTTAATCTGAAATAGTAACACTTCTGGTTTGTTTTCTTCTTTAAATTTTGATAGTTGGATTTTTAGGTTAATGGGATGCAAAATTGAAAAATTAGTGAAACGAAAATTATCTTTTCTTTTTTCTTTTAAAGCTCTAAGAACTGAATTAATATTGAAATAATGAAAATTTTGCCTTATTTTTCTTGCAATTTCTCAGAATTTTAACCAACAGAAACACTAGTACATTAGCCAGCCTGGAGTTGAAGTCGTTAAATTTTCCGAAGTCAAAGTTGGCCATTTTCCCTATGTACTAAGCAACCCTGGTCTGTAGGGAATCTAAATCAGTTGCCACCTAAGCATACGCTTTGAAATTTTATTTACTTTTTACTCTTACACCCTAATAACAAAAATGAAACTTGTTAAGGCAAAAATGGTATTTATACTGTAAATATATTGACTTGCAAAATGAATGTAAGTAAATAATTTTTTTAAATGGTTAAATATAGATGCAGATATAAAAATTAAATTTATTTTTAAAATATATGTAATGTGATACCCTTCTTTAGCAAAGTTTGCCCAAGCTTCCATCAAACACTGGCTCATATTTCTATCTTCTTCAGTCCATTTGGCATCTTTTAAATTTAGGTATTCTGGGTAATATTTTGGATCCAAGAATGGAGCCCCGCTTAATAACAAATACTCTACATCTGAATATACAAAATCTGGAAAATAAACATGAAATATATATTTTATATAATTAAAATCATTAATAAACATTAAGCATTGTAACTGTTGAAGATACTGTAATGAACTACAATGCATTAACACGCTGCTGTATTATGCATGTGAAGAAACAAAAAGAAAATATCTCAGATTTGCCAAGTTCTGAAAACCAAAAAATTTTATTTCAGAAGTTAGGAGATTTTTCAGTAACTTAGTGATTTTCAAATAGTGTTTGCTTATTATTGAAGATTAAAAAGAAATACAGTCGAACCTCATTATCTCAACACTCCCAGAATCAGAAAAAAGTGTCATCACAAGCGGAATGTCGCGGTAACCGGAGTTTGAAAATAATATGTTTATAAAAAGCTGTATTTTTAATTAATTGAAGAAAATTTTAAATTCACAACTGCTCTTGCATTTTTAAGCAATAAAACATTATTAAGCAAAATAAACACAAAAAGAAATTGAAAACAAAAAAATCATATTTCTGATGATTTTCTTTTTTATTGTTACATGAAATATTGATGAATTAATGTCTGCATATCCCTAGATGTGCTTCCTACAATATTTCCCCAAATTTAACAAAAATTTCCTTACAATTTGCCAAAATCTCTCCTTCACTGATTCTGTAATTCACAGTATGTGGGTTTTTTTAATTCAGATAAACAATTGAAAAAGAAGATTCTCCTTTGATGTCAATGGTTGTTTTAGACACGGCTAAGGTTTTAAATTCGGCTAAGATATTTCTCACTGCTTAATTTCTGTGCTTGTAAAATCGATTATGAAAAACAGACAATTTTCCTAATCTGTTGGGCTATCCGGAGCTGAATATTAGTCAACGACATAAAATCTGGAGTTTATTTACATTAAAATTGTAAGCAGAAAAACGGGACTTTGAAAAACTGATGCAATAAGCAGAGTGACATGAAAACTGGATATCAGGATAGTGATGTCTGACTGTATATCATTCTTGGTCAAATTAGAAAAATTATGTATTTCTTATATATAGAATGGACTTAAGCATGTAATGTTTAGGATGTTTTAACATAACTTTAAATTAATTACACATTACAGCAGGAAGTTTTGTTTTTCTAAACCCATATAAAGTTATAATGAAAATCTTTCATAAATCTAAATCGAGAGAAATTATTGATAAGGAATATATATATATATATATATATATATATATATATATATATATTGTAACAATCACAAAGTTTAAAGGTTCATCATTTATAATGAATCTTGGTGTAATTTATCACAAAAAATACCATTGATCGATCATATTTGTATTGCAGTTTTCATTTCTGAATTGCAGTACATTCGGGGTAAAACAGCAGAATATTGAAAAGTATGAGAGGAATCATGAGAAATATATCAAAAATCAGGAGTGTGGAAAAATGTGAAAATCAGGTGTCTCCTGTCAAAATAAGGAGACTTGGCAAGCTGATATCTGAAAGCATGACATATAACTGAGAATATTAACCCTTCAAATATCTTGAGGGATTCCTGCATTTTCATAAAAATGCTTGTACAAACAATCTTAATTAATATTTTCTTTCCCTGTGTGTTTCTAAATTACACTTCATGTCTGTTAATTTGAAATACATCTTGAAATGCAATTCTGTTCAAAATATTTTTGTCTACAACAGATTAAAGTTGTTTTTGAGAAACAGAAAAATATAGCTAAACCGCTTAGAGGGTTATAATTAGAGATTGACCGAAAATTCAATTTCTTTTTCGGCTCAAAATCTGAGTTTTGACAAAATTTTGTTTTCGGCAGAAATGGTACTGAAAATTCAGCCAGACCAAAATTATCTATATTCTAAAAATCTTGTTTTTTCTTTTGAAAATTTTAACATTATTCATTGATTTGAGATGCATCAGCTCAAATGAGACACTCTGTTTATTGGCATGAACTTCACAGTTTATAGCCATCATTCATGACTGATTCATGAAGTGAATGTACATTATAAAGAAGGAAATGCATAAATGAGCAATCTTTGAAGATGCTTTTCACACTCTCATTAAAATTGCAAACTTAGCAGTAATGTTTTTTTTTTTTTTTTTTTTTTTCTGTAACTACAGAAGTGTTTTGAATACTCTTTGAGAAAGTTCTAGTACAACAGATGACCATTTACAAAACTCATTATAATCGATAAATTGAGGCATGCATTTTTTAAATATTTTTTAATTAGATGAAATTTGCATCATCACAAAATCATTTTGTGTTATTGAAAAATTAATTACATTTTATTTTGTATCAAAATAAAAAGTTGCAAAGCAAATTTGGGCTAAATATATAATTATTTGATAACTACATATAACTAATAAACACATACAGCTAATTAATAATTATGTATATTTATGTATTAATTGCTTCAAAAAATTATGGACATTTTCATTTTCACTGGATAAAAGAAATATTAGTGAAATTTAGTTTTGGTTTTTCTTTTGGTTGATACTTATTTAAAATATTAAGAAAGTTAATAACTAACAAAATGATTTATTGTTATCTGATAAACAATAACTTAAGTTTCAGGAAAAGAGGGGGGGGGGTGAATATTTGCATACATGGCACAAAAGAGATTGCAGAAAATTAATGGAGACTTTTTTTATAAATCAAAGGATGCTACAGCTAAACATAGCAAAGTACTTCAAAAGACAAAATAAACTCCATTACTTTTCACTGTATTATTTTAAGCAAAATTTCCAATACTGCTTAAGGGATAATTAATGAAAAACCTAATAGCTATTATGACTAAATATTAAGAGTGTTACGAGTGAATAGAGCATAAAATATTCAAATTCTGATTTTTTTTTTTTTTTTCATTTTACCTACTAAGCATTAATTAATCAATAGTTTTCTAAATATTCAATACTGAAAGGTTAACTAATTATAGATAATATTCAATTTTGAAAAAAATAAAAATTAAAAAAGCCATTAAAATCTTATTTATTAAAGTAAGAAACACTCAATTTTTCATGAACAATAAAAAACAAACATTAATCAAATACAACAAAATAGCAAAGGATAAATAATAATTACCTGAAAAATAAATAACATGGGAAAAAAAATCTACTTCTATTCTGTTTAAATGAGATATCTAAACAGACAACTTTAAATGAAAACACTGAAGTCACAGACAAATTTTTTGATTTGTTAACAGTACATGAATGGCTAATTTTATTTTTTGTTACATAGTGTTACTTATAAAATAATAACTAGAAGAAAAAACCAAAAGAGTTTTATTCACATTTGGGATACAGAATGGTAAAAAATAAAAAAATAAAAAAAATAAAAACAAAAGACACTTATTTCAGTTGATATTAGGGATTTAAAAAAATATATTATTCATTACATATGAAAACTTAAAATAATAACATACTGAATATTTAATATGTGATTTATCACCTGCTAACTAAGCATAGAAACAAACAGGGAGAAAAATGTCTAAACTGGAGTCGAATCTGGAACTCTTGGAATAGCGCTTTAAGTGTGCTTCATGAGATTTATCTGGTGGAGGAAAAATTACTTTATCCTTCTTGTTTATTAAAATTTGGAAATTTCAAGGAAGGTTTTTTAATTCTCTATAAACCTAAAATATTTCAAAGATAATTATAAGTATTTTAAAATTTGAGCTAAAATTTCAAAAAGTATAAAAGGTACTTGGTACTTGTTTGTAACTTATGATTGGAAAAATAAATAAAAATTTGGAGCATACAGAGGAATAAAGAGCCTTCTTATCTACATGCTGAAAAAAAAAAAAAAATGCATTGAAATTTCCAAATTTGAATGAACAAGAAGGATAAATAATTTTCCCAAGTGATAACATGGGATTCTCCTTTGTTTCTTCCCCACCAGATAAGTCCCCTTAAGAGCCCACACTACTGACTCAAAAAGATCCGGTGATAATGTAAAGTCTATGGGGTATGGAGGTGTTCTTTTCAAATATCTTGCTCAAATTTTAATATTTTGATGTGATTTTTTTTTTTTTTTTTTTTTTTTTTTTTTTTTTTGCATAGGATAGCTGAGGAAAATCCACAATCGGGATAGTTTTTACTTTTTCGATTTTGGTTATATTATTTTTATATTAGAATAGTTTCAGTTTCATAACCCATTCAAACCAGTTCTGAAAGTTAAAGTATTTAAGAAAAAAAAAAAAATTTGAAACCAAAACTGAAAAACTAAAAACTAGCCAGGTTGTGTATCGTCTTCAGCTATCCTATGCAAAAAAAATCATGTCAAAATATTAAAATTGTGTAATTTATAAAAAAAAAAAAAAAAAAAATATTGTAAATTATCAAAAAAGTGAGATATTTGAAAAGAACGCCCCCATAGACTTTACAACATTATCATCCGGGTCTTTTTCAAGCAGTAGTGTGGTGTCTCAAGCTACGACGATGATGCCAGCAGGGCATTTTTCACACCCATACATTGGTAAGACAGCACTGCAGCATAAGATGGGATAGTCTTCATAAGCACACAATCCTGAGATGTAAAATGAGACACAAACAAACCCAGCATTGGTGAACACATATAGAATTTATTTAATTTTCAAATTAATTTTCAGCAATGAAATTATGCTTGAAATTACTGAATACTTAATATGTGATGTATCACTTGCTAACTAAGCATAGAAACCAACAGGTTTGTTGTTTCTACACTTAGTTAATAATTGATAAATCACATATTAAATATTCAGTAATTTCAATGCAGAAAATTAATTAAATTGTAATAACATATAGTTAAAATTTAAATTTAAAAAAACTGAATGCTCAATTTGTCATTTTTTATTGCTCAAAATTTCAGAATTAATTAACATTGAAAAATGTGTGAGTATAGGGGGAAATGCATACATAAGCTCAGTAGTACTATCAAAATAAATTTGTAGATTTTAAATTACTTCACAATAAAAATTTAACATCAACTGCTCTTTACATAGGGACAAACACACATCAAAAGTTATCAGCATGCCAGCGAACTTCTGAAAATTGCAAAGTAGTGTAAAATGATGAGTGAAGAGTATTTAACTCAATATATTTTTTAAAACAATATATATATATATGAATGCAATCCATTCTTAAGTAATACATAAACATCATTTTAAGACCATTTCTTAAAATATATATATATTGTTAAATAATACACAGATGACGATTATAAAAGTAGTTTCAAGAGAAAAATATGAAAAATTTTATAATACTCATTAAGTAACTGATTTTAAAAACATAAGCACAGTTTTTTATTTATTTTAATTTGCATTCTAAACAATGTCTGGTGGGGGAAAAAAACTTAAAATACACACATTAAAATATTCTCTATATGGTGATTTTTAACAAGGAAATCTGAACTCATTCTTTTAATAACTCTAAATATCTACTAACATCCAGCATTTATCATTATATAAAGCAGGTCGAAAGAAATTTTTAATTTAAAGGAAGAAAAATAACAATTAGGAGAAACTTCAAAAAATGTAAAAAAAAAAAAGTATTTTAAGTGTAAAAGTGTAAAAAAAAATGTAAATTTTACACCTAAAGTGTAAAAATTGGTTAGTATGTACTGCCCTTTAAAACAGCTGATAAAGATAGAACTATGCTAACATACCTTTCAAAAGTGGAGCATATCCTTTCAGAGTGTAATTTAACACATAAGCATACGTGGGAACTTGATTTTTGACCATAAGTTCAACTATGGTTTCCAATGGAGCAATATAATAACGATCAGTCAAAAGCTATAGATAGAAAATTAATATCAAGTATTTACTTATGCTTTTTGTTATCAACAAAATATTAACTTTCCTACAAATAATATGTATTACAGATAATACATGTATACTTTAATATATATATATATATATTTACAATGACTAATGTATTATAATATTGCATGACATCTTCATTAAGTATTTTGGTTAACATTGTTATATGAACTAGTAAGATTAATTTTGATTCAAATGATTCAAAGGTATTATATGTATTTATATTCAAAATACAATTGTGGGATGTTATTCGGTACTTAAAATATAAAACAGAGATGTTACAGTCACATTTTATTGTAGACGACACAACACATATCACATTATATACAAATAGCAAGACGAGCGCAACTCAATCAATTGAATATTCATAAAAATTACTTAGCACAAAGAACATCTCTAAGAGAGATGTATAGCAAACACACATCCCAATCTTACATCTTAACTTAAAACTCAATTACTTCACTTCATTTCATGTCTTTTTTGAAAGGAAGGCAAAATATCTCAAGATATTTTGCCGAAGGTGTCAATAGTGCCACCTATAGATACTATAATTTAGGGAAGGCAGTCACCCTGTTACAGCCTCCCCCTCTGGTTCCGCGAACGTCCCGGTGTGGAACCAGTAACTTTCTTTGGTGGCCTACCGCGTTTCCTAATGGGTGCGACAAGCACTATGTCAGAGTCATTACATAGTTTTAAGGCAGAAGTGTGACATGTTGCAAGTGGATCATTTGGACTGTCCATACTTGCTATGACAAAAGTGGTGGGTGATTTTTGAGTTAAAATGATGTAAGGTCCATCACGTTTAGGCATGAACTTCGACGTTTTGTTGTTAGAGGCTTTACTTACTGGATGTAAGTCAACCCAAACTTTGTCTCCTGGCACAAAACTATGTCCCGGTTTCCGACTACGGTCAGCAAATTTTTTCCTCTGATCTTGCTTAGATTCAACTTTGTCTTTGATTTCTTTGGTGAATTTTGCGAATTTCTTGAGATATGGAGTAATCTCAGGCACAAAATTATCATTTTGAATTACAGCACGAATGTCATGCTGAACATCATCCGTTGTTCTCAATTCTCTTCCAAACTCCAAGAATGCTGCTGTTTCTCCAGTAGTGTCACACTTAGCAGTATTTAGTGCAAAACGAATTGTTGGAAGCTTTTCTTCCCAAGAGCAGTGATCATTTTCTACTAATATAGCTAATCTCGGCTTGAGATCTCTATTTTTCCTCTCCACAGGATTAGCCTGGGGATGGTACATGGGAGTTGGATTTTGTTTGATACCTAAAAGAAAACAAAGTTGTTGCATCACACTACTAACAAATTGGGGTCCGCTATCACATATTATACGTCTCGGTAGACCATATCTAAGGATAACTTCTTCAAGCAACGTAGTTGCACACTGCGCTGCAGTAGCATGTGTAAGGGCAAACAATTCCACCCATCTTGTTGCACAGTCTTCTACTATAAATATCCACCTTTTACCGTTTTTACTTTTTGGTAAAGGACCAAAAAGATCAATTGATAGAACTTCAAATCTTTGTGAATACACTGGTGTTTGTAACAAACCGGATGGTTTTTGATTAGAAGGCTTATACCTATTGCATTCAGCACAATTTTTGACATAGTTTGAAATGTATGAACGCATTCCAGTCCAATAATACCTTTTGGATATTCTATTTAACGTTCCTTCAGCACCGTAGTGACCAGCCGTAGGTGAATCGTGGTGTTCTTTTAAAATTTTCTCCCTTTCATGTGATGGGACAACTAGTTGAGCTTCTTCTGATTCCGAACTTGGAGAATACCTGTATAAAACTCCTTGATTCATAATATAACCGCGATCAGTCCAGTTAGTATAGTCAAGGGTTTTTTCTTCATCTTCGAAACTTTTAATATTTTTCTTTAATTCTTCATCTTTCATTTGTTCAGCACATAAATCACTTGATGATTTAGAAGGAATATCAACTACTATAGCGCAAATATCGCAACTTTCTTTATTGGTGTGATCACAAGCAGGACGAGAAAGCATGTCAGCTATGACGTTAGCTTTGCCTGGAATATATTCTATTTTCAAATTAAATTCTTGTAATTGCAAAGCCCATCTGGCAAGTCTTCCAGAAGGTGACTTTAAACTCATGAGCCATCGGAGAGGCCGGTGGTCGGATGCCACAGTAACTTCTGTTCCATCAATATATCCTCTGAATTTATTAAGAGCCCAGACAACAGCAAGTGCTTCTCTTTCTGTGGTGTGATAGTTGCGTTCTGCAGCAGTCAACAATCTACTTGCATACTCAATCGGATGCTCTTCAGCACCTTCACCCTGTAGAAGTACTGCTCCCAGAGCATAACTACTTGCATCAGTTCGAATGAAAAAAGGTTTAGTTTCATCAGCTTGTTTCAATATTGGAGCTGAAACGAGGCATTGCTTCAAGGTTTGAAATGCATTTTCTTCATCGGCACCCCAGTGCCATTCCACATTCTTTTTTGTGAGATTACTAAGTGGTCTGGATATTTTTGCAAAGTCTTGTATAAAACGGCGATACCATGAACATGTCTGCAGAAAGGATTGCAGTTGTTTTGTATTCTTCGGAGGTGGGATCCTCACAATAGCATCAACTTTCCCAGGATCAACTTCTAGGCCATTTGGTGTGATCCAGTGTCCTAAATATTTTACTCTGGTACAAGCAAAGTTGCATTTTTCTCTATTAGCAGAAAGTTTCCATTTGTCTAATCTTTTAAAAACAGCTTCAAGATCAGCTAGATGTTGTTCAAAACTTGATGATAAAACAATTAAGTCATCAAGATAAGTGAGAATATTTACATCTGGGAGTGCTTTGCGAAAGCTATCCATTGTCCTCTGAAACGTTGCAGGGGCATTGCGGAGACCAAACGGCATTCTTCGAAAGCGATATGTTCCTAGAGGGCATACAAAAGCAGTTTTATCTCGATCAGGTTCATAGACACTCACTTGATAGTAACCAGCATTCAGATCCAGCGTTGTCATGAACTGAGCAGTTTTCGCCTGATGCAAAAGATCGTCCATACGAGGGAGTGGATAAGTATCTGGTATAGTAACTTCATTCAGCTTCCTGTAGTCTACACATAAGCGAACACTACCATTTGGCTTAGGAATGAGCACTATTGGTGCAGAGTATGGAGAATCGCATTCTTCAATAATTCCTTTGGCTAGAAGATCATCAATTTGGGTTTTACACAATTCTTTCTTTGCCGGTGATAACCTGTAAGGAGGTAGTGAAATAGGACGATGGTCTCTGGTATTTATATGATGTTCTACAACGGGTGTTGCTTCTCCCCCTGGTCGAAAGGTATTGGAAAATTTTTCAAGTAAGTCATTAAGCCTTTTTCTTTGTATCTCAGATAGATGCTGACCTTCTGTTTCTCTTAACATAACCAAGTTAACTGTGGCAGTTGGTGCTGAGATTTCAGGCGTCGTAATGAAAGGATCATCAGAAAAGGGAATTTTACGTTTAGGATTGTTCTGGAAATACCAACTTTGGCTTCTCATGTCTAGCACAATCCCCATTTTATTTAAAAAATCTATGCCTAACAATGTTCTATTTCTCTGGGCTTCGGGTAAGGCAAAAATCGTTGTACTAGTTGTACGACCTTCTATTTCAACAGTGATTGTTGCTTGAAGAACGTTGGTTTCTTTTCGTAGGCCATCAGCAAGTGTTATGCTTACACCGGTGTCTTCGAACACAGTTCCTTGGTCACACAGAATCTTGTATAACATTTCCCCAGCAATGCAATGAGTAGCTCCTGTATCTGCGCAAGCAACCCCTGTAACACCATTTACCTTTATGTACAACAAAGGTGTTGCTTGAGTGTTGATAGAACAAGATTTGAGATGAAGGGAACAAAAATTTGCTGATTGCGTCTGCGTAGATGGGGAATAATTAGGACATTTAGCTTTAACAAAACCCTGTTTACCACAGCCATAACAACTTATAATCGGACGTTTATCATTGTTTTCGTATCTTGAATTTGTATATTTTGAAGAAGAATGATTATTTTTATAATTTGAAAAATGTTCGTTAGTTTCATGTTTGGGTGTTTGATTTTTCCAGAATTCTTGACCATTTGAATTTTTCGGCAAAACATGTTTCTGCGCTTCACGCATTTTTGGATAACTTGCTGACTTTTGAGAAGAAGGTTTAATGTTTTCGTAAATGTCTAGCTTTTCAGCCAACACGACAGGATCATTTAACTTGTCCCAACCATCTAAATAATGATTTTGTGGGTGCGCCTCAACTCCTACTGATAACTTAGAAAAATATTTTAATAAATTAGATTTAAACTTCTGAAAAAGAGCTTTAAAAAGTAGTTGAGATGAGGGGCTGGTCGGGGTTTTAATCTTATGTCGTTATGGCGATGTACAGGTCGACACCCCTGGTGGGTTAGTGACATTTAAAATTTAACAAATTAAACTTAGTTAGCCTAGCAATACAGGAAAAATAACCAGTATGAAGTGTTGATAATGCATTGTTATAACCTTGAAAATATCTTGTCATATCATTAAATCAAGTAAATATATTTTCTTAATGAAAAGTCAGTTGCTAAATTCACTATCAATCTGTAAAAATTCATGCAAAGTGATTTTCTAAATGAAAAAACATGGATTTAAAACACTACTTTTTATTCAATAGACAAAATGGCATAACGTAACTTGGAAAAAAAAACAACTTAAAATAAACTGACTATTTGTCAGTAAAAATAACGAAATTAACAATAAATATATTTTTATACTCATCTCTTCCAATCAGAGATAGCTTCTTTCTCCTTTGCCTTGCCTTTAACGTAGTATCTTCGAAAAAAAAAATCCGGCGTAACTTAATAGCATCTTCATAAAAGAATGCTAAAAAAAACTTTGAAGACTTCTAATGGTCATTCCGGTAAAGAATAATTTTCACTTCATATTCCAATGCTATGCAGCGATACCGCAGAACGAAGCAGAACGAAGAACGAATAGACTTTTAAAACCACCGGTATTTATTTTTCTAGCCGGTCTTAAAAGCATTGCCAGATATCTTAGTGAAATTCAGACGAAAACCAAAAACTCAAGAACCGATCTCCGATTGGCTGAAAAGAAATACGCCGATAAACTTCACAATTTGTGAAGTTCACCGGCACTTACGAAAACTGCTCTCCGCGCAGGGAGATTGCGTTGCGTATTGCGTCAGCGTAGCTGACGATTACCTGAAGTGACTCCATGCGACAACCAACCATGCATGCGCTCAAGTTCGCGCTAGAAAAACGTAAACATATGCGATGCAGCTGGAATTAAATAGCTTAAATGAAAATAGATAAACGTAAGTGAAAAGAAATAAATTGGTTACTTTTAAAATAAGATAAACTTACGTTTAAAAAGGGGGGGGGGGGGGAGAGAAAACTTAAATATGAAACTTTTTTTTTTTTTTTTCTCTCTTTTTGGAACATTGGCAAAAAGTGGGGAAACCACGTTAAACTTTACCCACAGAACGCCCCCTTTTCCCCAGCTGGTTGCCACATGGAGTTATTGAGTTAAACACTTTTAAATCACTTAGAATATACATATATATACTTTGAATTACCATTTGTAACATTAAACATAAATACAAGTACAGAAAATTTACTTTGAAAATATATATATATGATGCAAAAGAAAATATATGATGCAGATACACTTAATTGTAGAAAATGGCTGGAATAGCTCACAGTCCAACTTGACTTAAAGGATTTGATTTCAAAGTTCTATATTAAAAGTTCATAAAAAGTCCGAGTAAAGTTCATTGACTTTCTAAAAAAAAGAATTAACAGGACTACGACGTATGGCATAGTTCCAAATATATCCTAAAGGAATAGATGAAAGTTTTTTTTTTTTTTTTTTTTTTTTTTTAAACACTGATTACTTTTACTGCATCAATATTTGTCGGAATTTCAGAAACTGATCTTTGCTCAATGCTTTAGTAAGCAAGTCGGCTAAATTTTCTTTTGAAGACACATGTTTTATGTCAAAGACACCGTTTTGATAAAGGTCTCTCACAAACTTGTACTTTAAATCAATATGACGAGTTCGGACATTGTCCGTCGTTGTCTTTGTAAATGAGATGGCTGCTGTATTATCGCACAACATGATAGGTCGCTGTATTGAGCCTGGTTGAAATAGTTGAGGAAAGAATTTCGATACTTCGTGGATAGTATCAGATAGGAACTTTATTTCTTTTGCAGCTTCGCTAGCTGAGATGAACTCGGCCTCCATTGGAGAGAGAGCCGTGCAGGTCTGCTTGGCGACACGCCATTGTATGGGATTGTCGTTTAAGAGGATTATGTGACTTGACCAGGATTTACGATCATCTAGATCGTTTGCCCAAGATGCATCGACGTAGGTTATAATTTGTAAAGGTGGTTCCGATGTTTGGAGCCTCAGTCCCAGGTTAGCTGTGTTGGCCAGGTAGAGCAGTATTCGATACAACGTCCGATAGTGCAGGTGCGATGGCTTTTCAGTATATTGCGAGATTGAAGATACGTACCATGCTATATCGGGTCTACATCTGTGGCTTATGTATTGCAAGCAACCCAGCAAACTTCGGAATGGGAGGTTTTCGGGCAGTTCTTCACCCTCTTGAGCTGAAACTGGGATAAAGCCAGGAGAAGCTGGTAATGTTATCCTAGAAAGACATTGAACATTAAACTGTTGCATACACTTTTCAATATATTGAGAGCAGGTTATATTTTTAAACTTATCTTCTTTGTTGAACTGTATTCCTAGTAATGTGTGAATGGCTCCCAAATTCTTAACTTCATAAATGTTTTCTATTACACTAATAACTTCCCGTAAAGCATCCTCATCTTTTGCAAAAATGGGGAGGTCGTCAACATAGACCAAAACTATTGCCATATTCTTATATATGTAGACGCAATTTACCCCAGGTACTTCAGAAAAATTATTTGCGATGAGTTTTGTATGGAGGTCGTGGAACCAACATCTTCCTGCCTGGTGCAGGCCATAAATTGCTTTATTAAGTTTAAGAATGTAAGTTTCCTGACCTGGTATTACGTATCCACATGGCTGTCGAATATACGTTTCCTTATCGATGTTTCCATACAAGTAGGCACACTTTACGTCAAGTAGGCAGTTTTTCCATTTGAATATCATTGAGAATAAGACAATAAAAAGACGTATCAAAGAAAAGTTGACTACTGGAGAAAAAGTTTCATTGTAGTCTAACCCCTCTCGTTGGTTGTTTCCAAGCGCAACCAATCTGGCTTTGTAAGTTTGAACTTCCCCAGATGCATCTCGTTTTACCGTGTAAACCCATCTCGTACCGATGACTTTCTTAGTGGGGTCGAATGGTACTGGAGTCCAGACTTTCCTTGCTAACATGGTTGAGATTTCTTTATTCATGGCATCTTTCCACTGTTCTGCTTGTGGGAGAGTCGCAGCATGTTTTGCAGACTTTGGAATGACAATTTCTGTTAAGTTAGCTTCATGAATTTTAGAAAAGGTAATGGGTCCTTGATAATCATTACTTGTTGAAAAATTGGCTACGTCAG
Source organism: Maratus speculifer (assembly GCA_964019185.1). Lineage (NCBI taxonomy): Eukaryota > Metazoa > Arthropoda > Arachnida > Araneae > Salticidae > Maratus > Maratus speculifer. The sequence continues at coordinate 138,908,183 of OZ025302.1, read as the reverse complement.
AGTCATATGAAAGATTGTTTTGCTTACAGTATTCATCAAGGTCTTTAGTACTTCGTAAACGTTCACCAGTGGGTGCAATTATATAAATGTCATGCCTACCTGCTGACGCCCCCTTTCTTCTTGTAGTGACGATTCTTGTGAAAATCAGTTTACTATCCTCCTCTTCATTGCCATCGCCAGTAGTGTCATATTCAATCTTTTTAACAAAATCATACTCATCTTCTGAACTTTCTTTATCTGAAGAGTTGTCGTGTGATTTACTGGCACTTAGTTCCTTGTTTCCATCATCTGGCTTCTTTTCTTTTGTTATTTCTGCTAATGTTGGAATGCTAGAAGTAGAAGGTTCTTCGGGATGTACGTCAGGCAAAACATGACTAGAGGATAAACCTACGGTAAACGGTTCTTCAAAATCGTGAATACTGTTATGAGATAATTGTGGTTGTTGCTTCGGATTTCCTAATTGAGCTTCATCAAATGTGACGTGTTTTGATTCAATAATTCGGTTTTCACGAGGAAACCAGACTCTGTAACCGGCTGTGCCGAGTCCATATCCAATAAACACACCACGTTTAGCCCTGGGCTGTAACTTGTTACGTTGTTGCTTTGGCTGGTGGACATATGCTACACAGCCATAACGGCGAAAATGGCGAACAGATGGTTTTTGTCCATACCACCTTGAGAACGGGATTGCATTAATTCCTGTATGTAGGATTCTATTACGAATATAGTTCACTGCCATTACAGCTTCAACCCAGAGTTTGGGAGGGAGGTTGGCTGCTTGACTAAAGGTGCGAACCCCTTCAAAAAGTACTCTATTGTAACGCTCAGCAACCCCATTTTGCTGGGGGCTGTATGCCGAAGTTGTCTCATGTTTAATTCCTAATTTGGTGACTAAATCATTTATTTGCTTATTGCAGAATTCGAGGCCGTTGTCGGTACGAATGACCTTTACTTTTCTTTCGGATTGTCTTTCAATAAACTTTATAAAATTATTTACTTTCGAAGGAACCTCATCTTTCGTTCGTAGGGGGTAACAAAAAGCTCGGCGACTGTAGTCGTCAATGAAGGTCAGAAGATACCTATGTCCGTTTCTAGAGCCTACTGGCGCAGGACCCCAGATGTCAGAATGAATGAGGTCTAAAATTGCTTTAGAACGAACATGTGAAAGCCTTGGATGAGTAGCTCTTGTGCTCTTACTTAATATGCATGGCTCACATTTTTGCTCGGAACCCTGAAGTTTATCGCAACCCTCAATAAGTTTATTATTGACCATCTGCCTAATGACTTTAATGTTACTATGGCCGAGTCTCTCGTGCCACAGCATGATGTTATTTCTATCTGCTGCATAAGCTTGATTAAAGTTAAGTCGGTTATGAATAGGTAATCTGCTACTATTATAAGTTTGCGTTTCAATTTTGTCAGAAACTTCATTACATCCCGAGTTAACTATTTTGGAATTACGTTCAACTTTTGGTTTATCTTCCTGGGCTGAATTAGATTTTGAACTTAAACTTGATTTAGATTTCAATTCTGGCCTGGACGAAGTTTTAACTTTACTCGCATATGAGATAGGATTTTTACTGGGTGAAGTTAGAATATTAGAAACTTTATTTTCCGATTTAGCTTGGGTTGAAGAATTTAACCGAAATTTTACTTTAGTTTCTTTCTCCGCTTCCCCACTATCCGATTTAACTTGGGTTAACTTTTCATGTTGGAGTTCTGTTCCTTTGGATTTTGTTTTTAGAGCTTTAAGAACATAAAAGTTATTTTTACGTTGAGCGGTGTATAAATATTTCCACTTACTGTCATAAATTTTAAAACCATTATCGAGTTTGGCATGTAAACCAGCCTTGTCCATTTTACTCATACTTATGAGGTTTCGGTGTATATTTGGCACATACATGACGTCAGTAAGTTCAAGAGTATGAATTTTATCTTTATCTTTAATTTGAAAAGAAACTCTTCCTACACCTCTTACTAGATGGGGAGTTGTTCCCATACGGACAATAGCTCCGGGAGGGGGTGACTTAAGAGAAACAAAAAAGTTTTTATTTTGGCAAACATGTGCCGTACTTGCAGAATCAAGTGTCCATTCCCAACATGGGGGTAACAGTTCTGAAGAATAACAATCATTTGTTTCTAATTCAGTAAAAAATGTGTTATTGGGCTTGTCACTTTTAGATTTTAAACTTAAATTTTTATTTCTACAAAATTCTGATTTATGACCTCGTTTACCACAGTATCTACAACGTGTAATATTCGTAACTTCTTCGTTTTTCTCAATACTGCTCACACTTTGAAATGTTTCCAAGGATTCATTTTTACGCTTTTCACGACTTTCCCGAGCTGATACTTCGCTTAAAAGTTCTTCTTTAATATTTTTATAAGTAAATTTATCCTCCGGTAACTTTTTAAATTCTCGAACTAAGTACTGATACTGATCTGGGAGATGACCTATTAGCCTGTAGCATTTATCTAAATCTGATATTGTAACCCCGGCATTAGTTGCCCGCTTATAGGATTCCTCAAATCTACATAGAAAACCTGATATATCCTCGTCTGAGTGCATATGAATATCGTAGAAATCATTAAAACTATTTATTTTGGAAGTTATCCCTGTAACTTCATAATGCTCTTTTAAAGTGTCCCATATTTCTGCAGGATCACTCAACCTTGCGACTAAAGGACTAATGTCACTAGAAATGTAAGTTTTAAGTATACCGGAAGCACGTAGCTTCCATTGATCACATCGAAGTTTTTCAATAGGGGTAAGTTTACTTTCTTCTGGCCATTGGGTTCTATTTAACCAAAGAGTAAGTCCCTCTGTATCTAAAACTTTTTGTATTTCTAAAGACCAGGCTTGATAATTATCTCGAGTTAAAATCGCATTATCATTAAAAGAAGCCATCTCTTTTCACTATTTCTTCTTACTATATAAAAATTTTAAACTTCAAAATTTTCATTAAATATATACTTCAAACTAGTAATAAAACAATAATAATACAAAAATATTAACTTTGAACTTCATTGCTATAAGTGTTTCACTTTCATAAATACATTTAAACTTAATCCAAAATATTTCCTGTATACTAGGTAGCTGTAGATCTTAACCACGCTACTATGCTACCAATCTGTGGGTGCGCCTCAACTCCTACTGATAACTTAGAAAAATATTTTAATAAATTAGATTTAAACTTCTGAAAAAGAGCTTTAAAAAGTAGTTGAGATGAGGGGCTGGTCGGGGTTTTAATCTTATGTCGTTATGGCGATGTACAGGTCGACACCCCTGGTGGGTTAGTGACATTTAAAATTTAACAAATTAAACTTAGTTAGCCTAGCAATACAGGAAAAATAACCAGTATGAAGTGTTGATAATGCATTGTTATAACCTTGAAAATATCTTGTCATATCATTAAATCAAGTAAATATATTTTCTTAATGAAAAGTCAGTTGCTAAATTCACTATCAATCTGTAAAAATTCATGCAAAGTGATTTTCTAAATGAAAAAACATGGATTTAAAACACTACTTTTTATTCAATAGACAAAATGGCATAACGTAACTTGGAAAAAAAAACAACTTAAAATAAACTGACTATTTGTCAGTAAAAATAACGAAATTAACAATAAATATATTTTTATACTCATCTCTTCCAATCAGAGATAGCTTCTTTCTCCTTTGCCTTGCCTTTAACGTAGTATCTTCGAAAAAAAAAATCCGGCGTAACTTAATAGCATCTTCATAAAAGAATGCTAAAAAAAACTTTGAAGACTTCTAATGGTCATTCCGGTAAAGAATAATTTTCACTTCATATTCCAATGCTATGCAGCGATACCGCAGAACGAAGCAGAACGAAGAACGAATAGACTTTTAAAACCACCGGTATTTATTTTTTTAGCCGGTCTTAAAAGCATTGCCAGATATCTTAGTGAAATTCAGACGAAAACCAAAAACTCAAGAACCGATCTCCGATTGGCTGAAAAGAAATACGCCGATAAACTTCACAATTTGTGAAGTTCACCGGCACTTACGAAAACTGCTCTCCGCGCAGGGAGATTGCGTTGCGTATTGCGTCAGCGTAGCTGACGATTACCTGAAGTGACTCCATGCGACAACCAACCATGCATGCGCTCAAGTTCGCGCTAGAAAAACGTAAACATATGCGATGCAGCTGGAATTAAATAGCTTAAATGAAAATAGATAAACGTAAGTGAAAAGAAATAAATTGGTTACTTTTAAAATAAGATAAACTTACGTTTAAAAAGGGGGGGGGGAGAGAAAACTTAAATATGAAACTTTTTTTTTTTTTTTTCTCTCTTTTTGGAACATTGGCAAAAAGTGGGGAAACCACGTTAAACTTTACCCACAGATTTTTATATTCATGTGGACACTTTTTCTTAATCTGATCAGCGATTATTAGTTCAGTTAGTTTTTCAAATGAATTGATTTCTAATTCGGATAACCAACCCTCAAAATAATTTCTAAGTTCAAAATAAAAATCCTTCCAAGTAGAATTTTCTCTTTTTTGATGTCGGCTAAATAATACTCTAAATTTTTCTGCTGTCAACTTAAATCTTTTAAGCAATATGTCACGAATATAAGAATAATTTTTGAACATTTCTTCTGGTTCTCTGGCGATTAGTTTACCAATGTCGTTCGGAAGTACGGCAATTAATTGAGAAACCCAAAATTCTTTGGAGACATTAAGCATTTTCATTTGACGTTCAAACATTGTCAAAAACAAAGACATATCATCCTTTTCAGGAATAAATGTTGGCAAGATATTTTTAATATCTATACGCATCTGGTCTATTTGATTTTGTGGTACTGTTGTCGCGGTAGGGTTTTGAGCATGTAGCTTAAGCTTTTCTAGCTCATATGCTCTTTCCTCTGCAATATGTTTATCCTGAATCATTTGTTGTTCTGCAATTTCTTGTTTTTTGCGATCTTCCACGATAGCAATAAATGCCTCTTTAACAAATTGTTCGTCGTCTTTAAGCAGTTGACACTTCATAATTTTCTCACGTAAGACTGATAGTTTATCATCTTTATCTACATCTAACTCTAATTCTGTGCCCAAATTAAACAAATCGATTTTTTTTCCTTTAGAAAGAAACGCCATTTTTCCAAATTGTTGATTTATGCTTAAATTAGAAAACTATTAGATACGTGACCCATTAAATAATAAGAACAAAATGACTACCTTTCCCTTACAGGTAAATGAAACATGTAAATATGGATAAATTTTCATAAATAAATGTTAAAAAAAATGCAGGAAATAATTTAAAACATACTAAAATATACCACTAATTTAATCATGAGCCCATGAAAATATTTAGAAGAAATATTATTATACGTTAAAATTCAACCTTTTTACCAAATTAGCTTACCAATGACATAACTCATTCATTTTAAATGTATGAAATATTATAGGTAATTCATTGCGAAATAATTATCAACCACACATAAATATGAAAATAACTCAAAATATGAATAAAGAACTTACTTTACATCTAAAAAATAAACAACATACGAAATAATAAAATTTATCAAAATCATTTTTAAACTCTGTGCACAGATTAAAAAACAAGAACAAAATTCACTTACTCAGAATCCTTGCTTTTAAAAACAATATCAAAAGAAATCCCTTTCAATTTCAGAAAACTAATGTTTCTTAATAATCTTACTCAAAATGAACATAAAACAAAACAAAAAACAAAAATTATATATATATATGAAACAGCATTTGTCTTAATAAATAAAAGAAAATAAAAACTTTTTTCCGCAGCTGGCCAACAAAAAAAAAAAAAAGAGAAACAAACAAACAATCAAAAAAATAATTTCAACTTTTACCGGTAAGAAAAATAAAATAAAAATCTATTTTAAGATAAAGGTTGTCGATGATTCACATAACAATTAAAAGCACGCAGAAGTAAATAGGCATAGAACACGTCTAAGAACAAAATCAGATTATAAGTAGAATGCTTTTATATGACGAAATGAAGAAGTTTCAATCACAAACACCAGTTATGTTTAAAAACTAGAAGATATTTTGTTGCTTATGAAGACTGAAGAACATTATTTATTGTCATGTCGACAATATTTTTCAATTATTTCCAATGTGAAGGGTACGGATTACCCTTTTTGAAAGCATGTTCTTGCTTTTTTGTCAGGATGACACAATTAAAACACACAATTGAAGAAGAAGAAAGCACTGTTAAAAATAAGAACAGAAGCTTGATTCATTGTAGATTTGACAACACCTTTAAAATGGGTACAGATTACTCTTTTTTTTTTAAATACTTTCTTGAATTTTGTCGCTATGATACTACCACCCATAACTGATATTAAAGAAATTAGCACAAAACTGGAATATATCTTGATACTTGATATGGCACATTATATAATAGAACTTTTTGGAAATCACAGGATGAATTGTTCTTGACGAACACGGCACTTGAGAACACAAAATTTCCTTTATTGCCGAGATGACAATAATTTAGAAGTGGGTACGGATTACCCTACTTTAAATATAATTTTTGGAATTTTTGTCAGGATGACAACAGCGAACTTGACACAAAGACTTTGAAAGCACAAAAATTTTCTGAAAGAACTCCATTTTACATTGGGCGCCAGTGTGGGATGTTATTCGGTACTTAAAATATAAAACAGAGATGTTACAGTCACATTTTATTGTAGACGACACAACACATATCACATTATATACAAATCGCAAGACGAGCGCAACTCAATCAATTGAATATTCATAAAAATTACTTAGCACAAAGAACATCTCTAAGAGAGATGTATAGCAAACACACATCCCAATCTTACATCTTAACTTAAAACTCAATTACTTCACTTCATTTCATGTCTTTTTTGAAAGGAAGGCAAAATATCTCAAGATATTTTGCCGAAGGTGTCAATAGCACCACCTATAGATACTATAATTTAGGGAAGGCAGTCACCCTGTTACACAATTAATTTATCATTATTATAATAATTATTATTTGTTTCATGTTTGTAAAACTAGAATGACAAATTTTTCACTCATTTCATTATATACTAAAATTATAAAAAAAATTGTGTACACAGATGTGTTTAAGGTTGTATTCGAAAAAATATTTTTCTACTCTGAACAGCTCAAAATTTTCTGATACATTTTCAGACTCATGTTTAAAATTAAAATCATGAAACTTGCTGAGGTGATTTTTGGAGAGATATTAGATGCCGTGTGATTTCATTTTTTCACTCAATTCACTAGAATTTAATTTATAAACAATTATTTTCTCAGTATGACCCTGTTTTTCGTTCCGAGATCTCTCGAGTAGGCAAATTTGGTTCAGAATGCTGACTTTGACAGCATTTTTTGCAATATTTTCTGCATTTATCAAAAAATTGATAACCACGGCACATTGTGTAGATTCTAAATAAGAGAATTTGCTAATTTGATGCGTTTTAGAGCAAAAATAAATCAGAAAGTAAGCAGTTTGGATTTGAACACACCCTTAAAATATGTGCCTACCCTCAAATCACTGTTTTGGGGGAAATTTTAAATTTTCTTTTTATTATTTTAAATTAAAGGTCAAGCATTTAGTATTAAAAAAAGTGTCTTACTTTATATTCAGCAACAATTAGAAACAAAAGCTAGAAGTTATAGCCCATAATATAAACCAGAAATGACCCTTTAAAGAGCTACAGAAGGTAAACAATACACTTTTACCAATATATAATACACAGTGTAACCTTGATTATCCAAGCTAATTGGGACCTCGGATATTAGAAATCTCGGTTAATAGAAATTGTGCATAAAAAGTCATTGTATTAGTAAATTTAACATCTCTTAGAATAACAAACAACAGAATTTTTTTTTAAATGATAAAAGTAAATATAACAGTTATATTTAATAACTCAGCAAATAAAAAAAATAAACTACTAGTAGTAAATTTTAAAAAACAAATTGAAAGTTTTTTAACAACATCAAAATCTTAATTTACATTTTCAGGAAAACTGAGTTTTTTATTGTGTATGTTTACAAACATAATTTCTACAAAAAATTTTAAGGTATTGAAATAAAATTTGGTGACAAGGTTTTGATGATTTATTGGTATGTTATGATGCATAATATCTGATCTTCACAACTTTTTATGTTTGTATACATTAACTTAAGAGCTATTTTTATTAAAAAACAAAACAAAAATCATGTTTTGTATACAAAATTTGGTATATGTTAGTAAATTTAAGAGGCATTGCAAATCTTTTGCTTCATAAAAACATAGATAAGTAGTTTCCTAATATATTGCTGGAAAAAAAGTAAAATTAATTGAATACATTTCATTATAGAACATTTGGAATAAATACAATTCTTTACTAAAATTTGACTAAATAGAGCCTAAATGTGAAAAGTTAATTAAAATTACATTATTTTCTATTTCAACCAAAAACATGTATATTTAATAAAAAATTCATATTTTTCAAAAGAAATTTTTTTTAAAAAAAATGCCGAAGGTAGGTATCTTAATATGCCAATACAATATTTTAATATTTTTAGAACTTCAATATAAATTAATAAATCAATTTTATTATTTTCTTCCCATTAGGTAGGTTTAAGAGGTAACTCACCAAATAGTCTTTAAGGTCACAAATGTTTACCAGTTACAACAAGAATGGTGTTATTTATGAACCAAATCACACTCATTAAAATAAACCAATGGTTGTGAAACTAAACAATGAAATATTTTAAACAATTTAAAGTAGAAAAAAGAAAAAAAAATACAATAATTTTAAAACATATCTTTTTATTTTAGATAAGCTTATTTTAAATACGTAAATAATTGGCTATTTTAAAACTAAGTAATACTTTTTATTAATATTTCAGAAAAAAGGAAAGAAAGAAAAAGGGCTTGCAGCTTAATCTTCACATAAATGATTAAGTTATATTTAATTTTTAAAGTTATCAGCTTGTTTGAATTTGTTTAATACATTTTTAATAACTACTCAGGTACAGGTTAATTTTCTAAATTTGCAAATAAAGTTTTTTTTGGGGGGGGGGGGGGGCTGTTCATAATCGTCACAGACGAGCACAAATAGCAGCTATTTTTTCTTTGGCTGAAATTATTCTACATGTCAGTAAATTAATTGAATTTAGAATCTATTTCTGGAAAATGCATAAAAAATTTACAAACATCTTGCATTTTTACAAAAACTCAATTTTCAGATATTATTGCATTCTAAATGAGCTTAAGACAGTTGTTTTTTTCAAATGTGCTCAAGGAATCTATATGAGTAAACACCTCTGTTGTAAAACAGAAGGTATTTAAAGACTTGTCAGTAAAATTTTGTCCATTACAATAAAATAAAAATATTAAAATATTTCATCTAAAAAACATTCAAGCATAAATGTACAATAACTTATGAATAAAAGCACCTTTCTAGTTAATGAAATAAAAACAAATATATGAAATCAAAAACAACTATTTTTACATTCAATTTAATTCTTTGACACCCAGACCACTTCTTTCAAGTACTGATGTATATACCAGCTTTTAGTGTAAATTTGTATTCACTTATTCCAGATGGACATATGCACTGTATGTTTGGTAATCATCAATGCTAAAATCAGGACATACACATCGTACATATGGATTGCAAGGGGTTAAGAAACATTGTTAAATTTCAGTGAAAGATTAGCATTTAAAACTTACATGTATATATGATTCTCTCAGAAGAGTTTTATTCAAAGAGTCAACTGGTGGCTTATACATAAATTTAATAGCATCAAATATACCCTCTGCATTTACAGAATAGTTGTACATTTTCATAAATTCTCTTATTTTTTTATCGAAGACATCTGCAGTGACTTCAAGATCAGCAGTAGTAAAAGCATTATCCACTAAAGGAAGAAAAATATATTAATACATTTGCAATTTATACATAATCAATAATCAGTACAAAGGTTAAAGCAAAGCACATTTTATATGCTGTTGAAAGGAATGATACAAAAAGACATAATAAAAGATACAGGAGGGAATTTGTACTTTGTGGAAACAATTTTCATAGTTAATTTCTATGGATAAATTTCATATATTTTTTACCCTTTTGAATTTATTCGATATAATGTCTAGTTTTGACTATAACTCTGATATAAAATTTCATGATAGTACAATAACAAACAAAAGCATTTTAAAAACATTATACTATATCTTATTTTGTTTAATGAAAATATAAAAGAAAATACATTCACGATCATTGAGAACAGTATGACAGCAATTATTTAAAGGTATTAAGTTTCAACTTGTTTGTTTACATTCAGCACCACAAAAGAAATATGACTCCTCCTTAGCTCAAAAATATTTTGACAATTAGTTTGTATTTAATTGTTGAAGGCGTCAGTTGCTACATAGCTTTCAATTAGTGTTTATATTGACTTATTGTGATTATTTTTAAATGCCAAATAACAAAGCATTTTCTAGTGATTTTAAAATATATATAATAAACGGACGAGACAAAGTTTTTAATAAAATAAAATCTATCAAAAATAAGCCTTGAGGTGGCCATCTGAAAAAAGTACTACCAAAATTAACCATTTCATAAAAAAGCTATCTATAAGTGATTGCCATAAGTCTGCTGTAGTAATAAAAATGAATTGACAGAAAATGACAACTTAGACATACACGTTTCAACTGTCAAATGACACCTAAAACTCTATGGCTTACATTGATGAAGACAGTGTTTGATATTTGCTAAGAATAGGAAAGCTAGACTTGCATTAGCAAAACTGCAAAAAATCATGGACAAGTATAGAGTAGTCTAATGTTTTGTGAAGCAATGAAAACAAGTTTAATTTAGTGTCAACTGATGGATCAATTACATTCAACATCCTAAACATAAAAAAATATGATGCTCAATACCAAATATACACTGTCAAACATGGAGGCGGCAAAGATAGGTTTTGGAGTTTTTTTCATGTAGCAAAATTGAATCCTTAGTTCAAATTGATTGGAATATGGATTGGTTCATGTATATGTTAAGCAAAACTTGCCTGCTAAATGATATTTTCTGCAACAAAATGATTGGAAACAGCAATCCAAGAATATAAGTGATTTTATGAAAAGCAGAAAAGTCAAGATTCTAGAGTGGCCAAACCAAAGTCCAGATTCAAACACCATAGAGAATCTATAGAAGGAATTAGACTGTAGACTAAGACACCAAAATTATTCAAATAAGAAGGCTATATATGAAGCTCTTAAAAATCAGTAGGACCGAATTCCTTTAGATTGAATACAAAGGTCCTTTAGACTGAATACAAAGAATCTATATGAGACGAATCTGGAGGACTTATTCATCCAGCTAATCTTTAATGATTACAATATCTGGTCTGATATCTGAATCAACTCAACAAAATAAATCATTGTTTATATTATATATATATATATATACATATAAATTGGAACTGTAGTAAATGCTGCATATTTAATTCCATGTAATTATATTCATATTTCAAACACAATTATTCAGTTAGTAAATGAATCATACCAACTGTAAATTTCTAAATGACTGAAAAGAAATCTGAGCCAGGATTTGAATCAGATATCTTGGTCGAGGCCACCAATTCTCTACTGATTGAACCACCGCAAATGAATCTGGGGGACTTATTCACCAAGCTAACATTTAACGACCACAGTATCTGGATTAATATCTGAATCAACTCAACAGAATAGATCATAAGTTTTTTTCTTCTTTTTAATGGAATTGCAGTAAATGTTGCATACATAATTATACTAGCTTAATATTTTAAACACAATTATTCTATTGGTAAATAAATCATATTAGTTGTAAATTTCCAAATTGGTGAAAAAAGTTCAAACCAGAATTCGAACCAGAAATGTCTTCACTGTAGCCGTGAATGCTCTACAGTATGAACTATCCTGAGTGAACCTGGAGGACTTATTCACCCAGCTAATTTATAAGGATCACAGTATCTGATCTGATATTCTGTTAAGCTGATTTCAATGTTTCTTTTAAATAACCATACACTAAAAAAAATAGTGCAAGAAAGTTTGAAATACTTTTGAATAAATACTTCAATTTTGAAATTAGTATGCTTATAGTAATAATCAATTAAATTTCAATTCAAATATTTAAAGCAATCTAAAATACTGTAGTTTCATTATTGTACTGCAATATTCACAAACAAAATAATCACAATTCTTAAAAAAAGAAGAAGAAGGTTGAAATATGTACAGAATATAGATGCTCCTTCATCTCTGTTAGCACCAGTCATGAAAGCAAAATCTTTAGGAAAAATAATGCCTTTTTCTAGCATCTCTTGGGGGGATTCTGGAAGAAACTGTTCGAATTGGCTTCTTGTAAAATTATCAACAACTGGAGCCCATGGTAACCATCCAATTCTAGGCTAAAGTAAAATATGAAACAACATTAATCATTATAAGAAATAAACTGAAATAGACACATAATATAAAGTATAATAATATAATAAAGTTTTTTTTTTTTTTTTAAGTAAAATAATTTGCAATATATACATTTTGCTAAGTTGTTTATTGAAAAAATAAAGTTTTTATAATATTGCTTATATAATTTTGAAGATTTGATGAATTCCAGATGCATAAACTGAATAGTATTTATTGTCACAAACAGAGAGGATGTTACACATACGAGGGGTGTTCTCTACATAATATTGATTGTTTGTTATAAAGAATCTTTTTACTAAAAAATGAAATATTTAATTAAAAAAAATAATGATAACTTCATAATATTGCATAGAATGCCGTATTATGAAATTAATACTTCATAATATTGCATAATACATAGAATTTGGTCAGTTTTAAATATTTATTAGTTTAACACAAATGAATTATGACCACAGCAAGATGCCTAGATTGTTCTTTACTATGTATGAGGCGATAACAGAATTTAAAAGAAAATCTTATGTTTATCTAAAGAATTCACAAAACTCAAAATAATTTTTTGTCATTAAAGATTTTTTTTCTCTTATATTTTCCATCAAAGTGTAGTTATTATTATCATGATAAAAATATGAAATTAATAAAGCTAGAGCATTTCTTTATAGTGCTTCTACTTTTTTTTCAAGATTTGAAAGGAGCAATAGAGGAAATTCAGAAGTGGAAGGGGACGCCAGATATTATAAGGTGCATGGGACATAAAGAAAAAATTCAGCCCTGAATATCAATATAAAAATAAGATATAAAATATAAATTGCAACTATACTCTCCAGGGATACATTCAAACTTAAGATAGTCTAAGGCACAATTATTATTTTAAGGCCTTCCCCTCTACTTCTGCTTTGTTTCATGTATGTTCCTAAGGTTCAATAATAATCCTCACCTTATTTAATTCAATATATTCTCCCATTAAAAAGGCAAAGATTTTATTTAGAAATAGTGGCAGCAAAAGTTGCCAGCTCTCTGTGATTTATAATATAATTTTTAAAAGAAAAAAAATCTGTAAAAAATTATCTATGGTCTGGTTACTTTTAGAAAGTAATTGAAATATAGCTCACTGTGCTGTAAATATCCTTCGAAATTTTCAGGAAACTCTACTGGATTGTCTATATAAATTACCCTACATAGTTTACTATATTTTAAAAAAAATGCCCCATCATTCATGCATGTACAGTTAAAATTATCTCATATAAATGATCATATCTCATCAAATATTTAACACATTCATTTCACATTGCAGTACGATATTTTATTTGTACTTTGTCAAATTTTCTGAAAAAGTCATGAAATGTTGCTGAAACCCCTACATGTTATAAACAAAGAAAATAAAAACTGTAATTTTAAAAGAAACATTTACATGATCAAGTATATATGTACTATTTTTACAAAAATGCATAGAAATGTTGCATAAGTGTTATACAATCATTTGTTACAGTTAAAGATCATTTTTAGTGTTTTATGATGCAGGATTGTAAATATTTGTTATCGTCTCCTAATCACCTATTGATCAAATCTTCATTGAAAATCATGAGTTTGAATGTGCATGACACATTAAAAAAGTTTAAGAATAATTCTATAGCTGACAACCAGAATATGCTACTCCAACCTAGCTAACTATATGGATAATTGCCAACCAGCATGTGAAAATAAAAAGATTCATGCTCAAAATTGAGAAGAATATTTCAAAAATTGGAAGATATTTATCACACAATATTCCACACAATACACTACAATAAATTATATCATTTAATACACTTAAATAATGATTGAAGCAGAAACATTTTGTTTAGATTAATTTTCAACTAATAATAATAAACATAATAATTAAAATCAAAGTTTAAACAATCTAATTAATGGTACCCTTTAGCAAGTCAACTAAGAAAATATTATGAATTGTATTTCATAAAAGAAATAACATGTGTTTTGATCAGAAATTATAATTTGATTTTAGAAAAACTGAACTGGTACCCTAAAAATCCTTTCTTGCCAATATGAAGAAAACTTTTAAAGACTAAATTGAGTTAATCCATTTCAGCCTTTTTTTTTTTTTTTTTTTTTTTTTTTTTTTTTTTTTTTTTAATGTTTCACATGCACAACAAAAGCTAGACCAATATAAAAGAGGGAGAAAGCGAAACAAGTTTCAAATGTACCTTTTGACGCAAGAGGATAAGTTAGCAAAGGAATTGTATAAAATACATTGATAATTTTACAAAAGTTTATTATTTTTAATTGAAATGGTTTAAGTTTTAATATTTAAAACAATTTTGAATTTTTCATCATAGTAAATAGACATAAGAGAAAACTGAAAAAAAAAAAAAAATGAAGATTTTATTTTCTGGCCAAAAGAAAAAAGGTAAAACTAAAAACCAGAAGTATGTGTTCCAACATTTTAGTTTTTCATTAAGTATTTGCCTAGATATTTGGCAAAAGATATAACATCAAAAGAGCCCAGTGACTTTTAGTCATATAATGTAGTAATTGTATCAAGCATCTTTTTTTTAAGAGGGCAATTTTTTGAGCACTTTCCAACAAAATTAAAAAGTGCTTATGCATTCAGGTTGTTTGTCCGTCCTGGCTGTCTGTCCATCTGGCACCCTCTAACTCCCGTAAATATACTCTGAGTTTCATGTAACTGATAAAGCTTATTTAGGATCACCAAAGCATGTTTGATATTGAATATGAAGTATGTACGATTAACAGTACATTTACAGGGACACTCAAAAGAATTCGATTACATTATGGTATATGGTCAAAAATCGTTTGGAGAGTATTTTAATGACATTACGCTATTTCAAATGTATTGGTATAAGTCACTGAATTTCACTACGATCACATTAAAACAAAGCATTCATAGCATTTTTTAATTAATTTACAGGGACACACAAACGGAATCGGTTACAGTTCTATCTTTGCATGATTGCTGGAGAGTATATCTTAACTTTTGGTATGTGTTTTTAAATTTAATTAGTTTTGGAAAATTACTCTTTATATATAAATTCTATACCTCATATACAGGGCCACACAAAACTATTTGCATACCATTCTCTTTATTAGAGAAATTGCTGACATGAGAATTTTCAACTGAAATATACGTATCTCTTAAAAGAACTAAATTTTGGAATGCATGTTGTAAATATATACAAATCTCTATATCATACACAGGACTGCTAAAAATTTCAGATAATTTTCTGATTATAGATGATGGAAACAGATGAAATTCGGTTTTGAAATGCATTATACATTTTCATATGGTGAAATGAGACATATTTTAATTTTTTAAACAATGCAGTTTTGTTACATTATTCTGAAAGTGTTGGAAAGTTCTTCATAACTTTTGCTTGACACATGATTTTTTTTTATTTCTTGTTTAACATATTCATTGTCTGTTGCAGTTCATAAATATCAACAATGTGGTTTAAAGTGAGCGTGGATAACAATAAAGGATTGCCACTCATAGGTATTGTGGGAGCAACCCACAATAAAGAGTTGCCTACTCTCTTTTGTGACAAATCTTTCTCCCTAAATTAGATCCACTGGCATGTAATAAAATAAATATTAATACAATAGAGTAAGAAGCAATCTTTTCAACTCAATTTTATGATTTGCTTAATTCATTTCTTTCCTATTAATGGTGTAATAACACAACATTTTTTTAATAAACTTTTTTTCTTATGAAAGTAAATGTTTTATCATGAGAAAAGGAACTTTTTTTTTTTTAACCAATCAATTTTTATTGGCATCAATGCCTACTGCAATTTTTTATGTTTAAAAAAATCGTCAAATAATAGTTACTGATTAATAGGAATACATTTTGACTCCAGGGCTTGAAATTTGATTTTTCCGAGGAAGGGAGTCTCCCTCCAAACATTTATAAATGGAGGGGAGTTTAGCTGCTTGGGAGGGAGAAAAAAAATCTTTAAAACGCACTATTATTTTACTTACCATTTAAAGAATTATAAGAATACAGACATGACAAAATACTACTGAAGCAATTTTTAACAACTGAGAATAATCATGTAAAATGTTTTTTTAAAAAGGTCAATATTTTATACAGCCTATTCTTCACAGGGGGTAAATTCCCTGCCGGAACTAAGTATTTGTGTTACAGGTCTAGTAAATTCTGTTTTTGGTTCGGCTCGATTTTAGATTGAGTGTAGATTCCCGCAAGTTGGGTTCGGGTTACACCCAATTTTACAAAAATTAATTTAATATTATTTCCGATTAAATCTATACATATAATAATAAACAAACATGTTTGTATGAGTGCTGTTTTCTAAGGAGACGGCTGCATTTTCCGCAACCCTCAGACAAAAGTTATTTTTTTTCTTTTTATTTCTTGAAGAAATTTGTGTTTTAGCGGCCCTTTGACTAAATTCAAATTTATTTCGCAACCTTTTGATGAAATTCATCTCTTTTTCACGCTTCTTTGACAAAGCTCACATTTTTTTTTAGCGGCTTTTTGATTAAATTCAAGTTTGTTGTACAACCCTTTGATACAATTCATGTTCTTTGCGACTTTTTGATGAAATTCACATATTTATTTTACAACACTCTGTCGAAATTTGCATTTTTTTTTCTGCGATACTGAGACAATATTCCCATTCATTAATTTCGCGAGTTCCCTCCCCCCCTCGCGAGGAGGGGGGTTATCCACGATCTTCAGACGAAATCGGCGATTTACCTGCGATATTTTAGTAAAATCGGCGATTTCATGCAATTTTTTGTTGAAATCAGCGGTTTTTCCGCGATCTTTTGACGAAATCGGCGTTTTTCCATGTTTTTTTTTTAATATAAAATCGGCGTTTTATTCCAACGATCTTTAGAGAAAATTTGCATTTTTACGCGATCTTTTCTCAAAAATGACGTTTTATCCCCGTGATCTTTTCACGAAATCGGGATTTATTTCGTGATATTTTGATGAAATCGGCGTTTTTTTTCAATGATATTTAGACAAAATATTTTTAAGCGATCTTTTATCGAAAATGACGTTTTTTTCGCGATCTTTTAACGAAATCGGCTTTATATCTGCAGTCTTTAGACGAAATCGACCTTTTCCCACGGTCTTCAGATGAAATCAGTGTTTTATATGCGATATTTGGTGAAATTGCAGTTTTTTCTGCGATCCGCACTGGAAATTCGCATTTTTCAGCGATCATCTGACAAAGTTCTTTGACAAAAACATTGATGAAATGTGTGCTGTTTCGGCGAACCTTTCACGAAATTTGCATTTCTCCGCGATTGTTTTTTACGCGCACAAAACCGTACAAGTTGGCAACCATGCGGAACTGATAACCCAATTTCAAATTATCGGATATTTCGGACGAGAATCACCCCTGAATTCGAAACTGAATCACTTCTTTTTTGCTGCAGAAAATAGTACGAAACATGGCAATAGATCGCAGGAAAAAAATTGGGAAATTTGTCGATCGGTCGCGGAAAAAATCGTGAATTTTAACAATCTTTCGCGTTAAAAAACTTGCCAAAATGTGTCAATCAGTCGCATGAAAATATCATATAATTCGCAAAACGATCATGGGAGTTGATCGTAGTTTCAAAATGCAAATTTTTTTGGGCGGGATTTCAAAATGTTGGGCGCGAATTCCGCCATCCCGCCCTGAAATTCAAGCCCTGGACTCTTATCAAAAAATAAAGCACGACTGTACAAATGTACATACTTGAAGATTAATTAAAATCAGAATTTCCATGAATTTTCGTTTCATTTAAAAAAAAGAAAAATCATGTAAATCATACTTAGGTACTGACCAGGCCAGCTAACTGACCCTATCTTTAGTAATCTTGGAATGCTACTCTTTTTTTTTTTTCTTTTTTTTTAATATTTTTATTAATGGATTTTCAACACTTTTATATGATGGACATCAAATTAAAAAATGTTTTTGAAAATGTATTACAAAATAAAAAATGAAAAAAAAACTTATATAACTTTAAAAAAGAGGAAACAAAAAGAACATTTATATCCAAAGGGAAGTTTGGAGCACAGAAGCACTCAAAACAGCATTTCAAAGTTAAGATTTAATATATTTTCTTCATACCAATTTTAAAGTGGTACAAAATATCACAAATAAAATGTTTATTAGCTCTTGGTTTATGTAATGAAATTCCAAAAAACAAGAAAGCAACAAGCACATATATAAAGAACATACCAAAGAAGTATGTAAGAAAACAAATCAAAATCATAAATAATGTACTGCATTTGCTTCAAAAATGCATAAATACTAAATAAACTTAAAAAGAGAAAGCAAAAGATATTACCTTAATTTTCAATATTTTTATTTCATTCAATCTAGTGCCGACACACTCCACAAGAAGGGAAGCATCTTGCTGTGAACAACCTAATCCTTCCCCAACAATTTCTGTTGTGTTGTGCATAAACATACGATCACTTACAGCTGCCCAATCAGCAGTGGGTGAACCATTCATAGAAATTACTCGTTTAATAATTCCTGAAATCAAACTTGTTTAAGCTAGTAACCAATAAAAAGATTATTTAATTAATTTTTGATTGAACACCAAGAATTTATAATAATTATTTTAATCATATATAGAAATTTCAAATATAGTAACCATTTATAATGAAATTGAATGGAAAATCGCTCATTCTAGGTAACCTCATTATATACCCATTTTTTTTTTTTTACAATATTATTAAGCGTTTAAGGAAATTTGAGATTTTTTTAAGGCTGCTCATCACTCAGTTTCCAAACTATCCAATGTAATGTTAACTCTATGGGCATTTGATACATTTTTATATTTAAAATATCGCTTCAGGATATTAATATTTTTTATTTCTTTCTGTGTGCTTTTTTAAAAGAATGTCTCTTTTTCCTTAGTTGTCAAAATATTTCTAAAAACTCTGCTTAATTTAATATTTTATGTGTTAAAAACAGACAAACTGGGAACAAAATTTTAACAATTCATATAAAATCAAGCAGAGATTTAAAAAATATTTTGAGAACTAACAAAAAAAAAGGAGACATCCTTTAAGAAGAGTACACAGAAAAAAAGTTAAAAATATTAATTTCTTGAGGAGATATTTTAAATATAAGAATGCATCAAATGCTAATAGAGCTAACATTACCAGAGGGAATTTGGAAACTGAGTGACAAGCAGCCCAAATGGCACATTAATAGTTAATGTATTACAACAAAGACAAACACAATTATTTAATACTTAATAGTTTCACAATTTTTAATAATTATGTATTGAGATTTATATCATAATTAATATTAATTTATTACAATGGATGAATGCATCATTAAAGTTTTATTAACAGAGTATTCGTTGCTGAATATTTCCTATTAAAGTATAATATTTTACTTTAACATCAAATAACAGTATATGCATCAGAAATTTTAACATAGACTATTAAATTAGCATAAAAAATTATCTACTTCCATTTCCAACTAAATGAAAAATGCCCAAGCTGGGAATCAAACCAGATCCTTGGGTTACAGGGCCAATGATCAACTGCTTAACTGCACGATTTTTTCTATTTGTATGAACTATGAAAAAAATTATTTGAAGTCTATATATCGATCTTATAATGAAAAAAAAATAGTTAAAATTAAATTTCAAATTTTCAGCTAAAACTTGATGTTTTATGACATGTACCCGATATACACAATTAAGGTTTTTAAATATTGTATTGCTGTGTTTTACTATTAAATAGGCTTAAATTAATTAATTTTATTTGCTTAACACCCTGCAACTTGCTTTACGTTAATATTTTTAAGTATTCAGTAAAAATAATAAAAGCAAATTTTGCCTTACTATCTTGACCGAAAAAAAAGTTATTTTCAAAGAACAAATTCTAATTTCTTATCAAATGCAGCTATTTGGCACGGACAAAATAAGTGTTATTCCATTCTTTGGATTGTTCTCTATCAGTTACAGTGATTTTATTGGCCAAATTCATGGCATATAATGAGAATTATTGTGTTTTTAGGTATGTGCCATATGCAGCAGACGGTGCAGTGAAGGATTAACCCTTTCCAGCACACTGTGCTCAGTCCCCTGGGATACCTAATTTTAATTCCAAACTTGCAAACGGCACCAGTAATATTTTAATAAAATTTTGCTTTTACAGTGAAAACTTAAATTAAGGTGTTTTTAATTTCTCAAAAAAAAAAAAAAAAAAAAAAAAAAAAAAAAAAAAATGCTTGTAATTTTTGGTGTCAGTCAATATTTTTTCATTTTACTAACAGAATTTGACCATGCCGAAAAGGGTTAAGCTATCTGGGTTGGTAATTAACAGGTAAAAGAGTGACATACAAAAGATGGGATAAAGAATTATTCTGTTGAGCTGCCTACATGACAGATCAGATGTTATTACCAATAAGATTACCTGACCAAAATATGCTCAACAGTTGTTAGCCCAGGTAGCTTAGAGGTTAAGAGTATTGGCCCTGTGAGCCAAGGATTTGGGTTGGACTCCTAGCTTGGACATTTTTTGCTGAGTTGGAAATATTTAATTTGCATAACTTTATCAATCAGCTTTATGTTAAAATAATAGTTTATCTATGTACCGATCATTTATATGAAGTTCATTCTATTAACTTTACTTATCAGCTAGTGTTAAAATAATAGTTTGCCATCATTTATTAAAAAAAAATAATAACCACCTTTTTTTTTTGGTAAATTATTACCATTTGCTTTCTAAGAACAGGAAGTTAAGATACTTCAGAATTTGGAATAACTGACATCATATATTGTGTCACTCTCCAAATTACAGTGCACTTAAAACATTTTCCATGAATCATCCCATTTCACACAAAGCAATTTTAATCTGTTAAAATTTTTGCATGAATATCTTCACTACTGTTAAAATTATCAACAAAAATCCAGATTGAGCTTGGAGTGAGACTGTATTTTTCTATTTTTGACTCAATCAGTAGGCTCACTACCGTGCGAAAGGGGGGAGAGAGGAACATTATTTATGTTCTGTAATTTATAAGTGGAAATCAGAAAAATATATAAGTGTCAATAGAATTCTGGGTACTTAACTAATGATATAGTACCATCATCTTAAATGCCTTTATATGACTTGCATATGTCTGATCTAAGATTCTAAATAGAATACATGATCACTAAAGGTTCACATCAAACAGAGGCAGCCTATTTTAATGCACTTAATCGGAATCTAACGAGAAGGGTTAGTAAAAGTTTTCTAATAATGAATGCTATTTTAATTAGATTATTGAGTAAAAAACATAACACTGTCACACTCTGTATATATAAAAATACATTAAGTATCAAAAGATAAACACACACAGAACTAAAACATAAATAAGTAAGTAAAATATTTTTGAAAAATAAATAAGTAATTTTCTTACTTCTAGACAAAGGAGACAGAGCTAAAAGTGCAGCACTAGCTCCTCCTGCCCCAGAACCAAACACTGTAATTTTTTTAGGATCTCCATCAAATACTTGAATGTTTTCATAGACCCATTTTAAAGCTTTTACTTGATCAAGCATTCCATAATTTCCAGGGGATGTGTTGTCACCTGTAGCTAAAAAGCCTAGACCAAAAAAAGAAAGATAAAATTGCAAAATTTGCATCAAAAAATGCAACATATGCAAAATTAAAACAACTAATAAAATTATTTAAAACACTTGCAGTAGCGGTCAGCAATCAACAAGCCTGTTATTTAAAACAGTCCAGCCTACACATTTTTTTTTCTAATCTGATGGCCTGTTTTAGATTATTTTCAAAATATTTATCTATATTAGACGTTTTTAGCACCTTTTAAGTAATTATATGTATATTTTAACAGTTAAATCAATAACAAGGTGAAAATTCCTTCATGATATTAGTTTTAGTTCAGCATTTAGACTCCACTGAAGATAAGAGCAAGTTAAAAAATCGACTGAATGATGGTAATTTAGATGACTGATTACCTATTATTACTTATTGCTTTTGGTCTGATATTGAGAGACTATCAAATATTAAAGGTATCAAGCGTCAAATTAATTATTTAATATAAATAACAAATAAGTATAAAATAAATATTAGGACACATTTTCATTGTTGCCTTCAATTATTAATTATGTCATAGCTATAGCTTGCTACCGACATAGTGATATAGGATGCAGCTAGTGTTACAAGTTCCAGTGTCACAAAGTAGGACAGAAAAATAAAAAAGGTGAAACTATGGCTTTTAAATTGGAATACAAAAATGCAGTAAATATTATTAAAATGGAATCTGTCTAGTGTCTAAAATGAAATCAAGTTTTAAATGTTAAAATTTCATTGTCCCTATAGCAAGAATACCATACAGTATACCTGATAAGACAAAAACAGGTTAAAAACATAATTTTTCTCTGATTCCCTGCAATTTTGTTTTAGTAGGTTTTACTGTAATAAATAAACATAACAATTTGTGAAAGCAA
This sequence comes from Maratus speculifer, assembly GCA_964019185.1. NCBI lineage: Eukaryota > Metazoa > Arthropoda > Arachnida > Araneae > Salticidae > Maratus > Maratus speculifer. The sequence goes on along the minus strand of OZ025302.1, from coordinate 138,885,294 downwards.
AATCTCTGCGACAGGGAAATTTTCACTTTTAATACAGAATTCCACAATAAACAAGTCTGTTTTTACAGGGCTTATTAAACAAAAGACATAAAACCTGTAAAAGTAGAATTGCTATGAGCTTCAAAAAATAAAAAGGTCTGAGCAGGTACATTTGTAATTTACTATTTTTGCTGCATTAAGTCTTAATTGATGCACACTAACAAATAGCATGAAACGAAAAAAATTTACTAAAATTTGTTCATTATAAAAAATTAGGACACCCCATGTAAATCAGAATTCATTTCAACACTTAAGTTTAAGTTTCATCATCTCCCTCCCCCTCCCGCTTCACCTATATACAGTAGACTCCCTCAAATCCGCACTCCTAAAATCTGCAACTCTTTAAAATCTGCACATAATTTACGGATGTAAACAATGAAACATTCAGTTCAGATGTAGGTGCAAAATTTGACTTTTTTAGTTTTATATCCATTCCATATATTTTTTAATTTGTAATTTTTGTTAAGGTTGTTGAATTTATGGTTTTCGTGAAGAAAGAATAATTTATTTCTGGAAAAAGTCAAGGTATTGCTGATATCATTGGTAATCACAATCTTACCAAATATATTTATGTATTAATCAAGCTTTTTTAGTTATTAAGTCTGGCTAAACCTGAAATAAAGCTTTGTTATTTTATGATCCTGATGTGAATTAGAAATGTACCTTTATGAGGCAAGTTTCATTGAATAATTTAGGAAAATCACATTTCATCTTTATAATGAATATTTTATTGTACATTAATTGATTATTAACTTGATCTTTGCTTTTAGTATTTTAATCATTTAAAAAATTACTAAATTTTTATTATTTTTGTTTATAATTTATTTTAATATTTTAGTATATTGTAAGCATTCATTATAGTTTGGATTTCATTATCAATTACATCCAAATTATTTTTTAAAAAATATAAAAAAAGCAGTGACCAGAAATCCGCAAAATTCTAAAATCTGTAAAAACCTCTGGTCCCAAGCTGTGCGGATTTGAGGGAGTCTACTGTATTGATATTTTTAACTTCTTTTTGATATAGCAGGTTTGATATAGGGTTTTGTTAAAGCAGCCTCTAGAAATAGTGCAAGAGCTGACTGCACAAAACCCTAAGTCATATCAAGCACAAGAAAAAATCCTTTATTTTATGAAAGAGTAGTAATAGAGAATCTAATAATCCATGTCTGCTGGATGCAAACTGGTGCATAAGCCAAAATTGATGCCACTAGTGGTTGACTCATAGGTTTAGCATTGTGTTTGCCGTACAATCAAAAGTAGGAAAACTGGGGGCAGGAAAACACACTGCTAATTCTACAAGTCAATCACTAGTGGTGTTAATTTTTGGTTCATGCACCACTTCGCTTCCGGCAGACATGGATCATTAGATTCCCCTATTACTACTCTTCCTTAAAATAATGGAATTTTTCTTGTGCTCGATGACTTAGGGTTTTGTGAGGTCGGCTTTTGAACTAAAATGAGTAGAGAAATTGTAAAGTCACCAAATAAGAAAATCCACCTCTACATTCTTCGCAATCTCAGTTATAATTAAAAAAAAGTAAAAGAAATAAAAAATGCTGTGTGGTGGTCGTTGTTCGGAGGTTTAGTGTAATGTTATTTCTGTGGAAGAAATTCGGTAATACACAAACCTGACCAGTATTCGGAGGTTATCATTGTTCGGAGTGACCATTGTGAGAGGTTTCACTGCATAAGATATTTTTTGCATCAGGGTCATGAAATTCTTTTTTGTTTAAGCAGGTTTCCATTTTAGATATGTCCCATTTTCACAAATATTACTATGAGTAACTTTTTAATAAATTTAATGTTTTGTTGCTAATTGCACTTAAAAAAAATCCTTCATTAATCAAAAATACATTAATGAAAATTAAAATCCATAAGAATTCTTTTAACTCTAAGACCCAGCCAGCACAATCGTGTGAGTCAGACATTCATGTAAATTTTTGCTTTTAAAATGTATGAAATAAAAACCAAAATCATATAATCATTACGGCTTACAGAAAGAGTAAAATATAATTTTTAAACAACAGACAGTGGTTGTAGTACATGTTTTGATTTCGACGGCATGTTTTCTTCAATTATTAGCTTTTTTTTTTTTTTTTTTCAGATGCAAAATAAATAATCCTCTTTTTCCCCTTGAAATAAGTAAATCAGGGTACAATAATTTGGTGGGTTCTAGCGTACCAAATTTAAATATCTTTCATACTTCAATTCAGAGTGACTGATTTAATGTCAAATTGTGTAAGTTTTTGTTAATAAGTGTCCATTCAGTGATAACTATCACATCAGTTCCAGCAAAAATGTATTAATTTAACTAAGTATACAAAAAAAGTGACTATTTGTAAGGTCAAGTTTATCAAGTTTCATTGGGTTCATTTGTTAAAGGATAAATTAGCAAGGGAAATAATAAAATGGAATATAAGACTAAAAAATAAAATGCTTACCAAGAGGTCCTAAACGATAATTAAAGGTCACGACTACAACTTTCTGTGAAGCTGCTAGCATATGCCCAGGAAATAATGCACCACTGCCATGATCCCAATTACCACCATGGATATGTACCATTACAGGATACAACTCTTGCACTAATGAATCATAGCCTTCTTGAACCTTAAAAATTAATTTATAAAGAAATTAACATATGCTTAAATTAAAAGAAAAATATCTAATAAAAATACAAAGACAGACAGAATAATAACTACACTTTGTTTCACCTTAACTTGTTACATTACAAGAGCTGAATTGCAACTGTTTCCATAGAAACCATGGCTTGCTCGAACAACATAGGATTGCTAATAAACAAGGGAAATCGCCATTTTGGCGGAAAATATATTATGAATGTGCGAAAAACGGTACGTTTGGAAGTTCTCATGAAATTAATTTTATTACAGAATCATTTATTAAAATAACGAATAGAATTAATTTTCTTTTCTTAGTTTTACCATTTTTTAAATTTATTTCAACACTATTTCATATTATATTTTTGATCCGTCAAATGCTGGCCGTCCCACAAAATGTGAAAAATATTTTAAAACATTGAAAAGTTTTAAAAAATTTGCAAAAATCCCAGAAAAACTTTATTGAAAAGATAATTTTTTCTGAAATAGGCTAAAAATTTGAAACTGAATTCCATGCATGAATGTCAAATTTTTTGAGGAATTTTCAGTGAGATATTTTTCATTTTGATGTGATTTTTAAAAATCGCTAGGTCAAAATTTATATATTTGAAACCGAATACCTCTTACAAATGTTTAAAAAAGAAAAGCCTCAAAAAACGAAAAAAATCTATAAATTGCATATCAAGAAAAAAAATAACGATACAAAATTCTAAATTAATTTTATTGAAAAGAGAAAAGCATTTTAACTATATTGAGTTAAAAGATAAAAGCCAAATTCTTTAAAAACCTATTTAAAACAGAAAATTTGCTGTTTATACTCAACCACTAGCAGAAATTTGGAAAAGACTACATCCCACACCATCACACTGAGCACCTCTCAGCTTTAATACATATAAAATTATAAAAAGTCAGGATTTCTTAAAATTTAAATTCGAATTTTTATAATCGTCCCCCCCCCCCCTCCCTGTTTTAAAATACACGATTTTCCTAAAAAGTTGGTTTCCAAAATAATTACATTTCTAATTGCTACTATAATCAATGTTTTTATGCTTTAATTAATAAAATTATAATTATTAGTTTAGTTAGAAACTTAAAAAATTATGTGAACTACAAATTAGTAATTTCATTAGTTAGTAATATCAAATAACATTATATTGTAAAAAATTTTAAAAAAATTTGGAAAACTACATTAAATAAACAGATATTTACATTTATTAAAATAGTTATAAATTTCATCCAACATTAAATTGCTAAAACTGCTTAAAATTAAGCATCACTTTCACAAAAACACAATAATTTAATCCTACAGAAGATATTTTTTTAATATCTCGTTTGCATTTTGATACATATTTTTTTCTTTTTCCATTGGATAGCTGAGCTCGATCTCTACAAAGAAACTTTTTTGCTTTTTCGATTTTGACAGCAGAATTTTTCTTTCGTGAAGGGGGGGGGGGGGGCAGTCTTCTTCAAATTTTAGACCTGTTTCAAAAATTAAATTATCCTAATAAAAAAAGGCCGAAAACAAAATTTTAAAAAAGTAAAAAAGGGTCTTTGCGAAAAAGCGTTATGTGTCCACCAGTGTTGAAATCAGGGGGTGGCGCTGGAGACATTCCCCTTTTGTGCAATGAGATTCCCCCTTCGCCCAAGAAGATCAGAGATTTTGTGTTTTCAATGGCCAAAAAGTGCAATTTCTCCCTCGGAACTCGATATTATCCCCCCTCCTGAGAACCACAGAAATCACTCCAGGAGAACTATATCTAAATTAAACACTGTCAACCAGCTATCAAATTCAAAGCTAATGATTAAAAAATATTGAAATGAACATGAGATATTTTTAAAAATTTCTTCCATAGTAGTAAAATTAACGAGTGTGTGTTTTCAAGAGTGAAGTAGCATCTTGATAATTATTTATCAAAGGATTGATTCTCTAATTAGGATCATAATATTAATACACAGTTTTATGTTTCAGACTTTTTTTTTAATAGCAATAAGCATAAAAACAGTAACGCGCGCCAGATATTTAACCTTGAACATTGGTTCCCTGCTAAAGGAGAGTCTTTTACGCCAAAATTTTTACTTTATACGTTCATTTAAAATAAAAATTACTTTTGAATTAAATATGTTTAACAGAAGAATTACTTTAAAAATATGTTATAAAATCTCGAATTTTGTAATAACCATATACATTTTTAAGCCTTTTCACCATAAGATTAAAAAATAACGCAGAACTATTTTTCAAGGTAGAATGTTAGTGCTTCTACATACCACAGTGCTGCCAAGTTAAGATGGAATAGAGTATACAGGTGCAAACATGAATAAGTGATTACAAACCTTTATAACGCTATATCACCTGATGGATATCGGCAAAATTGAGAAAAGTGACACCAGGGAGGGAGTTAAAGTAGGGGTAGGGAAACCAGAGGTGCATAACATGAATAAGCGCTCAAAGACCTTTCCAACGATATATCACATGATGGGTGTCAGCAAAATTTAGAAAAGTGCTCCCTGGAGGTCAATGTGGGGGGGAGGGAGACCAGAGGTGCATAACATTAATAAGCGTTCAGAGACCTTTGTAACGATGTATCGCAAGATGAATGTCAACAAAATTTAGAAAAGTGACCCCTGGGAGTCAATGTAGGGGTAGGTACACCAAAGGTGCATAACATGAATAAGCGTTCAGAGACCTTTCTAACAATATATCACATGATGGGTGCCGGCAAAATTTAGAAAAGTGACTCCTGGGGGTCAATGTGGGGGTAGGCACACCAAAGGTGCATAACATGAATAAGCGTTCAGAGACATTTCTAATGATGTATCACATGATGGGCGTCAGCAAAATTTAGAAAATAGCCCCCTAGGGGTCAATGTGGGGGTAGGGACACTAATGGTGCATAACATGAATAAGCGTTCAGAAACCTTTCTAACGACATGTCATATGATAGGTGTCAGCAAAATTTAGAAAAGTGCCCCCGGGAATCAATGTCGAGCTAGGGATACCGAAGGTGCATAACATGAATAAGCGTTCAGGGACCTTTCTAACGATATATCATATGATGGGTGTCAGCAAGATTTAGAATAGTGCCCCCTGGGGGTCAATGTGGGGGGAGGGAGACCAGAGGAGCATAACATGAAAAAGCGTTCAGAGACCTTTCTAACGATATATCACATGATGGGCGTCGGCAAAATTTCGAAAAGTGCCCCCTGGGAATCAATGTGGGGGTAGGGACACCAATGGTGCATAACATGAATAAGCATCAGAGACCATTCTAACGATATATAACATGATGGGTATCGGTAAAATTTAGAAAAGTACCCCCTGGGGGGTCAATGTGGGGGGAGGGAGACCAGATGTACACAACATGAATAAGTGATCAGAGACATTTCTAACGATATATCACATGATGGGTGTCGGCAAAATTTAGAAAAGTGCCCCCTGGGGGTCAATGTGGGGGGAGGGAGACCAGATGTGCATAACATGAATAAGTGATCAGAGACCTTTCTAACGATATATAATATGATGGGTGTCGGCATACATTAGAAAAGTGCCCCTGGGGGTCAATGCGGAGGTAGGGACACCGCCGGTGCATAACATGAATAAGCGTTTAGAGACCTTTCTAACGATATATCACATGATGGGTGTGAGCAAAATTTAGAAAAGTGCCCCCTGGGGGTCAATGTGGGGGTGGGGACACCAAAAGCGCATAACATGAATAAACGTTCAGAGACCTTTCTAATGATATATAACATGTGGGTGTCGGTAAAATTTAGAAAAGTGCCAGGGGGGGGTCAAAGTGGGGGTAGAAACACCAAAGGTGCATAAGATGAATAACCGTTCAGAGACCTTTCTAACTATATATCACATGATGGGTGTCAGCAAAATCTAGAAAAGTTCTCCCTGGGGGTCAATGTCGAGCTAGGGACACCGAAGGTGCATAACATAAATAAGCGTTCAGAGACCTTTCTAACGATATATCATTTGATGGGTGTCAGCAAGATTTAGAATAGTGCCCCATGGGAGTCAATGTGGGGGTAGGGACACCAAAGGTGCATAACATGAATAAACGTTCAGAGACCTTTCTAACAATATATAACATGATGGGTGTCGGCAAAATTTAGAAAAGTGTGCCCTGGGGTTCAATGTGAGGGTAGGGACACCAAAGATGCATAACTTGAATATGCGTTCAGAGACCTTTCTAACGATATATAACATGATGGGTGTCGGCAAAATTTAGAAAAGTGCCCCCTGGGGGTCAATGTGGCGGGAGGGAGACCAGATGTGCATAACATGAATTAGCGTTCAGAGACCTTTCTAACGATATATAACATGATTGGTGTCGGCAAAATTTAGAAAAGTGCCCCCTGGGGGTCAATGTGGGGGGAGGGACACCAAAGGTGCATAACATGAATAAGTGATCAGATACCTTTCTAACGATATATCGCATGATGAGTGTCGGCAAAATTTAGAAAAGTGCCCCCTGGGGGTCAATGTGGGGAGAGAGAGACCAGATGTGCATAACATGAATAAGTGATCAGAGACCTTTCTAACGATATAAAATATGATGGGTGTCGGCAAACATTAGAAAAGTGCCCCCTGGGGGTCAATGCGGGGGCAGGGACACCGAAGGTGCATAACATGAATAAGCGTTTAGAAACCTTTCTAACGATATATCACATGATGGGTGTCAGCAAAATTTAGAAAAGTGCCCCCTGGGGGTCAATGTAGGTGTAGGGACACCAAAAGCGCATAACATGAATAAGCGTTCAGAGACCTTTCTAACGATATATAACATGACGGGTGTCGGTAAAATTTAGAAAAGTGCCCCTGGGGTCAATGTGGGGGTAGGGACACCAAAGGTGCATAACATGAATAAGCGTTCAGAGACCTTTCTAACGATATATAACATGATGGGTGTCGGCAAAATTTAGAAAAGTGCCCCCTGGGGGTCAATGTGGGGAGAGAGACCAGATGTGCATAACATGAATAAGTGATCAGAGACCTTTCTAACGATATAAAATATGATGGGTGTCGGCAAACATTAGAAAAGTGCCCCCTGGGGGTTAATGTGGGGGTAGGGACACCAAAGATGCATAACATGAATAAGCGTTCAGAGACTTTTCTAACGATATATCACATGATGGGTGTCAGCAAAATTTAGAAAAGCGCCCCCTGGGGGTCAATGTGGGGGTAGGGACACAAAAAGCGCATAACATGAATAAGCGTTCAGAGACCTTTCTAACGATATATAACATGACGGGTGTCGGTAAAATTTAGAAAAGTGCCCCCTGGGGGTCAATGTGGGGGTAGGGACACCAAAGATGCATAACATGAATAAGCGTTCAGAGACCTTTCTAACGATATATAACATGACGGGTGTCGGTAAAATTTAGAAAAGTGCCCCTGGGGGTCAATGTGGGGGTAGGTACACCAAAGGTGCATAACATGAATAAGCGTTCAGAGACCTTTCTAGCGATATATAACATGATGGGTGTCGGCAAAATTTAGAAAAGTGCCCCCTGGGGGTCAATATGGGGGGAGGGACACCAAAGGTGCATAACATGAATAGGTGATCAGAGACCTTTCTAACGATATATCACATGATGGGTGTCGACAAAATTTAGAAAAGTGCCCCCTGGGTGTCAATGTGGGGAGAGGGAGTCCAGATGTGCATAACATGAATAAGTGATCAGAGACCTTTCTAACGATATATAACATGACGGGTGTCGGTAAAATTTAGAAAAGTGCCCCCTTGGGGTCAATGTGGGGGTAGGGACACCAAAGATGCATAACATGAATAAGCGTTCAGAGACCTTTCTAACGATATATCACATGATTGGTATCGGCAAACATTAGAAAAGTGCCCCCTGGGGATCAAAGTGGGGGTAGGGACACCAAAGGTGCATAACATGAATAAGCGTTCAGAGACCTTTCTAACGATATATAACATGATGGGTGGGATATATGACAAAATTCCCATTAGCATTTTACAAATAAGTATGTAGTAGATAATAAAATCTCCGAGAAATTATTTAATTAACAGTGCAAGTCCCATCGAAATCAAAAGGGCCGAATACCGAATAGTGGCCGAATATTCGTCCCATCCCTAGTAGAAACTCTGTATTATCACAATATACAATTTTTTATCTAGTTCCCCTGATTGTTTTGCAAATAATCTGTTTTCATTTCAGCCAATTTTCATTTTCGCGTCCGCTCAAGGGTTAAATTTTTTTCAAACCAAAACTAAACTAGTCGTTGGGGGGCCACCATAATACTTACCCATCATGGATAGGCATATGAAAATAAAACATGTGAAAACTATTTATACAATGCATTGCAATTCCAAAACAAAAAATATTGTTAATATGCATAGTAATGCTCTATTAATGAATTGCTGATGTACCAATTTCGACAAATTATATAAAACGCCAAACTACTTATGTAATACCGAACTGCGTAAAAGAAACATCCTTATAACTCCAAAAATAATAATATAAACTAACAGTTTACTGCGTTGGATTAAGCGTCTCATTTTCAATTAAAATATACCTCTGAATTGAAATTTCAATGAAATACAGAGTCATGAAAAATCGAAGAATGTGGAAAACAGGATTACAAATATCTCGGCAACTAATAATCCAATCGACTTCGTTCTATATGCAAAATGTGTGTTATTTTATTACCTTTTACGTCCATTGCTTAGAACAAAAACATTCGAAAATTTTTATGTACCGAAAAAAATAGTTCCGGATAATCGAGGTTGCTGATATTAAATAGGCTTTGTCCCATTCTTACATACTAACTATATACAAAATTTCAAGTCTCTATCTCAATTTGTTCGGGAGATAGAGCGTTTACAGACAGACAGACAGACGGACGGCAATTTTTTTTTCTAAAAATATGTTTTTCGGAATCTTCACTATCTAAAACGTGTAAATCCGTCAATTTTTTTTTTTTTTTTTTTTTTTTAATTTTCAAAACGATTGCAAGACTTACCCTATACTACGTATGATGGGTAAGTAATACCCATTACTACGTATGATGGGTAAGTAAAAATTGTTTACAACTTTTGACAACCTATCGAATGATATCATTTTTATACGTTTCCACGCGATCCTTTTATAAAATGAAATTTTGCTCTTGACCAGATTTTGTTTTCAACGTATGCTAAAGGGTTAACAATTTATAAATGTTTGGATAGTCGGTAATTGATACATTTGATCTAAAGTAACGAAATGTATAATTTTTTTCCTGGTGAAGCTTTTACCATACTCTAAAACAGGATACCCCTTTTTTGAGCCCATTTTGTTTTGACCGGCCTGCAAAGGGTTAAGTGTTTGAAACTTTTATAAATACTATGTTGCTAATGTACTCATCTTCATCAAACATAATATATAATTTTTAACCAATTTCGGCTGATGGTTTTGTAAATAACTGCCTTTTATTGAAAATGATTTTCATTTTGGTGTACGCTAAAGGGTTAAATGTATTTAATTTTTTAGATTGTTGATAATTTATGTATCAATTCTAACACATCGAATGATATATTTTTTTTCTTCTGAAGCTGTTGCCGTACTCTAAAACAAAACGCCCCTTTTCTGAACCCATTTTGTTTTCATCGGCCTGCAAAGGATTAAGTGTTTGAAATTTAATAAACAACTTAAAAGTAATGTACTCATCCTAATTTATCAAAATATACAACTTTTATCTTGCTCCCCCCAGATTGTTTTGAAAATAAATGGCTTCAATATTGCCAATTTTCATTTTGTCGTACGCTCAAGGGTTAACTTTTTTTCAAACAGAAACAATTTTAAAATTTACAACTCTTGAAAACAAATCGAATATATCGTTTTTAATCATTTTCGGGCCCTCCATCTATAAAATGAACAATTCCATTTTTGCCAGTTTTCATTAAATGTACCCTAAAGGGTTAACAATTTTTAAATAGTTTATAATTGATGCATCAACTCTAATATATCGAACGATACCATTTTTTGTCTGGCCACGCTATTACTATACATTAAAACACAATGCCCATTTTTTACCCAATTTTCTTTTGATCGGCCTGCAAAGGGTTAAGTGTTTGAAATTGAATAAATAGTATGTAAATAATGTATTTATACTAAATTATTATAATACACAACTTTTAATTCGTACCCGCTAATTATTTTCAAAATAAACATCATCCTTTCAGCCAATTTACATTTTGCCGTACGCTCAAGGGTTAACTTTTTTTCAAATAAAAAGAATTTCAAAATTTACAACTCTTGAGTACATTTCGAATGATATAGTTTTTAACCATTTCCGCATAGTCCTTCTGTAAAATAAAAGACTTTCTATCTAGTGTATTTCTTTAAATGTACGCTAAAGGGTTAACAATTTTTAAATGTTTGAATAATTGGCAATTGATGTATCAACTCTAACATATCGAACGATACCATTTTTTGTCGGGTCACGCTATTACCATGCAGTAAAACACAATACCCATTTTTTACCCAATTTTCTTTTGATCGGCCTGCAAAGGGTTAAGTGTTTGAAATTGAATAAATAGTATGTAAATAATGTATTTATACTAAATTATTATAATACACAACTTTTAATTCGTACCCGCTAATTATTTTCAAAATAAACATCATCCTTTCAGCCAATTTACATTTTGCCGTACGCTGAAGGGTTAACTTTTTTTCAAATAAAAAGAATTTCAAAATTTACAACTCTTGAGTACATTTCGAATGATATAGTTTTTAACCATTTCCGCATAGTCCTTCTATAAAATAAAAGACTTTCTATCTAGTGTATTTCTTTAAATGTACGCTAAAGGGTTAACAATTTTTAAATGTTTGAATAATTGGCAATTGATGTATCAACTCTAACATATCGAACGATACCATTTTTTGTCGGGTCACGCTATTACCATGCAGTAAAACACAATACCCATTTTTTACCCAATTTTCTTTTGATCGGCCTGCAAAGGGTTAAGTGTTTGAAATTGAATAAATAGTATGAAAATAATGTATTTATACTAAATTATTATAATACACAACTTTTAATTCGTACCCGCTAATTATTTTCAAAATAAACATCATCCTTTCAGCCAATTTACATTTTGCCGTACGCTGAAGGGTTAACTTTTTTTCAAATAAAAAGAATTTCAAAATTTACAACTCTTGAGTACATTTCGAATGATATAGTTTTTAACCATTTCCGCATAGTCCTTCTATAAAATAAAAGACTTTCTATCTAGTCCATTTCTTTAAATGTACGCTAAAGGGTTAACAATTTTTAAATGTTTGAATAATTGGCAATTGATGTATCAACTCTAACATATCGAACGATACCATTTTTTGTCGGGTCACGCTATTACCATGCAGTAAAACACAATACCCATTTTTTACCCAATTTTCTTTTGATCGGCCTGCAAAGGGTTAAGTGTTTGAAATTGAATAAATAGTATGTAAATAATGTATTTATACTAAATTATTATAATACACCATTTTTATTTTTTAACCGCTAATTATTTTCAAAATAAACAGCATCCTTTCAGCCAATTTACATTTTGCCGTACGCTCAAGGGTTAACTTTTTTTCAAACAAAAAGAATTTCAAAATTTACAACTCTTGAATACTTTTCGAATGATATAGTTTTTAACCATTTCCGCATAGTCCTTCTATAAAATAAAAGGCTTTCCATTTAGTCCATTTCTTTAAATGTACGCTAAAGGGTTAACAATTTTTAAATTTTTGAACAGTTGGCAATTAATGTATCAACTCTAACATATCGAACGATACCATTTTTTGTCTGGTCACGCTATTACCATACATTAAAACACAAAACCCATTTTTTACCCAATTTTCTTTTGATCGGCCTGCAAAGGGTTAAGTGTTTGAAATTGAATAAATAGTATGTAAATAATGTATTTATACTAAATTATTATAATAGACAACTTTTATTTCGTACCCGCTAATTATTTTCAAAATAAACATCATCTTTTCAGCCAATTTACATTTTGCCGTACGCTCAAGGGTTAACTTTTTTTCAAACAAAAAGAATTTCAAAATTTACAACTCTTGAATACATTTCGAATGATATAGTTTTTAACCATTTCCGCATAGTCCTTCTATAAAATAAAAGGCTTTCTATCTAGTCCATTTCTTTAAATGTACGCTAAAGGGTTAAAAATTTTTAAATTTTTGAACAGTTGGCAATTAATGTATCAGCTCTAACATATCGAACGATACCATTTTCTGTCTGGTCACGCTATTACCATGCATTCAAACACAATACCCATTTTTTACCCAATTTTGTTTTGATCGGCCTGCAAAGGGTTAAGTGTTTGGAATTGAATAAATAGTATGTAAATAATGTATTTATACTAAATTATTATAATACACAACTTTTAATTCGTACCCGCTAATTATTTTCAAAATAAACATCATCCTTTCAGCCAATTTACATTTTGCCGTACGCTCAAGGGTTAACTTTTTTACAAATAAAAAGAATTTCAAAATTTACAACTCTTGAGTACATTTCGAATGATATAGTTTTTAACCATTTCCGCATAGTCCTTCTGTAAAATAAAAGACTTTCTATCTAGTGTATTTCTTTAAATGTACGCTAAAGGGTTAACAATTTTTAAATGTTTGAATAATTGGCAATTGATGTATCAACTCTAACATATCGAACGATACTATTTTTTGTCGGGTCACGCTATTACCATGCAGTAAAACACAATACCCATTTTTTACCCAATTTTCTTTTGATCGGCCTGCAAAGGGTTAAGTGTTTGAAATTGAATAAATAGTATGTAAATAATGTATTTATACTAAATTATTATAATACACAACTTTTAATTCGTACCCGCTAATTATTTTCAAAATAAACATCATCCTTTCAGCCAATTTACATTTTGCCGTACGCTCAAGGGTTAACTTTTTTTCAAGCAAAAAGAATTTCAAAATTTACAACTCTTGAATACTTTTCGAATGATATATAGAGCGGGCGGCGGCGACACAAATGACTACGTCATCGAGTTACGGGATGAAATCATGATGTAGGACAAGTTTATTGGGTGTAGATTAAGGAATGACTGGTCTGCCTCGTCATTTCTTGGTACGATATGAGTAACAGCGGGCGCCAACTCGCCATTTTAGCGTCACTTTCACGTCATCGAGTTACGGGATGAAATTGGTGCCAAATTAAAGCTAAAATAGAGTATTTTAAGAATATTTTGGTCTGCCTGCGCATATCCTGGTACAAACACTCGGCAGACTGAAATTTATAACAAAAAATGACGTTATAATGTGAAAATCAACATGACTAGTTCATCGAGTTACGGGATGAAATCAAGATGTAGGACAAGATTATTGGGTGTAGATTAAGGAATGACTGGTCTGCCTCGTCATTTCTTGGTACGATATGAGTAACAGCGGGCGCCAACTCGCCATTTTGGCGTCACTTTCACGTCATCGAGTTACGGGATGAAATTGGCGCCAAATTAAAGCTAAAATAGAGTATTTTAAGAATATTTCGGTCTGCCTGCGCATATCCTGGTACAAACCCTCGGCAGACTGAAATTTATAACAAAAAATGACGTTATAATGTAAAATTCAACATGACTAGTTCATCGAGTTACGGGATGAAATCATGATGTAGGACAAGATTATTGGGTGTAGATTAAGGAATGACTGGTCTGCCTCGCCATTTCTTGGTACGATATGAGTAACAGCGGGCGCCAACTCGCCATTTTGGCGTCACTTTCACGTCATCGAGTTACGGAATAAAATTGGTGCCAAATTAAAGCTAAAATAGAGTATTTTAAGAATATTCCGGTCTGCCTGCGCATATCCTGGTACAAACCCTCGGCAGACTGAAATTTATAACAAAAAATGACGTTATAATGTAAAAATCAACATGACTAGTTCATCGAGTTACGGGATGAAATCATGATGTAGGACAAGATTATTTGGTGTAGATTAAGGAATGACTAGTCTGCCTCGTCATTCCAGGAAAATTAGACAAATGAAAGATATTGAAACTCGGTTAGTGGGTGGGCGGGGCTCTGAAGCTAGCGATTTTTCTTGCCTTCATCCCAAATATGTATGTCGCGGACGGCGGTTGGGGGTGAGTGGGTCAACCGTCGCGTTGAGTGACCAATTTTCGTCGACGACCCCGACCTACGACCCAAACAGACCTAGTCTCTAGCGCGACAGCGCTGTCGCCGGCAGGCGACTACGGATGGCGCCAAAAATCTTTACTTACGATACGAATAGCCTTGCACTCTTAATAAAAAAGAAAAAAAAATTAAGTAGAATTGAAACCGGACAAATTTAACAGAAAAATTAGACAAATTGAAGATGCTGAAACTCGGTTAGTGGGTAGGCGGGGCTCTGAAGCTAGCGATTTCTATTTCCATCATCCCCAGTATATATGTATCAGGATATGTGCAGGCAGACCGAAATATTCTTAAAATACTCTATTTTGGCTTTTAATTTGGCACCAATTTCATCCCGTAACTCGATAACGTGAAAGTGACGCCAAAATGGCGAATTGGCGTTCTCTGTTACTCATATCGTACCAAGAAATGACGAGGCAGACCTTTCATTCCTTAATCTACACCCAATAATCTTGTCCTACATCATGATTTCATAACGTAACTCGATGACGTAGTCATGTTGAATTTTACATTATAACGTCATTTTTTGTTATAAATTTCAGTCTGCCGAGGGTATGTACCATGATATGCGCAGTCAGACCGAAATATTCTTAAAATACTTTATTTTAGCTTTAATTTGGCACCAATTTCATCCCGTAACTCGATGACGTGAAAGTGACGCCAAAATGGCGAGTTGGCGCCCGCTGTTACTCATATCGTACCAAGAAATGACGAGGCAGACCAGTCATTCCTTAATCTACACCCAATAATCTTGTCCTACATCATGATTTCATCCCGTAACTCGATGACGTAGTCATGTTGAATTTTACATTATAACGTCATTTTTTGTTATAAATTTCAGTCTGCCGAGGATTTGTACCAGGATATGCGGAGGCAGAACGAAATATTCTTAAAATACTTTATTTTAGCTTTAATTTGGCACCAATTTCATCCCGTAACTCGATGACGTGAAAGTGACGCCAAAATGGCGAGTTGGCGCCCGCTGTTACTCATATCGTACCAAGAAATGACGAGGCAGACCAGTCATTCTTTAATCTACACCCAATAATCTTGTCCTACATCATGATTTCATCCCGTAACTCGATGACGTAGTCATGTTGATTTTTACATTATAACGTCATTTTTTGCTATAAATTTCAGTCTGCCGAGGGTTTGAACCAGGATATGCGCAGGCAGACCGAAATATTCTTAAAATACCTTATTTTAGCTTTAATTTGGCACCAATTTCATCCCGTAACTCGATGACGTGAAAGTGACGCCAAAATGGCGAGTTGGCGCCCGCTGTTACTCATATCGTACCAAGAAATGACGAGGCAGACCAGTCATTCCTTAATCTACACCCAATAATCTTGTCCTACATCATGATTTCATCCCGTAACTCGATGACGTAGTCATGTTGATTTTTACATTATAACGTCATTTTTTGCTATAAATTTCAGTCTGCCGAGGGTTTGTACCAGGATATGCGCAGGCAGACCGAAATATTCTTAAAATACTTTATTTTAGCTTTAATTTGGCACCAATTTCATCCCGTAACTCGATGACGTGAAAGTGACGCCAAAATGGCGAGTTGGCGCCCGCTGTTACTCATATCGTACCAAGAAATGACGAGGCAGACCAGTCATTCCTTAATCTACACCCAATAATCTTGTCCTACATCATGATTTCATCCCGTAACTCGATGAACTAGTCATGTTGAATTTTACATTATAACGTCATTTTTTGTTATAAATTTCAGTCTGCCGAGGGTTTGTACCAGGATATGCGCAGGCAGACCGAAATATTCTTAAAATAATTTATTTTAGCTTTAATTTGACACCAATTTCATCCCGTAACTCGATGACGTGAAAGTGACGCCAAAATGGCGAGTTGGCGCCTGCTGTTACTCATATCGTACCAAGAAATGACGAGGCAGACCAGTGATTCCTTAATCTACACCTAATAATCTTGTCCTACATCATGATTTCATCCCGTAACTCGATGACGTAGTCATTCGTGTCGCCGCCGCCCGGTCTAATAGTTTTTAACCATTTCCGCATAGTCCTTCTATAAAATAAAAGGCTTTCCATCTAGTCCATTTCTTTAAATGTACGCTAAAGGGTTAACAATTTTTAAATTTTTGAACAGTTGGCAATTAATGTATCAGCTCTAACATATCGAACGATACCATTTTTTGTCTGGTCACGCTATTACCATGCATTAAAACACAATACCCATTTTTTACCCAATTTTCTTTTCATCGGCCTGCAAAGGGTTAAGTGTTTGAAATCGAATAAATAGTATGTAAATAATGTATTTATACTAAATTATTATAATACACCATTTTTATTTTTTAACCGCCAATTATTTTCAAAATAAACAGCATCCTTTCAGCCAAATTACATTTTGCCGTACGCTCAAGGGTTAACTTTTTTTCAAACAAAAAGAATTTCAAAATTTACAACTCTTGAATACTTTTCGAATGATATAGTTTTTAACCATTTCCGCATAGTCCTTCTATAAAATAAAAGACTTTCTATCTAGTGTATTTCTTTAAATGTGCGTTAAAGGGTTAACAATTTTTAAATGTTTGAATAATTGGCAATTGATGTATCAACTCTAACATATCGAACGATACCATTTTTTGTCTGGTCACGCTATTACCATACATTAAAACACAAAACCCATTTTTTAGCCAATTTTCTTTTGATCGGCCTGCAAAGGGTTAAGTGTTTGAAATTGAATAAATAGTATGTAAATAATGTATTTATACTAAATTATTATAATAAACAACTTTTATTTCGTACCCGCTAATTATTTTCAAAATAAACATCTTTTCAGCCAATTTACATTTTGCCGTACGCTCAAGGGTTAACTTTTTTTCAAACAAAAAGAATTTCAAAATTTACAACTCTTGAATACATTTCGAATGATATAGTTTTTAACCATTTCCGCATAGTCCTTCTATAAAATAAAAGGCTTTCTATCTAGTCCATTTCTTTAAATGTACGCTAAAGGGTTAACAATTTTTAAATTTTTGAACAGTTGGCAATTAATGTATCAGCTCTAACATATCGAACGATACCATTTTCTGTCTGGTCACGCTATTTCCATGCATTCAAACACAATACCCATTTTTAACCCAATTTTGTTTTGATCGGCCTGCAAAGGGTTAAGTGTTTGAAATTGAATAAATAGTATGTAAATAATGTATTTATACTAAATTATTATAATACACAACTTTTAATTCGTACCCGCTAATTATTTTCAAAATAAACATCATCCTTTCAGCCAAATTACATTTTGCCGTACGCTCAAGGGTTAACTTTTTTTCAAATAAAAAGAATTTCAAAATTTACAACTCTTGAGTACATTTCGAATGATATAGTTTTTAACCATTTCCGCATAGTCCTTCTGTAAAATAAAAGACTTTCTATCTAGTGTATTTCTTTAAATGTACGCTAAAGGGTTAACAAATTTTAAATTTTTGAACAGTTGGCAATTAATGTATCAGCTCTAACATATCGAACGATACCATTTTTTGTCTGGTCACGCTATTACCATGCATTAAAACACAATACCCATTTTTTACCCAATTTTCTTTTCATCGGCCTGCAAAGGGTTAAGTGTTTGAAATCGAATAATTAGTATGTAAATAATGTATTTATACTAAATTATTATAATACACCATTTTTATTTTTTAACCGCTAATTATTTTCAAAATAAACAGCATCCTTTCAGCCAATTTACATTTTGCCGTACGCTCAAGGGTTAACTTTTTTTCAAACAAAAAGAATTTCAAAATTTACAACTCTTGAATACTTTTCGAATGATATAGTTTTTAACCATTTCCGCATAGTCCTTCTATAAAATAAAAGGCTTTCTATCTAGTCCATTTCTTTAAATATACGCTAAAGGGTTAACAATTTTTAAATTAGATTAGATCTCAAGTTATACGCAGTACAATCAAAATTGCTATTTGCATTTTATAAATAAGTATGTAGTAGATAATAAAACCTTCTCCGAGAAATTATTTAATTAACAGTGCAAGTCCCATCGAAATCCATTCAGTAGATCTCAAGTTACAATAAACACTAAGAGCGAAATTCCCATTTGCATCTTATAAATAAAGGGAGACTGACAATGGGACGTTGCTTTCATTTCATCAAAGATAGTGAGAGATGCCATAAACGCTCCCTGAGGGATTCGTGGTTTTGTGAATTACATATACAAAACTATTTAGTATGTGCATTCACTAGTGAGAATAGAAGAGTATGTAAAGAAGAAACTTCGGGTAGAACATTTTGTGCACGACATGATAAATATTTAATATCAAATGCGAAAAAGGACCTCAACATAGAAAAATATAAACCCAAAGTTCAATACTACATCAAATATGAAAATTCAAGAGATCCAGATAGAATTATAAAGGAAATGATGGGACGAACTAAGATGTTAATAGCAGAATGCATATATCCTGACGATGGTCATAAAATTAGATTACTGAAGCTTTTAAATAAATACTTGAAAGGAGAAAAATAACTTTCCCCAAAAATAAAAAATGCAGTTAAAAAAAAAAAAAAAAAAAAAAAAAATTTTTTTTTTTTTTTTTTTTAGCGTACATTTAACCCTTTAGCGTACATTTAAAGAAATGGACTAGATAGAAAGCCTTTTATTTTATAGAAGGACTATGCGGAAATGGTTAAAAACTATATCATTCGAAATGCATTCAAGAGTTGTAAATTTTGAAATTCTTTTTGTTTGAAAAAAAGTTAACCCTTGAGCGTACGGCAAAATGTAAATTGGCTGAAAAGATGATGTTTATTTTGAAAATAATTAGCGGGTACGAAATAAAAGTTGTCTATTATAATAATTTAGTATAAATACATTATTTACATACTATTTATTCAATTTCAAACACTTAACCCTTTGCAGGCCGATCAAGAAAATTGGCTAAAAAATGGGTTTTGTGTTTTAATGTATGGTAATAGCGTGACCAGACAAAAAATGGTATCGTTCGATATGTTAGAGTTGATACATCAATTGCCAATTATTCAAACATTTAAAAATTGTTAACCCTTTAACGCACATTTAAAGAAATACACTAGATAGAAAGTCTTTTATTTTATAGAAGGACTATGCGGAAATGGTTAAAAACTATATCATTCGAAAAGTATTCAAGAGTTGTAAATTTTGAAATTCTTTTTGTTTGAAAAAAAGTTAACCCTTGAGCGTACGGCAAAATGTAAATTGGCTGAAAGGATGGTGTTTATTTTGAAAATAATTAGCGGGTACGAATTAAAAGTTGTGTATTATAATAATTTAGTATAAATACATTATTTACATACTATTTATTCGATTTCAAACACTTAACCCTTTGCAGGCCGATGAAAAGAAAATTGGATAAAAAATGGGTATTGTGTTTTAATGCATGGTAATAGCGTGACCAGACAAAAAATGGTATCGTTCGATATGTTAGAGCTGATACATTAATTGCCAACTGTTAAAAATTTAAAAATTGTTAACCCTTTAGCGTACATTTAAAGAAATGGACTAGATGGAAAGCCTTTTATTTTATAGAAGGACTATGCGGAAATGGTTAAAAACTATATCATTCGAAAAGTATTCAAGAGTTGTAAATTTTGAAATTCTTTTTGTTCGAAAAAAAGTTAACCCTTGAGCGTACGGCAAAATGTAAATTGGCTGAAAGGATGCTGTTTATTTTGAAAATAATTAGCGGTTAAAAAATAAAAATGGTGTATTATAATAATTTAGTATAAATACATTATTTACATACTATTTATTCAATTTCAAACACTTAACCCTTTGCAGGCCGATCAAAAGAAAATTGGGTAAAAAATGGGTATTGTGTTTTACTGCATGGTAATAGCGTGACCCGACAAAAAATGGTATCGTTCGATATGTTAGAGTTTATACATCAATTGCCAATTATTCAAACATTTAAAAATTGTTAACCCTTTAGCGTACATTTAAAGAAATACACTAGATAGAAAGTCTTTTATTTTATAGAAGGACTATGCGGAAATGGTTAAAAACTATATCATTCGAAATGTACTCCAGAGTTGTAAATTTTGAAATTCTTTTTATTTGAAAAAAAGTTAACCCTTGAGCGTACGGCAAAATGTAAATTGGCTGAAAGGATGATGTTTATTTTGAAAATAATTAGCGGGTACGAATTAAAAGTTGTGTATTATAATAATTTAGTATAAACACATTATTTACATACTATTTATTCAATTTCAAACACTTAACCCTTTGCAGGCCGATCAAAAGAAAATTGGGTAAAAAATGGGTATTGTGTTTTACTGCATGGTAATAGCGTGACCAGACAGAAAATGGTATCGTTCGATATGTTAGAGCTGATACATTAATTGCCAACTGTTCAAAAATTTAAAAATTGTTAACCCTTTAGCGTACATTTAAAGAAATACACTAGATAGAAAGTCTTTTATTTTATAGAAGGACTATGCGGAAATGGTTAAAAACTATATCATTCGAAAAGTATTCAAGAGTTGTAAATTTTGAAATTCTTTTTGTTTGAAAAAAAGTTAACCCTTGAGCGTACGGCAAAATGTAAATTGGCTGAAAGGATGCTGTTTGTTTTGAAAATAATTAGCGGTTAAAAAATAAAAATGGTGTATTATAATAATTTAGTATAAATACATTATTTACATAATATTTATTCGATTTCAAACACTTAACCCTTTGCAGGCCGATGAAAAGAAAATTGGGTAAAAAATGGGTATTGTGTTTTAATGCATGGTAATAGCGTGACCAGACAAAAAATGGTATCGTTCGATATGTTCAAAAATTTAAAAATTGTTAACCCTTTAGCGTATATTTAAAGAAATGGACTAGATAGAAAGCCTTTTATTTTATAGAAGGACTATGCGGAAATGGTTAAACACTATATCATTCGAAATGTATTCAAGAGTTGTAAATTTTGAAATTCTTTTTGTTTGAAAAAAAGTTAACCCTTGAGCGTACGGCAAAATGTAAATTGGCTGAAAAGATGATGTTTATTTTGAAAATAATTAGCGGGTACGAAATAAAAGTTGTCTATTATAATAATTTAGTATAAATACATTATTTACATACTATTGATTCAATTTCAAACACTTAACCCTTTGCAGGCCGATCAAAAGAAAATTGGGTAAAAAATGGGTATTGTGTTTTACTGCATGGTAATAGCGTGACCCGACAAAAAATGGTATCGTTCGATATGTTAGAGTTTATACATCAATTGCCAATTATTCAAACATTTAAAAATTGTTAACCCTTTAGCGTACATTTAAAGAAATACACTAGATAGAAAGTCTTTTATTTCATAGAAGGACTATGCGGAAATGGTTAAAAACTATATCATTCGAAATGTACTCAAGAGTTGTAAATTTTGAAATTCTTTTTATTTGAAAAAAAGTTAACCCTTGAGCGTACGGCAAAATGTAAATTGGCTGAAAGGATGATGTTTATTTTGAAAATAATTAGCGGGTACGAATTAAAAGTTGTGTATTATAATAATTTAGTATAAATACATTATTTACATACTATTTATTCAATTTCAAACACTTAACCCTTTGCAGGCCGATCAAAAGAAAATTCGGTAAAAAAATGGGTATTGTGTTTTAATGTATGGTAATAGCGTGACCCGACAAAAAATGGTATCGTTCGATATATTAGAGTTGAAATATCAATTGCCAACTATTCAAAAATTTAAAAATTGTTAACCCTTTAGCGTACATTTAAAGAAATGGACTAGATAGAAAGCCTTTTATTTTATAGAAGGACTATGCGGAAATGGTTAAAAACTATAATTCGAAATGTATTCAAGAGTTGTAAATTTGGAAATTCTTTTTGTTTGAAAAAAAGTTAACCCTTGAGCGTACGGCAAAATGTAAATTGGCTTAAAGGATGATGTTTATTTTGAAAATAATTAGCGGGTACGAAATAAAAGTTGTCTATTATAATAATTTAGTATAAATACATTATTTACATACTATTTATTCAATTTCAAACACTTAACCCTTTGCAGGCCGATCAAAAGAAAATTGGGTAAAAAATGGGTTTTGTGTTTTAATGTATAGTAATAGCGTGACCAGACAAAAAATGGTATCGTTCGATATATTAGAGTTGATACATCAATTGCCAACTATTCAAAAATTTAAAAATTGTTAACCCTTTAGCGTACATTTAAAGAAATGGACTAGATAGAAAGCCTTTTATTTTATAGAAGGACTATGCGGAAATGGTTAAAAACTATAATTCGAAATGTATTCAAGAGTTGTAAATTTTGAAATTCTTTTTGTTTGAAAAAAATTTAACCCTTGAGCGTACGGCAAAATGTAAATTGTCTGAAAGGATGATGTTTATTTTGGAAATAATTAGCGGATACGAAATAAAAGTTGTCTATTATAATAATTTAGTATAAATACATTATTTACATACTATTTATTCAATTGCAAACACTTAACCTTTTGCAGGCCGATCAAAAGAAAATTGGGTAAAAAATGGGCATTGTGTTTTAATGTATAGTAATAGCGTGGCCAGACAAAAAATGGTATCGTTCGATATATTAGAGTTGATGCATCAATTATAAACTATTCAAAAATTGTTAACCCTTTAGGGTACATTTAATGAAAACTGGCAAAAATGGAATTGTTCATTTTATAGATGGAGGGCCCGAAAATGATTAAAAACGATATATTCGATTTGTTTTCAAGAGTTGTAAATTTTAAAATTGTTTCTGTTTGAAAAAAAGTTAACCCTTGAGCGTACGACAAAATGAAAATTGGCAATATTGAAGCCATTTATTTTCAAAACAATCTGGGGGGAGCAAGATAAAAGTTGTATATTTTGATAAATTAGGATGAGTACATTACTTTTAAGTTGTTTATTAAATTTCAAACACTTAACCTTTTGCAGGCCGATCAAAATGAAAATTGGGTAAAAAGGGGTACTCTGATTTAGCTTATGGCAACAGCTTGACTAGAAAAAAAGGGTATCGTTCCATACCTTAGGACTGATTTATCAATTACAAACTATCCAAAAATTTAAAAATTGTTAACCCTTTGGTGTACTTTTAAAGAATACTGGCTAAAAATGGAATTTTTCATTTTATAGAAGGACAATGCGGAAATGTATAAAAATGATATCATTTGATAGGGTGACAAAAATTATAAACAATTATTTAGATTTTGTTTGAAAAAAAAGTTAACCCTTGAGCGTTCACTAAATTGAAAATTGGCTTAAATGAATTTCATTTATATCCAAAACAATCAGGGGAACTAGATAAAAATATTATATTATGATAATTTACAGTGAGTACATTACTTTTAAGTTGTTTATTAAATTTCAAACACTTAACCCTTTGCAGGCCGATGAAAACAAAATGGGTTCAGAAAAGGGGCGTTTTGTTTTAGAGTACGGCAACAGCTTCAGAAGAAAAAAAATATATCATTCGATGTGTTAGAATTGATACATAAATTATCAACAATCTAAAAAATTAAATACATTTAACCCTTTAGCGTACACCAAAATGAAAATCATTTTCAATAAAAGGCAGTTATTTACAAAACCATCAGCCGAAACTGGTTAAAAATTATATATTATGTTTGATGAAGATGAGTACATTAGCAACATAGTATTTATAAAAGTTTCAAACACTTAACCCTTTGCAGGCCGGTCAAAACAAAATGGGCTCAAAAAAGGGATATCCTGTTTTAGAGTATGGTAAAAGCTTCACCAGGAAAAAAATTATACATTTCATTACTTTAGATCAAATGTATCAATTACCGACTATCCAAACATTTATAAATTGTTAACCCTTTAGCATACGTTGAAAACAAAATCTGGTCAAGAGCAAAATTTCATTTTATAAAAGGATCGCGTGGAAACGTATAAAAATGATATCATTCGATAGGTTGTCAAAAGTTGTAAACAATTTTTACTTACCCATCATACGTAGTATAGGGTATTACTTACCCATCATACGTAGTATAGGGTAAGTCTTGCAATCGTTTTGAAAATTAAAAAAAAAAAAAAAAAAAAAAAAATTGACGGATTTACACGTTTTAGATAGTGAAGATTCCGAAAAACATATTTTTAGAAAAAAAAATTGCCGTCCGTCTGTCTGTCTGTCTGTAAACGCTCTATCTCCCGAACAAATTGAGATAGAGACTTGAAATTTTGTATATAGTTAGTATGTAAGAATGGGACGAAGCCTATTTAATATCAGCAACCTCGATTATCCGGAACTATTTTTTTCGGTACATAAAATTTTTCGAATGTTTTTGTTCTAAGCAATGGACGTAAAAGGTAATAAAATAACACACATTTTGCATATAGAACGAAGTCGATTGGATTATTAGTTGCCGAGATATTTGTAATCCTGTTTTCCACATTCTTCGATTTTTCATGACTCTGTATTTCATTGAAATTTCAATTCAGAGGTATATTTTAATTGAAAATGAGACGCTTAATCCAACGCAGTAAACTGTTAGTTTATATTATTATTTTTGGAGTTATAAGGATGTTTCTTTTACGCAGTTCGGTATTACATAAGTAGTTTGGCGTTTTATATAATTTGTCGAAATTGGTACATCAGCAATTCATTAATAGAGCATTACTATGCATATTAACAATATTTTTTGTTTTGGAATTGCAATGCATTGTATAAATAGTTTTCACATGCTTTATTTTCATATGCCTATCCATGATGGGTAAGTATTATGGTGGCCCCCCCAACGACTAGTTTAGTTTTGGTTTGAAAAAAAATTTAACCCTTGAGCGTACGCGAAAATGAAAATTGGCTGAAATGAAAACAGATTATTTGCAAAACAATCAGGGGAACTAGATAAAAAATTGTATATTGTGATAATACAGAGTTTCTACTAGGGATGGGACGAATATTCGGCCACTATTCGGTATTCGGCCCTTTTGCCGAATATTCGGTTGGTCGAAAATTGAAGGCTTGTTGACCGAATACTTCGGCCGAACACCTATAGCCGAATATTTAGAGATATCTTGCCGAATATTGCTGAAATCTCGCCGAATAGTGAAAGATATCTTGCCAAATAAATTTAGGATTTGAAGAAGTTAATTTCTTGCAATTTTTTTCCCTCTAATCCAAATACTTCATTTATGAAGTCATTCTCATTCTTACTTGCAAAACATACAGTTATTCAGATACTAAAAAATATACAGCCTTTCTGTATTGCTTATAAAGGTTGGTGATATTTTAGAAAATGCTGCCCAAGTTGGAGATTTAATTGTACAGGAAATGTCTTCATTAGAGAATGATATGTTACAATTCAAGATATAAAAACACTTATCGAAAAAAAAAAAAAAAAGAAAAGAAAAGAAACACTACCTTATTTTAAAACACTCGAATATTTATTAATGTCTGCCAATTCCATGCACATGTAAAAAAGGCTCTTATGAAATTCATAACTAATTTTCTATGAAGTGAGAAATGAGAAAATTCATTCACTAGGTGTATTAATGAAGATTCATTTTCAAAATTAAATATCAAATATTACTATTCCAAATACTACGATACATCTGAAAACAGAACTGGTGTCAAACTAGATACACATTAGATGACACAACTTGCTTTATGAAGGTGATTTTATAAATATTTAAACAAATTCTAAATGCTGAACAAAATAATTTTTTTATTCTATAGTTTTCACTTTTAAATAATTATTTGCATAATTACTGGCTTAAATATGTAACATTATTATGTATATATTTTTAATTTACATCTTCCTTCATTCATGTTGTTATCAATTTCTGTTTATCCTTTTAATGCTTGTTGAATAAGTGGAATATTGTATGTGCCGATTCAAATGTCAAAGATTTTGTTAACATATGCATTCTACTTTAAGCATAACCTATTGCTTTAACGTAATTTGTAATTTAAAGATTGACAACTGATTTCCAAAGAGTCTCATTCTTACGAATTTGCTTATTATTAGGGACACAAACTCTTAATGATCAAATTTACTTCATTAAAGGTTACTTCAGAAAATATTTCCTTGTGAATTCTGAGAGAGAGAGATTAAGAATATTATTAATTTTGGATGCAAGAAAAGATAAAAGTATCATTTGATAGTAAAAGTGAAATACATTGAACATATTTTAATGGAAATATTTTACCATCCTGACTTACTAAAAATCAATTTGATGTACATTAAGATAAAAGAATTAATGCAATTTCATAATTTTTTTGTGTTAAAATAAGTGTTTCAAATTTAAGAATACATTTAAAAGCACATTTAAGAGTAATAATTATTAATGAGTGCCTATTTTTAAAATTATATATAATCAAAAATTTTTTTTCCTTTATTGGGGAAAAAAAGTTAGTATTCGGCCTAAAATTTGGCCGAATATTCGGTATTCGGCCAAATCACTATTCGTCCCATCCCTAGTTTCTACATTACTTTTATGCCATCTATAAAATTTCAAACACTTAACCCTTTGCAAGCCTATTAAAACAAAATGAGTTCAGAAAAGGGGTGTTTTGTTTTAGAGTATGGTAACAGCTTCAGAAGAAAAAAAAATGATATCATTCGATGTGTTATCAAAAGTTGTAAACATTGAAATTGTTTGTGTTTGAAAAAAATGTTCACCCTTTAGCGTACGCAAAAATGAATATCGTTTTCAATAAAAATCATTTATTTTCAAAACTATCAGCTGGAACTAGATAAAAATGATAAATTATATTAAATGAGGATGACCAACATACTATTTATAAAGTTTCAACTACTTAACCCTTTGCAAGCCAATAAAGACAAAATGGGCTCAAAAAAAAAAAAAAAAAAAAAAAAAAAAAAAAAAAAAAAAAAAAAAAAAGAGGTGTTTTGTTTTAGAGTATGGCAACAATTTCACCAGAACAAAAATAATATCATTCCATACCTTAGAGTTGATATATCAATTACTGATAATCAAACAATTTCAAAATTGTTAACCCTTTAATGCAAGTTTAAAAGAAAATTAGCTCAAATGCAAAAATTCATTCTATAGAAGGATCACGGGGAAATTGTTAAAAATGATATCATTCGATAGGTCATCAAAAGTTATAAAAAAAATTTTAATTTTGGTTTGAAAAACATTTTAACCCTTTAGCGTACACCAAAATCAAAATTGGCCCATAGGAAGGCCATTTATTTACAAAAAATTGCCCGGTTCGAGAAGAAAATTGTAGATTACGTCAAATTACAGTTTGTACATTACCAATCTTTTATTTAAAAATTTTCAACTACTTAACCCTTTAAAGCACACCCAAATGGAAATTGGCTGAAAAAAGAGGTAATTTTTTAAAAGTATGGCAACAGCTACACACGAAAAAAATGGCATCATTCAATACATTGGAGGTGACATATCAAGTGCCAACTATTCAAAAATTTAAAATTTTTTAACCCTTTAGCGTACACCAAATTAAAAATTGGTTTCAATAAAAGCCATTTATATATAAAAAAAAATGCCGGGAAAGAAATGAAAATGATGCATTTCAAAAGTATAGACTTTATACCATACTAAACTGTGCTAAAAAATGAAATATAACCCTTTGCAAGCTGATCAAAAAACAAAATTAACCATTTTTTGGTATTTTTGACTGAAAATATGCATGTAAATACTAAATGGTTACATAATACAAAATGATATTAAAAAAATAATACTTACTCTTTGCATGTTGATAAAAACACCCAAACTTTTGATATGAAATGGTTAAAAATATTTACAAAATGGATAGGAAATGAGTGAAGAAATCTACAAAACCGGTTAGAATCAATAAAATATTCAAACAATGTCATCCATCGTAAGACTTTTCAATTATGACTAAACACAAACAAATTTATTCATCTCTCACTAACATAATTTTTTTTCTTGAGAGATTTCAAATTTTATTTGGGTTAACACATATTTCAAAAGTTTTTTAAAATGTACCTAAACTAACAAAAATTTTTAGAAGCTGTGGTGGTTACTCGATAACCCCCCCATATTTTTATTTTTATTCAATTGTATTAACTATTTTATTTTCTATCATCTCCTTTTTATTGATGTTCTCAATTTAAATATTATTTCGATTTCGTTTCTTTTGATACCGTCGCCTGTAAATTTTTCTTCCTTACGTAGCTTATCGAATGTTCTAAGCCGGTAAAATCTTGTTTGAATTCATTCCTTCCGGTTTAAAAAGTTTCTAGAATTATCTCGATCGTTCTATGGGTGGTATTTCCGGTTAATCTGGCACTCCCCTTGGCCTATCAAATTAAATTCCGCAGGTGACGTGGTTTAGGCAGTTAAGTGCCTGGCCACCTGCTTTGGCCTTCCTTCTTTAAGTGTTTATCATTTTTTTTCCTTATTAAATTCATATTTCACTATACATTGAAGCGTAGCTTGGCCTCTTTTTCCTGGCTCTCCTCATTCGAACGTTGCCAACTTGGCGTATTCCGGGTTTGCAATAAAAGTATTATTTTTTTGTATACTTCTGAGTATTTGAAAGTTCTTAAAGATATAAACAAAAAAAAAAAAGGTTTTTGGTGTACTATAATTATACTTTGGATCCAAAGAGGTTGGTTGAGTCATTATATATTTATATAAAGCAAATACTTGATATATGACAAATACAAAAATGATCACTTGTTATTTAAAAATGTTTGAAAAATTACAATCAAACATTCAAATTATCTTATATAAATTTTTGACATAATAGGTTTTTGTTTGTAAGTTGACATTATCAAAGTCATATACAAGATTGATATATTCATATAAGTTCCTTTTATCAGAGTATAAACATCCTCTGTTTTATTTTTATTTTGAATATAGTATTAAAAGTATTTATGTAATTATTGTCAATTTATGTTGAAAGTGTTCAAGAATATTCCTTTTATGAGAATATAAACATTCGCTCTTTGAAAATTGTTATATTCATTTTGAAGATGTTTTTATTGAAAAATAACATTGTATTTTTCTACCAATTTACATATGCCTTTCTTTTTTTTTTGGAATTTGTTATATTTTTCTTTGAAAATGTTGGTATTGAATGATAATAAGGTTATTCAGTTAAGAGTAGTTAAAAGCTTAAAAAGCTATATGTTGATATAAAAAAAGGCAACGGAAAAAAGGTCAACGGAAAAAAAGGCAACGGAAAAAACGTCAACGGAAAAAAGGGCAACGGAAAAAAGGTCAACAGATAAAAACGGCAACAATAAATAATAGTAATAAATGTCAGTTCTTCAATAAATCGAAAGTTGATATACATTAGTTATTAAGGGAGGTATCTTAAGTTTTAGATTACGGATTCTATGTTTCAAGTAAGCATATAAGTGTACCGGTTAGTACACGTGTATCGGTTATTTCAACTCGATTGATGAATAGCTTTACGTATAAAAACAGCGACTTTCATATCTTTATGCAAACTTTGACCAAGGGCATTCTTTGGAGTGAGAAAAAAGTTTAAAACAGGCAATGAAAAAAAAAATGGTACAAATACATTTTAAATAGAATAGAAAAAATGGCTATTTTTTTTTTTTTTTTTTTAAATATATATATATATTTAATTATGTTACTAGAATGTTAAGGGGGATAACAGAAAATGAGTCGAAATGTGGAGATTTGGCACAAAAAAACTCAATTTTGGATACAGCAGCATAAACCATTTAAATTAAAAATTTAAAAAATAAAGAAATTATAATAAAAAAAATAATAATTGAATAAAAAATTGTATGTATAAACATATTATTTCATTTTTCGACAAGTGAATTGCATTTTGTTATAAGGTTGTGTTTTCTCACGATGACCTTTATCAGACTTTCGCGTCCGAAAATTCTGTCGAAAACACCATTTTGGACCGCATTTTTTGGAAGGCCACCTGCATTTATCGAAAAATGAAAACATTATTCGATTTTATGGTTTCTAAATAAGTCCCCCCTTGTCAAATCCGCCCTACCAGTGGCTAAGAGGTTGTACTCTCGAAGCTGGTAGACGGGAGGTGCTGGGTTCGAACCCAATCGCATTCGTCGGCCAAATCGTTCGGAGTTTTAAATGATTTTCTTCCAATCTTGTTTCTTTCTTGCCTTGTAATTATTTTTATTAATAGAACCACCTTAACAAATTTCGTTTTGTTTTAAATTTTATTTTAAATGGTTTATGCTGCATGTTGCCAAATTGAGTTTTCGTGTACCAAATTTTAAAATTTCGACTCTTTGCTGTTATCCGTCTGAACATTCTAAATATCAAGACAATTTTTTTTTGTCTTTTTTCCACTTTATTAAAATATATATACCTGTATTTTTTTTTTTCACGTTTGCCCCTTTTTCGTCACTTAAAGAATGTTTTTGGTCAAAGTTTACATAAAGATATGAAAGTTGCTGTCTTTCTACATAAGCTTTACCTGTTGCCCTTTTTTCCGTTGACGTTTTTTCCGTTGCCCTTTTTTCCGTTGACGTTTTTTCCGTTGCCCATTTTTCCGTTGCCCTTTTTTCCGTTGACCTTTTTTCCGCGCACCGTTGATATATGTACATTTTTATGAGAGCCTAAATTCTCTCTCTGCACCATTTGTATGTATTTTTCTTTTTCAAATTTTCAACTTACAAATTCATTCAATTTATCATGTGTCATTTGAAACCATCCATTTTTATATACAGTTATAGTATGATTCATATACAGTTATAGTATGTTTCATTTTGTTGTCAACTGAAAATATACATATACATGTTGTTGTATAATCAAATATTTTTACATATGCTAAAGCATTTAGTTATCATATTGCATTTTGCACAGCTTAACAAGAGACTGTTCATAGTTAAAGACTGTTGTTTCTG
The DNA here is from genome assembly GCA_964019185.1 of Maratus speculifer. Classification (NCBI taxonomy): domain Eukaryota; kingdom Metazoa; phylum Arthropoda; class Arachnida; order Araneae; family Salticidae; genus Maratus; species Maratus speculifer. Next base: position 138,853,647 of record OZ025302.1, on the reverse strand, counting down.
CAAATATATATAGACTTTAATAATTTTTTGATACATGATAGATACCTCTGGAAGAAACTCACCTTTTGTATACCTTCCATTTTAATATTTGCTATATTTGGTGTATTAATATAAGGACTACTACCGTAATAGTAATTATTTTTATTATTTAATATCATGTAAAACAATTATTTGTATTCATATAACTATTTCTGGTGCATTTATTTTGTGTAATTATTTTATATCTTTGAACATGTTTTAGAAAATATTGTTTCGATGAAAAAATTATTGAATTTTTTGTCATCTCTCCAATATTTTCTTTTGGGGAGGCCCGGGTAGATATGTGGTGGTTACTCGATAACCCCCCCATATTTTTATTTTAATTCAATTGTATTAACTATTTTATTTCCTATCATCTCCTTTTTATTGATGTTCTCAATTTAAATATTATTTCGATTTCGTTTCTTTTGATACTGTCGCCTGTAAATTTTTTTCCTTACGTAGCTTATCGAATGTTCTAAGCCGGTAAAATCTTGTTTGAATTCATTCCTTCCGGTTTAAAAAGTTTCTAGAATTATCTCGATCGTTCTATGGGTGGTATTTCTGGTTAATCTGGCACCCCCCTTGGCCTATCAAATTAAATTCCGCAGGTGACGTGGTTTAGGCAGTTAAGTGCCTGGCCACCTGCTTTGGTCTTCCTTCTTTAAGTGTTTATCATTTTTTTTCCTTATTAAATTCATATTTCACTATACATTGAAGCGTAGCTTGGCCTCTTTTTCCTCGCTCTCCCCATTCGAACGTTGCCAACTTGGCGTATTCCGGGTTTGCAATAACCCTTGTTCTTTTTACTCTCCTGGCTCTGCGCCACCAGTTGAGTTGAGTGTCACCGATGCAGTTGAGAGTGGTGCCGAGAAGTTGCGTAGATGCCGAGAAATTTAGCGGGCGCCGGGGCAAGTGAGCGCGCCCCGAGGCAGTTGAGCGGATGCTGCAAGATGGATGGTAAATCCTCCGATTCGTCGTTATGCTGCGAGCGACAGTGCACCTCTGCCGCTGCGATCTAAACCCCTTTGGTCATTTTATTCCGGCTACTCAACATGTTCTAATAGTTTGATAAAAATCAGTTATTTATCTTCATAAATGATTTATCATAGTTTTTTTTTCCAAAGAACTCTCTTCAATTTATTTCAAGTTTCTTCAACCGATGTCCATATCATTATTTTTAGTGAATTCATTTTTCCTCTGAAGAGAATGCAGAGAATGTGATTCCTACTTAAAATATATCATAACTTAATTCCTCTTCGTTTCATGATAAATCGGTCATAAGCATAAATATAATTATCTGGGCATAAAACGGCATCCCCAATTGAAGGTATTGAATATCTTTTTGTGATTTTTTCAGGCATATTCCTTTTGAAGTAATATTTGGTTGATATTCTAAGATAATTTAGTCTTCATATCGTTAAGAAAATGTTATCATGTTATCAAAAATGCATACAAATATATATATGAAGAAAAGTTGTGTTAAAATATGTCGACTTATGTATATCATCCTTGTGGAGCATTTTTGTACGAAAATAATAATAATTCTACTTATATAAAAATGTGCATGATAACAAATATATATAAAAAATATTCATGTCATGAAGTATTTCACAAGTGATTATAAATAAATATGCTTGTCTTCTTCAATTTTTCTCTTCATTTAATGTGTCAAAGCCTATTCATTTGTCTACCTGAATTTGTCTTCATCAGCCAAGAATTCCAGGTAACTTTTCTTCTTATCATTTTATATTTTTACAACTTTGCTTTGAGTTATTATTATCATAGTTAAGGATTCACTATTAAGAAATATCATGGTTGCCTTTTGTCATATACTTTTTATTTAAGGGTCTTTTGCTGGCCTTCATCCAACGCAATGTCCTTTACCCATTATTACGATCACCTAACCTATATTTGAGATGAAACAAAAATAAGTGTTCTCATCTTCTTTCCACCAAAACACAACAGAAGCTAAAACAAAAAACTTTTTATGTTTGTTTAAAAAAAAAAAAAAAAAAAAAAAAAAAAAAAAAAAAAATTTCTTAGATTTATTAAAAAAAAATTTGTGTTTCAGTTTCTAAAAATTTTTTTGTTATTTTGAATTTTTTTTCGTTTAAGAATCAGATTAAAATTAAAAAAAAAAAAAAAATTTGTTTTAGTTGGGGATAAAAAAGGATTCACAGCTGAAAAAAAAATCATTTCACGCTTCTCAAATGGTTGAATCAATATTCTTTCCTACCACCTTCCATAAATGTATTTGTGAATGTTTAATAACGTAGTCATGTTTATGTCAATAGTCTTTATTACTTTTGCGAAATTAAAACTTTCCACGTTGAATAGTTTACGAGTAAAATGGCTGTGATAGATGGACAGACACAAGAATGATCTTATAATGGTTCCGTTTTTACTTTTAAGTTCGAAACCCTAAAAATTAAAATGTTTCATCTAATTCAAAAGAATTTTGCAAATTTTGTCTGAAGCATTTTTCTACCAAGAGCACAAATGTTTAGAAATCAAACCAATAGATGTGAAAATATTAAATATACGTTTTAGTTTACATTTCTTATAAAATAGAATATATTTAGCCAAATATATAAATATTTTTTTTTTTTTTTTTTATACAGAATAAAGATTTGGTTGCTTTAGAGAAGGAATAAATATCTAGGTTTTAAAAAGTAAAACTTGACTCTTTGCAAGCTGTTTAAAAAATAGATTTAATCACTTTTTGCCAGTTTGGATTGAATTTAAACCTGTAAATGTTCAACAGATAAACAAACATCTTTAATTTGAATAAAAACAAAAACAAAATTTTAAATGGAAGGTATTTTGGATCGATCAGTTTGTTTGGACATTATTTTGAGGGACTGTACATTTTTTTATTTGGTAACATAGTATCTTTTCATTTTGATTATTCATCAGGAATTTTTTATTATTCATGGTATTATATATATATATTTTTAATGTATAACATCAGTAGCTATTTTTTTGGCAATACTATAAATATTATGCACAAAGGTGCATAACCATAGCATATTTTAATTTTGATTTCTACCATGTAGTTTTCTGATACCACTTAATAGGATATTCCATTAAGAGTACAATATATCGTCTAATCAAGCATTTATATTGGGATTTGATATACTATTAATGAATAATATTAGTTGTTTAATATTGTAATAAATATTTTAAATATTAAATTCAATATTCATTACTTTAAATGTTAAATTCAAAATCTTGATATATTTATTTTTTTTACATGTTATGTATTAAATTTTAAATATTTTTATAATGAATTAGAATTATGATTATTAAACCTATGAGAAAAGTGAATGCATGAACGTTGTACTGAGAAGTCATTTGGAATAATATGATAGATTATGTATGGGTATTATTTTACTTGTTCTTGACAAAAGATATGGGTGATATTGAATTATTTGTACTATTTAGTACTGTGAATTCTTGCAAATTAGTATTTGTTGTGAGGGTTGATATTATTATGGTCATGGATTTATTACTTTTTGGAAGTCTGAGCACTGCTTTTTAATTATGTACACATTGTATATACTTACATTTTTAGTAATATTCAAGATCTAATTCTTTAGTAAATTACACTAGTTTACAGTACATCTGTTGCCGAAAAAATTTTAGCTGTTGCTGACTACATATGATATGCTATTTTCAAAAATATAATTAGAATATTTTAATCAGCTCTAGTTTCTGAGTTTTAGCTATGCAGGTATTAAACAGAAAAAAACATGTATTTACTAAGAAAAACTTAACTAAAAAAATTATTTATCATCGAGTTCTAAAAAACTTCGTTTTAAAGCTCTTCTCCAATGTGTAGACTTTGGAAAATGACGTAACAGAGACCAACAATAGTCAAACATCATATTCGTATCCCAGAAACCCTGATAGAACTCTTCCATGATGCGTAAGTCCTGATGCATACGCTCTCCCTGTTCTTCGGTCATATCTCCTAAATTTTCTGGAAATCTGTCCAGGTGTCTACTGAGGAAGTGGAGTTTTATGCTCATATTGCACCCCATATTTTTTTAATTGAATTAGAAAGTCTTCTACAAGTTCACTGTAATTTTCAGATTTTTTATATCCGAAAAACTTATTTTAGTATTTGAGGAAAGCATTTTTTTCTTTTAGTCTTGATGTTAACAATGCTGAAGCTTGTTTAGAAAGATTTAAATCCCTTACAAGATCATCTAACTCATTTTGGGAAAAGCATTTTGGCTCATTTGACATACCTTCAAAATTCGCAACATTTTGTGATGAGTTTGGTCCTTCAATGTCTTGTTCTAATGGTTCAGATAAATTTTTAGATTCTGAAAAGTCAGGTAAATGTTGCACTGGACTTTGAACACAACTAGCACTTGGGTACTGCCATTTAGCTCGATTTTTAGTGTTTAAACCGTTCATGTTCACGCTACAAAAATAACCGTCTTCGAGATGATTCCGTGGTTCTCGCCAAATAGTCGGTGTTCCAAATTTAATGGCACGTATCTTAAATATTCCACACACAATTTACAAACACAACTGTGAATCCAAGACTTCTCATTTTTATCCAAAAGCATTCCAAAATACTCAAAATAGGTATTTTTCACCAACTCTGGTGTAACTTTTCTACAATTCTTAAACACATATTTGCCGTATATATAACAAAAATGATCTGGATTGTTTAAACAACGTATTCTTGAACTACTCGTGACGCAAAAACTTGAGAAACTAATCTTAAAACAGTAAAGTACGCCTGTTATCGATTAATATATATGCTTAAATGATAAAAATAAAAAACAAAGTAACTCGAGCTGCTCAAAAGATTTTTCAGTTAGATTTGACAAAAACAAGTCATAAGTGAACATTATGAACCACAGAATTCGCGGCAACAGACAAAAAGTTTAATTTTGTAAACTAGTGTTATATTAGTCAAGATACTAGTTACTTAATTTTATATTTTTTATTTTTTGCAATTTCTTCAAAGATATTAACGCATTTTTGTTGTTTCAACATTATATTATGGCAGTACTTAGTAAAAATCTCGATCCTGGCAAAATACACAATGCATCTTGGCAGTGTAGTGCCCAGTACAGGAACAATAAAAGGTTGTTCCTGGACCATCATCCAGTTAACATATATATCCTCCTCCTCCTCCGTTATATTTTCAGAAATGTTTAGATGTTAGATGTAAGACTTGTCCATTTGCTTCTCCGTCGCAAATTGTTTCAGATCACCATATTTCTACTTTTTATAAGGTATTTAATTTAATTTATTGTATAAAAATACTTCTGCTGATAGCACTTTTCCCTGTAAATGCAATGACCCTTCTCTACAAAAATACATTAATAATGATCATGGACATATCACTGGAAATCTAAATATTGTAGATGATTTTACACTTAAAAAATTACCGGGTTATAATACTAAGTATAGAATTTCATCCAAATTAAACATTAATTCTATAATAAAACAATTTACATATAGTATAGATATATTTATTTATAAAATTGCAATATATTGCAAAAAAACCTATTGAATATTTCAATCAATGGAAAATTTTGGTTATTGATAAATTAACTAAGGCCTTAAAATATAACATATCACATCTGGTTTATATTAATACAAAGCATCTTTTCCAGCAAATCACTAAATTGCAACAAAACTTTGTAATCACTTATGTGGACAAATCTCCAAATAATTATGCAATTATATGTAAATCCTATTATCATCAACCACTTAAATCCAGTATACATTACCTGGCCATTGATGAACATCCACTTGCGATTTTAGACATTTTGTTAAATATCTAGAAAAACACATGAGGAATTATCCTGAAACTCTTAGTGCATAAATATAATAGTATAAGTCATACATTTCCGTGAAGATTTTTTCCCGAAACTTCATAGGGGACCATCAACAAATTAAAAAATAATGAATATCTTTTGAATAACCCTGTCAAAACTAAAGTAGCAAAAGAGCTCAAACTTTAGAATATGATTAAGCGGTACAGGTCAGTTCGACGCCAACGTTTCGACGCCAACTGTTCGACGCCAACGTTTCGACGCGTGGTCAGTTCGACGCCGTACTTTTCGACGCCGGGGCAGTTCGACGCCATATATTTTTTATGAAACTTAGGAACTTCCGATTTTATTTACGTTTGCACAGCTTATTTAGACTTTCTAACAGCATATATATATATATATATATATATATATATATATATATATATATATAATTTTTTTTTTTTTTTTTTTTTTTTTTTTTTTACTTTTCTGTGTTAAAAAAAGAAAAGAAAAAATGTTTACAATGTAAAATATCTTTATTTTTATGTTCTTACTAAAAAACACCCATTCTTATTTAAATTAATTGCTAATGAGCTATTTTCTTCAAAACTTTTAAATTCCTTTACAATGTATTTTATTCTATTTTTTGCTATAGGAATATAATTCACAAATATCCACATTTTAAAAGTACTAATTAAATGAAACTCTTTAATAAAGACCTGTTTTGTAATTTTTAATCCTTGAATAGTTGTGTAAATTTTAAAGACTAAAACGCAGTAAAACTGTTAACGTTATTTGTTCAGAATTTGGAAATACCTTTAGTGTAAGTAAAGCAGCTTCCATAACGTATTAACTAGAATTCACATGCAATTCCTTTGTCCTCACCTTGACAAAGGGATAGGGAGCGTCCATAATGGGGACAATGAGGGCGCACGTAAATGTACAAAGGAACCGTGACATTCCCACTCAGGGGGGAAGAAATGTTGCACAGAAAAGCTAACACCGCTTCCCCTAGAAACCCTTGCCGATATAAGAAGAAACGGGTTGAAACTTCGCATTGACGCCTGTGACTAGCTTATCCTTATCTATTCTTCTTTCTTTGAAACATATTACAGGCTTGTAAATAACTCTAACTCTTTTTTGACAAGTGCAACCCCCCCCCTCCTCCAGTTGGGGGTTATGAAATCGCCTCAGATTTGTCGTTAAGTATTGCCGATTGTCAACGCATGCGCATTTCTTATCTTCTCTAAAGCGCCCGTAATCTATTTGGAAGCCTGTCGATATTTTTAAATTCAATGTTAGCACTTTCAACCGTAGAAATGTCTGAAAGCCGAAAATATATGACTAAGAGAGGTAAAGAAAAGTATGAGCACGATGGATATTTATATTGTTTCGATAAATATATAGAAAATGGAGCAAAAAAATCGTGGCGTTGTGAAGTTGAATTTTCCAAAAACAATAAATGTAAAGGAAGAATTTACACTGATGCAGTTACGAGTGAATTTTTAAAACTTGTTCGCAATCATGCTCATGAAGGAAATGCAGCACGTGTTGAAGTTGTCCGCACTTTAACATCAATAAAGCGAAGGGCAGGTGAAACACAAGAAACTCCCGCAGTAATTCGCATTGAAGAAACGCAAGAGCTGTCTGTTGGAGCATTAGGACAGTTTCCAAGCAGAGAAGCTGTAAGATTAGTTATTAAAAGACGTAGAAAAGACATAAATGCACTCCCGTCGCAACCAATTGACAGAGCTTCCATTGAATTGCCAGAAAATTATAAATATTACAGAGAAAATAAGGAAAATTTTGTTATCGCCGATTCGGGAGTGGGGGATAAAGACCGAATTTTAATTTTCGGAAAAGCCAGTGTCAGCGATTGGATTCACCTCGTAACAAAAATTTACGTTGATGGAACTTTTAGTCTAGCACCACATCATTTTTACCAGGTTTTTGTTATTATGGCCGAACGTGGAGGTTTTGTATTGCCAATCATTTATGCCCTCTTACCCGACAAGGCGGAAGAAACATATACACGAATGCTTGAAATGATTCAAGACAGTTGGCCATTTTTTAAGGCGAAAAAAATTTCTTTAGATTTTGAAATTGCCTTAATTAACACTTTTTCAAGCAAGTTTCCAGACGCCGAAATTCAAGGGTGCTTGTTCCACCTTGTGAAAAATATGAAGCGCAAATTAGCAGAATTCAATTTAATGCAACGATATAATACCGATGCTGATTTTGCTCTCTATGCACGTATGATTCCTGCGTTAAGTTTTGTGCCTATCGAAGAACTTGAAAATGCTTTAGAAGTTTTGAGTGAGAATTTACCTAATCAGTTAACCCCAATTTTAGATTACTTTGAAGATTATTATGTTGGAAGGATTCAGAGAAATAATCGTCGCCGTCGTCCTATTTTTAAACCAGAAATGTGGTCATGTTATGCTAGAACCTTAAATAACGAAGGACGCACCAATAATTTCGCGGAAGCAGCACACAGACGTTTACAGTCCGAATTTGGTGTTTCACACCCCACATTATGGAAATTCATAGATGGTCTCAGACGTGTTCAAAAAACAATTGACCAATGTTATGAGCAATTTGTACGTGGAGATGAACCGCCGCACAAGCGGAATAAGTATCTGCGAGCTGATATGAGAATTAAAGTAATAGTTGAAGATTTTGAAAATCGAGAAATAATGGAATACCTGAAAGGTGTGGCGCATAATTTTGCAATGGATTAGTATAATAACAGTTTTGTGATGTAATCTTATTTATGTGTAATCTTGTTACTCTGTAATTAAATTTGTCTGCAATATAACTTTTTTGTAACCATATGTTTATTTACCATTTCTGTATTTTGCCTTTTTGATGCTGTTTTGTGAAATAAATAAATAAAAAAAAACAACCTCCCTCATGTCCCAGGGCCTTGACGTTGGCGAGGGGGCTTCTCACTAATCTGGGACAAAAAAAAAAAAAATCTAGAACACTTTCACACATATATTTATTTCAAATATGCATGCAAACAATCGATAATTCAATAAATAAAAATCAGTCATATTGCTTATTTATTTGAATCACGCTTCATATACATAACAAAAATATATATATATTATATCAGGCATATTGCATATTTATTCTAAAAATAAATAAAAATACGGAAAAAAATATATGGCGTCGAACTGCCCCGGCGTCGAAAAGTACGGCGTCGAACTGACCACGCGTCGAAACGTTGGCGTCGAATCGTTGGCGTCGAACCGTCGGCGTCGAAACAACCTGCTTCGATGATTAAGTGCCTTATTGTAATAAACTGTGTTCATTTTTATGCAAATAGCATGCATACTCGCAGAGAACTTATTATAAATTATTAGACATTAACTCTACTAACTTTAAACATCCATATCTAGTTCTTATCCCTAAATTTCATAAGAATTCAATAAAATTTAGAAAGTTACAATAGGTTGCAATACATATAATAATACAGCTAATAAACTTCTCTTAAAAATTCTTAATCAAATATATACAATAACAAAAAACCAGTGATAATATACATTGCATAAAGAATAGCTATGAACTGGTTAATATTATGAATAATATTAAATGTATAAACAATATAACTACATATGATTTTAAATATCGTTTTAATAATATAGATTTATTAGATCTACATAACATAATAAATGCACTATTTGAAAAGTATCAATTTGAATATATCAACAAACATAGATACTAATTATTTTCATACCTTAACAAATTTCATTATCTATAGTAATTTTATAATGCAAGATGACATAATATATATACAAAAAGTCAGTATACCACAAGGTAGTTGTACATCTAGTATATTATCAGACTTATACTTATATCATTATGAATGTAAATATATTAATAATAAAATATGTTTATATAGATATATTGATGATATAATTTTAATTGACACTGATAATACCAGTATATCTCAATTTCCAGTAGATTATCCAACTAATTTAGAAATTACAAAAAACCTGCTTTCTAATAATTCCATTAACTTTTTAGATCTTAAAATTAGGGATGGGACGAATAGTGATTTGGCTGAATAGCCAAATACCGAATATTCGGCCAAATTTTAGGCCGAATACCGAATATTCGGCGGCCGAATACTAACTTTTTTTCCCAATAAAGAAAATTTTTTTATTATTATATATAATTTAAAAAATAGGCACTCATTAATAATTATTACTCTTAAATGTGCTTTTAGATGTATTCTTAAATTCAAAACACTTATACACAAACAAATATGAAATTGCATTATATTCTTTTATCTTAATGTACATCAAATTGATTTTCAATAAGTCAGGATGGTAAAATATTTCCATTAAAATATGAACAAGGTTTTTCACTTTTACTATCAAATGATACTTTTATCTTTTCTTGCATCCAAAATTAATAATATTCTTAATCTCTCTCTCTCAGAATTCACATGGAAATATTTTTTGAAGTAACCTTTAATGAAGTAAATCTGATCATTAAGAGTTTGTGTCCCTAATAATAAGCAAATTCGTAAGAACGAGACTGTTTGGAAATCAGTTGTCAATCTTTAAATTACAAATTACATTAAAGCAAAAAGTTATGCTTAAAGTAGAATACATATGTTAACAAAATCTTTGACATTTGAATCGGCGCATACAATATTCCACTTATTCAACAAGCATTAAAAGGATAAACAGAAATTGATAACAACATGAATGAAGGAAGATGTAAATTAAAATTATATAGATAATAATGTTACATATTTAAGCCAGTAATTATGCAAATAATTACTTAAAAGTGAAAACTATAGAATAAAAAAAATATTTTGTTCAGCATTTAGAATTTATGTTTAAATATTTACAAAACCATCTTCATTAAGCAAGTTATGTCATCTAATGTGTATCTAGTTTGACACCAGTTCTGTTTTCAGATGTATCGTTGTATTTGGAATAGTAATATTTGATATTTAATTTTGAAAATAAATCTTCATTAATACACCTAGTGAATGAATTTTTTCATTTCTCACTTCATAGAAAATAAGTTATGAATTTCATAAGAGCCTTTTTTACATGTGCATGGAATTTGAAGACATTAATAAATATTCGAGTGTTTTAAAATAAGGTAGTGTTTCTTTTTTTTCGATAAATGTTTTTATATCTTGAATTGTAACATATCATTCTCTAATGAAGACATTTCCTGTACAATTAAATCTCCAACTTGGGCAGCATTTTCTAAAATATCACCAACCTTTATAGGAAATACAGAAAGGCTGTATATTTTTTAGTATCTGAATAACTATGTTTTGCAAGTAAGAATGAGAATGACTTCATAAATGAAGTAACCAATTTGGATTAGAGGAAAAAAAATTGCAAGAAATGAAATTCTTCAAATCCTAAATTTATTTGGCAAGATGTCTTACACTATTCGGCGAGATTTCAGCAATATTCGGCGAGATATCTCTAAATATTCGGCTATAGGTATGCGGCCGAAGTATTCGGTAAAGATGAAAATAAGCACTCGCCAGTCGCCACTCGGCGACTAAATGTGAAAAACTGGCGACTAAAAATGTAGAAAGTACCGGCCAAATGCAGGATTTTCCAAAAGGTGTTTTGGGAAGGAATTGTGGAAAAAACTCTGCAAATATCGTCAAAAAATTGCAAAGAACGCGAATCTCGTGTAAGTATTGCGAAAAGACATCGTCAAAGGATCGCGAAAAGAACGCGAATATCGTCAAAGGATCGCGAAAAAACGCGAATATCGTCAAAGAATCTCAAAAAGAACGTAAATATCGCCATAGAATCGCAAAAAACGCAATTATCGTCAGAGAATACCGTCAACATTTGCGATAGCAAACGCGTATACCGTCAAAATTCGTGAAAACGAACGAGAATACCGTCACAAATCACGATAAGGAACACGAATACGTCAAAATTCGCGATAACGAACGAGAATACGGTCACAAATCGCGATAAGTAACGCGAATACCGTCAAAAAATCGAGATAATGAACGCGATTATCGTCAAAAAATTGTGATAATAAACGTGATTTTCGTCAAAAAACAAAAACAAACGCGAATTTTATCAAAGAAACACGCGGAAAAAGCGAATACCGTCAAAAATCGCGATAACAAACGCAAATACCGTAAAAAAAATCGCGATAACGAAAGCGATTTTCGTTAAAAAGTTACGAAAACAAACGTCAAAAGAACGCAAAAAAAGAAAAAAAATGCACATCATATCAAAGGATTATGGAGAAAACGTATAATATTAATTTCAGGATAGACTCCCCCCCCCTCTTTATTTTTTAGAAAATTTGTTGTGAATTTCAGCTTTTATATTTTGAATCAAATGTGCTAGTCTATGAATAAAGATTTTTTGTGGTCACATCTTAATTGTAGACAAATAATTATAAAGAAGAGGGTAGGGGTTTATTTATGTCATTAGCTATAAAAGTACTCAAGCATAGTTGGACTTATTTAGCTAACTACATATGCATGTTACATATAACTTTGCTGTTAACTTTATTAAAAAAATTAAAATAGATTGGAAATTAGTATCTCAAGTTTATTCCAAACAATATAATTAAAATATTTTTATCTAGTTCATACATTACTTATTTATTCTAAACTCGTATATATCTTGTAATTAAATATTCAGTGACATAAATGTGTTTGCTGGCTACTAAAGAAATTATTCTCACTAGCCAATAACTGGCTACTAAAAAAAATCAATCTACCGGCCAGTGGCCACTAAGTAAAATTCCTTATTTTCATCTTTAGTCAACAAGCCTTCAATATTCGGCGAACCGAATATTCGGCAAAAGGGCCGAATACCGAATAGTGGCCGAATATTCGTCCCATCCCTACTTAAAATTATATTAAAAGAAAACAAATTAATAACTGATATATATGACAAACAGAACAAATATGATTTTAAAGTTAAAGCATTTACTAATTTTAAATCCTGTCTTCATAATTCATGTCTTCATATATAGTAATATAATTCAGTGCTTCTAGGTTATCTTGTCGACCAATTTCGCCAAATTATACAAATCGCCAAACTAATAGCCAAATTATACATGTTGACATAATTTTTATTTTAAATAACGAAAAAACAAATAATTAGTAGAATATTAATAAAAATATTAATAAAAGTCGAAATAAAAATCACTTAATGACATTTTAAACATGTGAATCGCATTTAAATACCATTGAATGTGACATTCACGATCATCCATTATTGGCATTTAATCTTATAGTTTGACAATAATTTTTTGGTCGACGGGATAATCTAGAAATACCTATAATTTTTAATCATTTATATAGAATAAAATATTTATGTTCTTCTCATCTTATTAATGCAAATATTAAAAAGCTAATTTATAATGCTTTAAATAATGGTTATCCTAAAAAATTCATATATTCTTTTATTCTTTAATATGCAATTAGTTATTACATTATCTTAAAAATAATTAACACATTGCGTAAAAAAAATTTATAAAAAATTATTAAAACACAAAAATAATAATAAAAATTTAAACATTTTATACAGATTGTTCATTTGACACTAATGTATGGATAATTGTATAGTTACATCAATTAATTTCTATTAATATTATTTATATAATTTAATTAATTTTCATGATTAACTTGTACCTAACTTTTAACAAATTGGATACCTAAAATACTATTTTTACTGTATATACTCGCGTATAAGTCGACTTCGCGTATAAGTCGACCCCCTAACTTATGTTGTTAAAAAAAAGAAAAAATTCAAAACCCCCGTATAAGTCGACCCCCTCCAAAAAGGGAGGCCGATTGACTTTCCCCTGAAAAGGATTGATTCGTCGGAGTCGTTCCAAAAGGTAACGACTCCGAAAAGGACCGATTCCTCGGACTCGTTCCCAAATGAAACCACTCTGAAAAGAAACGATTCCTCGGAATGGTTCCAAAAAAGACAGACTCCTCTGAATCGTTCTGAAAAGGACGATTCCTCGGACTCGTTCCGAAATGAAAGAACTCCGACAAGGAACGATTCCTCAGAATCGTTCCGAAATGTATCCTCCAAAAAATTATGCTGAATGTCATAAATCGGAATCGGAGAATGACGAAGAAAAATCGGATTCATTCTGTTTATTCTTGGGCTTGTTCCATTTTCTCAGATTTGTTTTTTTTCTTGGACTCATTCCTTTTTTCTTGGATATGTTCCATTTTCCCCAGATTCGTTCCTTTTTTCGGACTACTTTGAATGACTCGTCCTTTCGGTGAATGATTCTGACTGGAACGATTCCTTAAAATGGCCGTTTCGCCCATCTTCTTTTTTTAGTATTGGAAATGTGTTCTTGAAAGAAATCACACATTTTTTTTGTTCTTTGCAACAGGATAGGGTAGATTATTTTTTTGAAAAATAAACTAAAAATGATCTTAATTTCAGAATCGTCGACGTTCGAAGGGTTCCGGATTTTGTACTCTACAAACAATGGGGAGCTGCAGCACCGATTCTCTAGTAAACTATTTTCCGATATTTTATTTATAGTTTTTTTTTTTTTTTTTTTTTTTTTTTAGGTCTCGCGTATAAGTCGACCCCCTCACTTTAAAGTTCTTTTTTTGTCTAAAATTTCTCGACTTATACGCGAGTATATAGGTAAGTGTATTAAATGCATATATTAATTATCTATTTTTATTTCTTATTTCATCTTAGTACATTAAGATATTGAGTAGAGGTTAGCATAGTCAAATTAAATGATTTTGCTTACATATTAATGTATAGTATATTTTTTCTGTTAGCACATTGCAAATGCAATTTTAATTTTTTAAATTTTTTATTATTTTTCTCTTTTTATTTTTCTATCTGTAATTTTGTTGTATTTTGATTTTTATGTTTTTCCTTCATTTAACTTTGGTTTTATGTATGTTAGTAGCCCCAAATTCGTATTATTTTGCTTTTTCATGACTAATACGAAGATGAAACCACACACTTCATTTGTAGTTCCAAAGTATTTGGGGCTTGACGATTTGGCTTTGGTTCCGCAAATTCCATTTGTATTCATTTTATTTATTTATTTATTTTCTCCCCCTTATTTCAATGTGGTAATTTTTTATTAAATTCAATGGTTCATATATTGTAATACAATTAATGGTTATATATATATATTAGTGATATTTTGTCTTATTTTATTTTCTTCAAATGAAAATTCTTATATCAATATATATATATGCTTTTGAAATAAGATGCTCAAAGTATGAGCATAATTTCTCTAGGGAATGAAAATCACTTTATTCATAGTTCACTTTCTAACTTAAAAAAAAAAAAAAAAAAAAATGTATAAATGAAGTTCCTTTGTTAAAATGTGGAATTATTTAACAAATGAAAAGTAAGTATGCAAATTCTTTCAATTTTAAATTTTATATAAGCTTAAATACTTTATTTCAATAAAATAAATCATCCACTGAATATATTTATTACTTTATTTCATCAACTGTGTGTAGTTCAGGTTATGCCAAATTAGAATCCGAAAATTTTATATCAATTTAACCCTAAAATCGTTCTGAACAATACAAAAATAATTGGTTGATCTGCAATCTGACACAAATCCTCCAAAATAATTTTTAAAATTTTCATTACTTTTTTTTAAAAAATAAGAAGAATTAAAATTTCTGACATAGTTAAAATTTCAGATTGAAAAACAAATTATGTATAATCACAAGCAAAAGCAAATTTTTATAACAGAATTTTTTCGTAAGAATGTAATAAACTGTGGGTAAAAGTATGCACAATTTTACTTCAGCTTTATTGCTTTAAAAAAAAAATAGTTTTTGTTTCTGATTAATTATATAATACAATTTTTAGGACCTATAAAAGTCAACTAATGAAACATTAAACATTTCTTAGCAATTTTTGAAGTTTTTGCAATAGCGAACACCTCTTAATAGCAGAGTTTCCGCATTCCCAAGGTGTCAGTGTCAGTGATTTAGAAGTTTGACTCTTTTAGAGTTAGTTTTTGTAACTATGAGCAAATTTTCTTTTTGTTTCTAATTGGTTGATTTTCAATTTTGTTCTAAGGCGAGAAAAAAAAAAAGAAGAAGAAGAAGAAGAAGAAACAAACAGAAAAGAAATCTTTAAAATAATGTTTGATTAAGTATGTTAAGTGAAATATATTTTATTTTTTAATTTATATTAAGCTTGAAAACATCTATTATCAACAGAGCTTGGATATTTTGAAAATATCCAACATACATGTAAAATCTAAAATATTGGATATATATCAAAATATCAGATATTTTTCATATCATGATATTTATAAAAACTGGTGTTAAATTACACAAGTATTTTCATCATGTACTTTCATTTTTAAAAATTTAAATATTTCATTTGATTAGTTTATATTTTTAATGTAGCGATACTTTTAATTATTTTTAATTCTATATTTATAACTTATAATTATTTTCTATTTTCTAAGGAACTTGTTGAACCGAAAACATGTTTAGATATTTATACAGAATATGTGGTTTTTAATGTCAAAATCTGTCAAAAAGTTTATTCAAGTGTAGGTGTCTAAAACCAAAAATTATGAAAAATTGTAACTTTAATGTTATAAAAATAATTTTAAACAGTTTTGAACAGAAGACCTATTATCCGGAATTTTTTTTAAAAACGGAAGGATCCAAAATAGAAAAATATTCAAAAAAATTTTAAATTTGTAAATTTTTACTAAAATATTGTAATTTTTACAAATTATACAGATTCCCATTTTTTTTTTTTTTTTCCTAGTACATTGTTTCAATGTGCAACCATTAAAGTAAGTTATTTTAGTAGTGGGGGAACATGGACCACCCCTTCCTGTTCCTGAAATTAGGAAGAAATCATCTTTTTTGCAAATTTCAGTTTAAAATTAATTTATATTATGATTAGTTACAAAGAAATCAGCAGATATTTTGCTCACTGTCCTTCCTTTGAAAACATGTTACGGCTACACCATTGTATTATTTGAATACACATATAATAGGAGAGTTCTGTTTATTTTCTTGTATCCCCCCCTCCCTTCTGAGACATTCTAAAATGGTCTATCTACTTTCAGGGGTGTAAACTACTCTAGTCGCGTAGGGGGGTGTAGGCTCATAAATTTCCGACTTTCAAGATGGAAAATTTCCGAGTACTATGGCCAACATGAGGACTAGTATATATATATATATATATATATATATATATATATATATATATAATACCATTAAAAGTAGACAAGATTCACCAATGGATTTTATCAATAAAACAATAAACCAAAACGAAGAATTAGAATTGAATTGAATTATAATAAAATAAAAAAATAGTGTAACGAGTAAATCTGAAAAAATAAATAAATAAAATGAATGCAAATAGAACTTGTAGCTCCAAAAGCAGAATCATCAGGCCCCAAATGCTCTGGAACTACAAATGAAGTGTGCGGTTTCATCCACGTATTAGCCATGAAATAGCAAAATAATACGTATTTGGGGCTACCAACACACAAAAACCAAATTATTAAAAAGGAACAAAGATATTTTACAAAAAGGAGTTGAAAGTAAGTAAAAATAATAGTTATCCATAACAAACAAAAAAGATAAAGCTGAATGGAAATATAATTGAACCAGAGAAAATAATTAATAATCGATATTAACATAAAATTAAATTAATAAAATAATTAAAATTTGAATTAAGAGATAACATTCATATTAACATATAACTTAAAATACCATTTTGTTACTTTAATCAGTAACATTTATTGTGACTTTACATGGTAAAAACTCATTATCTTAATATAGGATAATAAAAATTAAAAAATAAAATAAAATAAGATAAAAATTTAAAAAATAAATAAATAAATAAATAAAATAAAATAAAAATAAGTAAAAATTAATAATAATAATAATAATAATAATAATAGTAATATTATTAATAATAATACCAAAAATTATATCAATAACATTAAAATAAATTTGATAATTAAAATATAGCTATTTAACTATAGATATAACTAGACAAATATCCATATATTGGTGTCAATTAAACAGTTTGAAAATATGTTAAAATAAATAACCCACTCTCAATTTTTTTTTTAATAATTAACCTTTGCGTTTCATAGATATATATATACATTAATATATATATTATAATTCTCAAGATAATTATGACTTAGTGTATCGAGATAGTCAAATAATCTTACATTATGCTATTATTAGTCTTATATAACAATATATTTTCCCCATTAGTAGAAGATCTCCTGATGGAATAATCGTACCACCCGAGAGGGGCATGAGTAGTGCATAATATGAATAAGCAGTCGCAAAGCTTTCCAACGATATATCACACGAAAGTGTCGGCTAAATTTAGAAAAGCGGTGACTTGTGAGGACTATGTGGGTATCCAACGATATATCACAAGAGAGATGTGGGCCAAATTTAGGAAATATTTCCCCTCTCAAAGTAGACTCTTCCTCTAACTGTGAATTTTTCATATATCATAAATAATATTTATCGGAGGGCCCTGTAAAAAAATCCGATCTTAAATGATAAAACGCTACAGTTTAAAAAAAGATCGAAAATTGTCCACGGTAGGGAAATTGGGGGGGGTCAGGGGGAGGGGAGCAAGGTTTATAATATGAAAGAGTGATCTGAGGGCTCTCTTATTATACGCCACATGGTCCAAAAATTATGGAATTTTTCCACCCCCACTTTAACCCCCTCGGGAGTGGAAATTTATAAATATTGCTGAAACACTTACTTAATTAGTTTTTAATAATTTTATTTTCTGCCGTTTCATGCTATTATTAAAAAAACTGCTGAGATGTGCCAAATGTCCTAAATTTTTCGACCCCCCCCCTTTTTAACCCCCTGAGGGGGGATTTCGAAAACAGTTGGATTATGTGTTTAATAATATTTTATTAAATTTATTTTCTGGAATTTCACGCTCCTACCTTAAATGTTTGCTGAGATATGGTAAGTTGTTCCAAAATTTTTGACCCCGTCCCCCCGCTTGTCCCTCTTAGGGGGGGGGGGGTAAATTCAAAAATTCCATCTTAGTGGACACGTACATCATGAGAAGTATTTTCTCTCCAATTTTCATGGTTCTACATTCAATAGTTTGGGCCGAACGTTGATTATCAGTCAGTCAGGACAAACTATTTTATTTTTATATATGTATAGATATCTCTACTAGCTGACCCGCCCGCCGTTGCCCAGCCATTAGATAAAATATATACTAGATATATCATATAAATATATTAGATGCATTATATAGATAAATAACAAATTATTAAAGCAAAGAATGTAAGTTTTCAGGTGCGAATTCATTGTGTTCTTAAATTATTCTTAAAAAATAATAATAAATAAATAAATAAGGCAATTAAATAGAGCCAACAGTTTTGCTGCCACCGTATGAAAACATGCACAAAATACAAAAAAAAAAAAAAAAAAACGAAATGCATAAGTAAAATTCTTGTTTCTCTACAACCCCCCCCCCCCTTCCCCTACACACACATACGCAGGCACATCTGGCTCAAAAAAAAAGTATCATTAAAAAATTTTAATTTGCAAAAGAGGTTAAGATCGATTTAACCATCAATTAGCTTTAAACAATCAAAAGTTGCGCCATTTTATCTTCTCCCAAGGCCAAAATTATTTTCAAGTTTCAAATGATTAAATTTTGTTTCTTATCTATACACACACTCACACACAAATACAAAAAAAAAAAAAAATATGTACAAAATAATAATTAAATTATTGTTATGTAGTGAGACAAAATTATTGTATCTGGTACTATAACAAAGTTTTAAAAATATAGAATATTTTACATATATTGACATTAGAACTTCAAAAAATAAATTAACTTTCTTAGTAATGATATTGAAAATGAAAATTGATAATATTTCTATGAAATAATATTGATAAAATATAAAAAGATCCATAGTACAGTTTTAACTTCATGCACAATACTAAATACATTGACTTGCGAATTGTAAAATGGTAGGCAAAAAAGAAAGCAAATATATTGAAAGAAAAAAATTAGTTAAAAATAATAATAACTTCATGAAATTTAAATAATAACTAGCTTGTCATCGCCAGTTTGAAAGAAAACTAGCAAATAATTCGGGAATTGCGATACTAACTGTTAAAATAAAAAGTTAATATATATCGAATAACAGAACGTTTTTACAAGTTATTAAATAATTTATTTGCCCCTCAATAAATAAATAAATAAATAAATAAATAAATAAATCTATTATTAAATATGAAAACAATAGTTATTTACACATTTTATATATCTAAAATATTCTGTAATAAAGTAGCTTACTTACTTCAAAAGGTTTTTTTGTAACTCCAGCAATGCAAAACGGTATATGTATATGGGCTGAAATTTTATCAGCATGTTTTTGTTTATTATGTGTGTTCCTGTAATCATTATCGAAAATGGAATTACGTAACGCAGATTGTACTTTTTGTCTCTTACATTTAGGTGAGGACATAACTGATGCAAAAATATTGAATTATTAACCAAATACCAAAATATTCTCGCATAAACATTTTGTAATTGAATGATTTCGTACTATGAGCTTGAATACTAACGGTTTAAACAAAGAGTTAATGCAGGTGCTGTTTGCTTTGTAATTTACACATAGGACAGGAAGTTCAGCGCCCAGTTGTCTAGGTGCCCAAGCTTTACTTTGAAGATAAAAAAAAAAAATGTTCTATCTTTCTATTTTTCAGAAGTCAGTTACAATCTCTAGCTGTTTTTTTTTTTTTTTTTTTTTTTTTTTTTTTTTTGCTTAAGGAATATTTTAGAGACAAAAATTTGTCAAAAATACGGGATTTCTTATTATAGGTTTTAATTCTTTCTAACGACAAACTTTAAAACAGCGTAACAACTTGATGTTATCCCTTATTTTTCGGACTAAACAAAATGCAATAGTATTAATAAAAATATTTTTTAAAAAAAATGAATGCAATTGATTCAGGGAAAAAGAAAAAAAAAACGAACGTATTATTTCTGAGAGAAATATACTCGTATACTGTAAAATATTCATATTATTTCGAGATAAAAATTCAAAGTATTTGGGTATTTTCAATTTTCATCCTATATCATATGAGGACGCCAGAAGCCAAGGGGTACAAGTGACAAAATTTCGATTTGGAGTAAATTGAGTTATAAGATAATTGATGTTAAATTGGAACATCAATAACAATTGAGTGGATTGAAATAGGAAATTTCTGCTTGTTACATTCTGGTCTTTGAACTCTTATTTCAATAACTGTTAAAAAATAAAGTACAATTTTCTTTAAATGTATAATTAATCAATATTGTTTGTTTTTCGAAAAAAGTGGTTTGCCTCTATAACTCAGCAAATAATAAGAAAATCACTTATATTTCTTTACCTGAAATGAAAAAAGCATATTTTTAGGTCGTCTGTGTATTTAGTTTTTTTTTTTTTTTTTTCAGTTTTGTCACTTATACCCCTTGGCTTCTGGGGTCCTCATATATATTTCTTAAGCACTTTTTTAAATCAATCCAAAATTACGTAAAAAGGTCAATAAAAACAGTTTCACATTTTTAATTATATAGTTGTTAATAAAATAAAAAGAAAACGCAATATTAATTAGCAGGAAAAAATAAAACCATAATTATTTTCAATTAAAGGTAAAATTTGTATAGAGTGGAAAACATCCAGATTTCGATATGGAAAAATATTAAATATTTGTATTTCAGTTTTGAATTTTCTTCGGATACCATTTAAATTCCGTGATACATATTTCTAACTAAATTTAAAGTTTAGATAAAAAAAAATAGGAGTTTCTTCACTTCAATCGGCATAGCTTAAAATTTCGAGACTAAACTAAAAACTTTCCTATAGTAAATAAATACAGGTAGATTCCGATATTTCGAAGTCAAAAGGCACAGGAAAAAAAATCGGAATATTAAGGTTTTACTCAAAATACCACAGTTACAAATAACATTAACATTGCTACAATATGTACATAAATATTTTTTTTTCGTCATCTCTAGGTTTCCGAGTACACAATATTTGACAAATGAAAATTTTTCTGAATAGTTTTATCAAAAAAAAAAAAAAAAAAAAAAAAAAAAAAAAAAATCCTATATATTAATAAGTTATATTAATTAGTAAATTAAACTAATTAATAAATTACCAATTAGTTAAATTAATTAGTTCCGGTTAAGAATAAATTTATGTTTTCTTCGTTATAAATTGTTTTTTCTTATTAAAACTTATTTCCGACTAAGAATAAAATTTTATAGGTTTTCTTCGATCTAACTTGTTTTTCTTATTTAATTAAAAACTACATAAATATTTCTCCAATTCATAAATATTTATAGATTAATACCTTTTTTTTTCGGCTAAACATACTTTTTTTCCGATCGAATAATAATTTTTCCGACTGACTTTTCCGTTTTTCCAATTTATAAATTTTTATGGGTTAATACGGAATATTATTTTTCCGACTAAACATGCCTTTCCTGATGGAACGGAAAAATTTCCGAATGATATTTCTGTTTTTTCAATTTATAAGTTTTTATAGGTTAATACCATTTTTTTCCGATCGGACAAGAAATTTTCCGACTGATTTTTCCGTTTTTCCAATTTATAAGCTTTTAGATGTTAATACGTAATATACTGTTTTTTCCGACTAAACATGCCTTTTCCAATGGAACGGGAAATTTTCCGAATGATATTTTCATTTTTCCAATTTAGAAGTTTTTATAGGTTAACACCATTTTTTCCGATTGACTTTTCCGTTTTTCCAATTTATAAATTTTTATAGGTTAATACGTAATACTGTTTTTTCCGACTAAACATGCTTTTTTTCCCGATGGAAACGGAAAATTTTCCGAATGATATTTTAGTTTTTCCAATTTATAAGTTTTTATAAGTTAATGCCTTTTTTCCAATCGAACAAGAGTTTTTCCGACTCATTTTTCTAATTTATAAGTTTTTATAGGGTAATACATAATACTATTTTTTCCGACTTTCCGATTAAACGGTATGCCTTTTCCGATTAAACGGTAAAATTTCCGAATGATATTTCCGTTTTCCCAGTTTATAGGTTTTTATAGGTTAATACTATTTTTTTCCGACTAAAGATACTTTTTCCGAGCGATCTGGTAATTTTCCGACTGATTTCTTTTGGGGGGGTGCTGCACCCCCCCAAACCCCCCCGGGATTTACGCCCCTGTCTACTTTTGTTTTCTAATTACTTCCTACAGAATCCGCTAAAACAGTTAAAAATCGGCATGGAAAAAGTTTTCTTAGATGGCCACTAAGCAAAATTATTTTTAAAAAAATATTTATTAAAAATTATCAGAAATGCTTATGTAAATTATGTAGCTGTAAAAAAAAAAAAAAAAAAAAAAAAAGTTAGAGCTTGTAAATAGAATATTAGTTACCTGTTTCATTCTTTTGTTTTTTAATGTTATAATTGAATAATACAGTAATTTTTGTTTACTTAATTTAAAAACATTCGAAACATACATTTTATTTATATTCTACATGGGTTGTTTTAATTTTGTTATTATTATTATTATTTATTTTTTTTTAACTCTAGATTTCTGGGGGAGGGGGGTTTTGAGTTTCAGAAGGACCTGAAATCTAGAAAATTCCAAAATCAGAAAAGCCCTGGGTTTTGATGATTCTGGATAATAGGTCTTCTACAGTACAGGGTTTACAGCAAAACATGGCAGGTGAATTCTCTGATTTTCCATATCCGAATCTCAAAAATTTCTTTTGCCAAACAAAAATACAATGAACTTTGCTACTTATTTTCACAATCCTTTGCCAAAACTAATTTTTTTTTTTTTGGCAATTGTTCTTAAAATTCCTAGTCCTTCTCCCCCTTTGCAGTTGTTTGATGAATTTTGTGATTTTTTTCCCTATTCGATGAGTTTTGGATTATTTTTCATTTTTTCTCTAAGACTTTTCAGAAAATATTTGCATATTCCCTGACTTTTCCTAGATATTTTGAAATTTCCATGACTTTCCCTACTACTTTGAAATTCCATGACTTTCTAGATTTTCCCTGACGCTGGGAACGCTGTTGTATAATCATGAATCACAACATTTCAAAAATATATACAGTATAACTTTATACATACTGGAGAAAATATGTTGAGGTACAGGCAATCTTCAGAAGTGGTATTGATTCCTCTTCCTTTAGCAAAGTAATCAGAGCGTTGTGGGCAGGCTGGTTTATATTGAGATGCATCAAGATCCCCGAAACGTGGATCTCCTTGAGGAGGCTATAAGGAAGCAAAGAAGTTTTTACTTAAATAATATTTTAAATGTTGAACAATATTTAACCCTTTATGCACTGACGGTACTTTAAAGTACCTGAAGAAAACTTTATATAAAACTTATTTATTCTGTCTATTATTAAAAGTTTTTTATTCCTTCCACACAAAACACTCTTCTCGATCAAATTTAGATAGAATAGAGAAACAGTCAAAACTAAATACAGTCGAGTCTCTATATAACGAAATCCACCGTTCCAGTAAAAAATTTGTTATATAAAGAAATTCGATGTATGGAGAATGATGTTAAAAATCGTATTTAATGTGTGAAATTTGAACAAATATTATTTTTGATCTTTTGAATTAAGAATTTGAAATGTTTAAAAGTATATATTAACCTAACATTTTATTTCTCAATTATTTAAGCTGTTTCAATAAAGAGAACAAATATTTATTTGAAAACTTAGTGAAAATCAAATAAGGAAGACTTGCATTAATTTCAGATGAAGACATCTGTAATTTTTTGTTGATTTGATTTTAAAGTTGTTACGCTCTCAAAAAAACTTAAATTTTAGCAAAGAGTGAAAAATTGTAGTTAACATTTCCCACCATTTGAAGTCTTATGAGCATTTCACTGATTCCTCTCTTACATGTGTATCAATCCAATTGACACTGTTTTGAGAAGGATGTGGAAAGGTGTGTGGGAGGTGGGATGAATTAGTTGGTTTAAAAAACAAAGAGAGAAGTAATAATAAAAAAAAAAAAAATCAGCACTGACGAAAAATTAAAAATAAGTTATGAAAAATCGATTCCATATGATTTCAAAGCTTTTTAAAATTGAATAAACAAAGAACATCTTATGAAAAAATTCGTTATATGGAGATAGATATTTCGCTATATAGAGACTGTTTTTAATGTAATCGCGCGAAAAGGGGACCGTTCCTACTAAAAATTCGTTATATGGAGAAATTCGATGTATGGAGTTTCGTTATAGATAGACTTTACTGTATTTTCAAAAAATGGTAGGTTTATGGTTCATTTTTATAGGTATTTCTTTTCTTTGAATAAAATTATATGAAGCATATTCAACTGCAAAAGCATTTCCATTTATAGAGAGAATCATGATGCATTTAAAGTCATTGCTTTTTTAAGAATCATGATATTTTCAAAAGAGTAATTTTGGTTAATTAACCTGATTATTTTTGTAAATATTTCACAAAAAAAATTACTACCACATATTTAATTAGTTTTAATGAAAAAAAAAATGTCTAAATTCCACGTTAGTATTATCTAAAAATTCCAGTATACCTTCAGATATTAAAGAAGATAATTATTGAGGTGGATCAATTTCTTGAAAGATAATTCGGTAGATAAAGGGTTAAATCGAATACAAAATTTAACAGTCCAAATAAATAAAGCAACAAGTTATAGCCCTATTTCCGGGATCAAAATGCAGTAGGCCCCTTCAAATTTATTCATAACTTATGGATGTAAACAATGAAACATTCAGTTCAAATATAGGGACAAATTTGACTATCTTTTTTAGTTTTATATCAATTCCATGCATACTTTAATCTATAATTTTTGTTAATATTACCAAATTCATGCTTTTTCATGAAGGAAGAATAAATTTATTTCTGAAAAAATTCAAGATATTGCTGATATCATTGGTAATCACAATCTTCTTACCAAATATATTATGTATTAATCAAGCTTTTTTGGTTGTTATTAAGCCTGACTAAACCAAAAATAAAACTTCTTTATTATATAATTTTGATGTGAATAAGTAATGTACCTTTATGAGGCAAGTTTCTCTAAAAAATATAGGGAAAATACATTTCATCTTTATAATGAATATTTTAATCATTTTTAAAATTATTTAAAAATTTTTTAGTTTATTATTTATTTTAATATTTCATTATATTATAAGCATTCATTACAGTTTCAATCGCATTATTAATTACAGTCAAATTACTGTTTAAAAAATGTAAATAAAGCAATGACCAGAAATCCACAAAATTCTAAAATCTGCATAACTTCTGGTACTAAGGTGTGCAGATTTGAGGGAGTCTACTGTGCTGTCATTTACTTGTAAGCATGATCTTCACCTATGAAAATTCTTCACAAGCATTTTAAAATAAATTTTAGGACATAATAAATAAAGATTTGAGAATATTTTGCATCAAGAATACCAGATATTTTACATTACTTAACCATATGCATCCCAACAATAATAATATTATTATTATTATTATTTTCAATGTAGTAGATTCAAAAATCTGAAAATGCCTAAAATCTGCAGACTAATACAGAAAACAATGAAATGTCAAATTAAAATGAAGGGAGGAAAATTCAAGATTTTTTTTTTTTTTTTATATCATTCTGTACACATTTTAAGAAACAATTCTGATTAATGTGACTGAACTAGTACTCTCTCATGAAGAAATACAAATTTATTTGCAAAGACATTTAAAATTGGCACTGATATCAGTGACAATCACAATCCTTTTTACCAAATGCAGTTATTAATTAATCAAGCTTTTTAAGGTAAGTCTGCTTAAATATGAAATAAGCATTTATTTTATGAAATTGATTATTAGTGTACCTTTATAAAGGAAGTTTTGTTGAATAATTCAAGAAGAAAAACTTATTTCAACAACATCAAGAACTGAGGTACCATTATAATAACAACAATGGGGAAAGTTCCATAAGAAGGCATTTTGCCAACATGACATCAAACAATAGTATTTGCATAAAGAAAATTAGATACTACTCTGTTATCCTGTCGACCAAAATACTATCGCCAAATTATAAGATTAAATGCCAATATAGGATGATCGTGGATATCAATTCAATGACATTAAATACGATACACGTATTTAAAATGTCATCAAGTGATTTTTATTTCGACTTTTTATGTATATTTTTATTAATATTCTACTAATTATTATTATTACTATTATTTTTGTTATTTAAAATAAAAATTACGTCAATATGTATAAACTGGCTATTAGTTTGGCGATTTGTATAATTTGGCGAAATCGGTCGATGGGATAACAGAGTAGTACCGAAAATTATTAGAATGTTTAGGAATACCCAGTAGCAGAAAATTCTCTAAGTATCTGTGACAGATACTTCAGATGCAGAAAATTATCTGCAGGTAAAATATTTTACAATTGAAGCATTAATTAATCAAACAATCACTTACCTCTAACATTTTTATTTTTATGGATTTTATTCATTTTTTATGATGATAATTTTAAATTTGTGTACTCAGTAATAAAGAGTTACATTGCTCACACCTAAGAAAAGTGACAAATCTTGACAAAAGTAAATTTCAAAGGAGAGGCAAAAGAAAATTTGCATTCTACTATACCATGAAATTATAACGCTTTGCTCTACATGCAGGGATAAAAAATGTGCATAAAAGCGTGAAACCATTAAGAGGCTACTTCACTCAAACGAAAAGACATGTTCGCTAATGCTAATCCTATGGAAAAAATTTACAAAGATATCTCAGATGCATTTTAATATTTTTATATGATTCTTTTTGCATTGTATAGCTGAGACCGATCTGTAGGCAGGCCATTTTATCTTTTTTTGATTTTGTTTACAGATATTTTTAAGGAGGACGTTTTCATTTTTGGAACTGGTTTGGAAAGCGAAAGCATCGTCATCAAAAATATCTGCAACCCAAATCAAAAAACATTAAAAATGGCCTGCATACAGATCGATCTCAGCTATCCAGTGCAAAAAGAATCATATAAAAATATTAAAATACAACCAAGATATCTTTATAAATTTCTTCCATAGGATTAGATTAACGAACGGGTCTTTTCATTTGACTGAAGTAGCCCCTTAAGGATGAGGTTTGGAGCAGGGTTGTTAAATACCTGGGTTTTTTCAGGGTTTTTGGATATTTTATCAGGGTTTTTCGGGTTTTTTCAGGGTTTTTTGGGGGGGTTATGGGAGGTGGTTCAGAATGCTTGAAAAAAAAAATGTACTTATTACTAAATTTAAAGTAGCTAATTGATTACAAATATATATAAATCAATGACAGTAATCAAAATTATGCTTTGCTTTTAGATAAATTGATTATTAGTAATAATTTATAAAGTACTTTTTTATTATTACTAAATAATAGAATAAGCCAAGTAATTCTACATGTCTACATAATTCAATTAGGATTCTAAGCATATATGGTATTTTGTTATGAGTTTCTATTGTATACAGGGTCGTACTGGCCCACCGGGCAACGAGGCAAATGCCCGGTGCGCCCCTCGTCACTTTTTTTTTCTTTTAATAAAAAGTTTTTTTTTTTTTTTTTTTTTTGTTTTTTTTTTTTTTAATTTGTGCATTCTGAAAGGCATAAAATTTCAAATATTTTCATTTGGCAAATAAAAGGTAATGATATATTTAGCAATTTACTATCAAACATTTAGAGCCATAGGTGGCAGCAGCTTAATTCTAATTCTTCGCTTAAACTTTCATTTTAATTGGTCACATTGTCAGAGGCGCCCTTGTTCAGATTTTTTCAGTGCCTTGTTAAAAATAACTAATATCGTGTTTTTGTAATAATGGCGCCTTTGTTCAGTTTTTTTTCAGCATCTCTTGTAAAAATAACTTTTAAAAAACTAATATCATATTTTGGGAAACATGGCGCCCTTAGTCAGATTTTTTCAACACCTCTGTAGAAAAAAAACCTGAAAAAAAGTAATATCATGTATTGTAATCATGGCACCCTTACTTAGATCTTTTTCAGTGCTCTTTAAAAATAACTTTCAAAAAACTAATATCATGTTTTTGTAATTATGGCGCCCTTGGTCAGCTTTTTTCAGCACCTCTTTTAAAAATATCTTTCAAAAAACGAATATCGTGTTATGGAAATGTGGCGCCCTTGGTCAGACTTTTTCAACACCTTTGTAAAAATAACCAAAAAAAAAAAAAAAAAAAAACTAATATTATGTTTTTGAAATCATGGTACCCTTGTTTCGATCTTTTAAAGCGCCTCTTTAAAAATAACTTTAAAAAACTAATATCATGTTTTTCGCATCGTGGCGCCCTTGGCCAGATTTTTTATCGGCGCCTCTACAAAAATAACTTTTAAAAACTAATATCGTTTTTTGTAATTATGGTTCCCTTAGTCAACTTTTCTCAGCGCTTCTTGCAAAAATAACTCAAAAAACTAACATCGTGATTTGAGAAACATGGCGCCCTTGGTCAGACTTTTTCAACACCTCTGTAAAAATAACCTAAAAAACTAATATCATGTTTTTGAAATCGTGGCGCCCTTGTTTAGATCTTTTTCAGCGCCTGTTTAAAAATAACTTTGAAAAAACTAATATCTGTTTTTGGTATCGGTGCGCCCCTGGACAGATTTTTTTCGGCGGCTCTACAAAAATAACTTTTAAAAGACTAATATTGGTTTTTGTAATTACGGCGCCCTTTTTACAGCGCCTTTAGTAAAAATATCTTTCAAAATACTAATATCGTGTTTTGGGAAACATGGCGCCCTTGGTCAAACTTTTTTCAACACCTCTGTAAAAAAAAAAAAAAAAAAAAAAAAAAAAAAAAAAAAAAAACTTAATATTATGTTTTTGTAATTATGACTCTCTTGTTTGTATCTTTTTTGACGCCTCTTTAAAAACAACTTACCGTGTTTTTTGTATCGTGGCGCCCTTGGCCAGATTTTTTATCGACGCCTCTATAAAAATAACTTTTTAAAAACTAATATCGTGTTTTTGGTATCGTGGCGCCTTTGGCCAATTATTTTTTTCATCGGCGCCTCTACAAAAATAACTTTTAAAAAACTAATATCGTTTTTTTTAATAACTTTTAAAAAACTAATATCGTTTTTTTTAATAACTTTTAAAAAACTAATATATATTTTTTAAATCATGGAGCCCTTCGTCAGCTTTTCTCTGCGTCTCTTGTAAAAATAACTTTCAAAATATAAATATCATGTATTTGTAACCATGTCCCCCGTGGTCATTTTTTTTCAGTATGTCTTTAAAAATAACTTTAAAAAAATATATCATGTGTGTTTTTTTATGACTACGCTCTTGGTCTGATTTTTTTCTGTGTTAATATAAAAACAACTTTCAAAAAACTAATATCGTCTTTTTGTAACCATGGTGCCCTTGATCAGATTTTTTTCAGCGCCACAGAAAAATAACTTTTGAAATATTATTGTCATATTTTTGTAATGCTGGCGCCCTTGATCAAGTTTTTTTTCAGTTTTATGGTAAAAAGAACTAAAAAAAAACAATTATTTTGTTTTTGTAGTAACACCGCCCCTTACATATACATAAATTGGTGCTCTTAGTTCTAAGAAACTGAAGTACTCTATAATTTTTTAAAGTTAATATAGGTCTTAATGACCTATATTATCATTAATTTCTTAAATGATAATATGGGTCAGATTACGAAGAATAATTTTTTAGGAGAGTTTGTAATGGAAACTTATGTAAATTTTGCTTTGAAAGAAGAATAGGTTTTTTTTTTATTATATCTGTTTGAAAATTCAATATCTTTTAAAATGCCAATATCTAATTATATATATATATATATATATACACTGATCTGATCTGTTTAACCTCTCTAAACTTCAAACACCACCGCAAGTTACAAAATGAAAAATACACATGTAATTAATATAAATATATAAGCCCCTGAAAATCGTTAACGTCATTTTACAAAAGTGTGGATGATTACAATTAAACAGAAGCGCAGATGTGTTTTTGTTCAGTTTTCAAAGCTGTTGCTGTTAGTCAATAACGTGGGAATTTCCAAAAAGACAAATTACCGTTTCAGGGGGGTTTTTCAAGTTTCTTCAGATACTCAATGATGTCTGTAGTAATACGAGATGTGACATTTTTTATTGATTATGCCGTTACTGAGATTTCTGGATCTGTGTATCTTTCTGGAGAAAATAGAAACAGATGTATTGCTCGGAACAGCCTTAAACATACTATGTATCTACTTCTTTGAAATACTAGCAAAATATATTAAATCCGAGAAAAAAGAGCGTACCGAAATCAGTCATGTATTATCCATTCCACAAGAAACTGGAAAAACATGTGTTTCCAATTTTCAGCCGATAGCCGGTACAGTATAGTTAAAGTGCTTTCGGGGAACCTACTTCGTTTTTCTCGTTTCATTTTCATCCGGTGTCAAAGAACAACTTTGTATTTACATTATTTGCTTGTATCCTGAGTTATTTACCTGTTTAGCGTAATCTTAAAGATTTTTTTTTTTTTTAAATAAACTTTGGTTTTATAATTTTTAAAAATAGTGTACTAAAACGTTCATCACCACAGCTCAGATATACTGATGTTGCATGCACCTTTCATAGCAGGAGCTACGATTTGCCCATGGAAAAACAATATAAAGTAGGATTACTTATAACATTTTTTATTAATAGTAATTGTATCACTTTCACATGAGTGTTTATATATATATATTATTTCAAAAGCAGGATTCAAATCAATACTTCTGTGTGATATCATTTTACAGTTAAAAAATAAAAATAAAAAACATTTCCTTATTTTTTTTTTTTAATAATAATAATAATTTACCTAAATTGTCATCATTTTTGCCCCAAACTAAAATAACTTTTTAAAATTTTTTACACCATACTTAGTATTTGTATTGTTTAGAATGCATTATATAAAATTTTATTGAATTGCATAAAATAATATTTCGCACTTTTGAGTTTAGATTTAATGAAATTGTTTTAATTTGTTTTATTTTAGTATTTATTTTCGATTTGGAAACAATGACATGGAGATTGGATTAGGATATTCAGGATAATATTTGAGTTAACTAAGTAAAGTTATATAAAGTTAAAACAAATTTTCTTCTTACTATTTAAATATTTTTTATAAATATTAATCAGTCAATATTCGTAATATTTCAATGTCAGCATTTGTTATTTTTTAAAAGTTTAATTGTATACAAGGGGGAAAAAATCACGTTATCATTTTGTCAACTTTTTCAAAATATAGAACTTTTTTTTCCTAATTTGAAATTGATTTACGTATTATATTTAAAAAATAAATCCTTTAAATAATTCTTGTAAAATAGATGCCATTCTTTACATGTTTTGGAATATTTTTACATTATAATTAGTATTTGTATCCTAGAGATTGTATTATATCTGTGGTTTCCGGTAATAACCAGATAAGGCACATTTTTTATATTTTGAATAATTGACGTTTAAAGTTTTCAAATGTCTTTTTATCATTACTTTTATAAATTAGATTAGAACTTAATCATTTTCACTACATTCAATTAGAATATAAGAACCTCCTTTTTTTTTTTTTTTTTTTTTTGGCCAAAATAGTTATATAAAAATGGTTTTTATTAATTGAGAACCAATTTTAAAAAATTCAAATTTTAAAGGAAAATTTATAATCGCCCTAGACGGGAAGATTCGATTTTCATTTTTCAATATTATAGCAGATGTGAGTACTCTTTTAAAGTTGCATTTTCCCAAATTACCTCAATTTTTTCAAAAATGTGCCATACCTGATTATTACTGGAAGTCACAGATTTAAAATATTATTGAATTGTATAAAATAATTTTTTTGAGTTTTGAGCCGATGAAATTGTTTTAATTCTTTTTCTTTTTCTTTTTTATTTGAAAATAATTTTATGGACATTTTTATTCAGATATTCGGGATAAACTTGGTATTAAATAAGTAAATGTAATATATAGTTGAAATCAAACTTAATTTCCTATTAGTTAAATAATTTTCAATAAATATTAATTCATTCCATATTCATAATGTTTCACATTTCTTGAAATTTGTACTTTGAAAAATTTCTACAAGGCGCTTCTGAAACAAAATAATTTCTTTTACCATTTTAATTGTTTATCCTTTTATTAACTGATTTCATAATAAAGAAAAAAGTTTTTATTTTATTTTATAAGTATTATTATTCTTTTATAGTCTATATTTAATTCTAAACTTATTTACACTTTATTGAAAAAAATTAGATATCCTGCCTTTTTTAATAATAATTCACGTGAAATAATCTTAGAGATTGTATTATATAAAATAGTATTGTATTTCATGAAATAATGCTTTGAACTTTTGAATTTTGCGCTGATTAAATTGTTTTAATTCGTTTTATTTTAATTTTTTATTTGAAATAATTTTATGGACATTTTTATTCAGATATTCGGGATAAAGTTTGTATTAAATAAGTAAATGTAATATATAGTTGAAATCAAATTTAAATTCGTATTAGTTAAATAATTTTAATAAATATTAATCCATTCCGTATTCAAACTGTATTAATGCCAACTGTGAAAGATGAGTAAACGAGGATGTTATTGAACAGAAAATTTTCAAAGAAAGATTTTACCTCTTGAGATTTGTGCTGTAAAAAAAAAAAAAAAAAAAAAAAAAAAAAAAAAAATCTATTTGGCGGGCGCAGCGTTTCTGAAACAAAGTATTGTTTTTTTTTTTTGTTTTGTTTTTTTGTTTTTTTTTTCAACTTTTTAGAAGGGAAAAAACTTTTTAAGTAACATTATCATTTTATCAACTTTTTAGAAAATAGAGAAAAATTTGTTTTCCTTATATATAGTCTATATTAGTTTGAAATTGATTTATATATATATATAATTTGTAGTATTATCTAATGGTTCTATATCCCCTTTTTTTAATAATTTACGTAAAATTTGTATCCTAAAGATTGTATTACATAAAACATAAAATGAATTGTATAATATAGTTTTTCGAATTTTTCGTCGATGAAATTGTTTTAGTTTGTTTTAGTTAATATTTTATTTTAAATTTGGAAATAATTGTATAGAGATTTTTACTCTGATATGAATTAACTAAGTGAAATAACATATAGTTAAAATCAAATTTTAGTTCTGATTAGTTAAATAATTTTTAATAAATAATAATCCATTCCGTATTCATAATATTTTAATGTCAGCTGTGGAAGATGTTTGAAAGAAGATTTGTTGAGTAAAAAAATTTAAAAGAAAGATTCTATTTCTTGAGTTAAGTGAAAAACTTCCTTATACGGCTTTTCTAAAATAAAGTAATTTGATTTTTTAAAATTTTAATTGTAACTAGAAAAGAAACTTAAAGAAAGATTTTAGGTTGAAAGAAAAAGTTATATTATCATTTTATTACATTTTACAAGATAGGGAAAAAATGCTTCTTGTATTTATTGTCTATATTTCATTTGAAACCGATTTATATATTATTGAAAAAATAAAAAAAAGAAGCTTTTTAAAAATAATTCCCGTAAAATAGACATTTTCTATCACAAATAAGAAAAAAAAAAATTTCGGAGTTTTTTATTTTACACCATAAATAGCATTTGTATCTCAGAAACTGTATTAAAAAACTTGAATTATATAAGATAACTTTTTTTTTTTTTTTTTGCACTTTCGAGTCTTGACCCAATGAAATTGTTTTTGTTGTTTGGTTCTTTTAAATCATTTCATTTATGCATTTTTTAAAACAATATAATAATTTTTAGGGCATCACAGATATATATTTTTTTAATATGCAATTTTTCTTCACATATATTAACTGATGTAATGCGGTTCAAGTAAACTAACACAGTGCTTAAATTTTGCAAATATTTTTACTTAAATCACCATTATTTCCCAATAGTAATATTCAGCTTATTTAATGTATCATTAAATCAGGTGAGTAGAATTCGAAAATAGACGTAGATTTTTTAGAAAAGTGTGCTGGGAAAAAACCCCCTCTAAATTGGCAACACTTGCCTAATATCAAGATATTTTTAAAGTGCACTGTTTTGCGGAGAGCTATTTTTGTGTATATTTCTATAATACATAATATTATTTTGGGTGACATATTTATTTTAGGGAAAAAGTTTTTGATACAACAATGTACTTGTACATATTTTTTATTTTTAAAGTAAATTTTTATGCATAATTTGTGTAGTATGTGTATACATATATATATACATATATGTAAGAATTTGCGCCCTTTTGTAAGGCAATTGGCGCCCTTGTTCTCCATTTTGCCACCGCCCTCTATGTTACGCCAGTACGACCCTGATTGTATAACATAGAACACATTACACATCAAAGTATTTTTTTAATGGGAAAAAATTTGTTTGTTTTACTTACACATGCTACAGAGATTAACTAACAATTATTTCTTTTAAAAATTGTGATGGTATAATTAGGGCATTTCTTTTCTTTGGGGTGGGGGTGATGGTTATAAATTTTATGAGTTGTGTACTGATATTAAGAAATATATTACAATACATTATATATGTAATATAAATACATTATATATGTAATTTAAAGTTGAAATTTTGAAAAAACCCACTTGTGTTTTTTCAGAAAAAACCCACCCGGGTTTTATGGGCTGGGCAAAATCATAACAACCCTGGTTTGGAGGGTTGAGTAGTTTTAACTCCCCACAGAATCCAACTTTCTTCTGTGATGTCAAATGTATGTAAAGGGTAATAAAGTGATTTTTCATATTAACTACAATTACAAAAAGTTTTGTGTAACAAGATGTACCTATGATAGATACATTAGTGGAATAAAAAAGCAAAATGAATTTTTGCGAGATATGTCACTTTTCTTCCAGGTGAGCAACATAATATAAAGTAAAATAAAAGTTTGATGGAAAAAGAATCTGCAAAAGAGAAAAGAAAATCTGCAGTGCCCGCCATCCGTCTTGAACTTTCTGCTACTGAGTAGGAATATAAATATTTAAATTCACAAAATCAATTCATTTTATCAAAATAAATTAAACAAAAAATACTTGAAGGAAACAAACAAAAGAAGATGCAGTTATTTTCCTGTATTTAAACTGTTATTATGTTCGAAATTTTTTTTTTCTCCATCTCATTATAAACCACCAAATAGCATATTAACAACTAAAATATATTGAGAACTTAAAAGAACAGATTTTGTTTTGTAATCATCTGAAAAACAAACCAAGTTACAAAAATAAAATTAAATTTGGGCCAAGCTGTGATATATAAAATATGCCGATTGGAGGCATACCCACATGCCACATATGGAATACCTACCAAGGTCTCCATACGGGCATACTCCGAAAAATCTGAAAAAATTACAGAATGTTCTTCCCATGAGGATATATACGTTTAAAAAAAAATTTCGGTGGAACCTCCATACCCTGTCCATAAAAAAAATTAAAAACATTTCGTTATCTGGCAATTTATCATCGGTTGGCATTGAAAAGTAATTTCAAAAAATGGTTTTTTTTATGTAAAATGCATTTTAAAGGAAAAAAGTTTCATGTTCAACTTTTTTAGATAAATTAAATATCTTTGTCAGTTTTAGTTTGTTTTAAGTGTAATTTCGATATATTGATATTTATATGTATTTACATTTAAATTTAACCATCAAAATTTTAGAGTTAAAATTAAATTCAAATTTTAATTAATTAAAATTGTTTCAAGTTCAAACTCCAGTTGAGCACTGTCAATTCGATTTTGTTGCTATGGAAACACCTGGCTTTTATTTTTGAATACACTTAAATGTATGAAAATAATTTTACTGAATAAAAATTTTTTATATAGAAAATATTTTACCAGAGGTAAATTAAATAACTTCAGCAACAAATAATATGTATATATGTAATTGATTATACATATATATATGTATACATAATTTAATATACATATGTATATGTAAATAATATATTAAACTCTCTCATTGTTTATGTTGAAATTCATAAAATACCATTTACATGGATTTTAAAAATCCAAAAGTTTTCAGTTGCATTAAAATCATTTGCTTTTGGCAGGGAAAAGTGCTGCTCGCCAAATCATGAGACACTTTCGTCTTTTCCCGCCAAATATTCGAAAAAATTAATTTTTTTGCATGTTTTCTTCTGCAATTCCGCTGCTAATTTTCACCAATCCTTTAATACATACATGAGTAGCTTAATTAGTATTTTTTTTTTTTAAATTTCTGAGTATGCCCAGTATGGAGAACTTCCTAAAAAGCAATTATTTTGATATAATTTATTTGATACAGAGTTTCCTTTAGACAGTTTGAAGAATGTGTGTGTGTGGGGGGGGGGGGGGAGGGAAGGTGCACCCTTCCTTCCGTTTGATTTACAAAATAGCCCTCTTAATGCCTCTTTATCCAGAAACCAGAAAATTATTTCTTACTTACTCTTTTTTGTTTTAAAAAATTTGTATGTATAGTAAAAACTCCTTTTTGTTGTATTGAAAAGAATGTCTTAAATTTTAATGATTAAAAATGGCTTTGAAAATCTAAAAAAAGAAGCCAAAAAAATAAAAAAAATAGACTACTTTAGATTCCAAAAAGTGACCTTTTTTTCCCACCAGCAGCACCCTGTCCCTTTTTAAACAGAGAGGAAACTCTGTTTAATCTGAACAAAAATGTCATTCACTTGTCTACTTTTAAATGTAAACAGAAGTAACTTGAACATACATAGGCACAGGTATCATATATGCACTACATTGGCAAGGGTTTTTTTTTTTTTTTTTTCTCTAATGCTAATTTGGCTAAAACTTTATTTTTAAATACCAATTACACATATATATATTTTTTTTTACTTTCTATAATTTTAAATGAAATAATAATAAATAAATAAAGTTTAGTTAATAATTAGCTAATAAATAAAAAATAAACCTTGTTACCATGTGTGGCATAATAATTATTCACTTTTGTTGCAATCGTGGGCTTAGATGACTTTATGGTCTGCAAAATTTAATGGGAAAAAAATATCGGCAAGCTTGATGATAAACCCCTGTTTCTAGTAACCCTGTGCCAAATCTTATTTCTGGCAGCCCTAACCAGAGCTTCCGAGGAGGGATGAGAGGGGGAAATTTGTCTTTTGGCCTGTGATATCATTTGATAATGGACTTGTGTTGATTGCATTTTTTGACTTTAGAGCATCTAACCCTGTTACTTGAAATTTCAACAGAACATTTTCTGCTTTCATTTTACTTCTTAACGCATCCATTGTGTTGTGACTTATGGCTGACATAATTTGCAAGATTCCCTATAGTATTTTTTATTGGTTTGATATTTATTACTTTTTTCGATTAATTTTTGATAATGGCTTCATGTTTTTTTTTTTAATTTATTTATTTAGGATTATTTGCGATTGACAAAATGTGGATCGATACTTATATTAACAAGTTGGAAATTGCACGTGAAGCGTAGCAAATTAGGTGCGTTCGTACGATAACGAAGCTTAAAAAATATTACTTTCATATATCAATCTCTTAAAATTGTAAATAGTGAATTACAATTAAAACGCTCATCAAACAATGTTCTCCCTATACCATTATGTAACGGAATACTTTTGTGTGGCCTTGTAAATCAATAACACATGTTCTTTGCACCACAAATTATGTGAGATGTATATTATAATATGTACTTTATAGTTGCATATAAATTTTATTAAGTTCGCATGAGTGTAACACGATTAAAATGCATTTGAAACATTTTTTCCCATTGACCGTAATGTAACGGAATACTTTTGATTGTCCTGTAATTGATCTATGCATCCGATTTTCATAAAATTTGAAATAACTTGACAAAATTATGTAATAATTATGTATTTTAAATTTCAAACATATAGAATATATTTGAAACTTTTTCCCCATTGACCATAATGTAATTGAATACTTTTGATTGCCCCTGTAATTGATCTATGCACACGATTATCAAAAAATTTGAAATAACTCGACAGAATTATGTAATATTTGCGTATTTTAAATTTCAAACGATTAAAATGCATTTGAAACTTTTTTCCCCATTGACCGTAATGCAATGGAATACTTTTGATTGCCCCTGTAATTGATCTATGCATCCGAGTTTCATAAAATTTGAAATGACTCGACAAAATTATGTAATAATTATGTATTTTAAATTTCAAACGATTCGGCTGGGTAGTTTTTGCGTTGTTATATGCGGACAGACGGACGGACGGACAGACGGACGGACTGAACGACCACTATAGGTGCTACGTATTATATAATTACGAACGCACCTAAAAACTGACATATTGTTTTGACATAGGCAGCTGTATAAATCTTCAGAATTGGTGTCTTTTTTTTTTTTTTTTTTTTGCTTTATTTATTTATTTATTTTTGCTGCCAATTTTATTTGTTTATTAATTTGCTTTTATGTTTATTTTTAGATTAGAAATTTTTTAATTATCTTCTTGTAATTGTTTTTTGCTGATCGCCAGAGCCGTCCTTAGGGATGTGCGACAAGTGTGGCCATACAGGGCCTCACATCTGGAGTCTGGACACAGAACATTTTTTCCTTAATAAAAAGAAGGTGTAATAGAAAATCGTTAATATACATTTATGATTTTAGCTAAGAAAACATAGTGGTCTGACATAAAATATGGCCTACGTTGGAAGAGGGACTTTCACCATCAATTTGCCTCTATTACTTTTGAAATCGGTTGAGTAGATCCAGAAATCACATACATACAAACAAATATTACTACTTTATAATGGGGAAGTTGCACTCATCTTAAATTATGCTTTCTTTTATGTTTAATTGATGAAGACCATCTTACATTCCCTGAAAATCAACTCAGAATTGTAAAAAGAATTTAAAATAACTAGTTATTGCAGTTTTAAACTCCGTTAAAAGCAAAACAAAACCACGTGATGCGAAAACGGGACAGGATTGGTTTGACGTCACTACACATGAAACGCGGATTCTTCCTTAGCCGTCTGCATTGTGATTGAAGGCTGTTTCCCATTGCTTTCTGTTTGTTATCTACTATAAACATCTTTTAAAAACTCATTTACACAAAAGCAAAATCAAATTAGAGTCAAAACATTATTTTATTTAACATATCCAAATATAATGTACTAGTGATTTATACATTTGTATTAATTTTCATTTAGAAAAGTGCTGTAGGTAGTTGGGTTATAAGATACAAAATAATACCTTCTTGAAACAGCTTTTTTTTTCTCTCAAATTTATTTTAAGTGTATAAAAAATGCATTTCATGTGGGTAAAGATACAAGGAGCTAAAGCTAAAAGGCACATTTATTTTTTACTTACTCTGATTTACTTAAAAGAATAAAGAATGAATTATAGTTTTATTAAAAAATAAATCGTAAGTAAAATCGTCTTTATCTAGCTTTTGAAATGTATTGTTTCCTTAATTCATTGTAATACTTAATAATTCGTTTTTTTATGAATAAAATTTCGCGTTGTGCAAGTTATATTACAGATAAAAAATTAACTCGAATTTATTATGATAAAGTTAAATTTTGAACTATTGCGTAAAAAAACAAGAAAAAAATTAATACTGACTTATCGAATAAAATTTTAAATTAACTACTGTCAATAATAATTGCGTATTCATAGATCAGAAACAAATTACTACAACATACGTGACTAAATTTATAAATATTGTCTTTTATTTTTTTATGTGCTTACTTA
Organism: Maratus speculifer; assembly: GCA_964019185.1. Classification (NCBI taxonomy): domain Eukaryota; kingdom Metazoa; phylum Arthropoda; class Arachnida; order Araneae; family Salticidae; genus Maratus; species Maratus speculifer. The sequence goes on along the minus strand of OZ025302.1, from coordinate 138,813,130 downwards.
AAAATAAGTATTAAAGCAAAAACTTATGATTGTAGTTCATTTTTTACTTTTTATTTTCATAAAATGTCCAATATAATACGATAATTTGTCATGGTTATCGAACTTAATTATAAAAATTTCACCGCCTTTTTTTTTTTTTTTTTTTTTTTTTTTTTAAAGCACATTTGGTAGAAAATATAGGCTTGTGAATTTATTTTGGAAAAATAATAATATTTGCTCGATTTCTGTTTTAATATATAGAAAGAAAAGAAAAGCATTATTTCAACTATCATTTAGAATTTCTAAATTGAATTTTCAACTTATAATCATTGTTCATTTATTATGAAAGTGTTAATTTATTCAAGCATATTTCTTAAATATGTCCACCCCGGACAACCCCTGAATTCAACACAGCTTATAAATAATGAATATGTATTACTCAGATTCAGATACCATTCTATAAGTATACATGTAAAATTTTGTTTTCAAATATTAACATTTCACTTTTTTAGCACTTTCCAACAAAGTTGAGAAGTGCTTATGCATTCGGTTTGTCTGGCCGTCTGTCCGTCTGTCCGCGCTCTAACTCCCGTAAATATACTCGGATTGCTATGAAATTTTTATACGTTATTGAGGTTTACCCTAGCACGAACCCTATTGAAAATGAAGTATCTACCATGATTAGTTTATCTACAGAGAGAATCAAATTTTCCCATTACATTACGGCCTATGGGGAAAAATCGTTAATATACTCAAAATGCCATGAAATTTTAGGACGTTTTTGACGTTTACCCTAGCACAAGTCCTATTGAAAATGAAGTTTCTACCATGATTAGTTTGTCTACAGGGCGAATCAAAAGTTTCCCATTGCATTACGGCCTATGGGGAAAAATCGTTAATATACGCGGATTGCCATGAAATTTTAGGACGTTATTGAGGTTTACCCTAGCACGAACCCTACTGAAAATGAAGTTTCTACCATGATTAGTTTATCTACAGGGCGAATCGAAAGTTTTCCATTGCATTACGGCCTATGGGGAAAAATCGTTAATATACTCGGATTGCCATGAAATTTTAGGACGTTATTAACGTTTACCCTAGCACAAGTCCTATCGAAAATGAAGTTTCTATTATGATTAGTTTATCTACAGGGCGAATCAAAAGTTTCCGATTACATTACGGCCTATGGGAAAAAATCGTTTCAAAGGAATTTTAAAGATGTTATACCCTGTCAAACATATTAAAATATGCATTCTATAAAATATAAGGTGAAAATGTAGCTATTATTCATTTACAGGGCCACACAAAAGAATTCCATTAGATAATGGTAAAAGGGGGAGTTGTGTGACATATTTTAAAGATTTTAAGCTTTTTCATGTATAATAAAATTGATATATGTCACTGAAGCTTAATATAAATTATACGCTACTGTCTTGCATAATATGAAGCACATAGCATTTACAGGGCCTTACAAAAGATTTCAAATAGTATATTCTTTGCGAAGTACCGTATATGTGTCTGATGATGGCTGATGGAGGGATGAAATGCATTTTAATTATTATATTCACGTTTATATTTCGTTAAATATATGCACATTATATGGTGTGTATAAATGTTATAGTTGATATACAGGGCTACCCAAAAGAGCTAACCAACGTTACTGAATATGAGCGTAAATTATTTAAACGTGGTTGTTAAATAAGCTATGCATTTTTACGCTGAGCTGCATTCAATTTACTGAAAAATGTTTGCAGAATATAGATAAAGGGATATACAGGGCCACGCAAAGAATTCGGTAATTGGACGCCTATGAATGATGATTTATGAGAATGTGATTCAGTTGTTTTAAAAGTGTTTTAGTTTACAATAAATTTTAGCCTAATGCTGTCTTGTAATAAAGGTACAATGTAAACTACAGGGCTGAACAAAAGTATTCAAGTATGTTTCCATCTAATAGTATGAATTGCTGAAAAAGAAATTTCAAGCCACTGGGTATTTTCTTGCTAAGATAAATTTTCCCATTGTATGAACTGACATATGAAATACAGGGCTGTTCTAATGTACTGGAATACATATTTGGGTATATTTGGCTATACACTATTATTTCCCTAAATAACAAAGTTTTGTTAAAGATTTCATTAAGTGTTGGAAAGTGCTTCATAATCTATGCTTAATGCATGATTTTTCTTACTTGTTTTTTAATGAAATGTGTGATGTGTGAGAGAAATGGGGGTGGGGTGGGGGAATCCATTCAAATGTAGCCGAATATGCCAAAGATAGCAATATTAAAAATATATATTTATTTGATCTTTATCAAGGAATACCTTTGTCAGTTGAAATCATTGATACGAATCGTATATAAAAAAGGGACTCTTTATTTTTTACTTATATTTTCTACTTTATACTCTATAAACTATTTGCAGCTTCACAACCATTTGAATTTTTTTGGGGGGGGAGGGGGGGACCGTGGTTTAGAGCATAATAAACTTAATGTTGTTGCAACTTGTAACGACAAAAAGAATTCGACAATTTATCAACTGTTTTGGGCTAACGAAAACCCCGTTAAAATTAATGTATTGATTTATAATTAACTTCTAAAAAATATTAAGACGATGTATTGTCACTGGAAGCATACCTTATTCCATATTTTTTACATTTCTTAATTTATCTGAAAGTGGGTGAAAAATCAAATGCACAATCTTATCCTTACATGCGAAAACCAAGTTAAGTTAAATAAAAAAGTGTACAAATAATTTAATTGGCGTTTTAATATTGTTTGCTTACGAATAATTTTTGAATCCATGTAGTACTTATTATTTGTTTGAAATGTAGTTTCTCACAATGTTCTGCTTAACATTTATCAGACTCTAAACACATAAGTCTTTTTCTCAATGCTCTAACTTTCATTAAATAATAATAATAATGAATTTTTTTTTTATTATCTTGTTAAAGAAAATAGTATTTTCATTTTGAAAATAAGCATTGTACTACATAAAACTTCAGTACGTAAATTTACATAAAAGTTTACAGAGCGCATTGCTTATGTATGTCTTCCTGTTTCTCTCTTTTGGATCTTTTAACTTCCGTTAAAATACTGTTAATTTATAACAAACATAAAAAATAGAATTCATAAACCAAATACTGAGTTGTAATCTGCAGGTTTATAAAGCATAAAATTTTCAATCCCAAAGTCTGATGGAGTTCATAAAAACGACAGTATTTAAAATAATTACTTGTTATTTTTTGTGTACATAAAACATTTTCGAAAAATTAGTATTGTTTTTCTTTTTTTGTGTATAATTATATAAAGATTTTGTAAGGCTACCTTAAAACCACCTGAAAAAATTGGTTTCATTCTGAATTTATCTGTTTTCCGATTCAAAAATAGCTTATTTAACAATTGAAAAGATAAAACGTTTAACGAAAGCAGGACAAATTCTCATTTCAAATATAAAATATAAATACGAAAACTTTTTTATAAGTTGCCCAGACCTACTCGAAAATGAAAGAAATACTATTTGAACCAGTTTGTAAAATTAATTATTGAGAAATATTAATAAGAAGGAGAAATAATGTTATTCTATAAAATACAATTGTAGTATAAACATGTATCGATATTTTAAAATGAAAATCCTTAGAACAACGAGGGGGGGGAAATCTCTCTCGAATTCACAATATTATTTATTTATTTCAGCAATTTACAAGTCTTAGTTTGTTCTACGAACCATTTTTAAGAAAAGAAAGAAATAATTCAGCGTAATCCAAGTTATCCTCATAGAAAAGTACAGGGGAAAAAAGGCATAGGTTTGTTTTCATGTGTAGTGACGTCAAAACCGCTTTCGTCACGTGACGCGGCTTTTTCCCGCCGAAACAAAATCAGCATTTTTAAAGTTAATTTAATGAACTTTCCGAGTTTCAAAAAAACGTAAAAATGGTATCAAAATGCTCGTACGTTTGTACCCTATAAAATGCAAGTTAAATTGAAAAACGTGCAATTTCCCCATTGCAAGGGAATCTAACCCTTGCTCCCTGGGTCACAGTATGTAGGTGAAATCCATTCTTTTTTATTGATAGTATAGTAGATAAGATTATGTTAAGAGTCTGAAAGGGGAGGGCCTCCATAAGGACAACTCTGCCAATTGCATCTCGTATATAGAATTTTTGGTACTTACGTATTAAAACCACCACAGCAGAAGTTGCGCTAATGCTCCAATAAAGTGCAATCTTGTTGTTCGCCCCAGCACAAAAAATGCTGTCAAAAATGAGCAAAAAAAGCACCAAAGCACTAAAAAATGGCATCAAAAATGAGTAAGAAAAGAAAGCACTAAAAAAGCACGCAAAACAAGATCGCTCTTTCTTGGCACATTACCGTAACTTCGACTGCGGTGGCGTTAATACGTAAGTACCGCATTTTTTTCTTTAGAATCTAAATTACCCTTTTTTTTGGTTTTTTTTTTTTTTTTTTTTCAAAATTTCAAGAAATCTGCAAAATGTAAGTACAGTAGAAGATCTTTATAACGCAATTCCATATAACGCAATTCTCCATATAACGCACAACCTTTCAGATGTAAACAATGAATTTTGCCATGAAGGAGCACCTGAATTTTAAGGCTGTAAAAAACTGCTACTGTCTGAAAACTAAATTTAATGCATTAGTACAATTTTACCTCCTTAATTTAGAACTTTTAAAGGAAAAAAATTATTATTACAATAAATGTTTTTGAAAATGAGCAACATAATGAATAAATTGGGTCCAGGTGTATCTGGACCATTTTTAAAACGTATATTTAACAAAATGTTGAATGATCGCAATAATAGAAAAATTTATAATCTGGATAAGTATAAAGGTAATTCTAATGTATTTTGATGTGTTTCAGACATATTTGTCTATATTTATGAGGTAAATTTGATGATGCGTGATATGTGATCCATATAACGCAAAATTCTATATAATGCACAACCTTGCGTTTTTAGGTTTGCGTTATATAGATCTTCTACTGTACTATTTTGTTTTATTTATTCGTGCTAAAAATGTATTTTCGAAATTGATTGCAATTCCAAAAACAGCAACGAAAGTCATTTTCAAATATAGCGATTATTTTCAAATTTAAAGGCATTAACTTTTTTTATTTACTGATAAAACTATACTTTTGCAGTTCTTTTAAATAAAGTATTTGTATGTAAAATTTTTCTTTCTGAAAAATAATAATAATAATAATAATGACAAATGGGGGGGATATAGAAATTATTAATTTTAAATATATGCTTTCACAGTTTAAAAAATAAAAACGTGGATTTTTATGAGTTTTTAAAGTGGTCGCTATATTTGAAAATAAATTTCTCTCATGGTTTCAGTTTGGCGATCACTTTCGAAGACAACAACTTGGCGAGAAAAAAAATCGGCAAGTTCATAATGCTGACCACAAACTCATCTGTTCCCAATTGCGCCAATGTGGTTCGCATATGACATTTATGCCCATACATAATTAACCCGGGAGAACATGCGCTTACCCAGGGAATGAATGGTTTTAACTTTGTCACCAATAAAAACAAATTTAAACGGTCGCTTTATATAGATGGAGAAAATTCTTGTAAATTTTACGATAAAATAAATTGAAGATTATTTTTAAAAAATTAGTGGTTGCAATTGTAAAAATCAAACGCACTCCGAGTCTTTTAAGCCCTACACGCGTCCTCCCGGGTTAAAGTATTTTTAGAGCATAAAAATTCATTAGGTTCGTTGTCATAGATGTTTATATCATTTGGCAACAAGCCTTACTTTCTGAAGATGATCTTTTAAGATGTCACCAAGAGCCCTATACTGGAAAAGTAGCATTCTCACTTTTGGAACTTTTACCGTAATGGCAATAATTACCAAAACAAATTAATTACAATATATAAACATAAATGATTACTTTGAATTGTAAATTTTCTGCATTTCGTCGCCTTACAGGAGGTTCTGCGTAAGGAATGCCTAAGAACACACGCACCGATCCTTTAGGTCCAAACGCTTGCGACTGTCCTGGTCTTTCTCGTAGAGGTACACCAGGTTTGTCACACAAGTAAACATGACGGCCTCTTATATTTCCGTACTGAGTATTTTTTACGATAGATCTAGAGTCTTGAGGCCTGCCATTACATCTTTCGTCATCTACAGCATGGTCAAATTCTGTGTTACTGTATCGGTAGTACTGAGTTGATAAACTATAATCTGGATCAGCAAAGTACTTGACATTTTTATATCCAAAATTTTCTTTTGGGACACAAGATACAAAATAAAGTCTGTAAATTAAAAAACAGAACAATTTTACTAAATGAAGTAGTTTCATTTCTTAACATGCTTGTTGGAAAATATTAAAGCAGTAACTATAAAAGTAACAAAATTAATAGACACACCTGTAACGTAAATTACTTTTAAGAAAGTTTACAAATCGCTTCAGTAAACACAACAACATTGTTGCCAATATTCCAAGATAAATTAAGCGAAACTTTTTTTTTTTTTTTTCCAAAAACTAAACAAATGAATTGACCAATCAAACCACGCTTTAACTAGAATACCTTCATAAAAAAGGGATGAAAGGCAGTTATGTGATTGGTTTGTAGCGATGCCATTTCGCAAAATGAGAGCGCTTGAATATGCTCTCTGGTGAAAAAAAGATGTAACTTCTCGCTTCAGGATAATGTCTTGTAAGAGCAAGAATTTTAAATTTTTTCAGAATAATTATTCTTTTGTACAATTTCAGATTTCCTGTGATATTTGGGTTGTGCTTATATGACGAAGTAAAAGTTATACGAATTGGAATATCTAAAATTTTTAATGTATTTATAATAAAGAATTGTTTCAATGGGATTTTAACCGAGGCTCTATTCTCCGTTTGAGTTCGAGGCTGTATATCGGCAATATTTCCCCAAAACACGTGACCTCGCATCACAAAAACATGCTCCGTTACTATTCTACGGCATAGAACCATGAGTTGGGAAACGAGTCGTTGCATAATTAACGACTATGATTTGGAGAATGTTTCCCCAAATCACGTGACTTTGACGTCACAAGAATAGAGTCCATTAATGCTTGTTTGTTAAAAATACTGGAAAAAGATTCTTTGTTGTAGCAGCATATACTTGATATATTGTAAAATGAAATCAATAAAATGTTCTGCTAGCAAAAAAAAAAAAAAAAAAAAAAAAAAAAAAAAATCTAAATTTGCAAATTTTCCGTTAAAATGTATCCTTTCAACATGGATCAGCATATTCACAGTATCCGCAAAGAAACTCTTCGGGAGGCGAAATTTTAAAATGGAGGGCCAAAATCACAGTCAGGTATGGCCCAGCGACCTCATTGGTCGTGTGGTATAGGTGAAAATCACGAACATGTTTCTCCATTTGAAAAAGAGTGAGGGGCAGAGCTGCTAGAGCGTTCCAACTTAATGCTGGAATCCGTCGTAAGTTAACAAGCTGCGCCTGCTGGTGGCAGGGGTGCAAATGAATGCGCGGGTTTGACGTCATATATGCGCAGATGCTTATTATCTCCGCATCTCTTGCGCATATTTTCTGAATTTTATATATTGAACCATATAATGCATTATATGGTACTTATGAGTACTAATTAATACTTTTTCTCCCGAAATTAAAATGATATTGTGGCTATTTTTTAAATGTACATGATTTTATCGAAACAAGCTGTAACAAAAATATTTTGCTATAAATCTCGTAGATTTTATTAATCTGTCATGATTGAGAGAATACCTTGAAATTTATGATTGAATTTTTAATATGAATTCTCGAAATAGCTTTGTCTGTTAAAAAAAAAAAAAAAAAAAAAAAAAAAAAAAAAAAGTGAGAGAGATAGTCTAATCAACGATTGTAGGAAAATTGTCTAGAACTGTAAAATATTTAAACAAATAAATTAACAATATTTCTTTGTTTAACAAAACAACATTTAATACATACATTTAAAATTAAAGTTATTCCGAATATACGTACAATGAAATGGGTTTTTTAATTAAAACAATGAAATATTTGCAAGTTAAATAATAAAAGTCGATACGACCAAGAAAACATTGGATTTTTATCGTCTGCAATTCATAAATGAAAAATGAAGCTAAAGTTGAATATTTTATTTAGTATTAAATTCTATACATTTCTAAACACTGATAAACATTATATTATCATAGGAAATACTACGGTGTATGCAATTTTGTATAACTTAGCTCATCAAGAATTTAGTAAAATGTGACACTACTTCAAAATTCTGGATTTACATATTAAACTGCATTTACATAATGTACTTACAAAATTTAATGAGTCATCTTTCATTACATTAAAAACATAATTAAAATAGAACATATTTTAATCAGCGATATTTGTATCGTATAGTTAAATGATATTTCTTCTTAGTATGTTTTATGTTAATATTTAGTCGTACTACACTTATTTATTCTATATTTATTTACAATATTTCAAACCTAAAACTTATTCTACGCAATGTTTTAAAGTAACATTTTATAGAAACAAAGTTTTGTTGCCATTCACACAAAAGAAACTGCAATCTACTTAATCCTCTAGTTTTGCACCCCTGCCATTAGATGGCATATGCCTTGACCCCGCCTTTAATCTTGCGGACACCTTTTCCATAGGAGCTGGAACGCTTTAAATATATGCAGTTTTGGTGAGGGGTAAAGTAATTTTGAAGCAATTGTTAGCCTCTGTTCTTATTTACGATAAACCATCGAAATTAACTCAATTAAGATATTTTGATGACATTATATAAAATGAGAGTGAAAAATAGATTACTATACCCTGTTCGCACTGGGATAGTTGAGTCACTTAACTTTAAGTCACTTACATTTTTTGAAGCGGGATACCCGGAATTAGGCTTCACCTGTTCGCACTTGCTAACTATTTTAAGTGACTTAACTTGGCCAAAATGACATCTGGGCATGCGCATAAGTTCTGAAATTTGTAACTGCAACTCCTAACTGTTTTTTGTTTACATAGCAATTACCCTGCCATATTTCAATTAAAAATTAATTTTGTAATCCTCCCAATTTATTTTGCTGGAGGAAATAACAGGTTCAACATTTTCCATTTTTGACCTTTGATTACAAAAAAAAAACCCCACAAACATACGTGTTAAGCAATTGGGGTAAACAAATAACAATTTAAAATAATTTATAATTATTTTTAGGACTCAACTCCAGTAATTTAATAATCAGAATTAAATATTCTAAAATTCAGAAATAATAATTAAATATTTAGAAGGCACATATCCACTCAACTCATAGTTAAGAGAATAGTGCTTGCTTAAGTGAGTTGCAGAAACTTGCTTAAGAAGAATCTTGATTCCGGGTACGACCGCTTCAAAAAACTTCAAGTTAAGTGACTTAACTTTCTCAGTGCGAACAGGGTATAAATGAAAGCAGATAAGATTTATATCAAAACTGACGCTACGATTTTTTTTCTCGAAAAAAAAAGGAGTAAGGCGACATTTTCCCTTATCGCTAAGAGATTGTTCTCTGAAAAGGACGCGACTCAATGACCAATGAGGTGTTTAGATTTCACCGGACTGTGATTTTGGCCCTCCATTTTAAAATTTCGCCTTCGGGAGGGTTGAATTCTGATAGGGATTGGCCGACGCGTTTTCACGTAATTTGGCAATAATTATACTTGGGGTAGCGATAGACACTTCCGTCGAGTTTGATTTCCTTCGGAGCCGAGTACAAAGTAAAAATTTGTGTTTAAAAACTTTTAAAGAGTACAGTTTTCAGTAAGATACGACGTTCCATCCAACGCAATGCTGCAAGAGAAAAGTTACTTTGTACTCGGTTCGGAAGGAAATCAAACTCCTCGACGGTAGCATCTATCGCTCGCCAAGTATAATTATCGCCAAGTTACGTGAAAACGCGTCGGCCAATCCCTATCAGAATTCAACCCTCTCGAAGAGTTTCTTTGCGGATACTGTGAATGCCATGGATCAAGGCTGAAGTAGTCTGCTAGCGATGTTTGCGCCTGTGCATATTGGCATTCTGGCAGTGCATAGAGCTAGAATATCAAATTAGCATACCGTCAGCTCTGGCATCTGACGTCAGGTGCATAAGATCGAGGCTAACGAGAAAGACAGGCTACCGCGGTTATGTATCTTTTTTTAGAGACCGCTGGAGTCACGTGATATTCGAACACACCAATGCGGGTGCACGAATAGAGCACTACGTGTAATTCTAGCGGTCTGTAAAAAAAGATACTTGGGATGCACCGTGGTAGCCTGTCTTTTTCGTTAGCCTTGCATAAGGTCCATAATCCTGTAACGAAGGCTGCGAGCAGCGTCTCTATAGGCCGTTTTAGTTCCGAATGTTCAATACTACGTAGAAAAAATTTAGTGCTTTCACGGTCGCCAGAAAAAAAGCAATAAATTTTTACTTATGGCACCCATTCTGTCAAAACGACTAAAATAAATATTTATTTAAACTATATTATGTATAAAATACGTAATTTATTCACCTTTTCGAGATTTTATAGTTTTGAGGAAAAAATATATTGCTGCAAAACGATTAAAAAAAGGGGGGGGGGGAAATGGAAAGTTTGCCAATGTTTTCCACTAAACCGGAAAAGCTATGCAACAATTTCGGTTGGGCGGGTTTTGTTTATGTTTACACTGAGAATAGACCACAAGCATTTCTGACGTCAAAGAACGTCACGATGGATTATAGCTAATCAACATCTCTATTAGGGATGCACCGAATAGTGATTTTGGCCGAATACCGAATGCCGAATATTCGGCCGACAGGTAAACCGAATACCGAATATTCGGCCGACAAGTAAACCGAATACCGAATATTCGGCTAGCCGAATAGTAATTGATGGGTCGAATATCGAATATTCGGCCGAAAACCGAATATTCGGCTTTCCAAATACTTTTTATACTTCAAAGTTTAAAGTTATTAAAATGTTACTTTCAAAACAATTTTACATAACATTTAATAAAAGAAACTTACATTTTGATAAACTATAGTTTTTTATAAGAACATTTACTATAGAAAAAAAATCTGCCTTGAGTTATTTAAGAAGCACAAATATGAGACTTTTTTAATTAGTAAAATTTTTAATTTCATGGTTTCTTCTATGAATTAAAACAAACATTTTAAAATCAAAGGGAAATAATGAAAAAATGGTCAAAGAAAAACTTTACAGTCGCTTAAATGTCCTTTTTCAATAACTCAAGGCAGATTTTTTTCACTATAAAGTACAAATACCTTGAACTTAAATCTTAATAAAGGAATATCTAGCTCATAGTTCTTTTCTTATGAACGTTGGCATTTTCCAACCTTCCAATCATATCCTATTTTACAAAAACATGTGGGTTGAAAATATAGTTATGGTATCCTATTTATTGTTAATGCAACAAACAAAAACAAAGGCAAACAAAACAAAACCTAAAGTGAAATGAAATAAAATTTATTTATGACTCAATAAGTTGATTATGATTATGGTTTCATGAACAAAAATTGCTTTGATAGCTATTGCAATTATCAAAAGTTTTTCTCTCCTGTTTAAGGACTTTTATTTTTGAAAAGCAAGAAACAGATTATAGGATAGATGAGGTCCATCAAAACATAACTCATCTGTTTTTTTTTTTTTTTTTTTTTTTTTTTGTAGCAGATATTTTTTAGCAAGTTACTTTCAATTTCGAAACCAAGTCTGAAAATGAAAGTGACGTTCTAAAAAATATCTACAACCAAAATCGAAAAAGCAAAAAAGGAGTGATGCAAAGATAGACCTTATCTATCCAATGCGAAAAAAATACATTAAATGTCGAAATGTAAATGAGATATTAGGTAATAACCTCCTCATAGGTTTAGCATTAGATTGCGAGTGTATTCGCTTGCAGAGACAGGAGTCTTATGTGGCACGTACACCGGTCGCTCGTTCCCAAAAGATTTTAAACCAAGTTTCAGCATTTAGTATCCATAGCAGAAAAAAGTACTCGCTTCCCTTGGATAATTTTTTATCGATAATTTTGAAATTATAGATAGTATACATACATATAGCTGCACCAAAAAAATCGGATATTTTTCGACTATTGATGATAGCAGCAGAAATCGGTTTTGTCACGCGTTTTCCAAGTTGTTCCATTTAATAAAATGACGAAGTTTTTCAACATAATTCTTAATGTGTTGGAAAGTGTTTCATAATATATGCTAGCCGTATGATTTTTTGTTGTTGTTTAAATTATACAGCAGGAAAGAATAACAGCTTTATCTAAATCAGCGGTTCCCAATCTATTGCGACCCATTAGTGAGCCGCGGTAGTTGTTTTGGTGGGTTGCGGAACAATCGAGGTTTGTCATCAAAATATATCTTTTATTTCATCTGTTTAAAAAGATTTGACAATTTCAACAGGGAATACTATTTCAAAGAAAATCCTTAATTTTCTTCTAGATTAATATACGAACAGAATATCCAGAAATTATTTAAATCAGCTTTGAGGTCCTTGATGAAATTCAACACTTCGTGCTTATGAAAACATGCTTTTTCTACTTTGCTGTTTCTGAAAGACAAGTACTGAGACAAACTGCGTGTTAATATAGTATGTTCTTACATTGGTAAACACCAGTATCAGAAATCTCATTGATTATAAAGTTATGTTTTCACAATAATTAAACGTATTTTTAACTATCTTTGTAGTTTGTCCATTGTTTTAATTACTATTCTCTTACACACACTGGTGAAAAATGCTCCAAGGAGCAGTGCAAAAGCAGAATATGATTTTAATTGAGCATTAAAAAGTAATGGACAAGTGCTTCTGTTAATTACTGAGCATGAGGAAGGATAAGGGATCCCTTCTTGGCTACAACTCACTTCAATGCCAACTTTGAAAAAATCATATTTGCGCTTTTTCCATACAAAAGAAATTTGCGGTTCTTTAGTAGAATTTTCCACCGTGCTTTAGATGTTAACCAGGGGTGTAGTCATAAAAATAACATAAGATATATGCTCTAAGCAGAGGGATATTCTAGAATGTGTATACTATAAGCTTTCTTGAAAAACAGAGGGTATATGGTGTTCTATTAAAAAGTCCAGAAGGTGTACGGCGTATAGCCTGTACTACATCTCTGATGTTAACTGCACTGTTCACTCTGCACTATACTACAAATCAATTTTCTGTGCAATTATACACTTAGGGTATGCTTGGTGGCAGTGCATGAATGTGATACCTGCAGGAACTAGGTATCTGGCATTATGTCGCCTTCCTTTACATTTTTGTCTAATTAAGCTGCATCTTTACTGGTTACGTCTTTACACTATACATTTTTATAGTAACTGCGACTGATTTGTTTTCACGGAAAAAGCGCAAATATGATTTTTTCAAAGTTGGCATTGAAGTGAGTTGTAGCCAAGAAGGGATCCCTTATCCTTCCTCATGCTCAGTAATTAACAGAAGCACTTGTCCATTACTTTTTAATGCTCAATTAAAATCATATTCTGCTTTTGCACTGCTCCTTGGAGCATTTTTCACCAGTCCTTCTATTTTTCCATATTCCATAGGGATACTGCACAACTTGTTTTGTATTTTATATATGGAAAACAAAATCTTATTTGTATTGAAATTAAAAAATGCTACATACTCTAATACTCTGGTATTACAAATTAAAAAAAAAATTTTAAACAGGTTTTTCTATACCAAAATTCTACGGTGGTTTTCAAAAAAAAAAAAAAAAAAAAAAAAAAAAAAAAAAAAAAAAAAAAATCAGTTTTTTACTAAAGTGAATAAAATAATAAATCCTTTCAAAGAATAGATTTTTCATTCAAATATCCATTATTTTTGCCAAAAACAGGAACTTTTTTTATGCAAGAGTAAAGTTTGATACAAAAACCATGCTTCTTTTTTTTCTTAATCTGTATTTATTACGGACTTATTAAAAACGTACTCCACCGCTTTTATAGGAAACTATTGCTTTACTGTGTTATGGAGCATTCTCATTGGCCATAAAGAGACATTCTATAAAAGCTGTGGAGTGACTCTGCAACAAATGGGTCAAATTTTTAACAGTGCACTGTTAAAAATCTGCTGCATTTTGCTGCAACGCCCTCCACCACTTGTATATAATATCTCTATTCCAACCAATGAAAAAGCGCCGTTTCACGGCCAAGTAACCGTTTTCTATACAAGCAGGGGAGTGCGTTGCAGCAAAAGGCAGCAGATTTTTAACAGTGTGCATATCCTTGGTGCTATAGTTTACAGGAGTGGTACATTGTTCAAAATTTGAAACTTTTGCTGCATCGCCACTCCATCGCTTTGATAGAATATCTCTATTTTGATCGATGAGAATCCTCGATAATGCATTTAAGTAATCGTTTTCTACTTATCTACTATATCATTTCCGTATATTTATTTTTTCAATCAGCACCAAGGTGCGCACTTTATTAGAAGACGCGCTCTATTAGAGGGCGCATTCTATTAGAATAAATACGGTATATACTTATAATAAATACACTTTTTTAAAGTACAGGGCCCCAATATTTGACAGGTATGCCAGGCATTTTTGCCATTGATGCCATTGTGCTAAAAACAAAATATAAATAAATGAAAAAAATGGATAAAATATAAATTTGGCATGGTGCAAAAAATTGCCTAATTTAAAATTAAAAATCAAATTTGACAGCCACCAGGGCTAGACACCGTGCATAATTATTCAGTAAATGATTCATTAACACTAGAACGTCCGGAAATTCTACTCAAGTTTGAAAATAATATTTCTCACCAGAATTTTTATTCAAAATTATTTAATTGATTTATTTAACGTAAATTTGCGTGGATTAGATTTAAATTATTTCAAGAAGATTTTTCTGGTTCGAATTGAAATTTAGTTACATGATTGGAGTCGAATCGACTCCATCCGGGCGTTCTAGTGTTAAAAAATGACAAAAATCAGCATGTCAAAAATTTCAAAAAAATTCATAATTCGTTAAAAAATTAAGTTAAAAATAAGAGAAAAAAAAGCATTCTGTATTTTTTTATGCTTAATCGAATGGTGTAACTGGTTTTTCTCTCCGATGATCACAAGTACCTTAGATTGATGACTGCCATTCTTTTATTTCATCTTGTAAAAAAACTGTTTAACGTAAAGCTATGAATTTTTGCAGGATTAATTAGCATCGCAAAATCTTTAAAATAAACTTTACCGCAACATTCTATCTGCAATAGAACGTTAGATATACCCATTTATGACCAAGTTTGGAAAATACGCAATTTCAGAAAAACCGCCCAGCGAAATAACGTTTTCTCGATGACTACCTCGGGATAAAAAGTTTGTCTTTTGTTTAAAAAAAAAATTAAGTTTTTATCTTTAGTAGTTTTCGAGAAAAGTGCTGGGACACAAAATTTTTGTCATATTTTCAGAATACTCTACAGTACACCTACAATATGCCATAAAAAAAAATAATTTTTGTGCTACGTTGTGCGTCTTGGTCAGACGAACATTTAAAAAAAAAAATCATCAAAATTGGATAAGTATTTAGTTAGTTATTGCAAAAAGAAAAATTGAAAAATCCGTGTGCACCATCGCTCAATCATATTATTGTAGCGCGCTGCCGCGCGCACAATGATTGAGATTACCGATTCTTGTTTTTGTTGATAATGTATCTTCCGTACGAAAATTTGCGTTTTTCGTAGGATAGGATAACCGAGCATATAGAGATCGTGCAAAAAATGCTATACTGATATGCAACTTTATTTTGGTTGGGTCGCGATTTTTTTTTTTTTTTACTGAAAGGTGGGTCGCGAAATTTTTTTCACTGAAAGGTGGATCACTTACCAAGAAAGTTTGGGAACCACTGATCTAAACTATCATAGTTGAAAAGTGTTTGTAAAATTCGGTTTGTCTGTCCGTGCTCTAGCTAGCTTAAATATAACCCAATTGCCATGAAATTGATGTGTGTTTTTGGGTTTACCTCGGCATGCTCGGTATTGAGAATACAGTCTGCAGCATTTGTGGTTCACGGTTCATTTACAGGTATACACAAAAGTATTCTGCTATGTTAGGGTTTATGGGGGGAAAATCGTTTGTGGTGCATTTTAATGATATTACACTATTTTAAGCATATTGAAATTGACATACGAATGTATTAGATCGGGAAGTGGCAGCACAGACAACCACCTCATCGAATTCACTGCTGAAATTCTAGAATTAGTTGAAACTTGACTTGCATATTAAAACGCAATCAGTCTGTAAAGTCATATTTTGGTGGAAAACACCTAAAAATCCTATTTTAATAGTTGACTCATAGGTTTGCCATTATGTTTTCCTGTACTCAAAGACATAAAAATATGGAGAATCGGGAGCAGGAAAATGCATGGTAAACCTATGAGTCAACCGCTGAAATCGGATTTTTAGGTTTTTCCATCAAGATATGATTTGGCAGACCGATTGTGTTTTAATATAAGGATCGAGTTTTAACTAATTCTAGAATTTCAGTCTTGAACTCGGCGAGGGGATTATCTATGCTGGCGATTGATGGAGTAGTATTTTTGTTTGTAATTTTCTGGCGCATAGATAGTGATGAACTGTCAAGAGAAAAATACTTATTATATGATCCTTTCTGTGTCTTTGGCTGTTTCTAAACTGAATAGCTGTTTAGTCAGTATCTCTATAAATAATAATGTAAATGGCACGGTGCGATTAAAGATGAAAAGCGACATAAATCGTATTGTAACGTGGATAAGAATTTCAACTTTAACTGCACACAAAAAATGAGCAAAATTCTAGCTTTCCCAATTTGACGAGTCTGATTCTTCATTTACACGCTAAATGAAGCATTTTGCTACGATTTGCCGCAATGGCGAGCGGCAGTGAGATTCCTGATTACAAGGTTTTTATTATGGACTATGGTGCGCATAGAACTTATCGTTCATTTACAGGAACATGCAAAAGAATTTGGCTGCGGAAAAAAATTAGCAATAATTGAACTATTGAAGTGTAGAATCAATAATGGCCGGAAGTGCGCTTTCAATTGTGGTATGCGTTTTCAGATTTAACTAAAAATAGTTAAATATGAAAACTTGCATATAAACATTACTTGGTGTGTATAAATTCTATAGATCCTATACAAATACAGGGTCGCACAAAAGTTCTCAAAAGTATTTGTTCATAGGCGGAAATCGCTGAGTTTCCACTCACTAGGGAAGTGCAAGAAGTATAAGTCACCGATTTTGACGAAAGGGGTATCGTTGGAAAGATCTCATCAAGAGCAGTAAAAAACTCAATGGAACTACCAGTCGCAAATGAGCCGTTTACGAGATATCCTCAATTTATGTCACGTAATTAGGACCGCATGGGGGACCGCAAAAAATTTTAGTCTCGATTTTAACGAAAGTGGTACCGTTAAAAAAATATCATCGTGAGGGAGAAAAAACTCAACAGAACTACCCGTCGGAAACGAGCCGTTTTCGAGATATCCGATAATTTATGTCACGTAGCTAGTGCATACTGTTCTAGTGCATACTTAATCAGGGACCGCAAAAAATTGTTTTCCCGATTTTGATGAAAATGGTGTTGTTGCAAAGATATCATCGTGAGGATTAAAAAACTCAGTGGAAGTAACCATCTGAAATGAGCCGTTTTCGAAATATCCAACAATTTATGTCACTTAATGCAGTTTCCCAGCAGTTTGCATTAGCAATGTGACACAAATTGTCAGATATCTCGAAAACGTCTCATTGCCGACGGGTGATTCCATTGAGTTTTTTAATCCTCACACGATGATATCTTTTCGACGATACCACTATCGTTAAAATCGAGAATAAATTTTTTTGCGGTACCCCATTAAGTATGCACTAGCTACGAGACATAAATTGTCGGATATCTCGAAAATGGCTCATTTGCGATGGGTAGTTCTATTGAGTTTTTTACTGCACTCAATGAGATCTTTCCAACGATACCACTTTCGTCAAAATCGGTGACTTACACTTCTTGCACTTCCCTAGTCAGTGATTTGTCAACTGTGCTATGCGTTTAACTAAACTAACTTCAAGCATATTATGTAGTATACATAACATATTTATAAATCATGTATAAGGCTGCACAAAAAAAAACAAAAAAAAAAAAACAAAAAAAAAAACCGTATATTTTTGCGATTATTCATGATAATACCAGAAATTGAGTTTTCAAATGCATTATGCTTTTACCAAATTGTTTATTGAGACATCATCTTTTACTTCAGTAAACTGTGAAGGGTATCACTTGACTATCCCGTCAACCAAGAAACTATCTCTACACTATAAGATTAAATGCTTACAATGGCTGATCGTAAATAACATTTTCACTTGTCATTAAACACGTTACACACGTTTGTTACGTCATCAAGTGATTTTTATTTCGATGTTTTATTTGTATTTTTATTATTAACTATTTGGAAAATAGCTTTTGTCCTTGGTAAAGAGCGGGAAAATCTGAAGTATATCTGAATCTTTTTATTGGTTGATTTCCGTAACTTATTTTATTTTATTCGTTTTCTGATTGGTCCATGTTTCATGGCAAAAAATGGAATACTTCTGTTTTTTATTTTATTCGTTTTCTGATTGGTCCAGGTCTAATGTCCAAAAATGGAATATTCCTGTTGCCACGATGACAAAAAAGGTAATAAAAACTTTAAAAAAAAATAATATTTTGAAAACAAATTGTGATAAAGATCTCAAATAAATTTCATTTAAAAGTGAGTTTTATTCTCTACGCAATGGTGTAAAAATTTAAAATGTGCGATGATTAGAAGTTTAAAAATCTGCAGTTCCGAAAATTATAAAACTGAAATTTTATTTAAAATTTGTTATGATGGGTCCAGGATCAGGAATATAATCCATGTCATACGTTATATGAGGCGTTCAGAAGTCAGTCTGATTAACTCCATCAAATAAAAATGCACATTTTAAACAGTTAAAGTTTACTACTGTTTTTTTATCATTGGTGCAGGAATATTAATGTTTAATGCATGGCGTACGTAATATATGATTTGTTAGGATCATCATAAAAATGATGCTTATTATTATTAATTTAAATACAGAATTTAATTTTAAGTCTTTAAAATTTAAATTTTTGAAAATATCATTTTCCAAATAGTCATTGTAATTTGTAAAATTACAATTTTTTAAGACTTTTAAATTAAATTGGTAAAAAAAAAAAAAAAAAAAAAAAAAAAAAAGAAAAGAAAAAGAAAAAAAAACATTTTATTATTATTATTTTTTTAATTATTGCAAATTCTAATTCTTCTTCTTATTATTTTTTACTAATTTATTTCTTTCGTATTTAAAATAAAAATTATGTCAATTTGCATAATTTGGCAAATAGTTTGGCGATTTATGTAATTTGTAGAAATTGGTAGTTCCCTGTGAAGTTTGTTATGGTATTCTGAATGTGTTAAAACTTGTTTCATGATTTATGCCATATTCGTGATTTTTCGTTCTTGTTTTAATTTATAATTAAGTTTTTAAAAATAATCAAATGTTATATTGTTATCGGAAACACATTTGTACACATGTTTACATAGGCGTAGCCAGCCTTTTGAACAGGGGGGGAGGGGGGGGGGCAAATTTTTTAACCTGAACATGTTGGGTACAAAAAATATCTTATGTAATAAAACCTAATAAAACGGAACCCCATAAAAGTATCAAGTTTCCGTTTTAGACAAGTTTTTATTCGCTGAAGGTATAATTGTATGGTACTTTTTTTAAAAATGGACCCAAACGCAATTTTTCATTGCGCGAAGAAGGATGAGAAGTTGCTCAAAAATAAATCTAATGGATAAGAAAAAGCTATATAAACACAGATAAAACATGGTAGATATAAAACAAAGATATTCGTAAACATAAATCTGTAAGTATCACAAATTGTCATTTCAAACAGCAGTGAAATCTATACTAATAAAAGAACAAAACGCTCTGTCTGTCTGTGTGTGTGTCTGTGTGTGTGTGTGTCTGTGTGTCTGCGATGGCTAGCAAAATCTACAGCACGTACGAAGCTCAAAATTTTTTTGAGAGTAGCCCAATGTCTCTCCTGATGCACCTGCACCTGAAGCTCAGAATTTCAAAATTCTATTTATTAACTGAGTAATAAATTAAATTCCAAAGCTCACTCTCATAAAAAATCGCCTTTTTTCGCTTTTTTTCCATTTCATTTTCTTATGGTTGATTGGTTGCATAAAAGTTTCGCAGAAATAATTAAAAAACCTGGGACAGACCTTTAAAATTCATAGACTGGCAAACTGTCAGTTTAAATGAGGATTTTTTCAAAGACATTTTATAGGTAGACATGAAAAACTGTGATCTTAACTGAGGATTTTTGATCACAGCTGACGTACGGAAAAAAGTAAGTTTATAATGGAGTTTCGTATATGTTTTATATTTTAATTTACCTAAGAAAATGCCTTTATTAGTATAATTTTCATTGCGGATCATTAAGTATTATTCTTCCCTGTTTCATTTAAGTCCTTTTTTCAAAAGAATACTTTATTTTTCATAAGTTTTTTTAATTTTTCGTAAAGCAAGTGAATGTTATAAAAAAACATTTTCCAATTATAAAAATATAGTGTTACTTTTGTTAATATGCTATTTTTTTGTTACCTTTTTGCATAAAAATTAGATTTTTTTTAAAAAAAAGTAGATTTTTTAAAAAATTATTTAATATTTTGTAAATTATTTTATTATGTTACAGTTGCTACCGTTAAACTAAACTTCTCTACCTATTATTTTTGTTTGTCAAACTTGAAAAAAAGATTAAATTATAGTTCATAAATTTGCTATGTATTAGAATCAGTTGCTTAAACCAAGTTTTTATGTGCTAAACATTTAATTTAAACGGACGTTAGTATAATGAACTGTTAAATCAAAGGTAGCAAATCATTTGTTTCATAGGAGCTGATTGGTATTAATGCAGTCTTATTTTGTTTCGGTTTGTCATAAAATTGCTTTAATTATAGAATATTAAATCTCAATATTATCCGATAGAATATTTGTAATTTAAATTTAATGATTGTTTTAAAAATGAGCTGTTTTAAACTTGTTAAAATGCAAGTTTTTTTTTTCTTTTAACTAAATGAATTGTTATTTATTATTCTTTCATTGAACTTTGTTCATGTATGCAAAAATTTATTTTTGTAAACTATTTTTTTCCTCATTTCCTGATAGGCGAAAGTTATAAAAATTATGTACATAGATGTATTTCTGACGTCAGCACTGCATCCTGCATTTTAATATTTGCAGAATTTAATTACAAATTAATAAATTAGTAAGGCATTTTTTCATTATCCTTTTGAAGATATTTGGCCGTCAAAAATTCTTAGTATTACAATTGTATAAGAGTTATTTACAAATATAAACAATAATTTTGTTGATTATGTGATAAAATGTGCCAACTGACTGTGAAACTGCAAAAATACTTTAAATATTAAAAAACAAAAAATACTTCTTGATACTCAATTTGTTGCTTGGTTTGATGCAGTGGTATATCAATCTTTAATTTTAATCTTAATCTTTAATCATTTGTAGAAAATTAATCTCTACAAATAAAAATACTGTGCTTTTATTCAATTTTTGGATTTTCAAAGTAGCTGGAGGTTTATTTCTATTAAATTCAATAAAAATTTATTTTCATTTTAAAAATTCCTTTATTAAATGTTTTTTAATTAAAAAAATTTGTATTTAAAATTAGACAATTGTGTTGTACAGCGTTGAATTCAGAGGATGGTCAGAGCAATGGAGTAACTGCCCCCCTCCCCTGGAAGATTTTAGATTTTGTGCTTTCAATGGTGAAAAGGGTGCCATTTCCTTTCAAAAATGTATACTGTGCCCCCCCCCCCCCCCCCAGAGCCACAGAGATCCCCAGTGCCGAAACTAGAAATCCCTCCCATAGAAAAGTATCTGTTTACAGATCAAATTCTCTGTAAAAGTCATGCCAAGTAGTAGTGGGTTGTATTTGTACTTCCAGCCATACTCTGTTTACATGAGTAGATTTAGTTTTTTAGTGGAAATTGAATATGACCTGTTAATTCATTTAAAAAAAGAGCAGAAGCTGTTGCTGTTGAATACAATATGAAGTAGAGAATACCTCCTTTTACTAACCAAACTTTTTAAATTTCCAGAGTCCTGAATGAAGAACCCTCAATGAGAAATCACCATTTGTCGTGAAAATTGGCAAGGAATTACGTTCTTCAATTTATATTTCTTTTTTGGTAAGTCATTAAAATGCAAATACTTATATATATTAGTACATATATATCAAAATAAATACTGCATATATATTTTAATAAGAGCAAAATGCATTATGTTGACCCTTACTTTTGGCTCTTATGCTTGGTGGCATTGGTTTGTTTACAAATTTGAAAGTATAAAAGCTGTGAAATTTGTACTTTTAAAATGCAAGGTTTTGCTGACAATGTTATTTATTTTTTATTTTATTCTTATAAATTTAAGAATAATTATATGAAAAAAGAAAGACAAAAAATATATCATTCAATTATAAGACGTATAAAATTGAATTATGTACATATTTAAAATTTCTTGTTTAATGTTTCAAACATAGGTACAAACATGTAAAGTTAGTGTTTACAAGAAATTAATTTTTCTTTGTTTTATGAACAGATAATTATATTTGTGGTAATGAAATAATTCTAATTGTTATGTAAAATGCTCATGAAATCATGTACAGTAGACTCCCTCAAATCCGCACAGCTTGGGGCCAGAGGTTTTGCGGATTTTAGAATTTTGCGAATTTCTGGTCATTGCTTTGTTTACATTAAAAAAAATAATTTGAATGTAATTAATAATGAAATCAAAAGTATAATAAATGCATACAATATACTAAAATATTTAAAAAAAAGTAAACTAAAATAATAAAAAACTTAGGTATTTTTTAAAATGATTAAAATACTAAAAGGAAAGGTAAAGTTAATAATCAATAATGTACAATTAAACATTCATTATAAAAGAGGAAATGTGTTTTTTCTAAATTATTCAATGAAACTTGCCTCATTAAGGTACATTACTAATTCACATCAGGATCAAAAAATAATGGAACTTTATTTCAGGTTTAGCCAGACATAATAACTAAAAAAGTTTGATTTATACATAAATATATTTGGTAAGATTGTGATTACCAATGGTATTAGCAATATCTTTTATTTTTTCAGAAATAAATTATTCTTTCTTTATGAAAAAACATGAATTCAATAACCTTAACAAAAATTATAAATTAAAAAATGGATGGAATTGATATAAAACTGAAAAAATAAATTTTTGCATCTATATTTGAACGGAATGTTTCATTGTTTACATCCGTAAAATATGTGCGGATTTTAGAGAGTTGCAGATTTTAGGAGTGCGGATTTGAGGGAGTCTACTGTGCATTGTTATTAACGATAACTTTTCAAATAAAAGTTCTGTTGAAACTAATTAAACTACTATTTTTAAACCACTTAGTAATGTATAACTTAAAACTGCAAGTATTCTTTTATCATTTGATGTTTATTTTTATTTTTCTGTCAATTTTTTGCTTAAAGTTTCAGTATATAATTTCTAAAACATCAAAACTTTTAAGACATAATTTAGTTTTTAATCATGTTGGCATGACTATTGATCGACTACTGTAAGATTTGTTTAAATGTGCTTGAATGTACATCATATGCATTGTTATTCATCAGTTAAGTGTGTTAACTTTTTTAAGCAATCAATTCTAATGTGGCATTTAAAATATTGCAAAGATTTTTACAGTTACATGCAAATATTTCTAATGGATGAAATTTTTCAGACACCAGCATAAAATTAAGCTATTTACTGAAAAACAAAAACATTTTAATATGGGTATCTAAAATTGTACATTCAATATAACTTTCCTAATCTCAAATGAACTTAACCTTCCGTTGGGCGCCCATTGTAAAAAGTATAACGTCTTATACTCTTAAAGTATGCACTTTCTTCTTTAAAACAAAATTCAAGCCGTAGAGGATGTTAATAACCATATTGGATTCTCTTTTTCCACTTTCTGAAATTATTTTCTATTTCAGATTGCACAATTAGTTGCAACTATCATTTCAATCTGTTAACAATGCATGAAATGTACAAGGTTTATCTGCAAACAGCCTTCAAATAAGCAAATCTTATGCTTGATACGTGAAGCAACTAATATAGATGAAATATGACTAATTCTGTAAATCCGAAATTACTTAAGGGTGTTCTTAAATCAAAAAGGGCAACTTTGTAACATGCTTTATTTTTGTTCAGAAATGCATGATACTAGCAGGGTTGTTATTCAGAAACTGTCTAGTTGCACTCAATTTTCTGTTTTTTTAAATTCACAATAGACCTTTCATAACAAGCCTTCAAAGTTGACGTTTTTGAGCCCATTTCCCAACAAAAGCAGAAAAAACTGTCGAAAAGCGGGTGATCATGTGATCAAAATAGCTTAAAACTGAATAGATATTTTAATTATCATAAAATAGAAAACTAAGTTCCATTCAAAATCGCTTCCATAGTTAGGTATTCCAATTTTATAACTTTCTGTTAAAAAATGAGTTTGTGTCAAAACATTTTGCACTTGTTGAGCAAAGCAGTTAAGAACACCTTTAATTATTGTTTAGTAATTCCTTATTAGTTTTTATTTTTTGTGATTGTAGTGGTAAGAAACTTTTTATATATCTAAACGTCTGCTTTAATATTTATATTAAAATAAGTTTTGTGGAATATTTTCATAAATTGTGATCAGAGATAACTTATGATATTTGTAAGTTAAATTATTTGTAAAATTAAAATAAAGCAGCAATGATTTATTCTTTTTCACCTGTTGTACAATTTGCAATACACGCCGGTTCATGTGATGAAAATTTGTGTGCCCGGCGAAAGGTTAATATCAAAATATTAATTTAAATTGTATGACATGCTATAATTATCATTGGAGATACAAGTTCACTTTTAAGAGGGTGGATTGAGTTATGAAAAAAGATATAGTGTGGAATATTTATGATTTCTTCCACAGGATTAATATTAGCAAAGTGTCTTTTTATTTGAATGAAGTAGCCTCTTAATCCTACAGTTAAAAGCATTTATTTATTTATTTTTTTATTTTTTATTTTTTTTTTATTTTTTTTTTTTTTGTAATAATTTGTTTACACAAAAATAATGTTATTGTTGGAATATTATCTTTGTAGCACAGGTGTTTTTAAATTATACTCTAAATTTATGAATCTATTTAAATAAATAATAAACAGAAATAATTTCCTTTTTTTTTTTTTTTTTTTTTTTTTTTTTTTTGAAAACTTGTAAAGTAAATGTTATTATTTAAATTTATTTCCCTTCTTAAAGGAATTCTGTTTCATAACACTGTATAATAAACTTAGAGTACTTTAACTCTTACACAAAAATGGTTTCAAAATAATATTAAATCAATGACAGTTTTCTTTTTACAAATTTCTCATTTGCATTTGTATATTTTTATTTATTTTTATCCGTTTTGCATAGGTTATTTGAGATCAATGTCGAATTGGATATTGTTGTACTATTTTGTTTTAAGATGATTTTTCAGAAGAAAATTTTGTTTCAGAACTTGTTCCAAAATTAAAAAAGCCTTCAAATGGAAAAAATCTGAAGGGGAGGGGAGGAAGAATTTTGGTTACATCAGCCTCAAGTAACAAATGCCGAAAAAAAAAAAAAAAAAAAGCTTAAAGTACCGAAATGCAAATAAGAATTTTGAAGAGAACACTGTCGTTGGTTTAACATTTAGTTCCTGCACAATCTCTCAGCAACACCTACCATGCTGAGAGGGGCATATGTCTCCTAAAAATGCCCGGAAATGAGAACTAGTGAGTTACAAACATTTATTGTGGCTGTAATGGGATTATTTTTTTAAAATAAAAAAGATCAGATCTTGAATTGAAAAGTACAGTGAAACTCGTTTAAGATACGCCTGCTTAATATACGAATTATCTTCGGTCCCTTGAAAACTGCCTATTAAGAGCCCACAATAGTCACAGGAAAAGTACACAAAAAGACCCGGATGACCATGTAAAGTCTATGGGAGCGTTCTTTTCTAATATCTCGTTCAAATTTTAATATTTTTACATGATTTTTTTTGCATAAAATAGTTCAGGACGATCCACAACCGGGCTAGTTTTTACTTTTTTGATTTTGGTTTTAGATTTTTTTAAAAAAATTACTTTAATTTTCAAAACCGGTTCTGAAACTGAAACTATCATAACATAAAAAATATGTAACCAAAATCGAAAAAGTAAAAACTAGCCCGGTTGTGGATCATCCTGAATTATTTTATGCAAAAAAAAATCAGGTCAAAATATTAAAACTTGAACGAGATATTAGAAAAGAACGCTCCCATAGACTTTACATGGTCATCCGGGTCTTTTTGTGTACTTTTCCTGTGACTATTGTGGGCTCTTAAACCCATGTAAAATTACCCGCTTAATATGCATACGCATAAGATACGATCCCGCTTAATATACGAAGAAAATTGGTCCCTTGATGTCAAAAAACCCGCTTAATATACGAAATGGTGCTTATGAAATCAGTATATCGCGTGTTTTTAGGACAGAATATGTAAAATCTCAATTATTTTTCATAAGATACTTTCTTTTAACCTTTTTTCTCTCTAAAATATGTTCTTTTCCGCTGCTTTTGCACGCGGAATTCTGATAGACTCCTTTTACAACAAAATACAAAAACAACAACCTCTTTTATTTGTTTTACCATTACACTTGGGAAGTGGATGGATCTGAAATTTCATTGGTTGCTCCCTCTCCTGATTGAATGAGAAAGTTGTTAGTGAAATCCATCTATACTTTTATGCTTTTTATTTTTTGTATCTCTTATCTAGCTATTTTTTATTATTATATTATTTTTATTACTATAAATCGTCCTCGGGAGTGCTTTTTTATGAGTTTCTTTTTGTCACTTACTTTTTTAGGGCACTTTACAAAATATTAACATCACAGAGTAAGAGCAGTAGCAAGAAGAATACAAAGATATGGACTTTTTGGCAAAATTAACGATCACGTTGTGACAAGTGAAGTTCGCTCTATTGCAGATATAATCACGAACGTCAAAAGTTCTCAATTAACCTAGGTCTTCAGAAAGAGTTAGAAGACGACGTAAATGAAGAAACAGATGTACCAACCATACCATCATTCCCAACTGTAATGAGATCGTTTAGCTTACTGCAACTGTATGCCTCTTCGATGGATGCTGGTCTCTTCGTTGAAAAATTTTCTACCACATCAACAAGGGAGAAAACTTCCTAATAAATTCTCGCCTAACGTTGCACCAAATCAAGATAACATTTTCTCAAGAAACTAAAACTACATCATGATTTTTATAATGTATCTAATGATTATTGTTCCTTGCATACATTTAGTTTGTCTTTCAAAAAATTATTATGACAATTTATTATTCTTCGCCTTTAAGTATGTAATGTATTTTAGTTATTTTTTCTAAAGATTAACAAAATTTTCATCTTATTGTCTGTTTTTTAATTTGGCAGAGAATACTGTATAAAGGCATTTTAATTTTTTTACTGTACAAACAGATATTCAATAAAATTTTGGAGAAAAATAAAATTATTCTTTATTTCAATCAATATCTTAAATTCAAATTTTCTAGAATGTCTAAAAAGTGTTAGTAATGGGTAAAATAAGAGTTATAAATGGCTAAAATTACGTTAATAACATTGTGCACTGTCTTTAATATGCATTATTATTCGAGAATCTATGAAATCCGGATAAGATACGATCCCGCTTAAGATACGAAATGCTCTCGGTCCCTTGATTCGTATCTTAAACGAGTTTCACTGTAGTATTTATTCCAAAAATTCAAGATAAGCAGGTTTGGAAAAATTCAACATATGCAGATTTTCAACATAGACAAGTTAGACTGTAATATCAGTTTTGACTTTCCTGAAAGCTATTCTGCTTGCCTATATTCTGCCCACACAATAAGTTTTTCTTATTTCTAAATAGTAAATACAGTACTCTAAATACATTACAAAGCTTTCAGAAATTTTGATGCATAAGCAATAAAGATTTTCTTTTTAATAGAACATGAGTGTAAGTTATTGTATTTCTGATATCTTCAAATCTAATATATTCTTTCAGTTTGAATGAGACATTTTTCTTTTTGTCTCGCTAAATATTTATGTATAAATTTTAATATATTTTGATTTTTTAATTTATGTACAGTTTAATTCTATTAATGGAATGATTTTTTTTTTTTTTTTAAATAGGTATATCAAGAAACATTCTTTTCAGACTTGATGTTAGTACTTCTTGATCATACCAACTGAACATTGATTATCCTGCTTCTTTACAAAATACTGCCTTAATAGTTCATAATTTACATAGTTTATTTTTACAGATATTTCTTTCAGATTAAAATTTAAATACCTGTTTCTGCAGATCAATAAAATTTTCTGCAAAGCATACTGTCATCATCATATGCCATTGTAACACAGATTGTTTTATTTAATGTGTAGTAATCATTATAGTATTCAATAATAAATTTGTTCTGTAATAATATTTATAACAAAGAAATTTTGTTTCTGTAATTTGTACTTTCAAATAAAAAAATTTATTAAAAATTTGCTGTTTTCATGTGAATATATTTTTATTATAAATGTCATTTTCATTTCAAATATTTACTTGTTTATCATGTAAACCAATAGTGCAAGAATTGTTTTTAATTATTTCTTTATTTTTAATAACAAAATGGTTAAGATATAAAATAACTAGCTGACCCATGCAGCATAACCCAGATCTGTGATGTATGAACCCCACATTAGAATGATTTTATATTTTTAATTCCATTTGGTCTAAATTTATACTTTTAAATGAAAGAATTCGCAAAAACATATAGAGTTGAAGATACATGCTATTTTGTGCAATTTGATTTTTGGAGTCTATGAATTGAAGTTGAATGAAAATATCAAAATAATTTGTTACTTTTTAAATAACTATTTCTTTAAAATGTCAGTTGATATAAAGTTTTTTAAACAGTGATAATTTGCACCTAAGGCGAACATAGTTTTGCCCCTCCCTCCTCTCCTTTACAAAGAACAATTTACTAAGTTTCTAATAGCGAACTATTTTGAAATTTAAAATACTTTTCTAAATATTGATTCATAAAATCTTGAAAATGGAATAAAAAAAAGAAATTTAAAATATTCAGCTTTATACAGGTTTCCATCTTAGCAGTAGCAGGTATAATTGCTGATATTTTCTCTGACAAAAATATAGAATTTTTTCATTCAAGACTGAGTTCTATTACAGACAAATTTCCTTTTCAAAGATTTTATGGCAAGTTTTATTACAACTGAAGCATTTAAAATTGCAGAATTAAGTTACTACATTAGTCACTTTGTGGTAAAAATATGAAAGCGTTCTTCACAAATATATATATATATATTCATGAGGTGCTTGTGATCGATATTTAATGTTCTGTATTTATACTTTTTTGAGTTTGGAAACATTTTTCTCTTTTATATCCAGATGCTTTCATTTTTGGAAGATAGTTTCGAAATGATTCTCAGGGTTGGTATAAAAACCGGTTTTTTTGAAAAAAACCGGGTTTTTTTGGTTTAAACCAGGTTTTTTTGGTTTAAACCGGATTTTTTTAAATCATTATTTAAATCGCATTTGCAAGAAAAATAACTTGAGTTTTAGAAAGTCATGAGGATTTTTTGTAATTAATAGTTAATTAATGTTAAACATTCACATTAGTATTTATTTTTTTGATAATTAAATAACTAAAGCATAAAAATTTATAATTAAATTATCTTATAAGTTTAGGTTTCTATAGGGAAATATTCATTGTGTAAAAAAAAACTATTAATTTATTAGTATACTTAGATAAACCTTTTAGATAATAATTTAAGAAATAATTATATGCAGGTTGATAATGAAGAACATAGTAAAGGGCAAACGAACATATTTTACTAAATTAACAGAAATAAGCTGAAATAGAAAACATTTTCTTGTGCATAATTTAGAAATTATTTACAGTATTAACATCAACAAATGATTATTAATCTCTTACTAAATATATTTAATTAAAAAATATCAATATGCATTTTATTAATGCTAAAAAATACATGTGTATTGACTTACTTGATACATCAACGAATGTAATGCTTACACAAATTGAGACATAGGCTTAGAAAAATTATTATTATTATTATTTTAAATACAGACTTTATTTTTTCTCTTTCTTTGTTCTTCAAAAGGTGAAGATTTAGCATTAAATTTTATTATCTGTGCAAGCATCGAGTTACATGGATATTTTTGTTTTGTAAAATTTAATGTATCCTTTTTTTCTTGTTCACATAGTTCACTTTGACTGTATTGTGGTTCAAGCATGTATACCTAAAAGGGCATGGGTGTTAGGGCCATTTTATACCTGGACTAAAAAACTATGAGACTTCTTTATTTAAATTTTTTTCTTCTTAATATTTTTTGAAGACCTGTCCAATTATAAACTGAATTAGTAATGGAACTTATTACTTTAGATATTATCCAGGACAACTGCAATAGAATTTAACAGTTTAAACATATCTTCAACTTTTCTTTTAAAATAAAAATTAGACATACGAGCTTTTGAATATTTTTATCAATAACATTCCTATTTTCTACACAAATTTTAAGTAAAGTGGGGCAATTTTTAAGGTAAACATCTAACGCATCTGAAAATGAATCACACCTACTTTATAAGGAAGAGCTAATTTTACAGCATTTGCATTGCATGCAATTTTTACATTTGGCTCTTAAACATGTTTTTGATGTATTTCTTATTCCCTCAAATGAAAACCAGATTATATTTTCCTTTCTTTTAGTTTTAGATATTCTTTTATTTCAATATATATAAGTAGCTTTCTTAAAATAAAATACAATACAAAGTAACTAGAAACAGAAAAAAATAATGTAAAAACCGCAAATCCAATCTAAGAAAAACCAAAGCTTACTAAAACCAATAACTATGGAACAGAGAAAATTCATAGCCAATCATTCATTAGCATACAGAACAAGAGTAACCAATGGAAATAATGACTTATGATTATGTCATTATTGATGCTTTGATACATGATGCAATCCTTAGTAAATCATAATCAAGCTATCTAAGCAGTAAAATTGCATTTTTGGCTGGCATATGCCATTTTTACATTTAAAAAAAAAATAAAAGGTTTAAAAAAGAATTAAAACTAACTACCTTTTTTTATCCTCCACAGTTCACTGTAGAAAAATATTTTGGCATGTCAATTTATAGCTAGTAAAAAAAATTAGATTGATTAAAGATGTTTGTCACTTTAAAAATTTAATTTGTCTTTAGCTTTGCTTGTAGCTATTCCATAACTTTGATTTTGCACATTTTAATAATGTGTAAAATAAATGAAAACATTGGAAAAAAGGGAAAAAAAACAAATTAAAAAAAAACCAGCATGGTTTTTTTAAAAAAACCACGGTTTAAACCAGCGTGGTTTAAACCAAACAACCCTGATGATTCTGAAATCTAAAATATGCTCATATTAAAGCAATACAACCAAAGTTTAAAAAATCCAAAATCCAAGTTAGACATCAACCTCAAGTATCATGTATGTATATATATAAACATAATTTAAGCAAGAATTCTGAAAAAAAAAAAAAAAAAAAAGGCTTCTGTATGTTTAACATTAGTGTACGAGTGTGAGACTACAGTAGTCATCACATGAAGAAACTAGAACGTAATTGTTAAACCTATGTGAGCATTTTTTTTAAAAGTTTCTTATTTGCATAGAACTAATGTTGAATTCTAACAGCGTTTGTATTGTATTTACATTTTCTATTTTGATTGTAGATTAAAGTTCTTTAACCTTTTTGTTAGTTTTACATTTGGATTTTCTCACTGTAAGACGATTTTATCTAAATTTCATGTATACGTATGTAGAAAAAAAAATTATTTTAGGTGGCACAAATGCCAACCAATTGAAAAAATCCCCATGCAATTTCTTGAACCAGGTCAGCATAGCAACTGACATTCTACTGACTAAACTACATGGAACGATACTCAGCCTAGAATTTCTCACTCAGAGTAAGGAGATTTTAAAAAAAATGCAAGAAATTCCTTACCCTGTGTTCTCGCTATAAGTTAAGCTACAAATGCAGCACATGATGGAATATTTTCAACGAGCCACCAACATGAGGCAAATATGAAACTCAAATAAAACCAGCATCAATTGAATGTATTAATAATGCTTGAAAACTTTTCTGCAAAAAAAAAAAAAAAAAAAAAAAAAACTAAATTTAGAGGGGTAATTCCACTGATTTCCCATTTATACTTATCCAATGAATTCCCAAAACAAATCTGGGAAGTACCTTATCAGAATGAACATACATCCAAAATTTGAAGCCAATCAATAAATTCTGTGTGAAAAACGCATTAACCTAAATTAAGGACAGTTACCTCCCATTTTTTCCTTGTTAGACTTGCCAATGAACTCTCAAAATAAATCATGGATTTGTCCTCATCAGAATGATGCTATGTACAAAATTTCAATGAAATCTGATAAATTCTGTAAAAAAAAAAAAATCATTTATATAAATCAAGCGGAGTGGCATTAGCCCCCCCCCCCCATTCTTTATACTTATCCAAGGAACACTCAATACTTGTCATGGAGGTGCCTCATCAGAATGATGCTATATCTAAATTTTCAACAAAATCTGATAAATCTGCATGAAAAACCCATTTATATCTATTAAGGAGAGAGGCATTAGACTCCCTCCTCGTTATACATATCCAATGAACACTTAATATTAATCAGAGGCACCTCATCAGAATGATCCTATATCTAAATTTTGAATAAAAACTGATAATTCTGCAAGAAAAACCCATTTATATCAATTAAGGGGAGGGGCATGTGCCCCCCCGCCCCCCCCCCCCATTCTCCCTCTTTGTTCTAATCCAATGAACACCTAATAACCATGGAGGTGTCTCATTGGAATGATCTCATATCTAACTTTTGAACGAAAACTGATAATTCTGTATGAAAAACCCATTTATATAAATTAAGTGGAGGGGCATTAGCCCCGTTCCCTTTCTGATACATATTGAGTGAACATAAACTAATCAGGGAAGTGCCTTATCAAAATATACATATATCTAAAATTTCAAGTTTATCTGATATTTTTATCTTGAGTTACCACATTACGCACGTATAGAATGTTTGGTCACATAAGCTCTTAGGCTTTGATAGCCTGTGAGCTAAAAAACTGGATCAACAAGAAGTCTTACCCTTGGCGAAATTCTAAAATGGAGGGCCAAAATCCCAGTCAGGTGTGATCCAGCGACCTCATTGGTCGGGTGGTATAGGTGAAAATCACGAATGTTTCTCCATTTGAAAAAGAGTAAGGGGTAAAGCAATTGTTACCGTCTGTATTTATTTACGATAGACCATCGAAATTAACTCAATTAAGATATTTTGATGATATTATATAAAATGAGAGTGAAAAATAGATTATAAATGCAAACAGATAAGATTTACATCAAAGTTGACGCTACGATTTTTTTTTTTTTTCGAAAAAAGGGAGTAAGGCGACATTTCGCCTACCGTTAAGAGATTGTTCTCTGAAAAGGACGTGACTCAATGACCAATGAGGTGTTTGGATTTCATCGGACTGTGATTTTGGCCCTCCATTTTAAAATTTCACTTACCCTTGCTCCTGAAAAATTGTGGTGGCATATACATCTGTCAGAACCAATAGTTACTAGACTGTGAAAATAGCCTTACAAACTTTAGGATCTAGTTAATTTTACTGATGTGAAAAACTCTGCTTTTTCAAAATAATTTCACAAAACTTTGAATTATAAACATATCTTAAAACATCATTATGGCCAATTAAAAATTTAAACCATAGTTTTATGGAATAAAAGGACTTCAGGGGGCTCAGGAATTGAAAACTTTTCAAAAAATAGATTTTTTTTAATGATCTAATTTGATTAATCATTTAATTCTTAACTCAATGCAAAAAACCGCATAAAAATATTTGCATTTTTAACAGAGTTATAAGCATTTATGTATCAACACTTTCATAGCCACATCCATATAATTTCAACTTTAAATCGCGTTTTCTCAAAACTTGGTTTTTGACGACTAACACCAAGATAAAAAAAAAAAAAATAAAATAAAACTATTTGATGGAATGGCTTAATTTTTTTTTTTTTTTTTTTTTTTTTTTTTTTGCATGCATATAACATTATCTAAATTATGAATTAATATATTTTAGATTGTTTAATATTTTGAGTATTTTTAATGGAAAAAATGTTGTATTTTTTAAAATTTTCAACTTTGAGAGATTTTTTAATACTGTTTTTATTAAGTGATAGTTATATCCTTAATTCATAATCTAGATTATGATGTTATATGCATGCAAAAAAAAAAAAAAAAAAAAAAAAAAAAAAAAAAAAAATTAAGCCATTCCATCAAATATTTTTTTTATCTTGGTGTTAGTCGTCAAAAATCAAGTTTTGAGAAAACATGACTTAAAGTTGAAATAATATGGATGCGGCTAGATCATAAAAAAAATCGATTCTTTGAAAAGTTTTCAACCCCTGAGCCCCCTTAGAGATGTATATAAAGATGCAGTAAGAAACTTGTAACTACATTTCGATTAGCTACTGATAATCATGCCTCTTGTATTTTTAACGACTATTATAAAGTACCCGTTTTATTTCAACTATGACGTTACATTTTTCCATTTCATTGAAAATATTATTTTTCATTTTTTTTACTTCTAATTATGTCGCCATTTGAGACAGAAAAATTCTTGTTAATGAAATATCCATGTTTATTATATAACAGAAAATATTCTTATTTCTATTTCAAATATGACGTCATATTTATTTCCTTTTCTTTTATTTCTTTTTTCATTTTTTTGCATGGAAATTGCTCAATTTAAAATTTATTGCCGCTGAGAAATTATTTTAGGTTTCTATTTTATTGGCAACAGGAAAGGAAAATGGTTAAATTTTAATTAAAAAATGCCTATTGATTCTGTATGAAAAATAATGAAATTTTGAATTATCAAGGAAAATATTTGAATAAATCAAAGATTAGCCTATGTTCATTTCCGGGCTTTAACTTATCTGTATGAAAAGATTCAAAGACTTTAATCTATTTGTTTTGATGCCAAATTCATTCCAATTTTCGGACACACTTTCACATTTATAGTATATATAAGATAAGTAACGTTTCTGTTTATGTTACATTATCCTTCGTAATTTCAAAACAAAAACATTGCTAATGTAGCATTTTCATGATCGTCAAAAAAAGCAATAAACTGTCATTTAAGGCACTCATGCAGTGGAAAACAACTTAAACATACATTTATTTAAACAAAATTTCATTGAAAATCATATACTTGTCACGCTTTCTTTAAATTTTGAAATATTCATAAAAATATATTAAAAAAATAATGTAAAATGATTCAAATTTGTTAATAATGACGAAGAAATCCAAATGCCCTCCATTGAATCAGAAGCTCGGCTGATATCTTCCAGTTGGAGCACTTTTGTTTATGTTTATACTGAGAACTTGACCTGAGAAAAGATTGGGTATAGTTGCAATAGAGTATTTAACACATTAAGTGCCACATAAGTCATCAGAGACTGATACTGAACTTTCCATTCAAATCAAGTTTTAACTAATTCTGGAATTTCAGCCATGAACTTGATGAGGTGATTGTCTTTTTGTGCTACCACCTTCTATCCATAATTAATCAAGTAATTTAAGAAATAAAAATTAATTTTTGCTCAAATCTGTCATTTGGGTGATTTTTTTTAAAACTAAAATCCTTAGAAAAAGATGAAAGGAAACTAAGTACTTGTTTTTTCTTCCCCAGCTAATTTTCAAAAAAATATTTATCCTGCTATGTAGCTTTATGGCTTATAAGAAAAGTTGGATTGATTAAAATTATCTCTCACTTTACAAATTTATTAATTCATCATTTATCTAAAGCTTTACTTGTAGCTTCTGCATAACATAGATTTTGCATTTTTCAATAATGTGTAAAGTAAATGAAACATCACAAATAAAGAAAAAAACTACATAAAAAACAGCATGCCACACTGTTTTTTAGTGTTTAAACCAAATGTTTTTTTTTTTTTTTCTTTAACCATACTATATTTTAAAAAACATTTTCTTTAAACCACAATCTTTTTATTTAGTCTAGGTACCTCTTACCGAATATTCACATTATTTGGCCATATTATCAAATGTCAAACTGTTCGGTTAAGACAAATATGAAACTATATGGCCTGCAGAATATTCGGTTTGGTCGAATATCAAAGTATTCAGTATATCAGAGGTTTTTTAAGTAATCAGACAAAACCTCTTAAAAAACATTTTTAAAAACTATTCACAATTTCTACTATTAACTGTCAATTTATAAATACAGTAGACTCCCTCAAATCTGCAAATCTCTAAAATCTGCACATAATTTACGGATGTAAACAATGAAATATTCAGTTCAGATGTAAGTGCAAAATTTGACTTTAGTTTTATATATATTAAATACATTTTTTAATTTGTAATTTTAGTTAATGTTATTAAATTCATGTTTCTTCATGAAGAAAGAATAATTTATTTCTGAAAAAAATCAAGATATTCCTGATATCATTGATAATCACAATCTTACCAAATATATTTATGTATTAATCAAGCTTGTTTAGTTAAATCTAACTAACCTGAAATAAAGCTTCTTTATTTAATGATCCTGATGTGAATTAGTAATGTACCTTTATGAGGCAAGTTTCATTGAATAATTTAGGAAAAACACATTTAGTCTTTAAAATGAATATTTAATTGTACATTATTGATTATTAACTTGACCTTTGCTTTTAGTATTTCATGGCTGCCAACTTTTATGCCTTTTTACAACCAAACAAACCCATTCGAACCAGAAATTTCATTTAACAAGTTAAAAGAGTATGCAATACTACAAATCTTGAAATAAATACAGAACGTATATTATTTAATAAATTTTCTGGTTAGAAACGCATTTTTCTCATTTAAAAAGGCATAGAAGTTGGCAGCTCTGGTATTTTAATCATTTAAAAAATTATTTAAATTTGTATTAATTTAGTTTATTACTTATTTTAATATTTTAGTATATTGTAAGCATTCATTATACTTTTGATTTTATAATGAATTACATTCAAATTATTTTTTTAAAAAACAGGGATGCCACTCAGAAAATAGCCAAAAAGAGGAAATTATGCGTAAAGTAAAATTTGCGACATTTTTCATAACATTTATGCATGAATTTTGTAAACTATATTGCTTATAATAAATTAAAAAAGAATTGCAGCTCTGTTTTTTTTTAACTTTTAATTTATAAGAGTAAATAAAAATGATTTTTCTTTAGTTTACAGTATTTTATATGAATTGATTTAATCCAGCAACAAATTCAGTGAGGAATTTTATGTATCACATCATTTTAAATCAATTTAAGTAATCCAGCAATAGATTCGATGATTATTCCAGGAGTAAATAGCAAAAATTTGAAAGTTTTTTTATATTTTGTTTGTTTGTTTTTTCCGCGATTTTTTTTTTCCATTTGACGAAAATAGCTGTTTATTTCATGATCGTTTGATGGAAAATGCCGTTTTATTTCGCGATCGTTTGACGAAAATCGCCGTTTTACATGGCGATTGTTTGACAAAAATCTCCGTTTTATTTCGCGATCTTTTGATGCAAATCGTCGTTTTACAACGCGATCGTTTGACAAAAATCTCCGTTTTATTTCGCGATCGTTTGATGCAAATCGCCGTTTTACATCACAATCGTTTGACGCAAATCGCCACTTTACATCGCGATCGTTTGTCGAAAATTGCCGGTTTACGTCATGATCGTTCGACGAAAATCGTCGTTTTACATCGCGATCTTTTGACGAAAATCACCGTTTCGTTTCGAGATTGTTTGACGAAAATCACCGTTTCACACTGGCAATCGTTTCACGAAAATCACCGTTTCGATTCGAGATTGTTTGATGAAAATTGCTGTTTTATATCGCGACCGTTTGATGAAAATAGCCGTTTTATTTTGCGATCTTTTGACAAAAATTACCGCTATATTTCGCGATCGTTTAACGAAAATCGCTGTTATATTTCACGATCTTTTAACGAAAATTGCTGCTATATTTCGCGATCACTTGACGAAAAAAAGCTGTTGTATTTCGCGATCGTTTGATGAAAATAACCGTTTTATTTTGCGATCTTTTGACAAAAATCACCGTTATATCTCGCGATCTTTTAACAAAAGTTGCTGTTATATTTCACGATCTTTTAACGAAAATCGCTGCTATATTTCGCGATTACTTGACGAAAAAAGCTGTTGTATTTCTCGTTCGCTTGACGAAAATTGCTGTGTAATTTCGGAATCGTTTGACGAAAATTCACGTTTTATTTCGCGATTGTTCGACGAAAATCGCTATTTTTTTCGCGATCGTTGGACGAAAATTGCTATTTTATTTCGTGATCGCTTAACGAAAATCGACAATTCTTAAAAATTAAAAAAAGCGGAAATCCGCCTTTTGGCGGAAAAGTGGCATCCCTGAAAAAATATGAACAAAGCAATGACCAGAAATCCGCACAACCTCTGGTCCCAAGCTGTGCGGATTTGGAGGCGTCTACTGTATATTTTAAAAAATCTGAAATAAAATCATATTTAAATAAAACAGAATGTTTTTACATTATTTATTTGCTGTTTGTAATGCATAAATTAAGAAAATTAACCATGAGAAGGATTAAAATGATGATTAATTAGAATTCTCATGGGAATAAATGATTTTCAAATGCAAGCTTCTAAATTTTGTTTAGTTTAATAAATAATCTGTTGTTTTTTCTAGTGTTCAGCCATGGGGGTGATTTTGGGGTTAAAACCCCTCACAGAGCTGAGAATGTTCGCTATAATTGTCACTTATATGAATCAAAAGCAAACATAATATTTAAATGTTTTGGCACATTTCGAATCCGCTGCTTTATTGAATCAGATTTCATTTAATTACGTGGTAAAAATTCTAATTAAAATTATGAAAGTGTCTATGACATGGATTAGTTAAGTGAAAATTGGTTATTTGAACTAAATCACTTTTCTGAGACATATTATGCTAAAAAAATGATGATTTCCTGCCATACAGATGCTCCTTGAGTTTAAATATTATACAGTGAATATTCTAATCAGTGATTCCATTAACCAGCAATCATCTTTAACAGAAACTCAACCCCACCCCCTAGAACTGAATTTTGGCTGCACCACTGGCTTTTTCCCAAATAACAATGTTTAAAAAAGTAGAAAAACTTTTGGGGTTGATAAAAGATATCAAGGCAGACAATTTTTTTTGTTCAAGAAAAAATATTCGTGTTCAACTTATTGAGTTACAAGTAAATTTATATCTCATCTTATTTGAGGTGAAACTATATTTTTGTTACTTTAACAATAATGAAGATATCATAACTATATTTTCAACTGACATGATTTGATTTCAGTGAAATATGATATGACGAGAAGAGCTGGAAAATGACATCATTCATAGGAAAAAACTATGAGCTAGACATTACTTTATTAAATTTCAGTTGATGCTATTTGTAATGTGTTACTGATCAAAATTCGGCCATTTTGAATATCATATTTAATATAAACAAAATTAATATAAAACAAATGTTGCTAAAATATCCTCATTATTGATAAAGTTGTGAATAATTATTCAGTTTTGGCCTATTTCGCACTGTGTATATATTTGATTGAATATATTGTAATATGAATGGAATAGATTGAGATTTTCTCATTAAAAACTGTTTATCTTGACCATATTTTCGCCACTGAAAGTTTCTTGCCAGATTTTAAGATCCTGAATGTTTATAATCTCTGAGAATGATCGTTTATTCCAGATCCAGATATTAATGTAGGATGCTTTTAAAAACTTCTATGCTAAATCGAAAGAAGTAGAAAAGTTATTTTTATTGAATTGCCGTCATTTGATTTTACTGTTTCTTTAGGACAAACAGTAATAAAAGAAACTTTCATTTTGATAAACAAGAGCTTTTTATAAGTAAACTTTATATTGAAAAAAAAAATGTACCTTGAGTTATTTAAAAAAAAAATAATTATGAGACCGGATTTTTTCTCCCTCATTTTTTTAATATTTCTCTTTTACTTTAAAATGCTTGTTTTAATTTGTAGTGAAGAAAATGAAATTTATAATTTTATTAATTAAAAGAGTCTCATAATTCTTTCTTAAATAACTTAAGGCAGTTTTTTTCAGTATTAAGTTTACTTATAAAAAGTTCTTGTTTATTAAAATATAAATCTCTATTATGAAATATTATGTATGATTGTTTTAAAAAGTAACATTTTAATAGCTTTAAACTTTGAAATATAAAAAGTATTCAGCAGCCAAATATTCAGTATTCAACTAAATACTTACTATTCGGCTGGACGAATATATGGTATTTGGCATAACAGTTACTATTCAGCTAGCCGAATATTCGATTCACCTGTTTTCCAAACATTCAGCCAAAATCACTATTCAGTGTGTCTTAGTCAAAAAACATAGATGTATATTAATATAAAATGTATGTAAACAATAAATATAGACTTGAAAGCCAAAAAAAAAAAAAAAAAAACCGCTTGGAAGTAATTTTAAATAATGGACAAACAAATAAATTTGTAAAACATTAATAAAAAATACAAATAAAATATTGAATTAAAAAGACCTGATGACGTTACAAACACGTTTAACATTTTAATGGCAAGTAAATTTGACATTTATGATAATTCATTATTGGATTTAATGTTGCAGATTAGCGACAGTTTTTGGGTCGAAAGGTTAATCAAGTGCGTGTAGCAATATTTTTAATAACTGTATGAAATCATACAAAATATCAAGTGGGAGAAAAATATGTATTATGAAAATGTAAATGTTTTTTTAATAAGAAGGAAAATATATACAAATAAAAATAAATGTAGAATGAGCTTTTCTTCTTTGAAATTCTTGGATCTTTCACTGTTAAACAATATATCACATATTATGAAAAAGACAACTTTTTTCTCAATTTGTGCTACAAATAATAATTTTTAAAAGCATACATTAAACGCCAGTAAATTTGATAATTCAACATCAATTCTCACAGAGCAGAACGTAGTGAGAGGCAGGATTTAAAAAAAAAAAAAAAAAAAAGGAAGTTTATGATTTTTTTTCTTTAAAAGAGAATATGAACATGAAATAAACCAAGCTAAGAGTGTTTTCTCAAAAACTAGCACGCAAAAGAATTTAGGTATCAGTATAAAAGACATACTATAAAAACAAAAATTAGCATTTATCCTTATTTTTCTCTTTTAAATGAAGATTCAGAACAATATATTTTTTCTTCATGAAAGGGAGGTGATGGCCTGGCTAAGCCACTATTGGATATCCATAATAATAATGTTAAACATGAATGTAAATAAAAAGAATCTAACAATTATTTTTTTGGATCAGGAAAGTTGAGGACAGGGAAAATAAGTCATTTTAATGCAATTTATTCTTTCCTGATACTGTTATTTTAAATGGTATTTACAATCATTTTCTTATTTAAAAATTCATTAAGA
Organism: Maratus speculifer; assembly: GCA_964019185.1. Taxonomy (NCBI): domain Eukaryota; kingdom Metazoa; phylum Arthropoda; class Arachnida; order Araneae; family Salticidae; genus Maratus; species Maratus speculifer. The sequence goes on along the minus strand of OZ025302.1, from coordinate 138,771,504 downwards.
GAAATTTTATGTTTTTTTATTCAATATGATTACAGAAATAAAAAATTGCGTGAATTAAATTTGAAATCCCATGACTCCCCCCCCCCCCTCACTCATGGGTACTCAACAAAATGTTTTTTCTCATCTCTTTTCTCAATGAATGCAATAAAAGTAAATAAACAACAATTGTAAAATGAACAAAATTTCAAAATAATCTCAAAATAGCTTTTATTTAAATTTAATTACAAATAAATCTGACATATTAACAATTTAATAAATCGCACACAAATAAATTCTACAGCGGTAATAAAATAAATCAGCATTAAATTTAATGCTTCAAATAAGATAAGCTAACTGTAGCAAATAAATTACTTTATACATTGTTTGAATCAAACGCTTTCTATGCAATAATTATGAATATTACATCTCTAGAGATCGTATATTCTTTAACAATTCTGTTTCAATACAAATTTCGCCTTTTTTTCGATTTATAAGGCATGTTAAAATTAGATACTATGTTTCAAACATACCTCTATAAAATTATTAATAAATCACTTTGTTTAACTGTATTTCTGAAAATTTAACATTTATAACGTAAAATTAGATATAAAAATCAGTATGGCACAAAAAAATATGGCGTAAACTTCGTGTTTTTTGATAAAAAATATTTTCTTTAAGCTCTATCTGGCCATAGCACTTAATGGTAAATAATTCACAGTTGCCGTACTCACCTCGCGGTTGAGGTGTTTCAAGTTACTTCAGATGGCTGCCATGATATCCCATGCATTTGAATAGGGATTTCATGTCTATTACTTAAACGTCTTTGGGTGGAGTCGAAGTAAACCGAAAAAAGGTTTGCAACACGGAGTAAGAAGTGTCTTACTCCGTGGTTTGCAATATTAAACCATTTATCGCTGAAATTTTAATGTCTCAAAGAAAAGCACGAGGAAGGAATTTTGTATTAATAAAGCGAATTGAAAGAAACGAATTACAGCTGAAGCATATTTTACGAAGAAATAGTAATTTTTTAAAATGGTTTTTTTCTATTATATTATTTAGGTTAAAGTTAAACTGCATTTATGTTATGGTTAGAATAAGGATATGTTACAATAAAGTGAATACATTTAGGCTAGGTTACATTTCTGTTATATTTAATTTACGGTAGGGTACTGTTAAGTCGCTGTTAGGTTCAGAGCTGCTAGAGCGTACCAACTTAATGCTGGAATCTGTCGTAAGCAAAAGGCGGGGTCAAGGCATATGCCATCTAGCGGCAGGGGTGCATAACTAGAGGATGACGTGGGTTTGACGTCATATATGCGCAGATGTTTATTATCTCCATATCTTTTGCGCATATTTTCTGAATTTTCTCTCAGTCATGACAAATTAATCAAGTCTACGAGGTTTATTGCAAAACATTTTTGTTATAGTTTGTTTCGATAAAGTCATGTACATTTAAAAAAATAGTCACAATATCATTTTAATTTTATTTTGGGAGAAAAAGTACTAATCAGTACTCATAAGTACCATATCATGCTACGAAAAATATTGACTTTTACCCTAAAATTAAAATAATAATGAGACTTTTTTTAAATACACATATTTTTAATTAAAAAGATCTGTGTTTTTTAAAAAAGTCTCATTGTCATTTTAATTTTAGGGTAAAAGTCAATATTTTTCGTAGCATGATATGGTACTTATGAGTACTAATTAGTACTTTTTCTCCCAAAATAAAATTAAAATGATATTGTGACTATTTTTTTAGATATACATGACTTTACCGAAACAAACTATAGCAAAAATATTTTGCAATAAACCTCGTAGACTTGATTAATCTGTCATGATTGAGAGAATAGCTTGAAATTTATGAATGAATTTTTAATAAAATCTCAAAATGTCTGTCTGTTAAAAAAAAAGAGTCTAAGCAATGATTTTAGGAAAATTATTGTCTAGAACGTTAAATATTTAAACAAATAAATTAACAATATTTCTTTGTTTAACAAAACAACATTTAATACATACATTTAAAATTAAAGTTATTCCGAATATACGTATAATAAAATAGGTTTTTAAATTAAAAGAATGAAAAGTTTGCAAGTTAAATAATAAAAGTCGATACGACCAAGAAAACATTGGATTTTTATCGTCTGAAATTGGTAAATAAAAAATGCAGCTTGTTGTAAATAAAAGTTGAATATTTTATTTAGTATTAAATTCTATACATTTTTAAATATTGATAAATATTATATTATCATATGAAATACTACGGTGTATATCATTTTGTATAATTTAGCTCATCAAAAAATTACTAAAATGTGACACTATTTCAAAATTCTGCATTTATATAATAAGTACTTACAAAATTTAATGAGTCATCTTTCATTACATTTAAAGCGTAATTAAAATCGAACATATTTTAATCAGCGATATTTGTATCGCATAGTTAAATGATATTTCATCTTAGTATATTTTATGTTAATATTTAGCCGTACTACACTTATTTATTCTATTTTTATTTACAATATTTCAAACCTAAAACTTATTCTACGAAATATTTTGAAGTAACATTTTATAGAAACAAAAAAGTTTTGTTGCCATTCACACAAAAGAAACTGCCATAATCCTCTAGTTATGCACCCCTGCCGCTAGATGGCATATGCCTTGACCCCGCCTTTAATCTTGCGGACAGCTCTTCCATAGGAGTTGGAACGCTTGAATATATATGCAGTTTTGGTTAGGTTACAGACAGGTTCCGGTTACGGTATAAAAGTTTAAGGTTAGGAATTTATACACAGAGTGAACCTATACGCAAGATTTGATTAAAAATAACCCTTACTTTTGTTAAATAGCTCTGAAATTATAGTACTATATACCAACCTTTTAGCTACCATCGTGTATCGATTTCATTCATGGTATGGTCGGATTTAAGAGTGATATAATTAGCTTGAAATTCAAAATATTTCACTTGGGATTTGTATGTGAAAATAATAATTAGTTACGTGACTTAACAGTGATTTTTACGGGTAAATATCAACTTTTTTTACACGAAAATCATGCGATCGTTGGATACATATTCCCTCCCGCGTTTTTCATTGCTCATTTTGAGTATTTTTAGAGCTTAATATTAGTTGTGTTTAAAACCGATTTTCACACAGTCAGTGGCTACGTATTTCAGACAATGCATTTCTGCATGTAGCGAGTTAATGATAAAATCATACAAATTTCAAGTTCGTTTAATATTGTTAATACGGACCCGGGCAACGCCAGGCGGGTCAGCTAGTACTAAAATAAATAAACACGGTTTTATTTCTCCCGTCATTTTGATCAAAGTAGCAATAGAGTAACTTGTAAGGGGAATAAGTAGTACGCAATTTAAAGTGAAAAAGAGTTCTTTCAATCTTTCTACACATGAATAAATAAATTTTTCCAATATAAAAAGAGCCCGTCTTTTCTCTATAACATGTTTTTTTTTTTTTTTTTTTTTTTTTTTTTTTTTTTTTTTTTTTAATATCAAAATATGGCCGCAAAAAACGAAATTTAACCAACCAACAGACCATTCCCCATTAGAGATAAGTTCGGGCTCGTTTTCTGAGGTCCGGGTTCGCCCGAGATCGACGGTTTTAAATCCGAGCCCGAAAGATTTTTTACCAGACCTAATTTTTTCCCTAATTTAAAAAGTAAATTTTATGTACATGTTTGTGACTTAATGAATAAATACATGAACTTTTCAGAAATTACTATTTGTAATCTGGCGAATCGAACAACGTTTTTCAACTTTCTGCAAAAAATGTACATCTTTAATTATAACCTATTCCTTTCTCATAACAATCTTTCGTGATTGGTAGGTGCCCTAAATATAATTTTTCGGTTTCAGAAAAAATGAGTCCGAGCCCGAAGATTAGAATGAAAATTGAGCCCGAGACCGTATCAGACCCGGGCTGAGCCCATCTTATCTCTATTCCCCATATCAATTTGAATTTTTCGTATCATTATTTCTGATTTTCAAAGGAAGCAGATTTGTGAGACCCTTCCTCTCCCCAGGCTAATCACACGGTGGAATTATCAGTTCACATCTGTATTTACTTTCATTTTTTTTTTCTATTTAGATTTTAGATTACATAAGCAAAGATATAAATAGTTTCTATCCTTGTCGAGAATTTGCGCTAATTTCTTAAAGAATTGCAAAAACATGCATGAGAAAGAACGGCGTTAAAAAAACTTCGATAAACAAAAAAAAAGAATGTGGGTCTTTTCTTTTATTACATTTCAAAACATAGACTGTTAGTTTTGAGTAACTAATTGAACTAACTTAACTTGGCTTTCAATTTTCTTCTTTTTTCTTTTATAAATTTCGATTTTTTAAAATAATCAAGCTTGGGTCTGCGCGAGCACCCAGGGCACCCCCCCCCCCCCCCCTGGCTACGCGCATGTGTTTATGTACACAATTTTAATAATTCTAGACAATCAGGTAGTGATTGCAAAATTGATTGACAAAATCTCTTTTTAGCTCACAGGCTATCATAGCCTGAGAGCTTATGTGACCGCCCGTTCTGTATGTATGTACGTTCGTTCGTTCGTACATGCGTAACGCGATAACTCATGATAAAAATATCCGATCCACTTGAAATTTTGCATGTAGGTTTATCTTGATAAGGCGCTTCCCTGATTAGTTTTTAGAGTTCATTCGGTATGTATAAGAGGGGGGACGGGGGGCTCATGCCCCATCCCTTAATTCATATAAATAGGTTTTTCATGCAGAATTAACAGTTTTCGCTCAAAAATTAGATATAGGACCATTCTGATGAGGCGATTCCGTGACTGTTATTAGGTGTTCATTGAATAAGTATAAACAGGGGGAACGGGGGTTCTAATGCCCCTCCCCTTAATTTATATAAATGGGTTTTTCATGCAGAATTGTCATATTTCGTTCAAATCTCTGAATAGTTTTGGAAGTTTAATGGTTAAGTATAAAAGAGGGGGATAACTCCACTTAAATTATGTAAATGGATTTTTATTAAGAATTATCCGATTTGCTCTGAATTTTGGATATAGATTTTTTATATGATGAAGCATGTCCTTGATAGTTTAGGGGGTTCAATGATTATGTATAAAAAGGGGGAAAGGGGAGAGCTGCTTCCCCTTTAATTTTTTTTCGAACGGCATTAAAACTTGAAAATGTAAGGCTGTAATGTACAATTAGTATGCGTAGCCTGTGAGCTCAACGCCATCAGTTTAACTGGGCAATATTCTTTTTATTAAATACAAAAACCAAGTTGATAAAATAAAAAAAGCATAAAAAGTGTTTAAAAGAAAAATGAAAAAATGTAATGAAAAAGAAAAGAATACAGCTCTAAATTCCATCTAAATATAGACGAATTTTTAATAAGCGGAAATTCAAATTTGGAGATAAAGAAGATTAATACGATACTTAAAGAACTTTGAACGCTGATAAATGGATATCTGTAATACGAAATACGAAGGCCATGCACCTTCTGCGAACATAAAAAAGAAAAATGGTATGCCCTACATAGATCATGATTTTTTAACCATATTTATTTATTTATTTATTGAATTAATGAATAAATATATCCTTATAAACAAAAATAAAGACTGAAAAAGACTAATTTTTGGAATTTTTTTGTAACCAAGTGTGAAGTTTTAAATACTTATAACAATAATAATAAAAATCTCGTTTTTATACTTTTTACAGAGTGCACAAAAGAATTCGATACTACGTTATCAATTGTGGAGCTTAATTATTTGTAATGCATTTTAACGCTATTATACTCTCTTAAAATCAACGCAAATCGTATATGATTTGGTGTTAACTAAACAATATTTATGCTCCTAAAATACCTAAAAAATTAGGAATTTTTATGTTCCCTATAAACATGTTGTACGTAAGCTTTTATACTTCTTTTACAGAGTGACGCAAAATAAATTGGATACATTTATTTAGGACGGTTCTCACAAAAATATTTTTCCTTGTTCAACATCGCAAAACTTTCTGAAAAATCCATGGTCAGTGTTGTAATCGTAAAAAGAAAAAAAAAAAAAATCAGAAAGTATACGCTAGTGTCATGAACATTCATGGATACAATATACTAGAGGTCACCACGGGCCCACGCTTGGCCCGTGGCCCGTACCCGGCCCGGCCCGGGCCGGCAGATTTAGAATAGTTTTTTCAACGGGCCGGGCCGGCAAAAAAATTGAACGGGACAGACGGGCCGATAAAAAAACTTTCGGGCCTGCAGGCCCGTTCTGAAGATTTAAGCAAAAACGATAAAATATGAGCTATTTCCAACGAAAATGGTTTTAACAAGAATAAGTATAAATGTGCGTCACGAGCCATACTAGTTTGATAGCATCAATATAAAAATGTACAGTGTAGAGATTGGCATCGGAGAGTTACATTGTGTGTAACCCGCTTTAATATTTTCTTAGCTGACTGATGCCAGGCCGAGATCAAGCTTGCATTATTTTTCTACATATAAAGAGGCCGGACTGGAACTAGACTTAATTGTTCTCAAGATCTGTAGGGCAGAAAACATGATTTGTAAAATTATTAACAGCGATAAAGAACTTATGTTAGCTTAATCTTTGTATGTATACTTCTTGATGGTTTTTAAATTAATTTCTCAATAATGCAAAAGTTTGACACATTTTCTGATTAATTTTAAATTGTAAAAGAATAAAGGTGATAAGCCTAACTATTGAAGGGATTTGGAATCGAATAGCGTTTTTCATTTTTGGTAAATAAAATACTTGTATAACCTTGTTGAGATATAATTGTTTCTCAAATGATTACATGTTTTTCTCCTTTCCCATGTTATCGCTTCCGGAAACTCTATTCTAGACGCTAATTATGACAGTATTTTATTTGCTTGCAGTATTCTTAAATTGTTTGCTTCAAAAAATGGATAACGCCATTCGATTATATAGTTTCTGAATAAAGATACCTGCTAATCTTATGCGTTTCTGAAAAAAAAAAATGAATTTAGAAATGTATCAGAAAGGAGCTTTTTTAAATTTAAGAATGAATTTTGATTTAAAATCTTTAATAAAATGATATAGAAATATTTTTATACATCTTCTTTTATTAAACAGCTTTAAAAGTAACGATGTTTTTAGCTTACTTTCTTTTTTCTTTTATTCTAAGCCATATTAATTTTTTAATGAATCTTTATTCGAATGTTGAAAGCCTAACAATCTAAGTAATCGTTAATGTTGTTAATATATATTTCCTGTAAAATATACTGTAAAATCATTCCATAGATATGTTATGCAGTATTCTTTAAAGGAATCTTAATCATATGATAAACATTTGAATTTTTTAGAAATCGTAGAAATTGTAACGGGCCAAAACGGGCCGGGCCCGGGCCTGGAAATTCCGGCCCGTGCAGACCTCTACAGTATACGCTAGTGCTTTATTTCTGAAACGGAAGATGTACAGAGCTTCTCTAAAAAATCCAGAATCTAAATGGCGTATATCTTACCTCAGTGTACCCTCCACTACGTCTCTGTTCATGGTCTCATTTTTAAATATATAATGGAATTGGTAGCTAATTTTTGGTTATTTGGAGTTGAATAGCTTCTTTCTTTTCTTGTTAATTGTATTATATCATCAGTTATAAACAATTGTTTTCTCACATCTACTTGGGTTGTCACTTTCAGAAATTAGGCTCATTTTTTCTTCTTTTTTATGGCGGAAGGGAAAACGTTTTTCAATTTCAGATTTTCTGAATAATAACTTCTGTCAAATTTATGCATTTACAAATTAAAACGAATTTCAAGCACGCTGAATTTTTAGCCTTCTGTTTAAAGAGAGTAGATGCATGTTTTCAGTATATATATATTTTTTCTGGTATGTCTGTTATTTGACTGGGTTCCATTAAATATTAGATATTTTCCAAAAGTTGCTAAATGACCACCAAAATTGGTGATATTTTGTCAAATGTCATTAAACTGCTTTAGGGTAAGATAGTTGTGGGGCTACCAGTAAAAAAGTATACAGTAAAAAAGCTGTTGAATACAGAACCTACCTAATAACAGAATTTTTTTACAATATCTCGATTTGCGCAGGATGTCCCAATTTTCAGGGGCTACAACACCTGTCCCGCATAACTACAGCGAGGGGCACTAAAAGTTCCAATTTTTCACGATGAATAAGTCATTTTTTTTTTTTTTTAGTACAATGCTATAGTAACATCTATTGAACACACAAACTATCTATAACACCATTGCAGTCCCTTTCAAAAGAATGCCTTACAAATATACCTGCCTAGACGGAAACCTGCATGATGAAACGATATTGTGTGTGGTTTCTAGCAATTCTGCTTTTATAAATTTTATTGTATTTCATTCAGCAAACCCTGTGTAAACTGAACAACTTGTTTCAATTGAATTTTTGTTTTAAAGAAAAAGAAATCCTGCCGATTAATATACAATTATATCTGCAAAATTAGAATTTTGTTTCATTCCACAGTGATTCCACTTTGACAGGTTTTAATCTATAAGATTGTTGTGTTTATTTAGTATAATAATATCTTATGAGGTAGAATCTCTAGTTAGAGGAAAAAATTCTGTTTTAAGCATTTTTTTTTTTTTTTTTTTTTTTTCTTTTTCTTAGCAGGCATAATTTTATGGCATTCCTATCGTACACTGCAAAAAAGAAAAGAAAAAAAAGTTGCATAGGCTCCGTTTTGGAACGGCAACTAGTTGCCTTTTCTGAAACGAATAGATTCATTTTGAGAATGATACTTTTTAATTTAATAATGACAAAAGCTGAAAATACGGATAGTAGCGGAAACATTTCCGATCGTTTTTGAGATGAATAATTATTTAAAAATAGTTACGTATTCAAACCGGAATAAAATGAAACCTGAAATTTCTTTTCAGAAATTAAACTTTTCGTTTCAGATGTGAAACGTTCCTAAATTTATTTACAGTGTAGAACAATGCCATTTTTAGGTTTATTACAGGATTTTTCGTTACAGACAGGTTCCTTTGTTATAGGGTTTATTGTATTTTAATGTCCCGATTTAGAAGCCATTGTTCAGCTTTTTTTTCCTGCCCCACTTTTTGAATACTGTATCTGGCAACACTGCTAGTAATACCACCTTCTTCATATACAATTTTAAAATAACTACAGATTCACGAAAAATTTTAATTTTAAATTAATCCTTTAGCAACATAATCTCAGTTTCTCTTTCGATGTCGCAATCAAAACCTTGTCCCTAAAGGAGACTTTTTTTTTTCATTTTTATCGATAACTGTGATCAGATGTGAGCGAAATGCAAGATAATATCTGTTTAGACTTTAAAACTAGTTTCATCCGCATTTATGCCAAAAGAAACGAGGCCGAGAATACCGAATACAGAGTGATGGTCTCTTGAATGAAACCATTAATCGTTAGTAACATTTATACTTTGTTGAAAGACAATAGCTTGAGATCGAGAGGCTGAACATGCTCCAAGGAAATTTTGTTTCTACCGTTTAGACCACCCTACTTGAGGCAAGAAAGGGAACAAGGACAATTCCAGATAGGCAGCCTGAAAGCAGTGACGTATCAATTAAAAAATATGAGGTGGCTTTAAGTATTTATTTTAAAATAAATCAAATATTTAGGGTTATCAGCAGCCAATAAATACACAGGGTGATTTTTCACACATTTTTGAAGCAATTTTCTTTATGATGAAAAAAAAAATTCTATATGGGGCTGTGTAAATATAATGTTATCATTTTAGCGGGGAGGGGGAATCTAGCACATGATATAGTAGGATATCTCTTGGGGGAGGGGGGTTGTCTTTTGATATCGATATCATTTTTGATCCAACCAAAATTTTCTTTTTTTTTTTAAATCTGTAACATGGTTTTTGTTTCAAAATAATATGCTATCTTTTCACAGTATTATCTATATTTATGAAAGTACAAAGTTATTATTAAAATTATTAAATTATTATAAAATTATCTAATTCGGAAATATGGAAATATGGAATACATCAACCCTTGACTTTTCCATTCTCCTGTCATATGTGCACGCATATATAATTATAAGCTATTATAATATACTTTTAAAAGTAACTGTTTCTTTAAAGTGTTATTTAATGATATAATGATATTTTAGTGACTTCTCTTCATTTAAATCAATAAAGCATGCTAAAAATGTTGACCAGTTTTTAACAGTACATATAAAGTAAAAGCATCTATAGTGGGCCACTGATTTTTAAAGTTTCAAAACAAATCCAAAATGCATTTCTGAAAAACAACTGAAATAAATTTCTATTAAATACCTTTAAATGTTCCATGAACTGTTTGTAATAACTGTTTTCTTTCAGATGATACATTTGTTTATTTTCTAGCTGTCTTCAAGAGCAGATCTTTTTGACAACTTCTTAGAGATTTCATTAAGAGATGAATTTTTATCTAAAGTATTGCTTCTTTACTATTATGTTTTATTTTGAATTAAAAAGCATTTGAATACTCTATTATACTCAGTGTTCTCGCTGCCGCTCGCCTTTGCGCCAAATCGCGACAAAAGGCTTCAACCAACGAGTAAATAAACAATCAGATTCGTCAAATTGCGAGTGCTCAATTCTGCTTTTTTTGTGCGTGGCTACAGTTGACATAATTATTCACATTTCTGTACGACTGATGTCGCTTTTCATCTTCAATCGTACTGTGCCCAGGGATGTAGTGGAGGATATACGGGGGTATACGCCGTATACCTTCTGGATTTTTTAAAGGAACATCGTGAACCCTCTGATTCTCAAGAAAGCTATAGTATATACACTCTAGGGTATACTCTCGGCTTTGAGCGTATATCCTCTATTATTTTTACGACTACACTCCTGACTGTGCCATTTACATTACTCTATTTATAAAGATATTGACTCAATACCAATTTAGGTTAGCAACAGCGGAAGACACAGAAAGGATTATACGATAAGTATTTGTCTGTTGTCAGTTTATCACTATCTAATATGCATCGGTAAAATCGAAAACAAAATCACTCTCGTCAATCGCCAAATCGAGAAAAATCTTGGTGAAATAAGGCGTTGAATTTACCATTTACCTTGTTGTTTATTATAACTGTATGCACCATTTTATTGGTCAATCTGTATTTTTTTTTCTATCGGTTACAGATGAAATCTCGTAGCAATTTTTAATGTAAATTTTCATAACGATAAATTAAAGATTGCTGTTTTGAATTTTTGTTTCGACCGCTAAAAGAATGCGTGGAATATTTACACATTAAAGGAAACATTTAAAATGTAAATGATAAAAACTTATGTTATTTTAGAACACATTGGGAAAGAAAAATAAAAGGGGGGGGGAATACATTAAAGGGTTAAAGATAGATTTTTTAGTGTTCCATGCCAAATCTACTTTGCTAATTTTTTTTTTTTTTTTTTTTTTTTTTCATTTTGTTACTGTTTTTATTTTTTATTTGCCAAATTTCTAATGTTGATCAAAAACCAGTGAGAACCCGGATTATACTATAAACAGTTTTTTGTATAAGTCGAAAACTTAAAAATTCGTGCTTCAGAAATTTACTAGGCTCATTACTGGAGCATTGAAGAAATTAACATTTTTTATTCTTCATATTTACCGAAGAATATATTTCAAATCTTTGAATGTTTATTCTGAAACACGAAGGTTAGAACTAGGCTAAAAAAATAGGTCCTTTGGAATTTTTGTGCTTATATGTATTTGTAGCACTTAAAATATTATTTAAGTGCTAGTGAGTTCCAAAGTTTGGAACTCACTAGCACTTAAATAATATTTAGAGAAATGTCCTTAAACCTTAACCCACTAGTGTTACGTTTACCTTAGATTACTGTTTAGCTCACAGGCTACAAAAGCCTGAGAGCTTCTGTGTTCACACATTCTATATGTACGTACGTACATATGTAACGCGATAACTCACGATAAAAATATCCGATTTGCTTCAAATTTTGGATATAAGTTTATTCTGACAAGGTGCTTCCCTGATTAGTTTTGGGAATTCATTGGATAAGTATAAAGGGGGAACGAAGAGCTAATCCCTCCCCTTAATTTAGATAAATGGGGGTTTTATGCAGAATTAGCGGATTTCATTCAAATTTTAGATGTAGGTTCATCATTTAGGTTTAGGTTCACATTAGGTATAGGTTCATAGGTTATCAAAGGTAGTGATAAGACGTTTCGCTGATTAATTTTGGGATTCTTTTATTAAGAATAAAGGAGGGAACAGGCGATTACTCACCCCTTTAATTAGAAAAAAGGATTTTTATCCAGAATTATCTGATTTGCTTCAAACTTTTGATATAGGTTCTTTCTGGTAAGGCGAATCCCTGAATAGTTTTGGGGGTTTAATGATTAAGTATATAGGGGGAAATGGGGCAGCCATCCCCCTTTAATTTGTTTTTTGAGGTGCATTATTTCTTGACAAAATAAAGCTGTAATATACAATTATTGTGGATAGCCCATGAACTCAATGCCATCAGTTTAACTATGCAATGTTCTTTTTATTACATCTCTTTATTAGAATTTGTTTTACAGTTCAATGTTTAATATTTCTGAAATATTAAAATTAAAATAAAATTTAAAAATTGAGAAAACTAGCATGACTAATGTTGATTTAAAAAAAAATGGCATTAAGAATTTGCTTTAGGGATTACAGTAAAGTGATTTTTGATTTGTGTAATCATTTTTTTTTTTTTTTAATTATTGTGATTGCTTGAAATTGACGTGGTTTTTGTGGTTTCATTCCTTACATACTATGATCAAGGGCTTTGATAGAGCATTATGTCATAATTTTAATGGCCTTGTACTCCAAGATCTATTTCTACAATAGATTATCGTCCATGTTAGATAGATCAAACATGATATTTTTTTCCCCCAAGATGAATTAAGATCTTTGAACTGTAACCCAGAGCCTGATTAGGATTGTGTGGAGCCCAAGGCCTGAAAGCTTTTCAGGATCCCTTTTAACCAAAATGCAGTAAAACCTTTTAATAGAGCGCGGAATTAGTCCGCTATTTGGAGATGTCCCTCTTGAGAGGTAAACATACTTAGATTTATCGATGTTAGAGATCGAAAAAGTAAAAAGTGCCCGCTATTCGGGAGCGTCCGTTACCGAGATTTTACTGCATACAGTAAAAACATCGCTAATTACTATAGAAGTTAGCGATGTTTTTCGATGGTATTCAGAAAATTCGATGGTATTCAGAAAATGGTGATTTTAGAAAATCACCATTTTATAAAAATGTTCATGAGAAACCCAGGTTAACTTAAGTTCTCTTTTGCTGTCTGGTGCTGCAATACCTTGAATATTTCGCAACCAAGTATTTCTTTAAAAAATATTTCATAATTTTTTTTTTTTTTTTTTTTTTTTTTTTTTTTTTGTTTACAGCATTTATAAATTATTTTTATCATAAAATTATTTTTTATTATATAATTATATATAATATATACTTTTAAGAATAATTATAAGAATATTTGCTTCAAAATCAAAACGAAACTAAGCATGCCATCTCAGCTGTTATATTTTGAGACTAAGAACACTCAGAAAAGTTCAAACATCATTCAAATTATTTGGATTTTAGATCTACAATTTGGAGTCATGTTTCACAACCGTATGGACCACTGAAAAATTTACTTAAAAAATATTTGATTTTTTTGTCGTTTTTAGGGCACTGTGTAGCCTTCCTTAATAATAGAGTGATGATAGTGTTGAAAATCTATGCATTTTGCATGATTTTTCTTTTTCTTTCTTGTAATGGAACTATTCGAACGATAGTACAAAAGAGTATAATACATTTAATAATAGCGTGATAATGTTGAAAATGATGAAAATCTATGCATTTTGCATGATTTTTCTTTTTTTCTCTTTTGCAATAGAACTATTCAAGCAATGATGCAATATATATATACATACATATACAATTAATAATAATGTGATAGTGTTGAAAATCATTTCAAAATCTACGCATTTTGCATGATTTTTCTTTCTTTTTTTCGGTTCAGCAATAAAATATGAATGCACTGTGTAAATTTAATTATAGCTTTAAATGTATGTGAAAATATAAAAGATAAAAAAAGGAAAAAAGAAAAAAAACTGTTGTAGACTTTTTAAAATGCAAACGTTGTATAATTTAAGCGAAAAAAAAAATCTATTCGCATAAAACACTTTCGCATAAAACGGAGATTTTTTGGATTTAAGATTAAAATCTGTAAAAACTGTCTAATTTTCATTCTTTCTTGCAATGGAAGTAATTCAAATACAAATACATATAATTCAAATAGTACAAAATAATATAATATATTTAATAATAGTATGATAGCGTTGAAAAGCATTAAAAAATCTATGCATTTTACATGATTTTTCTTTTTTTTCTGAAAGAAAATATGAATTCACTGTGTAAATTTAATTATAGCACCAAATGCACTGTAGAAATATATATAAGTATATATATATATATATATATATATGTGGGTATAAAGGATGAAGTATTAAGCAATAAAAGATAATATACTCAATGATTTAATGAACGTGATATCCAAAATGAGACTCGTGTGATGATGCGTGAAAAGAACGAGGTGTTCTATAGATTTCAGCAATGGCGAGTTTGATGGATTTTTAATCGAAAGCTCAGGGAAGCTTATTTATAATGAATATTATTCAGTTCTACTGTTATTTTTGAATGCTACGTACATATTTTATGTCTATTAAACCTTTTTATTTTTTCAAGAATGTTACTTTTGCTTAAATCATAAGCTAATCACTCAATATCCCACAAGTTTTGGGGGTTCGTTGCCGGGATTTGAACGATTTCGCTGATTTATATTTGAATTTGAATTTCACGATGAAAGCTATTTTGTACTAAGAAGATCTAAGTCTAAGAAGAATGTTTTGTTTTTAAACTAAAACGTATTATAAAAAAAAGGAACTGTTTGTTATATGTGTAATTATTAGAAATTATCCGTAATCAAGCCTGCAAGATAGTGCACTATATTGTTTTGTTGAAGTGTAAACAAAAATTATAATGTCTGTTCTGAATAAAGCTAGAAAGGCGGACTTGTTAACATTGTGTGATGATCTAGGTATAGTTGTGCCTCAGAGTCCAAGAATCATTGATTTGATAAAGTTGGTGACGGAATCGAAGGATTATGAGGAAAATTTTGTAAAAGTTCGACTTGAAGTCATTGCCGCGGAGAGAATAGAAAAAGAAGAAAGAAGACTAGAAGCAGAAAAAGAAGAAAAAAGACTAGAAGCAGAAAAAGAAGAAAGACGGTTACGGTTAGAGGAAAAGAAGATGGAGATGGAGTACGAATTACGAAAAATTGAACTTCAAGGAAATATGACAAATACAAGTGACGGTTCGGCTGTAACTGGTTCAGGTAAGCAACCAGATTTGTCTAAATTAATGTCACACTTTGATGGGAAGGGTGATATTAGTATCTATTTAGCTCTATTCGAGAGACAGATTTCTAGGATGAATATAACAAAAGAGAATTGGGTCATGCACTTATTAAGTTTAATGCCGCTAGAAATTGCTAATGTTATAACTAGAGAACCAGAAACATTAACAAATAACTACGATTATGTAAAAAACTTGCTGCTCAAAAGATTCAAATTGACGCCAGAAGAGTTTAGGCAAAAATTATAATGTCGCATAAGAAAGAAAACTCAGCCACTTGGCACGATCTACACTCTAAAACTGGGAGGAGTGAAAAGCTCACTTTTTGTAGTAGTGATTTGCATTTTCACTCTTTTTAGAGTGAACTTTATACAAATACACTCTTTAAAGAGTGGAATTTCCGACTCCCTAAAAAGGAGTGAAATATCTCACTCCGTTGTCGAGAGTGAAATATCTCACTCCATGGTCGAGAGTGAAAAATCTCATTCCGTTAACGAGAGTGAAAGCCCGGCATTATACACTTGAAAAAAATCCCCGCTCAACTTTGAACCAATATATGGAGTAAAACAATGAAAAGTACCAAAATATGTCAATTCTTACTTTTCAAAAATTACATTTTATAATATAACCTATAAAATTACGCTTATTTGCTATTAAAACGCACTCGTTTTCAAAAATGAGTGTCACTCCTTCGATAGAGTCAACGGCCACTCTTAAAAAGTGACTTAGATATGTATTACGCATCAGCCAATCAGAAATCGTCTTCTCAGTTGTGATGATAAAAATGTTTCCGCCATTTTATCGTGTCCGTTATGTGTCCCACTTTCGTTTCCTCGGTCTACATATGTGGATCTTTAATTTGTATTATTAATACTGAAAAGTAGTTTAAATTTCGATCTTGGAATGATATGCTCCGATATCTTATGATTCAAAATAATCCACATAGATTAAGTTTCTTGATCTGGAGTCAAAATGGAGAACAAATAATTCAATAAAAAGCAATAATACTCCATTAATACTCAGTGACGAAGATGTTGCACTGCGCATATCTTATTTATCAAACAAAGGATTATTATTCATCAAACAACGGATAGTAATTTAACATAAAAAACCGGTAAGTCAATTTTAATTTCAACTTTTTATTTTCCGAATGTAACTTCTAAATGTTGAGTTAAAGTTTTACTTTAACAGGAAGCTGTGTGCTTCTACTATCTTTATGTGCGTGGAGGAAAAAAAAATCGCTGACGCAAAGATTTGTGTTATTCCTTGATGTTTACAGATGAACGGCTTTAGTAATTTTAAAAGTTTGCAGTATGACTTAAATTAGATGAAATTTATTTATTAGAGATAAATAACTCATTAAAATTGTTTTTCCAATAGTAAGAATAATACATATGTAGTCATTTCTTGTATTTTATATTTTCTTTATTTTTCTTTTTCGTACATGAGTATACTTTTATAAAACTTTAACTCACATTTATAGAATACTATAGGGTAGATGTAACAGTAATGTACACACCTGAATGTTTTTGGTTTATAAAAAAAATAATAATAATAACTAATAAAAATTTAGCTTTTATTATTTTTTTCGTAACTCGCCCTTGCATATTTTATAATTTAGCACTTTTGTTGACACTCTTAATTAAAACAATCAGGAAGCACAAAATAATGTTTTTAAGTTTTACTGTTTTTCATTGAAAATCGAGTTTTCATTGAAATTCATACTAAGAGCTGGCTTCATTTAATAAATTTATATATTCCTTATTTTATTGCAAAATTTGCAATTTTTTGTTTTTGTAGTTGAAGAAAGCTTTGAATTTTATGTATTTAATGTTGTTTATAAAATTTCATTAATTTTTAAGGTTTTGAGAGGAGTGTCCATTACTGGAATACTTAAATGGTGATTTTCCAGTAACGTATACTTCATATAGGCGCTGTTAAAAAAGCAATTACAGTAATGTTTATAGTGCATAAAATATTTTGATTTAATTAAAAACTTAAGTAATCAATTTTAATTTTTAAATTGCACTTACCAAAATGTAATGACACCAAAATTTTTATAAATAGTTGTTTTTAAGTTATATTAATGTGATTTATAAAATTTCAATATCTTCTTCATTTTATTATTATTTTTTTTAATGAATCTAACGATGTTTTGCCTATTTTATAATCTGGCAATCAAACCGCTCATGAAGCCGAAAAAAATGTTTAAGGGCACAGTCAAAGAGGGGCTTCTAGGGCTTAATCGTTCACCATTTAAATAAAAACACTAAGTTACAGAAGTCGTCAAAAACACATTTTCTGTTAAATATTTGTTTTTTACTTTTTCAATTTTGTCTGCAGATATTTTTTTTAAATAACACTCTCATTTTTGGTACCGGTTTTGAAAGTAAAAGAAACCTTATAAAAATATCTGCGACCGAAATCGAAAAAGTAAAAAAAGATGCGATATAGAGACGAACTTCAGCTATTCAATGTAAAATAAATAAATAAATAAAATGTCAAAATGTAAACGAGATATTGGAAAAATCTCTCCCCATAGGATTAGCATTAACTGTGAGTGTCTTCGCCGGCAGGTGCTACATGCACATCTACTCTATATACGGGAATAAAAAATTGAAATTAAATATGACTTACCATGTCATTTTATAAATACGGCTTGTATTAATATATACTATTTTTCAGAAATAAGATTTTAATTACACATAAAAAAAACATAGATAACGTGCATTATGGATTTATTTAAATATGTAAAACTTAATGGGTATATCTGAAAAAATATATATATGTTTAATACTTTAAAACTGTTTAATAACTTGTGCTTATGGGCATTTTAAAACTATCATATATTTATGGGACTACCAATGAAAGCAAATACAAGGAGAAAGATTGGAATAAAATAGTTTATTTCTATCAATAATCTAATTCGTGTGTAACTTTAATTACGTTTTCCCTTAAAAAGTTCAATTAATATTACATACTTTGAATTAAATAAATATTGTCAATAAAGTATTTTATTCCAATCTTTACCACGTTTGTATTTATTTTCATTGTATGTTCTAAAAGACACGATTCTTTTAAAATGCCCATAATAGCAATAAAAAAGTTAATTCATTCCCCCCCCCCCCAAAAAAAGAGCATTCACTCCTATGAAAAAGTGACTACTGACTACTCACTCCTACTAGGAGTGAAAAAACGCACTCCTTTAGCAAAAGTGAATAGTCACTCCTCAGAAATAGTGATTATTGACCCCTGTGTAGAGTGAATATTCACTTCTTAGGAGTGAGTATTCACTCTTTCAAAGAGTCAATGATTCCACTTTTGCCCAAAGTGAATAGTCACTCTAAAGAGGTTCGGCATATTTTGAGTCTGCGATAGAGTGAGTATTCACTATTCTGGAGTGACTATTCACTCCTTTTTATTTAGAGTGTAGCATTTGAGTTGAGGAATTATTTAGAAGAATGGATTACCGGTCTTGATGTATCCAATTTTGAAGATTTAAAAGAATTAATATTAGTAGATCAAATCAAGAGAAGGTTACCGATAGAAATGAAAGAACATTTTATCGATGATCGTCCCAAAATTAAAAATGTTGATGTATTAGTTTGTAAACTAGATGATTATGAAGCAGCAAGGCGTAATGTTAAAACCATGAATAGAAACCCACACCACTTTGAAGATAGGAAGTCAAAAATGCGCGAAAATAACAATTCAAAACCGTGGTTACCATCTCAGCGTTATGATACTTTAAGAAAACAACAATTTACAGATAATACAGATAATAGAAATGAATATTTTAATTTAAATGAAAGAAACAGGGCACAAATTATGTGTTTCAAAAGTAATCGTCTTGGCCACGTAATATCGCAGTGTAATAATGGGAATAATAAACAAATAAAAAATGACAGCCAAAATCGGAGCCAAAACCCGCGATTATCCAACCACAAAGAGATGAATTCCGCAATAATCAAGCAAACCAACAGCGCCAAACCAGATTACATGAAAAATATTGATATTAACGGCGAAAAGACACAGATCTTCTTCGACACTGGAAGTGATATCAGTTTGGTGAGTTACGAATATTATACGAAAATAGGCTCGCCAAGATTATTTTCAAATAATATCTCTTTGTCCGGCATAAATAAAATAGTTGTTTATCCAAAAGGATACTTCCCATATGAATTTAATATTGATGGTTTTCTAATCAGAACAAATTTGTACGTGCTAGAATCTCTTGAATATGATATGTTATTGGGATATGATGTTATTAGCAAATTAAATTTGGCGATAGACGAGAGCGGAATTAGGATCGTTGGCAAATGCAACAACATTCAAGTAGGTTACACTGAAATTCAGAAGAACTCTGACATAAAATTGAATCATGTTTACAGAAATAGTAATGAGAAGAAAACGTCTACGTTAGATAATTCACGTGATGCAAATATTATAGTTGCAAATGAGAATAATGCAGGAGGTAATCACTTGATTAATTTCGCGAGAGTCATAGAAGAAAATGAAATTGATTTGAATTAAGTGAGAAATTTGAAAATTAGAAAAGAAATAAATGAGAAAGAAGAAAATTTAATTAGTAAGAAAATATTGAATGAAAGAAACGAGACATCACAAACAGGACGAATGAATGACCTAAAAGAAAAACGCAATTTATGTGCACGCGCCAATGAAAATAAAAATGAAACGAGGAAAATTGAAAAATATTATAAATGGAAAAACACGAGGGAAGAAAATAATATTGAAGGAATTAATGCAAATAAACAGAAATTTATCAGAAATTACAAGAAGCGTGATTACAATGATAAAGATGAAGAAAAGAAATATTATTCGAGTAATAATTTTAATAGAAAACGTCACACATATGAAAATTGGAGAAACAGCAAACAGAAATATTTAGAGCTACAGCAAACAGAAAGAAAATATGAAATTTTTGAAAAAGAAAGGACTGAACCGTGTGAAAAGGATACTATTAAATTTAAAGGCAAAAGAAGCATAAAAACAAATTTTAATGGTCCGCGTAGAAATCTATATTTTTGGAGTAATTGTAATTATAGAAAACAATTTAACATGATGAGAAAAGTACCTAACAGATACGAATTAAATGATCCCGATGTAATCCAAGAAACGCTGTATGGAACAGGACTAAAAAAGAGAAAATTCCATGGACCGAATAACAACATTATAGAAAAATCACATGATCATTATGATACAAAAAGACTTGGAGACCATGGTGGACAACAAGGTATCCACTATTGCAAAATACGTCAAGCCGTGGGGTAATGCATCTGCATAATGTTAGATGTTTTTGTTTTATGTTTACTTGTAACGATAGATGTTGTTGTTTTATATTTACCTATTTTATCTTGAATTTGTGTCTAAATTTTTATAAGCAGCTGGCGAGGTCGCCAGGAACGTCAGGATGACCGAAAATGTGGGTATAAAGGATGAAGTATTAAGCAATAAAAGATAATATACTCAATGATTTAATGAACGTGATATCCAAAATGAGACTCGTGTGATGATGCGTGAAAAGAACGAGGTGTTCTATAGATTTCAGCAATGGCGAGTTTGATGGATTTTTAATCGAAAGCTCAGGGAAGCTTATTTATAATGAATATTATTCAGTTCTACTGTTATTTTTGAATGCTACGTACATATTTTATGTCTATTAAACCTTTTTATCTTATCAAGAATATTAGTTTTACTTAAATCATAATTTAATCACTCAATATTCCCACATATATATATAGAACCATTAGATAATACTACAAATCAACATCAATTACTGAAAAAATTTGTTAATGCCAAACCATATCACACAGAGGAGCTGTCAGAATTAGAAATAAAGACTTTTGAAAAATGCAAACGTTGTATAATTTATGCAAAAAGAACCTATTTGCATAAGTACTTTGAAATGAAGATAAAATCTGTAAAAAATGTCTATATTTCTTTTTTCTTGAATGAAACTACAAATCAATAATACAAAAGAATATAATAAATTTAATAACTGTCTGATAGTGTTGAAAAGCATTCCAAAATCTATGCGTTTTGCAGGATTTTTCTTTTTCTTTATTTCTTTTCTCTCTCTCTCTCTCTCACTCTCTCTCTCTCTCTTTCTCTCTCTCTTTTTTTTTTTTCGTTCAGCAAGAAAATATGAATGCGCTGTGTAAATTTAATTATAGTTTCAAATGTGCTGTGTAAAATCTGCTGTAGACATTTAAATGCAAACGTCGAATAATTTAAACGAAAAAAAGCACTTTGGAACGAAGATTAAAATCTGTATAAGTTTCTTAGTTTTCTGTCTAAATTTCTTTCTTGTAATGGAAATGCAGCACATACGATAACTATAGATAAAATGAAGTTATAAGCATACTTCATCCAAATTTGAAAATCTGAAAGCAACGTAGCGTTAAATATCAATGTAATTCTTCTTGACATCGCGTTTCTTGAATGCTTTGTAATCACTGGCTTAGTTCCGAAAGTGAAAAGTTCAAGAAATCTGTCAACAATTGCAAATGCATGCTATGCTTTTCAATTCTCTTTATTCGAGGATTTCATTTTAGCAGCGCTGAAACTAAGGAGGGAGCAGAGGGGGCATGGGCCCCGGATGCCAGAACAAAAGGATACCAAATGACGATTTTTTAATTCGATTTTTTCACGTTTATGTTTAGCATGATATTATTAAAATCGTCCTGTCTGGGGTATGCCAAAACATAGAAGGATCTAAGAATGATATGGCATAGGAAGCCTGTATAAAAGGAATTTTTTTTAATTCTGTTTTCAAAATAATAATGAATCAATATTTGACGAAGCAAATTATATAGTTCAGTATTATATATTTTATGGTTACATATGTTAAATTTTAAAATAAGTCGGTTATTAGAAAACTAGTAAAATTCTCTTTGTAAATATACTTTACGGAGGAGGGGGCCAAAATTCATGTTTGCCCCGGGTGTTAAAAAAAGGCTAATTTTGGCACTGCATTTTAGTTGTATTTCAACATATGACTAAAAACGATAGCTATAACTACGGTATCTATACGATACCTGTACGATACCTTTAATGATAAACGATAACTATAGATAAAATGAATTGTAAACATATTTCTTTCAAATTTTGAAAGACTGAAAGGGGCCGAAACTAGCCTTTTTTTGCACTCGGAGCAAACATGGGTTTTGCCCCCTCCCCCCACCCGCCTCCCTCTTCTTCTCTGCAAAGAATATTCACAAAAATAATAGCCGACTTATTTTAAAATTTAAAGTATGTAATCATAAAATATGTGATACTGAATTAAGTAATCTGCTTTGTCAAATATTGATTCATTAAAACCTCGAAAACAGACTTGAAAAATTCTACTTTATAGAGGATTCTTATGCAATATCATCCTTAGATTATTTTATGCTTCCACAGACAAGACGATTTTAACAATATCGTGCTGAACACAAAGCTGAGAAAAATCGCGATAATTTTTTTTCTTTTGGCGCCCCTGCGTTCTGATGCCCGGAGCGCATGCCCCCTCTGCCCCTCCCCTTTAGTTTCGGCCCTGGTTACAAAATGTTAAATATCAGTATAATAAGAGGCCCAATTAAGATTGTAGAGGGCCTAAAGTCCAGCACTTTTTCGGGGTGCCCTCACACCAAAATATTACCCACATTCCCCCACCCCCCTACCCCCCGAGAATATTGGAAAGGTATCATTAGATTATCATACGGATGCCAAGTTAATCAAAATCAACTTCAGTTTTTGAGAAAATAATTGCAGAAAATGTTATATTAAGAAATTTTTTCTAAATCGTTTTATTAAAAAGACTACGGCCTAGCTGGCCTGTGCAGGAATCAGGCCCTGGGTATATTTCTACATTCTACTTAATATCGAATTCCTTAAATGCTTTGTAATCACTGGCGAGAAGAAATCTGTCAACAATTGCAAATTTGTGGTATGCTTTTTAATTGTCTTTGTTCGAGGATTTTTATTTTAGTTGTATTTTAGCCAATGCTTTAAAACGATAACTATAACTACTATATCTATACGATAATTATAACGATAAACGATTAGATAAAATGAAATTATAAATGTATTTCATTCCAATTTGAAAGTCTGAAAGTTACGAAGTGTTAAATTATAATTCTACTTAACACCCCGTTTCTCAAATGCTTTGTAATCATTGTCGAGCTTCAAAAGTGAAAAGTTACGAATTTTTCAAGAAATCTGTCAACAATTGGAAATTCATGCTATGCTTTTCAGTTTTCTTTGTTCGAGGATTTCATTTTTGTTATTTTGTTAGCCTATGATGCTTCACTGATTTAAGTTCTATAACTCGTGTCGTTTCCGTCTCGCTAGAGTGACTGACACTGAAAAAGTGCGAAACATGTTGATTTCCTTTCTTTTTTACTGTTGCCAAAAGAACATTAAATAAAGCAGTTCATTGACACTTTTTTAATATTTTCCAACATAGTTAACAAGTGTTTATGAATTCGGTTTGTCTGATTGTCTATCCGAAATCTTTTGTGTGTCCCTGTAAATACTAAATGCTTTCTACTATGCATGAATTAACGTGTAGTAAACCTCAACAATGTATATAAATTTCATAAAATAGGGTAAAAATAATTACATATGAAATAGTTTAATATAATTAAAACGCACCCTAAACAATATTCCCCTCCTATACCATAATGTAATAAAATACTTTTGTGTTGCCCTGTGTATTAATCAAAATATTCTTTGTACCACATGTTGTGCAAAATGTAAATTTTAGTATATATTTCACAGATGTATATGTATTGTATTATGTTCGAAAGAGTGTAACATCATTAAAATGCACTTGAAACTATTTTTCCCATTGACCATGTAACGGTATAATTTTGATTGTCCCTGTAACTAAATCTGATTTTCATAAAATTTGAAATGACTCGACAAAATTATGCAACAATTTTAAATTTCAAATGATTGAGTTGGGTAGTTTTTGCTCTGTTATATCCTGACGGACTGAATGACGACTATAGGTGAACGTAGTTATATAGAACGTATTTACATAATTACGAACGCACCTAAGAACATCAGTGGTTCGATGGCGTGCTTTATAACAATCTTGAAAACTTGTACGTCATAATGACGTCATACTTAATACAATTGCAGAAATTACTGAAATATGAATATCTGAGGCTGTTATGTAATGAAATTAAACGGCTGCAAACTTTTGCTGCGATAAAATATCATAAAGCAAATAGTAATCCGATAACTATCTCTCTCTTTGATTTTGTTTGTAAATCGATTTGGAGAATACTTGGATTCAGAAGTTACTGTCAAGATAAAAGTCCATCTATGAAGAAATAACGTATCAACTGATGTTTAATCTGACAAGTGATTTAAATAATCTTAGAAGAAAACATCACATAGGCAATACAAGATATTTTTAAAAAGTTTAAATGCGCTTTAATTTTTTACCTATAAGAGGCTGTCCATAAATGATGTCACATCTTTTTTCAATATTTTTACGCCCATTACAAAATGTCACACCTCACCATACTTCCCCCCCCACCCCCACCCCCGACTTTTTCACATGTCACGCTTTATTACATAAACGATGTATAAATTTCCATCAAAAAATATATTTTTTTAATTGTAATTTACACATTATAACGACTATTTGAAAAATGATATTTTCAAAAACTAAAATTTTAGATTTATAAAAAAAATTCCATATTTAAAATAATAATAATAATAATAAAAGTGGCTCCCGTGGGTTTCTTTTTCTCACAACATGTTTACTTTTCCTTTATTAACAATGATTTTATACATTTCGATTTCCCATTGAAATAAAATTCGTTAATAATAAAAAAAAATTGAATTGTCTTTCGTTATAATAAAAAAATAAAATAAATTAACTATAGATGATGCAAAACATATTTCAGTTTTAAGACTTATAAAGATACGCTTTTACCTATACTAATAAAAGAACAAAACGCTCTGTGTGTGTGTGTGTGTCCGTGTGTCTGCGATGGTTAGCGAAACCTACGGCACGTACGAGGTTCGAAATTTTTTTGAGTGTAGCTCGAACTCTCTCCTGATGTACCTGATATTCAGAATTTCAAAATTCTAATTATTAACTGAGTAATTAATTAAAATCGAGAGGTCACTCTAAAAAAAAAAATAATAATATTTTTCCGAATTTTTTCCCTTTTGTTTGTTTACGGTTGGTTGGTTGTATAAAATTTTTGCAGAAGTATTTAAGAAAGCTGAGACAGAATTAAAGAAACCAATTTGAGATTTTGACATTTCAAAAGTAACTGTTTTTTTTCCAAAGACCTTTAAAATTCATAGACTGGCAAAATATAAGTTTAACTTAGGATTTTTGAACACAGCTGTTGTATACGCCAGATCGTTGGTATTTCGTACATTAGAATGTATGTGTGGTTAGCTATGTTGCAGTAAATATATATATACGTATATATATATATAAATGAGGCTTTTTTAGCAGTTTTTTAAATCATTGATTAAATTTGAATGCATTTTATATAATTTAAAATTTTATTATGACTTTAATTTATTTTTAAAACAAAAATGAAATGGCTGTTTGACGTTTGACGTACAATTTTTCGAATCGGCAGACGATTCATACACAATAATAAATTATCAAATATCAAAGTAAATTACATATCAAAAATAGTCACTAAAAGAATAGTAGCAAAACATAATGTTTAGGCGGGTGATTCTCAAAATAGGGGACAATTTCAAAAGTGAAATCTTAAAAAAATTACTGTTAGCAAAATTTCTGAAAAAAAATAGGTATTAGGTATACTTTACATGTAGTCAGCAGAGCTAAATATTTAAAAATTAACTTTAAAAAAATAATTAGTATTTTTGAGCCATGCTAATGACAAAACAAATGGCATGGAATAAATATATTAAGAAATTTTTATTTTCTTCCTGTTTAAATAATTTTTTCTATATTTATTAGCCTTCCTTTTCAGCTAATGGTTTCCATTTTTACATATATACATATAAGGAGAATAAAAACATTACCAAAGAGCAAACTTTGTTTACATGAGCCAACATTCTGACACTAACAATGTAAGAAGCTGTCTTAGTGATTTTCTGACAGATTTAATTCATATTTTAGGGATAATAAATGTAATACCTAAATTTATATGTAAAATTAAACTTTATAAAGGATACAATATAAGCACTGGTTACATTTATGCACATAGGAGTCTTTAGCATGGACAGAAAGACCATGCTAATGACACTGATATTTGTCCATGCTAATGACAAATTTTAATTTAAATAAGATTATGAGCCATAATATAATCACAATGCAAAAGTCCTTTCTGGGCCTTTTTAAAACACAAAAGTTCTATGCAAATAAGTAAAATAAAATTTTTAACTATAAAATAAACATGAAAATTATTATCCATTCTAATGACATACAATTGATGTACGCCCCTAATATTCAACTTCTATTCTTAAAATATAATACATGCTTCTATTTTCAGGCTGGGATAAAATGGCTACTTGTTGCCATGGAGAAACTTTATATTTTCAAACTATTGTCATATGTGAAAATGAAATTTTGATTAATAACCAGCTGTTATAGTATGATCTAGTTTTGAAAATAGAATATGGAGGACAAACTTTAATTCTTTTTTTATATACTATAATTTTATTTTTAAAAAGAAATTTATTGAATAAATCCTCTCCTTGATTAATTTAAAGAAAGAATAACATTTGTTTTATTTTATAAACATGATATTAACTCTTGAAAAATGCTAATATACACAAGGCACAGCTGCTGTGGACATCCATGCTAATGACATTTTGAACATTTATTCTGTTATTTTAATGTGTTTTTAACTAAAAAATGAGTAATTCTTGAGTGCAAATAATGCATAATATTAAGACAAACATATCTAAATATAAAAATATGACAGAAAACCTCTCAATTTTTTTTTGTATGCCGAAAGACATAAATTGTCCCCTATTTTGAGAATCACCCAGGCGTATTAACACATAACCCGATCCCAACCAGAAAAAAACAGACCATACTCCGATCAAGCAAGACAAAAATTCCATGAGCCGACCCGAACCTAAAAATTCCATTTGAAATATCTGACCCGATTTGGGATATCTGACCCCGAACCAAATCTGAAGCCCACAAAAATATTCAAATGAAGCATAACCCAATACGAACAAGGAAAAATAATGTTCGTGTATATGCAACCCGAAACGAACCTAAATATTTTCTTTGAAAAAACCCGAAAAATGACCAGAACGAAATCTGAAATCGATAAAAATATTCCAAAGAACTATAACCCGATAAGAGCAAGACAAAATAATTTCCTTGAACACAAATCCGACTCGAACCAAAAAAAATTCCGTTTGAAAAAACCCTGAAATTTTACGCAAACTACATCTGAATCCGATCAAAATATTCCTGAATCCGATCAAAATATTCGAAAGAACCATAACCAGAATCGAATAAAAGAAAATAATTTCCGTTGACATGAACCCGATCCGAAACTAAAAATTCCATTTGAAAAAAATACCTGAAATTTGAATCGAACCAAATATGAACCTGACAAAAATATTCCAAAGAACCATACCCGGATCCGAACAAGACAAGAAATTTCTATGAACATGAACCCGATCCGAGACTAAAAAATTTCTTTGAAAAATCTCGAAATCCCAACTGAACTAAATCTGAACCTGACAAAAATATTCCAGGGAAGCATATCCTTATTCGAACAATACAGAATAATTTCTGTGGATGCGCAACCCAACCTGAACCTAAAAATTCCATTAAAAACTACGAAATCTGAATTGAACGAAATCTGAACCCGAAAAAATATTCCAAAGACCCAAAACCGGATCCGAGCAAGAATAAATAATCCGACCTGAACCTTAAAAATCAATCTGAAAAAATACCTGAAATCTGAATCGAACCAAATATGAATCCAACGAAAATATTCCAAAGAAATATAACCAGATCCGAACAGGACAATATAATTTCCATGGACATGAACCCAATCCGAACCAAAAAATTTGTTTAAAAAAATCCCGAAATTTGAACCAAACCTAATTTGAATCTGACAAAAATATTCCAGTGAAGTATAACCCCATTCGAACTAGGTAAAATAATTTCCATGGAAGTACAACCCGACCCGAACCTAAAAGTCTCATTTGGAAAAAAAAAAAAAAAAAACATTTGGGGGAAAAAAGCCACGAAATTTGAATTGAACCGAATCTAAACTCAACAAAAATATTCCAAACAACCATAACCGGATACGAAGAAGACAAAATAACTTCCATAGACATGAATCCAATCCGAACCTAAAATTCGGATGTTCTACAAAACATAATGCGCCCCGTGGCGCTGGAAAGTGAAACTAAGTACTTTGTAGCGCGTGATGGTTAAGATATTTTATTTATAGTTAGTGTTAAGTTAGAACTTGGTTACGGTTAGGTAACAGATTGCAATAACGTTCCGGTGAGTCTTAGATTATATTTAATTTCCGGTTAGATTACAGTTAGTACACGGCTAAGTTACAGTAAGGTTAAGGTTAAGTTGCGGTTAGGTTATGGTTAGATTTTGTGTAGGTTACATTTATGGTATATTTAAGTTACAGTTAGATAACTGTTAAGATACAGCTAGGTTACAGACAAGTTATGATCACGATACAATTAGGTTACGGTTAGGATTTTGTTCACAGAATGAACATTACGCATGTTTGATTAAAAATATACACTTATTTTTGTAAAATGGCTCTGAAATTATAATATTATATACTAACCTTTTAGCTAATCGTCGAGTATCGATTTCATTCACGGTATAGTCGGATTTAAGAGTGATATAATTAGTTTGAAATTCAAAATATTTCACTTGGGATATCTCTGTGAAAGAAAGTATTTTGTTAAGTGACTTAATAGTAATTTTTAAGGATTAATATCAACATGCAATCGTTGGACACATATTCCCCCCAGCGTTTCCCATTGCAGTCATTTTGAGTATTTTTGCAACTAAATATTATTATTATTATTTTTTAAAACTGATTTTTGACACAGTCAGGGGCCACGTATTTAATATAATGTACTTACACATATTTCGAATTAAAGATAAAATCATAGAAATTTCAAGTTCGTTTAACATTATTATTACGGACCCGGGCAACGCCGGGCGGGTCAGCTAGTTTTATATAAAATGACATTAATCACATCCGCTGGAGAATAGAACATTTATAAGTCTTAAACAACTTAAGTATATGCGTATGGCGTCACTACCAAGAAACTCGAAAAAATCGGCTATCTAATGATCAGGGGTGGGGAAATACATCATTTTGCTCGCCATTGGCGAGTGGATTTTCTCACAAGGCGAGTGCATTTTTAGTTTTTGAAAAACTGTAGGCAATACAGAATAATTTCTGTGGATGCGCAACCCAACCTGAACCTAAAAATTCCATTAAAAACCACGAAATCTGAATTGAACGAAATCTGAATCCGAAAAAATATTCCAAAGACCCAAAACCGGATCCGAGCAAGAAAAAATAATCCGACTCGAACCTTAAAAATCAATCTGAAAAAATACCTGAAATCTGAATCGAACCAAATATGAATCCAACGAAAATATTCCAAAGAAATATAACCAGATCCGAACAGGACAATATAATTTCCATGGACATGAACCCAATCCGAACCAAAAAATTTGTTTAAAAAAATCCCGAAATTTGAACCAAACCTAATTTGAATCTGACAAAAATATTCCAGTGAAGTATAACCCCATTCGAACTAGGTAAAATAATTTCCATGGAAGTACAACCCGACCCGAACCTAAAAATCCCATTTGGAAAAATAAATAAATAAATAATAATAATAATAATAATTGGGGACATTTGGGGGAAAAGCCACGAAATTTGAATTGAACCGAATCTAAACTCAACAAAAATATTCCAATAACCGGATACGAAGAAGACAAAATAACTTCCATAGACATGAATCTATAGACGAATCCATAGATTTAAATGAGATTTGTTAGAAATCTTTATTCAAAGTTTTATCAGAAATCATTCATTTATATTTTTTCAAAATATCACGCATTTTAACTACATTTTTTTTATTGTTAGGAAGAAATTGAAAAAAAAAAAAAAAAGATATGATCAAAAACGTGATATATGTAATGACATAATTATAGATGACGCGTTCAGAAGTCAATCCGACTAACTCCATATTTTTAGAAACTCAGGTAATGATATGATTGTGTTGAAATTTTCTCATGTATCTATACAGAACTTGTGAATTATCCTTGATTACAAGACAGTTAATGAGTATAATCAAAATATTGTGAAAAACAGTAGTTTATAGATATACAACTTTAATTGTTTAAAATGTGCATTTTTATTTGATGGAGTTAACCAGACTGACGTAGGAATGCCTTATATTACGTACGACATGGAATTAACATTAACATTCCGGGACCCATCATAAACAAATTTTAAATAAAATTTCAGTTTTGCAATTTTCGGAACTGCAAATTTTTTAACTTCTAAACATCGCACATTTAAAATTTTTACACCGTTGCGTTGAGAAAAAAAATGCACTTTTAAATGAGATTTGTTAGAAATCTTTATCACAATTTGTTTTCAAATTATCATTTTTTTAAAAAGTTTTTATTATTTTTTTGTCATTGTGGCAACAGAAGGATTCCATTTTTGGACAACTTAGACAATCAGAAAGCGAATAAAATAAACAAGTTGGAAATTGCACGTGAAGCGTAGCAAATGAGGTGCGTTCGTACTATAACGAAGTTTTAAAATATTCGGATCTTGCTTGTATAGTAGAGCGTACTATACAGTATAGTGGTCGAAATCTTTGTGTTCCTGTAAATATGCAGGAAGTAATTTTTATTATACTTCATTAACGTATATCTTATTCATAAAATGTGAAGTAGTTTAATATAATTAAAACACGCCCCAAACAATATTTCCCCGTATAACATTATTTAGTAGAATACATTTGTGTGTCCCTGTAATTTAATAATAAATATTCTTTGCATCCCAGATTGTACAGAATGTATATTTTAGTACATACTTCATAGATTCATGTCAATTCTATTATGTTCAAATCAATGGCGGATCTAAGGGAGGGGCGATGGGGCGATCGCCCCCCCCCTTGAGCCCAGTAAAGGGTCTGAAAAAGATACCCGCACGGAAAAAGGATTGGACTTAAACTCGAGACCGGCGCGACCCGGGTCGGGCCGCCATTTTTAAGTCACGGAACTGGGTTAGGTCTTTACACTTTCAGAACCGGGGCGGATCGAGCCTTACTTTTTCCTGTAGAGCGGGATCGAGCCACACTTTTCTTTTCAGGGCGGGCCTGGCGTGGATTTCGTTCTTCCTTGAGGTAAACGCTCGGAATCGAACCAGACCATAAGGGAGGAGAAGCAATGGCGGATCTAAGAGGGGGGCGGCGAAAGGGCGATCGCCTCCCTTAGATCCGCCATAGGCGGATTCAAGGAAAATGTGCCTTGGCATTTTTCAAGGCGAAAAGGCGATCTCACCCCCCTTAATCTAATAAAAGTTTCCTAAAAAGACATGCATTCTCGCAGGAAATGAATTGAAGCCTAACTCGAGTCCGGGGCGGCCGCGCCTTTTTAAGTTCGTGAGGCTCGTACTGTGTCTGGTCTTACCGCATTCAGAACTCGGCCGTCATTTATTTGATACTATCATGATCATTATTTTTCTGCTGATTTGGATTGGGTCTGACTTATTTTTCTTCCAGATCGAGTCTGGGCTGGAGTCATTCTTCTTAGATGTCTGCATCAGATGACACAGGTTCAGACTTAGCCCGTGTCGAATACGAGATCGTGCTCTGTTTTTATGCTGGTCTACTGATTCGGACTTTTTTTTCTGAAATCTGAAAATTTTAATTATCGATGAATAGAAAAATGCAAAAAACTTTTTTTCCTCTTAAAAATTAGTACTTATTCCTTTTCAAATCAATGACTTGCTATTTTGATAAAAATGAAAAAGAGGCACAATTTTTTTTTTTTTTTTTTTTTTTTTTTTTAGTATTTGAATGCTATTAAAAAAACAAAAAAAAAACAATTAGTCATATCTACATCTGTAGATTTATGTTCAAGCATTGCCGACAACCGCCGATATGGCGCCTACGAAAAAAGGCGGGAATAATGAATTTGTGTTTAGTTCGATTTTTGTTTGTGGCAGATTATTTTGCAATTGGATCTTTTATTATCATTATTATTTAGACATGTAACCCGAAAAGAATATTTTCTTTTGATTTTATTTTGCGGTTACCGAATAATTTAAATTTCTAGTGTATGCAACGTATACAAGTCGTAATCGCTTTTCGTATAGAAATAACTGTAGTAATTATCATTTCTTTTGGGATCTCTGCTCACGCGGTAGCGGTAAGTAAATGTATTTACCATATTCTTGCGATCGAGTAGTGTTTCCTCTGTTCCTAAAAAAGTGTTGAACTTTAAAATTTTTAATTTGAGGTTATTTTGGGGGTCATGCTATAACGAAAGCTTGTTATGAAGAATGAAATGGTTATAGTTAAAAATTTGCATTTTTTACAGAAAATTTAAAAGTGTTGCTCGATTTGACAGATAATAGACAGTATTTTCTACAGGTTCCATGCATTTATTCATGAAACACATTTCATTAACATGTCCATTGTCCGTAATATTTTTTTAATAGCCCAAATTTATCTCGTCCGCACTGACCAAAATTTCCCTGGTCGGGGTTCGGCTCGGAATGAAAGTTAAATTTCGGTCCGTGTCCTACCCAGCCTAGACGTATGCATGTGCCCGGGCCTGTCCGAGTCGGCGAAATGGTTCCGAATTTTCTAACGGGCCAGCAAAATTAGAATATTTTTTCCAACAGGCCGGGCCAATAAACAAAATAAACGGGACGAGTCGGCAAAATAATTGAACGGCCATATGGGCCGAGCCCATAAAAAAAAATTGCGGGCTCACTGGCCCTTTGTACAGATTTAAGCAGGAACGTTAAAATATGCAGTAGCGTAGCTATGTTTTTTGGCGCCCGGGGCCAGCAAGAAATTTTGCGCCCCCACCCTAATATAGATATATAACAATTTCTCTCAATTTGGCGCCCCTAGGCCTCGGCGCCCGGGGCGGACGCCCCCCTTGCCCCCCCCCCCTTAGCTACGCCACTGAAAATATGAGCTATTTTCAATTATATGGGTTTAATGAGAATAAGTATAAATGTGCGTCATCAGTCGAAACTAGTTTGGCAACATCAATACAGAAATCTAACTTTTACAGTGTAGAGATCAGTATCGAAGAATTATATTATGTGTAACCCGGGTTTAATTTTTTTAGCAGGCTCGTACCGGCCCGAGATCAGGCTTGCATTGTTTTTCTACATATAGACGAGCCAGGCTGGAACTAGACTTAATTGTTTTCAAGATGTGTAGGACAGACAATATGCAGTGCCGTGCGAAAAGGGGGGCGAAGGATGCGGTCGGCCCGGGCGTGGAAATTTAGGGGGCTCCAAATTTATGCTAATAGCGCAATTTTTGGCCTGTTACAAAAAAAAAAAAAAAAAAAAAAAAAAAAAATTGGGTCGGAGGGGGGGGGGGGGGGGGAGCGCCACATTTTGCTTTGCCCCGAGCGCAGTTTTCTCTTCGTACGTCAAATGATTGCGGATTTTTCTACCTTCTCATGCTGTCGCTTCCAGAAATTCTATTCAAAACGATAATTTTCACAGTATTTTCTTAAACTGCTTATAAAAACAATGGATTACGCCATAGCTTCTGAATAAAAGCACCTGAAAATCCTGCTAATGTGATCCACAACATAAACATTAGCTAACCCGACCAGCAGCAAAAGAAAAGAAGTCAACCGAACCCAAACCCGACCCACAGCAAAAACTAGAAGTCAACCGGACCCAGACCCGACCCACAGCAAAAACTAGAAGTCAACCGGACCCAGACCCGACCCGCAGCAAAAAATAAAAGCAACATGATCCGCAGTGAAAAAATTAGCCCTGACCCACGCATTAAAGTCGAGTCTCCAAATTTCTAAAATCGCCCCCCCCCTTGAGGACTTTCCAGATCCGCCCTTGGTTCAAATGAGTGTAACACTATTAAAATGCATTTGAAACTTTTTTTCCCATTGATCGGAATGTAACGGAATCCTTTTGATTGTCCCTGTAATTGATCTATTCATCCGATTTTCATAAAATTTGAAATGACTCGACAAAATTATGTAATAAATATACGTTTTAAATTTCAAACGATTAAAATGCATTTAAAACTTTTTCCCCCATTGACCGTAATGTAACGGAATCTTTTGATTGTCCCTGTAATTGATCTATCCATCCGATTTTCATAAAATTTGAAATGACTTGACAAAATTATGTAATAATTATATATTTTAAATTTCAAGCGATTCGGTTGGATAGTTTTTGCGTTGTTATATGCGGACAGACAGACAAACAGACAGACGGACAGACAGACGACAGACGGACGGACTGAGCGACAACAATATGTGCTACGCATTTACATAATTACGAACGCACCTAAAAACAGAAGCATTCCATTTTTGGACAGTAAACATGGAACAACCAGAAAACGAATAAAATAAAAATGTTGCAGAATTCAACCATAGAAAGATTCAGATATACTTCAGGTTTCCCAATTCTCAACCAAGAACAACTATTTTCCAAAGAGTTAAAAACACGAAGTTTAACCGAGATATTTAAATAAAAACACTCTCATAGGTTTAACATTAACTTGACTTGCGAGTATCTTTCGGTGACTGAAGTAGCTTCTTAAGGCTGCTGGTCACTCATTTTTCGAATTTCCCTCCGTAATGTTAAGTCTACGGGCATTTCATGCATTCTTATATTCAAAATATCTCCTCAGAAAATCAATATTTTTAACCTTTTTTCAGGGTTCTCTTCTTTAAGCATGTCTATTTCCTTTCTTAGTTTTCAAAATATCTCTAAAAGTAACGCTTAATTTTATATGAAGTGTTTAAATTTTACTTCCAGTTCGTCAGTTTAAAAAAAAATAAAATGTTAAATTAAGCAAAGATTTTAGAAATGTTTTGAGAACTAAGGGGGGGGGGGGAAACTAGTCGTTGTGGGGCCACCGTAATACTTACCCATCACGGATATGCATTATATAATATGTGAAAATAAAATATGTGAAAACTATTTATAAAATGCATTGCAATTCCAAAACAAAATTTAAACGTATTTTAAAATATTGTTAATATACGTAGTAATGCTCTATTTATGAATTGCTGATGAACCCATTTCGACAAATTATATAAAATGCGAAACTACTCAAGTAGTACCGAACTGCGTAAAAGAAACATCCTTATAACTCCAAAAATAATGATCCTATTAACTAACAGTTTACTGACTCCGGATTAAGCGTCTCATTTCCAATTTAAATATATCTCTGAATTGAAATTTGAATGAAATACACGGTCACGAAAAATCAAAGAATGTGGAAAACAGGATTGCAAATATCTCGGCTACTAATAATCCGATCGACTTTGTTCTTTATGCAAAATTTGTGTTATTTTATTGCCTTTTAAATCCACTCCTTAAAATACAAAATTTCGAAAATTTTTAAATACCTTTCATCAGAACGAATTTTTCAAGAGTCCGAAAAAAATAGTTCCGGATAACCGAGGTTGCTGATATTGAATAGGCTTCGTCCCATTCTTACATACTAAGTACATACAAAATTTCAAGTCTCTATCTCAATTTCTTCGTAAGATAGAGCATTTACAGGCAGACAGACGGACGGCAAAAATTTTTTTCTAAAAATATGTTTTCCGGAATCTCCAGTGTCCGAAACGTGTAAATCCGTCAAAAATTTTTTTTCGATTTTCAAAACGATTGCAAGATTTACCCTATACTACGTTTGACGGGTAAGTAAAAAAAAACAATCCTTTAAGAAGCACTTTAAAGAAAGTTAAAAATATTAATTTCCTGAGGAGATGTTTTGAATATAAAAATGTATCAAACGCCGGAAGGGAATTTTGAAAAATGAGTGACCAGCAGCAGTGGCGTAGCTAGGATGGGTGACACCCGGGGCGGATATGAATGGTCACCCCCCTGCCCCATCCGTCTTATTTTTTCAATCACAATTCTACATTATTACAACAAATAACCAGATCGTTCCTTATTTACCTTTTGTCCTCCTGTATTTAAAAAAAAACAAAAACAGGAGCGACTTATTACTAGACCCATAGTCCGTGTAAGTCAATGCGGTGTCTATATGTAGAAGAAAAGTCTTTATTTTAAAGTTTGCTTTTGCTATCCATTCGTTGGATAGGTTGGTTGTTGTTCTCTGGTGCATATCTTATTTAGAAAATTTTCACATTCTCAAAGAAGAGAAAATTAACTCTGCTGCGTCGTGCGCTAGAATTTTTATTTTATTTCAGAATTGTTTTCCAAAATCTTATAAGATTATGCAAATATATAGATTTCGAAAAAGAGATTGGGTGTCACCCCTTAGAGGGTGACAACCGGGCGGACCGCCCCCTCCGCCTCCCGCTTGTTACGCCACTGATCAGCAGCCTTAAGGGTGTATTTCGATTCAAACTGCTTATTTTCCGATTTATTTTTAAATTCATTTTTGCTCTCAAATGCACCAAACTTTCAAATTCTCTTATTTAGAAAGTACACAAGGTGACGTAGTAATTGATTCTCTGATAAATGCAGAAAATATTGCAAAAAAAGCAATCAAAAACAGCATTTTGAACCGAATTTTCCGAAGCGGGAGGTCTGCGAACGAAAAAAAAAGGGTCATACTGAGAAGATTATTGTTTATAAATCAAATTCTAATGAATTGAGCGTAAAAAGACATCACACGACACCTTATACGTCCTTTGAAAAATCCCCCCCCCTTTCATGTTTATACTTTTAAAAATGTGTCTGAAATTGTATCGGGAAATTTCGAGCTGTTGAAGATGGAAAACCGTTTTTTCGAATACACCCTTAAGACACTCTCAAATATCAAACAAACCAAATGTTGTATTTTGTATATTTCTTAAAAATTCCGTATCCACAAATGTTTAGAAACTCTTACACAAATCATTTGAATATTTAAAAGCAATCCTAGTATCAAAACTACAATAAAAAAAGTCTTTTAAAAACTCTAATCCCATTATCATGTAAATCTTCATCGACTGTTTACTTGGTCCGTCTCACGGACCGGCACGTACCAAGTCGGTATCTTCGCAAAATCCGTGTTGGTAAAGTTCGCTGATAGCCGCTTTTGGTATGCACGTTTCTTCATTTCTGATTAGGTGGAGAACATACGCGCGTCTGAAAGTGTATTTTCTGTCCTTGATATCTCAGTTATTGATATCTCATCTCATCTGTTGCCCCCCCCCCTTCCACCGCCACTCCCGCGACAATCTCTGTTTCTTGCCCAACAACAGTTCACAGTTTGTCCGACGTTAGCCTTCGCGACACTGCTGTTTCCTCGATCCCTGGATTTTCCTTTTAGGATTATTTTCTAAAGGCAAGTGGTTTATCTTCATTCAGTTTGCCTTTTTTTTCTAGCAGAATTCAACAATTGCACATAGGCATGGCCTGATTAATGCACGGGCCTCCGGGGCCTTGGCCCTTGACCCATCAATTTCAGTAGCCCACAAATTATGCGGATGATTTTTTTTTCCTTAATCAAGCACTTTTCAAATAATATTGTTTTAAAAAATATGAAATGTAAAATTTAAATATTCTGAATGAATCAATAATTTTTTTAGAAGCTTTTAACATAGGCTGTTTTTTTTTTTTTTTTTTTTTTTTTTTGTAAAAGTTTTTTTTTATTTTGAGAGTACTTATAATTTTCAAAATTTGCCGCATCCAGAAAATCAAATTTGGGGGGAAAATGAGAAAAACTGCATACTATGTCTATTGGTTTCAATATAAACGAGTATTTTACAATGTCAGAATTATAGTTTAAAATGATTACTACACTATTAGAAAAAACACAATATTTATGATTATGGATAAGGCAAGTTTTGAAAAAAGACGTCCTCATTTATTCTGCAACATATACTGTGGATCATAGATGTTTGTGAATTATACAAATGCTTATTTGAGAAAGTGGACGACAATTCATTTTCTTCATTATTCTTGCAATTCGTAAATTTGAAACTTCACCCAAACAACTTTCTCAAGTCATCAAATAAACCTACTTTTTTTTCTGAAAGTGTCGCCGGGAATGGTTAGCTAGGGGGGGGGGGGGGGGGCAATTTTTTAACAAGCCATGGCCCAACTTCAGCTTTATCGGGCTCTGCACATAGGTGACTAATTTAATAATGAAATAAATGTTCTGGTTTTGTCCGATTATTCGAAAGAAAATGTGCAGTCATCTAAAAAAAACACTTAATTTTTTTTTAATATAAACAGTGCAAATAAATAAGCAAATAGAAATAAGGAAACATTGGTAATTTTAGTGCTGAGTATTTTTCATTTTATCACTGTGTGTATTATAATGTAGCAATCAACTAAGCATGAATTTGAAAAAATATATAATTTTTTTCAGTATTTTATCTACAAAAAATTCAATGTGTAGAAATAAAAATATTAAATAGCATACCATTTTTTCATAACCATTTCTTTGTAAACCACAAGTCGGGCAAAAATTTTGTTTTGAATTCCACTATATTTTTTATACCTAATAAATGATAGCTTCGTACCGCGGCTGCTTTGGGTCACTTTTTCCTGGTTACTCTAACATTGGCATTATTAAAAAACATATATAGGATTT
The DNA here is from genome assembly GCA_964019185.1 of Maratus speculifer. Classification (NCBI taxonomy): domain Eukaryota; kingdom Metazoa; phylum Arthropoda; class Arachnida; order Araneae; family Salticidae; genus Maratus; species Maratus speculifer. The sequence continues at coordinate 138,732,337 of OZ025302.1, read as the reverse complement.
TTCACCGTCGAAATTGAGTTGAAAACAATTAACATGAAACAACGAAGCAAACAAACTGTATGGTTTTAAGGAGGAAACTTTTATTTTATTTTATTTTTTTAACTATCTTTAAAGTTTTAAAGTAGCCCCTGCTGGGGGCTTCTTTAGCTTATTCATTTAGTTTTATGTAAAATGAATACATTTCATATATGTTGGAGTATTGAAGCTCCCTTGCAATGGGACCTGCTAATGTATTAACACTGCAAAGTTGGTAAACAAATATTTTTCAAATACGTTAAACACAATAAACCAATTGTTAATATTAAAAATGCGAGAAACATTTTCGTAATGTTGTCCTCAACTACTGGAACAAAAACAATTAATGATACATTTTGCTTACAGTAACATTTGAAAAAAAAAAAAAAAAAAGTTACTTAAAACATTTTAAAAATGATTTGGTTGTATAAAAGTAACTGTGGGGTTACTTTCGGACCAAAAAGAACCTGGTACAAAGTAGCCCCGAAAAACTAAGTGAAAACGTAAATATTTCCTGTCAAAATAAAAATTTAAAGTAAAAACTATAATCACACATGGGTTACAGGTTACTAAAGGCAATATTTTTACACTTACCTTATTTGTAGCTTTTATCCAGATTGTTTCACTATAGGAAGATTGGAGGGTTAAAATCTACACACGAAAACGGTTGTTTACAAACGAATCCAGTATTGCCACTAAAAAAATTACACTACTCCAAACTATTAAAATACCCTATAGTAGGGAATAAAATATTTTTCAAAGGTAAAAACTTCAAATTATATTGCATGGTTTGTTCAATATACAGGAATAGAAATGTTTTTTTTTAAAATTATTATTTTTTTTTTTTTTTGTATGAGAAGTACCAAAATAACCCAGGTTAACGATATGCACTTTTTTTCTTTTGCAATGATATGCTGCAAAAAATATATAAAATAAATAAATAAAACACTTGAAATTTTGAAATGCATAATAGATTTTTAATTTGCATAAATAAATTGTGTTCCTTAAAAATAAATATCTTTTAAATGAATTTTGAATATTTTATTGCTTTTTTTAAATGGGATTTTTTTTTTTTAATTCCAGCATGTTCTTTTTTGTTTGCCTGCTTTAAAATTCACAAGCTGAGTCACAAATGGCTTTATCGGCTAAAATTCAGGCATTTTATCACATATTATTGTTTTAATATAGAGATATTTAAAATTTGATATACTCTAACATATTGAATTATAACAAAAAAATCTGTGAAAATAAAGATCGTGTCTCACTACATTTGTATGTTATTAAATTAACTTTTTACTGCTGTTAGCGGTCTCACAGATCGCTGTGTTTTTTAAGTTTCAGAGTTTAACTTGCAATTTTTAGTTTAACTATGGATACTGGTCAAATTTTGTTTCGTTTGGAGTCCTATTACTAGCTCTAGAGACTTTTGAATGGCTGAATTTTATTCATAATAGTCCCGTATATAAAATTTCATACAAAAATTGTGTTCTGAGAGTTAATTTAACATTATTTTCATCTTTAAATTAAGCGGTCTAATAGACCGCTCACAGTAGTTATACGACTATTTTTGTCACAGCAGTTAAGGAGTAAATTCTTTTAAAACTAAATAAATACTTCTAATAAACCAAAAGCCAGCAGAAAAAAAAAAAAAAAAAAATAAGCACAAGGAAAAAAAAAATCTTTACTTTATGAAAGAAAAGTAATAGGGGTATCTAATGATCCATGTCTGTCGGAAGTGAAGTGGTGCATAAGCCAAAAATTAATAGCACCAGTTGTTTACTCGTAGGTTTAACATTGTGCTTGCTGTACAATGAAAAGTATGAAATGATTGGACAGCAAACACAAAGATAAACTTATAAATAAACTACAAGTGGTATTAATTTTTGGCTTATGCACCACTTCACTTCCGACAGACATGGATCATTAGATACCCCTATTACTTTTCTTCCATAAAGTAAAGATTTTTTTTCCCTCGTGCTTGATAACTTAGGTTTTTGTGCTGTCGGTTCTTGGACTATAAGGTAATTTTAAATAGTTTTTATTATTGTAAATTGCGTACAGAAACAGTCCGAAACAAAATATGCACAACAGTAAAATATTTGAAGGAGGGTAGGTTTTTATTCATTTGTTTAATTTTATTTATTTATTTATTCTTTGGATTCATTCAGGTACATAGATATATATTTTATTTAGAGGGCAAGCTCCTATTACTTACCCATCATACATAGTATAGGGCAAGTCTTGCAATCGTTTTGAAAATCGAAAAAAATTTTTTGACGGATTTACACGTTTCAGATACTGGAGACTCCGAAAAACATATTTTTAGAAAAAAAAATTTTGCCGTCCGTCCGTCTGTGTGTCTGTCTGTAACCGCTCTATCTCCCGAACAAATTGAGATAGAGACTTGAAATTTTGTATGTACTTAGTATGTAAGAATTGTACGAAGCTTATTTAATATCAGTAACCTCGATTATCCGGAATTATTTTTTCGGACTCTCGAAAAATTCGTTCTGATGAAAGGTATATAAAAACTTTCGAAATTTTTTATTTTAAGGAATGGACGTAAAAGGCAATAAAATAACACAAATTTTGCATAAAAAACGAGGTCGATCGGATTATTAGTTGTCGAGATATGTGTAATCCTGTTTTCCAAATTCTTCGATTTTTCATGACCCTGTATTTCATTCAAATTTCAATTCACAGGTATATTTTTATTGGAAATGGGACGCTTACTCTGACGCAGTAAACTGTTAGTTAATATGATTATTATTTTTTGATTTATAAGGATGTTTCTTTTACGCAATCCGGTACTACTCGAGTATTTTGGCGTTTTATATAATTAGTCAAAATTGGCTCATCAGCAATTCATTAATGGAGCAATTCATAATGGATTGTATGTTAAAATTATTTATTTATGCGTTTAAATTTTATTTTGGAGTTGCCATAGACACGCGTTTTATTTTCATATTTTATATTATGATGGGTAAGTATTACGGTGGCCCCCCAACGACTAGTTTTTAAATGGCAAACATCAGGCAAGAAAGTCGTGAAATAGGCAATCAATCATAAGACGTTTTCGCGCGGAGGGAGGGTCTAGAATCCTCCATTAAAACTCCATGTAACACAATTCTTAGTTTTGTCTTTTATATTCATGTCTTAGAAAAATATCTGATAAGGGGAAGGTAATGAAGCCCAATTTTCCTCTAACGGAAAGAATAAAAGAAGCAACTATTTCAATTTTGAAAAAAGCTGACAGAAATTTACTTTCAGATTTTTAATATTTATTATTTATGGCGTTTCTTATATTAGTATTCATATTTTTAAAAATTATCTTAAAAAAAGTCTTTTTGGCAAAAGAAAAAAAAAAGAAAGAAAGAAAGAAAAGAGAGCGAGAAATTGCGAAATCAACATTTTCGGATATTTCTGGTTGATGCTGTTAATTTTGAAATATTTTAAACCTATTTTTGATTATTTAATATTTTATGATTGTTAAATTTCTGCATTACTTATTGCATTGATAAATTTAATAAAGAATACTGCCCAGTTAAACTGATGGCATTGAGCTCACAGGCTACAAATACTAATTGTACATTAAAGCCTTATATTTTCAAGGGTTAATTCCGTTCGAAAAAAAAAATTAAGAAGGGGAAACAGCACTCCCCTTTCCTCTTTTTTTATACTTAATCATTGAACCTCCTATACTATCAAAGACATGCTTTATCATATAAAAAATCTATATCCAAAAGTCAGAGCAAATGAGATAATTCTTAATAAAAACCCATTTAGCATTTATATAATTTAAAAGGAGTTATTCCCCTCTTTTATACTTAACCATTAAACTTCCAAAACTATTCAGAGATTTGAACGAAATCTGAAAATTCTGCTTGAAAAAACCATTTATATAAATTAAGGGGGGGGGGCATTAGAACCCCTCTTCCCCCTATTTATACTTATTCAATGAACACCTAATAACAGTCACGGAATCGCCTCATCAGAATGATCCTAATCTAAATTTTTAACGAAAACTTAATTTCGCATGAAAATCCCATTTATATCAACTAACGGGGGGGGGGGGCATTAGAACCCCTGTTCCCCTATTTATACTTATTCAATGAACACCTAATAACAGTCACGGAATCGCCTCATCAGAATGATCTTAATCTAAATTTTGAACGAAAGCTTAATTCTGCATGAAAATCCCATTTATATCAACTAACGGGGGGGGGCATTAGAACCCCTGTTCCCCCTATTTATACTTATTCAATGAACACCTAATAACAGTCACGGAATCGCCTCATCAGAATGATCCTAATCTAAATTTTGAAAACTTAATTCTGCATGAAAATCCCATTTATATCAACTAACGGGGGGCATGAGCCCCCCGTTCCCCCTCTTATACATATCGAATGAACTCCAAAAACTAATCAGGGAAGCGCCTTGTCAGGATATACCTACATACAAAATTTCAAGTGGATCCGATATTTTTATCATGAGTTATCGCGTTACGTACATACGAACATACATACAGAACGGACGGGCACATAAGCTCTCAGGCTATGATAGCCTGTGAGCTAAAAACTGACTTCCATGCAGAATTTTGATTAAAAATTCTTAGTTTAGCCCTTTTTCTTTGTCTTTCTTTAATACTTCTCTATTTTTAAAAAAAGTAAATTCTGCATTTGATACCTCAGTTATTGATAACTGACTCAGTTAACCCGACTCAAACCCAAAGTCCTATTTAAAATAAACGCAAAACACGACCCAAACTCGAAAAAAAAAAAAAAAAAAAAAAAAAACTAGTCGTTGGGGGCCACCGTAATACTTACCCATCATGGATAAGTATATGAAAATAAAACATGTGAAACTATTTATACAATGCATTGCAATTCATAAACAAAATTTAAATATTGTTAATATACATAGTAATGCTACATTAAAGAACTTCTGATGTACCAATTTCAACAAATTATATAAAACGCCAAACTACTCAAGTAGTACCGAACTGCGTAAAATAAACATCCTTATAACTCCAAAAATAATAATTTAATTAACTAACAATTAACTGCGTCGGATTACGCGTTTCATTTCCAATTAAAATATGCTTCTGAATTGAAATTTGAATGAAATACAGGGTCATGAAAAATCGAAGAATGTGGAAAACAAGATTACAAATATCTCGGCCACTAATAATCCGATCGACTTCGTTCTATATGCAAAATGTGTGTTATTTTATTGCCTTTTACGTCCATTCCTTAGAACAAAAAAATTCGAAAATTTTTATATACCTTTCATCAGAACGAACTTTTCGAGAGTCCGAAAAAAATAGTTCCGGATAATCGAAGTTGCTGATATTAAATAGGGTTCGTCCCATTGTTACATACTAACTACATACAAAATTTCAAGTCTCTATCTTAATTTGTTCGGGAGATAGAGCGGTTACAGACAGACAGACAGACACACAGACAGACAGACAGACGGACGGCAGAAATTATTTCTAAAAATATGTTTTTCGGAATCTCCACTATCTAAAACGTGTAAATCCGTCAAAAAAAAATTTTCGATTTTCAAAACGATTGCAAGACTTACCCTATACTACGTATGATGGGTAAGTAAAAATAATAATTTATCAACCCAAATCCAAAGATTTTAAAAAAGAGAAAAGAAAAGAAAAGAAAATCTTATACAATTATGAAAAAATAGTCTGTATTTATAGTTTTAATATCAGTATTATTTATCTCGAACAAAAGTAACGTACTCACACACACACATACACGTTTAAGTAGTTTTTTGCAAGTTTCTTTTTCTTTCTTTTCTTTTCTTTCTTTTTTTTTTATGTAAAAAAAAATACCCTACATTAAAAAAAAAAAAAAAAAAAAAAATCGAGTCAATCTGAAACAAGTGTTGAATTCAGGGGATGGTCTGGGGCGACATCCCTCCCCCGGAAAATTTGAAATTTTACATTTTCAATGGTTAAAAAGTACAATTTCCCCTCCCAGAATTCTATAATGTCCCTCCCGGAGAAAAGTGCCTGAATTCAACACTGATCTGAAACTGACCTGCAAGTGTCAAAAATTCGAAGTTGAAATATACCCCCGAAACCAAAACAATTACTACAACCAAAAACGGTCAAAAAAAAAAAAAAAAAAAAGTCACCCTTTTACTTACCCATCATACGTAGTATAGGGTAAGTCTTGCAATGGTTTTGAAAATCGAAAAATTTTTTTGACGGATTTACACGTTTTAGATAGTGGAGATTCCGAAAAACATATTTTTAGAAAAAAAATTTTGCCGTCTGTCTGTCTGTAAACGCTCTATCTCCCGAACTAATTGAGATAGAGACTTGAAATTTTGTATGTAGTTAGTATGTAAGAATGGGACGAAGCCTATTTAATATCAGCAACCTCGATTATCCGGAACTATTTTTCTCGGACTCTCGAAAAATTCGTTCTGGTGAAAGGTATATAAAAATTTTCGAATTTTTTTGTTCTAAGGAATGGACGTAAAAGGCAACAAAATAACACACATTTTGCATATAGAACAAAGTCGATCGGATTATTAGTTGCCGAGATATTTGTAGTCCTGTTTTCCACATTCTTCGATTTTTCATGACCCTGTATTTCATTCAAATTTCAATTCAAAGGTATATTTTAATTGGAAATGAGACGCTTAATCCGACGCAGTTAATTGTTAGTTAATAGAGTTATTATTTTTGGAGTTATAAGGATGTTTCTTTTGCGCAGTTCGGTACTACTTGAGTAGTTTGGCGTTGTATATAATTTGTCGAAATCGGTAATCAACAGTTCTTTAATAGAGCATTACTATGTATATTAACAATATTTAAACTTTGTTTATGAATTGCAATGCATTGTATAAATAGTTTTCACATGTTTTATTTTCATATACATATCCATGATGGGTAAGTATTACGGTGGCCCCCAACGACTAGTTTAATTTGAGCCGAATCTGGTTTGTGTGGAATCAATTACCCGTCGCAATGAAGGGCAAGTTTTTTTCATTACTGAAATTCAATGCAGCAATAAAGAGGTGGTTGAAAACTTTAAACTTCTGGTACAAAAATGTCAATTCCAGACCAAGAATTTTTCATCAGAAAAGCAGAGCGCCTCTTAATCAGGGTTGTAATTTAGACCGGTCAAACTCATTTTGACTAGGACAATGGTCAAAATTGATTTAACCGTCTAAAAAGGGTTGAAATTGGTTTTAACCATTCAAAAGCGATCAAAACTATATTAAATAACTTTAGCCTCCAAAAAATGCTTAAATTTAATATTTGTGTGAATATTAATTTTATGTAAATAAATTTATTTCTTTATATATTTAAATAAATATTAATTTTATTTAAATTTATTATAAATTTATTATTAAATCACATTTTTCTTAAAGTATGACCAATACATTACAATGTTTAGTGGACAGTAATGAAAAATTGGAAAATATTATTTTTGAATTTGAATACACACCTGATGAATATTTTCGCTAACTCTTCATGAATAGAAAAATTATTTTTTTAAGTTTGATTTCATTCAGAATGAAATAGTTTTAATATGACAACATTATCATTTTCTGAATTCTAAATAAGAATTTTAAAATGTTTCATTTGTATGTCAGTTTCTTAGAAGTTTCAAAATTTCTTTTCAATGTATATATTTATCCTCGTCTATTCTTATAATGCAAGTCTTTAAAAATCAACTAATTTGCTTTTCAAAATTCGAAATTGCTATTATCATTAAAATATGTTGGTCAATATTCTAAAATACAGTCGAGTCTCTATATAACGAAATCCACGTTCCAGTAAAAAATTCGTTATATAGAGAAATTCGATGTATAGAGAATGATGTTAAAAATCGTATTTAATGTGTGAAATTTGAACAAATATTATTTCTGATCTTTTGAATAAAAAATTTGAAATGTTTAAAAGTAAAATTAACCTAACGTTTTATTTCTTAATTATTTAAGCCGTTTCAAAAAAGAGAACAGACATTTATTTGAAAGCTTAGTGAAAATCAAATAAGGAAGACTTGCATTAATTTCAGACGTAGAAATCTGTAATATTTTGTTGTTTTGATAAAAAAGCTCAAATTTTAGCAAGGAATGAAAAATTGTAGTTAACATTTTTCCCCATTTGAAGGCCTCTCTTATGTGCCTCTCATTAATTCCTCTCTTACATGCGTATCAATCCAATTGACACTTGTTTGAGAAGGATGTGGAAAGGTGTGTGGAAGGTGGGGTGAATTCGTTGGATTTAAAGAACAAGGAGAGAAGTAATAATAAAAAAAATAATTAAAAAAAACCCTCAACACTAGCAATAAATTAAAAATAAGTAATTGAAAATTGATTCCATATGATTTCGAAGCTTTTTAAAACTGAATAAATTAAGACCAATTTATGAAAAATTCGTTATATGGAGATAGATATTTCGCTATATAGAGACTGTTTTTAATGTAATCATGCGAAAAGGGGACCGTTCCCACTAAAAATTCGTTATATAGAGAAATTCGATGTATGGAGTTTCGTTATAGAGAGACTCGACTGTATCTTAATACACAAAAGAATAGTAAACTTGAAATCCTAGAAATACGTGTACTTCATACACAATATATTAAAGATACATTTGTGAATAAGGACGGGTAACTACCCAGTAAAATTAAATATTTCTACTTTTTTTTTTTTTTTTTTTTTTTTTTTTTTTTAAATGTTTCTTTCACTTAACCCCTTTGCGACGGGAGCCTTTTGCAAAATTTTTAATGTTTTGTCACCGGTTTTTAAAAACAGAAATGCTCCTTCGAGAAAATGAAGAATCGAGAAAATGCTCCTATTGAAAAACATCAATATAGTCGACTCTCGTTAATTCGAAATCTGATAATTCGAATCTTCGCTTAGTTCGAACTAAGCATGAAGTCCCGAAATTTTCAATGGCAGAATAACGTTAAAAATTTTCATTAATTCGAACTCGTTTTCTCTCGACTTCGTTTAATTCGAACTAACAAGAATTCCGATTTTTTATTTTTCTCTTTTTTCTCATGTATTTCAGATCATTTGAATAATTTTCTGTCTTTGGTATTTGTGAAAATTGTTCCGAACGAGTATACATATAATTCAATGCATTTGATATCTACTTTCTTAGTGCCCCGTCTGTCCATCAGTGACGCTTTAAAATTTTCTTCCATCGTGCTTGTTTCTAATCCCTTAATTAGTTTATGTATTTATACCTTTTAATTTAATATTAAGTCATATTCTAATGATAACAGACGAAATAAGTCTAAAAAATACCATAACATTAATTCCTTTGTAATAGTACCATATTAAGCATGTTCTCATTTCATACTTTAGATAATTCGAACTTCGGATAATTCGAACATTTCTTGTGGTCCCGACGAGTTCGAATTAACGAGAGCCGACTGTATTACAGTAAAATTTTAGTGGTGGGGATAAACAGGAATTCTTAAGCCTTTTTGCAGCACGTATACGTAACGCTAGTCCCCAAGGGGTTCATGTGATTTAATTTTCTTTTATTATTATTATTATTATTATAAAAGTACAAATACAATCAAATTATTAAAGATATTTTAGTATTTATGATAATTCACCATCTTTGTAAAAATTTGTGCTCTTAAATTAAAAAATATATATAAATTAAAGTATAACATGAAGTAAATTACTTGCAAATACTCTCAAGTGCTGTATTAAACATTATTAAATGCTGTTTTGATAAAATCCTTTCAATTGTTGCGCTAAATTTGTCATTTAAGAATTTTTTTTTTCTTTTTCAATCAAGGTGAATTTGGACCACTAGGGCCCAAATCCGTTTCGACCAGGGCGGTTAAAACCGGTTTTGACCAAGGTTTAAAAAAAACCCTGGTTAAAACCAATACAATCCTGCTTTTAACCTTTTTGTGCAACGCAATTTTTACGATTTTCTATCTTAAATGGAAGAAAGTGTTGTAACAGAATTCTTTTTCGCTTCCGGTTTTCAAGAGATTTACACGTTTTAGGAGTCAGAGATTCCAAAAAACATGTTTTTACAAAATGTCTGTGTGTTTCCTTAAGGTCGCCATTCTACCATCAAAAAGTGTATAAAAATATGCATAGAACTTAACCAAATTTTTTGCGAATGTTTTTGGCTGTGGTAAGCAGGTCCTCCTTCAATTTCGAAATATTCCGTCAGAAGGGCAGAGCTGCCAAGTCTCTGGCTTTTTGGATACTGGTATTTTAATACAGAAAAGTATGTTTTGTTTAATTGGAACATTCTGGGGATTTAAAGCAACACCATTTTCTTTAAAATTTTACTGGTGTGCAAAAAGCCGGAGACTTGGCAACTCTGGAAGGGGGCGCTGCAATAGCGATTTTTGTGTTATTTTTATTATTTTACCTTTGAAAAGGTTTATTCTACCTCCTTCCCCAACATTTTCTTGTGACAGGCCAAAAAATGTCGCCAGTAATATAAATTTGGCGCTCTCTAAATTTCCGCGCATGGGGCGACCGCACTCTTCTCCCCCACCCCATTTTCGCACGGCGCTGAAGTTATGCATAAAAATTAACCAATTTTTTTGTGCAAGCGTTTGGCTATGGCTAGTTGGTCCTCCCTGAATTCGAAAAAATCCGCCGGAAGGAGGCGCTGCGATTTTTGTGCCTTATTCAATATTGTGCCACCGAAAAGTGTATGAAGTTATGCATAAAATTGAGCCAATTTTTTGTGTAAGTGTTTGACTATGGCTAGTTGGTCCTCTCTGAATTTGAAAAAAAAATTCACCTGAAGGGGGCGCTGCAATAGCGATTTTTGTACCATTTTCAATAGTTTACCACCGAAACTGTATGAAGTTATGCATAGAATTGAACCAAATTTTTTGTTTAATCGCCTTGTCGCATGCCAAGTGCCTTGTTACATATACATATACTTGAAGTTCTGAAACAAACAATAAGTTATAGATCATAATTCAAATTTTATAAATGAACTTTTTAAATGTTAACTGTGTGTTTTAATGACTTTTGTGAGCATAGAGTACACAAAAGTGATTTGTGTACTTATTTTCTATGAAATAAGATTGAGGTTTAGAACAAAAATTATAATTAATACATAATAGTAATACAAATTAATATGAAAGAGTAAATGAAAACAGTAGTAGTTTGGAATTTGAAATGGAATTTAATAGTTTTTATGGCTTTTAAATTTTACCTTTACTTTATGAACACAAAATATTTTGATTTGAAAATAATTTCAAAATTAATCAGCAGATTTTTAATTTATTAATTTTAACCAAAATGTGTAATGTCACATTTCTTCTTCCCTCTTTCCGCTTTCTTGTCACAAACTGTCATAATTTCATGACCCCCGCCCCCCTCCAAACTTGACATCATGTTGTTTTATTCTTTTTATAATTAGTTTGAAGATGCAGTCATCGTTCGTCATTCGTTTCGAAGAATCTGAAACTAAAACGAAATGAGTGACTAAAAATCTAGAATAACTCTGAATGCAAATTTTAAGTCATATCATTATCAGAAACAAATATCATGGTAGGTCGATAAACATTGCTGACAGATAAAACCTACAAATCGAGAAGTTTCGGGAACAAATGACAGGCAGAAAGCACGTTTTTATAAAGCGTACAAAATCGTAGTTATTGACTCTGATTTTTATTAGCCCTGGGCACAGGGCGCGAGTGCAAATTTCTGTGCCGACGGCACTTTTCATGCCCCTTTAGATTTGTTGATTTACTGATTTTTAGGTGCTTTCGTAACAAAAATATGTAGCATTTACAGTCGTCATTCAGTCCATCTGTCTGTCATCGACACAGATGTCATATACACACCACATTAGCGCGAGTGCAACAAAATGGCGATTTTATGCCTCATATGGTAACTCGGTCATTATTGTTTATTTATTAATAAGCTGTTTATTTACTTTATATTTTCTTTTATAAATTGGTATTTTGTTTTACAGTTATTAATTAAACTTTTTTAGTTTATTATTATTTCCTTTTTAAAATAATAGAAAATAATAAAAAAAAATATATGTAACTGATATTTGATAACGAAGTTTTTGCCAAATTGGTGTCAGAAAAAAAAATCGTGCCAATGTGGTGCGTATATGAAATCTGTGTCTGTCTATCTTCATATAACAATGCAAAAACTACCCAACCGAATCATTTGGAATTTAAAATATAAAATTACTGCGTAATTTTTCCGAGTCATTTCAAATTTCATGAAAATCAGATGCATAGTTTAATTACAGGGACAATCAAACGTATTCCGTTACATTACAATCAATTGGGAATAAATAGTTTCAAGTGCATTTTAATGATGTTACTCTTCGTAACATAATAAAATTGATATGCGTCTATGAAGTACAGTCGAGTCTCTCTATAACGAAACTCCATACATCGAATTTCTCTAGATAACGAATTTTAGTAGAAACGGACCCCTTTTCGCATGATTACATTAAAATCAGTCTCTATATAGCGAAATAGCTATCTCCATATAACGAATTTTTTCATAAATTGGTCTTAATTTATTCAGTTTTAAAAAGCTTCGAAATTATATGGAATCAGTTTTCCATCACTTATTTTTGATTTATCGTCAGTGCTGAGTTTTTTTTTTATTACTTCTCTCCTTGTTCTTTAAATCTAACGAATTCATCCCACCTCCCACACACCTTTCCACATCCTTCTCAAGCAGTGTCAATTGGATTGATACACATGTAAGAGAGGAATCAATGAGAGGCACATAAGAGAGGCCTTCAAATGGAGGGAAATGTTAACTACAATTTTTCATTCCTTTAAAATCAAAACAACAAAAAATTACAGATTTCATCATCTGAAACTCATGCAAGTCTTCCTTATTTGATTTTCATTAAGCTTTCAAATAAATGTCTATTCTCTTTTTTTTTAAACAGCTTAAATAATTAAGAAATAAAATGTTAGGTTAATATTTACCTTTAAACTTTTCAAATTCTTATTCCAAAAGATCAAAAATAATATTTGTTCATGTTTCACACATTAAATACGATTTTTAACATCATTCTCTACACATCGAATTTATCTATATAACGAATTTTTTACTGGAATGGTGGATTTCGTTATATAGAGACTCGACTGTATATGCTAAAATATACATTCTGTACAATCTGTGGTGTGAAGGATATTCATTATTAATTTACAGGGCCAAAATAAAAGTATTCCATTACATAATGGTACAGGGGGAAACCTTGTTTGGGATTTTAATTATATTAAACTGTTTCATATTTTATGAAATTGATATACGTTGCTGAGGTTTATTACCAGTTACTTCCTGTATTATAGAAAGCAGATAATATTTACAAGGACATACGAAAGATTTCGGAGATTTATATGGTATTTATATGGAAATAATGTATACTATTATCCAACACCAAGACACCTTTTTTACACCAAGATCGGAATACTTGTAAGACTTCGTTATAATATGAATGCACCTCATTTGCTATGTTTGACGTGCAATTTCCGACTTTCTACACATTTGAAAAGTGTCAACTAAAAAATGAAGTTTTTGAAAAATAAAAAATAAAATGGTTTCAGAAATAAAATTAAAACCTTTTCTCTATTATTTATTGAAATGTGCTTTTAACCATATATTGAGATATATTTTGTTATTTCATCGTATTAATATCTGAAATATAGGGAATTTAAGTACTCGAATATGCCATTTGGTGGAGAAATATGTTAACATGATTCAAATTGTCTTTTTAGGATGTGTAAATTGATTTCTCAAACGTGTAATTGTAAATTAATATTTAACTATTAATTGATAATAGCGCATTTTTAAACAATGTTGATGATAATTAACTATTATGTTATACGATAATTTTTATATGAATATATGTCACATAATAACCGTGACATGAATATACATGATAACATTTCACTCTTAAAATGAAAGAGTGGATTTGGCTTCTCGGAAAAGAGCTATAATTTATTGAATCGTGATTGAGTTATTTTTTACACGTTATACTCATCTTGATTTAAACTGCTTACTTAAATTACTCATCTTGATTTAAATTCCTTAAAAACAATTCGTTCACTCGAGTTATTTCAACTCTTTACGAGAAGCTGACGTTCAAATCGTGAGATAAGTGGAATTCAGCTCAAGTTGAGTTATTTTTTGGCTGAGGCTTTAAGAGAGTAACATGATTAATTTTTTATTTATAATAATTTATTTTCTTCTTTAAAGGGACAGTTGGACATTAAAAACCAAATCCCTCTCGTTTCAATGGGTTCATTTGAAAATGGGCAGAGGTGTGAATGGCAGGCTCAAACAGTTATATTCAAAATCTGGTGAAAAAATAATATAAAGTTTTTAAGTTATTCAATTTTTAAATTTAAAAAATCGGATGCATAGATCAATTACAGGGGCAATCAAAAGTATTCTATTACATTACGGTCAATGGGGAAAAAAGTTTCAAATGCATTTTAATCGTTTGAAATTTAAAATACATAATTATTACATAATTTTGTCAAGTTATTTCAAATTTTTTGATAATCGGGTGCATAGATCAATTACAGGGGCAATCAAAAGTATTCAATTACATTATGGTCAATGGGGAAAAAGTTTCAAATATATTTTATACGTTATAAATTTAAAATACATAATTATTACATAATTTCGTCGAGTTTTTTCAAATTTTATGAAAATCGGATGCATAGATCAATTACAGGGATAATCAAAAGTATTCCGTTACATTACGGTCAATGGGGAAAAATGTTTCAAATGCATTTTAATGGTGTTACACTCATTCGAACTTAATAAAATTAATATACAACTATAAAGTACATATTATAATATACATTTTACATAATTTGTGGTGCAAAGAACATTTGTTATTGATTTACGAGACCACACAAAAGTATTCCATTACATAATGGTATAGGGAGAATATTGTTTGATGAGTATTTTAATTGTAATTCACTGTTTACAATTTTATGAAATTGATATATGAGAGTAATATTTTTAAAACTTCGTTATTGTACGAACGCACCTCATTTGCTACGCTTCACGTGCAATTTCCAACTTGTTATACATTACAATGGAAGTTGGTATGAATTGTAAAAGTTCGCAGAATAAGTAGAAAAAAATAGTTTGTTACTTTATACTTCATTTTTCCAAAAAAAGTATAAATATATATTTTCATATTCACATACATTTCAACATTAAAATATTCCTGAAATGCAACTTTTTGTTGCTAACGTTTATTTATTATTGTACAGAGAATACAAAGTATAAATTTTAGAAGAATCTGATAATTAGGAATGCGCATGGAACGTTTCAAAAGTTAAAATATGCATTTTTTTTTTTTTTTAATTTTGAGAAAAGAGCATTTTAAGTAAAACAGACTGAACTAAATATATATATATATAGTTTTTACAAATATAAGAGCTTATACCTATACGAAAAAACTTCAAAATTGAAAAATTCTTTTTAGATTAGATAGGTTTGAGCATCTAGTTTCATAATTCTCAATTTTTTTAAAAAAATCTTTTTCTTTGTCAAATTTTGTGATTTTGAATGCCCACTGCCGCCTTAAAATGTTTCATTGTTGCAGTTTTACAGACATTTGGCCTATTTTGGCGGGCGTTTATTAGAGCATCATTTTGTACAAGTTACAGAGAATAATGAATGCATTGATCATCAGTGCTCGGAAAAATGTCTTGAAATTAACATAGTAATTTAGAACTGAGTTTTTTAAATGTTAAAATGTTGTAAGTCTGCGGAAAGACACACGTGGTTATAATTTATATAATTCTATCCTATTATTAATTGGGTTAAGGGGGCTAGTCATTCAGTGGCCGGATTTCCCTCGGTAATGTTAAGTATATGGACGTTTGATGCTTTCTAACATTTAAAATATCTCCTCAGGGAATTAATATTTTAAAGTTCTTTTTTTTTTTTTTTTTCATTGTTCATTTCATAAAGGATATCACTTTTTTTTTCTTTCTTTCTCAGAGGATGTGAAAAAATAAAACGTTATAAACTTTTTCGTAATTTTGGATTCCTCCCCCCCCCCCTACCGATATCATATGTTATCATCTCTTCAACCCCCCACCCCACCCCCGACACATACACACCGGTAATAATATAATTATCAAAACGTATTTTTGTTGTTGTTGTTTGTTTGAAGTGATATATAAGACTGGTTACGTTTAATTTTCGTATACTTTATTGATTGAAGAGAAGTGAAATAACACTTAAAAGAAATAGTTTTTAAAAACATTTTAAAATAGCTTTTTGTTACATAATGCATTCAAAAAGTAATAAAATCCTCTTGCAGTTGCCCCGAATGGAAGAGGGGTGATACGCAGATAGAAGTTATAATCAACAAAACAAAATTACAACATTCTTTCTCTTTCTATTTTAGGTATTAGTAAACACAAACTTCATTCAAACATTCTTCACAAATGGTTTCACGAACAGTGATTATATATGTATACACAAAGGAAGAAGAACAGGAATGTCATAAGTTTTGGGGGTATTCTATAGTTCAGAATGAAATAATTTTATAATAAACTAGGGATTTTAATAACAACTTTGTATTTTTATATAAAAAAAAAATAGATAACAAACTGAAAAAAGGATAGCATACTATTTTTAACCAAAAACCATATTGCTTAAAAAAAAAAAAAAAAAAAAGGATCAAAAAGGATATCGATAACAAAAGACCACCCCCCTTATCCTTAAAATGCTAACGATATATATACATAGCCCCTTTGTTGTCGGAATTCTTTTAAAATTTATGCTCAATTTAATATTTTATGTTTTAAAAATTAATGAACTGGAATTTTAACACTTCATATAAAGTTATACACAGATTTTGGAAATATTTTGAAAACTAAGAAAAAAGAGATATCCTTTAAGAAAAGAACACCGAAAAAAGAACTTAAACATATTTTAAATTCCCGAAGAGATATTTTGAATATAAAAATGCATAAAACTCCCATAGACCTTAGGGGATATTTCAGTCAAATGAAAAGACCCTTTCGCTAATGCTAATCCTATGGAAGATATTTATAAAGATATCTCGATTGCATTTCAATATTTTTGAATGGTTTTCTTTCTTCTTCTTCTTCTTTTTTTTTCTTTTTTTTTGCATTAGATAGCTGAGATTGATCTGAATACAGACAGTTTTAGGTAGCTTTCATTACAAAAAGTAAAAAGCTACCTATTGCAGCCGTCCGGAGGAAAGCACTTCCGGAAAATTTTGGTATATTTTTACCGATCATGACCCCCAGACCCCAAAACCACCCTCCGTTCAAATGTTGACATATATATATATATATATATATATATATATATATATATATATATATATATATATATATATATATATATATATATATATATATATATATAACAATATATATATATATATATATATATATCTGATTTTTGTCATGCGATAACTAACGTATTTATTAACCGATTTGAATGAAACTTGGTATGTACATAGTACATACAAATGTCTCGACCGAGTTCGTTGGCCAGCATCATCCGCCATTTTGTTTCAAAATGGCGGCCATTTTAAATTTTTTAAAAAATTTAAAATTTGAAATTAAATGCGAAAAAATCAAAATTTGAAAAATGTTTTTCTTTTACGTGTTAGAACATAAAACAACGATTCCAGAACACTTTTTATTTTGTCTATATCTTACAAAATGATTGAGTTATAGCACTTTGAATTTTTCTTATGGCTGACATTTTGAAACGATCTGATTTTGTCACGTGATAACACGCGTATTTATGAACCGATTTCAATGAAACTTGGTATGTACATATTACATACAAATGTCTCGACCGAGATCGTTGGCCAGCATCATCCACCATTTTGTTTCAAAATGGTGGCAATTTTAAATTTTTAAAAATTTTTAAAATTTAAAATTAAATGCGAAAAATTAAAAGTTGAAAAATATTTTTCTTTTACGTGTTAAAACTTAAAACAACGATTCCAGAACACTTTTTATTTTGTCTATATCTTAAAAAATGATTGAGTTATAGCACTTTGAATTTTGCTTATGGCTGACATTTTGAAACGGTCTGATCTGAACGATCCATCATGTTGCTTTAAAATGGCATACACTTTATGATATCGTGGAATTTGGTGACTCTCTAAATCGCTTAAAATAAAACCAGGTTGAATAAAAGATGACTAATTTCTAAAAATTCCTATTAATATTCAGTCTTGACATAAACTAGTATTCAAACTTATAAAATCACTGATTTTTAAAGATTATTTCCACTAATTTGAGCTTAGTATTTTTGAACAATGTAACTTACTTTAAAATAAATAAATAAATATATAAGTATATGAAAGCTACCTCTTCCTCCCGGCATTGCCGGAAGGACTTTTTTACTTTTTCAATTTTGATTGCAGATATTTTTTTTATGACAGTGCTTTCGCTTTCCAAACTGATTCCGAAAATGAAAACGTGATCATAAAAAATGTCTGCAAATAAAATCGAAAAAGTAAAAAAAAAGGCCTTTGTACAGATTGATCTCAGCTATAAAAAAAAAAAAAAAAAAAAAAAAAAAAAAAAAAAAATTAAAAATATCAAAATGCAACCGAGATATCTTTATAAATTTCTTCCATAGGATTAGTAATAGCGATCGGATTTTTTTATTTGAATGAAGTAGCCTCCTAACATTACCGATGGGAATTCGGCCGCTGAGTGACTAACACGCTCTAAATTGCGCTAAACAAGTCGGAATGTGTACGTCAAACATGGCAAATAAGGTGCGTTCTTACTATAAATAGCTTTATAAATATTCAAATGCTGGTGCAACCACTGAGCTCGACAATAACACGGAGGGCTAACTCCCTATTCTGATGCATTTTATCCAGCGGTCCGCCCATGAATACAATGCCAAAGATTTTCCGACGAAAATCTTTGGCAAAGCATAGATTTCCTCCCATAGGATAGTATGGGGTAGATATTTTCAAACTGAATTTTCTTTTAAAATTAAGACGAAATTGCTACAATTTTCACTGATATGCATTCTTTTATTAAAAATCTATTGATTTTACTAAAATTCATCTGAAAATTTTAATTTATATTAGTTAAAAAAGGAAATTTTAGTTAAACTCAACAAAAAATAAACAAACATTTGCTAAATATTGCCCATAAAAATATTAAAAAGGTATAGAAATAACCAAAAATAGAAACCAAAAATATAGAAATAACCAAAAAGTTTTTAAAAAAGGTTCAAAAAATGCTTGTAATAGTAAGAAAAATAGAGGACTCATTACTTGCGCGCATTGTAAAGTGTGATGCGGTCCCAGCAGATAGTGGATCGGCCGGATCGCTGAGTAGGCCCTCTCCGTATTATATATGGAGCTCAGTGGGTGCAACAGTTGTTGCACTCTCATGCAAAAATGCAAATTTGCTGAATACAAAATTTACTACGATTATTTATATTAAATTCAGTAATACGAAAATAATAGGACTCCATCTAAAATAGGACATATTCACCATGGTAACGTAGATCATGAAATACCATTGAATTAATTCCGAATTTTTCTCTTGAATTTTTACGATTATTTCTAATGGTCGGAAAAAAAAGTTGTAAACTGCATGAAAAACATCGGATACAGTATAGTGGACAAAATCTTTTGTGTGTCCCTGTAAATACTATCTGCTTTCTATTACACATGAAGTAATTTGTAGTAAGTCTCTTCAACGTATTTCATAAAATGTGAAATAGTTTAATAGTCTTAAAACAGAGTTTCCCATTATATCACTGTGTAATAGAATAGTTTTGTAAGGCCGTGTATATAAATAAAAATATTCTTTGCCTAACAGATTGTACAGAATGTACTTTTAGTATACACTTCATAGATGCATATCAATTCTATTATGTTCAGCATATTATAACATCACTAAAATGTACTTGAAACTATTTTTTCCAGCTGACCGTAATGTAACG
The DNA here is from genome assembly GCA_964019185.1 of Maratus speculifer. Lineage (NCBI taxonomy): Eukaryota > Metazoa > Arthropoda > Arachnida > Araneae > Salticidae > Maratus > Maratus speculifer. Next base: position 138,712,360 of record OZ025302.1, on the reverse strand, counting down.
GAATGCTTTTGATTGTCTCTGTAATTAAACTATGCATCCGATTTTCATAAAATTTGAAATGACGCGACAAAATTATGCAACAATTATATATTTTAAATTTCAAACGATTCGATTGGGTAGTTTTTGCTCTGTTATATGCGGACGGACGGACAGGGTGAACGCGACAACCATAGGTGCTAACATATTTATATAATTACGAATGCGCCTAAAAAATATGGGTATATCAATGGATTTAGGAAGGTTCAAAGAATTTTTTAAGCCAATCAAACAAAAATCAATTTTTTTTTTTTTCAAAAATATTCACTTTCTCTCCTTAAAGAAGTTTTTATCTTTAATTATTTTAATCATTCAGCTATAGTTATTTATAACCTATTGCAAAATATTTGTTGCTATCGGTCTGGAGATATCTGGACATATTTGAATCCTTACAATGTCCGCATATTATTTGTTTTCTCATTGGTCTATGTTTAATCCGTAGCGTACGTAATATGTGATTCGGTTATTACATAAGCCACCTTTTGATCATCGTAAAAATGATGTTTTTATCAATGGAATACTTCTGTTGCCACGATGACAAAAAATAAATAAATAAATAAATAATAAAAATTACAAAAAAACTAATAACACAAAAACAAATTGAGATACAATTTTGAAACAAATTGCATTTAAGGGTGTATTCGAAAAAACGCTTTTCCACCTTCAACAGCTCGAAATTTTCCGATACAATTTCAGACAGATTTTTAAAAGTAAAAACATGAAACTTGAGGGGATTTTTGAAGGGACATACAAGGTGCCGTGTGATGTCATTTTATGCTCAACTCATTAGAATTTGATTTATGAACAATTATCTTCTCAGTATGACCCTTTTTTTCGTTCCCAAATCTCCGGCTTCGGAAAAATCTGTTCAAAATGCCGTTTTTGATTGCTTTTTTTGCAATATTTTCTGCATTTATCAAACAATCGACTGTCACGGCACCTTGTGTACTTTTCAAATAACACAATTTGCCAGTTTGATGCATATAAGAGCAAAAGAGAATTCAAAAATAAATCGGAAAATAAGCAGTTTAAATCGAAATACACCCTTAAAAGTTTTTTTTTTTTTTTTTTTTTTTTTTTTTGCTATACAATGTTGTAAAAATTGGGATGTTTAGAAAATAAAAAATTTGCAGTACCGAAAATTGTAAAACTGAAAGTTTATTCAAAATTTGTTTTTGATTGGTCCAGAAATCCATGTTAAATCCATGGCGTACTTAACTCTGTTATTACGTAGGCCACGTTTTGATCATCATAAAAATTATGTTTGTTATTATTATTATTATTTAAATATAGAATTTATTTATAGGTCTTTAAAATTTTAGTCTTTGAAAAAATCATTTTCCAAATAGTCATTGTAGTTTGTTAAACTATATTTTATTTTAATCTTTTTCTTTCCAGATTCTTTTGTTTGCCTGCCTCACCATAACAGTGGAGATTCCAACGAGAACTGAATCGCCACCTTCTGTGGTTGCTTCATTCATTGCAAAGTTGACTGCCTTTCTGGAGCAGATAGTCTATGAAGCCGGTAAGATATACGCCATTCCTCTTACAGTTTTTATGGATACATCAGATACATCTCAACATCAGATACTTATTGTCGAAAAAAAATTACGATTACAATACTTTCTTCTATTGAAGATAGAAGAAAATAAAGAAATGAAAAGGTAAAATACGGTTTTTTCAGAAATCGATCTCAGCTATTCAATAATAAAAATAATAATAAAAAAAAAGACTAAAATTATAACAATGCAAACAAGATATTTTAAAAGAACTTTTGTCTTCAGTTTCTCTACAGAAATGGGGATTTAGGGAAGCCCCTTAATAGGGTGCGTGCTATTCTCATTTCTTCGCTTTTTTTAGCACTTTCCAACAAAGTTGAAAAGTGCTTATGCATTCGGTTTGTCTGTCCGTCTTTAACTCACGTAAATATACTCGGATTGCCATGAAATTTCAGGACGTTATATTTTTACCCTAGCATGAACCCTATTGAAAATGAAGTTTCTGCCATGATTAGTTTATCTACAGGGAGAATCAAAAGTTTCGCATTACATTACGGCCTATGGGGGAAAATCGTTTCAAAGGAATTTTAAAGATATTATACCCTGTGAAACATATTAAAATTTATATGCTTTTAAGAGGTGCATTAAAATATGCATTCTATAAAATATAAGGTGAAAATGCAGCTATTATTCATTTACAGGGCCACAAAAAGAATTCCATTAGATAATGGTAAAAGGGGGAATTGTGTGTGATATACTTCAAATATATTAAACTGTTTCATGTATAATAAAATTGATGTATGTCAATGGGGTTTAGTATAAAATATACGATACTGCCTTCCCTAATATAAAGTACATAGTATTTACAGGGACACACAAAAGATTTCATATATTACATTCTTTCAGAAGTACTGTATATGTATCCGATGATAGCTGATGGATGGATGAAATGCATTTTAATTACAACATGCGCGTATAAGTTTCACTAAATTTATGCATATTATATGGTGTGTATAAATTCTATAGTTAATATACAGGGCTACCCAAAACAGCACGCCAACTTTACTGAATATGAACATAAATTACTAAAAGGTGATTCTTAAATAAATTATGCATTTTTACGCTGAACTGCATTAAATTTACTAAGAAATGTTTGCAGGATATAGATAAAATGATATACAGGGCCATGCAAAGAATTGGGTACATGGAGCCTATGAATGATAATTTATGAGAAAGTGATTTCAGTTGTTTTAAGAGTGTTTTAGTTTAAAATAAATTTTATCTTAACACTGATGTGTAATAAAGGTACCAGGCAAACTACAAGGTTGAACAAAGTATTCAAGTGCGTTTCCATCTATTAGTATAAATTGCTGAAAGAGAAATTTCAAGCTACTAGGCATTTTTTGCTAAACTAAATTTTCGCATTATATAGTATATATATATTAGCTGACAGATCAAATACAGGATACAGTTCAATAGTACTGGAATACATATTTGGCTATATTTGGCTTTATATCCTTAGTTACTTAAATAATGAAGTTTTGCTAAAGATTTCATGAAGCGTTGGAAAGTGCTTCATAATCTATGCTTAACGCATGATTTTTCTTACTTTGTTCTTTATCCTATCCCCGATGACAATGCAATGTTTTAATAGTTCTAGAACTTAAATATATAGATTAATCATTCTTTTTAATTAAGCTAATTGATAATAATCTAACTCAACAATGAAACAAGTTGGAAATTGCAAGTGAAGCGTAGCAAATGAGATGCGTTTCGTACGATAACGAAGTTTTAAAAATATTCAGAACTTGCTGTTAAAATAGATAGTACATCAGATATAGTATAGTGGTCGAAATCTTGTGTATTCTTGTAAATATACAGGAAGAAAATTGTATTATACCTCAACAATAATTATCAATCAACAATTTATCATATTCATAAAATGTGAAATAGTTTAATATAATTAACACATGGTCCAAACAATGTTTTCCCGTATAGCATTATGTAGTGGAATACTTTTGTGTGACCCTGTAATTTAATAATAAATATTCTTTGCATAACAGATTGCACAGAATGTATATTTTAATATATGTATATTTCATAGATTCGTGTATTCTATTATATTCGAATGAGTATAACACCATTAAAAAGCATTTGAAACGTTTTTCCCCATTGACTGTAAGGTAACGGAGTACTTTTAATTTTCCCTGTAATTGATCTGTACATCCAATTTTCATAAAATTTGAAATAACTCGACAAAATTATGTAATAATTATATATTTTAAATTTCAAACGATTAAAATGCATTTGAAACTTTTTTCCCCATTGACCGTAATATAACGGAGTACTTTTAATTGTCCCTGTAATTGATCTGTGCATCCAATTTTCATAAAATTTGAAATGACTCGACAAAATTATGTAATAATTATATATTTTAAATTTCAAACGATTAAAATGCATTTGAAACTTTTTTCCCCATTGACCGTAATGTAACGGAATACTTTTGATTGTCCCTGTAATTGATCTGTGCAGCCGATATTCATAAAATTTGAAATGACTCGACAAAGTTATGTAATAATTATATATTTTAAATTTCAAACGATTCGGTTGGGTAGTTTTTGCTTTGTTATATGCGGATAGACGGACAGACGGACGGATTGAACGACAACTATAGGTGCTAGGTATTTACATAATTACGAACGTATCTAAAAAGGGATAAAATAAAGTGACGAAATTATAATGAAATATATTTTTTTAATTTTTTCCAACAATGCTATGCACTCATCGATTTCGCTTTTTGAAGAAGTGCCGGTACAAAAATGATTAGAATTTTTTTTTTTTTTTTTTTTTTTTTTTTTTTTTCCGCTCCCTTCTTTTTGTTACTGAAAAAGAGCAATATGTATGTTTTTTTTCTACTTTTTTTTTAATCACTAAAATCTTTTGAAGAAGAATCAAGTTATTAATCTCGAACTAAGCAATTCTGAGAGGTTTTTAACTCTGAGCTAAAACTTTCTGTCACCCATCAGTGATTCTAACCTTCCTCCCAGAAAAACAAACACGTGTTGTTTATTTAAACAACAGAACAGATGTAAAAACATTAGTGATGTCAATTGTTTTACGTGACGATTACATTTTTATTGTCTCAGCCTCTCTACGGCATTTCCATTATTTTATTTGAACCTTCAGGATCTCTGATTGAAATATGGAGTATATTTAAAGAAGTAACTATACGGTATTAATAATTTTATATTGAAAAAAAAAATTAAAAAAATTATATTAAAACTTTTTATTGTATTGTTATTATTCACTGTACATCTAACAATTTTCATTGTTGTGTTTAAAGTTATCAGACATTTGATTTGTGAAATAAGGAAGAGTTTTTACTAAATAATTTTCTGCAATATTAATTTATATAGTATCCTCTATTTATTTTTAAAGTATAAAATGTTCATAATCAAGTTTTTTTTAATTATTTTATTTATTATTATTAATTGCTGTACAGTATGCAATTTTCATTGTTGTATTTATTATTATTAATTGTTGTATAGTATGCTATTTTCATTATTTTTTAAGGTTATCAGACATCCGATTTATCAAATAATTTTTATGAAACTAAAATTATTTATAAATCCGATTTTATGTCATATTCAGAAAGTTTTACATAATAATAATTTTAAATTGTTTTTACTATTTATTTTAACATTAATAAAAGTTTATGCTTAAGCTTCTTATTATTTTATTATTTATTGCTGTCATTCGCTGTCCAGCATACGATTTTCATACAGAACAAATGTAAAAACATTAGTGATGTCAATTGCTTTACGTGACAATTACATTTTTATTGTCATCAACCGCTGTACGGCATTTTCATTATTTTGTTTGAACCTTCAGGATCTCTTATTTGAAATATGGAGTATATTTAAAGAAGTAACTTTATAGTATTGATAATTTTATATTGAAATTTTTTTTAAAAAAATTATATTCAAACTTTTTATTGTATAATTATCATTCACGGTAAATTATGCAATTTTCATTATTGTGTTTAAAGTTATCAGACATCTGATTTGTGAAATACGGAAGAGTTTTTACTAAACAATTTTGTTAATTTATATTATTTCTTTTTTTTTTTAAGTATAAGATGTTCATAATCAAGTTTTTTTTTCATTATTTTATTTATTATTATTATTAATTGCTGTACTGTATGCAATTTTCATTATTTTCTTTAAGGTTATCAGACATCAAATTTATCGAGTAATTTTAATGAAATTAAAATTATTTATAAATCAGATTTTATGTCATATTCAGAAATTTTTATGTAGTAATAATTTTAAAATGTCTTTACTATTTATTTTAACGTTAAGAAAAGTTTATGCTCAATCTTCTTATTACTTTATTATTAACTAGCTGACCCGCCCGGCGTTGCCCGGGTCCGTATTAACAATATTAAACGAACTTGAAATTTGTATGATTTTATCAATAACTGGAAGCATGCAGAAATGCATTGTCTGAAATACGTCGCAGCTGACTTTGTGAAAAATCGGTTTTAAAAACAACAACTAATATTAAGCTCTAGAAATACTTAAAATGAGCAATGAGAAACACGGGAGGGAACATGTATCCAACGATTGCGTTAGTTTCGTGTTAAAGTGTTGATATTTACCCGTAAAAATCACTGTTAAATCACGTAACTAATTATTTTTTTCGCATAGAAATCCCAAGTGAAAAATTTTGAATTTCAAACTAATTATATCATTCTTAAATCCGACTATACCGTGAATGAATCGATACGCGATGATAAAAGATTGGTATATAGTATTATAATTTCAGAGCCATTTAACAAAAGTGTATATTTTTAATCAAAGCATGCGTAATGTTGACTCTGTGGACAAATTCCTAACCGTAAACTTTTGTACCATAACCATAATCTGTCTGTAACCTAACTGCGACTTAACATTACCCTACCGTAACTTAAATATAACATAAATGTAACCTAGCCGTCACTTTGAAATATCAATATAGAAGCATCATTTAAGATTTTGCTTGAAAAGTTAACATTCTTTCGTTAATGTCTTAAAATCGTCTGCACTCTGAAATCTATATTTTAGACTAATATTTGTTATTTAAGTTTTCGCGCATGATTTTAAAAGAATGTTTTCATAAATATATTTTATATATTGACATAGAGTTATTAATATGTTGTTAAATTAAAAACATATTTTCATCTACGTTATAAAGTATTAAAAAGTTCTGAAAAAAAAAGAAAGCTTTTAGTAATACAATTTTTAGTTCAAATCAAATGTTTTCAATATTTTATTTAATTTTATTTTGACATTTAAATTATTTCGAATTTATCAATTTCAATTATTTTAAAAGCAAACATTTTTTAAAAATAAATAATATAATAGAAAAAAGACCATTTTAAAAAATTACTATTTCTTCATAAAATACGCTTCAGCTGTTATTCAATTCTTTCAATTCGTCTTATTAATACAAAATCCCTTCCACATGCTTTTGTTTGGGACATTAATATTTGAGCGATAAATGGTTTAATATTGCAACTCTTTTTTCGGTTTACTTCACCACCACCTATCTTTTTCCTCCATGGTTTGCAACCGCTGTGATAAAAAATCATTATTTAAACTGACAGTTTGCCAGTCTATGAATTTTAAAGGTCTGTTCCAGCTTTTTAAATTATTTATGCGAAAATTTTATGCAACCAACCAACCATAACTAAATGAAGAGAAAAAAAAGAAGAAAAAAGGCGATTTTTTATGAGAGTGATCTTTGGAATTTAATTAATTACTCAGTTAATAAATAGAATTTCGAAATTCTGAAGCTCAGGTGCATCAGGAGAGATATTGGGCTACTCTCATAAAAATTTTGAGCTTCGTACGTCCCATAGATTTTGCTAGCCATCGCAGACACACACACACACACACACACACACACACAGACACACACACACACACACACACACACACACACACACACACGCAGACAGAGCGATTTGTTATTTTATTAGTATAGATTGTTATCATTCGCTGTCCAGTAGGGTGGAGCGAAAAAAATTTTTTTTTGAAAATCAAAAACGGGTAGGTGCCAAAAGTTGCCTTTATACTAGTACATTAACTGCGTGAAATTTTACAGCTGAAAAAAAATTTCTTGAGTCTGCGCTTTTGCTCCAAAAATCGAAATTTTGAGTAAAATTTGTCATTTTTTGACATTTTTTCAAAAAAATTAAAAAATTCCTACAGAGCTGGTTAGTATTTAAAAGTGTTGCTTAGACCTTTATATTTATCTGCTTAACATATTTAAACTATAAAACAATATCTGTAGTCTGTATAATTGGAATAAATCTGACAACTTTTTGTGAAAAATCAGCGTTAACCTCTCTATTGGAGCATACGACGAAATGTTCTTTTGAATGCATTTCTTACCTAACTGCTTTCAAAACTTAACTCATAGAGGTGGTTGCATTATCCCACCCGTCTCAACCACCCAATCATCTAGGCCCAGTGTTTTATTTATGTATTGAATTGTTACTTTTTTCCCGAAGATGAGTATAAGTTTTCTATATATCAAAGTAATTTATCTCTTCTTTGTATTCACTGACTTTGGATGATTTGGATTGCTGGTGTGACCTGCTGCACGTATATTTATATACCATGTATAAAGAAGAGAAGTTGAGTAATGTATTGGGTATGTTCTTAATTGAACCTATTCAGCAGTCTATTATCTTCATTAAATTTTCGTGCAATTAATACATTATGGTTGGAAATTCTGTTACCACAGCATTTTTTTAATCAATTAAATTTTATATATAATGATTTTCCAAAAAATTGATTGTATGAATTCAATTTCTAGTATGTCATCATTTACTGTACTTATTACATTGAATATATTTTGAGAAGCTGGCTGCTTAATATTATGACGATCGTCACAGGGGATTGCAAGCAAAATTTGCGTGTAAAACAACAATATTTCTAAAGAAGTTTTAGTATGCTTTATGTCGTTTCCTGTGTTGTTCCATAGTCTAGTAATTTCTAATAAGATTTTAGATCTATTATTTAGGTGTGTAATACATTTGGTATAAAACATCCCGCGGTATAAACTTGGATTATACATTTTGTGAGTGAACATATAGACGCTGATTGCCAATCTGTGCTTATATAAAGCGGAAAATTTTATTAACTTTATGAGCTGTCTTTTGTGTGAGATGTTTTCTAAACTCCTATTCCCCATTCTTTCTGAGAAATAGCTTTCCTTATGAATTAGCTTTGCAATCTCTGACAGAAATTTCTAGTCTGTTCTGAGTTTCTTTTTCTCAATTTGAGAAAATAATTTTTCAAAATTATTCTCTATTTTATAAAAAAAAAAAATAAAAAAAAAAATAAAAAAAAAAAAATAAAAAAATAAAAAAATTGTAATAGGAAGTGAATAGTACGTAGACAAAGATTTTCCTTACTGATCCAGTGAATCCATGTAGCTTAGAACGTTTTATATCGACTTCTCTAATAATTGGCGCAGAGGAAATTCACTGGAGTTAAAGTAGCGAATGATTCAATATTATACACAATTCTAAGCTTACCCCATGCAAAATGGTTCACAGTGACAAATAAAATTTTCCTAATTTTAAATGAGCACTTATAGTACTTAATCCGTACATTCCCTCATAAAGTACTATGCATTATATGTTTATGCCCAGGACATTTCACCATCAAATGTTGTCCACTCATAAAAAGAGGATCCAAAAGTTAATAGGAAATTACCTGGATACGAAAACACTTAGAAAACGGCATAAAACTAATGCAAAAAAAAAGTTATTTACAACAGCGGTTGTAAACTATAAGTGAACAATGGAGAACACATGGAGAACACATGGAGAACAAATTTTGATTGCAATTCTCGCTGACGATCACCATCACATTAAACAGCTCTCTTCTCAACATATAAAAAATGCAAAAGTAGAATAAATGATGGCATACTTATAGTTGAAATATCTGAAATCATCTTTGAAGCAAATCATTACGTAAAAAAAATACAATTGATTGAAAAAATGTTGTGGTAACAGAACTTCCAATCACTATTCATCAACTGAATGTAAGTTTGATAAATATTATAGATGGCCGAATAGATCCCTTTAATAGATTCCCGTGCATTACTCTGCTTGTCATTTTTTTTGTATAAACTGTAAAAATATATTTGAAGACAGTTACAGCAGCATGTGGATGCAAAGAACAGATGAACAAGGTGGAAGCATCGAAAACATGCCAAATTTTTATAAAGAAAATCACAAATCAATGTATAAATAAAACACTGTACTAGGATGATCGAATAGTTGGGCCGGGTGGTATAGGAATAATAGCCACCTCCACGACGCATGTCCAAGGTAGTTTTGAAAACAAGAGCTGTATTAAAAACAACAATTCGTTGTATGACCCAATAGAGTGGTAATGCTGTTTTCTTACTAAAAGTTGCCTGCTTTGCTCCAGCTATAGGGAATAAACATATTGTTTTATAGTTTAAATATGTTAAGCAGATAAATATAAAGGTCTAAGCAACACTTTTAAATACTAACCAGCTCTGTAGGAATTTTTTAATTTTTTTGAAAAAATGTCAAAAAATGACAAATTTTATCCAAAATTTCGATTTTTGGAGCAAAAGCGCAGACTCAAGCCATTTTTTTTCAGCGGTAAAATTTCACGCAGTTGATGTACTAGTATAAAGGCAACTTTTGGCACCTACCCGTTTTTGATTTTCAAAAAAAAATTTTTTTCGCTCCACCCTACTGTCCAGCAAACGATTTTCATTATTCTGTTTAGAGCTAACAGACATCTGACTTATAAATTATTGAATAGTTTTAATGAAGTAACGTTCTGTAATAATAATTTCCTGTTGATTTTGCTGCTTATTTTAAAATTATAAAAGACTTATACTCTAACTTTTCTTATTTATTGTTATCATTCGCTGTAAAGCATAAAATTTTCATTATTCTAATAGAGCTAACAAACATTTGACTTATAAATTATTGAGCAGTTTTAATGAAGTAACGTTCTGTAGTAATAATTTACTGTTGATTTTGCTGTTTATTTTAAAATTATAAAAAGCTTATACTCAAACTTCTCGTTAATTATTTATTGTTATCATTCGCTGTCCAACAAACGATTTTTATTATTCTGTTTAGATCTAACAGACATCTAACTTATAAATTATTGAATACTTTTGATGAAATAACTTTCGCTAATAATAACTTCCTGTTGATTTTGCTGTTTATTTTAAAATTACAAAAGGCTTATGCTCAAACTTTTCATTATTTTATTGCTTTATCATTATCGCTCGCTGTAAAGCATATGCATTTTTACCATTTCATTATTCTAATAGAGCTAACAGACATATGACTTATAAATTATTGAATAGTTTTAATGAAGTAACTTTCTCTAATAATAACTTCCTGTTGGTTTTGCTGTTTATTTTAAAATTATATAAAGCTTCTCATTGTTTCATTGTTTATTGTTATCAACCGCCTAACAATATGCTAATTGCATTATTGTTTTGTTAGAGCTAACAGACGTCTGACTTATAAATTATTGAATAGTTTTAATGAAGTAACTTTAATAATAACTTCATGTTGGTTTTGCTATTTATTTTAAAATTATAAAAGTCTTATATTCAATTTGTCATTATTTTATTGTTTTATTATTATCACTCGCTGAACACCATATAAATTTTATTTTAGCATTTAAAACTATACTAGACATCTGATTTTTGAAATATGAAGTAATTTCAATAAAAAGGCTTTATAATAATAATTTTGTCTTTACTATTTACTTTAACATCGTAAAATATTTATGATTATGTTTACGATTGTTTTATTGTTTATTTTATCAACTACTGAACAATATGCAAATTGTATTATTGTTTTGTTTTGCTTAGAGCTATGAGACAACTGATTTATAAAATAAGGAGAAATTTTAATGAAATAACTTTTCTAATAATAATTTTACACTGTTTTTACCATAGTAAAACGTGTCAAAAATTACAAAAAGCTTATGAGCAAGTTTTTCATTGTTTTGTTTATTAGTACCGCTCTATAATATACATTTCACATTATTTTGTTTTAAGTTATCGGACATTTGATTTATAAAATAATTTTAATGAAACTAAAGTTATTTTATAAAACAGATTATGTGTCATAATCAGAAATTTTTATGTAGTAATAATTTTATATTGCCTTTACTATTTTTTAACGTTAAGAAAGGTTTATGCTAAAGCTTCTTATTATTTTACTATTTATTGTTATCATTCGCTGTATGAGAGGTGGTCGCACCCGTAGGTTTCACTGTAGCTTCTCTTTTGCCGGGACCATGTTTTTTTTTTCACTTAAGGCCCCTGTCCTCGCTCGAGGAAACGCTCGCGAGCTAATGCTATTCCTATGGGGAAGCATTTTTCTAATAACTCTTTCGCATTTTGACATTTTTGAATAATTTTTTTTTTTTTTTTTTTTTTTTTTTTTTTTTTTGCATTGGATAACTGAGGTGCATGCCGACAGCGCACCTTTTTTACTTTTTCGATTTTGGTTGCAGGTATTTTTTACAAAGTTAGTTTTACTTTCAAAACCGGTTTCGAAACTGACAGTGTTTTTAAAAAAAATATCTGGAACCAAAATCGAAAAAGTAAAAAACGTGCGCTGTCGGCATGCACCTCAGCTATCCAATGCAAAAAAAATTATTCAAAAATGTCAGAATGCGAAAGAGTTATTAGAAAAACGCTTCCCCATAGGAATAGCATTAGCTCGCGAGCGTTTCTTCGAGCGAGGACAGGGGCCTTAACCCCTTCGCGACGGGAGTCTTTTATGAAATTTTAAATGTTTTGTCACCGGTTTTTAATTATAGAAATTTGTGTCTTATTAAATTGGGAAAATGCTCCGATTAAATGAGGCAAATTTTACAGTAAAATTTTACTGATGGCGATAAACGAGGGTTCTTACGCCTTTTTGCAGCACGCGTATAAGTGTCGCTCGTTCCCAAGGGGTTAATGCAATATTTCATTATAATCAATTTCTATTTTGACAGGTTCTATTGTGTTATAAATTACAAAAGGTTTATGCTGAAAATTTTCATTGCTTTGTTATTTAGTACCAAGTATGGCTTCCATACCTGTCACCAGCTTCAGTGCTTCGAAAATACATGACCACGTAAGAGCAAAGCACAAGTACGACGACTTTCCGAGTGGAGAAGAAAGCCAGAAAATACACCGGCACAATCCATTCGGTAATTTCATTATAAATTTCAAAATGACTATTTATATCATTATTTACTGATTAATCATTTTATTTAGTTATTCTTTGTTTATGCATTAAAATTATTTTAATGTAAAGGCATACCTTTATGCCTTAATTAAGTAAATGTTCATGCATTAAAATTATTTTTAATGTAAAGAAAAATTTTATGCGTTCAATAGTTTATTGATTTGGCATATTAATTAATTGATGATACTTCCGAATTGATTGAATATAAACTGTATTGTTTATGTCTTAACTAATCAATAATACATTAAAAATTATTAATATAAAGAATATTTTAACACCTTAATTAATTCACCGGTGACAGTTAAAAAACATATTAATATAAGGTATAAGGTACCTAGGGTAATAACGCCAGGCGGGGTAATAATGCCAAGTGCTTATATTTTGCATAATTATGAAATAATCAGGTAAATGACACCCATGTGCTCTGCGCAAAAGGGTTTTGAGTTATATAAATCGCAAAAAACAGCTTCAAGTTAATTTGTTTCATTTTTAAGTCTTATTGTTTTTACAAACAACTAAAATTAACACTTGATCTAAAATTTGCGAGATACGTTTTGTATATGTGAAGACTATCTTTTTATCCGGAAATTCTTTGTTAATTACATAAATTTGAAGTTCATTTCATGTACTTTTAAAATGTTGTTGAAGATTTTGGATATCTTCTCGAGATAATTTGTAATTTAAAATGTACTGCGCAATAACTATACCGGGGTAATAACGCCAATCCTTGACATTAATACCCCGGTTGATTCCCTACAGTGGCCGAGCTACATCCTAAATACTGATTCAAATAAACACAGTTAAAACTGTGCAATGTTTCTGATATTTCTATTCAAACGGTCCTTTTTAAGCAAAAAGAATCTCACGGTCTGATATTCATTTGCCTCATCCCCCCCTCCCACACCACACCTTTATATTTATCACACTTTCACAAAAATTGAACATTTTCAATAACTTAGAATGCAATTTATCAATTTCTAATTTTATAGAGTTTGTATTTTTAGAATTGGGCTATCTACATGCAATTATTCCATCTTATTTCATAGTTTTGTTTGCATGGCGTTATTACCCATATAGGTGGGTGATAACGCCAAATAGCATGGGTCAAGAAAAAACGTCATTACTTTTTATGAATACATATCTGTTAAATTATTTTATTTTATATAGGTAGTCAATGAGTTGCTGTATCATATCCTATATTTGTTTGAAAAATACAATCTAAAACTAAGCCGTGAAAATTGGTAGAACCTTAACGTGGCGTTATTACCCCAGGATACCTTACTTTAATTAAACTATTGTTTCATAGTCTTAATTAAATAATTCATTAATTTATATTTAAACTATTTTAATATAAAGCATATTTTTATGTTTTAATAAATAAACTAATTGACGATATCTTAAAAATATTTTTAATATAAGGCTTACTTTTTATGTGTTCCTTAATTGATTTATTATATTAAATAATTAGTAAATTATACCTTCAAATAAATTTTAATATAAAATTTGCTGTTTATTCTTTAATTAATAAATGATGCTTTATAGTAATTTTAATATAAGGGATACATTTTATGTCTTGATTAACTAATTAGTGACAGTTAAAAACATATTAATATAACTCATACTTTTATATTTCAATAAAACTGTTGATTCACAGTCTTAATAAAATAATCTATTGATTTACAAAATTAGTTTCAATATAAGACACGCTTTGTATGCCTTAATTAAATTATTATTACATCGTTTTAATTAATCAATTAATGATACTTTGAAATTGAAGAACTTAAGTAATAAAGGTGGTATGTGGGAGATTCTAATGAATTCTCCAACAATTTTGGCTTCGAATTTAAATTTTTCATAGGCAGATTACTCCATTTAGGGATTGGATGACATTAGGAATTTTAGTTACCATAAGTGGTTTAGGTTTTTTCTTAATACTTTGTTCAGTAGGGGAAATTTTGTCAACAGAAACATCACCATCCTCACAGCTTGAAATGCTATCGAATCATCATTGTTAATGGGTTTTTTAACAGAAGCTTTATGTTGCAATTTACTTTTACGTTTTTTTTATTTACTACATGGGTAAAAACCTCATCAATGCCCATTAGTTTTACACCGCTATCTACCATTTTAGAATTAATTGCAAGCTGAATAGTATCCAACACAGGCTTTGCCAGAAGTTAAGTTTAAAACATAATTTCCATTTTATCAAATATATCAAGAGAACAACGCTTATCGTTTAAGATAATTTCCTCGGGACCGTTAATTCGTTAGTACATTGATCTAGAGTTTTAAGATATTTCTTACGAGAATTTACTTTAGAGTTAAAAGAAAATAGAGAAGGTATAGCAGATGTGCGACTCATCGAACCATCACCATGGACGGTAGCGCCAGACCCAGAGGCCTGAGATGTAATCATCCAAGGATCAGAAAAATCAAACAGGTGCTTACACACATGCTCGCTAAAAATGTGTTACTTTAACCTTTCATCATCAAATCGAAATTTTATTAAAATATTATTGGTGCCATTTGTAAATTTGGAATTGAAATTTAATGATTCCGACGTGGGATCACTGTCTCGGAAAGAGTTAAGGGACAAAAAACAAACTTTTTATTATTGAGTAATTGATTTTGTATTATTTTTGTAGAACTAGTATATTTATAGTCTATACAGATATAAATGACTGAATGCGATTTTAAAAGTTTTGTAAGCATGTATGTTCGGTCAAAAAACAACAAGGTTCATAAAGTTGTTTTTTTCTTTTTTTTCTATTTGAATCATTAGAAATCGACAAAATGCTTCCAAAGTATAATGGCAAGCTGATGAACAGCATCTGGGGCCAGTATAATCTGTATGCTGCGCATGCCTTCCAGAAAAACAGTGAAGGCTCTTATGGGTTTATGGATCCCCTCAACATTCCGCAGGTCAAGTAAGTCACATTTTGTGATTAAATTTATATTCGGTCTTAAATAATGCCTCATTAAGAGAACTTTTTTACTAGTACACTAAAAATTCGATAAATCGAGTCTACAAATTGAAAAATAATTTTCGGAAAAATAATTTTTAAAACCGCAATAATTGAATTTTATGCTTTTGTCTGAATCTGAAAATTAAGTCAGTTTCGCTTTGTCACGTTTCACATTTTTACAATGCAATCTTGAGAAAAATATAAAATTTGCAAAGTAAATAAGTTTATTGTTATATAAAATTTTGAAAAATGAAAGTAACTAATTTCAAACTATTTCATTTATTTTTTACAATATTTTATAGTTTTATTTTAATTTGAAATGTCACTATATTATTCAATAACTCTTTAGCCAGTGCAAAACATATAAATCACGCACGCTGTAAATACCGGGTGATCCAAAAAATCAGGATGAACTTTAAAAATGAATAATTCGAAAACGAATCAAGATACAAAGATATGGTTTGCACCAAACGGATGTAAAAAAAATCGGGTTTTGTGTGGCAACGAAAAAAATAATTCTGTTGGCGACCAACACACTGACACTAACACTGACAACTAAAAATGTTGATAACTTACAAATCAGCTTAATTACAGTTAATTAGTACTACAGCAAATGTTCAATGGGCTGTCCATCATTCAGAAGTATAGCTATGAGACGAGGCACCTCATCGTTCACAGCATAGAGTAGCATTTCTTGCGTTATGGCAGACATATTTTGGCGGATGACATCTTTCAGTGCTGCTAGTGATACCGGTTGGTCGCTGTACACTTTTCACTTCAATAATCTCCTCAGCCAAAAGTCTCGGGGTATCAAATCGGGAGATCTTGGAGGCCATTTGCGATTAAAGTAGCGACTGATAATGCGATCCTCCTCCAAATATTGTGCGTAGCAGGCGTTACATAGGCATAGCAATATGAGATGGTGCTCCATCTTGCATAAAAGTAACTGTTTGGAGTGCCTGTCGAGCTTGCAATTCAAAAATCCGACAGAGACATCTGTTGGTCGCTAATAGAACTATTTTTTCGTAGCCACACAAAACCTGATTTCTTTTCCATTCGTTTGGTGCAAACTGTATCTTTGTATCTTGATTCGTTTTTAAAGTTCGTCCTGACTTTTGGATCATCCTGTACATTTAAAGCCATTGGTAGGTATGGTTGTGTTGCGATAATATGCTGAATTCTACTAGTTTAGAAAATAAGTTAACTTATGTAATTGGAAAACCGAAAATAGGATACTTGTAGAATTTAGCACAGGTTATCACAACCATACATACTAATGCCTTTATCTGTACTGACAGAGTGCATGATTTAAACAGGTTTCGTGTTGGTTAAAGCGTTATTGAATAATACAGTATCATTCAAAATTATAGAGTAAAGCTATAAAAACCGTAAAACTATAAATGCAATCGGAAAGATGTTATTAGATACATATAAATTTAGCAAATATAATTCATTTAAAATCCAAATAATTCCTTTAAAGGACAAAAAATAAATTAAAAATTTGTTGTACAATGCTACAGTGTTTCAAAAAGGAAAAACTTGATTACAAATGATAATAACTTTCTACATATAATACTTGGAAATAAAGCCTTAAATAGAGAGAAAGCTAAAAGTTTTGTTTACATAGAATTTTTCATTAAAAAAATTGTAATGCATTTTTTTTTTTTTCAGCATTAAAAATACTTTACAGACCTTTATGACATGACATCGCGGTGCTTATGCTTAAGAAGTACCAACTAGGAAAGAAAACCGCCGAGTGTAACCTCCAACGAACTTAAATGGGAACAGAAATTTCGAAACAAAGCATGATTCAAAGGGTAGCAGCGAAACTAGCCTTTTTCGTGCCCGGGGCAAACATGGATTTTGGCGCCCCCCCCCCTCCACATATATACATTCTTTGTATCAAACACACCAAACAAAATCTTAATTTGGCGCCCCCTTCACCTTCACATTCTGGTGGCGCCCGGGGCACGTGCCCCCTCTAGTTTCGGCCCTGGGGTGTAATTTTGAGATCACTGGTGAGTCTCGAAGGCCATTACGGAGTTAGAAGCACGAGGTTAAATATAACAAACAATCTATTGTTAGCAATCTGCAACTTTTATTGCTTAGTCATTTTATAGAATATCTATATTCTGACCAATGAGAATACTCTATAACATCTAATCGTTTCTATAAAAGCGGTGGATTGATTATGCAACAAAAGTTGCAGATTTTTAATCCTTTCCGGCACGGGCGAATTCTGCAATAAAAATGAGGAATTATCGACTGTCACCGGAATTTACAACGACTTTTTTAGAAATTAAGACTAGCTTAATTTAAACTTTCACTGTAAAAGCAAAAATTTTATTAAAATATTATTGGTGCCGTTTGAGAGTTTGAAATTAAAATTATGTATCCCGGACTGGGCACAGTGTGCCGGAAAGGGTTAACAGTGTACCTCCAAATGTAGGGTGCAAAGAACATCCAAAGTAATTTTGTTGCCTTGCTCGTCGATATCACTTCAAATGACCGGCGTTGGGAAAAAAACGGAGAATGTAAAGGCAGTGATCCATGTAATACAGTTTCTTTAAAAGGGTCCGAAACACTAAAAAATCTTCAAATTAAAAAAAAAAAAAAAAAAAAAAATATTGCATTATTTTTTACTTAAAATGACGTTTAAAATCATGTTTCTATCTTAATTAGAAGAGGAAATATTTTCTTCGTTTTTGTTTGTTTTGAAAATCTAGCTTTCAAGCAATGGTTGTCATAGAAATGACTTTTTGTAAAAATGCATTTTTCTTCATGGTGGTTTTTTTTTCACAATAAATTAATCTTTTTAAAAAAGCTGAAAATAATCAAAATTAAAACTTAGCTATTTCTGTTTATTTAAATGTAAAAAAAAAAAAAAAAAAAAAAAAAAAAAAAGTATTTCTACAAATAATATTTTGAGTTATAATGATTTTAAATTACCTCAATTTTTTAATATATTTTAATTTTTTTCTTTTCTAATTCTGAGAAGTTTTATCATGTCATTTTGTTTACAAATAATATGGCTAACCATCACAAAAAAATTTAAGATTTTAACTCAATAAATAAAAGTTGTTTTAAAATGTGTCCCGGACCCCCTTAACAAGTAAAACAGTGAAAATTTTAGGTTTGTAAGCTGTGTGTGGTGATTGGCGATTCTCAAAAATTTAGCAATCGAGGGAAAAAAAAAATCGTAATCGTAAAAAAAAAAAACAATCGATGAAGCCATCGATTAATTTTGAGAATCTACAATTGATATATTCTACAATCGATTATTAAAATTATTGTTTTTACAAGATTATAAAGCAGTTTCTAGTAAATACATATATGGTAATGGAAACAGATGGAATATAAAAAACAACAAACTGAAAGGAGACAATATAGATCCAAATAATGGAAACAGTGTTGAATCCAGACATTTCCCCCCGGGAGGAACTTCTGTGGTTCCGGGGGGGGGGGATACAATAGAGTTCCCGGGGGAAATTACTCTTTTTTACCATTGAAAACACAAAATCTCAAAGTTCCCGGGGGGGAATGCTCCCCCGGGCCACTTCCTGAATGGAAAAGTCGTATGATGGCATTCCCTTAGTTGCAAAATCTCGAGTATGAAACGGTAAGGGAAGTTTAAGAAAAAAAAATTAGAATATTTAGGCAGTTAGCAGCAAAATGGCCAAAGAAAAAAGAATCAAAAGCACTTCTAGTGGCAAGACGATGAACTAAAGGATAGTAAATGGGATCAACATTTTTTATTCATTTTTGTGCGTCTTTTGAGATAATTGTTATATTTTTTCCATTATCCTCTTTTGAAATACGTTAAACAAAGTCCCCGTATGGCAAAGTGGGGGGGGGGGGGGGCAATAAAAGTGCATAATATGAATAAGTGGTCATAGGACTTTCTAACGATATATCATTTGAGGGGTGTCGGTTAAAATTAAGAATGTGCCCCCCGCGTGGGGAGAAGGGAGCGGAAGGTATATAAAATAGTAGTCACTGAGATTTCCAATGATATATCACGAGAGGGATGTCAGAAAAGATAGAAAAGTGTCCTCCCCACAGAATTCCAACTATTATTTTCCCCGGAATAGAACCTGTCCTCCCCCCTCTCTTTGAAATTTTCATATATATTTTAAATTATATATCGGAGTTCTCCGTAACAAAGTTCAATCTAAAATGACCATGGATCAAAAAAAGTTTTAAATTTACTCCTCACCCGTAGGTCCAGTTTTTCTCCCCAGAATGCATTTAGAAATCTCGTAGCCCCCATTTTTAGATTTAATAAATATTTAGTAAAAGGATCCATAAAAAAACCGTACCTAAAATGATATTTTTTGTCGAAATAGCTACGATTAAAAAAAAAAAAGAAAAAAAAATTACATTCTCCCCTCCCCTTTCTGAAATTTATCTCCAGGAGGAAAAAAGTTCATAATATGAAAGAGTGGTGAGTGATTAAATATGAAAAAAGTGGAAAATAATATTGTTTCATTTAATTATAATTTGCTTCAGAAACCATCAAAATTTAATTTAAATGCAACTTTAGCCAATGGGGGTAAAGAATCAGACATTTCAGGATGGAATTTTAGGAGATTTAAAATTATTTTGTTAGTTGTACTGTTACTTCACAAAAAAAAAAAAAAAAAAAAAAAAAAAAAAAAAATACATCTATATATTGCTGAAAAAAAAAAAAAAGTAAATTCAATTTCATACAGTGTATAGGGATGCATGTGGTATAAGCAGGAAGAAAAAAAAATTGGGTGGGGAATTTAAATTTCTAAATCTGGAAATTGCAAAAACATGGATGATTTTCTTCATCTGTAGACAAAACTTGTACTTAATAGGCGATCTCCATGAAATTTTATTAAACTGACTTTTTTCAGGTTGTGAATAAAATATTGAAATTCCCTCACTTATTAGGCAAATGTCCGAATTCCCTTACTTTTCTAGGTAGTGTAGCAACCTTGTAATTCATCCCATCTCCCTTTTTAGCTGTTCCTATGTGACTTTTGGGATGGCTGCACTTATGTATATCGCAAAATTTTCAACATCAGTTGGTAGTGGTTGAACAAGCACCTGATGCTCCACCAGGGCCGTAGCTAGAAGTGATCATTAGGGGGGGGGGGGGCTCATATTTTTTTCCCTCTCTCTCTCTCTGACGCAGGAAGATAAATTAGTGCTTATTCACATTGCAGGTACTTTGTTTCTTATTAAACTGTTGTAATAACTTCATTTTATACTAAGAAAAGTATATGAAGATGAAAATTTTGAGTGTATAACTGGTGCAAAATTAAACATCATTTTAGCTTCATATGTACAAATAGGATGAGGGAGTGTTGAATTACTTATTATAGATACAATTTAGTAACTCTGCAAAACTGTGAAAGAGTTTCCAAGCTAAATTAGATTTTTCAATAGAATTTCATTTGAATCTTCGGAACAGAAATTCATTGAGTGACCTTGGAATCTTTTTCAGGGGGGGGGGGGGCTGAGCCGCTCATAGCGCCCCCTTAGCTACGGCCCTGCGCTCCACAAAAAAAACATGCTGAGAAAAGTGTGGGATGAGTTACTGTACCGCCTCAATTTGTTTGTGTTGCTGGAGGGACTCTCATTGAACACTTATGGGTCATTCCATGGTAACTTATGTTACATTTTGAGCTATTTTCAGTAATTTTAGCAATATAACACACACACACAAATTATTCAAAATGTAAATTTAGCATGGTTTGCTAATTAAACTTATTCAAAGCCCAATTAAGATGAAAATTAAATGATTTTAATGTTATTTCGTAAATTTTGGTAGTTTTATTTACTATGATAACTGCCATTACTGAAAAAGGAATGCAAGTTATCATATAAAGTATAATTTTCGTTATCATTTTTTTAGGTAATTTTCATCCAAATTGCCCCTTGGATAGGTTTCATTGACAAATCATGTTAATTTTACATTTGAATATTTTTTAGTGTTATATTACTAAAATTATTGCAGAAATTGTTCTAAATGCAGTGTAAGTTACCATGGAATGACTCTTATAACTGTGTTGAATTTAAATTTTCAACTGTTATATTTTTTATTTCCAATGAACAACAAGGTTTTACTTTTTAGCACTTTCCAACAAAGTTGAAAAGTTCTTATGCATTCGGTTTCTCGGTCCGTTTCTCTATGCTCGAATTTTCATGCAATTAATAAAGCTTATTTAGAATCACCAAAGCATGTTTAGTATTGCATATGAAGAATGCATGATTAATGGTCCGTTTACAGGGACACTCAACAAAATTCGATTACATTATGATATATGGGGGAAAAAATCGTTTGAAGAGTATCTTTATGACATTACGCTATTTCAAATGTATTGAAACTGATAGACATTGTTGAATTTCACTATGATCACATTAAGACAGAACATTCATAGCATTTTGTATTAATTTTGCAGGGACACACACAAGAAATCAGTTATTGTACTGTCTTTGTGTAATAATTACTGGAGAATACGTTTTAAAACTCTGTATGAGCTTTTAAATGTAATTAATTTTTTGCATATAATTCTTTATATATAAATTCTATACCTCATATATGGAGCTGCACAAAAATTTTCCCATATTATTCTCTTTATAAGAGGAAATTGCTGAAGGGGCACTTTTAACTGAAATGCATGTAACTCTTAAATGAGTTAAATTTTGAAATTCATGTTGTTAATAGATACAAATCTCTATATCATATACAGGGCTGCTAAAAAATTCAGATTATTTACCAATTCTAAATGGGAACAGCTAAAATTCTGTTTTGAAATATGTTTAAACATTTCCATATGGTGAAATGAGAAGTAATTTTTTAAACAGTGCAGTTTTGTTACATTATTCTGAATCTGAATATGTCAAAAAATTCTTCATAATCTATGCTTGACGCATGATTTTTTTTTCTTTGTGTTTTTTTCTTTTAATAGCCCTGTAAAGTTGAGCTATTCATACATAATTACCCTGTAGTAAGGGGTTGCTTACTTTATTTTTTCTACTAATTTGTATAAACGTGAATTCATAAAGTTGATTTCATTAACAATCTTAATGTATATTCTTTACAGGAACCTGTGGAACTCACTGCGCACAACTCATTAATTCATGTAAGATATACTTTCATTTATTCATTGTAAATTTATGATGTGGTTATATATACAGATTGTTAAGAGAATGTACATTAAGTAAAATCATAATTAAGAAGTTATAATACTTTCTAGACAATTGTAAACTAGTGTATATGAAATTTTTTATTTGATTTAAATGATATACAAACTGATAGGGAAAATACAGCAATTTTTTGTTAAAAATGTGTAAATATGGCATTTCAGTTATGAAAATAGTATAAACGAATAATACGAAAAAAATTATGAAAAATAAAAATTTTGAAGATATTGCTGAATGTGAAATATTTTGCAGTCAAGTAAATGTCGAAATTGTCCTCATATTCATACGTTTTGTAATAATTAGTCCCAAGTAAAAGAAGTTTGAACTCTTTTTTTTCATTTTTTTCTGGGTTATCCTAATAGAACACATACAATTTTTTATATGAATTATTTGTATAAAACAGTCTCCAGGATGAAGATAATTGGAAATCCCGTACAACATTAATTATAACCAAATGGAATTAGAATTCATGAACTAATTTAATTTTATTTTGCATACTGCACATTATTTTTTTTAAACAAGTGTTGTTCTCACTTCACGAGCGAAATTTCATGATTTTCCATAAATAATTGAATAAAATTTATTAAAAATCATTATTTTATTTATAACTGGAGATTATAGATTGCAATATAAGACAATTTAGTTATCATTGAAATTAGTCTTCAGAAAAAAAAAATTTAAATGAATTCTTCTGTGATCAAATTCTATTCATATCATGTAAAACAAACAAAAAATTCTACACATTTGTTTTTTGCAGCTTCTAAATGTTCAATTAAAAAATATATTGTTTCTCAGAATCACATTGAAATCCTTTGTATTCATTATAATGAATAAATTAGACTTTGTATTCAAACATGGGAATTTTCTCCCTGATTTTTCTAAGACCATATATTTTATGCCTATGATACTTTTAAAATTTCTAAATTCAACATCTAGTAGAGAAGTGAGCCAGTTGATCACCTCTTCCAAAGTTTCTGCCAAGGTGACTATAAATTTCAATCAAGACAGTGAAGATACAAAAGTCAAAATTATACGCTATCATCTTTATACTTTGAGATTTATCAGCATTAAATAAAAATGAAATCAATAAAATTCACAAGAAATTTTTGGAATGAGATATCTGAAATTCAACGGAATGCTGTCAAATAAAATGACAACAATAGCCAAATATAGATCATCCAGCTTATTTAACCAAAACTTTGGTAAAATGGAGTGAAAATTTTATTTCTAAATATCCATAAACATTCAAAACTTTTTGAAAACTTAGGTATTCTGCCATATGCCTCTAAAAAACCATTTTGATGAGAAAACTTTTGAAAATAAGTATACAAAATCCAGAAAACATTCATTTGGTCAAACTAATGTCAATGAATCAACAAAGCAGATAAATAAATACAGATAATAAATTTCTTTACAAATAAGATGAGACACAAAATATTTTTTTAAAATGTAGTTAATTATGCTATTAAATTATTTGAAATGGATGAGAAAAATTATAAACCTATACTGCTATTAAATTACATAAAACAAATTTCAAGCATACTTCACCAATTCATTAAAATAAATTAATTAGATTAACATTCTGAGCTTAAAAATCCCCATTCTGAAATATTTCACAACAATGGCCTTGAGTGAGCTCTATGCTCAATAGTGCATTGCTTGTTTGCAGTATATCTGTATAATTCAACGAATTTCTATTATATACTAATTATTAATATTTAAATTTTAATCACCATCAATAATTTAATATTTTCTGCAGGGTGGATATTTTTATGAGCTAGCAGAACTCCCTGAATGGGAAGTGAAATGCTGTCCAGATTTACATTATTCTACTCTGCTACTTGAACTGCATTTAGATTAACGATTCTTGTGCGTATAATTTTACAAAACACAACATTTTCCCTCCCCTTGGTAACCATTTTTAATGATAACCACATTCAGTTTAAACCATCAGTCATACTTGGTGTACTGTATGATAAAGATTTACAGCCAATGATATTTGAGATTGTTCTTATTCTGAAACATTGATTTATAGGAAAATCTTATTATAATCAATCTCTGAAGAGCATTGATTAAATTTGTTATCTTGAAAAAATACAATATAATAGGAATTTTTAACAATCCAAATTATATTGTTAAATTGAAAAATTTGCTAAACTGAGATTTTTTGTAATGTGATTCTACTGTATTTTAATGAAGTATGCATATTTTGCAACTGAAGAGCTTTGCTCTTTTGTTTTTAACATGTATGTTAAATGTCATGTCGGTTTTTACATAAAATAAAATAAAATGCTTTTACTTATTTTCTAGGTTTTTTTGACAACCATATTCCATAAACATATTTTATGCCAAGTGAAGCATTTTGGATTTACAAGAAAAATATATGAGGGGTTTTGAATTTTCTATGATATCCAATTATATGTATTTGCTATGTATTCTTTTATTGCTTTTGTCTTTCATTGTTATTATAATAAAATACTTATATTGAAAATAACATTTTCAATTTTGAGATGGATTTTCATTATTATGTTCATCTTTCCTGCAATTCACCTTTTCCTTGTAGACCGACAACAAGTGTAGAAATCTAGTTAAAGTTAAAACACTTAAAAAACTATTTTTTTATTTACAGTTGCTGTTTTGATTTAGAGATATGGATGCCTTGACAGGTTGCCAGTGGTTTAAAAATAAAATTAGCAACAATCCGCAACTCATCCCTAAATGAAATGAACAGTATCCCGATTATGAATGACTGTCAACATAACATCAGTAAAGAGATACTGCCCATTTAACTTGTTTTCGTTTTGTTGCAAAGCAATTCTGTGATGTTGCAAAGTTCAGAGTTCTAAGATTAATAAAGATAAAAATTACAGCTTTTGCTTGAAGCCAAATGTTACTTCCATTTTCATCCAACACCTAAGTAAATTTCTTACCAGATATCCATCTACTGTAAATCTAGGTATACAAATGAATGATCAGAGATTATTTCTGAAGTGCTTAAATCCAAATGTGTAATTTTTAAGCGTGGAAATTTTTTTGCTAAAGTGTTAACCATAATTAAGAAAGCTAGATTTAAAAAAAAAATATTTTTTTAACTATTATCTTTATAATTAAAAAATACATATGAAAATAAAATTCAAAATATGTGTAATACTGAATAGGACAGTAAACCTTTGTTTTGTTATTAGATATTTGAAAACATAGTAATTTATTTTTTATTTTAGAAAAATAATGAGAAAGAAAAAATATATCTCCGTTAATTAGTGGCTTTTAATTAAAATGTTCTAATAAAGATGCAATAACCAACCTTTATTTTGTTTTTAATTTATTTTTAGTGTTGATATATTTTTTTTAAATCAGAGCAAAATTAAAGAAAACAGCTCCAATGCTATTAACTATCAAATATTAACCTTTATTGAATGAATATGTTGATGACCAACTCAAATTTATAAAGTACACAATGCCACACAAAAATGCATTAATTGCCTTGGTAATCAAGTTTAACATCACTGAGATTGCACAGCAGGTGTTTACATGAAAATCCAACAAGTGTTTATGTTTAATACATTCAGACACAACCATTCTAATTTTCAGAGTATAGGTTCATACTAAATCTTTTCAATTTTTATAATTGTGATAAAGAAAAATAAAAGAATTTTAAATTAATATGCATATCTGCCAATTTTTATTACCTGCTGTGCTTTAACATAATTATAAATGTTTTTAAAAAGTATTAAAATTCACATAAACTCGCTCAAAGGTACACATAAACAACTATCTTTACAAATAAAATTAATAATAAAGCATGATATTGACATTTCAAACTGCTTCTAGAGGCATCTTCAACATAAATATGGCATTAAATGCTTAAAAATCGACGAAAGCTTCTTATTGAGTTTTGATTAATTATACGAATAGAAAACTGCAATGAATACATTTGAAAAATTTAAAATGAAATAACAAGAGATAAATCAAAAATATGCAGATATCCTTCTTAGCTGGTGATACTCTGTGGTCTTCATGCGACTTTCGATTCAATTTATTTCATTTTTTAAATTTTCTGCAATTTTCCATTCACATAATTGATCCAAACTCAACAAAAAGCTTTTGTCCCTAGATTTTGAAACATTTCAATATCAATATTATGCTTTATTATTAATTTTACCTGTACAGGTTCATATAAAAGTTTTTGTTTAAGTGTGCCATAGAGTAAGTTTATTTGTTTTTAACACAATAAAATAAAAGGGAAAAATGAGAAAGATAGAACAGGAAAAAATAATGATAAATTTAATGTGAAAAAATTTCACAAGACAATTTGTCAAAATTGGAAATTGTTTTCCATGAAACAATTATATATACAGCATTTTATATAATTTATATATATATATATATATAGCACAAAGTATATGAAGAGAAAACATAAAATGTTTCTAAATTTCTAAATGAACAAAGGAATATTCAGTGGATAAAGCAATAAAATACATAAAATTACACATGTGTAAAAATTGACAGATAGGCATTGTGCAGAAATGCATAAGAATATATGACAATATTTATGGAATCAAGATTTTTTTCTTTAATCCCCTGACTGCCAAGCAAAAGGGCAAAATTGTAATGTTGTGTCCTTAGTATTTTTTTAAATGCTAAAAAAAAAAAATTTTTTTTTTTCAACAATTTGTAATATATAGGTATGTACAAATAATATACAGACATACAAATAATACATGCAATAGACCCAACAGGAGTGAAAAATTAGCCAGAGCCAGGAATCGAACACTGGGTATGTCTGTATATTATTTGTATGTACCTTTATGGTTTAAATGCAGGTATTTTTGTATGTAGTTGTGTGTTTTAATGATGTAATGTTTTTAAATACATATAGGTATAAAAGCTTTCATAATTTTAATCATAGTTTAGCTTCTTAAAACTGGATTATATCTGCAGAATTATAGTAATTTAAATAATAATACTATTGCAGTGAAACCTGCAATTTAATGAATAGATATATCAGTTTGCGACAGTGAGAAGGTTAAGATTCTGATATACCTCAGATTGAGCAAAAAGCTAAGACGAATTTCTTAAAAAATATTAAAATGATACTAAACAACAAATATGAACTTTTAAACAACAACAAACACTGATACTTCCCGCCACACGTAAAAAGAAAAAAAACATTTCACCAAATAGTTCATTTAAAATATTAATAAATAATGTATAAAAAGGTGAATTGCTGCATGAACTGA
Organism: Maratus speculifer; assembly: GCA_964019185.1. Classification (NCBI taxonomy): domain Eukaryota; kingdom Metazoa; phylum Arthropoda; class Arachnida; order Araneae; family Salticidae; genus Maratus; species Maratus speculifer. The sequence continues at coordinate 138,684,135 of OZ025302.1, read as the reverse complement.
ATGATATTTTTGTTATGCATTTATAAAGTTATTTTTGGATTTATATATTTTCTGTGATAGAATATTGTGTAGTATCTCATGAATATTTTGAATAAAATATTAGAAAAGCAAGCTGCATACTAAATTATTTTATTTGTTTTCCAGTGCAATTTTCATGAATGATTTTCTGTCAATGTTTAATAAGAATGCACAAGCGTATAAAAAAAAGAGGCACATCCCTCTCTTTTTAAAATCTAATGTCCAAAAGATTTATTTTCTGACTTCTGATAATTTATCACAGAAAACACAACTATGAACGCAAAAAAGAACTATACACATTGATTATATTTCTTAATAGCAAATCTGCTGATCAAGAGCTTCAATGTATTTTTTGCTAATCTTGTTTTAAATTCCTTTCACTTAATATTTAAAAATTTTCAAAGTATAACATTTTTTTTTTTTTTTTGTAATTTATTAACTTGTAAATTGAAAGAAGCATGAAAATATTAAATTAGAAGGTGAAATGTGAAATTTAAAACTGTTGTTTATATAATATAGATAAATAATATGTGACAGAAATTATATTTCACTTGGTTTTCTTAAAACTATGTTGTAACTGAAAATTTAAAAAAAGTTTGCAAAAAGCAAAAAAACTGGCACAGATATGTACAAAATGATCATACCCTTCAATCTCCACTTATTATTATACAAGTTGCAAACAATGCAAGTTTCATTTATTTTGATTAAAATGTATTTTTCAAGCTATACCCCTAAAAATGCACATTATCAGTTTCCAATTGATCCAATTTTAATTAATATTTCCATGCAGTTTATTTTATTCAATTCAAAACTGTACAAAATCATAAAAAAAATATGACAAATAAAAAAGATTTAATACAGATGAGAGTTCTTAAATCTACACAAATGTTAGCTTCAGTGATTATCTATAATTCCTCTTTTGTGCAGTAGACATAAAAATATATTGGGAAAGTTTCTGCATAAAGTAGGCTTTTAATAACAAATGTAAATTTTCAATTTTTATTTTTGGGTGAAAAATGTCCGAGCCAGGATTTTTCACCCAAAAGTAAAAATGAAAAATTTACACCTGTTATAATTAACTTACATGTTTAAAATTAATCTAGACTTTTAATCTTTTTTTTTTTTTTTCCTCTATTCTTATACTTAGTAAGGAATAACATCAGTAAGTTCTGTATTTTAAAAATGAAAGTCAATATGGTCTCTTTGCTTACATATCCTGGGTATATATAAAGATAAAAACTCAGCTATGGAAACGAAGATTATAATATGCCACAATTAAAACTTCATGATTATTTTATTATTATTATTATTATTAATATTAAATGAGTATGTATCCTGCTAAAGAATAAGAAGCCAGTCACAAAACAAATTAAAAGTACATAACTTCAATTATTTTTCTTTACAAGCAGAAAAACATTAGCAATGTCTGTATTTTTGATTTTAACATACAGAAACTAAACATGATCTACAGAATGAAAATAAAATTTATAACTTCCTTTATATTCTCCTAAAAACTATGTAAATTTTTAGAATAACTAAAATGCAATGTTCTAACTTATACAAATCATTTTGACCATTAACTATATATATATATATATATATATATACACTATATTGCCATTGATTATGGGACACTTGCGATTTTAGACATTTTACTAAATATCTAAAAAAATACATGAAGAATCATCTCGAAACTCTTAGTGTATAAATATAATAGTATACGTCATACATCTCCGTGAAGATTTTTTACCGAAACGCCATAGGGGAGCGTCAATAAATTAAAAAAGAATGAGTATCTTTTGAATAACCCTGTCAAAACTAATGTAGCAAAAGCGCTCAAACTCTAGATTATGATTGAATGCCTTATTGTAATACACTGTGTTCATTTTTATGCAAATAGCATGCACACTCGCAGAGTAATTAAGGATTTTATAAAAATGGTCCCAAATTTTTCCAAGTTTTTTCCTTATAATTTTCAGAGTTCTTAATATAAAATAATAGTTTTTTCAGAAAATATGACAAACAACATTGCACACAGTACCCTGTAACCAGAATTAAAAAATAATAAAAATTGTATGAAAAATGAGTAGGTTTACTATATAATTTTTTACTGCGCATGCGTCAAAGATATCAAAATTTTATTTGCATATTATGTCAGATAAATGTATAGAGCAACTTTTGTAAAAGTCTCAAAATCATAGCTTGAAAATTCTTAAAGTAATCGTCTATAGAAAAAGGACAAAATCCGTTGTTTCCAAAATGAAGCAAAAAAATGAGGGATTTTATCCAAATGCAGTAGTACATCCCATATTGTGTATTCTATATTGACACTAATCAATGAATATATGGATACAACCCCTCTTGTTTTTACTTCATTTTGAGAATAACGGATTTTCGACTTATTCAATTGACGATTATTGTTAGAATTTTCAAGTTATGATTTTGTGACTTTCACAAAAGTTGCTCTATACATTTAGCTAACATAATATGCAAATGAAATTTTGATATCGTTGACGCATGCGCAGTAAAAAATTATTTAGTAAACCAACTCATTTTTTATACAATTTTCATTATTTTTTAATTCTGATTACAGGGTTCTGTGTGCAATGTTGTTTGTCATATTTTCTGAAAAAAATAATATTTTATATTAAGAACTCTGAAAATTATAAGGAAAAAACTTGGAAAAATTTGGGATCATTTTTATAAAAACCTTAATTACTCTGCGAGTATGCATGCTATTTGCATAAAAATGAACAAGGCTTATTACAATAAGGCATTCAATCACAATCTAGAGTTTGAGCGCTTTTGCTACATTGGTTTTGACAGGGTTATTCAAAAGATATTCATTCTTTTTTAATTTGTTGACGGTCCCCTTTGGAGTTTCGGAAAAAAATCTTCACGGAAATGCATGTCTTATACTATTATATTTATACACTAAGAGTTTCGAGATGATTCCTCATGTATTTTTCTAGATATTTAGTAAAATGTCTAAAATCGCAAGTGTCCCATAATCAATGGCAATATAGTGTATATACATATATACAATTAAGTAAGCCTTATATTTACTTAATTTGACAAATTAATAAATAGTAAATTTGTCACTCATTTAGCATAAATAAAGGAAACAGATAAAACAATTTTGCTTTATTGATTATATGACGTTAATAAATATTTAAAAATTACAAAATACTAGCACTTTGTACAACAAATGAGCAAAAAACCATCTTTGAAAGAACCTATAAAGTGTTTTAAAATTTTTACTTATGTTCACAGAATAATGAAAATCAATGAACCTTTGAGTGAGAAAAAAAAAATGTATACATGATATTACTTTATAATTTTATTAAAATAATGTCAATATAGAGAGGTGATGAAACATCATTGAAACACAACGGTATCTAACATAGCACCTAAACATTGAACTATATTGGAATTCATCAAAGAATCAACATGTTCTTCTAAATGCCGCTTGGGATCCTGCAAAACAAAATGTAAACATTTACACCAATACAATATTACACAAATAAGGAAATTTATCAATATATTGAAATACTTCAAATTTTCTAGACTTGTATAGTCTTTTTATACAGTTTTTGAAAATTGCAACCACAAATTTAGAAAATAGCTTTCAAATAATTTTTTTAAACATCACATAATTTTATATTTATAATTTATCACCTTTTTTTTTAAAATTGAAATTGCTTGGGTATCTTTGGAGTTAATGAGGTTTTTAGCTGAAAAGTACATTTAGAGCCAAAACCATACAAGTAGGCAATTATGTATAGTAAACATCCTCTAATTTGGCATCCTAGATAATATGGCAAAACTTTAGAAAACACAACTTAAAAAGAAATAAAAGAGCGGGTTGAAACAGATTTTTAAAAGTTGACAGAGAAAATTTTGATAGATGAGGCCATCAAAATGTTATCAACTCAGCGGCCTCCAGCCACTGATTTAGATGATGTAGGCAAGTCATACAATGTTAGTTGGAATCAAATAGCTGATACCTTGGTAACATTTATCAAATTGTCTGAGTGCAGCCAATTGCAGTACAATGTGGAAATTATGAAGCTCCACATATTGTGAAAGGACATCTTGAAAAAAAAGGTAATCGAAAGACAAATTGATATTCAACATTTGCATAAGATGACATCTATGAGTAGTGTTACTATCTAGGCCTACAGTGTATGTTCTCATTTTAAGGTCATGTACATATATTGTACTTTACATTATTGCACATTTTTTCCCGATATTCAAGTTGTTTAAAGAATAAAAAACATGAATACAGAATAAAAAACTGTTATTTTAGGAAATTTTAACCACTACACATTTTTTTCTGACATTCATTCTGCAATCCATAAAGTTTCATAATCTCGTATGCTTAAGTTCCAAATGTGTCAGATAAGATATTACAGTACATCTATATCTACCTATTTGTAGAATTGCATTTGTTTATGCAATGTATAACCATTAAAAGCACATATAAATAAACATGTACAGGATTTACATTGATTTTTAAAGTAAAAACATTCTTGAATTAGTTTTCAAGATCAACAATTATACCATTATGACAAAGTTTGGTAACTAATGATTACTAACTAGTGTTAAATTCTGATTCCAGGAGCAAAGCCAGGAAATAGTTCATAACAAGGTAAAATAATTTCAATTCAAAACAATTTAAGAAAAAGCAGTCATAAATTAAAAAAAAAAAAAAAAAGGGCAGGATGCGTTTCAAGTTAAACCAATACAGCCTGTCATCAGCTGAAGCAGATATGTGTCTGTAAAGGCATAAGATCAAAGATGAACTGAAAGAAAGAGGGATAGAGAGCACTAGTTAAATGAGCAAATAGGGAAGTCGAAAGTAATGCGAAAATAACAGAAGAGAAAAAGTGGAAATAAAAATAAATGAAAAAAAAAAGTGAAAAATAATCACAATAATAAAAATTAAATAAATAAGTAATAAAAAAAAATTAAAAAAGAAAACAAAAAAATAATAACATAAAAATAAATAAAATGATTTATTATTATTATTTTGTGAAAATAGATGAGAGAGAGGAATTATAAAAATAATTTCCACACAATAGAAAGGGAAGGTGATGATGGGAGATCATTGACAAAATTATCAAAGTTTTTATAAATATTTTTTTATTATTTACTTTTCTATTATTGTTATTATTATTTATTTTTTTCTTCATAATTTATTTTATTTTATTTTCCGTTTATTTTTATTTCCATCTTCTTCTCATCTGTTATTTTTGCATCACTTTCGTCTTCCACATTTGCTCTTTTAACTAGCGCCACCTGTGACATTCTTTGCAATCTCTACCTTTTTCTTTTAGTTCATCTTTGACCTTGTGCCCTTACGAACATGTGTCTGCTTCAACCGATGACGAGCTGTATTGTTTTAGCTCAAAACACGTCTTGCATTGTTTCTTTAAATTATTTTATGGTAACAAAATGTATTATTTGAATTATTATTTATTACCAGTTTATTCGATGTTTTTTGGCTGATATACTCATAAATACAGAAAATTCAACACTTTATGTAAATTCTATTATATTTATATTCATAATAAAAATAAACATACATCACTGCAAACTGTTTGTTTATTGTGTGAATCGTAAAAAAGCAAAACTGTTTTTAAAGAAAAAATTTTTTTTTGCTGCAACAAAACATTAAAGATTACATTAAGCTATGAATAATTTATTTAAAGAATAACTTGCCTGTTTTCCAACATTTTTAATGGCTAGCTGTTCTGGAGTCATTTTATCTTCTTCTTCCAAAGACTAAAAAAGGAAATATGGATAAATATTAAAAAGTTGCATGCAAGATATCTACATTATAGGGCCAAATGTGACAGGCCACTTGCGATTTTAGACATTTTGTTAAATATCTAGGAAAAATAAATGAGGAGTGACCTTGAAAATAAATGTGTAACATGATAGTACAGGTCCTACATTTCTGTGAAGATTTTTTCTCGAAACTCCATACAGAACAATCAACAAATTGAAAAAGAATGAATACCTCTTGGATAACCCTGTCAAAACTAATGTTGCTGAAGCGTTCAAACTGTAGATTATGATTAAGTGGCTTACTGTAAGAATTTGTGTTTATTTTTATGCAGATAACATGTATACTTGTAGAAAAATTAAGGTTTTTATTAAAACAGTCCCAAATTTTTCCAAGTTTTTTGCTTATAATTTGCTGAGTACTTTTTCAAAAACATAGCTTCAAAATTCGGAAAGTGATCGTCAATAGAATAAACTGAAAATCCATCATTCCCAAAATGAAGCAAAAAGATGAGAGGTTGTATCGACTTATCCATTGATTAGTGTCAATATAGAATACACAATATGGCCTGTACTACTACATTTGGATACAACCCCTCTTTCTTCTGTTTCATTTTGGAAACAACTGTTTTAAAGCTATTGACGATCACTTTCAGAATTTTCAAGCTATGTTTTTGAAACTTTTACAAAAATTGCTCTACACATCTAGCTAATACAATATGCAAATGAAATTCTGCTAGCATGTATGCATGCACAATAAAGGTTAAAATTCAATATTTGTATTAGTAGCCAGTGGCCAGTAGAGGCTGAATGTTTAGTAGCCACTATTGTCAAGTTAGTGGCCACTAATTACTATCAGGGATGCTACTGAGAAGTAATTATCATGTAAAGTAGGGATGCACAACCTGTGGCCCGCGGGCCACTTTTGGATGGGTTAACGTGTGGCCCGCGAACTTCGTCAATTTACAGCTAAAAAAAATTGCAATTTTTGTGGAAAAGTCGCAGATAAAAATCGTAAATTTCGTCAATTTACTGCAAAAAAATTTAAATTTTCGTCAGTCACTTAAAGATCGCAAATTTCTTAGATCGGGCGCGGAAAAATCGCGAATTTCATTGATCAAGTGCGGAAAAATCGCACTTTTCGTTCATCAGGTATGAAAAAATCACAAATTTTGCCCATGATGCTCGGAAAAAAATAGCAAATTTAACCGATCGTACAAGGAAAATACGCGAGTTTTGTCAATCAGGCACGGAAAAATCGCGAATTTTGTCGATCAGACGCGGATAATCACACATTTCATTGATAAGCCAAGAAAAAAATCGTCAGATTTGTTAAAGATGCACGAAAAAATTGCAAATTAAACTGATTGGCTGCGTGAAAGTTCGCATGTTTTCTTGGTTTGCCGCTTGAAAAAAATTCGTATTTCGTTGATCGGCCACGAAGAAATCGCAAATTTTGTTGATCAGGGGCGAAACAATTGCAAAGTTCGTTGGTAAGGCACTGGAAAATCACGAATTTTGCGATAAGCGCGGAAAAATTGAAAATATCGTTGATCGGCTGCGAAACAATCGTGAGTTTTGTAAGATTCTCAAGAGAAAAAAATCGTGAATTTCATCTTGCCGCGTAAAAAAATGCAGTTTTCGTCAGTTAAAGGCGGAAAAGCGTGAATTTCGTCTATCAGACACGGAAAAATCGCGAGTTTTAATGATCGGGTTCCAAAAATGTCAAATTTTGTCGGTCGGATACAGGAATTTTGTCGATCTCACGCGGAAAAATTGCAAATTTCGTTCATCAGGCTCAAATAAAATTGTGAATTTCGTCGATAGGCGTTGCAAAAATCGCAAATTTCATCGATCAGGTTCGTAAAAATTGCAAATTACGTCAATCGGCTGTATAAAAATCGCGAATTTTGTCGCTAAGGTTTGTAAAAATCGCGAAATTTGTTGACCTGGTATGGAAGAATCGCGAATTTTATCAATCATGCGATAAAAAATAACAAATTTCATCGATCAGCTTCGTTAAAATCGCGAATTTCGGCAATCAATTTCGTAAAAAATGATAATTTCGTCGATCAGCCGCAGTAAAGTCGCGAATTTTGCCGATCAGCTTCGTAAAAATCGCGAATTTTTCCGATCGGCTTCGTAAAAATCGCAAATTTCGTCGATCGGCTTCTTAAAGATCGCAAATTTCGTCGATTGGCTTCGTAAAAATCGCAAATATCGCCGATCAGCTTTGTAAAAATTGCAAATTTCGTCGATGGGCTTCGCAAAAGTCGCGAATTTCGCCGATCGGCTTCGTGAAAATTGATAATTTTGTCGATCATGCGAAGAAAAATCGCGAATTTTGACAATCGGCTTTCTAAAAATCGATAATTTCGTCGATCAGCCGCAGAAAAGTCGGGAATTTCGCCGATCAGCTTCGTAAAAATCGCAAATTTCGTCGATCAGCCGCCAAAAAGTCGCGAATTTTGCCGACCAGCTTCGTAAGAATCGCAAATTTCGTCGATCGACTTCGTAAAAATCGTGATTTTCACCAATCATCTTTGTAAAAATCGCGAATTTCGTCGTTGAGCTTTGTAAAAAATCATGTTTTCGTCGATCCGCCTTGTAACTTTTGCAAATTTTGTCAATCGGTTTCATAAAAATTGTGATTTTTCTTGATCGGTTTCGATCACAAATCACAAAATTTTGTTGATCGGGCACAGAAAGATCGAATTTTCTCTATCAATTTCGTAAAAATTGCGAATTTTGTTAATCACTTTCATAAAAATCCATCATTTTGTCGACATGCATGGAAAGCTGCAAATTTTGTTGATCGGGCATAAAAAAAAATTAGGAATTTCAGTGATGAGACACGGAAAAATCTTATTGGTCGGATTCTTGCCTCTACTTCGTTCATAAAGGTCATATTTTTTTTTCGGCACCAGCCACTTATCTTTCTTTTTTACTTAGCACTTTTAATATAACAAAATTTACTCTCCTGAATAAAGTCAAGAAATAATATTACATCTTGAGAATAATCCTTGCTATATTTGTTATACACAAACATAAAAACAGCTGATAGATACTTACCAATTGAAGTGGATATTTTGACTGGTTAAGCGAAACCTAAAGAGGTATTTCCCACTTTTCTCTGAAAACATATATTTTATTCGATTATACGCCAGACACACCTTCGAAATCGAATTATCTCCATGTTATTGATGTGGCCCTCGACTGCCCAGTCTTTTTTGTAAGTGGCCCTTCTCTTGAAAAGGTTGTGCACCCCTAATGTAAAGGAAAAATTTACGACATTTTTCACAACATTTATGCTCGGATTTTGTGAATTACATTGTATTGGATATTGCATTGACATATTTCTGATGTTAAGGGATCACAGTGCCTAGAAATTGGTCAAAATATAGATTTTCTTTTCAAAAAAAATATTAACTGAAAGCTTCTCTAATTGTGAATGTTTCGACACCTCATTTTTATCAACACGACAATTATATTATCCATTGTAAGTTATGTTAATAGATCCAGCACAATGACCCATATAAATAAAAGCCTTAAACTGATTTTTATATTTTGCTTATTTGAAAAATACTAAGGCTTTTTTTCTTCCTAATTAAGATAGAGGTTTGATTTATTTATTTTTTTTTTTTTACTTGTTTTCCGTGGTTTATTTAATATTTTTGTATATGGATTTAACATTCAAGTTTATAGTTATTAAAAAAAAAAAAAAAATGAGAGTTTGTTGAATTGTCTCAAAGGAATGGTGTCCCTTTAAAATGTTTCATAGCATTTTCTATAATAAATACACTGTATTTTTTTTTTTTTAATGGAATTTGCAGTTTTTTTGCCATTTTTTGAAGAGATCTGCAGTTTTTTCGCGATCTTTTGACGAGATCTGCCAGTTTTTTTTTTGATCTTTTGAAGAAGTTTTGCCGTTTTTTCGCGATCTTTTGAAGAAGTTTTGCCGTTTTTTCGCGTTCGTTCGGGGAAGTTTTGCCGTTTTTTTGCGATCTTTCGGAAAAGTTTACCTTTTTCCGCGATCTCGGAGAGTTTGCCTTTTTTTGCGATCCTGATCCGAAATTCTTTTGGGGAAGTTTGTCATTTTTTCGCGATTTTTGAACAAAATTTGCTGTTTATTAGCGATTTTTTGACGAAATTGCCATTTTTCGCATTTTCTGTCAGAATTTGCCCTTTTTTTTTTTTTGAAGAAAACTGCCTTTTTTCGAGATCTTTCGACGAAATCTGCCGTTTTTTCGTGATCTTTTGGAGAAGTTTTGCCGTTTTTTCGCCATTTTTTGGAGAAGTTTTGCCGTTCTTTCGCAATCTATCGGAGAAGTTTGCTTTTTTTTCCGTGATCTTTTGGAGAGTTTGCCGTTTTTTAGCGATCTTTTGGAGAAATTTGTCGTTTTTTCGCGATTTTGAACGAAATTTGCTGTTTATTAGCGATTTTTTGACAAAATTGCCATTTTTCCGCATTTTTTGACAGAATTTGCCGTTTTTCGCAATTTTTTTTTGAAGAGAACTGCCTTTTTTCGCGTTCTTTCGACGAAATCTGCCGTTTTTTTCGCGATCTTTTGGAGAAATTTTGCCGTTTTTTCACGATCTTTTGCCGGTTTTTCGGGATATTTTGATGAAATTTGTCATATTTTTGCGTTATTTTGATGAAATTTGGTGCATTTTCATCATTTCTTGACGAAATTTACTTTTTTTCGCGATTTTTTACCAAAATTTGTCGAAATCCTTTGATTAAATTTGCGTTTTCCCGCGATCCTTTGACGAAATTAGCAATTGTTCTTCGAACGATTGGCGAAATTGGTTATTTTCAGCGACCATTTGTCGAAATTCGCGATGTATTTTATGTCTTAATTTTCAGATTTATGACCGATTTTTTTTTTGGAAATGATTGATCGCCATTTCGGCGATCAGATGCATAACAAAAAGTCGCCAATTTTTTACATTTAGTCGCCCTGTGGCCGGTGGCGACCGTGAATTTTAACCTTTAATGCACAATGAAAAATTATTTAGTAAACCTGCTTGTTTTTCATACAATTTTTATTATTTTTTAATTCTGATTGCAGGGTATTATGCAGCGTTAGAATTCCTAAAAAAAAGTCACTGGTCCCAAGGACCAGTAAGCTTGAGAATTTACTGGTCCGCAGATTATCATCACTGGTCCTCTACATAAAATTTGATTAAATAATTTTAACACTTAGAGTGGCCTCTCTCCCCCCCCCCCCTCCCTCGAATATAAACCAATCTTACTTTGCATTTATCCAAAATTTTCAGCATAATAAAATGTAAAATTATAATTTGCTTTAAATTAAATAAACAGTACATAAAGAAAAACGATCAATTTATTAATTAGATATTTTATTTGCCATTACTTATTTCAACTGACTGTAAGGTTTAATGCAAATTTTTTTTCGATTTTTCTCCAGATTGTAGCCAGAGGGAGCTAGTGTTAGTGATGAAGCTGGACTTGAAAAATTCTGGGTTCCCGGGACTTCTAAAATTCTTGGTCCCTTTTCGACAAAAGCGGGTTCTCACTAATAAGTCATATTTTTCGACACAAAAATTGAACTCGTTCATTTCCACAAGCAAAATAAAATGCAATAATTGTTTTAATAATAATCTATATATTTAAAACACCTGGCTGTTTTTTTGGTCATCAGCCCTGAGCTTTCTACTGGCCCGATTTTGATAATTATTTTTTTAAACGAAAGCAGTTTATGTGTAGATGTGCCCATTCTGGCTAATTTTTAATTTATTTCAATTTTTATATTTTATTTTTAATTTTAAAAGCTTTTTCACGACATTTTTTCAAAACAGTGGCAACAGGTTAAGCTTTTCTCAAAATTTATTTTGTTTCATTATTTTCCACCAATCAGGAGATTAATCTCATCGGTGAATGTATAATCGCATTTCAAACAAACAAGCAAAAAAAAAGGAAAAAATAAATAAAGTTTTTCATAAAATTTAATCATAATAAAATGATTGCACATAGTTATTCCCTGCAATACACAGATTATTTACTGAGTAATATTATTAAGTATTATGCAAGTAAAATAACAGAAGATAAACTTTAATAAAATATAATATCTAAAGTGAAATTTTGTCGATGGAGAAAATGTCGTCATACAGAAACCAGATAAATTTATTCCATGAATATTATATACATTGTTATAGCTGTATCAGTGATGATGTCATATTCACTGACTAACTTCCTGCATCTAAATAAAGTGAACTTCTATTAATTTAAAGGTCCGTGGTGTGCACAAATGAAAATATTTCTATAAAATGCGCAATTTTTATTTAATTATAATGAATATTTTATGAAACTAAAGAATTCTTAAATAACTGCATAAATCGCGCTTTTATTTAAGAAAAGATGAGTATTTCTGAAGGTGTAAATGATGTCATATTAGACAAAAAAAAAGAATAAAACCTGTGATATGCCGGTATTACTATATTTCTATCTTACATAATATCAAAAAATAATTAAAATCATTTCATTGTATTAAGTTATTGTTTTAAAAAAAATTCTGCATTTCAGCAACAAACACAAAAATTTTATTCTTTTTAATAACAGATATATCTTTTTTTTTTTTCGTTGCCATAACAATAAAATTAATTTTTACAAGTTCATGGAGGATACAAACCAATAAATAAATTAAATTTATTGCATGTACTGTAAATATGTAGTGGGTTGGTTAGGCAGTTTAGTAAGTCCCTGTTTCTATTATAATTAAAATGTTTCATTGATGCTATAATTATTGTACAGTTATCAAGCGATATTTAATCGGAGAAAAAATAAACTATGCAGATATTTTTCAATTCGTCTTCCGGGGTATAATATTCACTTCCTAAATAATTTGGCATTTAAATAATATTTAAGGTTTAGAAATCGCATTAAAAAAAGATTTGTAGCTGAAGTTAAGTCCAACATAATAATTTATGAGTTGTTTTCCTTATTTTTTGTTATTTTCTGAAGTTTGTGTATCTTCATAATGAAAAGCTATGTTATCCCTATTTTAAGAGTTGGCAATTGTTTATTTCGCTCAGTATTTTACTGTCTATATATGACTGATATATATCATACCTAATATATATTCTTTTCCGTTGAGTTTCGACGGGTGCAGCTAGTAAATAATTAAAACCAATTTAAGAGAAATTTTCTGTACTTTTTAAAGAATAAATGTGCAAGATACAAATTTAATTATAAAATAATGCTTATTTAAGTGTAGAAGATAACAAGTATCACTATTGTTTGCATTTCTTTTAAAATGGGGCAAGACAGGTTTATTGAAAACTAGCGGCCTTCGCCCGCTACGCTGGTCGGTTTATCTAAAGAAATCTTGAAGAAGTAGTTAGATAAGGTTCAGACATACATTAAAAAAAAAAAAAAGCAAGTCGATCATTCAAAAAACGTTGGGAAATATCAAATATTTACTGTAATTTTTTAAGAAAAACAAAGTTTCGAAAAAAAAAAACTAAATCGAAAAAAAAATTACACTGACATATTAATGCAAGGAAATTTTCCCAGAGAGAAAATTCGCCTTGAATACAATATTTCAAATTCTTTTAATTGCTTATAGGCGTTGATGCCAACATAGTGAAAAAAAAATTCCATGCTGGGAATCGAACCCGGGCCATCAGTATGGCGCACTGACGTTCTACCGACTAAACCACATGGAACGACAGCCAGCTTGAAACTTTCTCATACTTAAGTAGACTGGCGAAAACATAACGATAGCGCGTTTTAAAATCGCACAGTGACATCTATTGGATTTTATATGTACTAAAAAACGTTATGTACTAAAAAACGTGAGCAGCGCACCTAATAGTTTCTTTTGTTTCTTTTTGTTACTTTTTTGTCTGTTGTCCGATTTTGATGAAACAAAGCCTATACACTGCCCGGGAGTGTGCATTCTTCATTAGTGAAAACCGCATAAAAATCCATTCAGTAGTTACGAAGATAACCTCGAACAAACAGACAGACAGACAGACAGACAGACAAAAAATTCAAAAAAATTTTTTTTGTGTTTCATTGGTTTTCTTTTATCGCCCTGACTCCATTTTTAGGTGCGTTCGTAATTATATAATACGTAGCACCTATAGTGGTCGTTCAGTCCGTCCGTCTGTCCGTCCGCATATAACAACGCAAAAACTACCCAACCGAATCGTTTGAAATTTAAAATACATAATTATTACATAATTTTGTCGAGTCATTTCAAATTTTATGAAACTCGGATGCATAGATCATTTACAGGGGCAATCAAAAGTATTCCATTACATTACGGTCAATGGGGAAAAAAGTTTCAAATGCATTTTAATCGTTTGAAATTTAAAATACGCAATTATTACATAATTCTGTCGAGTTATTTCAAATATTTTGATAATCGTGTGTATAGATCAATTACAGGGGCAACCAAAATTATTCAATTACATTATGGTCAATTAGGAAAAAGTTTCAAATATATTCTATATGTTTGAAATTTAAAATACATAATTATTACATAATTTTGTCGAGTTATTTCAAATTTTATGAAACTCGGATGCATAGATCAATTACAGGGACAATCAAAAGTATTCCGTTACATTACGGTCAATGGGGAAAAAAGTTTCAAATGCATTTTAATCGTTTGAAATTTAAAATACGCAATTATTACATAATTCTGTCGAGTCATTTCAAATATTTTGATAATCGTGTGCATAGATCAATTACAGGGGCAATCAAAAGTATTCAATTACATTATGGTCAATGGGGAAAAAGTTTCAAATAAATTCTATACGTTTGAAATTTAAAATACATAATTATTACATAATTTTGTCGAGTTATTTCAAATTTTATGAAAATCGGATGCATAGATCAATTACAGGGACAATCAAAAGTATTCCGTTACATTACGGTCAATGGGAAAAAATGTTTCAAATACATTTTAATCGTGTTACACTCATGCGGACTTAATAAAATTTATATGCAATTATAAAGTACATATTATAATATACATCATACATAATTTGTGGTGCAAAGAACATTTGTTATTGATTTACAAGGCCACACAAAAGTATTCCATTACATAATGGTATAGGGAGAACATTGTTTGATGAGCGTTTTAATTGTAATTCACTATTTACAATTTTATGAGATTGATATATGAAAGTAATATTTTTAAAACTTCGCTATCGTACGAACGCACCTAATTTGCTACGCTTCACGTGCAATTTCCAACTTGTTGTCAATTATCTTCAATGTACAGACACACCGGGTCCTACTGTTTTATTATATGTATAGATGACATTTTTGCTAAAAGGAATATTTTTGTTGATAAATGGGTACTTTGCTTAATGAAATGGTGCTTTCAGGAGTCACATTCACTCAGAAAGATTTGGAACAGTAAAAAACCGATTGGGAAGCAGGAAAATCAAATTTTGGAGTAAAACAACAATTTTTAAGTAGGAAAATTGGTTTTTAAAACAAAAAAATTCTCTCCCAGCATTCACTTATTTATTTTTTTTTTCGTGCTTTTTTGTCGAAGTTTCCGTTTTTTGTGTTATTTTGACGAAATCTTGTTTTTTCGGGATTTATTGACGAAGTATACCTCTTTCGCGATATTTTTTGATAAAATTTACCGTTTTATCGCGATTTTTGACCGAAATTTGCTGTTTTTTCGCGATCTTTGGAAGAAATCTGCCTTTTTTTCGGGTTTCAGGATGAAATTAGCCATTTTTTTTGCGAATTTTCTGACGATATTTGCCGGAAATTAGTCGTTATTTAGCGATTTTTTGACAAATTTTGCCGTTTTATCGCGATTTTCGGACAAAATTTGTCGTTTTTTCGCGATTTTTTGAAGAAATCTGCCTTTTTTTTTGCAATTTTTTAAAGAAATCTTCCTTTTTTCGCAATTTTTTGGAGAAATCTGCCATTTTTCCACAATTTTCGCGATTTTTTTTTTTTTTTTACAATTTGCCATTTTATCGCTATTTTGGGAGAAATTTGCCGTTTTTTCGCGATTTTTTGAAATTTGCCTTTTTTTGGGGTTTTGGAATGAAATTATCTATTTTTTCGAGAATTGTTTGACAAAATTTGACGGAAATTAGTCGTTATTTCGCGATTTTTTAACGAAATTTGCCGGTTTTTTTGTGATTTTTTTAACGAAATTACGCATCCCGTGGGGCGCGTAAGAGCTTTTTTTTTGCGTCCCATCACCGATTTTTTTGCGTATTTTACGCGCTATAGCGCGTCCGCGGCATAGTTGTAATTAAAAAAAAATCTTATGTGCGATTGGTTGCGATTTTCTCAGGTAATGAAAAAAGGCACTGGTCCTGCGGACCACTAAATTTTTAAATTTAGTGGTCCGATTGAATTATCGGTGGTCTCGGACCAGCGGACCACCAAGGAATTCGAACGCTGTTATGTAGAATTTTGCTTGTCATATTTCCAGAAAAGAACATTATTTTATATTACGAATGCTGTTAACTTACATTCTGTTAAACAATTTTTATGAGATTTATATTGTATAATCACTGCAATCATAATTTATTTATGTGATTCAAAAATAACTATGTAAATTTTAAATATAAAGTTCAGAAAAAAAATAGATTATATTTAGAAAAACATTATATATAAGTGTTTTTTCCCCATCTTTTATATTATATTGGGTATAGTGAAGGTTTTTCAAAGTCCTGTTTACTTTATAATATGCAGGCTTAACTATATTTTATAAATATAAGAATAAAAACATTAACTTTTTAAGTGTTCTAACCGTGTTTTTCCATCATGTAATTTTTTAATTCAAAAGCTGATTTAACAGATGATTGTCATTAACATTAATTTTTTGAATTGTATAAGATAAATGTGTAAGGTTATCAAATACAAATCTTCATACCAATACCTTTCACAGCTATTATTTTATGAATCATTAAAGATGAATGGAAAATTCTGGAGGATGCTTAAAAGGGTTAATTTATAAATCAGATAAATATAGTTCGCCCACAATAACTTGGCCTAAGACCTTGGTAAAAAAAAAAAAAAAAAGTTTGAAATACTGCCGGTAAAATATAATTGAACCAATGGTGCAGAAATCACACTACCTGACTAAAAGCTAAATTTTGCTAGTTGCTAGTCACCTTTGTGGACATACTAAAAGGTATATGCCACATGTCTCTAGAATTTTTTTAAACAATTTCATATACACTCCTTAACTATAATGCATATTTTATATTGTGAACCCTTTGCAAAGAGCGTACAACCACTGGTTATTTTTAACATCTACACCACTATCTTTAATCTCCACCAAAAATCCATCTATATTTGTGGTACTAACTGTACAAGTTATCATGGCAGGATTATACTTTATACCTATGCAGAAAAATAATAAAAATATTATTCAAACAGTTATCTTAATAAATATTCAATACTTTAAAGTTTACAAAAATTTTAGAGGCAACTGATATTTTAGGAGTATTATATATCTTTGTTGCAGGTCTTTTTGAATAGCTGTATATATTGAAATTTATATTTAAGAAAAAATTCCAAATTCGTTAAAATATTTACATTTTTATTTATTTTTTGCTTTTATTTTATTTTATTTTATTTTACAAACAATACCATTCTTTTAATTTAAGAAAATAGATTAGTAGTTAAATATAATATTTTAGAAAGATAATTATTACCTTATTGTACGCCTTGGCTAATTCTAACATCTCAGTTACTGTTTTTTCATTTATGTTTGAATGTTCATTATAATCTTGTAACATAAGTCCATCCATCCAACTTTTCTTATGGAGATTCAATAACATCTACAAAATGAATTTAGTATTTTAAAACAAGTCTTCAAATGAAAATGAAAAAAAAAAATGTGTTAAATCAATCTATTTCTTATACATATATAAATCCTTACTAGAGCATATGTTCCTTACACATATCTACAATTTTTGGACAAGTTGCAGAAACTTAATGCACAAAAGTTTTAAAACAAGAACATAGTTTCTGACTATTTTAAAAGTTTATCAGATGTTTTACTTGTAAATTTATTATCATTTATTTTTACATTGTCAAATAGCAGAAAGTGAAAAAAATTATATGCATTTATTTTGTATATCTCAACTATATCTCAATTTATTAATATTTTATTGGTTATAAAATAACTTTTAAACATTATTTAAGAATAAACAATGTGACATTTGTTATTTGGCATCTCCGTATGTTCCGAAAAGCAGAATGCAAAAAGATAACCGAAACTTAATTTGTTTAATTTGAAACTAAAAATGTACTTTAGATCAAGCATAAAATGCAGCAGACAGACATACATTCATTGATAGGAGGTATATTTTGTGGCCATCTGTAATATTTTTTGATGATGTGGATAAGCTTAAAGATTAAAATTTCCAAGGAAAAAGAAATTATTAAAGATCTGTTGCACTGTGCTAATGAATTTTCATGTTCAAAAATTCAATTGCTGATTCAAGGGTCAGTGTAAGAGATAGATAAACGTACAAGATGGGAAATTTACGGCAAAATCTGTAAAGGCAACAACATTAGCATCATTACTGACAAGATGGAACAATTAACAAGCCTCCAAAATCTCCCTATGTTGATGCATTTTTCATGCTCTATGTTTTTTTTTTTTTTTTTACTAAATGAGGTACAAGTAGATGATATTCTATATATCCTGATTTATTTAGCTTTTTTAAAAATCAAACTTGTATCATTCAGCTTTAACTTACAAAGTGCTAATAATAATAATAACCGCGGAATTTCTGTTGAAAATGTAAATATGTAAGAGGGGAGCTGAAACTAGGGGGAGGAGGGAAATGGGCATGTGCCCCAGGCACAAAATGAAGTTTTGTCAGTTGTTTTTTCTCATGTCTATATTTAGCACAATATTGTTCAAATCTTCCTGTATAGTGTTTGTCAGGGCATAGGAGTAATTGAAGATGATATGACATAAGGATCCTATATAAAGTATTTTCTTTTTTCAATTATTTTTAAAACTGTTTGTAAAATTTTAATGAGTCCGTAGTTGACAAAACAGATTACCTAGCTCAGTATTACATATTTTAAATTTAGAAGAAAGTTTACTAGTAGAAAAAATTCTCTTTGTAAATATACTTTGCGAAGGATGGGGGGAATGGATGCTCAAAATCCATGTTTTCCCTGGGTGCAAAAAAAGCTAGTTTCGAACTTGGATAAGGCAATTAAATTGTGGGGGGAAAAAAAATTTACAAATCTGTAAAAAGGATTTTTTTTTTTTCATCTGTAACTTTATTATTATTTCTTACAGGTTAATATTTTAAATATTTTTGAATTGATTGTACATTATTTACATTAAGAACAATTTTTTTATTTTATCTGTAAAAAAGTGAAAATGCATGAATCTTTAAAAAATAAAATAATTGTTTAACACATAAAAACTTCTTAAATTGGCTATAAAAATTTTCTTACCAGATGGAAATATTTATGAAATTTTCTGGGACTTGTAAAGTTCACTTTGTACATTCTTATATTACATCATTGTTTTATGTACTTGTTTAAATCCCACTATATCATATGTACTTGATTTATAACATTAAAAATTAAATTTCTAATTTGTTTTTCGTTATACTTAAATCATTCATGTGCAAAATCATCATTTACGAAAAAAATATATATATTCGTGTATGAACATAAAATAGATATTAGATATATAGAATAGAATATTTCTTTTAGGTTCATGTATTGGTGTAAGATTCTGTTGAAAACTTAAACATGTAACATTAAAAAAAGAAAAATCACAGTAAGGTAAATGCTCAATAACAAAAATGTTACAAGGAAAGAAGTTTCTTCCCCATTATCATCAACAGCTCTGTTATTGTAATCGCATTACCATTACACTTTATGGAAATATCCAACCTAGTATATTTATCTATGGTATAAGATTCCATAAATGCTGATGAAGACACAGACGATTGATAGTAAGATTTATAACATAATGACAAATGGTATGTTTAATAAAAATGATGATGATGTCCAGAAAGCAGAAAACAATTACATTCTATTTAAAAAAAAAAAAAAAAAAAAAAAAAATCTTAATGATAATAATAAAAAGCTATCCTTATATAGCAAGGAGAAAAAAAAAAGGAATTTTAAAAATAATCCACTATAGTTTATTCTTACAAAAAAATAAATTTTAATATATAAATATACATAATATTTACTTCATATGATAGCATATTTACATAAGTATTTTATGGAATATATTTGAACTTAGCTTTTAACATCTTAAATACAAATATACTCACTTTTTGTTCCAATTCATTTTTTCGGTAATTTATAGATATTGAGTAATAATGCCTGTTCAAGCCATGAATTAGAGCCTGCAATCAAATAGAACATTTCATTCAGGCATGTTTATACATGCATAACAAAATTACAAATATCATTTTATATTTATGTTTAGTATCCTTTTTTGGGAAGGGGAAAGCAGAGGCTAAGGTACCACTAAATCTTTTCTAAATCTAATGACAGGGGCAAAAAACAATTTATTTTTAAATTTAAACTCATTATGAACTTTTTTAAAAATTTAATTTGAACTCTCTTGGACAGCCGACTTTCAGCAAAGAAAGATGGTTTAATTCTTTATTGGTCAAAAATTCTGGACATTAAAATTTGACAGATAGCCTTCTTTAACCTTCGGTGAAACAGAAATGATTAACGTTTTTAACATGTTTGCATCTTGTGCAAGAGACATCCTTAGGACAATTCAAAATAATATTTCAGAAAAAAAAAAACTTTTTAAACTAAAATCATTTAAATTTCAACAAATTATTGTGAAACAAGTATTGTGTCTTTCAAATGATTTTAGTTAATTCAACAAGCGATTTAGTTCAATTAAGCCACATTTTATTAATTTATTTTTTTAATAAATTAAAAAAATCCTTCTAGCATAAAATATTTTATTTAAGAGGTGATTGTTTAATAATTAGAAAGGGATAGAAATTAGTATTCTACTTTAACTATGCTTTATGCATTAAACATACAATTTAGCCTATTAAGTGATCTTCTTGGTATTTTTTTTCTTTGAAGGGGGGGGGGGGGGCATTTTGAAAGAACATTTAAAAATACAAATTCAATATAAGTTAAATATGGTGCTGATGAATTACTATACAAAATTTTTGGTGCCAAACCTAATGTTTCTATGAAAGGAAATTGTGGTCGAGCAGCTGAAAACATTTTCTGAAACAGTAAATAATTTTGTACATTTTCTTACATCATCCAATTCATCTGATACAGCACCACTCTCTGAATTGAGTAGAAAATAATGCATGGCTAAGCCTATCATAATTTCTAAGTCAAACAAATTTCAATGATCCCTTTTGGAATCATTCAAAGCTTTTGACACAAAACTGAAGCCAATATTCTGCATGTAACCTCAAAACAATCACACAAAAATCTATTTATTATTTAAAAAAATTGTATTTGAATGCCACCTAGTGTTGTTATCTATTATGAAAGAAAGAATCAAGAACATGATTAAGGTATGAACATGGTATAGTATTCAAAACATAGGAAAATCTAGACAGACTTGTATAGTGCATCGACAACACTGGGGGGATAGACTCTGATGTACTGAGCGCATTGATGACAATGGCGGATCTAAGGGGGGGACCCCCCCTGAGCTCTATACAGTATCTGCAGAGCGACATTAGATGCCTGCACGGAAAACTTGTTGGTCCTAAACTCGAGACCGGCTTGACCACACCCGGGTTGCACTACTAACTTTAATTTATTACACTGAGACTGTGTCAGGTCTTCATACTTTCTTAACCGGGTCGGGTCTTATTTTTTTCTGTAGAGCTAGGTAGAGCCACATTGCTTTTTCCAGGTCAGGTCTGGCATGAACTTCCTTCCTACTAGAGGTATACACGGGTCAAAAGTTTCAAGCCCCGGCTCCATCCGGTATATAGGCTAAACGCTGGATCTGGAATCGATACTTCCCGTATGCTGTGGCAGTTCTAAGGTCGTGGCTTGGCCCGGAATCAAAGCTAAATATTCGGTCTGTCTCTGATCTAGATAATATGATAAACATTATTGGCCCGCCCGCGACCTGCGCAGCTAAACGTTCGGTACGTCTCTGATCTAGATAGTGTAATAAACATTACTGGCTAGACCGCGATAAAGATGAAAATAAGGAATTTTGCTTAGTGGCCACTGGCCGGTAGGTTGTCTTTTTTTAGTAGCCAGTTATTGGCTAGTGAGAATAATTTCTTTAGTAGCCAGTCGGGACATTTATGTTACTGAATATTTAATTACAAGATATATACGAGCTTAGACTTGTTTGGAATAAACTTGAGATACTAATTTCAAATCTGTTTTAAATTAACAGCAAAGTTATATGTAACATGCATATGTGTAGTTAGCTACTCAAGTTCAACTATGCTTAGGTACTTGCGTAGCTAACGACATAAATAAACTCCAAAACTCTTTTTTGTAATTATTTGTCTAGAATTAAGAAGTAACCCCTCCCCCCCCCACAAAAAAAAAATGTTTTTCCACTAACTAGTAGGTTTGATTAAAAAAAAAAAACAAACATTAAATTTTCTAAAAAATAAAAAAAGGGGGAGGGGCTCTCATAAAACTAATATTATATGATTTTTTCCAGAATCCTTTGACATAATGTGCATTTTTTATCTTTTTTTGTGATCTTTTGATAAAATTTGCGTTCGTTTTAGCGACTTTTTAACGAAAATCGCGTGCGTTTTCGAAACTTTTTAACGTAAATCGCGGGCGTTTTCAAAACTTTTTAACGGTATTGGCGATCGTTTTCACGACTTTTTGGACTGTATTCGCGTTTGTTATCGCGATTTTTTACGGTATTCGCGTTCGTTATCGCGATTTTTTTTACGGTATTCGCGTTCGTTATCGCGATTTTTTACGGAAATTCGCGTTCGCTATGGCGATTTTTTGTCGGTATTCGTTTGTTATCGCGATTTTTTGACGGTATTAACTTTTTCGTGGGTTTTTTTTTTTTTTTATAAAATTCGCGTTTTTGCGTTCGTTTTTACGTTTTTTGACGAAAATCGCGATTTTTTGACGGTATTCGCATTCGTTATCTCAATTTTTTGTACGGTAATTTGCGTTTTTTATTGCGATTTTTGACGATATTCGTTCGTTATCGTGATTTTTGACGGTATTCGCGTTTGTTATCGCGATTTTTTGACGGTAATTCGCGTTTGTTATCGCAATTTTTTGATGGTATTCGTTTGCTATCATGATTTTTTGGCGGTATTCGCTTTTTTCATCTCTTTTTTTCGATAAAATTCGCATTTTTTGCGTTCGTTTTCATGTTTTTGACGAAAATAGCGTTCGTTATCGCGATTTTTTGACGGTATTTGCATTTGTTATCGTGATTTTTTGACGGTATTCACATTTTTTGCATGTTTTTTGATAAAATTCGCGTTTTTTTCCATTCGTTTTTACGTTTTTTGACAAAAACCGCGTTTGTTTTCGTTGATTTTTTGACAAAATACGCGTTTTTTTTTTAAAAAACGATAATTGCTTTTTTTGTAATTCTCTAATGATATTTACGGTTCTTTCGCAATTCTTCGATGATATTAGCGATTCTTTGAAGATATTTGCATTCTTTTTGCGATCCTTAGACGATGTCTTTTCGCGATACTTACACGAAATTCATAATTTTCTGTGATCTTTTTTTGAAATTTGGATTTTTTTCAATCTATTTGTCGAAATTAGCAGGGTTTTTTTCCACGATTCTTTTCATAAAACACCATTTGGAGAAACCTGCATTTGGCCGGTACTTTCCACATTTTTAGTCGCCAGTTTTTCACATTTAGTCGCCGAGTGCTTATTTTCATCTTTAGACCGCGACTCATGTATTCCTCTAAATTCTTTCCCACGAGCCCAAGTTAGGTTGAAAACTTTCTTGCTTGTTAATCTTAAAAATTATTAAACAGAGAAATCGCGAATTTCATCAAACAGCCGCAAATAAGGGCAAACTTTTTAAAGGAATGCGAATTTTGTCAGAGGGTTGTGAAAGAAACACGAATTTCATCAAAATGCCCAAAGTTTCGCGAAAACCCCTCAAATTTTGTGAAAGGATCACGGAGAAAACGTGAATCTCAAAGGACCACGTTCATGGATAAAAGCAACTTTCGTTAAAGGATCGCGGAAAAATGCAAATTTCATCAAAGGATCGCCATCAAAACTGGGTCAACCATTCTCGCAAAAGTAAAAACCAAATCTGTAACTGATTCAAATCCGAAATGTATGACAATCTGCCCCGATGCGCTAAGCGTAGCTAAAAAGAAAAAGTCAATCTGGCTGATAGCAAAATATAGTTGTTAACCGGACCCAAACCAGACCTGAAGCAAAAAATCAGAAATTAACTTCACCCACAGCAAACAGTAGAAGCTAACCTGATCCAAAGGCGACCCACAACAAAAAGCAAAAATTAACCACATCAGCAGCAAAAAATAAAAGCGAACCGGACATCGAATTTTGTGAAATGATCGCGGAGAAAACACTAATTTCTTGAAAGGATCGTGAAACAGATGCACATTTTGTCCAAAAACTGCGAAAAAGAACGAATGTTTTATCAAAGGACTCACCTTAATTCGGGTTAACCTGAACCCTTCTCTCAAAAGTAAAAGCCAAATCCTAAACTGCCCCAAATCAGAATTGTATGTCAAACTTGTTGTCTATTTCCTCAGTTTTTAGTTCTTGTCACTGTGCAAAATGCAACTATCAACACTTCCATAATTTCCTTTTAAAATCTTATTCCTAAAGTACTAAAGTTCCTTAAAGTTTATTAAATAAAAATAAAGTTTCTTTTTCTGAAATTAAAGTTAAATTAAAATGCAGTTTTTATTAAAAATAGTTTATCTTTAATTGAAATAAATTATACCTTTTAACTTTAATCTTTATACTTCTAAATCTCCTAAATAGTTCTTTAGAATATATTATTTTACAGCTGCCGTGTTTCATCCACGATATTTTGTTTACAGTCCTTTCAGAATCTAGTTTCACTTCCTTTCATTATCTGATCATAATTCACACGGCCGTTACGAGATAACGAAGTGTCCGATCTTTGACGTCATCGATCAGAAGTTACATCATTCTGATACTCTTACGTCATTCTTTTTCTTAATGAGATTCAGAAAGTGAATGGATTTTGAATCGCTGTTTTAATAGTTAACCGTTACCCGTGTTGATGATAAGCGTATATAAAGATCGCGAATTGATGAGTTAATCAGTTTCGATTATCCTTTTGAGATGCACCGGTAGGCTTGGCCACCGTGTCTGTTCTTTTTACACCATGTTGACGTGATAAATTACGACTGATCTCATGAGGTAGCCAAATAGTTTTTCTGTTAAGTTTGCATTATAGTTTTTCTACGAAATTTTGATATTGATGGTTTGCGTTTTTGTCATGAACTTTAAAGTTGTTTTTCACCGACGTCTTTAATGTACCTAGTGTTAAGTCGATTGAAGAGGAGAATGAGTCATCGGTTTCCAGATGTGTTTTTCCAGAATCGGCAAGGTCATTAACTTCGTTGTTGGTGGTTTTACGGATAGCGAGCTCCGAGTGAATCAACGAATGTTTTTCACAATAGAAGTATCATTTCTTTTTAAAGATGTGTTATGCCATAAGCCCTCAGACATTTTTGATTTTTTCTATTTTCATGTCATGAAGTCACAGATAAGTAATGAACACGTAGTTAAGTTATGTTGTTATTGTTATAAAGTTAATTGATAAATATCTTTTTAATTTTATCTTTTTATTTTGTTTATGTTTTAAGACTTCAATAAATATTTTGTTAGATTTTAAATTTGTTTGTTATCTTTTATATCACCACACATTAATTTTTCTTTTGCAGTTTAACTTATATTAAAATTTAAACTTCTTTTTCGTGTCATTGTGGTTCGGGAACCAGCATGAGCATTTCTGCTGTAAAAGCTGCTCTGCAAATCTTTAAATAGTTTGTATATTACGTTAAGTAATATACAAGAAAACTGCCCCATATGTGCTAAGCACAGCTAAAAAGTAAAAGTCAACCCGACCAACAACAAAATGTAGTAGTCGACCGGACCCAAACCCGACCCAAAAGCAAAATATCAGAAATTAACTCGAACCTCAGCCAAGAGTAGAAGTCAACCAGACCCAAGTAGAAATTAACCCGACCAGGATCAAAAAATGGAAGCCGACCTGCAGCAAAAAAGTAGACGAAACACGATCCACATTAAAAAAAATAATCACTGACCAGTAGATCAGACTGGAGTTTACAAATTTCTAAATCCCCCCCCCCCCCCGAGGACTCTCCAGATCCACCCTTGATTGGTAACAGCCTAAGAGCTAAAAAACCTTACAAATTATCCTTTTTTTAAACTTCATAGATAAATAAGTCAACATAAATTTTATATGCAGTATTAAAATATAATCATACAATAAAACAAAAGAAATAAACACTTGTTCATAGGAAGAAAAAAATTGGTACTTTTCACTTAGTTTTGCCAGTGTCATATATACTTGTCAGAGGTGTCAAGTTTCAATAAAAATTATTAGGATGAGCGAAGCGAATCCTCTACTAGGCCACTCAAATGACATTTTGTCGTACACTTTACAAAAAAACTATACAGTATTTTGACTTGAAATTAAATACAAATATAAATTATGATCTGAAGATTTGCAGAATATTATTTTTTTACAGAAATACTTTTCAAAAATTATTATTTTAATTAATTTATTTTACATGTTTTCCCATTACAAACGCATTTTTCAAACAAAAAGTGAAACACGTACGTTAAAAAAAAAAAAAAAAAAAAAAAAAACTTAAATCATGGGGTCAGTAATTATAGCTAGAATCATTATTAAATAAATAAAATATATTTTCATTATTCTGGCAAAATATCTCAAAAACTGCTTTCAGATTTTCAAACTATGTTCATTCCTTTTCATGATTTCTTTTATAAAATTTATAAAATACTTTTTTTTAGAAAAATTATAGCATATTTTTAATGAATTAAAATTTGTGAAAATTCTCTTATTAACATTCAATTATAAAAGTATTTTTCTGTGTTATGAATTCAAATACACAATTTATTTTTATTTTGTGAAATCATTTAAGCAGACGATATTTATGAATTTAAAAAGAATTACATTATGTTTATGTGAAGTGGCAATAAAAGAATTGTAAACAAATAAAATTAATATTTTGTATAATTCTTCGATAATTTCTACTTTGAAAATATTTTTATTTATACCAGTCTTATATCATAAATAAACAATCTGAGGATATTCTTAGTTATTTGGTTGTAATGCATTTTAAAATTAAAATGAGCCAAAACATAAAATTACATTTTTGCTTAACACTAGAACCGCCATTAGGGGTCATTTTGACCCCCTGCCAAATTGAAGACGGCCGATTCGAACCAGAAATTTTTTCATGTGTTTTGTTAAATATTTGAAACACAAAACTAAGCTAATTAAATAAGTTAGGGAGTTTTCAATAAAAATTCTGGTGTCAAACACTTTTTATAAATTTTTTATAAAATAGCCGGCGGTTCTAGTGATAATAAAGATGCAAAAGTAATTTAAAAAATATATTATTACTTTCAAATATTTATCTTATAGCATAACACTTCGCGAATCCAAACAAAGCATGGCTTTTGCTAGTGTAAGAAAAAAAATACATAAAATATTTTTTCTTGTTTCAAGTTTAAAAAAATCAGTATTTTTTCTGAACTGTTCAGAAAAATCAGATTTTCGGAATAACAGGACTCTACTGTACACATTTAAAAATACTTAAAATACTGTTTGCCTACAAAGAGTTAGAGTCAAAAAATGAGAAAAAATTACAGAAAATAAAACATTGTTTAAATGCTTAATGACACTTTACTTTGGGACATTTATAAAGGAGAAATGATGTAACAGGTTTAAACTAAGTAAAAATAGAAATATAAAATTATTACCTGAATAGATGGTTTGCTAAGATGTCCAAGATTAGAAGTTGTTTGCCTTGGTTCCTGGCCAAGAACAACCATGTTAGGATTTATGAGTCGAAAAGCATCAATAACAACCTACATAAAAGAAAACATTTACAAAAATGAACAAACACCTAATGAGATAAATTAAACTAAAAATATAGATATTTTCTTACTTTTCCTTTAACACTCTGAATTGGATCAACTACCACGGCCACAGCTCTTTCAGATAAGGCTTCGAAACTCTGTTGTGTGTTTATATCTACACCTGATAACCAGCAACCAAACCCAGGATGTGAATGATACCAGCCAACTACCATTTCAGGCCTAAAAATAAAAAACAGTAAAACACTGACACAATACATAAAATATTGTATTAAAATTTCAGTATTTATGATTACTTTTTCAATAAATAATGAAATGTGTAAAACTACTCTAATATTCAGATTTATTTTAAGGCATTTGTGGAATTATAAAGCAAAGCCCTATATGTGCACATAATGAAATTCATACTTTTGTATTAGCTGTATGTCATGACCCAACACTTCTTTTTCTTTTGCAATTCTGTGTTTCTCCAGATGTACTCCATATTCAGTGGCAATAATTATCTACACAAAAGATGTGAACCAGTTTGGGAAAGTGTCTTTTTCTAAAGGAACCTAATTCTCATTTACACAAGATATCCAAGGTTTCAAGAAAACCATGGAAAACTTTGAATGAATTATTGTATTTATGAAATTATGAATTGTAGAATATGAATGCAGCAATTATGAATTATTGCATAATGAAATAAATAGAATAGTATAATATTTTTATACTAATTTATGGGACATAATTAAAAGCCTTATTATAGAAAGGGTCAATATTACTGTGAATGCAGTACTAAAGGTTTATAAATATGAAAGAGGAAAACTTTACTTTTTTTCTTTGTTTTACGTATTTTTAAATGATATGAAATAAATTTTTAACATCTTAAAATTATCTTTCTTAAAGATAGGAACTAATTTATGAAAGAAGTTTAAAAAAGAATAAGACCTGCAATCAAATGTATTATACATATAAATATTTTATAACAGTATGATCAACAGTATGACAAATTATACCTGCCAGTCTGTTTCAGCATGTCTAACATTTTGGCTTGAAAAACTGGATCAACAGCTTCAACACTCACACCCTGTAAATAAAGAAAAAATTGATAAATATTACACTAATTAATGCCAAAAAGTAACAGTAAGAGTGGGTTTAAAAATATTAATTTGTAAATTTCAATTTACATGCATTCAAAAACAGCATAATTTTAATTAAAGATAGTTGAAGGAAAACTGATTATTTATTATATTTTAAAGAAATTACAATCACTAATATATATTAAAAATTATTCCTGCAAAGATATATATATCATCATCATCATCATCATCAACCGTTTTCGATCCACTGCTGGATGTAGGTCTCCCCCAGATTTTTCCAATGTTTTCTGTCTAATGCTTTCGTCATCCAATTTACACCAGCCACTTTTCTAATTTCGTCACTCCATCTTACTTGTGGTCGTCTTCTTGGTCGTTTTACATCTCTAGGATACCACTGTAGTATATTTGTGCTCCATCTATTGTCTTGTCTTCTTGCAATGTGTCCAGCCCATTTCCATTTTAGCTGCTTGATTCTTTCAAGGATGTCAAAAACTTTTGTTTGATTTCTTATCCAGGTTATCCTCTTTCTGTCTCTTCTAGTTTTGCCTAGCATACATCTTTCCATGCTTCTCTGTGCTGTTTGTAATCTTTGTATCATCCGTTTTGTTAGTGTCCATGTTTCTGCTCCGTAGGTTAATGCAGGTAAAATACATTGATTAAAAACTTTTCTTTTCAAACAAAGAGGCATATTACTCTTCAGAATAATACTGTTCTTCCCGAAAGCACTCCACCCATTTCTTATTCTTCTATTGATTTCATTCATGATACTATTATCTGATGATATTTCCTGTCCTAGGTACACATAACTTTGCACTTCTTTAATCTCAGTGTTCTTGTAGACAATTTTCTTTTTTGATGTAAATGAATTAAACATCACCTTAGTCTTTTCTAAATTTATTTTTAATCCCACATTGATGCTAGCTTCTGCAAGATCTTTTAGCATAATTTCCAATTCTTCAGGACTGTTACTGAAAATTACAATGTCGTCAGCGAAGCGGAGATGACTTAAAAATTCTCCATTTATTCTAATCCCTTTGTTTTCCCAATCCAGCTTCTTGAAGATATTTTCTAAGACAGCATTAAAAAGCTTGGGTGAAATGGTGTCTCCTTGTCTTACTCCTCTTTCGAGCTTGATCTTCGCTTTTCCTTTATCTAAACGGATGGTTGCTGTTGCTTTCTTGTAAATCTTCTTTATGATATTGATGTAAGGTTTGTCTATACCAATGTCCTCCAGAGAATCTACTACTGCTGATGTGTAGACGGAATCAAAAGCTTTTTCGTAATCAATAAAGGCAAGGCAGAGAGGTAAATTATATTCTTTATGCTTTTCTATGAGTTCCCTTACTGTTTGGATATGATCCATTGTGCTGAATCCACTTCGGAATCCTGCTTGTTCTCTAGGTTGAGCCGAGTCCAGAGCTGATTCAAGTCTTGTCGTTAAAACTTTGGTGAAAATTTTATAAATCACGGACAATAAGCTGATCGGACGGTAATTTTTAATGTTTTCCTTCTCTCCTTTCTTGTAAAGTAGTATCATCACAGCATTATTCCAATCTTCTGGTACATCTGAGTTTTTGAGACATTTGGAAAATAGTAAAGATAGCCTTTTTGCAAATTCTTCTCCTGCTTCTTTGATAAGGTCAATTGTAATTCCATCTTCTCCAGGGCATTTACCTTTTTTCATAAATCTAATAGCTTGTAAAACTTCATCTGTCATCACTGGGATTATCTCTTCAGTTTCTGTTAAGATTTCTCGTTGATCGTGTACGTTGATATCCCTCTGATCTTCACATTTATATAGATCATTATAGAATTTCTCAACAATGTGTACTATTTCGTTGCTGATTTTGGTGATTGTTCCATCTGCTCTCTTCAGTGCAAAAATGCCTTTTCTTCCAACACATAACTTGCGCTTAGCTGACTTTAAACTTTTGTTATCTTCCAGAACTTTTTTAACAAGGTCACAGTTAAATTTTCTGATATCTTCTGTAACGCATTTTCTTACTGTTTTACATAATTCAGCATATTCAACTCTTGATTTAGGATCATTTTTCTTCATTTTAAATTCTCTGCGTTTTTTCATTAATCTTCTTGTTTCTTCTGTATATATATATATATATAAAGAGAGAGAGAGAATAGACTAGAATAAAAAAAAAAAAAAATAAGTTTTCTAAAAATAAAAATAAAAACTTGATTAAAAAAAGTTAAGGCTTTTTTTTTTCTTGGCAATAACCGGATGCATTAAACATTTTTTACAAAAAATTTAAAGAAAAAAAGAAAGCATGGCAGAACAAGAAACAGATAAGAGCAAAAGCAAAAATATAGGCATCATACTTTTAAATAATTAAATATTTCAAGAATATTTTACATAGTTTTTAAAGTTTAATTTTCATTTTTATGTATTATAAAAATGCATATTTAGAATATTTGGTAAGCATAGA
Organism: Maratus speculifer; assembly: GCA_964019185.1. Taxonomy (NCBI): domain Eukaryota; kingdom Metazoa; phylum Arthropoda; class Arachnida; order Araneae; family Salticidae; genus Maratus; species Maratus speculifer. The sequence continues at coordinate 138,652,723 of OZ025302.1, read as the reverse complement.
CGTGATTAAATCATGAGAGATAAATAAAATGCAACATGAACGAGAAGAATCTTATAACAAATTCACTATTAAAACTTTGATAATCAAAAAATGAATAAAACCTTCATGCACCTTGAAAAACTTTTTTACCGTTATGGTAGAATGAGATCTCAGTAAAAAAAGTATGTTATGTATGTAGGTAATGGAAAAAGTGACAAACCTAAACAGAGTTTGAAATAGCATGTGGAATTTCACACGAAATATGAAAATCCTCCATAATAAAAAAAATACTGTGTGGGATACCTTCACCTCTCTTAAATTCTATTATATGCGACGCTTTCAGATGCTTTTTTTTCCAACTTAGTTCTACAAAATTAACCTAGGATTGCATGTATCCTGCATAAAAAATTTCCTATAAAGAAAAAAACTGTGCGGGATTTACCCCCTTTAAATTTCTAACCATGCATGTAATTCTTCAGCGAATTACTTATATTTTGCAAAATTTCACAAAATTAATTCATCAGACAACATTGGAGAAAAAAAAAACTGCATTTCAATTTCAACATTTAACTGCAGAAAATAATAATAACAAACTTTGACAATGAATTGCAGAAAAAAATTAAGAATTACATAAATTATGTACAAATTTGTATTTTAATGGGAACTCTGCATTGAAAAGTCAAAGATCACCTATAGATTTTCATGATATAAGAGAAATTATTACACAATGGAAAAAAAAAACCCCATATTAAAGGTGAATATCATATTTTAAAGACATACTACTGCATATATTAAAGATGTTATCTGTAAGCAAAATTTAGTTATGGATAATAAAAAATTAACAGTATTTGATATATAGGATGTTCCTTTTTAAGACTGAATAGATATTTCCAGAACTGTTAGATTTTGAGGCATAGTACCTATTGGAAAAATCATGATGTTCTTCATGCAGAAATCCATTTATGTCAAAATAATATACATTTTTTAAATAATTTTTTTTCTTGATTCTACAAGTTGCATTTAGAAAAATATACATACATGTTGCATGGTTATTGTTACTGAGTCAAACAGTTTAACAAACAAATAACTTTTGTCATTTAGATAATTTTCATAACTATTTTACTTAATATTTAGTATAACAAAACTTACAGTTCCTGATTGAGGCATGGCAAATACATCTATAACTCTCACAGTATAATCATCAACAAATTCACCAAGCATCAGACCCATAACTTCCATTGGAACACCAGCTCGTCCATGTTTTAACATCTATTAAAAAAATTAAAAATTTATAAATTAGAACAGAAACAGAAATAAATATGCTTTCTACATGCAAAATTCTATAGACAGATAGTTAAAAATAGGGATGAACCAGATATTGATTTGGCTGGACATCAGTTATCTGAAGCTCCTTTGCCTACTGGATTCAGATATCTGGCACAAGATGTTTTTTTAGCTATGGTGAATGTTTATTTTTTTTAAAACATTGCCATATCAGAATAATATAAATTATATAAACATGTTTCATACATCATTAAAACATTTTAAATATATTGAAATATGATTTACAAAAACTATCTTTTTGAATATCAGGGCTTGAAATTCAAATTTTCCCAGGAAGGGTTTTCTCCCAACATTTATAGATGAAGGGGAGTTGAACTTTTTGGATGGGAGATAGGGAAATGTTTAAACTCCACTATTTTTCATGTGTCACTTAAAGAATTACATTTATACAACATGATAAAATACATGACAAAAGACATGACAAAATACAATTAAAATAATTTAAATCAACTCAAGGTAATTATCCAAAATGTTTATTTTTATTAAAACAAAGGAACAAAATTAAACTTTATACATACAATTTCTGCTTTTCAACTCAAATTTAAATATTTTTACATGATTTTTTTTTTGCAGCTGAGAACAATCTAATGGATAGCTGAGAACGATCTAAAACCGGGCTAGTTTTTACTTTTTCAATTTTGATTTCAGATTAAAAAAAAAAAAAAAAATTACTTTAACTTTTGAAACGGGTTAGAATCTGTTCTAATATTGAAACTATCATAATATAAAAAAATACATCTAAAATCAAAAAAGTAAAAACTAGCCCGGTTGTAGATTGTCATCAGCTATCCTATGCAAAAAAAAAATCATGTAAAAATATCAAAATTTGAACGAGATATTTGAAAAGGATTTCCCCATAGACTTTACATTATCGTCTAAGTCTTTTTCACTCAGTAGTGTGGGCTTTTAAGTTTGCTACCCTTTGCCTTATATAGCTATGGATGGATAGAATATTTATTGGAGTTTTGTTCAGAAACAGTTTTAAGCACAGATTTTGCCTACTGGTGATAGAATGTAGAAAAAAAAAAAAAAAAAATTCAAGATTTATTTTTGCAAAATTTTGCAATGCATATGCTTGTTGAAAATTCATGTGATATCATCTGAAAATTCTTTGGATGATTCTTTCATATACGAACTTTTCTATCCTTTCACTAAAATTTGCAAATCCCAGCAATTTTTTAACTCAACTATTAATAAAATTTTGCATTTTATCCTGCAATCCCTGAACAAAATTTGTAATTTTTCTTCAATTCTTTAACTAAAGTGCCAATTAAAGATGAAAATAAGCACTCGCCAGTCGCCACTCGGCGACTAAATGTGAAAAACTGGCGACTACAAATGTCGAAAGTACCGGCCAAATGTAGGATTTTCCAAAAGATATTTTGTCAAAGAATCGCCGAAAAAACTCTGCTAATTTTGTCAAAAGATCGTAAAAAAAAAAAAAAAAAACCAAATTTCGTGAAAAAATCGGGAAATAGAATTTCGTGTAAGCATCGCGAAAAGACATCGTCAAAGGATCGCATAAAAAACGCAAATATCGCCAAAGAATCGCAGAAAAAACGCGATTAGCGTCAAAAAATCGCGGAAAAAAAAAAAAAAAAAAAAAAACCGGAAATAGCGTCAGAGAATCGTAAAAATGCACTTATCGTCAGTTAATTGTGTGAAAAAACGCAAATATCGCAAAAAAAAATTAAATTTTGTCATAAAATCAACGAAAACAAACGTGTTTTGTCAAAAAAAGGGAAAAAAAAAAAAAAAGGGAAAAATGAACGCAAAAAACGCGAATTGTATCAAAGAAACAAGTGAACAAAAGGGAACACTGTCAAAAAATCGCGATAACGAACGTGAATACCGCCAAAATTCGCAATAATAAACGCGAATATCATCAAAAATCACGATAACAAACGTGAATGCCATCAAAAACTGTAAAAATATCGCGATTATCGTCAAAAAATCATGATAACAAATTCAATTTTCGTCAAAAAAACGAACCAAAAAAGCGAAAAAAGCTATTATCGTAAAAAAAATCACACTAACGAACACGAATATCATCAAAAAACATAAAAACAAACTCAAAACACGCGAATTTTATCAATTTTTATCACGCGAAAAAAGCGAATAGAGTAAAAAAATCGCAATAACGAACACGAATACCATAAAAAAATTACGATAACGAACACGAATACCGTCAAAAAGTCGTGATAACGAATGCCATTTTCGTTAAAAAGTTGTGAAAATGAATGCAAATTTTATCAAAAGATCGCATAAAAGGGGAAAAAAAAAAAAAAATGCACATTATGTCAAAGAATTGTGGAGAAAACGTACAATATTAGTTTCAGGAGAGACCCCCCCACTTTATTTTTTGGAAAATCTGTTGTGAATTTGAGTTTTTATATTTTGAATCAAATGTGGTAGTCCTAGAATAAACATTCTTTTTTTTGTCACATCTTAATTCTACACAAATAATTATAAAAAAAAAAGAGGGTAGGGGTTTATTTATGTTGTTAGCTACAAAAGTGCATAGTTGGACTTATGTAGCTAACTACATACACATGTTATATATAACTTTGCTGTTAACTTAATTTAAAAAAGATTGGAAATTAATATCTCAAGTTTATTCCAAACAATACTAAATATTTTTATCTAGTTCATATATTACTTATTTATTCTAAGCTCGTATATAGCTTCTAATTAATTATTCAGCCACATAAATATGCTTACTGGCTACTAAAGAAATTATTCTCACTAGCCAATAACTGGCTACTAAAAAAATCAACCTACCGGCCAGTGGCCACTAAGCAAAATTCCTTATTTTCAACTTTACTGGCAATTTTTCTGCAAATGATTGAAAAAATTGGTGATTTTTCTATGATCATTTGAAATTCATGATTTATTTTTTATGGCCATATTTTTAAAATGATGACCAATTTTTTTTTTTTTTTTTTTGTTTATTTTTTGGATTAGAATGCCTTAAATTTTCAAAAAATTCAGAACAGCCTGGTTTTAAAATTTAGAAAGGAAAATTTCCCATGACAATTATTTGATATTAATAAATAAATAAGATAGAAAAAGATTCAGAACACCAATAATGTTTAAATAGTGGCAGAACAGAAAGAATAATTTTTTCTCAGAATTAATATTTGTTTAAAAAGCAGCTCTCAAATAATATACATCAATCAAATATATTAATTTTCATTTCAAACCATTTAATTACATACAAACCTTCAACAAAGCAAGTGAAGAAATATAGACCTGCTCAGCAGTATCCACAACAGCTCCATCAGTAGGTGGAGGTGCCTATTCAGAAAAATAAAAAATATAGATAAATTAGCACTGACTAAACAAAGTTACATATCAGATTGAATTTTTTAAAAATAAAAGCAATATATTCTATATTTTATTTAACAAGTGCTATCGAATTCATAATTTATAACAGATTTTATAATTGACTTCATACTTACAGAATAGAATCTGGTGAAGTACTTTCAAAATTACAGAATTCCAATTAAAAAAAAAAAAAAAAAAAAAAAAAAAAAGAGGAGGCATTACTGGTTTCAGATAAGCAATTGTTAAATGTCCGGATATTATGCATGTGACTCATACCTCAAAATTTTTCTATTTAAGATGGAGAGATTGCAGCACATGTTGAAACACCGCTGTTTTCAGAAAATTTTGATTGATAGTAGTATATAATGCTTAGTGATTATGTTTATTAATGTGTGTTATGTTTTAAAAATCTATGGCAGGCTAGATTCATTGTGCCAATAAACAACATTGAAAATATTAATTACAGATTGAAGTAAAAAACCAGAATTTCAATCAGGTTTAAAAAAGGGCAGGGCGCTACTGTTCTGAAAAGGGCACTTTTTACATTTTTAAGGGTATTTTTATAGAGTTGAATGTAGAATCTAGCGGTTGAAAAAGACATGAAAAAAAAAAAAAAACAGAAATTTCACCAAAAAATAAAAAAAAAGAAATTTTGTTAAAAGATTGTGAAAAAACGGCCAATTTGTCAAAAGATCGCAAATAACGGCATATTTTCCTAAAAAAAAATCATGAAAAAAGTCACATTTTGTGAAAAAATCGACAAGAAAAGGCAAATTTTACTAAACGATTGCAAAAACAGTAGTTTTTTTTAAAAAATCGCAAAAAACGGCATATTCTGCTAAAAAATCATGAAAAACCGACAAATCTAGTGAAAATATTGCAAAAAAACCGCAACTTTTCACAGAATTTTCAGTTTTATTGCGCTTTATGGATGAAATTTGCCTTTTTTTGTAAATCTTTTGACGAAATCTGCCGTTTTATTGCTATTTTTTGACGAAATTTGCGACTCATTTGAGAAAATTTTCTGTTTTATCGCGATTTTTGGAAAGAAATTTGTCTTTTTTCAACGATCTTTTGAGGAAATCTGCCATTTTGTGAAATTTTTCTGATGAAATTAGCCATTTTTTTGCGAATGTTTCTGGAAATTAGTAGTTATTTTGGGATTTTTAACGAAACTTGGTTTTTTTAAGCGATATTTTGATGAAATTACTCATCCTACGGGACGTGTACGAGGCTATTTTTTGCGTTCCGTCGGCAATTTTTTAACGTAATTTATGCGCTATAGCGCGTTAGAAACATTGTTGGAGGGCTGCGTTTTTTCAAATTTGGGGCAAGAAGGGCGCTATTTTTTAAACTAAAGGGCAGGAGGGTCGGAGTGCTCCCCTGAAACCCTCTGGGGGAAACTCTGAAAAAACATACTTTTTTTTTTGTCTGCTTTCATCCTTGTTTTGTTAATTTCATATGCAATGAAACCTCCCTGTGCAACCACCTTCTTTAAGGACCATTTCTTCATGGAACGAAATTTACTCCCATTCAGAGACCATCTCAATTGAACTCCCTCCATCAGCAACCAATTTCTTTGAAGAAAATTAAATAAATTCTGTTTTTTCTTGGTCGCTTGAACTTGAACAAGATTTTATTAGAAAAGTAATTCCAGAAAGTCCATTATTCATCAAAATTTTAAACTTAACTAAATTTAGTAATTTTTAAGTATTTAACATCTTTGTAACTTTTAAGATAATAAATACATAAATTCTGATAAAAAATTAAGAATAAGAGTCAATAAAGTAGCCTGCCTTATTTTGTTCAAAAAACTCTCAAAGAAATAGATAAAAGTAATGAAATCGTCATTATTTGTTCCTTGTACCCCCCACCCCCCTAAAAAATGCATTTATTTACTGTATTTTGAAAGGACTTGGAAATAAAAGTTATAAAAGGTAAAACTGCAAAATCAAAGCAAACATCAATATATTCATTTTTTAAACTCTACAGTGATTAACTTATGAAATTAATTTTTGGTATTGATACTTAATTTTTTTTATTTTTGCTAATGAGAAAATAAATTTAAGTAACATTAATTATTATCTTCTTTTAAACAATTAAAAATCTAGATTTAAACATAATCTCCATTAAGAGACAATCTCACGGAGCAACCAATTCAATATACATTCATATTTTCAAAAACTATTAACATTAAAAACTTGCTGATATCAGTTTAATAATTTCATGGTGTGGTTGTATCTCATTTGGAGTAAACACTTTTCTTTCAAATACTGTACAAAGTGTTATTTTATTTTAACTACATAACTAATACTTTACATTCAAAATTGAGAATAATGCTGTTAGTAATGTTTTCCGAATTACGATAAAATCTATTCAAACATTTTTAATAAATTAAAAAGGGTAACTAAGAGTGAAAGAATAACACTAATGTAATTTAGAATTTGCTGCTAACGCAAAAAAGTTTGAGATTAATTCTGGACATTGGAATGTTCATGTTACAGTTTTACATATTATAGTATGTGTACAATTTTAGGAAAAATCATTTTACCTGCCCCAAACTGGCTAATCCTCCTCCAAGTCTCAAAAGTCGATCCATCTATAAATAAAAAGAAAAATAATTAAAGCTATGAATAAACTAAAAAAGAAGAAGGGCGATCAAATTCAATGAACTCGACTGACATCTTTACATTCAAATTAACAATTTTTGCTGGGATTTTAAATTGGATTCAAGTTTAAATTTTAACAGCTGAATCTATTAATAAGATTTACCTTCAAAAAACTTATTATGTTAATAATAAATGCTAGCTAAACGAAAAAACATACCTTAAAATTTAAAACACCGCTGTAACAATGACAACAACAAATGAATTGGCAAAATCGAGACCGTTAATTGGACAGTTAAAAGAGATAGAAAACCGTCTCAAAAATGCTTAATTTTTATTAAATTTTAAATTTTTTGTTGAGCGTTAGCAAGTCTATGCATTATAATGAGTCAACACAATGAGATAAAAGCTATTTATTAAAAAAATATAGAACTGTAAAAATTTTTAGGAAGAGGCATTTTTAGTGCTACAGTCAACCAACCAAGCATATTGAGAGAATCTTCGAGATTGACTCAAGAATGAATCGCTTCAGAACGATTCGAGAAGCTCCATCGAATCGATCAACAATAACTAAGAGTTGTTTCATGTCATCTTTTCTGTGTGAAACAATGCTATATTTTCACTACAGTGTGTTGTCTTCTCTCCTTTTAGTACAGATATTGTTGTATTTCTTCGCAACTGTATTGATGAATTATTGACAGTTTAATCTTCTATTAAAAGATTATTTAATTGTAATCAGACATGCATCCTCTGCTTGAGCACTTATCAATATTTACATGGATGAACATTCTTGAAACAAATGAGAAAAGTATTGCTCTTTTAGAAGATTTAAAATTGATTCCAAAAAAGACCGATCCTGCCCCCGCATGTCCGAAATGTTCGGGTCCTATGGACGTCGAAGAAGCGTGGTTGAAGAAAAATATACTTGGATGGAAGTGGAGATGCAAAAAACGGTACGGCGGTCAAACTCCTCAATTCGAAGCTGGGTATCTGGTAGAATCTCAGTACTGCTTTGCTGGTGTGAACCCGTTAGATGGTACTTTTTTTGAAGATATTCGCTTGCCTTTAAATGATATACTTGCTTTAATATTCGGTTATATTCTGCAAATAAGTTTTACCAATATTAAAGAACACCTGAATTGTTGGAGAATTTGTCGCAATGAAAGTCAAGTAAGTGATCCAACTATTCAAAATATTTATTTTCGATTAGATCAAGTAATTTTGTTTGCATTGAGTCAACATGGGAAAAGCTTAAAAAAACATGAAAAAGTCAACAGAAAAATATTATTGAAAGAGTATGCCAAAACACTGAAAGTTGAGCCAGTTTTTCGAAACATTGTATTTCAGCTTTTAATGGCTATCAAACACCGGTATCCTTGTATTAAAAATGAAATAGTTTGTGAAAATGTTGATTCAGCTCTTTCAACAAATACAATTTATGCAACTAATGAAAATATTCTTGTTAATAGTAAAGCTTCAAATGAAATTATTTTGGATTCATTTGTTTCAACTGCTTCTTCAGTTTTAAAATCTTGTGTTTTCAGTACTGATAATTTATTTGTAAAAAGTGTTACTACATATGATGTTCCTATTACAGAGAGTGTTGAAACTACAAATTTGAAAGCTTTAAATTCCACTGATATTAAAATTGATAACGCAGTTATAAGAAGTGTAAATGTAAATAGTATACCTGTTACACCTAGTGACCAAACTACAAACTTAGAAACTTTAAGCTCATCTGTGTTTAGTGTTGATAACACAATTGTAAAAAATTTACCTATTGTAACAAGTGCCCAAACTACATACTCAGAAGCTTTAAACTCTGCTGTTAGTGTTGATAACACGGTTCAAAGCAGTTTAAATGCAAATAATGTGCTTATTGAAACAGGTGCTCAAATTGCAAATTTGATAACTTTAAATTCTTCTGCTGTTAATGTTGATAATTCAATTGTAAAATCTGAAACTGTAGATAGTGTGCCTATTGTAACAAGTGTCCACACTACAAACCCAGAATCTTTAAACTCTGCTGTTAGTGTTGATAACACGATTGAGAGCAGTTTAAATGCAAATAATGAATTTATTGCAGCAGGTGCTCAAATTGCAAATTCGATAACTTTAAATCCTTCTGCTGTTATTGTTGATAGTTCAATTGCAAAATGTGAAACTGTAGCTAGTGAACATATTTTATTGAATGGCAAAATTGCAGACTTATCAAATTATCAAAGTATTTCTACTGAGAATTCAATTGTAAAATGTGAAACTGTAGATAATGTACATATTTCATTGAATGACAAAATTGCAGATTTGTCAAATTATCAAAGTATTTCTACTGAGACAGTCATCTTAAATGTAAACAGTATAAAAACAGAGGATATAACAAATTCAAACACATCATTTTCATCTGGTGTCTCGTTTGCTAATAGTAATTTTTCTTCAAAAGATAACTTTATTCCCAATTCTTGTTCTGACTCTGTCATTATTGATGGTATTGTTCATGATGACATGGACATAGGAAGTGTCGTAGATGTTTTAGATAGTACCCAAATTACAAATATCGTGACATGTAAAAATTTGAACTTATCAAATTGCCCAAATACAATTGTTGCTGATGCAGTCATTTATAATCAAAATGAAAATAATACAGAAATGGAAAATGTAAATAACATGAACACATCAATATCAAGTGACATCTCATTTGAAGCTAACACTGCACTAAGTGATTTTTCTGTTTGTAACTCTTCTTCTGATCGTATCAGTGTTGATGGTTCTTTAAATGATAACTCTATGTATGACTCTTCATCTGATCATGAAATTAATGATGGTTCTTTAAGTGATAATTCTATGTGTGACTCTTCTTCTGACCATGCCATTAATGATGGTTCTTTGAGTAATATTTGTAACTCTCCTTCTGATCATGTCATTATTGATGGTTCTTTAACTGATAATTCTTTTTGTACCTCTTCTTCTGATTGTGTTATTATTGATGGTATTGTATTTGATGATGATCTGGCTATGAATATTGACCATTTTGAAATTGTAAATACCACTAACAATGAATAACATTAATACTGGTTTGAACAAAATATAAGGGTTAAAATTAAAGGCATAAAATGTGAAATGCTGTGTAATACAAATAAGAAATATCAATGATTTATATATATATATATATAAAGATTTATATTAAAAATACAATATTTTTATTCCTCCAATGTCCAAGGCAAAAATTGTAAAATGCAGGGAGGAAAAAGTGGATGAAAAGGTTTCATCATCTGCTCAAATTGATACTTTTTAAACATTTCAAGAGAGATACAGATTACATACGATTTACTGCTACTACCTTATTTTGCTCGATTTAAATATCAGATGATTAAAAGTAAAATGTGATTTTTAAAAAAATGGGTTGAAGAGACATGTGATTTGCAGATAAATATTCAGCGTAGTATAGGATTTTGTATGACACAAAAAAGTTAACATCTCTGCAGTAGATGATACTACTGCAACTGCAGGTAATTCCATGTTGTTAACACAGCACAACATTTTTATACAAAATATCTACATGCAAGATACTCTAATGTTTTTGTTTCCAAATCTTGTATAGTGTGAGCAATATAGAATTATCTGCAGTAGTGCTCTATTGATGAGATTTTAAATTTTTTTCTTAAGAAATCTCCTACCACACTGAATATTTATCTTTAAATTAAGTTCTAATTTGCCATGAACTATTGATGTTTCAACTTACCATCGGCTTGTGCAGCACATTAATACTTACCTCGTCCCAGTTAATGTCTGTTTAAAATTGTTCATATTTTATCAGCTTGGATTGATTAGTTTTGGTTTGGTCATCTCGCTTAAATTTTTTGTTGGCCTGATCTATTTATTTTTTCTTTTGGCCCATTCGGTCGCATTGAAAACAGAAGCCAGCTTGTCTCACTTGGAAATTTTTCTTTATTATGCCAGCTAGGCGTGGATATATATTTAACTAGGGATAAATCATAGTGTTTTCCCTAAACAAAGCTGTCACTTTATCAAAATTTAAGCTTCTTATATTGTTTGTTTTTTATAAAATAGTCGATTAAAAATTATGGATACTACTTGGTTATTCCGTCGACCAATTTCGCCAAATAATAGCCAAATTATACATATTGACATAATTTTTATTTTAAATAATGAAAAAACAAATATTTAGTAGAATATTAATAAAAATACAAATAAAAAGTTGAAATACAAATCACTTAATGATGTTTTAAACATGTGTATCATATTTAACGTCATTGCATGTGACATTGTAGATCATCCATTATTGGCATTTAATCTTATAGTTTGGCAATAATTTTTTGATCGACAGGATAACCAAGTAGTACCAAATTATGTCTGGAGAAACTCTAAATCTTTTTTTTGTACATTTGTTGTTGCGAGCGAATGCCCAACATTGGCAAGCCACCATTTTGTTTCCCTGTTATTTCTCATGCATTATAATTTAACTTTAAACTGCAAAATGCAAATGAAATGATTATTTAATGATTGAATCATACATTTCAAAAATGATATCAAATTAAGCTACACAATCTACTGTGGAAACTAAGAGATTGAAAGATCAAATTTTCAATAGTAAAAATAATTTGACTCATTCATTTATTTTGTAGAATATTCAAGTAAAATGAAAACAAATTTTTCAATTTACATAAGTCTTAAACATATTTATTTTACCTTTTTTTTTCAAAATAATAATAATAATTTGTGAGGACTAATAAGGAAACAAGATGGCAGAGCGCAGGACTAGGCATTTGTTCCCAAAGAAGACCCATAGAAATTGAATTTCTGTCTTGGTCAGTAAAATAAACAGCACATTCAGCAGTGAAAAAAAAAAAAAAAATATTATGAAGTTGTTGACATTTTTGAAACTCACCTTTGTGGTTTATTTGGATATGAGTGATATGCTTTTTTCTTAGTGGAAATAAAAAAAAATCTTGCACTTTGTTAAATTACTTGCAAAGTGTGAGAATATCAAAAATTTCTTCAAATGAAATTTCTTGAAAGTATGAGATCCTCAATTACTATTGGGAATCCGGAAAATGGCAGATAGATGTTATATTATTCTGTGGATTTTACTTAAAACACTATATATTTTCTTTCACATAATTTATTTTTTTGGACAGTATTAATTTTCATTTTACCATGAATAATATTTTTCTATAAATAAATTGATTGTGGAATTAATATATTCTGTAAAACTTTGAATAACTATTTAAATAAATGAGATAATCTGTATGTTGCCTATCTTTTCTTGTTTCTTTCTCATTTCTACTACCTTTACCCCCTATTCTTTCTTCAAATAAATTGCGACTTTTAAATTTTGTATCTGCTCGGTCCTCATAGAAAAATTTTCTGTGAAAGCTTAAGCTCCCAAGAATCATTGTCTTCTTTTTTTTTTTTTTTCTCAAATAATATGCATTTCTGATGCAGTCAGTAATCAGTTAACAAACAGTTTGGTTTACAAACAAATAGCCTAACAAACACTTTCATGAAAGATTTTTATGTTTGGATAACGAACACCTTACAAAACAAAGCCAAGAAAAAGCTATACAGTGATTTACATTTGACAGCCTGTATAATTAATTATATTATATTGACGAAAATATTTTAATAATTTTTTATGTTTAACAGAAATACTGTATTTACTCATGTATAAGGCGCACTCTTTTAAAAAAAAAATTAGAGCAAAACTCCTAGATGCGCCTTATACACGGAATAATTTTTTACTGTAGATCCAGTAGAACTATATACATATAAAACAAGAAATTATTCAAAGAAGATATTAAAACTCTGAAAATGTTACTTAATTGAAGTATTACTCCATATTTATTTCATTCCTTGCAGTTTTTGATACAACAGAGCTAGTGACATTATCTGAACACTAATTAGCAATTCTCTTTACCGTCATTCATTCCTATTTCTCATCATTCTCTTACAACCCGAAGTCTAAAAATGCATTTTTGTCTTGTTTTCTGGTCTGGTGTAATGTTTGTTTAGACTTTTTTTTTTTACTGAAATTCATATAGTCAGTCTTCATTAGTGTATCAAATTTATGGTGCGCGTTATACACGAGATTTTAAGAAATCGCCATTTTTACTTGTAAAGTAAGGGTGTGCCTTATAATGCGTGCGCCCTATACATGAGTAAATACGGTATACCCCATGAGTATATTCTTGTTTTCCTTGTTATATCCAGGTTCTCATTAAATCAGGTCTTGTTATAAGCGATTTTGGCTGTATTTCTTATTTAATTACCCCTGTAGTTTGTAATAATCCAATAGAACTTCAAAATGAGGAATCACATAACAAATCATTATAAACAGCTCAAAATTGTGAATCTATAAATTGCTCTGTCACTATGTCCATGAGGGAGGTAAAGAAAAAAAAATGTCTAAAGATAATTTGCAAAATCAAACTGTTGAAAAAAAAAAAAAAGATTATCATCTGAATTAAATATTTTTTGTATTTTAGAAAAAAAATTTATAGGAACTAGCGAACAAACTGGTATTTGAGATTTTAATTGGTATTAGGTTTTTAAGATGGCTTTTACAAGTAGACCTTCAGAGCATATTTCCATTTATATCATAGCAAACGCAGTAGCGTTTGGTATAATATGTTTAAGCAATGGAAAAAGCAAACGTCTTTTTGAAATTTCTGGCAAACCAGTTGACATACAACAGTGGTTTTTTTTTTTTTTTTTTTTTTTTTTTTCCAAAAGATAAAACTTGACGAGACGAATAAAATGATAGCATTAAAAATATTATCATAGTTTACTGTAGTTTTTTATTTAACTTTTAACGAAAAAATGAAGACGTAAAATTCAATAAGCGATAGCTAACGATCCTGTGGATGGATTAACTTCATTTTTTGTTTATTTTAATCTTTTTGGTAAAACTTAAAATAGATTTTATTTTCACTTTGTATGTTTGACGATCGCTGAGAAGATCGAATTTGTGTCTTAAAGCTGCAGTTGAACATGGTTTCTTGTTGCTGTTGTAGTTTTTTTTTATTCATTGCTTCCAAGTTTAAATATACATAAATTTTTTTTATGTATGTAACATAATTTATTCAAATTAAATAAATCACATGATAAACATGGTTATTTGTTTTTATTGAGAAACATTTAGTTTCAGTTCTTTGAATAAATTTATGAGTGCACTGTAATTTTTTTCGTTCAACTCCTTGTTTTATTTTTCAGACATCATGTCTTAACTTTCTCAATTATTCTAATACAAGAATAAAATTTTGACAGTAGCAAATATTTTGCTTTTCAAGATGTAGAAAAATCTTCAGTTTTTATCAAAAAATTTAAATAACAAGTACAGTGAAATCTGTCTAAGGCGGAATCGCTTGGGACTGAAATAAAATTCCGCCTTAGACAGAAAAACTTTATAGACATCTTGTTCACAGAGTATTAAATATATCTTTGGCTAAAAGTTAAAACTGACGTATCTTTAATTTTTTCTAATTAATTAGGAATGAAATCTTTACATATTTTTATATATTTATAGAAATAATAATTTACATTACAAATTGATACTACACATACACGCTAGAATCAATCAAAATCACAGATTTTAATGAAAATAAAATTATATTTATCTTAATAAATGCCTTGAAAATTATGTTGCCTTAAACTTATTTAGAAAAAAAATCTAATATTTTTGTTTGTTATTTTCTTTTTTTAATGGCTTCTTTTTCGGTAGCATATTGTATTTCAGTTAATATTGGTATCATTTCAAAATTGTTTAACTCTATGTAAAAATTATGAAAAAGCTTTAGATTCTTAAGAGCTTTTTTTGGTATGACTCAATACTTGTCACTTCGTCTTCGACTTCATATTCATCAGCGCTACTCCCACTGTTGTCCTCCAGCTTTTGCGCTATGAGAAAATCCATTGAATCATTATAATCACTTGTAATAAGTTTATTATTTCCATGTATGTATTCAGTAACATTTGTATATCCTTGTCCATCTGGAATAAAATCGCTGATGTTATTCATCAGGGCTTGATGTTCTTCTTTTTCAACATCATCTTTATCAAGTTGCTATCAGATTCACCAACATTTCGAGTAACTTTTGAGCCAACACTTGATTTCCTCCAACTTTTCACGAAATATCCGCACAACACCCAGTGTGATAACAAACAGCAATGCCCTCCAACTTTTTTCTGTAATTCTGAAAAAGTCTCTGCTAGACGAGACTTTTCATCCAACATCGAACATTTCAACGTATCAGGGATAAGGTATTGATACGAATAGGCAATAAATATTAATGCCTGGTACTATAGTTGGGGAACGTTCACGTTGACAGTACAGTTTATACTGTGAATGTTATACTTCCGCGACAAGAAAAAGTGCGTTGACTATTTTAATAAAATCTTACTCAGTATCTATTTTTTCTTCAAAGTTTTAATGCAAAAACGATTTATTCACCAAATGGAACTGATTTAAGTTTAAATTTTTCAATATTATGATATGTACATATAAAATTTATATAAAAATGTATTTATTCGCTTTGGCGAGATTTTGGCGCTAATAAACATGTGTTGTACAAAAATTGCAAACCTTTTACAGATAACGGCTTCCCGCATTTTCCGAATTTCCGGTCAGTTAAGAGATAATTACTTAAAGATCGCGGTACTTAATCTGCAATACATATTTTTTATTTTTGAAACTTTTTAAAATACAGAAAAAAATTTTGTGGATTTGAATTTATCGGAAAATTTTAATTGAAATCCATACCAAATATGACAATAAAATATTAAAGTAAAATTAAATAAATGAAAAGGTTTTTATTTAAGTGCTGAGGTTAAGGATCGACTGAAACAGGTTTTAAGGCCGAAACTGATACGGACTTTCGGTGATCTTTCTATTTTCGACTGAAAACGAATGTAAAAAAAAAGTAAGCCATACATGAATGTACATAATTATTTATTAATTATATGTATTTATTAAATATGCATGGTTATAAATTAATTATACATATTTTTAAATATACATAATTATTTTAATTAAATGT
Organism: Maratus speculifer; assembly: GCA_964019185.1. NCBI lineage: Eukaryota > Metazoa > Arthropoda > Arachnida > Araneae > Salticidae > Maratus > Maratus speculifer. The sequence continues at coordinate 138,636,414 of OZ025302.1, read as the reverse complement.
ATTTATTAAATATGCATAATTATTTATTAACAGTACATATTTATTAATTAATTATACATATTTATTAATTATACACAATTTTTAATTAATTATGTGTGTGACTCAAGTGCACTCGCTGTATCTTAAACCCAACACTTTTTATTTTCATAAAATAGAATATAATTGAACAACGACACAGAAATATTTTCTATTATGCCAATTTATTTTATTATTATTATTTTTTTATATATATAAAATATTTATTTAATTAGTGTTAGGCATACACAGGTCGATTTATCTTTTATAACAATTTTTGTAAATGATTGTTTGTTGTGCTAGAGCCTATCTTGAAGAGTATTCGAAGCACTTTTGCAGTTTCAAAATAAAAATTTACTATTACTGTTTGTTAAGTTTTCAGCTTTTAATGAGAACATAAAAATAATCACATATGAATTGCTTGCTTTATAATTTGCATTCACATCTTGAATCAATGATGATTGTAAATAGTAAATTGGATCAATTGTAAACAATGAAGTTCATAGCAATAAATAGTCTCATTTGAGCCTCATTTTTGTTCTTAAGTCTTTATTTTCCCTGGATTTCGTTCTACTGAAATCCATTCAACGAATTGCTATTTATGTTTGGAGGCAATAGTAGAAATAAAAAACATTACATAATTATGCTAATATAGTATAGAAGTTTTAACGTGAATATGGGATTGAATAACAAAAATAAAATAAAATAAAATAAAATAAAATAAATAAATAAATAAAAAGAAAAAAAAATATTGATTTAAAAAATAAGTTTAAAAGTTTATTTTACATATTTTTATAGTGTGTACATTCTATAATTCGTTTCCCTTTAGATTTGTTTTCCTTTTACATTCAATATTTAAAAATGTATCTTAAACGGAATTTTAGGAGGGGGGGGGGGGGGGGGCTTCCCTAACGAAAAAGAAATTGCTGTCTTTTCTTTCTTTCTTTTTATTTTTTATTTATTTATTCATATTTTTAATGCCAGTAGAGAAAATAAAGTTTGAATATTTTTTTTTCTTTTTCTACGTTAAATTTTAAAATTGCTTTTTTTTTTTTTTTTGGCATGTTATAAAAAATTTCCTGCGCAGATGTTTTAAATAAATATAAAATAAATAGCTTATCTTATGCCGTCTTTATAGTGAACTTTTTGTAAAAAATAAAATTTAAAAAAAAGTGATCAAGGCTGCAAACCACAATCATAAATCATATCTCATTCGTTCTAAAATCTTTTTTGTTTTAATAGTATGTTTTCTTATCTTAATTTAAAATATGAAAAGACTTCATGTAAAATACAAATGTGAATTCGTGTGGTTCTTCAAAATTGCACATTGAACAATGTTAGGTACCTGGTACAAATTACACACATATCACTTTAAATCTGATTATTAAAAAAATATTTATCAAAGAAAAAATTACGATTCCATTACAAAAAAAAAAAAAAAAAAAAAAAAAAAAATTATAGGTGATATTAAATTGTAACAATATGTTTGTTTTTAACTTTCAAAACATTTTAATTCTAAAGATTACGTTCAAAGATGAAAAATTCTTGGAGTATATGTATGTTATTCTAATTTAAATAATGTGCTTTGATAATAAATTGTCAATAACCAATTATATTAATCTTTCAAAAAACGACGTTAAAAAAAAAAAAAAAAAAAAAAAATCTTTGAAATCAGCTTTTTGCAAACACAATTCAAAATTCACATTATGTCGCCGAAAAGAGTGCTACAATGCCAGATATTGCAACCATGTTAAGCCAACGGAGTAAAAAGTCTCTATCAGGCTTGTACATACTCGCTTCTTTCTCGTTCCCTGACTATAGTAATACTAATTTTCCTCCTTTTTCTCCGACATTTTCCAAGACAATTGTAACCTTTTTCTCTCTTTGAAAGGAAAAAAGTTGGGGTTAAAATCGGCTGAAAAGTTTGTTGCACGTAAAATTCAAGAATTTGATAACAGCTTTATTGTCTGAAATTTTTTCAGTGTCGAAGCTGAACCCTGATTTTTTTAAGTTCTTAAATTTAATTCACTTTATCATTGCATCAGATGTGATTTTTTTAGAGACCTTGTCAATCCACTTAATTGTATCCAAAACGATTATGGTCTTAGCTAGTTCGGATGCAGACTTAGCTGTTCCCATCACAGCTAAAATTGATCAAAGGAAATATTTTTTGTAGACAGTTTTTAGAGTTTTGATTATCCCTTGATTCAAAGGCTGAGTTCTAGAAGTGGTATTTGCTGGAAGGAACTGTAGTTTCACATTTTTGTTAATTCTATCTCGAGATGGCAAGATGCATTATCTAAAAATAATAACACATATCGATTAACTTTATGTATTTTTCGATTAAACAACTTCAACCATTCTTCTATGATTACTGCTGTATTCTATTCTTTTCTTTGAGATTTCCAGATAACCGGTAATTTTGACACATCAATGTTTTTGAAACATCTTGGTTTCCGTGATTTTCCTATTACAGCAAAACCTCCATAACAGACACTCCCGAATAGCGGACACATCTATTTAAGGGACAATTTTCCAATCCCCACTCCCAAAACCTAAATTTTTGTACGTTTAACCTCTGAATAACGGACATTCCGAATAGCGGACACTTTATTCAGCGATAAAGGATGAAAAAGTACATGTTTTAAAGAGAAAAAAAATGAAAAAAAAAGCCTCTGAATTTATCAGGACAACGTGTCACAAATTTTGTGATCAAAGATAAATGTAAATAAAGAGCTGGATAAAATCCCCCCTCCCCCCCCACGTTCAGTGCTAAATTCAGGTTGTTGCCTGGGAGGAATATCTTCCAGAGCATTGAAACGTCAACCAAGAATATTTTGAGATTTTATGCTTTTAAAGGTCAAAAAATGCAATCCTTTCCTTCCCGGTCGGAACTCTGCAATCTCCAATAACGTTACATAGAAAAACAAATTACATATAATCGCAAGGAAAAGTAAACTTTTGTAACAGAATATTTCACGGGAATATAATAAAGAGTGGATAAAAGTGTTCACAAATTTATTTCAATTTTATTGATTAAAAATAATTCTAATTTCTGATTAATTATATTAATAGAGGTTTTAGGACATGTAAAAGTAAATTAATGAAACATTAAGCATTTCTTAGCGATTTTTGTATCTTTCAGGTTTTCCCAATAGCGGACACCTCCGAATAGCGGACAATTTCTGCGTTCCCGAGATGTCCGTTATTTAGAGGTTTTACTGTATTAATGCTTTTCCATTTCTCCTTTTATATTGCAGTAAAAAAGCAAAGTCAGGCATTTCTCAGAATGCTTTCCAACAAAACATGATTTTGCTTTTTCAGTTAGAGTTTTCGTAGGTAATTCCCCCAAAAATACTCCAGTTTCATCGCAATTAAAAATATCCCATTGAGCATAACCATCTATTAATGTAGAAATTCTGTCCATATATTTTTCAGCATCAAAATCCGGAATATCTTTTGATTTGCCACATATTAGTTTCAATGACAGATTATGTCAAGCTCCTACCAACCAGCCATTTGATGCTTTAAAATCTTTTTTCCCAATTTCTTTAGTGATTTCTTTTGTCTTTTCCCGAAGTAAAATTCCTGATATGGGAAAATGTTTTGCTCTGGCATTGGAAAACCATTCCCATGTTAGTTTATCAATGTCTTCATTTTCAACTGGTCTTTTACGTTTGCGGAGTGCAATCTCCCTCTTTTTCAAATTCTTCACAAAGTCCATTCTTCTTTTTGATAGCATCATAGATTTGAATATTTCCACATTTGAATTTTTGACATAAGCTTTTAACTGGGATATTTTGTTCTTTCAGTTTAATAATATAAATTCTGTCTTTTAAAGATAAAGTATTTGTTGTTTTTGATTTATTATCCATTTAGGAATAATGATTTAAATATCAAATCTTCTCTTCATAATTTCTAGTTTATACGACAACGATAACCTTACTGACTTAAACACAAACTAAAATTACTTACACTTTCGTAAACTGCATTCTCTTCATGTATTGAAAGAACTTGTAGATATTTCTAGAAGTTGTGTCAATATTCTTTTTCTCTGAAATTCTAGGAAGAAATCAACCCTCTTTGGTTATAGGACAAATAAAAATTGGCTGCTGACCAGGAGCAAAACTATTTTGGAAGACCATGAAAGGGTGTTAAAATTTTCCATAAACTATCAATGTTATAACCCTTTAACAGATTCTCTTCCCTTATTGTAACCTAAAAATGAATTGTCAAAAATCCCTTGACCTATTGTTCAGCAGTTCCCAGTCATATACAATAATAAAATCATCCCTAAATTACTGTCAGCAATAACTGATGCTTTTTCTTAACCTCCAAGAATGCGACTGGACAGCGCATTTCATTATCAAAAGAAAATATTTCTTTCCATTTATATTTCTCAGGAAAATTTTCTTTCGTCTTAAACAATAAATTTGCTATCTGAAACTCAAAATGAATGTCCGGTTCCGCATTACACAGATTCTTTCCGCCTTAGACAGATTTCCGGCTTAGACAGATTTCACTGGTTTAAAAAATGCTCTGGTGAGCAACAAAAAAGGTTAATATGTTTTTAAGTATGAAAAAGTGTTTGACAAGTGCTTCTAATTGAGCATGAGAAAGGACTAGGTGTCCCTCCTTGGCTACAGCTCACTGTCAATGCCAAATTTGAAAAAATCATTTGTGCTTTTTCCATATAAAAGAAATTTGCATAAAACTTCAAGTCTTTCTTTTTAGTAAAATTTTCAATTCTGTTTTACATGTGAACTGCACTGTTGACTCTGCAGTGCAACTGCACTACAAATAATTTTTCTGTGCATTCTACGCTGCAGAAATTAAGGTTTCTGATACTATTTTGCCTTACATTCTTGTTTAATTACGCTGCATTTTTTCTGCTATGTCTTTGCGCTACACATTTTTATCATAGTTGTGACTAATTTCTTTTATATGGGAAAAGCGCAAGTATGATTTTTTCAAATTTGGCATTGATAGTGAGCTGCAGCCAAGAAGGGACACCTTGTCCTTTCTCATGCTCAATTAGAAGCACTTGTCAAACACTTTTTCATACTTAAAAACATATTAACTTTTTTTGTTGTTGTTCACCACAGCATTTTTTAATACTTGTTTATATATATATGTTGTACTTCTACATTATTGCATATTTTTTCCATTCTATTCAATCTATTTAAAAAATAAAAACATACTCTACTGCCATTTTTGGTATAATTCTAAATTCTTTACATGTTTTTCTAGCCATTAATCTTGAAAATTTCATAAATTAATCTTTTGATAAATCTAGTATAATTTTCAAAAATAAAATCAGTTCGGATTTTTAAGAATTCCAGATTAGCGGGGTTCTATTACAGCTATAAAAATTATGACAAACAAATCTTATATTTAGTGAAGAAAAAAGATTAAAGTTGTGCACTTACACTGTAATAACAATGAAAATTATCATTATGCACTTGTGTTGCAATATCCGTGGAAATTGTTATTTTTCATTTATATCCTCAGAATTTATTATTTTATCATTCTATGATCATTTTGTGCTACTACAGTAAATTTGTCAGCCATTATGTCCAATATTAATATATATATATATTACACTTCCTCAAATCCACACAGTTTGAGACCAAAGGTTGTGCGGATTTCTGGTCATTGCTTTGTTTGCATTATTTAAAACTACAATGAATGCTTACAATGCAGCAAAATATTGAAATAATTAAGCAAAATAAAACACTAAAATAATAAAAATTTTGATACATTTTTTAAACAATTAAATTATTAAAAGAATAGGTCAAGTAAATAATCAGTTATGTTAAATATTCATTATGAAAATGAGATGCATGTTTCCTAAATTATTTAATAAAACTTGCTTAAAGTTGCACAACTAACTCACATTAAAATCATAAAATAAGGAAGTTTTATTTTAGATTTAGCCAGACTTAATAATTAAAAAAGCTTGTTTAATGCATAAAATACATTTGGCAAAAAGATTGTGATTACCAGTGATAGCTGCAATATCTTGAATTTTTTCAAAAATGAATTTATTTTTCCTTCATGAAAAAGCATGAATTCAGTAATGTTAAAAAAAATTACAGATTAAAATATATATAAAATTAATATAAAAAGATAAAATTTTATTCAAACATCTGAACTGTTTCATTGTTTACATCCATATATTATGTGTGGATTTTAGAGAGTTTCAGATTTAAGGGAGTCTACTGTATGGTCTGAATTCTATGTCTGATATTATTTGATTTTGCAATGAAATTTGGCTTTTAGTACATAATGTATAAAACTCATGCTCCTTTTATTAAATAAAATTACAGATGTATTGAGTGCATAAAATTTCAAGTAAACAAGATTAATTTATAGTTATTGTTACAGATGTATTTGACTACTTTTATTCTTTTCATCAATGTGCAGATTAAAACAGAAATTTCTTTTTGATGTCTGTATTTCCTTTTCCCTTGCTAAAAATATTTTTAAGGTAAAAATTCTTAAATTACGAATCAACTTTATCAAAAATCGACAATTAAAGAAATTGTTCATCACTGATGTATTTATTTTGTTTAGTAAGCATGTTTAATTTTTTAGTATGGCTGTTTTAAAAATACGGTGTAAAAAAAAATCACAAATTTTTTTTTTAATTAAAAAAAATCAGATTCTTTTAATTTAAATCAGATTTTTATTTATTTATTTTTTCCACAGCGTTAAAATATTGAATAGAATTTTATATTTATTTCCAGAACAATTAAGCTTCCAATTCTAACAACATAATCTACGTTTTTACACTTTAATTAATAAAATTTAGTTATTAGTTAGTAATTACAGAAATTATAACTAGGACTTCCCTTAAAGGGATTAGTCTGAGCGATATTGCTGAGAATACACATTTAATAACTTGCGATAAGTAAAGAAAATGAGATGTTACCTTTAATTGGTCATTTATTGTGAAAAAATATGATGAAAATAAGCATATTGAATCATAGAATTACAAAATCTTATATATAAAGTTGCATATACTATTTTTATAAAAGAAAGCAAACCATGCATGGATATAAAATTGAAAATATACAAAATGTTAAAAGTAATACAGAAAATATAACACCAAATTTTCCTATATTGGAAACATAACTCTTTGAAATGATGTCATGAGCATAAACAGAAGCTTCGCACCGATTTGAGAAACTATAAATAACATAAACTATTATGTTTGAAGAGAATGGAGTGTATTTTATATGGTGTGAAATCCATAGTTTATAATGTTGAATATCTGTTTTCCACTGATGCAATGAGGTTGTCGATAAGAGTTAAGGAAAGAGATGTAAATTTTCCGGAAAAATATAAGTGTCGGAAAAAAACCAGTTTTTTATCGGTTTTTTTCGGAAAAAAATGGAAAAATTGATTTTTTATGACTGTTTCTCCCAAATAAATTATATTTTCTTAGAGAATATTAAATAATAAATATTTTTTTCCCATTTATATGTATTAAATGAAACTTATTTTCACTTTATATTACAAAATAGAAAGAAAGTAGCAAAGCCTGCTTTTAAAAGTTTAGTTTTTTTTTTCCACAGCCTAAGAATTTTTATTAAATTCTATTGTTTATTATATCATACCTCTGTTGAAATGATTTTTCAGTTACATGTTTAACTACCAATTGACCTAATGTAAAAACCTAAGCCAATATGTCTGCAGTTTGGAATGAAATAAATTATGCATTCCATTTACATAAGTATAGTTTTTAAGTAAATGATACTAGTTTAAAGAAATTATGGCATTTTTGTTATTATTATGAATATCAGTATTCAAAAATTCCATTGTTTGTTTAAAAAATGTATATTTTTACATTATTATTATTATTATTATTATTATTTTGGAATTCTAATTTTATTTCCTTTATAAAATATGTTTAGTTTTGGTATAGCTTTCCAATCTCAACTCAAAAAGTTTTGATATAGTTTTATAATCTAAATTCAAACAAAACTAAGTTTTACTTTGGCTTACTCAGGTCTGCAACTAAAAAATAGCATAGGATTTATTGACTGTTAAATTTTTACTCACTGAAACCAGATTTTATTTTTTATTTATTTATTTTTTTATATAAGTTTATTTAAATATAATTTTTTTCTTTTTACCCCGAAATCTGGTATTCTATTCTTGAGTAAGAAACCATATTCAATAATGTTTCCACATGGTAATTTTATATTTCTAAGAGTGGAACTCAAAAGTTATGAAACAGAACACTACCAATAGAAAATGGTCACTATTTGAGGAATTAACAAAAGCAGTTACATACAGAGATAAACTTCTACTGTGCTTTAGAAAAATACAAAAATTCAAAGTTTAATCAAGAGGGAAAGTATAATTTGGAACATAGTTACTTGTAATAAAATATGGGGGGTTTTTTTCATCGCAGTTGTACTTTTCTAATGCAAACTGTCCATATTTTTGCAACATTACTGTAAATTATGGAGGTAAAATGGAGGTCAATTTTAGATTCAACACCTTGAAAAATCATTCAATAAATCAGCTATAATGAAATCTTGAAAAATGCAGCTAGTGCCACCTATAGGGGATTTACACCAAAAACTAAGCAACATTAATATATATCAAAAACTGTAGTTTGATTTTTTTTAAAAATTGTCCTTGAGGTAAAGCTATTGCGATAATCATGAATAATGCAGCATAGCAGCGTGATCTGTTGAGCAATTTACACCAAAAAGTAATGAGCACGAAGTTATGTCAAAGATTAACTTTATCTGAAATTTTATAAAAATACATACATTAGTTTGAGATAGAACTATTGTGGAAATTATGAATAATGCAGCATAGCAGCGCCATCAGTTTGGCGATATATACTAATAACTAAACATCTCGAGTTTATATCAAGGTGTAACCGAATCTAAAGTTTTGTGAAATTATGTGCATCAGTTCTTGAGATAGAGTGCCCATAAAATTTGTCACATACAGACTCACAGAGTGACAGATATCTTCCAAAAACCATCAAAACGTGTTCAGGAAATTCTAAAAGTTTTAAATACATAAAAAACTGGAAGTCAAATTTTTCACGAATTCAATACTTACTTCTTGAAAATATAGATTAAAGTAATAAATGCATACTTCAAAATTTTATGTTGAATTTTTAATTTTATCATTTCCATTAATCGGCATATTATTGAAATAGTTTTACACATGAATTAATTTTTAAAAAGAGAAGTTGCATTTAATTACATATCTAGATTTTTTTTATCTAATCAAGTTTTTGTGAAATTGCGAACTTTTTGTATATACATGTACAAAATATATTCAGAATTTTTGAATAAGAAATTATTACTATATTTAGGTTCCTATTTAGACATTTTTAATAAGGTTATTTACATACATATATGCAACTTAATAAGATTCAGTTGCTGTATGGCATGAGATTTTTTTTTTCTTCAATCACTGCACTTGCGAAAGATTCAATTTGTTGATTAAACTTTTTCTGAAAAGTCTATTTTCAAGAGAAATTTTGCAAAGGGTCTTGTGTTTCAAACAAGAAAAAAATGTGAAGAATCCTTTCAAGTCTTCTCAAACAGATTTCTGCTCAGAGATCAGATTACCCACATTAAAATTTTCATGTGAGACACTCAACATAAAAATAAAATAAATAAAAAGTATGAGAATGCAGCTATTACAAAATTTTCACTATATTATTTCATAAATGAAATTTCAATTTTTCCAGTTCGGAAAAATTGAAAAATAAGCCTTCGGAAAAAACCCGAAAAAACCCAGTTTTTTTCCGAGCATTCCCATCTCTAGTTAAGGAATCCTTTTTTAAAAATTTGTCCTAAACGAGCACTTACATCTTATAAGTTACTGTGATGCCAAAGTTATAGTTTCTGACCCCAACAGTATCCTAGAAATTGCAATATTCTCAATAAATTGGGTTTAAAACTTTTTCTAGAAAAAAAAATTAATTTGTGAAATTAAATTGTCGAATGTTTTAGAAATCGTTCATAACGAGAATATTATATCTTAAAAGTTGCCACCAAAAAAAAAAAAAAAATTTAAATTTTCAGTCATATCAACATCAAAAAATTCTCAATTTTAGAACTTTTTTTGCTTGTGCATTGATGGTGATTATTGTTCCTACGCAAAATATAGTATATTTTGCAGCAAAGATGGTTACCAACATTTTTTGACCACATTATTTTTTGAATCGGCTAGGTACTCCCAATGATAACGAAAAACACACAAACGTTAATGCTATATAGCATAGAAATACAGAATCAAAAGCTTATTTAATTAGTGCTAGCAGATGCATTTTTAAAGATACATAGATCAATATAATGCTTCATTTTTCTTTTATTAGTATTTCTTAATATTCATTTTTCATTTATTTGTATTATTCAGTAAAAACTCATTTTCTTAAGCCCGAATTACATCAAACTTTTTATAAAAGCGCCTAGGTCCATATAACAGCGAAGTATTTTGAAAAGTATTAAATACAAGGTAGTAAGACACTTAGCCAAACGCAGGTAATAAATAGCCAAATATTGTTCTTTTCGCCCTCTCTCGAAGTGCATTTTTTCCGTACATTTAAAAAACACGATTTTGAGTCATCTTATTTAAAATTCAAATAAATGAATAAGAGGAAGCAATAATAGCATAAGTCAAAACATTTTATTTCAGCATCAAGGAATTGTATCGTAGTTACACAAGTGGAAAAAAGCTGCTTTTGGCCAAAAAACGTTGTCTTCAGTAAATTTGAATCCGATTAAAAAAAGTACCATGATTAATTAAAATGTTATAGTCAGAGCTGCCAAGTCTCCGGCATTTTGGATACCGGTATTTTAACACAGAAAATGTTTTATTAAATTGGAACATTCTGCGGATTTAAAAAATAACTTTTCCTATAAGAAAATTCTGCTATTCAATAAGCGGGGGCTTGGCATCTCTGTATAGGAATATTTTGTAATCTATTTTTTAACCTTAAAAAAAGCAACTACCATTTTTCGGGTACAAAAAGTATTGCTAATTGTTCCATTTTGCATACAAGGTACTGATTGTAATATTGATACATCTATGGTGATAAGTTTCCAATAATTTTTTAAATCCCATTTATTTCATTAAAAATATAAATCTTTTATTCATTTAGTTTAAAATAAATGGTTTTTAACTAATTTCATAATACTTCTGAAATCTCACTTTTCAATGGCCATTTTTTAAAGCATTTAGAAAATGGTTGTTGTTTTCAGTCAAATATAGACTTTGGTCTGTCTGCATTTTATTTTATTATTATTATTATTTATAAAAAGTGGAGAAATATTCAGACTTAATCCATAACGTATATAATATACAACACTTTTATTACATAAGTCACCTTTTTATTATTATAAAAATTATGTTTTTACTGATTTTTATTAACTCAATAGGAAACTTTTTGTGCTTTGAGCAACATATGTCTGCTTTTCGTTTATTTATTTATTTTAACAAAATTCTTTGTATTTAGAAGAATTTTTATTTAAATAGGAAATTCAAATGTCGCTGTTAATAAAGAAGAAAGTTACAAAAAAAAGTTACAAAACGAGTAGACGCATACTATCATATATAAAAAAACGACGAATCCAAAAAAAGACATCGTATGAAATATCATCTTTTAAAGCAAAAAAAACGAGGTCTGATTATCGAGCCTACTGATTGCAAAATGTGCATTACATTAAAAAAAAAAAAAAAAAAAAAAAGTTTGCAAATATTGATTTTTTTTTCTTTTGTGCAGTTTTGGCTTCGAAAGATGCATTATGTTGCAAAAAGATATAAGCGACTATGAAAACACACTTGGTAAACGTTTATGCTCAGTTTTACAAATAAATATGGCACATATATGCCCTATACACACTGAGGTACCTAATTGGTGCCAAAATGGGGTTCAGTTGCCTAACATGCTGGTTATCATATAAATGATATAATAAATTGTTTGTTCTAAAAATATTATAGATTAATAATTGTTATTTTTTTATTTTAATAACAGAAAATGTTTCATTTATTCCCCTTTTTTTTTCATTTTAAAATAAATAAATAACGTGTTATTATAGCATGCTATATGTATCTGGTAATCAAAACGATGTTTTCGCCTAATTGGCATAAAAAATCTCGCCAAACCCGGTGCTTATATCTCTAGTATATTATCTCAAGTATTTTATTTATATATACTATAATTGTTTTTACATACCACTTACTTCTTCTTGTATATAAAAATAGGTAAGTGGCTCCTTTATGCAGCATAAATTGTATAAATCTTTAAAAAAATAGCCCCGTTGCCCCTTTTTGGATCGAATTAAAAAAAAAAAAATCAATGTGTAATTCCAGTATTGCTCCCAGGTATGCATACATATTCCAAATTTCAAAGTTGTATGCCAACAGGAAATGGATGAAAAATGGGAAAAGATGTCATATATGCACCAGTGTACATATTTGGCTTCAAAATGGCATTATTTTACCTGAGATGGTAACCCGGCTTTATTTATTTATTATTTGTTTATTTACTCATAAAATGTTTATTTACTTTCATTTCCTTTTTTTTTATTATATAAAATATTTCTTTTTATAGTTATTAATTATTATTATTATTTTATTTACTGTAAGTTCTTTTTGAAAATAGAAAATAATTTAAAAATGTGTATGTAAGTGTTATTTGAAAACAGAGTTTTCGCCAAATGGGCTTTGAAAAAAATTGCGCCAAATCTGATGCGCTTGTGGTATCCGTGCGCATTTTTGCCGATCCCACCGAAGCTAGTAGTATAGGGGAGAAAGAATACGGGCTTCTGATTGGTTGAATAATTTTGCTTTCCTTCATTTTTGAGTTGACGTTTATTTAATCATCAATTTCTGTTTGAAAAGCTTTTGAAAACTGGATTTTCCTTCTGTTTTTAAATATTTATTAATAGATAAAGAAATATATAATTCGGAATTTATAATTAAAGAAGTTAATCAGGATGTTTAACAATTGTTCTGTATTACTTTTAGAAAATAATAAAAATGGAATTGCCATTTCTTCTTTCTGTTTTTTTAACATGCTATGCACATATATACACAATCAGAACAATTTATTTAGAAACAACAGTATTTTCATTTCACGGCGTCAAACTCAATTGTCCTATATTACTTTTAAAAAAATTGCAATTTCTTCTTCTTATTATTATTTTAATGATATACCCATACACGCTCCTAAAAAGTACATTAGCATACACGATGATCTATTTGAAAACAATTTTTAGACCAATCAGAAGCCCGTATTTTTCTCCCCTATACTAGCTTTGATGGGATCGGCAAAAATGCTATCCGTGCCGAAAAATTAGTGACCAGAATTGACTTCCAGACATAAACAAAATACAAGTTGAATGTAGATACTGCCATTGCAGAATTCAGTTTCGCCTCCGATTAAAAAAAATAAATAAATAAATAAAATAAAATAAAATCGATAGAGGTTCTTTAGAAGAGCGACCCCGTTTAGAAAGCAATGAACTAACTTCATTTTTCTTGTGTTTATCAATACAATAGCAAACAGAACGGCATGAAATACCCAGTTGATTAGCAATTTCTCTCTGAGATTTTGGAATTGCGGAATAATAAAGAGATACAATTTGACGTGCTAGTTCTTCATTGACTAGATTCATCAAAAACGGATTTTTTCTTTAGTTTAAACGCTTTTTTATAGACTCTGAGAAAAAGGAAATGCATTTTAACAATAAAACGAGTGAAATCCCGTCGAATTCGACGAAAGAAATGTTTAAAAGACCCGATCGATTTGGCTTTAAAAAAAAAAGCAAAAGTAATTACATTATTGAATTAATATATAATAAATATATTTCCAAACTTACCGTCAAGTTTTCCAGTTACAATTTTGCATGCAAATATTTGCACATCTTCAGTTAAAATTGTAATCTGAGTGCCGGCGAAATCCAGAAATTTTATTTTATATGCACTACAGAAAAATAGATTTATTAAAAAAAAATAAATAAATAAATAAATAAAAAAACTAATTACATTTTTACTATGACATTATTTTCACTAACTGAAGTCATCTGAAAGTAAAATCTCAATCTCAGTGTCCATAATGAAAAGAAATATTGAAATGTAATATCATTATGAATAAAAATGCGTTGTTTTAAATAGTGACGTCATTTTCTCTTTAAATGTTTTTTAAAAGTTACTGTTATTAGTAATATGAAAATGGCGTCCGTAATAATATTGTAAATTCATTTTATCTGGTTGCTGAATGCCATCATTTTCCTCATTTGAAATATTTCTTACTTTGCTTTAGACATTAATTTTTATCATAAATTATTTTCTGTTATTTTATTTACATTATTAATATTATTTCTCAGTAAATATATTTTTTTACCTCAATTAGTGCATAATTATATGCAATCATTTTATTGTGGTTAAATTTTACGAAAACAATTAACTTTTTTCTTTTAAATGCGAGGACATGCTCACTGATGAAATAAAGTTTCTGACTTGTGGAAAGTAATAATGGAAAATAATTTTTTATTGTCGAGAGAAAAACTAAACTAAGTTGCCACCATTTTGAAGAAATATCGTAAAAAAGCATTTAAAATTAAAAATAAAGTATAAAAATGGAAATAAATTAAAAAATAGCTAAAATGGGCACAACTACAAATAAATAGCTTTTATTTAAAAAATAATTATCAAAATCGGTTCAGTAGAAAATACAGGACTGATGACACAACATTTTTAGCTTGTCTGAAAGAAATAGCATCGGAGGCTAATAAGTTAAAAGAAAACATGCAATAAAAATAAATATAAAGGGAAAATGATGTCATAAAAGAAACTTTTTATTTAAAAACGTATTTGTTTCAAATTTTCACACGCGAAATATATAAAACATTCTTTTAGCGATTAAAAAATGCTATTAAGCGATTATCACAAAATCTCAAAATCAAAGTTTTTATGACATTTTTTTTTAATATAAAAAATAACAGTTTTATTTTCCTGCATGATTAAATTTTAAAATGTTTTATTGCATTCAGTATTTCTGAGTGCGTAAATGATTACTATTTAGTCCATGTACTGATTCGGTTATCTACGAAAATATCCAGCCTGTGAATTCACGCACACCAAATTTCTGTGACGTATGCAAATAAATTGTACTTTTTTATCAGTTTTTTTAATATAACTTTTAAACTATTTGGAATTAATTTTTAAAAGTAGGTGCATTCACCAGATTATCTTCATAGGTACCTTCTGGTACAAACAGAATCGAAATCCGACAAGTACTTTTTGAAATTTGCTTGACGAAAGAATTTTTTTTACTTTTAATACCGTTACGTACTCTGAGTATAAGACTTCGCTACGCTCAGACAAAAATTGCAAATTAATAGTACCATTAGTTAGTAGAATACAATAAAATTATACACATTAATATTTTGTAATAATTATGAAAGATTATATAAAATACTAGTGATATTTATATTTATCAAAATGATCAGTAACTGCATTTAATATTAAATTGTTAACACTACTTAAAAATTATTAAATAAAAAATCTTTAATTAGATATGTAATATACATTTTTATGCTTTATTTACTAAAGTGATAACTTATAATTTAGCATTTATTTTAGAAGGAAAAAAAGACAGGATGTTAGCTCCAAAAAAAGAGCACTATTTTATAAGAAAATATATTAATAATGTGTTTAATATCAATAAGGGGAAAAATACATAATTGTTTACTATGATATATTATTTCCTTTAATTATTGAATTAACTTTTAAAACAATTTTTTAAAGCGATTTTTTTTTATTAATAAGGTAAAATAAAAATGGCATAATATAATAGGCATAAATGTAGAAAAATTCCAAATTAATCTTAGATTTAAATACTTTTATGCCATTTTAAACATTCATAAAAATTTTTGATTCTAATCAATGATTTAAAAAAATTGGTTGATTTAAAATCATTGACACCCTACTTAAATACCAGGGCATAATCCTTCTTTTTTTTAAAAGACAATGTTACTTTATATTTTATAAAATGCTTATTTTCTCCATACTTATTGTTAACCATGCAAGCACAGGTCAACAAAAACTGTGTCAGATTGGAGTACACTGTAAATTTTAATATTTTTACTCTGTTTTAAAAAGGAATGCCTTTCCTTCTCATTCACACATCAGTTTCTTCATTTATAAGTCAAACCTCATTAACATGAACACGCTTAACGTGAATTACTTTTAGCATGAATTGTTTTCACAGTCCCCAGACGAATACAAAGATTTGATACTGATAATATGAATTACTGTTAACGTGAACAAAATTTTGATACCCCTTGAGGTTCATGTTAATGAGGTTCGACTGTATTTGATATCACAAACTTGTGTTCATTCGGATTTTTATGAATTTTTTAGCACTGAATGTAAAAAGGATTTTTACTTTTAATCATCATGTTAGGATTTTTTTTTTTTTTTCTACAGCTCATATTCAAAATATTAGAATAATTGAGAAAAAGTAATAAGAAAAAATTATTTGTCATTTATTTATTTTTTATACTAAGTAAATGCAATTAAATTTCTTATAAATTAAATCTGGAATGTTTAGATAAGATTTTAACATTTATAAAATATAAAATACAGCACAATAAATTAGGTATACAGCTTCCTTAAACACACCAGAATATTAGAATAAAATTTAGATTGGTTCAAAATATTAGAATATTTTATTTCACGCAACAATATTACCTTATGAATATGAAGTAAATGGTAGTTAATATTTTGTAGCATCCCCTTTAGCTTTCATAACAGCGTACAATCGATCATGCATACTATATACAAGGTGTTTACAAACATTTCTATCAATATCAGTCCAAATAGACTTTATACGTGCCACTAACTCAGTTTTACTTGAAGGAGGATTTTCTTGAAGATGTTTCATTATACACCATAAGTTTTCGATGGGATTAAGATCTGGTGAATTTGGTGGCCAAGGAAGTACCTTAATGTTGCGTTGGCGGAACCAATTCTTAGTTGACACCGAGGTATGCGGGGACGCTAAATCTTGTTGAAAGATGAAATCATCTTCAAATAAATCTTCTGATGATGGAATAATGTAATATTCTAAAATTTCTTGATATATCAGAGAGTTAACCTTTTCGTAGACGATGCATAACTTTCCAGGTCCTTCTGCACTCATACAACCCCAAACCATGACACTAGCAGCAAATTTTACGGAACGTTTAAGGCATTCTTTATCAAATGCTTCTTGCTTCATTCTCCAAACTCGAATACCTTGATTACCATATGAAACACAAAACATACTTTCATCACTAAATAATATATTTTTCCAATCTTCATTGCTCCATAAACGTCTTGATTTACACCAATTCAATCTTATACGCTTTTGTCTTGCAGTCATGAGAGGTTTTGCTTTCGGTACAAGAGATTCAAATTTAAATTTATGGAGACGTCTTAATGTTGTCGATGTAGAAACTTCAACTCCTTCTTCTTTCCATTTTCGGTGAAAGAATCGCACACTTTTAAAACGGTTTTTCTTAACTATACGCTTCAGTTTCCTGTCATCTCTAGCAGATGTTTTTGGTTTTTAGCCACCATTTCGGCGATTATTTTGAAATTTTCCAATTTTTGAATATTGTGTTAATATTTTACTAACGCTCGATTGCGAACAATGTAAATAATTCGCTATAAAACATTGATTTTTACCGTGCCGATACAAATCAACCATACGAAGTTTAGTAGATTCATGAATATCACTCACACGGTTCATTTTAAGACGAAAAAGAAACAAACTGCAAAAAAGAATACTGATTTTAAATAAAACAGTCTGAATTTAATCAATGATGCCCCCAGTTAAGAATTGGTAATAATTGAAGGAGAATTAATGTGAAATATTCTAATATTTTGAACCACTTGAATAAATATTCTAATATTTTGACTTTTCAAAATAATTTTTTTTGCAATTAATCTTTTCAAAAATGATATTAAATTTAAGATAACAAGTAAGTTTAATCAATAATAAGTTCTTAATAAAAATATCGTTTGCATATTTTCATTAAAAGACATTAAATTACCAAACGATATTTTCAATTTCTAAAAAAAAGGTAATTATTCTAATATTTTGAATATGAGCTGTATATTAAAGTCAGAAAAATAGCAAAAATCTGATCCTATCAAATAGATGTGATGATTGTATTTTTAAATTTTCATAATTGATTTATATATATATATTTTTTAGAGCTAAATCTTAAAATGATTTTCATTTTTAACCATAATATCAAAAATTTTTACTAATTGTAAATTTCAAGATTGAAAAGTAAAAAAAAAAAAAAAGGACAAAAATCTGTCAAAGTTTTAACAAAAGAAGACAAATCTTTTAAATACATCTGCAACAAAATTCCATCCTTATCAACTGCTAAAATAAAAGAGGGTGTCTTTACCAATCCTGACATTAGAAAATTTCTTAAAGATAGTAAGTTTGAGAAACAAACCGAAGTTATAGAAAAGGAAACCATTAAAGACATAGTAAGCAAGTTTCTGGACAATAAAAAGGATCCAAATTTCAAATCAGTCATTAAGAACATGCTACAGAAGTACAAAAATTTAAACTGTCCAATGAGCTTGAAGGTTCACTTCCTAAATGTACATTTGGACTATTTTTCTAAAAATCTGAGTGTTGTTAGCTAGAGAAGGGGGAGTGATTTCATCAGGACATCAAAGAAATTGGAAGGAGGTATCAAGGAAAATGCAGACCTGCCAACTTCTACCAAAAAAAAATGTAGTAGCTATGATTTGGACTTATAAGCTACGATGCTGTGAAAATTGCTCTTAAACGACAAATTTTTGTAAAAAACACAAACTCATTTATTTTCAATCATTTTTATTTTTTTTTAATTTGGTGCCTGCTCAGAATATTTTTCTGGAGCGATTCTGTTCAGAAATTTTCAAAATCTTAAAGTATCAGTTCCAAAAAAAAAAAAAAGATCATTGTCAGTTTCTTGATGGGGAGGGGAAGGGCAGAGGTTCTTGGAAAGGCAAGGTTTGAAATTCTGCCGATCAGTTGTACTAAATTGTTTCAAATTTTGCCGGTCAATTGTGATGAACTATTGCAAATTTCAACAAATGGTGCAAACAACAATTCATCCATTGGCAGCAGAAAACAATTTTGTCCAGGTATCTTGGCAAAAACATTAATTTGTAAAAATATTGAAAAAAAAAATGTGCATTTTGTCAAAAGATCAATAACAAAACAAAATTTCTTTGAAAGGCCAGTAAAAAAACACCAATTTCATTGAAGCGGGAAGAAAATACAAATTCACCAAAGGGACATGGAAAAAAATGCAAAATTTGTCAAAACGATCTTGTTAAAAATTTTTAATTTCATCAAAAATTCACACTAAAAAATTTGGATTTTAACAAAGAATTCTGATAGGAATAGGATAAGGGGAATTACAATTGTGCAAAAAAAATGTGAATATTGTGAAATGATCTCAAGAAAAAAAATCATGAATTTTGTCAAAATTTATTGCTCTGGGCTAAATAATTGGAACCAGACTCCTTTTACAAACGTACACAAAAGACACTATGAAACAAGAAGAAACTCTAAAAATCGTATAAAAATTATCAGAGAAAAAAAATTGATTATATTGAGTTAAGACTGTAACTTTGCCTCTTTTGTGAATGTCAAACAAGTGGTCAAGTGTGATCACAGATCGCACAGAGATATTTATTTAAAATTTCTTTCAAAACAACTTATCCTTTAATTAATAAATCAAAATTGTTAATTTATAATCATTAAATTCTTACATTCATGGTTGTACCAACAAATTTCATTTTAAAATAATTATAAAAGGAAGTTATTTATTTTTATCAAATTAAAAATGTTCAAATCAAATTATCTAACTATACAATAAAGGCCAAATGTAACAACGGATATGCCATTTGCGAATGCAACACTTTGAAATTTAAAATGAAATTCTTTTTGCATTTTTTCCTACTACAATTTTTTAAACTTCTAAACATTGCACATTTTCAATTTTTACATTGTCATATAGAGAAAAAAATGCACTTTTAAAAGGAATGTGTCTTAATTTGTTTTTTAGAGATTAATTGTTTTGTAGTTTTTAATACAATTTTTATAATTATTGGCAACAGAAGTACACCATTTTTATTAAAAGAAAAGGGAAAAAGAAAGATAATTTTAATATGTATTTAAACTTGCGTGCAAAAATTAGAAGAAAAAAAAAATGAAAACAAATAAGTGTGCTTTTCATGTAATTTATTTAAGCCATTAATTTATGTTAGATATATAATAATTTTTATATATATTTAAACTTTGGCAACAATTAGGAAAGAAAAAAAATGAACTGATGGTATTAAAATAAATATTTTAATTAAAGTAATAGTCTTTTTGAAATTTTTATGATTTGTAGTATGACCAGAGGTATTCAGCTGTAAGTATACAAAATTTGAACTCTCTGACTTGTATAATTTTTGTGCACAGACTCTGTGACAGACAGAGACAGACACGAATAGGGTTTCGTTGGATGAACAAAATCCTAAAAATGACTGTGAAAGATTAAAAAAAACCTTCAGATTAATTTGAATTTTGTGTGCTACAATTTCTTATTTTCAAAAGTTGGCAGGCCTGAAAATGGACTACTATGATGATAGCAGACCACTGCTTTATGTTACACCAAGATGAATCCCATACAAAACATAAAAGTAAAAAGGCGAGAAGGAGCATGAATGGTCCAAAGAAACTTCCACACATAGAATAAAATTGGAAAGATTTTTTAAAACATAATATTTTACATGTTACAATGTATAGTATAAACCAAAGAAACAATAACTAAATAAATTATTAAAATTTTTTATCAGATTTTTACAATATTTTAACATTTTAAAATTTGTAATTTTCAAAAAATCCTGATGTGATAATGGAGGTCCTTTTTGGATTCAGTGCTACAAAATACATAAGAATCAATCATCAAAACCTAAAAAACAGAACCATCACATCTATTTTATAGAGCCAAATCTTCACTATTTTTTAAATTTGCAAAATAAAAAATCTTGATGTGATTGTTAAAAATGCAGGTGATTTTCATATTCAATGCTACAAAACACACAAGAATCAATTATCAATAGCTGAAAAACATGACACAACCTAAATTTTGCAAGCTAGTGTATTTAAAATATACCAAAGTGAGCAGTCAATTACAGATATTTGCAGATTACAATTGTGAATTTTATAAGGTTAACTGTGTGTAGATAAAATTTATAGCAAACTCTGTCTATAATGTAATTGATTGGGACCAAAAATATTTTCATTGTAAACAGCAGGGATGCAGAATATGTCCGTAGAGCACAGGGATGCAGAATATGTCCGATGGAGCAATCTAGGATCAGGGGAAATTTTTCAGAAAAATATACAATTAATTTAAATTTTAAAAATAAATTGCATAATTACCCAGAATAGAAAAAATTTCCCTATCAGTAGAAAGATTGTATGGCAATCTTCACAAAATCGATCTAAGAATAATATTACCATATATACTTGTACATAGGTTGGGAAATTTTGAAAAAACAAACAAACAAATTCTATATCTACAGTATTAAAAAATTTATGCATATTGTTAAGTTTTAGGGAAATTTTTATATTAATTGGGGGAAATGTTGGGAGTAAAAACATTTTCTGCGCCCCTGGTAAACAGTTTAGAGTTCTTTGTAGTTGTGACTAAAATTAATATGATGATAATCAATAACATTGTATAAAACTTTATTTAAAAAAAATAATATTACAATTTTTATGATACAAATATCAGTCATGCAATTTAATTTACAAGGATGCTAAATGCCTTGCAATTTCATCTCGAACACACATACCTTCATTTCTGTAATGAATAAAAATAAATTCAATTAAAAAAATATGAAGATTAACATAAAAACATCAAGAAAATGGCATCAATAAAATAAATAAAAATTTTGTTGAGACAGTAAAAAGTAGACAACACCTGGTAACACATAACTGTACTTACTGTGGTAAAACAGCATTTTGAGTCATCTCCTTCCTATTTTTAATAGTTAATTTACAAAAGATTAAAAATATAATTAAACAAGTAAGAAAAATCATGCGTTAAGCATAGATTATGAAGCACTTTCCAACACTTCATAACATCTTTAACAAACCTTCGTTAATTAGGGAATTAAGGTTATATAAACAAATATACAGTAGACTCCCTAAAATCCGCACTCCTAAAATCCGCAACTCTCTAAAATCCACACATATTTTACGGATGTAAACAATGAACATTCAGTTCAGATGTAGGTGCAAAAATTTATTTTTTCAGTTTTATATTAATTCCATACATTTTTTAATTTTTGTTAATGTTATTGAATTCATGTTTTTTCATGAAGAAAGAATAATTTATTTCTGAAAAAATAAAGATATTGCTAATATCATTGGTAATTACAATCTTACCAAATATATTTATGTATTATTCAAGCTTTTTTAGTTAGTAAGTCTGGCTAAACCTGAAATAAAGTTTCATTATTTTATGATCCTGATGTCAATTAGTAATGTACCTTTGTGAGGCAAGTTTCATTGAATAATTTAGGAAAAACACATTTCCTCTTTTATAATGAATATTTAATTGTTCATTATTAATTATTAACTTGACCTTTCCTTTTAGTATTTTAATCATTTTAAAAAACATCTAAATTTTTATTATTTTAGTTTATTACTTATTTTAATATTTTAGTACATTGTATGCATTCATTATACTTTTGATTTCATTATTAATTACATTCAAATTATTGTTTAAAAGATGTAAACAAAGCAATGACCAGAAATCCGCAAAATTCTAAAATCCGCAAAATCTCTGGTCCCAAGCTGTGCGGATTTAAGGGAGTCTATTGTATATTCCAATACTTTTGAACAGCCCTGTATTTGATCTGTCAGTTGATATACATATTATATAATGGGAAAATTTAGTTTAGCAAGAAAAAAGCTTAAAATTTCTTTTTGAGCAATTTGTACTAATAAATGGGAAACATACTTGAAAGCTTATGTTCAGCCCTGTAGTTTACCTTGTATCTTTAGTACACGTCAGTAAGAAGTTAAAACTCATTTTAAACTAAAACACTCTTAAAACAACTGAAATCACATTGTTATAAATTATCATCCATAGGTGTTCATGAACACAATTCTTTGTGTGGCCCTGCATATCATTTTATCTATATTCTGCAAACATTTTTTTATAAATTGAATGCATTTCAGCGTAAAAATGTATACCTTATTTAAGAACCACCTTTAAGTAATTTATGCTCATACTCAGTATTGTTGGAGAGCTCCTTTAGGTAGCCCTGTATATCAACTATAACATTTATGCACATCCTTATAATGTACAAAGATTTAGTTAAATTTAAATGTGTATATCATAATTAAAATGTATGTCTTTTCAACTTTGTTGGAAAGTGCTAAAAAATGTCGCACACTATTCCTCCCTCTTTATTATTATCCAATGGAATTCTTTTGTGTGGCCCTGCAAATGAATAATAGCTATATTTTCACCACATATTATAGTGCACCTTTTAAATGCATGTAAATTTTAATATGTTTGACAGGGTATAGCATCTTTAAAATGCCTTTGAAACGATTTTCCCGATAGGCCATAATGTAATGGAAAATTTTTTACTCTCCTTGCAAATAAACTAACCATGGTAGAAACTTCATGTTCAATAGGGTTCGTGCTAGGGTAAATGTCAATAACATACAAAAATTTCAGGGCAATTTGAGTATATTTACAGGAGTTAGAGAGTGGACAGACGGATAGACTGACAGACAAATCTAATGCATAAGCACTTTTCAAATTTTTGGAAAGCGTTATAAACGTTAAAATTTATTTGAAACGATTTTTCCCCATAGGCTGTAATCTAATGGAAAACTTTTGACTGTCCCTGTAAATAAATTAATCATGGTAGAAACTTCATTTTCAATAGGGTTCGTGCTAGGGTAAACCTAAATAACGTCCAAAAATTTCATGGCAATCCGAGTATATTTACGAGAGTTAGAGCATGGACAGACTGCCAGACAAACTGAATTCATAAGCACTTTTCAACTTTGTTGGAAAGTGCTAAAAAAAGAAGAGATTCAATTTTATATTTGATCAATGAGTATAGACTATTATCTATCTTAAAGGCTCTAATTTCAGGTAAAAGCAGCAATCATTTTATCAATTAAAGATGGAATGATACATAAAAGAGCAATATTTTTTGTAACATAAACTGATTAATATCACATTGAAATACATTTTAATCAAGTTGCACATGAATATGTTTGATATAAAAAGGCAATATTTCTTCTCAATGAATGCAATCAATATTGAATTTTATTAGTTGTACAAAAAAGATCAATCTTTTTTTTTTTTTTTTTTTTTTTCAAGATAATTCTTTACATGGCATTATCTAAAAGAGTGTTACTAATTTTTATATAAGAAAATATGGTACATGATATTGTACAAACAGACTGTGTGTGTAAAATATTGAATTAAAATATAATAAAATATTAATGCTTTGTATTAAGTACAAGAAAAGCAATAGTTACAACCTTTTCAAATAATAATAATAATAATAAAAACTGTTTCTGGCAAATGTTACATTTTCCCATTCAATCATTTGGCAGTTTTAAAACTTTTTGAAAGGGGTAGAGGAGAGCTTTTTTTTAAAAAGTGAGTAAACATTTATTTTGATCTCGTTGTGCACATCTGAATAGAAATTCATGTAATTTTATTCTTGCCATATATTAAAAAAATTAGTACTCAATCATGTTAAATATGTCTCATTTTGAGAAAGTTGAAATGGCAAATAAAATTGATAATAGTTTTCTGGGGTTAAAAATGTTGTTTTGTTGCTGATGTCAATATTTTAAACAAATTTCACATGTTATTTTCATTTTTGTGCAGGTTTTTAACTCTGACCTCTTCTTCTGTTTTTATTTTGGCATATGATGATTGATACAATTAATTATTTAAATATTGCATTCCTTGAGGGGGGGGGGGGAGGATATTCCTCTAGCTTCCACCTAAATGGAACTTCTTTTTTCAAAGAACCACACATATATATTCACATAAAAGGTTGTAAATACAGAAGGTATTAACAACATTAAATTCATTATTTTTTAACAATTTAAGTTTGTTACAACTTGCTTTTAATTAATTTCAAATAATATTTTTTAGTTAATTTCATTTTAAACCAAATTTAAAAAAATTAATTATAAAGTACTATTGTTTCTATGCACAATAATATTAAGATGTATAAAATATAGCTATTTATTATATCAAATCCCAATTAATGTTCCATAATACGTGGGTTAATATAACCCAAGTATAAAATGTTTCATACCAAAAGTTTTTTTTTTTAATTAAAAAAAAAAAATCTGCACAGAAATTTAAAATTAAATTAATAAAGATTGTTATCTTTATTTTTTTCTTGGACTTCATCAAATACATTTTCTGGTTCAAAATATGGTTAACCTAGGTCAGATTAATCTACATATTTTGGAAGATTAGTGGGAACAATGTAATCTATGTATTTATCTTTTTGAGATATAGAAGCAAAGTGGATGCAATTTTTCATACTACTGTAGACAGATGTTTTGTATCTAGTGAATTACATTATTTTTACATGCAATATTTTCTTGAGAGGCTAAAGAGAGAAAAAAAACTTTAAGGTAGCTTATTTTATTTTTAAAAAATGTAAAAAAAAAAATAAAAAAAACTGAGTACTAGTATTAAATATCCATTATTCAATTTGTTCTTCTATTTTTTTAATAAATTTTTTAATTAATTGATGGTGAATGCCTATCATTATTGATTATTATAAAAATAAAGTAATAAAATATATAAAAATATATAATTTGTATTAATTGCCGAAACGTCAGTGAAGGCTTACTTTGGAGACACAAAATTTTTTGGTTTCTGTCTGTCTGTCAGTCTATCTGTCTGTTCCACGATAACTAATGCAAAAAACATCCTATTGGCTTGAAATTAAGTGGGTATGTTAGTGAGGCACTGGGATTAAGCTGTATAGTTTTTTGTTACATTTGATTCATTCGTTCGGAAAATATAGAATATTTTATTTTATGCAATAATGCTTTTCTATGGTAAATCCAATGATTTTCAAATTTTTTTTTTTTCTTCAGAGAAAATAACACATTTCATTACTGGAATTCAATGATAAATGGATACTGAAATTTACCAGTTAAATTATTCGTATTGTTTTGAAATTTTGTCTGCACATTTGTCAGATTTTTAAAGTTATTACTGTAAATTTTGGAGATTTTTTATAAATGTGTTCCAATAATATAAACTAATTTGTTTCAAAGATTTACTTATTTTAATTGTATTTATTTCATTTTCTTTACTTTCTCTTAATGGTTGCTAAACAACCATTCATCCTAATCCTTATTTTTATAATGTTATAAATTTGAATGTGTGTATGAAAATTTAAATGAAGTCAGCGTCAAAACTGATGAATTAATTAATGTCTTTGTATCTTTGCATATAAATATAACATAACCCAGAAAAGAACATAGGCTATGTCTTATTAATTTTATTCAAATATCTTCTTTAATAATTCAAAATTTCCTTCTTTTTCATACAGAATCAATAGTGATTTTTTAGATAAAATTTAACCATTTCCTTTATCATTACCAAAAAATTCAAAATCTGGAATAATTTTTCAACGGCAATAAGTTTCAATTGAGCAATTTCCATTCGAAAAATCAAACTAAGAAAAAATAAATATGACATCAGAATTAAAATAAAAATAAATATAATACTTTGTTAAATATTAAACACGGAAATTTGTTTCGTTAATAAGAATTTTTCTGACAAAAATGAGGACATAATTAGAAGTAAAAGAAATAAAAAATAATTATATTTTTAACCAGTATTTCACTTGGTAAAATTTGACGTCATAGTTGAAATAAAACAGGTATTTTATAGTAGTCGTTAAAAATACAAGAAACATGGATAGCAATAACTCATGAATAATGACGTCATTGCCGAAACTTTAGTGAATGCTTTTTTTATCGACACAAAATTTATTGTTTTCTGCCTGTCAGTCTGTTCTTCTGTCTGTCTGTCCGCGATAACTGCCACAAAATACAATCAAAACTTCTTTTTTCGGAAACAAAATTGTAAAACCCTAGATTACTGAGTTTACACTTTCAAAAGTTCCTGATACATCTGATTTAAATGTCTGTGGTGGGCAGGTATGTAGTAGTATAAGGATAATGAAATATGCTTATTAAAACTGTTACTTATCCTTATAATTCAAAATGTATAAAGAAACACAAGATAAACGATAACCATTAGCAAACTGATAGAAAGTTACAAATTTAAATTTAATGAGACTACTGGGGGGTTCAGGGGGGCAGAGCCCCCCTGATGAAATCTACTATGTTATAATAAAAAAAAACAAAAATAATGCATCATGAAAATTTCAGAATATCTTAACATAACTAAATTTTTAATTTAACGCTTTTGATAGTTGAAAACTTCTTATTCTTATTTATTCTTATAAATAATTACGTAATTTGAAAATTTTAAATTACAGTTTCCAGGAAGTTGAATATTACTCAAAGTGTGTTTAAAAAAAATTATGTGCAAAGCTGACGTTGAGGCTCCTGATCTATAGATTTACTAGTATTTATGTTTTGTTTTAATTGAAACTTACACATGTGCACATATATATGTATGTGGTCTCTTAGAGTATACAATACACTCCCTCAAATCTGCAATGCTTGGGACCAGAGGTTGTGCTGATTTTAGAATTTTATGGATTTCTGGTCATTGCTTTGTTTATTTTTTTAAAACAGTAATTTCAATGTGATAATTAATGCAATTGAGATTATAATGAATGCTTACAGTATAGTAAAGCATTTTAATTAAGAAAAGTATTAAACTAATATAATAAAAATTAAGTAATTTTTTTAAATGATTAAAACGTCAGAGGTAGAGGTCAAGTAAATTATCAATAATGTATAGTTAAATATTCATTATAAAAATGAGGTGCATTCTTTTTAAATTAATCTAAGAAACTTGTCTGATAAAAGCACACAACTAATTCCCATCAAAATCATAAAATACTAAAATTTTATTTCAGGTTTAGCCAGACTTAATAATAAAAAAAAACTTGATCAATACATAAATACATTTAGCAAAAAGCTTATGATTATCAATTATATGAATAATATCTTGAATTTTTTTCAAAAATAAATTTATTCCCCCTACATGAAAAAGCATGAATTCAGTCCTATTAACGAAAATTACAGATAAAATACATTAAGAATTGAAGTAAAAATAATAAAGTCAATTTTTCTCCCTAAATCTGAACTGAAAGTTTTATTATTTACATCTGTAAATTATGTGTGGATTTTAGAGAGTTGTGGATTTAAGGAAGTCTACCATATATATATATATATATATGTTACACAGGGTGTCCACTCTCAATACTGGCCAATGGCTAATTTCTAAACCATTAGTCACAGACATTGAATTCCAGTTACAAAATTTTTTTTTAAATCAGGTAAAGAAATATTTTAAAATCGATTAGGCCCAATAAAAATACTTCTTAAAAAATACAAAATTTTATTTTTATATGGTCCCTTGGTCCTATATGTTATATTTGGTAAAATTTTCCTGTTACACTAACAAGTAAGACAAAAAATGTTATTGGATTTACGTCAGTATCTAAAATTTAATCTCAATCAGAAAGTGAATTAAAGTTAGAGAACACATTTTGAACTGAAAACCATACATATGATTGTTTAAATTAAAGAAAAACTTAAATAAATAACAAAATTTTTGTTAAAAGGAATCATGAAAAGAACAGTCTCAAATTCTTATAAAACATATGTTAAAATACAATTATTTTGAAAAATCTGAAACTTAATAAAAAGTTCAATCAAAACATCTGTATGATTTTTTGAAAGTGCAGATGCACATGAAATAAGTTCATCAAATACCGTAAGCCTTTAGTATATGATCACTCAAATCATGGTTGAACTCATTTGTTTTCAATGCAGGAAAGTGGTATAAATCATGCATTTTTAAAGTTTCATTACTCGGTTAATTTTAGTGTTATATGAATGGGAATTTCTATAATACGTGGGGGTGTATAATCTGCAGCTGCAATTTTTAGCCTTTATAAAATAATTTTAGCAGATAATCCACACCAGCATATAATCTGCGGATTATAAGAGGATTATTCATTGTTTTCAACACTCGAAAGTAGTACTAAACCACCCTATTTATTTAGTTGCTGTATTCAAATGATAATTGTAATAAAATAATTTAAAAAAATAATAATTATAAAATAATTCACTGAATCTTATATTTAAAACATTGAATGTCTTGTGAATACAAATAATTCTATAACAATTGTATTTTCATACTTGTTAGTGTAATAGAAAAAAGTTAGTAGTAAATATAACTTATAGGACTGGAGGACCGTATAAAAAATTAAATTTCATAAATTTCTAAGAAATGGTTTTATTGACCCAAATCACTTTTAAAGTATTAATTTACCTTATTTAAAACATTTTTGTAATTGAAACTATATATCTATGACTAGCGGTTTAGAAATTAGCTATTGGCCAATGTTGAGAAGAAACACTAAAGAGATATATGAATTATTTACTTTAAATTTATTTTTAAGACAGTTTCCTTTTCAACCAATAGGAAGATAACCAAAATTTGGTTTTGTTTTTAAAAATCTGGTTTAGTTGAACACTAATTAAAATTAAAAAGAAATAAATAAAGCAAAGTAATAATAAAGTGGAAAACAATTTTTCAAAAGAAAAAAAATTATACTTTTTGGTTAGCCAAGCACCAGTGATGTGTATACATACATATATATGTATACACATTACATACACACGGTTATATATAAATACGTATGCATATACATCACTCTCACCCAGCTAACTAAAAAGTACTGAAAAAATTACTGCATTAAAATAACAAAATGTTTTTCGATTTAAAATAAAAATCTTGATTAAAAACAAAAAGCATAAAAAAATTTAAAAAGTATTGATTACCCAATCATTGTTTCTTCTAATTCTTCATCTTCTTCCATGGGAAACTCTGGGATATGAAGAATATCTTCTTCCATATCTACAGGTTCACACAATGTTATACCCATTTTGATACAGATATTATGTAATACGACACAAGCTGCTATGATTTTTGAACATTTATCTGGGGAATAATACAAAGGTCCAGAATTGTGATGAATGCACTTAAATCTAGCCTTTAAGGTGGCAGCACATAACTGGCTTACAGTTAATGCTCTATACACATGATCATTAAAAATAAGCTCTTCAGATTTAAGACAGTCATCATACGGAACTAAAAGCCATGGTTCTATAGGATAGGAATTATTTCCTAACAAGAAACTTCTGTGAGGCATTAATGCTACATTTTCTTCAAGAAAATTTCTTAAAGTGCAGTGCTTCCATATCAGAGAATTTGGTGATGATCCTGGCCAGTGAACAACTGCATCAAGAATTTTCAGATCTGAATCACAAACCTAAAAGAAGGAGGATGAAATTATAAGCAAAATAAAAAAATCAATCATAATACATCTATTATAGACCACTAATCAAGATTTATATGACAAAAGATGTCTTGATTTTAAAAAGACTACTGTACCCATGAACACTGTCAGCTATAATAGCAAGAGCAGACAAATGTTCATTCTTGCAAAAAAAAAAAAAAAAAAAAAAAAAAAAAAAAAAAAAAAAAAACCATAAACTACTGTAGTTCTACTATTATACTTGTATTCAAGAACAAAATCAAAAATAAAATAAAATAACAAAAAAGAAAAATCATGCATTAAGCGTAGATTATGAAACACTTATCAACACTTCCTGAATTTTTAACAAAATTTTGTTCTTTAGGGTGGGGGGGAGGTAATAATTATGTAAACATTTTAGAAAACAGATAAAACAGTTGAAAAACTCATTTCATCAGTTACTGTCCATATCCAATTATGTATTAAAAATTCTCTTGAACAGCCCTGTATTTGATTTGTAGATTATTTTTCTTTCAACAATTAATACTAATAGACAGAAACATACTTGAATACTTTTGTTTAGACCTGTAGTTTATCTAGTACCTTTATTACATGCCACTATTTAATTAAAATTTAATTTAAACTAAAACACTCTTGAAACTACTGAAATCACATTTCCAGAAATTACCATTCATAGATGACCATGTATCCAATTCTTTTTGTGGCCCTGTATATAATTTTATTTATATTTTACAAACATTTCTTAGTAAACTAAATGCAGTTCTGCATAAAAATTCACAACACATTCAAAAAACAACTTTAAGCAATTTATGCTCATACTCAGAAACTTTACTAATTCTTTTGTGTAGCCTTGTATATCAACTATAGCATTTATACACACCATATAGTATGCATGAATGTAGTGAAACTTAAAAGCGCATATCATAATTAAAAATGCATTTCTTGACATCATTGCTAATATACAGTACTTCGAGTAGAATACACTATCTGAAATTCTTTTTCAGTCCCTCTAAATGCTATTCACTTTATATTATACAGGAAATAGCATGTAGTAAGCCTCAGCGATGCATATCAATTTTATTATATCTGAAAAAATTTAACATAATTAAAATACACAGCAAACAACCCCTCTTTATACCATTATGTAATTGAATTCTTTAAGTAGCATAGTAAATGAAAAATAACTATTCTTTGCACAGCATATTCTACAGAATATTGGTGCATTTTATAAAAGCATATCAATTTTATTATGTTTGAAAGAATGCAACATCTTTAAAATACATTTGAAATGATTTTTCCTAATGGCCATAATGGAATACTTTTGATTGTCCCTGTAAATAAATTAAACTTGGAACAAACTTCATTTGAAAGAGGATTGTGCTAGAGTAACAGTCATAGCCATCCAAAAATTTCAAGGCAATTCAGTATTTTTATGAAAGCTAGATTGGTGACATATGAACAGACAAACCAAAGTCATAAAAACTTTCAATTTTTTTGAAAAATGTAAAAAAAGTCTTAGGTAATGGAACATTTTTGTAACAGAATAATTTATTTGTTCTGTTGAAGGAATATCATACATTTATATCTGTTAAGATGAAAATTTGAAACAAAAGGATGATTCTGTAACAGCAAGTTTTACTATTCATAAGATGATGAGTCTCTTCAAAAATCTTTACTCATTTTATTTTGGAAAGTAAGTTCCTAATTTAAAGAAAAATCAGTCAACTTGTTAGGAAAAACTGTACAAACAGAAATTTTCTCTAATGTATTGTGATAAATAACTTATAAAAAATATTTTGAACAGTTTATATCAATTAATCTGATTTAATAGGTCTACATTTATTTACCTCCTCATTAAAATAACTTGCATCCTTTCCATTACCATCCTTGAAATTGTCATTTTTTTCTTTTTCAGGAGTAAAAACTTGAAACTCCTGAAAAGTTTTTACTCCTGCCTTTTCAGGAGTTTGATAACTTAAATCGATGGGTCATAAACAGGGATCAGAAAAACTATTTTTTTATTGCTACAAACTACAACTACTTAATAGAACTGCAATTACTTGTTTTAAACAGTAGTTTTAGAAAGAAATGCAAAATAATATAAATTCATGTTTTCTTGGCTAGGGTTACCAACCATTTAGAAAAAAGACCATCTTTTTTTTTTTTTAAATCTTTTTTATTTATTATGTTCAGTAGGTATTTAATGTTTTTTAAATTATCTGAGATTTAATCATATTCATATTTAATATGCATGTTGCCTTAAAAACACTACAAGAAATGTGATTAATTCTTAAACAGCTTTAATCATGCAAGTGGTTAAACATATAATATACATTTATGACTAGACTAACAAATGGGTTTCATATTAGTCAATTCATTGCTTCTCCCAACTGATTGCTAAAAAAAGCAAATTTTCTGGAGAGAGATTTTAAAATTTTAGACATAAATCCTGTCATAAATTTCAGACACTGAATAATATTTACTTTAAAATAATAAGGTTATACTTTTCAGAGAAATATAAGTTATAACAAATTTTAAACTAAACAGTCATCTAACCATTACTAGGGGAAAATCTTAACAAATGAAGCATCAGCATTTGAATAAATTGAGATTTAATAATTCAAAAATAAATAATGCTGAATTGAACACAAACTTACCAGCTGAACATTAATTGAATATTCTTTTCTACTATTTAAATAAATTGTGTAATCTTGTACATGAGGTTTTTGAATAATTATGGGAATACAATCAATAACTCCGATTATATTAGATATTTTGCTTTGTCCATATAATTTTGATGATGCAAAAGCTAGCTCAGACAAACTAGGAAATTCTATTATTGTAGGCTCTATTTCTAAAATGGCTTCTAGAAATGCATCTAAGCTTCGGCTGATTGTAGCTTGTGATACACAGAGAATCTGATCTTCTCCAACACGATTTTGAAAAGAACCAGATGTCAAAACTTGAAGTGAAGACAGTACCTAAAAAGAAAATGAACATGTATTATGATAAAATAAGATGTGAACATAAAATAAATAACAGACATAATGAAACAAAAGAGCATATATGCATTTTGAAACAAGATATTCTGTTCGAGCAATGCATGGTTCAAATTAATCAGCCTTTGTTGGTAGCAATGCCTATTGTCAGTTTCTTCCTGTTTCAGCAGCTCATAGTACACGATTCCTTTCTGGACACACCAAACACAGGGCATTGTCTTCTTTCCGAAGTGATTTGGCAATGTCGTTCCATGTTGATGCTTAACCAGGAGAAAGACATGATTTTTTGCATTTGGGATTCTCAAAATATATCTACTTCTCATTTCCAATAACAATTCCATGCAGGAAAATTTCATATGTGCTGAAACAGCAAAATTTCAATAATAGTTCTTCCATTTTTCATCTGTCTTTCAGTCAACTCATGCGGCACCCATTTTTCTTCTTTTTGAATTTTTCCCATGACATGTAAGTGTTTAGAAATACTTTGGCAAGTAAGTCATGTTTAATGCTTTTGCTTTCCCAAGTTAATCTTGCATTTTTGTCATCATTTTCCTGCAATAATGCTTGCAGATCAGCATCCTCATTTGTTTCAGTTTTTCGGAGAAACTGTCACTTCTGAAACATTTAAATAAATCTTCACACATAGTTTTTGATGGTGCATGTTTGCCAGAGACTTGCTTAACAGCTGATGTCCTTCAGTTGCAATTTTTTACAGATTAAACGAGAAAAACAAAACTTCCCACAAATGCTGTTTACTCGGTGCAAAAATCAACAGTTTATTGTTAATAGATATACAATCTATTAAAACACATAACTTCAGACATATATGTCTCTACATGTGATGTTAATGCCATCGATGTATGAAATCCAGAAACTTGGTTGTGCACCTAGTATGTCAATGCAACATCCAATACAATGGAATTCACAAAATATAAACATAAATGTTGTGAAAAATGTCGTAAATTTTTCCTTTAGATGATATTTTCTTCTTAGTGGCATCCATGATGGTAATTAGTGGCTACTAAACATTCAGCCTTTACTGGCTACTATTACAAATATTGAATTTTGACCTTTACCGAACACCATTGCAATTTAGGAGCAGCCAAAGCCACAGCAAGCAAAAATGGTATTTCAGTATGTGTTAGTGTGACCAATATCCAATAGTAACTATTTTGAAATTGCCTTTGAAATATGGGCTACAATGAAAAAACAAAGAATTATCGAAAAATACATTTTTTTATACATTTTGTTGATTATATCTGGATATTTTCTGAATTCAATGAATGTAATATATAAAATCTTTAGTAAACTGAATTTGGAAGTTTTTGGAATTTGGAACATTTTACTGAATTAAATCAAAGTTATTTTTTTTCTCGATTGGGCAAGATTGAAAATATAGTTTTTTTTGTTTGTTTGTGTTTTTGTAGCAGATAAATTAAATTTAGATAAATAATTGATCCAAGCAATTACAAAATTTTAGGCTTATTTTAGAACATACTGGAAAAAAAGTGGAAATAAAGGGGTCAAAGATAGAACTTTCAGTGTTTCACAGCAATTTTTCTTTTTTTTTTGCAAATGTATTTAGGTGCGTTTTTAATCATGTAAATACGTACACCTATAGTTGTCGTTCAGTCCATCTGTCTATCTGCATATTACAACACAAAAACCACCAAACCGAATCATTTGAAATTTAAAATATATAATTATTACGTAATTTTGTTGAGTCATTTAAAGTTTTATGAAAATCGGATGCATAGATTAATTACAGGGACAATCAAAAGTACTCCGTTACATTACGGTCAATGGGGAAAAATGTTTCAAATGCATTTTAATCGTTTGAAATTTTAAATATTTAATTGTAACATAATTTTTGAGAGTCATTTCAAATTTTATGAAAATCGGATGCATAGTTGAATTACAGGGACAATCAAAAGTATTCCGTCACATTACGGTCAATGAGGAAAAATGTTTAAAATGCATTTTAAAGGTGTTACGCTCATTTAAACTTAATAGAATACATGAACCTATGAAGTATATATATATTAAAATATACATTCTATATAATCTGTGATGCAAAGAATATTTATTATTAAATTACAGGGTCACACAAAAGTATTCCATTACATAATGCTATAAGGGAAAACATTGTTTGGGGCGTGTGTGAATTATATTAAACTATTTCACATTTTATGAATATGATATACGTTGCTGAGGTGTAATAAAAATTTCTTCCTGTATACTTACAGGAACACAAACAAGATTTCAACCACTATATTGTATCTGAAATACTGTCTACTATAACAGTAAGATCTGAATATTTTAAAAACTTTGTTAGTACGAACGCACCTCGTTTGCTACGCTTCACGTGCAATTTCCAAGTTGTTTATTTTTAATTAGTCAAATTGCTAACATCCGTAAAAAGCCACTGAGAATCCAGGGCACACCTACCCTATATTTATTTAAATTGTTTTAAGTAGCTATTAAAATTAAATCCTACAAAACATTTCAAATTATAAAAAAAATAATCTTTTTGAAAAAAAAATGAATCATCAAACATATTAATGCTAAAAAATTTGAAAGAGAAAATAGGGGATATAATTTATTTACCTGCATTTCTACTGGATAGCCTTGGTTTCTTTTCATAACGGGTTTTACTAATTCACAAAGGTAATGCACACCTGATTGATTTAAACTAAATTTTCTTTTAAACGTTTCTTCATCCACATTAAAAGGATTGTGCAAATCTTTCAAAATTTTTCGAGATATCTGATTACGTTTACGTTTTCTGTGAATTATACGGTAAGCAGTATAATAAGCAGCCATGCTTTAGCTAGAAAACAAAATAATAATCAAAATGATTAAATGAAATCAACAAGCATGGATTCAAATTCAGTGATAAATGTGGAAGTCATTGTATGAAAATTATTCTTAGGTATTTGCTCTTAAGTAAATAAAATAGCTATTTTCCTTATAGATATTTATATTAAAAAAACTTTTGAAGAAAAAAACTAAATAATTACAATGCAATAATAAGCAACTATCTAGTACCTACTGTTTTTTATCGGAAAAGCGCGAACTATATTCTCAAAAGTAAACAAACAATAACTACCATGGAAACAATGGGTGTGTTCGATGTTCACCAGCGCTGCGCGCGCGCGCTCAGAAGATTCTGCATGGAGTATGTATTATAGAAGAAAGGAATTTTAAAATTATTCAATTATTGCATTATTTTTATAGTTCAAAATTGGTAAATACATATACTGTATCTCTTTATCCTTCCAAAACATGGTTCTTGTAACAGAAGTACATGCCTTTGGTCACTCAAATAAAATCCAATATCCGGAACCGGTAAAGTATCACGTGACCTATTTCATCGGCGTTTAAAATATGACCACCAACCCTGGTCAAAGCTCGCGCGAGCAACGAAAAAAAAATTTTTTTTTTCGAAAAAAAAAAAAAAAAAAAAAAACGGCATGTTCCTAAAACACCCGAGACACTTGATTTTGGCGATTTTTTAACACGCGCCAAGCACCCACGAACGCCAACCGAGTTTTCAGCAACCCACAGATTCTACCCAATCACAACGCGCGTTTTTCAACAGACGATTCGACAGCACAATTCTAAGGTCTATTCCGTTTTTGAGAATTTGTTTGTATACGAAACTATTTACTTTCTTATATCCCATTTAATTTTTTGTAACTTTATACATTTTTCGATGTCTTTTTTTTGCTAATTCTAGGAATTTAACTCTCCACTATTGCATATCTAAAAATGTTTCTATCTTTCCATAAATTTCGCTATGAATTTTTGTATTTTTATGAAGTAACAATTTCGAATTTTAAATATTTTCCACTTCAGAATTTACGAATTTTACAAAAATTCCTGCCCTGATTTTTTTTTTTTTTTTTTTAATTTATCCAATTTTACTCTGAAATTATATTTTTACAAAATATATCGCTCAGAATATTTAATTAACGCAAATTTTTCACTCATTTTTTTTTTCTTTTCGGATTTCTTTTTATTTCTACAAAGTTTATAATAATTAATTTTACAAATTTTTCGATTTTTCAAAATTTTCACTCGAAATTTTTCAAATTCTACAAAAATTCCTGTCCAGATTTTTCGAATTTTAAATATTTTCCACTTCAGAATTTACGAATTTTACAAAAATGCCTGCCCCGATTTTTTAAAATTTATCCAATTTTACTCGGAAATTTTATATTTTTATAAAATATATCGCTCAGAATATTTAATTAACGCAAATTTTTCACTCAATTTTTTTCTTTACGGTTTTTTTTTTATTATTATTATTTCTACAAAGTTTATAATAACTAATTTTACAAATTTTTCGATTTTTAAAAATTGTCACTCCAAATTTTTCAAATTCTACAATTCTTATCCAGATTTTTCGTATTTATCCAATTTTACTTGGAAACTTTACATTTTTATAAACTATATCGCTCCAAATATTTCAATGTACGCAAATTTTTCGATGTGAATTTAATTTAATTTTCTTTTCGGATTTTTTTACTACTACAAAGTTTACGATTTACAGTTTTACAAATTTTCTCTCCAAAAATTTTTTTAACTAATTTTTTAATTTTCACTCTATATTTTTCGAATTTTAAAAATTTTCACTCCACATTTTTCGAATTTCATAAACATTACTATCCCGATTTTTCGAATTTATACTATTTTACTCTAAAACATCACATTTTTACAAACTATATCGCTCCAAATATTTAAATTTTTTCACTCTTGATTTTTAATTTTTAATTTCCGATTTCTTTTATTTCTACAAAAATTTCAGCCCTTAAATTTTTAAAAATTTCTCCCGAAGGCACTAAATGTACAAAACTAACATGCACAAATTTAAATGCGAAAATAATATACAATGTTCTTCTAAAAACAATAAGTAGCATTCCTCTAAACTCATAAAATAGAGTATTTTATAGCCCCAAACCGAAATCAAAATACTATTACATGAAATGTATAAAAAATCACTTACCTACTTTTCATACTTTGTTTTCTTATGCGAAGGCCCGGGCTTATTAATATCATCATCGGAAGAATATAATGTGGCTTCCAGCTCCTCTTCACATTTAGTTTTTTTATGTGAAGGCCCGGGCCTATTTATATCGTCATCGGATGAAACCCCGTCGTCTTCTCCCCCCTCCTGCTGCTCCTGCTCATCCCTCATTTTAGGTGGGTAAATCCGAATTACCGCCCTCAAGAATGATTCAGTAAGTCCAAGATGATCATTCCTGTGACGCTTCCTCCACATAAATTCTGCAAGGTACGCGTATAACGCTAGCGAAGTGATGACGTGTTTCTTCTGATTTCGTCTGCTCTGGTCTCATGAGGCCAAGCTGCTAATGTTAGCGCCCATAGACAATATATAAAAAAATCATTATAAAATAAATATTTTTTTCTTGAAATTTTCATCCCTTGATTTGGATACATTGATATAAGATGAATTATTTGCATAAATTTAATTCAGTTATTTTGAGTTCGAATAAAGTTTTTTTTTTAATTTTTAAATTAAAAAAGCCTGTGTTAATACACAAATCCTAGCTGTTTCAGTCTAGGACTGGCGCCATCTACGAGTAGAGATTTTATATTTTTCAAATTTCTAGGAATATATATTTATTTATATGAAATAATTTTAAAATATCTTATTTGCCTATATATATTTTACCGAATATTTGTGTTTTCAATCGTTTATTTATTTATTTTTTTTTTTTTTATAGAAGAAGAAAAAATCAATTTTTTAATAATCTCATCATAAAATACGATTTATTTATCTTGTATAATAATGTATATATATATATATATATATATATATATTTTTTTTTTTTTTTTTTTAGTTATAACTTTAGCAACTAAAAAATGAT
This sequence comes from Maratus speculifer, assembly GCA_964019185.1. Taxonomy (NCBI): domain Eukaryota; kingdom Metazoa; phylum Arthropoda; class Arachnida; order Araneae; family Salticidae; genus Maratus; species Maratus speculifer. The sequence goes on along the minus strand of OZ025302.1, from coordinate 138,596,891 downwards.
GACTTCCAGATTTGAAATATGAGAATGTTGAAACTCAGAGATTACTTTATATTTTTAAATCTTGTTTGCTTATAAATTTTCTTTTGATGAATATTATTAAGGATAGATTAATTAGCTTTTTATTAAATAAAAAATTATGACATTAGTATATTTTTAATATTATGTTAGTTTGAGGGAGAAGCAGAATAAAATATTTATGGGATTATAAAATGGAATTTTTTTAAAAATATTGTAATAGTTTTTACATATTTATGTATCTGCACTATAAATTAATTATTGATTTTCATTGCTCAAAACTGATTCAGGTATGGCGAAGATTCTGGTACTTAGCAGATATGCAAAATTTCCTATGTACTAAATTCTTATATACATAATATATAAATAAATATATATATATCATTCAAAATTTCTTAACATAAGAGTAGTTTTAATATTGTTATAACATTTAATTTAAAAACTTTAAAAAAAACTAATTAATGCAAAAATATCCATGATTTTTTTTTTTTAACAAACATGATATGTTATTTATTTATTTAGCCTGTTAAATTTGAAAAAAAATTCTTATAAAGTTTATTTTAATAATTATTTGTATAAATATATACAATTAACACAACAACAAACTTTGCACAATATTCATGGTAAATCAATTTTATTTAATAATCAGATTAATAAAAATGCCCATTTTCTGCTAATCTTTGAAAAAAATTTAAATGATTGAAGATCATAAATATTTAGGAAAAAATATCTAAATAAGTTTTTTTTTTTTTTTTTTTTTTTTTTATCTCATCATATAAAGAAAGTCTGTAATAATGACATTTACTGATAATAGATGGCGCCATTCCTTTTCTCAAGTAACTATATTTTGGATCACGATTAGATTTCGATCAGGCCTTTTGACTTTTAAAATAAATATACACAAATCTGAGTTAAAAATACATTAATTACACTTATGCATTTGATACATCTTGTATAAATATATCCAAATCAAGGGATAGAAGGTTTAGAAAAATTATATTTGTTTTTAGAATGAATTTTTAAAGCGTTTCTTTAGGCGTTGAACACTAGGCGATTGATCTCATGTGACCAGAGCAGACGACAAGAGATGAATGACGTCACACTTCGATAGCGTATTCATCTTCGCCTGCATTCCCCCGTACCCGCCTAATTCCGCGGAGGCTGCGTTTAATCCAGCTCCACAAACCTTCTATCGTATTTGTGTGTGCCCCTGTAACCGGATCCTTAAAATGTAATTTGTGATTGACTCGGAGCTTCCGGTAGCCTTCATGTTGAAGGCAATTGTAAGCTCTCCAGTAATCAGAAATTACCTCAGTTCCCGGTAAAATCCGCCTCTTAATAATTTCTAACAAAGTCTCTTTCGTTCTATCACCCACAACTTCAAAAAAACACTCATTACTTCCACGCTCAACACCACCAAATACCCACTTACCATTCACACGCTTTCCTCTATTATACTTTCTCTTTCCAAACAAACTCTCATCTATTTCAACAGTCTTTCCTTCCCCTCCCAAACTACTACTTTCATGCACACATATACACATACAAACCTCTCTACAAAAATTCATCCAATCAGTCACTGTATTCTTATTCACTCGCGCCAAATGCCTTATCTGTGCATTCGTATGTTTCTCAACCCAAGCATACGTAACAATCAAAACATCAATCATACTTAATTTAGACTCTTCAAACCAACTACCACGCCTAATACTCCTCCTCACACAATGTTTTTCCCCTTTCATTCTTCTATCACACCGCCATTCAAATCTATCAACATTCTTAGCTTCACAAAGTTTCATTCCACGTCCGCATACCGCACATTCATAACTACTGGCAATCAATCCTTTCTTCATACAAAAATCAACCACCTCCCTCTTACTTCTACCACCCATTTCAATCAAACTACGCAAATCATTCCTTTCACTCTTTGAGACAGATTTTGGAGGCATTCTCACACTTTAAAATAAAAAGTTTATGAAGGGATACTTAAAAATTCACAGAAAAGAACACAAGAACAAAAACTGTTCAAACAAGAGGACGAAATTCGAACTTACCCACAAAACAAAATTCCTTTCAAAAATCAACTTAAACTAAAATATACAAACAAAATTAACACGAAAAAAATCTGAAGTAAAATAAAAAATACAGTACTAAAAATTAAAAAGCTCATTCAATCCGCAACGCAAACGATTTCTGAAGAAATCTAACCTTCAAAGTAAAAATAGACCAAAAAAAAAGAAAAGATTTTTTTCCCCTTGCCAGATGCCGGAATATCCTGCAGACGATTTTAAAATTGCAAAATTTCACAACTTGCTAACTAATATCAATCCGTCATTTCTATCTTTTAAAGTGCCTTTCTACACGGAAAAAAAAAATATATATATATTTTTGTTGCTCAAAAATCGGCGCTAAACAACTATTTCGAGTTTCTTAAAATTACAAGAAATCAATTACAGAAACACATAGCATTAATTTCTGCAAATTTAATTAAGAAACTTTTTTATTCATATATTTTACGGAAATTCTTCATTTAAATTATTAATTTAAATGTAATTCATTAAATTAATGGTACAATAATTTCATAAAATATTTCTGCACCACGGCAAACAAATGCATAGAGTTTTAACGATTTTCTATTATTAAACATTCAACTCATTCAAAGTATGTATTAGCAATAACTTTGAAAATTTTCATCTAATGCTATAAAAATATTAAAATTTCAAACCTACAAAAGAAATATATATCCTCCGAATTGACTAATAAGAGGGGGGAGAGGGCGGAGGGGCAAAACGAAAGTTTCCTCCCCTCCGTCAGATTTCAGATTCTCTGTTCGCAATGTCCAAAAAGTGAAATTTATTCCTTGAAACTGCATGCTGCCCAGAGATGTAATATAGGATATACAGGATATACTTTTTGGAACTTTTAATAAAACACCGTGTGTTTCTCAAGAAAGCTATAGTACATATACTCTAGGATATACACTCTGCCTTGAGCGCATACCCTCTGCTTAGAGTGTGAGGCCTATGCTTTTTTACGACTATAACACCGATGTTGCATCCCCCACAGGGGGAGACACAAAAACTCTCAATTAAAAAAAAAACCTCAATTCAACACGGTTTTCTTACTTAAAAATTAAACTAAAACACTAACTAACGCATTAATACAAATACGCTTCATTTCTAAAATTTATTACGAAAATTAATCAGATATTTCATTTACAACAATTAAAAATACGAAATAATTTAGTCATAACATCGTTAAAAAGAGCTCAATTAGTTGTAAGGATAAAGTAAAAAACTCAAATTTCCTCTAAAGTTTACATAAAAAATGTGAATTTCGGCAAAAATTCCAGCAAAAGCTACAATTTAGTAAAAAAAAAGCCAAAAATACGAATTTAGTGCATGAAACTCGCTGTACAGGAATCACTAAAATGCACGAAACTCGTCAACGCCGCAGTCACTAACGTGTGTATGAGCGCTTCGCGCCCATTAAAACTAAAAGAAACATCAGTGGATCCACGAAACTCGCTGTGCAGGAATCACTAAAATGCACGAAACTCGTCAACGCCGCAGTCACTAACGTGTGTATGAGCGCTTCGCGCCCATTAAAACTAAGAAAAACATCAGTGGATCCACGAAACTCGCTGTGCAGGAATCACTAAAATGCACGAAACTCGTCAACGCCGCAGTCACTAACGTGTGTATGAGCGCTTCGCGCCCATTAAAACTAAAAAAAACATCAGTGGATCCACGAAACTCGCTGTGCAGGAATCACTAAAATGCACGAAACTCGTCAACGCCGCAGTCACTAACGTGTGTATGAGCGCTTCGCGCCCATTAAAACTAAAAAAAACATCAGTGGATCCACGAAACTCGCTGTGCAGGAATCACTAAAATGCACGAAACTCGTCAACGCCGCAGTCACTAACGTGTGTATGAGCGCTTCGCGCCCATTAAAACTAAAAAAAACATCAGTGGATCCACGAAACTCGCTGTGCAGGAATCACTAAAATGCACGAAACTCGTCAACGCCGCAGTCACTAACGTGTGTATGAGCGCTTCGCGCCCATTAAAACTAAGAAAAACATCAGTGGATCCACGAAACTCGCTGTGCAGGAATCACTAAAATGCACGAAACTCGTCAACGCCGCAGTCACTAACGTGTGTATGAGCGCTTCGCGCCCATTAAAACTAAAAAAAACATCAGTGGATCCACGAAACTCGCTGTGCAGGAATCACTAAAATGCACGAAACTCGTCAACGCCGCAGTCACTAACGTGTGTATGAGCGCTTCGCGCCCATTAAAACTAAGAAAAACATCAGTGGATCCACGAAACTCGCTGTGCAGGAATCACTAAAATGCACGAAACTCGTCAACGCCGCAGTCACTAACGTGTGTATGAGCGCTTCGCGCCCATTAAAACTAAAAAAAACATCAGTGGATCCACGAAACTCGCTGTGCAGGAATCACTAAAATGCACGAAACTCGTCAACGCCGCAGTCACTAACGTGTGTATGAGCGCTTCGCGCCCATTAAAACTAAAAAAAACATCAGTGGATCCACGAAACTCGCTGTGCAGGAATCACTAAAATGCACGAAACTCGTCAACGCCGCAGTCACTAACGTGTGTATGAGCGCTTCGCGCCCATTAAAACTAAAAAAAAACATCAGTGGATCCACGAAACTCGCTGTGCAGGAATCACTAAAATGCACGAAACTCGTCAACGCCGCAGTCACTAACGTGTGTATGAGCGCTTCGCGCCCATTAAAACTAAAAAAAACATCAGTGGATCCACGAAACTCGCTGTGCAGGAATCACTAAAATGCACGAAACTCGTCAACGCCGCAGTCACTAACGTGTGTATGAGCGCTTCGCGCCCATTAAAACTAAAAAAAACATCAGTGGATCCACGAAACTCGCTGTGCAGGAATCACTAAAATGCACGAAACTCGTCAACGCCGCAGTCACTAACGTGTGTATGAGCGCTTCGCGCCCATTAAAACTAAAAAAAAAACATCAGTGGATCCACGAAACTCGCTGTGCAGGAATCACTAAAATGCACGAAACTCGTCAACGCCGCAGTCACTAACGTGTGTATGAGCGCTTCGCGCCCATTAAAACTAAAAAAAACATCAGTGGATCCACGAAACTCGCTGTGCAGGAATCACTAAAATGCACGAAACTCGTCAACGCCGCAGTCACTAACGTGTGTATGAGCGCTTCGCGTCCATTAAAACTAAAAAAAACATCAGTGGATCCACGAAACTCGCTGTGCAGGAATCACTAAAATGCACGAAACTCGTCAACGCCGCAGTCACTAACGTGTGTATGAGCGCTTCGCGCCCATTAAAACTAAGAAAAACATCAGTGGATCCACGAAACTCGCTGTGCAGGAATCACTAAAATGCACGAAACTCGTCAACGCCGCAGTCACTAACGTGTGTATGAGCGCTTCGCGCCCATTAAAACTAAAAAAAACATCAGTGGATCCACGAAACTCGCTGTGCAGGAATCACTAAAATGCACGAAACTCGTCAACGCCGCAGTCACTAACGTGTGTATGAGCGCTTCGCGCCCATTAAAACTAAAAAAAAACATCAGTGGATCCACGAAACTCGCTGTGCAGGAATCACTAAAATGCACGAAACTCGTCAACGCCGCAGTCACTAACGTGTGTATGAGCGCTTCGCGCCCATTAAAACTAAAAAAAACATCAGTGGATCCACGAAACTCGCTGTGCAGGAATCACTAAAATGCACGAAACTCGTCAACGCCGCAGTCACTAACGTGTGTATGAGCGCTTCGCGCCCATTAAAACTAAAAAAAACATCAGTGGATCCACGAAACTCGCTGTGCAGGAATCACTAAAATGCACGAAACTCGTCAACGCCGCAGTCACTAACGTGTGTATGAGCGCTTCGCGCCCATTAAAACTAAGAAAAACATCAGTGGATCCACGAAACTCGCTGTGCAGGAATCACTAAAATGCACGAAACTCGTCAACGCCGCAGTCACTAACGTGTGTATGAGCGCTTCGCGCCCATTAAAACTAAAAAAAAAATCAGAGGATCCACGAAACTCGCTGTGCAGGAATCACTAAAATGCACGAAACTCGTCAACGCCGCAGTCACTAACAATGTATGAGCGCTTCGCGCCCATTAAAACTAAAAAAAAAACATCAGTGGATCCACGAAACTCGCTGTGCAGGAATCACTAAAATGCACGAAACTCGTCAACGCCGCAGTCACTAACGTGTGTATGAGCGCTTCGCGCCCATTAAAACTAAAAAAAACATCAGTGGATCCACGAAACTCGCTGTGCAGGAATCACTAAAATGCACGAAACTCGTCAACGCCGCAGTCACTAACGTGTGTATGAGTGCTTCGCGCCCATTAAAACTAAAAAAAACATCAGTGGATCCACGAAACTCGCTGTGCAGGAATCACTAAAATGCACGAAACTCGTCAATGCCGCAGTCACTAACGTGTGTATGAGCGCTTCGCGCCCATTAAAACAAAAAAAAAATCGCTGGATTCACGAAACTCGCTGTGTTAGAATCCCTAAAATGCACAAAACTCGTTAAACCTGCATTAACTAACGACACTAAAACCGTAAAATTCTCTGGAAGCTCAAAAGTCGCATTGAAGAAATTTCTAAAATGAGCAAAATTGCGGTTATTAATGCAGATATCCAACTATTAAAATCTTTCTAAATTTGTACGAAAATACGAGATAAAATTTCGAAATATTTTTTATGTATTTATGATACATAAATATTGCTCGAATTTTTAAGTATATTCGTCCGCCGTATCCCATATTCGTTTCCAAATGTATATTATTTATTAAAATAAGCAATATCCACGGAGCTCCGTGACAAATCATAAATAATTGAATATTTATTTCGAGAAAAGCGTATCCTCAATATATTCGTCTGCCGTACCGCATATTTTTTCCAAATGTATGGTATTATTTATTAAAATAAGCAATATCTTAATAAGCAATATCTAATAAAATAACACGAAAAAAGGCCGGGAAAATATAGTCATACATATATAATGCAATCTCCTCTTTTAATTTAAACAATAACAGACTGATGGCATTTCATAAAAGCCAATGAAACGAAAGATAAGAAACCATGCAATCCGGTTAACCCGATCAGAATTCCTTAACTAACAACTGTGGGCGTGGAAAGAATTCAGAAAACGATCCGGTAACAAGAAAAAGCCATTTATCGCCTCGCCAAATTTAACGACGCCAAGTGTCTCGGGTGTATTAGGATTATGCCAAAAAAACTGCTGGGCGATGATTACGTGATTGTGAGTATGTTATTGGTTGCGCTTTGTTTGGTAGGTTGACTAATACAATTTAACAATTCAGTTGGTGATTTTATTTTTTTAATAATTTTCTTTTTATTTATTTAAAAATCATTTATCATTTGCTTCATATTTTTCGTGTTAAATAGAATGCTGTTAATAAACCAAGGTTGAGATATCCACTGATTACAAGATTGATTTTTAATCTACAATGATGGATGGGTTTCAATTGAATTTGTACTATTAGTTAGCTAATTTTTCAGAGAAATTTTAGTATGCATATATTTCTTATTTAATGATTGTATCTTTTAATACCATGTGGGTAACAGGCTAAAATATATCTTAAAATATAAGAAACAAACTACATCAGAAATCTTGCTAGTACATAAGCAAACACTTATTTATAGGTACTTTCAATAGAAAATTTATAAGCATTCTAATCGTGCTTTATTTATTACAAAATTAGAAAGCAAACACCAACTATTTCATCTCTTTAAAAAATATGTGTGCAGATATTTTTAGTTAAAAAAATGTATAGATTTTACATTTTGTTTTATAATATTTTCCATTTTGATTTTAACGCCGTAAAATATCCGCGCATGCATTATATTTGCATCCTAATCTCGATAAAAACTCACTTCTAAAATTTAACCTCCCCACTGCCGCAACCGGATATGACCGGATATCACAAGGGTGCAGGTTTCACTGCAATTGAAATTTTATTTCAATTAATATAATTCAACAAATATAATCCAGTTTTAAGAAATTAAGTTATGATTGATACTTTCAAGGCTTATAAGCATACACGTAACAAAAAAATTATACCATGTTATAAAATCCCTCTTTTATTAACATTTAAAATAAATTAAGAAGAAAACAACATTACATTTTTGCCCTTTTGCTCGGCGGTCAAGGGGTTAAAAAAAAAAGAAAAATATTAAGAAATTATTTTACGCATATACAGATATTTTTGTAGAATGCTATGAAACGCATCTAGGCCATGGTAAATTGGATTTATTTATGTTTTCTTCGTTTGCTGGAATTATGGAGCATCAAAAAATATCATTATTTTGTTTTTTTTATTCGATTGGCTTAAAAAATAAATAAAAATCATGAATTTTAAATGTTTTAGCTTCAAATTAAAGTTATGTTATTATAAATGAAATGAGTGAAAGCATATATTATTAAATATATTTCAAATGAAATTAATGAAATAAAAAAAAAATGCCATGAGTACAATATTTGGTGATGTGTCAAATTAGCATAAAAATACCAAGTACTTGATTTATCGTCACATATGTCATACACCCACCACATTGGTGCAATTTTTTTTCTAATGCAATTTGGGAAAAAATTTCAATACCAGTTACATATATATTTTTAAACTCTTTTCTATTATCTTAGGAAGGAAATAATAATAAATAAAAAAAAATTTAATTAATAATTATAGAACAAAACAATTATTACAAAAAAGAAAATAAAAATAAATAAACAGTTTATTAAAGAATAAATAACAATTGCCAGGTTATCATGTGAGGTATATATTTGCCTTTTTGTTGTAATTGCGCCAATGTGGTGCGTATGACATCTGCACCTAATTCTTCAGCAGTGTAATGTGCCAGTTTGCGTGTGTGTGTGTGTGGGGGGGGGGCATGAATTTTTCTTTGCATTTCACATTCTGCTACAGATAATGCCATACCATATGCTTTCTCTGACTTTCTAAACTACCGAAAGAAGCAGCAAATACCTATACATTTTAATCATCAATTTCTCAGAGGAAAAAAAAAACATCTATTTGACAGAAAATTTTAATTTTTTTTTTCCAATTTTTAAGTTTATAGGATTGACTTTATACTAAATTATAAAAAATGTTAAAATTTTTCATACAAACACCTAAATGTAAAATCATAGTTAGCATTTTAGTAAATATGATCCTAGGATATCAAATGAAAAACAATTTGGTCAAATAATTTAAGAATTATAAAGCTTTAAAATTTTGATTTTCTAATACTAAATTGCAATGCAGGTAGTTTTTTTAAATATAACTCATGAACTACTTGGCAGGATTAGATTACAATTTTAGATTCATATATCCAAGGTTCCAGAAATTGATTTCTGTTAAAAACAGTTCATAGGTTACAGTTCATGCTGCGTTTAAAAATGCAACCTATGACATGATGGATTTTTCTATTGATACTTGCCAACAGATCAAAGTGCCAAAATCCAAGTAAAATAAATTATTTTTTTTTGCTGAAAACATTTGTATTAACCTATCTTCATGTTTAAATACTACATTTTTTATTTTGGAATCATTTAATTTATAGATTTATTATTTTTATATAATGACATAGAAAATTGGAATTGCACTGGTTAGCATATAATGAGTATAATGTGCGCTTAAATTAGCATTTATTTTGGAGAATAATGCAAAAGTTCTTTTTTTTTAATATCTTTTTTAAATTTTGAATGCATTTAGTTATAGATGAAAACTGAGAAAATTAGTAGCCAGTGGCCAGTAGACGCAGTTTAATTAGAGGCCACTATAATGTTTCAAACTTTCTTAACAACTAGATAAATTATCATAATTATATCTATACATATTTTTCTATAAATCAGAATTTTATACCAGCCAGCTATTCAAGATAAGAAACGGTGAGCAGTCAAAATTAAAGAATACTATTTAAAAATCACAAAAATTATAGACTCCCTAAAATTGTGCAACTTGGGACTAGAGGTTGCGTGGATTTTAGAATTTTGCAGATTTCTGGTCACTGCTGTGTTTACATTTTTTAAACAGTAATTTGAATGTAATTAATAATGAAATCAAAACTATTGTGAATGCTTATAATATAATAAAATATTAAAATGAGTAATAAACTAAAGTAATAAAAATTTATTTTTAAAATGTTTAAAATATTAAAAGCAAAGAACAAATTAATAATCAATCATGTATGATTAAATATTTATTATAAAGATAAAATGTACTTATGTACTTTTCTTAAATTATTCATTGAAACTTGCCTCATAAAGGTACATTACTAATTCACATCAAAATCATAAAATAAGGAAGTTTTATTTCAGGTTTAGCCCGACTTAATAACCAAAAAAGCTTGCTTAATACATAAATATATTTAGTAAGAAGATTGTGATTACCAGTGATATCAGCAATATCTTGAATTTTTTTCAGAAATAAATTTGTTCTTCAATCATGAAAAAAGAAAAAAAAAAAATGATTTCAGTCATATTAACAAAAAATATAAATTAAAATATATAATTGATATGAAACTATAAAAGTCAAATTTTCTTCTTATCTCTGAACTGAATGTTTCATTATTTATATCCATAAACTATGTGCAGATTTTAGAGAGTTACAGATTTGAGAGAGTCTACTGTATTACTTAATCTCTGTTCTCAATTTTAAGTGCAGACTGAATCCTTTGATAAAATCTGAAGGTAGCAGATGTTATTTTTTTTATTTTAGAACATAGAAAACTAATGTCAAATTGTCTTGGTCTGTATATAAGGAATGGGGATGCATCAAATAGCAGTTTTGGTAAGCACCGAATCACTGATTTTAATTCGGTATTTTATGAATTGAATGCTGAATAGTAGTTAATACAAACTGTTAAGTTGAATATCAAATATCCAGATGACTCGAATAATTTTTATATTTCAAAATTTAAAGATATTAAAATGTTACTTTTTAAAACAATTTTATATAATACTATTTAATAAAAGAAACATTTTCATAAACAAGATTTTTATGAATAAACTTTAAATTGGAAAAAAAAAAATCTAAGAAGATTAATTATCTTTTTTAATTAATAAAATCTTAAATTTCAGGGTTTCTTCTAAAAATTTACAAACATTTTAAAACGAAAAAGAAATGGTGAAAATTTGGAAGGAAAATTTTACAAGGTCATATACCCATATACCTACGATTTACTTGTAAGGAAGAGACTACAGTAAAAATAAATAATATACAGTAGACTCCCTCAAATCCGCACAGGCTGAAACCAGAGATTGTGCTGATTTCTGGTCATTGCTTTGTTTACATTTTTAAATAGTAATTTGAGTGCAATTAATAGTGCATTTGGAACTATAATGAATGCTTACAATATAATAAAATATTAAAATAAGTAATAAACTAAAATAATAAAAATTTAGATAATTTAAAATAATTAAATTTCTAATAGGAAAGGTCAAGTTAAACAATAGAGTATGATTAAATATTCATTATAAAGATTAAATGTATTTTTCTAAAATTATTCAACAAAACTTGCCTCATAAAGTTACATTACTCATTCCCATCAAAATCATAAAATAAGAATTTTTTTTTTCAAGTTTAGCCAAAAAAAAAAAAATCTTTATTGATAAATATATTTGGTAAAAAGATTGTGATTACCAGTGATATCAGCACTATCTTGAATTTTTTCAGAAATAAATTTATTCTTCCTTCATGAAAAAACATGAACTCAGTCATATTAACAAAAATTACAAATTAAAAAACATAAGGAATGGATACAAAACTAAAAAAAAATAAAATTGTGTCCCAATATCCAAACTGAAAGTTTCATTGTTTACATCCATAAAATATGTGTGGATTTTAGAGAGTTGCAGATTTCTGGTTTGCAGATTTGAGGGAGTCTACTGTAATACAGTACACTCTTTCTAATCCTCACATAATTTATGGATGTAAACAATGAAACATTCAGTTCAGATATAGGGACAAAATTTGACTTTTTTAGCTTTATATCAATTCCGTATATATTTTAATTTGTAATATTTGTTAATATTATTGAATTCGTTTTTTTCAATGAAGGAAGAATAAATTTATTTCTGAAAAAATTCAAGATATTTGTAATGTCATTGGTAATCACAATTTTTATCCAAATATATTTATGTATTAATCAAGCTTTTTGGTTATTAAGTTTGGATAAACCTGAAATAGTAATAAAGATACAAACATAAATAGTACTTTGAAAAATGTACAGTAGCTTCAATGTTTTTAGCTATTTTCCTATACATGACAATTGACATATAATTTAAATTGTGCTACATAATTTTATTACAACTCATAGTATAACTAAATAAAAATTATTTACATAATATATAAACTATTATTTAACCAGTTTTTAGCTTTATTTAATATAAATATCACAAATGATTGATTAAAAAAAAAATGTGTATAAGGTTTTTGACATGTCATGTCAGAAACCATTTTTTGACGTCAAAAACCCAACCCTGATTTGGTTCAGCTAAATAGTTTGATATTTGGTCAAATAGACCAACTTTGATATTTGGCACACAATATTCAGCAGGCTGAATAGTTTAATATTCACCTAGACTGAATAGATTGAAATTAGGCTAACCAAGTATTTCGTAACACGGCCGAATACTAAATTGATATAGAATATTCAGTATATCCGTAATAATCAATAACATGTGCTTAAATTAGCATTTTGGAGGATAACACAAAACATTTTTTTGTGTGTTATTTTTCTTAAAATTATTTCCTCAGTTTTATTTCATTTATTTGATTGTATCCTGGGAAAAGTGATTTAACCTTTTAAACGCCGCACTATGATCCAAAGGTAGCACAAACTATTTATTGGTAAAAATCTTTTTAAAACTCAAACATAAGCACTATGAGTAATTTTTTTTTCTCAAAAAAAATTTTTATGTATGATTTTTAACATGTTCCAAAAATGGAACATTGGCGGGAAACACTTAGTTTTTTCACATGTTCTCACAAAATATGATTAACAACATTTAAATAAAAATCTTTATTTCTATGCACATTTTTTTCACGATTATAGGTAATGTATAAGTATTTGTCAAGAATAACACAGGTCAAAAAAGTAAATAGCCAGGCTTCGCCCGCCTAGCCTTTCTTTGGCTCAGGATTGCAACCAGTATTCCAGCAAAAGTAGTAAAATAAAGCTTATAAAAAAAAGCTTTCCCACTTACTAAAAATATATTACATATATGATGGAAAGTAATTACTGTATGAAAGCAGCTTTACAATTATTTATCAAAGTTTTAAAAAAAGAAATATGTACAAAACGATACAAAAAAATAATAACAATAATAAAAATGTCTGTATTACAATTCACAGCAAAGTAATCAAAGTAATCAAAATCTTAAAAATATAAAAGGGAAAAAAATACCAAAAACTTTTAAAAAATATGTACGTACGTACATGTATATTGCCTTTAATTTTTGTGTCCTACATTTGATCTATTATCGTTGGTAGTTAGGAAACCATTTCCCGTGTATTCTTTTTTCACACTCAAAACATTTTTTGTAGTGTTCTTTTGGCATACAGCACATTGTCCTTGTGTTGATGGCATAATATAATTTAATTGACAAATGCCAATGTATTCCTCTTCAGATTCATCGGGTAATTCATAAAAAAATCTTGTGCCTCTTCTACAGTTAGAATTGGATTTCAAAGAGACAACTGGTTTGTCTGACGTATCCTAACTGAAGAAAATCATAGAGTAAATTGAATAATAAAAATTCCTTATCACGCTATTTTCTAAAGTCACCTCTTACATTCTAGCTTATTTGAGTCATAAATAATGTCTAACTACCAACAAACAGGCATGTTTACCTCGTCAGTTGTGAGTAATCCACTTCAGATCCACGTCAGGAAAACGAGCGTGTTTGAGAGACGGCAGGAGAAGGGGGTAAAGGACAGGGTGTGAAGTGGAGGTAGAAGAAAGCGTATCAAAGTCATAAACATCTTTTGTCGACACTTAACTAAACCACCTCATATTTGGAATCTTTTTATCAATAGTTACATGTACTGCAACCAAAGAACTTTATCATGTTAAAATATATACCTTTATTAAATATTACACGCCAATGTTCCATTTTTGGAACATGCGAATATCTTATCTAAAAGAAACAATATAAATCCACCTTTTTATTTAAAACTTGTGTTCTACTAATAAAATGATTATTTTCCCTTGATTAAACTTAGTTATAAAAATATTTGTCAAATTTTGAATTTTATATGAATTTGTGAATTTTGCCCAATGAAAAGTCTAAAAAAAAGCCTAAATTACGATTTTTTCCCTTAGACATGATTAATTGTATCAATGAAATATCGACTCCAAAAAATTAATTCATACTTTCTGTACAAATACTAATTTTTACAAAGCAATACGAATAAAAATATATTTTTTCCAGAATTTTGAAGTTGATGTTCCATTTATGGAGCATTGGCGTGTAAAAGGTTAAAGAGGGGACATTCTATTATTTAATCTGTGTTCTTGATTTCAAGTATAGATTGAATCTGTTGGTAAATTCTGAAAATAACTATATTTTTGAAAAAGTAATTTAATCAGTACTTTTAAAAATTTTTAGTTGTAGGTGTAATTAATTACATTTTCAATAAAGTAATTACATTACAGTACTACATTTTTTTTTTTTTTTTTTTTTTTTTTTACCACTCAGCTGAAGTAAATATTTAAAATTAATTTTGAAATTAAAAGTAGTAACATTGTTATCTGAAACACAATTTATAACTGATGCAAAGGGGGGTGGGGAGGAATAATAATTTAGTATTCATTACTAATTATTTTAAATACAATAGACTCCCCAAAATTTGTACATTACCACAGATACAGTGAAACCTCCAAATAAGGGACACCTCTATTTAAGGGACAAAACGTCCGGTCCCAGTCCCTTGATATAGGACGTGTAATGTATTTACCTCTGAATAAGGGACACTTGAAAATGATATTAAAAGGACTGGTTTTAGAAATTTCAGATAATGAAGTCGTCTGTGATGAAAATGAAAATACAGATTTTTGTGAACTTATCAAACACTGTCAATCATGTAGAACAGAGACATACGGTACAATTAATGAGCATTCATTTGTCCACAATTCTGATTCGACATCAGTGCGTTTATCCCTATTGAAAGTAATGCTGGAAATTGTGAGGATGATTCTAAAAATGGAGAATAAAAGAAAATTGTGTGTGAAACAAAGAACTTTACAGATGCTTTTAGGCTGTTCTCAGATACAAAAAAAGCAACTTTTAAGACATAAGTTTTAATTTATTTTTATTCGAAAATGCCTGAAACTAGTAGGCGTTGTTGTTCAGAAAATATGTTATCGAGATGTTTTTTCCAGTTTTGCAAATGCAATAGATCTTTCAGAAAATATTATCGAAATGGTCGTTTTGGAGCAAATTTTCACGCAAAAAAGGAATAATTACTTGAGAAAGGGTAACAAAGTCTTTGCCATGTGATCAAAATCACTTGTCACTCAATAGGTAATTTATTTATCAAAAAATTTAAAACACAGTACAATTCAAAATCACTTCCATAGTCAAGCATTCCAATTTTATACCTTCCTGATAAAAAATTAATTTGTAATTGTGACAAAACGTTTTCTGCTTGCTGAACAGATCAGTTAAGAGATTTTCTGCCTTAAAATGTGCAAAGCAGTTCTATACTTTTTTTTTCTATATTGCTGGTAATGAAGAACTAAAATTTATAAGTATGGTAAATGAACACTTGAAAGGTTTGTAGTGAAAAATCGAAATTTGTAAAACAGTCCCTTTTGATTGATTACTTCAAGTGAAATTCTTTTAAACATTTTTATACTTTTTGCATGTAAACAGTTTGCATAAAAAATATTAATCAATAATTCTACAAATTATTTGAGGATTTAGTAATCAGTTGAAAATTTTAATTAATTCTCTTTTCTTCTTTTTTGTGTCCGATTAATGTAATTTATGCAGTTCGGATACATTTAAATTTCACCCTTAATGCTTTGTTAATTTTATATCATCCTGAACGATTAATTAAAAGTAATGCAAAAAACTCGGAATAAGGGACAAAAGCTCCAGTCCCATAGGTGTCCCTTATTTGGAGGTTTCACTGTATTAACAATGTAAACTTTCAATTCAGACATAAGAACAAAATTTCAGATTTTTTTTAGTTTTGTATCATTCTACAGGTATTTTTATATGTAATTCTTGATAATACAACTGAATTCATAAAGGAAATATAAATTTATTTCTGAAAAAAATCAAGATGTTGCTGATATCACTGGTAATCTCAATCTTTTTACCAAATGTACTTATGTATATCAAGATTTTTTTTTTTTTTTTTTTTTTTTTTTTTTTTAAAGACTGGCTAAACCTGAAATAAAACTTCTTTATTTTATGATTTTGATGTGAATTAATTGGGTATTTTGAGTAAAGTTTCACTCACTTCAAGAAAAATGTATCCCATCTTTATTATGCATATTTAATTATACATTAATTATTTAGTTGACTTCCATTTTTAATAATTTAATTATTTATAAAACTATCTTGTTTTTTATTACTTTAATTTATAACTTTATTTAATTATTTTACAATATTACAAACAGGGTTGGCTTTTTCCCATCCTAGCAAGAAAAACTGGTAGATACTTGTAAAATTTCTAAATGACAATACATAAGAAATATTCTGGCTTTTTGAACCTATAGTATAAAATTAAACTTAGAAATACATAGTTAAATATCGGTATCATCAAGAGAAGCAGGTATAATGTGTTAAATCTAAATAAAAATTTCATTACTTTTTTAAACATACCTACACACATTTTTTTTTTTAATTACAATTTTGCTTTGGTATAAGCAAAGTGTTCTTTTACATAATCAGTATCAGAAATCTACCATATTTGTTTACATTTTTTGTTGCTATATTCTTGTTTAGTCTGTAAAAGAATGCTTGAAGAATTAGCCCTTGAAGACTGATTACGAAAACAATTGACGAAAGAATATGATAATAATCAACCAAAGACAGTTCATAATCAATTAATCAATCAATAGGAAATAAATATTCAATTATAGATAAAAAAATTTGGCAATAAAAAATAAGCATTCTATTATAGACACAGAGTTCTCATACAGTAGACTCCCAATTGGTTAACTTTTCTTGATGCTGGGATGTTTGCCTTCTGTCACATGATGGGGGGGGGGGGGGGGGGCAGATTTAGCACGCCAAACTGATTTTTCTCTCTCCATATTCTTGCTGAATTGCGAGAACCAAATCCGAATGTTGCCAATAAAAGGATCACTGCCAAAAAACGTTCTTTTGGCACTGAAAGCGAAAGATGTTGGATTCAAAATTGGCCTAAAGAACAATGGAATTTGGAGACTACTTATAGATGCTAAATTTCTCCAATTAATGGAAGATCTTCATGGATGTCCTGCATCATCAGCATCCCTGGAGCATTTTTTTTTCTAATTTTTCTTTTATCCAAAGCAATATTAGAAATAGACAGGGACAGGGCTTACAAAAAGTTTCTAAATTAATATTTTATTATATGATGTTAAAATTCAATGTGGAAGTGAAAGATATAAAATATGAATACAGTAAAACCTCCATAACGGACACTCCCGAATAGTGGACGCCTCTATTTAACGAATAATTCTCCAATCCCCACTCCAAACCTTAATTTTTTGTATGTTTAACCTCTGAATAATGGACATTCTAAACAGCGGATACTATTTTCGGTGATAAAGGATGAAAAAGTGTTTTTTAACAAGAAAAAAATGAAAAATATCTCTAAATTTATCAGGGCAAAGTGTCACAAATTTTGTGATCACAGATATATGAGGGTGGGCTGAGGAAATTTCTTCCTCCAGTTCATTGTTGAATTCAGGGAGTTGCATAGGAGGGACATCTCCCAAAACATTCAAATGCCTATGTACCCTCGGAAGATATGATTTTATGTTTTTAATAATAAAAAGTATAATCCCTATCCCCGCTCGGAACTCTATAATGATCAATAACTTCACATTAAAAAACAAATTACGCGTAATCGCAAACAAAAGTAAACTTTTGTAACAGATTTTTTTTTTTTTTAATAAGAATGTAATAAACAGCAGTTAAAGATGTGCACAATTTTATTTAAGTTTTATTGCTTAAAAAATAATTTTAATTTCTTATTAATCGTATAATAGAGATTTTTGAACATATAAATGTCAATTAATGAAATATTAAGCATTTCTTAGCGATTTTTGTATTTCTGAGGTTTTTTCAATAGTGGACACCTCTGAATAGCGGACAAATTCTGCGTTCCTGAGGTGTCCGTTATTGAGAGGTTTTTCTGTATTACAATTGGTAAATGTTTGGAAATCTGTGTGGTGCAAAAATATTTAAATAAATGTACTCCATTGTCCATTTTTGTAGATCTCTCTTTTCTCTTTTTTTACCTTTCAAGCTATTTATTTTGGATTTGATTTCAACATTTTTAAAGAATGTTTTGAAATAATATTTATCTTAAATAATCAGTTTTTCTCATGTGGGAAAAACTGAAAACGGTAAATACCAGTTTGTAACATGATATTTACTGGGGATGGGGAAAACATTGTCTAGCCTGATTACAAGCATTCATTATAATTTTGATTGCATTATTACATTCAAATCACTGTTAAAAAATGTAAACAAGACAATGACCAGAAATCTACAAAATTCTAAAATCTGTACAACCTCTTGTTCCAAACCATGCAGATTTGAGGGAGTTTTCTATACAAACTGAGAAGAAAGAAGAGAAAGTTTTTAGCAATGATAAATATTTATTAACAAAGAATATAAAATTAACAATAATAAAAAGCACAAAAATATTTATCAATCTTCATAAAAGTCAAAAAGATAAATTACTTTTTAATAAGTAAAAGCTCAAATTTGTAAAATTTAATTAAAAAATTAAAATGTTATGATTATATTCTTCAAAATTTGCTCCAAAAGTTTTTTACGCAGACAATCTAATCATTGAATCATTCCAACATTTCTAATATACGTTTAAGCATTCCAGCAATTTCTAAATGCTGATTTACTATTGCCACTTGGACCAATGTTTTTCCATTTTGATTACGAGTGTTCATCACAACTCTACATTCACCTCTCTTTAGAGATTCTAATCTCTTAATAACTGTTACTTTACCATTTTTTGTATTTTCAAAAGATTCTTCTATTAGTTTCAACAAGTTTTTAACACTTTGGTTTGTTGCAAGATTTAAAGGCTTCTTTCCTTCCTTATTCTGAACATCATAAAAAGCACCATATTTTAATAAAATTTTTATGATATCCAAAGAATTATT
This sequence comes from Maratus speculifer, assembly GCA_964019185.1. Taxonomy (NCBI): domain Eukaryota; kingdom Metazoa; phylum Arthropoda; class Arachnida; order Araneae; family Salticidae; genus Maratus; species Maratus speculifer. The sequence continues at coordinate 138,577,447 of OZ025302.1, read as the reverse complement.
TTTAGCTGCGACGTGCAGTGCTGTAGTATTACCAGAATTTGTTTTAGCATTAATAAAGGCACTCAATTTATTATGAGGCACATGCTGCAATAAAACTTCAACAATTTCTCTATTGCTTTTTGATACAGCTAGATGTAATGATGTGTTATGGTTATTTGTAACTTGAAAAATATCAGCTCCATTTTGTAACAGGATGTTTACAACGTCTATCTGTCCAAGGCTCACAGCATAATGTAGAGCAGTTATGCCATAATCGTCTTTCTCATTTACATCAACACCATCTTTTAAAAGACGAAGAATAGTAGTTGTATTACCATTTTCCACAGCTGTCTTCATATCTTCCTGCATGTGCATAAGAATTTCAGATGCTTCACTACCTTCAAACTTAAATCGAAGTTTAATAATTTCTAAATTTTGTGAAATACTGGAAACAATTTCATGATTTGGCCCAAAGACAGCCTTAATAGGTTCAAAACATTCTGTGTAAATTTTAAGTGCATTTGCAAATTTGCATTGTGTAAAAAAAACATTTGCCATATTATACTGAGTTTTCAGTGTTTCAGGATTGACTGGACCTAAAACAGTTTTTTGGATGTCTAAAACTTCCTGATAAGCTTTCAATGATTCAAGATATTTTTTCTGTTTTGCAAGTATTGATGCCATACTTTGTAATGTTCTTAAAGTATCAGCATGATACAAACCTAAAGTTAATTTCTTTTTCTCTAAAACTTGTTTATATATTTCCAAAGACTGCTCATAGTTACCTTGCGAAGCCAATACCATGGCTATATTATTTTGTACTCTCACAGTAGTAGGGTCATTTGGACCTAATTTTTTTTCCCTTTCTTTATAAATTTTTTTGTTAATATTTAGTGCTTCTTCATATTTTCCTAAGCCATTCAATACTAGTGCCATATGAAATTCAGTATCTAAAGTATCTGGATGATTTGAACCTAGTATTTCTTTTTGATTATGGTAAACTTCCTGATAAATTTCAAAAGCTTCTTCATTTCTTTCTTGCCTGTGCAAAACTAAAGCAATTGTACTTCTTGTATATAAAGTATCTTTGTTTCTTAATCCTAATATTTTTTTTTGTTCCTGATATATATGTTCAAGCTTACATAAGGCATCCTTGTAGTTACCTTGTTTGTACATAATTATAGCTATGTAACGTTCTATATCTAATGTACCTGGATTATTTGGTCCAAGTATAGATTTTCTTTTTTCATACAAATCATTAAACATACAGAGAGCTCTTTGATAATCACCCTTATCTGCTAACAATAAAGCCATGTTCTTCATAGTAGATACATCACCTTGTAAAATATTTTTCAACTCTTCAACTTTTCTGAAGTTGAAACGTACTGCAACAGCAATCAATGTTTCATGTTCTGAATTACAAGCATTCATTACAGCTTTAATTGTATCAATATCTTTTATTTTATTAAGATTATTAATAACTTTGGCATTACCATTCTTAACATATTTAAAAGAATCTGCCACTAATTTAAATAATTTAGTAATGCTTTCATCATCACCAAAATCTGCTGGTGTTTTACCACTCTCTGAGACAGCATTGAAGATTGCTCCATGTGATAGGAGAGCTTTAACAATTTTAAAGTGAGAAAATTTCACAGCATAATGTAGAGGAGTAACTCCTTTGTTACCAACTGTATTAGGATTGGCATTATTTTGTAACAAAATATTAACAATTTCTTCATGACCTTTCCATGCAGCAAAGTACAGTGGTGTCATCCCATCAGTATTTTTTACATCAACAACCACACCTGTTTGAATACATCTTTTAACTTCAGAAACATTATTACTTTTCACTGCTTCAAAAAATTTCTTGGTTGACATCAGATATTCAGACACATTTGTTTTAGTTGCCACATCTAAAGCTTTTCTACCAAAATTATCAACAGCATTATAAGCTGCCCCATGTTTTAATAAAACTTCAATGATGTTCTTAGAACCAAAAACAGCTGCAATATGTAAGGGACTCGAACCATTTGCATCTTTAATATTTACATTAGCACCTTGATCTATGAGATATTTAACTATGTCTAGCTTATCCTTCATCAGTGCATAGTGAAGTAGTGTTTGGTTTGCAGCACCAAGATCATTAATACAGCATCCTATACTCAAGAAATATTCTACTGCATCTTTAAAACCTTCTCTAGCTGCAATGTGGATTGGTTTTGAACCAGAGGCATTTTTACAATTAATATCTGCTCCTTCATTTACTAAGAATCTGATTACTTCTAAATTACCTTCTTGAGCAGCAATATGAAGTACTGTCCAATCATCATTTCCTTTAGCATTCAGGTCTATTTTCTTGCTCTGTAACAACATTTTCATAACAGGTAAATGACCACGTGAAACTGCTAATTCAAAACTTGTTCTACTTTTAGCATCTTTTACATTCTTATTTGCTCCATACTGTAGGAGAACTTTGATTACACTACTATGACCATTTGCTGCTGCTGTATGTAATGGTGTAAGTCCTTCAATTGACACTATACTTAAAATAGCCCCATTTATAATTAAAAGTTCAACAACTTCTTCATGGCCATCTTGTGCAGCAAAAAATAGAGGTGTTACATTATTAATAGTTTTTGCATTTACATCAGCTCCCATTTTAATTAAAGTCTTTACTATATTCTTTTCACCCTTTTTAGCAGCCATATGCAATAATGTGGCTTTTTCTGAATCAACAGCATCAATCTTAACTTTTTTCTTAATCAAAATTTCTGCAATATCTCTATAACCACAAACTATTGCTAATGATAGAGGTTCAAATACTTCATTATTAACAGTGGCCCCATTTTCAATCAGAATTTTTACTATTTCTTTGTGATTAAATTTAACAGCAGAATACAATGGTGTTGAATAATTATCTGTACCCCCACCATTAACATCAACTCCATTTGCAATTAAAAGTTGAACAATTTCTTTATGACCAGCCTTTACTGCTAAATACATAAGCATATGATCACAAATGCTTTTTAAATTTAAAGCTTCATTTTTTATTAAAAGTTCGACAATATTTTTATGACCTGCTGCAATAGCTGCATGTAATGGTGTAAAACCAACTCTATCTTTTGTATCAATTTCAGCTCCATTGTCTAAGAGAAAAATAATTGCATCTTCACAGTCATTTATAGCAGCTACATATAATGGGGTCATACCATCATCATTTCTAGCATTGATTTCAGCTTTATATTCAATTAAGATATCAATGACTTCTTTACTACCTTTCATGGCTGCTGCATGCAGTATTGTGTTTCTTTTAACATCCCTGATATCAACGCATGCTCCATTTTTCAGTAGGAGATTGGCAATGTCTTTGTAGCCTTTCAGAGCAGCAATGTATAATGGAGTAAAACCCTCAACATCCATGGCATCAACTTTTGCACCATTTTGTATTAAAAATGCAACAATATCTTTCTGATTATTATCTATTGCATAATGTAAGGGTGTAGCATTTTTATTATCTTTAACCTCAATATTTACTCCATGCTTTAAAAGAACACCAACAATTTCCAAATAACCATTGTGTGCTGCAAAATGTAGTGGAGTTGAACCTGCTATAGTCCTAGCAATAGCATCTGCTCCATACTTCAGAAGGGACTTAACACTGTTTTCAAGACCATCTTGTGCAGCATAATGTAAAGGTGTGTTGTTGTAAGTCTTATCACTAACATTTACTTTGGCTCCATGACTCAATAAAACATTTGCTATTTCTTCATAACCCTTTTCTAATGCATAATGTAATGGAGTGCAGCCTCCTATAACTGTGGCATTGATGTCTGCATTTTTTGAAATTAGAACATTTACTATACTTAGATGACCATTAAATGCTGCAGCATGTAAAGGGGTATAGTTTCTGTCTGTTTTTGCATTAACATTTGCACCATTCTGTAACAAAAAATTTACTATTTCCAAATTACCAAGTTCTGCAGCTTCATGTAATGGTGTGAAACCACCCATAGATTCACTAATATCAACATTGTTATCTTTACTTAGCAAAGTTTTAGCAATACCAAAATGATTATTTCTTATTGCATAATGTAAAGGTAACATACCACACAGATCTTTAGAGGTAAAATCAGCATTATGTTTTAACAAGAGCTCAACAACATCTTCATGCCCTTTCTGTGCAGCAAGGTGTAATGGAGTTTTGAAAAGATCATCAACATCATCAACAAGTAAACTGGTTTCTTTGATAAAATATTTAACAATACTTGTATTTCCATAGGTTGCAGCAATATGTAGAGGGTTCTGACCATTCTGATCTTTAATATTTACTTGTACGTTCTGCTCAAAAATAAATTTTATCATTTCTAAATTAGTTCCCTTAGCAGCAAAATGCAATACAGTCCAGGAATTAATACTTCTTGCATTAATATCTGCACCATTTTTCAGACATTCTTTTACAATTTCAAGATTTCCATCTTCTAAAGCGATAAACATTTTTTTTTGCAAAGCAATAATTTTTAAACCCTGGCAATGCTTTTCTCTTAGTCTAACAGGATCATCAGCTGTCAATTTCCCAATTTTCTTCTTCTTTACTACTATGTCCTCTTCAATAACTTTTTTAGCATTTAAAACAATAGCTATGCAAGGATTAGTTAATAATATTTCTAATATAGTATTGTCATGTGCTAGATGATTGCGCAAACTTTTGCCAGTAAGTAAAGGATAATTGTCATCTAAAAAAAATAGATTATTTACTAGATAATAATCTGAGATACTTAAAATTGACATAATATCTAGAAGGATCATTTCAACAACAGCTTGAGATTTTTCATTAGCCTTGTAGGAACAGACATTTTCAATTTCCTCACTACTGAACAATTTTTTTAGAACACTTTTTAATTCAGACAACTTTAATGCTAGTTGAGGATTTACTTCAGTATTATTTTTTTGGTTAAGAGCAGAAATAAAAGATGTTTCTTCTTTTAACTTGCCTCTGAAGTCTTCAATCCATTTAATATCGCCCGCTTGAAATTCAGCAATATAAAAAATTTTATAAAACAATATGTCGATATTATCAAAATTTTTGTGGTATTTTCTAGAATTAACACTATAAAATATTTCTTGTGATAATTCAGCAATTTCTTTAAGACTAACTGATTCTATCGGAGAAGTAATATTTTTTAATGCTTCATTAGCACTATATTTTAATCCTCTTATAATATTATGATCAATCTTGTTATACATTAATGCAGTTTCAAGGCTTTTTAATACTGAAAACCCTAAAATATAATGATCTTGGGCATTGTTAAATTCACAAGTTGCAAAACTGATTTTTTGATTAATTTTAATGAACAGCTCTTCCTCTTCAGGTGTTTTGTCCTCTATATTATCATAGAGTTCTTTAATGAGTGTTTTAAGTTTATCATGCTCCATAGTTTTAAAGTAATTTGAATTATTTTCTTTTGTTCCAAAATTTTTCATTTCTTTAAGTTTATCGTGCTCTATTGTCTCAGAATAACCTGAATTTATGTCTTCTTTTTGACAATTTTTCAATAGTTTGATAACCTCTCTTATTTCATTAAAATCCTCACTATCAATAATTTTTTTTAAAAGCTTCCTGATCACTTTAATTTTACTGTCATACAGAATATCAATGATAGCATTACCGATTTTCTTTATGTCACTTTGAACACCAGTGAAAAACTTAATATCAGAATGCTCTTGAATATCTGTCCTTTTGAACAGAGATGAAGCATGTGATAAGGAATTGCGTAAATCTGTAACAACTTTTCTTGTACTTCTTGATAAAGATAACAAAAGAAGTTCACTTGTTGCATTAGATAATTTAGGACTCTCCAGTGTATTTTTCAAATATTCACCAATAAGTTGTAAAACTCTTATAATGACTATCTGTCCTTCTTTCTCTCCTGGATCTACAGTAACCGCTAAATTAATACAGTTATTTATTTTTTCTAGAGAATGAATATCTCTAATTTGTTGATAATTTTTATACAATTCAACAAATTCAGGAATCCTGTTCATTATTTCTCTAATAACTGTCTCACGATCTAAATTTGGAAGAGTAACAAGTCTTTTGATATTTACCCCTTTTATGGATCTTTTTACTTCTTCAAGTCTAATAGCAAAAACCTGTAGGTAATGAAGCAATTTTCTTTTATCTAAAGCAGCATGGTAAAAGAAATTTATTTCTTGGAACTTTGTGTGAGATGAAACGAAAGCAATCAAACAAAATTCTAATTCTTCCCAAGGTAATCTGTCATAAGTAGATTTTAAAAGCCGTTTTAATGTATGGATATTTTGAGCAATAAATTTCCCAACATATAAAAATGTTTCATCGACTTCTCCGTCTGATTTTTCTTTTTTCAGCAAGTTGATATTTTCAAGTACTAATTCAATCCGTTTATTGATATTATCAAGATCGCTTATATTTTCATTGTGTCTACAAGTATTAGTAGAAAAACGCAAGTCTATCAGTATATCTTCAACCAAAATTTCCATCTGATCTGTCAGGGGCACATTCTTCAATTTTAATTCTTCACAAGACTTTGAAAGAATTTCATCCAATTCATACTTAGGATCACTGAAAAAGTTTTCAGTCCAATTTCTAAGCATCTTAAGAAGATGAAGATTACCAGAGCGAATGGCATAATAAAATGCATTATGACATGTTTCATCTTCATCTTTGGGTGATACATTCTTTCCTGCTTGAACAGATAAATTTTTCAAAATTTTATCGGATTGGAACAGATACTTCAAAACTTCAACTTGATTATGTTTACAGGCTAAGATAACTAAATTGGTACTTTTAAAAGGATTTCTAGAATCACCAAAGAAATTTTTTACTGATGTTTTATTTTCTAGACAACTAAAGTTATCAATAGCACAGCTTAAACATTTTAAATTATCAATGTTACCCACCTTCACTGACTTTTCGAGTTCAAATAAAACACGTAGATAAAAATCTCTTGCACTTTGTTCATCATATTTCTCATATTCTTCCAAAAATCCTTCTTTCGATTTAGAAGTAATAATTTTTAATTTATAAAAATCCTCTTTATTTTTTCTTTTTCGTGGAGTTTTTGCTAAAGACATCGTACAGAGTAGTAAAAATAGTTTTTTTCTAAACTAATAAGTATGAAAAATACTAAAAAAGTTAAAACCGTAAGATATTTGATCTTTTACATCGAAGTAATAAATTTTAATTTATAGAAAATTTCTTAATTTTTATTATTTTTGTTTTGTTTTGTTTTTGTTCAGACTTTGCTAAGGACATTTTTAAAAGTTGTAAAAAATATATATCTGTTTAATTATTCAATAGTAAAAAGAGATAAAAAAGAAATAAAATTTTAAGATATTTGATCAATGGCATGCACATGCAACTAACTATAAAGTAAATAAACAGACCGGGGAGTCCCCTCCCCTTTGCGTTTGCTGTTGATTTATGGTTGATTGATTGGATGGTTGAACATTTTATTTACATTTACCGAACGACTCGTTCATAATTCAAGTTGAGAAATCATTCATTTATTTAGTAAGAATCATGAAGAATAGACCAATCAGAGGAATGGTATTAACTATTTTTAAAGAATAATTTTTTGTAGAAATATCTTATTCTATTCACTTCAAAACACAAATAAAACAGATAGAAGCACGCATTCGCTGAATCTTAACTATTGATTTCGCTTCGTCGACTGTTAAAGTTTAATAAAAATAAGATTTATCATTCTAAGTTTATTTTTTTTCTATATTTACTGAATAATGGAGGAAGACAGGAGTCAGCAATCAATGATTTTTATATGTGGCGGTGAGTTTTTCAAGTGGTTCTTTCTTATAAAACAGTAACATTAAATTGGATTGCTTAAATTTTATATATTATTAGTTTAATAATCATATGATTACTTATTTAGATTGCCAACGTGAAAATGAATTAAGAAGGAAAGAAGCAATCCGTTGCCGAGAATGTGGTGGAAGAATTTTATACAAAAAAAGAACTCGTAGGTGTATCCTTGAATTTCGTATAGATTCTTAGTATATTTATGTATTCGCATTCATTTTGTATTACAAGTAAATATCATTTAATGCAAAAGGAAACATTTATTATATTTTTATTATTATTATTTATTGCTATAAAAGCATAAAGATTGATAATTAATTACTGCAATTAAAATACCTTCAAGCAGGGCATGAAAATTCTAAAAATTTTAAGGTTCTCGGCTGGGAACCTATATGAAAAGTATAGGCTCCCAGATAAAAAGTGTAGATTCCCAGAAACATTTGTGTGTGATTATTTTGACGAAATTTGTCGTTTTATCGCGATTTTTTGACAAAATTAGCCATTTTATCGCGATATTTTAACAAAATCTGTCCTTTTTAAGATTTTTTGGCGACTTTAGCCGTTTTTTCGCGATTTTTTGACGAAATTTGTCGTTGTTTAGCAATTTTTTTTTGAGAAAATTTGCCGTTTTTTGCAAGTTTTTGACAAAATGTGCTATTTTTGAGCGATTTTTTGACAAAATCTGCTGTTTTTTCGCGCTGTTTTAATGAAATTTGTCGTTTTATCGCAAATCTTTCGACGGAACTTTCGTTTATTCGTGATTTTTTAATGACATTTGCCGTTTTTTCACGAGTTTTTAACTATCTTTGCCATTTTTCCATAGTTTTTTTTACGAAGTTTGTCTTTTTTGTGATTTTTTAACGAGTTTTGTCATTTTTTTTTCACGATTTTTTAATGAAATTCGCTGTTTTTGCGTGATTGTTGGCTGAAATTTGTGTCGTTTCTACAATACTTTGATGAAATTCGAGCTTTTCCTGTAATATTTTGACGAAATTATGCATTGAACCTGGTGCTATTGCATTAATTTTTTGCATACTTTACACGTTATAACGTGTGCAAGGCATCATTGGCAGCCAGGCGACTTGTTAGGTTCCCAGCCGAGAATCTGAATGAAAAAGTGTACATTCCCAGAAATTATTTCTGGATTCTCCGGGATCTTTGGAACACTATTTTTCGAGCCCTGTTTCAAGCCTTTTGTTTAGTGCTGTTTATCTGTGCAAATACATATTTAATCACCTTTGTCAAGTTTTGGGTGGTTGTTTGTTAAAGAAGTCTTGGTAAGAATAAACAAATTTTGTACTACTTGATTATCCTGTTGACCAATAACTGTCGAAAAACTGTAAGATTAAATGCCAATTTATCATCGTAAATGTTTTAATGGTGAGTTGACAGGATCATTAAGTATAGGGTGTATGCTCCAGTTTTGGCCACATTAAGAAAAAAGTTGAAATGGAAATTTTATAGTTTTTGACTGAATGAAGTATATTAAATCGTAATAACAATATTCTTTAGTAAATTTAATTGTCTTTCTGTTAATTATAATAACTTTCCATAAAATATTTTAGATTGTGAGTAATAACTCGTTTAGTAATTTCTTTCAATTTGTACCAGTTTTGGCCACCTCAATATCTTGTAGTTTAACAAACATTTTAATTGATAATAAGTAAAAGTAAAGCATTTTTATGCAACATCTTTTTTACCACACACATATTTGTTTTCTGTATAAAATAATTTCCTTTTTTTTTTTTTTTTTTTTTTTTTTTAATGAAATTATAGAAACATCAAATAAAATATACTTAAGTTGATTTTAACTGAAAATTTTGAATTTAAAAACGAAAAATATTTGATTCATAAAAGAGACAAGAGTGTTTATAGGACATAAAAAGCTTATTTTAATGTTTTACATATATATATATATCATATACAGCGTTCGAAATCCTTGGTGGTCCGCTGGTCCGAGACCACCAATAATTCAATCGGACCACTAATTTAAAAAATTTAGTGGTCCGCAGGACCAGTGCCTCTTTCTTTTAGGCCGGAGTAAACCGCAACCGATCGCACATAAGATTTTTTTTTTTTTTAGTATGAGCGATGCCGCGGACGACGCACTATAGCGCGCAAATTACGCAAAAAAATAGCTCTTACGCGTCCCGTGGGACGCGTAATTTCGTTAAAAAATCGCGAAATAACGACTAATTTCCGGCAAATTTTGTCAAACAATTCTCGAAAAAAATGGCTAATTTCATTTCAAAACTCGAAAAAAAAGGCAAATTACTTCCTAAGATCGCGAAAAACGGCAAATTTCACCCAAAATAGCGATAAAACGGCAATTTTTTTTTTTAAAAAAAATCTCGAAAAACGGCAGATTTTTTCAAAAAATTGAGGAAAAAATGGTAGATTTTTTCAAAAAATTGCAAAAAAAGGCAGATTTTTTCAAAAAATTGCAAAAAAAGGCAGATTTTTTCAAAAAATTGCAGAAAAAACGACAGGTTTCTTTAAAAATTGCAAAAAAAGGCAGATTTCTTCATAAGATCGCGAAAAAACGGAAAATTTTGTCCGAAAATCGCGATAAAACGGCAAAATTTGTCAAATTGTGAAAAACGACAAATTTCCTCAAAAGATTGCGAAAAAACGACAAATTTTGTTAAAAAATCGCTAAATAACGACTAATTTCCGGCAAATAGTATTAAACTCGCAGAAAAAGGGATAGTTTCATCCTAAAACTCGAAAAAACGGCAGATTTCTTCAAAAGATCGCGAAAAGTAGGCTAATTTCATCCAAAAATCGCGATAAAATGGCAAATTTCGTCAACAAATATCGCGAAAAACGGTATATTTCGTCAATAAATCTCGAAAAAACAAACAATTTCGTCAAAATAACGCAAAAAAACGGAAATTTCGACAAAAAAGCAGAAAAAAAAATAAGTGAATGCCAGGAGAGAATTTTTCTGTTTTAAAAACTAATTTTCCTGCTTCAAAATTGTTGTTGCTACTCCAAAAACTGTTTTTCCTGCTTCCCAATCGGTTTTTTATTGCTCCAAATCTTTCTGAGTGAATGTGACTCCTGAAAGCACCATTTCATTAAGCAAAGTACCCATTTACTCAGCAAAAATGCATTTTTCAATAAACCTGTCTTGCCCCATTTTAAAAGAAATGCAAACAATAGTGATACTTGTTATCTTCTACACTTAAATAAGTATTATTTTATAATTAAATTTGTATCTTGCACATTTATTCTTTAAAAGGTACAGAAAATTTCTCTTAAATTAATATTGGTTTTAATTTATTATTATTAAAACAATTATTGCATTTTATTTTTCTTGTGCAAATGAACAAGTTCAAACTTTGCGTCGAAAAATATGACTTATTACTGGTGGGGACCCGCTTTTGAAGAAAAGGTACCCAGAAGTTCTGGGTCCCGAAGACTCAGTCCAGCTGCATCACTGACACTAGATACAATTCCACCACTCTGGCTACAATCTCTAGAAAAATCGAAAAAAATAGCATTAAACCTTACTGTCAGTTGAAATAAATAATGGCAAATAAAACACCTAATTAATAATTTGATAGTTTTTCTTTATGTACTGTTTATTTAATTTTTAGCAAATTATAATAAAAGCAAAGTAAGATTGGTTTATTTTCCAGGGGGGGGGGGGGGAGGAGGTCACTCAAAGTGTTAAAATTATTTAATTGAATTTTATGTAGCAGACCAGTGATGATGTCTGCGGACCAGTAAATTCTGATGCTTACTGGTCCTTGGGACCAGTGACTTTTTTTAAGGAATTCTAACGCTGATATATTATATCAATATTTACAATTACATGGTTAGAATCTTAAAATTATTCCATTTTTACAGGAAATAGTATTCTGATTATCTCTAAAATCCATTTTTTAAAAATTAATTTTTAACTTTAATTCTTAGTACTTAGCTGCCTGTCACCCTAATCATTTAGAGTTTTCTTTAAACTATAGGTGAAAATTGGGAAATTCGATTAGTAGCCAGTGGCCGGTAGACCCAGTTTCATTAGTGGCCACTTTTTAAAATTTAGGTCAAAATGGCTTTTTTTATTTATTTAGCGGCTAGTGAGTTACAAAGTTGCACATATTTGGTTAAAAATAAAACTGTCATTCCACTGAATGGAAAAATATGAAATAGTGATTAATACTGCAGATAAAATTATAAGTGATAAACTATATTTAAACATGTATTAATGCATTGTATAAATCAAACAAGGAAATTGTATTTTAAAATTTTAAAATATTTTCACATCTTTCTTGGATATTTTATTCTTTACTTAAAATTGATGGTAATTATTAAGTTTGGCAAGTGTACAGATAAATATTAATATTCTTTGCTTTGGCTGAGATTTCAAAACTCCGGATGTCTTATTAAGGCAAAATAAGAGAGTGCCAATGTGTTGGTGAGGTGGAGGAAGTTTGCTTGGTAGCAGTAAAGTCAGATGCTAAATTTGCAGTATTACTCGCCTAAGTGGTGAGTGCTAATTTTGTCCTATATTTTTAAAGTAACTGACTATAGTGTTTCAATCTTTCTTGACACCTACATAAACTTTATTCATAAATTAAAAAAAAAATTGTACCAGCCAACTATTACTGGTATAATTAGTGAGCATATGGCGAAAGGGAAAGATTTAAGATACAGCAGTGTCCTTAAAATCTCCTTGCAACCAGAGGTAAAAATGGTATAATTTATTTGAAATGCAGGTGGAATTAAAATTGATGACTATATTTTGTAGAAAAAAAACTTTCTTGAACACATAATCCAAATAAAGAGTTCAAGGTAAAAAGCTAAAATATAGAAAATACAACAAAGTTGCTAAATATGCTTGCATTTGATAGAAAGAAAGAATTAACCAATTCACAAATTAGATGCAAACATAATAGAGATGCATATATTCATGAAAAAAGCTGTATTTCACAATGCAAATTAATAAGTTTTTTTAATCGCCGAGTGGCGACTAGGGTGGCGATCGATGGCCGGTTTTGAATTTAAAGAATTAACCAATTCACTAATTAGATGCAAACAAAGTAGACATGCATATTCCACGAAAGAAACTGTATTTCACAAAGCAAATTAATAAGATTTTTTAATCGCTGAGTGGAGATTAGGATGGCGATCGACGGCCGATTTTTAATCGTCACTTTTAAAACTTTAATCGCCACATGACGTGTGGCAACCGTTAATTTACACCTATACTTTAAACCTTAGATTTCCTTGTGTAAATATGGGTTAGGGTCTGAGAAAGACCTTCACAGAGGTCATTCCCCTTCTCTTCGGCCCATATCTCTCATGTGGATAATTGGCCGTCATAAATAGCACAATCCTATTACTTGAGATTCAACATTAGTAAAAAGTGATGTCCATTCTGTAAACTTGTGATGCAAGGTAGAACGAGGTACTCCAAAACTTAGCTATCTTGTAGTGCTGAGCTGACAATGCATTTTAAAAGTCTTAATTTTACTTCCTATATTAAAACAGTGCTCAATCTGGACCATTTTTTAAGAGTACATAATTGTCTATTTTAAACTTGTTAAAATGAATCCTGTTTATAGTGTAAAGATTTTCACATAATTTGTTATTTCTAAATTCATGTGCTTGAAATTTTGCAAAAAATATGCAACTTCTTCATTTCTTTTTAAAAAATGCAAGAAACCACTAAATCATGCTGTAATTTTATTGAACTTTTAATTTTATAAGTCATAAAATATTTATAAATATATTGTTAAAATTTTCGCTATAATTAGTTTTGTGGCCAAAAGTGGAGCATAATGTTGTACCCTTTTTGGCCACTCCATGGCCATAACTGGTACACATAGCAAATTTAAAGCACCAGTTTTGGCCACCCCCTTTAAGCTTTAAATATAATTAATTTAAATATGAAATTGCTTAAGAGAGAAAGCTTACTTCATACAACTTCATAGCAATTTGTTTCAGGACAAATAAAGTTCGATAAATGCCTAATATTGAAAGATTATGAAAACTTGTTACCTAAGCAAAAACCTTAACACATGTGAACACAGACTATAGTTTCACACATTTAATTTTTTTGCAAGTCACATTTTATCAAAAAATAAACAAATGGGATTGGAAATGATAAAAGAGTGTTTGATTAAGGAATAAGAAAGCACATTATTTGTTAAAACAATTTACAGCTTAAATAGGGGGTAAACCAATCCAATGTGGCCAAAACTGGAGCATCCACCCTATCCGCAAAAAAGTTTCAAGCATCAGAATATTTGCTACATCTAAGGAATATAGCAATATTACAAATTTATTGCAGCAATAAGCATTCTAGTTATGGCATGGTTTACAATGCAGCCTTCTGCTGTTATTGCTATTGGATTTGGTGATTAAATGTCCATGTTCTATCTGTAATAGCTTTTGTTTTTTCAACTTACAAAGCCTTCTTGTTGCTGATTTTTTTCTATCTAATTCTTTACTTTCAAAGATTATTTGTTTATGCAAGCACACTTTGTAATGCAACTCAACAATAAACTTAGTTTAACATACATGCTGACATTCATATACTAACAGATCAAAAAGGATTAAAAGGCTGCATTACTGAAATTGCTGATTTTTTCAAGACCGTTGGCACCCTGTGAGATTAGTAATAAAATTTAATTTAAAAATGTATCTCTTTTTAATCTTAACAAAATATCAAACAAGTAGCAAAGTACAAATCTGTAGAAAAATCTAATGAATGTCCTCTCCACTCATTCCTTCATTATGCTGTAAAAATCAAGTTACTTGACTCATTACAGAACTCTATTAAACAGGGATGAGATTCTTCAGACTTTTCTTCAATTTTTAACTCGTTAATGTCGCACTGTAGAAGTGGGTTTTCCCAGAAGCCGATTTACTTTTTATAACAAAGAATCAGTGAAAGATTTTCCCGCGCCAGAGCATGACTGGCTATTGGACATCACCCCACATAATGGGCTGACACGTGAATGGCCCCTGAACGTTGGTGCCATATCACACGCTGGCGCGTTATCAGCAACGAATGTGTTAAACAAATTTCATCAATTAAATTTTTGGGAATTTTTTTTTCCTTAGTTTTCTACTTTTTTTTTTCATACTTTGATATAATAGTCCATTTTTTCTGAATTCCTTTTAATGTTCTAAATTTTTATTATGTTTTCTGTAATATTATTAATTTGTCTTTTAAATTTTTTATTATTTTACCTTAAATTTTCATTCTTAGTGGTTGGCTTGCTGCACTTTTAACAATCAATTATGATCAATTTAATCTCTTAAAAACTTATTTTCGTTTTAGGTAGCTTTCATTACAAAAAGTAACAAGCTACCTATTGCAGCCGTCCAGAGGAAAGCACTTCTGGAAAATGTTGGTATATTTTCACTGATCATGACCCCCACACCCCAAAATTACCCTCCGTTCAAATATTGATATATATATATCAGGGCGGGATTAGCATCCGAAATTTTGAAATCCCGCCCAAAAAAATATCGTGGGCGGGAGACTCCCGCCCAATAAAAATCACGAATTTTCCTGAAATATTTTGCATATTTTGAAACTACGATCAACTATCATGACCTTTTGACGACTTTTTGCGAATTTTGTGATATTTTTGTGTGACTGAATGATACTTTTGCAAGTTTTTTACAACGAAAAATCGATGAAATTCGCTATTTTTTTCCTCAACCGATCGACAAATTTCACAATTTTTTTCCCCCGCAACCGCAATAAACAAGTTTCATGCTATTTTCCGCCACGAGAACAGAGTTATTCCGTTCTGAATTTTCCAAAAAATTAATGCATTTGATTTCAAAAGTTATGAAACATTGGTTATCAGCCTGGAAATTTGGATAGGCTTGTCCGAATTTCGGTTCATAATATTTGAACCGAGTTGGGTCGCATATTTTGTCAATCAATTTCTTCAATCATTCGCAGAAAATTTAAATGCAGGAAATTTCGTTGGAGGATCGCAATGGAAAACGGCAATTTTGTCGAAGCATCACAAAATAAACTCGAATTGTTTCAAAGAATTGCAAAAAAAAAATGACTTTCTTCAAGAGATCGCGATAACATGAGAATTTAGTGAAGTAATTGTGGAATAAACGTAAATTTTGTGAAATTATTGAGGAATAAACGTAAATCTCATGAAATAATTGCAGAATAAACGCGAGTTTCATGAAATAATTGCTAAAATAAATGTGAATTTTGTGAAAGCATCGCAGAATAAATGGGAATTTCATGAAAAAATCTTGAAATAAACGTGAATTTCATTTAAAAATTGTAAAAAAAAAAAAAAAAAATTGTTGAGAGAAAAAAACGCAAATTTTGTCGAAGATCGAGAAAAAAATGCTAATTTCGTATAAGGATTGCGGGAAAACACCAAATTTGTTAAGGGCTTCTTCAGAGATGATTCTGAATCAAAAAATATTTGAGATTCACATCAAATTTTCTGAAAGGTTACTGCAGAGTGTGTGAAGTGGGGGGGGGGGGGGGGGGTACTTTTGACAATGTGTTTTTTTCGCTGCCCTTTGACGAAATTTGTGGATTTTTCGAGATCTTTTGAAAAAATCATGAGACTTTTTAGATTTTTTTAATGAAAATTGCGGGTTTTTTACGATTCTTAGACGATGTTTGGGAATTTTTCATTGTCCTTTTTAAAATTAGCGGATGTTTTGCAATTCTTTCATGCAATTCGCGATCTTTTGACAAAATTTGCGATTGTTTTCGCGAATTTTTTTTTCTTTTTCATGATTTTTCTATGCTATTTTCGTTTTTCTGCGGTCCCTGACCGAAATTTGCGTTTTTTCATGATCTTCTGGCGAAATTTGAGTTTTTTTTTTTTTTTTTTTTTTTCAAGATTATCTGACGAAATTCGCTTTTTCCCGGGAACCTTTGACGATATTCACGATTTTTTAACGAACAATTTAGGAAATTTTTTTAGCCGACAATTTGTTAAAATACGTAGTGCGTTTTTTGTCTGAATTTCCGGATTGATGAAGAATTTCATTTAATTTTCGGAATCGAATAATTTAAATTTGTGGTAAATACAGAACATAATCGCCTCTGGATCGCTTAATAAATGCAAATTTCATCAAATGATCGCTTAATAAACGCGAATTGTGTCACAAAATCACGAAAAATATACAAATTTCGACAATGCATTGAGGAAAAAATGTGAATTTCGTCAAAGGGTCGTTGAAAAACGCTAATTTAGTCAAAGGGCTGCTAAAAAAATTGAAATTTCATTGAAGAATCACAAAAAAGATGTGTCTTTCTTCAGAGGGTTGCTGAATAAACTCAATTTAGTCAAAGGGCCACACGCTTGGGAAGAGAAAACTGCAAAGGACTGCTAAAAAATGCAAATTTCATCACAGAATCACAAAAAAGATGTTGATTTTGTCAGAGAATTGCGGAAAAAATTGCAGCCGTCTCCTTGGAAAACAGCACACACACAAACATGTGTTTATTGTTATATGTATAATTTTTAATCAAAAATATATACTGAACTAATTTTTGAAAAATTAGTTCCGAACCGAACTTGCAGGAATCTACACTCAACCGAAAATCTACCTGAACCAAAAAAATTTTACTAGAACTGTAACAAAAGTAATTAGCACAGGGAGGGAAATTACCCCCTCTAAACACTTATTAGACTACATAAAAGCTTGACTTAATTTCTTTTTAAAATAAAAAACACATTTTGCATAATTATTCCGAGTTATTGATAAAAATTGCTTCAGTGGTATTTTGTCATGTCTGTATTCGTCTAATTCTTTATATAGCACAGAAAATAACAGTAGGTTTTAATTTTTTTTCTCCCTCCCAAACAGCTCAACTCCTCTCCATTTATAAATGATGGGAGGGAGATTCCCCTCCTCTGAGAAAATGAATTTCAAGCCCTGTATGTATATATATATATATATATCTGATTTTTATCATGCTGTAACTATCGTATTTATGAACCGATTTAAATGAAATTTGGTATATACATAGTACATACAAACATCTCGACAGAGTTCATTGGCCAGCTTCATCCGCCATCTTGTTTCCAAATGGCGGCCATTAAAAAATTTTTTAAAAATTTTAAATTAAATTTGAAATAATTAACAGTTATAAAATACATTTATTTTATGTGTTAGAACTTAAAACAATGATTCCATAACACTTTTTATATTGTCTATATCTTAAAAAATGACTGAGTTATAGCACTTTGAATTTCTAGTATGGCTGACATTTTGAAACAATCTGATTTTTGTCACGTGATAACACGCGTATTAGGGTGGAGTGAAAAAGACCAAAAAATTTTTTTTTCGGAATTTTTACTTTGGATAGGTCTAAAAATTTGCCTTTTGGCACACTGAATATAAGGTTAAAATTTCATTTCGTTTGGTATTCATCTTCGGGTAAAAATTATTTTTAATTCTTTATGACTCCTTTTGTTAAACTATGTGGTATTAATGTTTATGCTATTGTTTTTATATTTACTCCTTAACTTTTTATTTATGCAGTGGTTGTTTTAGATGGAAGATAAAGTTTCATTCCAGGAGCTGAATTTGTATATGCGCACATGTGAATTTGTATAATACTTTATTTTGTTGTATCATTAAAGGAATACTGCATCAATTCTCCATATTTTTGTGTATTTTTATTTGAAAATAATTTTGTATTAAAATATAATTTTTGTTTGATAATTTACTAACATATAATATTTTTTAAAGATATTTTTTTTTGTATACATACTAACAAAAAAAAAAAAAAAAGTTTTTTGTTTTATTAATCCAATCTAAATGATAATTTGTATTCTCTGTCTGTGTAAGACAGCTTATGAAAATAATTGTATAAGTTTTAACAATAAAATGTTTTGATTACATTTGCTATTGTTATGCTAATTAATCATCTTCTTGCAGTAACTCCTATATTACAGCCATGTTAGATATTCAAGTTATTGAAGGTTGTGAACTTAGATGAGAAATTGAATAGATAATGAACCCCTTTGTTCCATCAATTGATCCTTGAAGCATTCATCTCTGAGATTTCATCACCAAGAGGATCTCTTTTTTTTTATGGTGATCCCTTTCTTGCAGGGGTGTAGTAATAAAAATAACAGAGGATATATGCTGTAAGCAGAGGGTATACCCTAGAATGTGTATACTATAAGTGTAATGGATATATTTCTTGAGAAACAGAGGGTATATGGCTCTCTTTTATAAAACCTGAAAGCATATGGTGTATACCCCCATATGCCCTCCACTACATCCCTGCCTTCTTGACAATTTTATTTATTTATTTTTTTTTGTTTTGTTTTGTTTTCATTCTTGTAATAAAATAAACCTAACTCAGATGAAGTAGGTCTTGGTGGCAGAAACCAGTTTAGCATGCATTTTCCCCATCATCACGTGATGATGGGGAGAACAATGAATGCTTCAAGAAAAGGTTTCTATTTCTGAGTCCAGTTATGAGCCTATGATTATGAAGTTACTTATCTTCATTCAGTTTTATTTGCTATTTTCAAAAATGTGATAATGTTTGCAAACTCTACTATTTATTAAATACTTTAAACTATTTTTAAATACTTTAAACTATTTTGTGTATATTTCTGTTTACATGATTGTCCTTACATTGTGATGCAAAATATAATCGCCAATATGAAAACAGAAAACACAATTAAATTGATTAAGGCTTAGACAATATATAACTATTTTAGAAGTAACTAATTCTAAATTTTTTTTCTAAAAATTGTATCAAAATAAAGTATTTATTAAATTTATGTAATCTATTTTTCTGAAAAATTGTATCATAGTTAAATCCTTGAATAATTTTAAAAGAACTGTTTTCATCTAATAAATTATTATGTAAAAAAAAAAAAAACTAAGAATTTCTTAAAAATGTTACAGGACAACATGCATTTTTATAGTTACAGTTTCGTTCATATAATTTGCTTAATCAAAAATTGTCAGATTGTCATTGTGTCAATTGTGTAGTAGTTATCATTTGTACTAAGAAATTGAATACAGTATATAAATATACCGGGTGTTCTAAAATGAATTGATCTATTTTAAAATTCAGTTACTTGCAAATAGTAATAGCTATTAAGATATTTTTTGAGGTAGGATTATGTCAGATAGCAGGAATTTTTACTGTGATTCTTGATTTTAGTTTAAAATAGTAAAAATAGGTAGCACTGCAAGCAGCAAACATGAAACCAGGGCTCGATTTCTGGCCTCTTTCTTTCCTCAGTATTGATACAAAAGAAGGAGGTTATATACATGGAATGTTTTTTGGTTGTAAATTGCTCAATGCCTCTAAGAAAAAAATCAATGTAATTTTTTTCCTTAGGGGCCCACTCCACATATTTAATCTTCTTTTGCATCAGTACTGAGAAAAGAGAGATGCCGAAAATTGAAACTTGATTTAACATCTATTGTTTGCATGCCCATTAGAGCGAAGTAATTTTTTTTTTTTTTTTTTTTTTTATAATCAACAAGTTGGAAATTGCACGTGAAGCGTAGCAAATGAGGTGCGTTCTTACAATAACGAGGTTTTAAAAATATTCAGACCTTGCTGTTATAGTAGGCAGTACTTCGGATATAGTATAGTGGTCAAAATCTTTTTTTGTTTTCCTGTAAATATACAGGAAGAAACTTTTATTACACCGCAGCAACGTATATCATATTCATAAAATGTGAAATAGGTTAACATAATTAACACACGTCCCAAACAATGTTTTCCCATATAGCATTATGCAGTGGAATACTTTTGTGTGGCCCTGTAATTTAATAATAAATATTCTTTGCACTACAGATTGTACAGAATGTATATTTTAATATACCAGGTGATCCAAAAGTCAGGACGAACTTTAAAAACGAATAATTTGGAAATGAATCAAGATACAAAGATATGGTTTTCACCAAACGGATGGAAAAGAAACCAGGTTTTGTGTGGCTATGCAAAAAAAATTGTTCTATAGGTGACCAACAGATGGCGTTGTCGGATTTCTGAATAGCAAACGCGACAGGCACTCCAAACAGTCACCTTTATGCAAAATAGAGCACCACCTCATATAATACTGCTCTGCCTGTATAATGCCTGCTACGCTCCGTCCATATTTGGGGGAGTATCGCATTATCAGTCGCTACTTTGATCATGCATGGCCTCCAAGTTCTTCCGATCTGACACCCTGGGACTTTTGGTTGTGGGGATTATTGAAGTCAAAAGTATACCGCGATCAACCGGCATCACTAGCAGCACTGAAAGATGCCATCCGCCAAAATGTGTCTGCCATAATGCAAGAAATGCTACTCTATGCTGTGAACGGTGAGGTGCCTCGTCTCACAACTGTACTTCTGAATGATGGACAGTACATTGAACATTTACTGTAGTACTAATTAACTGTAATTAAGTTGATTTGTAAGCTGTCAACATTTTTTTTCTTTTGTAAATCATCTTTTGGTACAATAAATCACTATAGCGCCATCTGTTGGTCACCAACAGAACTGTTTTTTTTTTCGTTGCCACACAAGCCGGTTTCTTTTACATATGTTTGTATCTCGATTCGTTTTCAAATTATTCACTTTTAAAGTTCGTCCTGACTTTTGAATCACCCTGTATATATACCGGGTGATCCAGAAGTTTCGGGAGTTTTTAAATGTTAATAATTAGGAAACTATGTACAATACAAAGGCCCGGTTTTCAGATATATGCTCAGAAACATGTGGGATTTTTGTTTAGAATGAATTTTTTTTAAATATATATACTTACAATTTTTAGCAACAGGTGGCGCTGCGGCACAAGGCTGAATGTACCTATACCATGCGTTATATAGATACATGAGTTCATTGCGAAACTTCTTTTCTAGGATATTGATGAGATTTCGTTTTAAGAGTGGTTTATGTTCAAGCACTTTTTTTTAAAGTAATTGAAATTGCATTGAAAGGGAATTTTGATACAAAATTGATGAGTAATTGCTATGTTTAGACATGCTTTCTTTGCATGTCGAGTTGTGTTCTTATCGTACAATACGTGAAGTTAAAACTGCAAAAAATTCGATAGATATTACAAATGTGAAATGCTTTGGTAAGCAAGGTTTGAGAAAAGGGCTCATTGGAGGATCGTAATAGAAGCAGGAGATCCCAAATGTCTGTTGCAATCGTAAATGACGTAGAATTCGTTGCCATTACTTAATGAAAATCATCAGCTCATGGTGAGTCTGAGTGCAGTACAATTGTAATATCACGATGAAGTGAAATTTCTTCTGGAATTTCTTTCTGCTCTGAAGATCGCTGAAGATACTGTAAACGCTGTTTTGCATCGGCTCACGGTGGTACTTTTAAGCTACGGACGTCATAATGAAAAATTTTAATCCTTGGACATTTATTCTTTCTTTTAAATGAGCTGTAGCATACCATAAAAAGCATAATTATCAATTTTAGCGCCACCTGTTGGCAAAAAGTGTAACTAACATAATATGATTGTTTCATCGAAAAAAAGAAATCCCATAAATTTCCAAGCATTTCCGTGAAAACCACATGCTTCTATTTTTTATAGTTTGCTAATTATTAGCATTTCAAAACTCCCGGAACTTCCGGATCACCCGGTACTTCATAGATTCATGTCAATTCTATTATATTCGAAAGAGTTTAACATCATTATAATGTACTTAAAACTTTTTATTCTTATTAATCGTAATGGAGTACTTTTGATTGTCCCTCTAATTAAACTATACATCCGATTTTCTTAAAATTTAAAATGACTCGACAAAATTAGGTTAAAATTATATATTTTAAATATCATGCGATTTAGTAGGGCAGTTTTTGCTTTGTTTTATGCGGGCAGACAGACGGACGGGACGGACTAATAGACTGAATGACGAATATAGGTGCTAGCTATATATATAATTACGGGCGAACTTAAAATTATTCAGATCTTGCTATAATAGTACACAGTATTTCGGATACAGTATAGTAGCCAAAATCTTTTGTGTGTCCCTGTAAATACTACCTGCTTTCTTTTATACAGGAAATAACTTGTAGTATTCCTCAGCAACATATATCAATCTCATAAAATTTTAAGTAGTTTTACAATTAAAATGCGCGCCAAACAATGTTCTCCCTATACCATTATGTAATGGAATACTTTTGTGTGGCCTTGTAAATCAATAACAAATGTTCTTTGCACCACAGATTATGCAAAATGTATATTATAATATGTACTTCATAGATGCATATCAATTTTTCTATGTTCAAATGAGTGTAACATCATTAAAATGCATTTGAAATATTTTTCCCCATTGACCATAATGTAACGGAAAACTTTTGATCGTCCCTGTAATTGATTTATGCATCCGATTTTCATAAAATTTAAAATGACTCGACAAAATTATGTAATAATTATATATTTTAAATTTCAAACAATTAAAATGCATTAGAAACTTTTTTCCCCATTGACCGTAATGTAACGGAATACCCCTGTAATATTGTCCCTGTAATTGATCTATACATCCGAGTTTCATAAAACTGGAAATGACTCGACAAAATTCTGCAACAATAAACGATTCGGTTGGGTAGTTTTTGCGTTGTTATATGCGGACGGACGGACTGAACAACTACTATAGGTGCTAGGTATTTATATAATTACGAACGCACCTAAAAATGGGTAAGTGCCAAAAGTTGCGTACATCAACTGCGTGAAATTTTACTGCTGAAAAAAATGTCTGGAGTCTGCGTTTTTCGTCCAAAAGTCAAAATTTTGAATAAAATTTGACATTTTTTGAAAATAAATTAAATATTTATAGAATTCATTATTATCTAAAAGTGTTATTTAAACCTTTATTATTAACTACTTAGCATAATTAAAATGTAAAACAATATCTTTATTCTGTATAACCAGAGCAAAACAGAGAATTTTTGCTTACCACTCTTTTTGGGCATACAACGAATTATTGTTTTGAATACAGCTCTTACCTAGGAAATTATAAACTTTTGAGTTCTGAAGATTATAAATAGAGAAAAGAAAAATTTTAAATGACAAAAAGTAAAAAAAAAAATAAAAATTAAAATTAAAATTAAAAATATTTTTGAAACACCAACTGTTGCTGCCTGCTGCCATTCTTTAAACTTGGATAAAATGCGAATGTTGTTGTAGTACAGTCAGAAATATCCCTTGAATTGTCTATTTATCCGAACTTTTGCTTATTCGAACTAGGGTCAGTTTCGACTTGTTTAATTAATAGGCGCTCTACAGTATCTCATTTTTTTAAACACTTTCTTACATGAAAATAACTGTTAATCTCTAGTCGTTAATTATTTTTTAAGAAATTTATGTATTTAATCTTATTAAAACAGAAATTTAGTATCAAATAAAAATATACTTCCCTAAAATAGTTCTTGTATGTTTCTTTCACAACAATAAAATCTGATGGATACATTAATAAAGTAACATTTTATGAATAAACTAGCGGCCTTCGCCCGCTACGCTGGTCGGTTTATCTAAAGAAATCTTGAAGAAGTAGTTAGATAAGGTTCAGACATACATAAAAAAAAAAAAGCAAGTCGATCATTCAAAAAACGTTGGGAAATATCAAATATTTACTGTAATTTTTTAAGAAAAACAAAGTTTCGAAAAAAAAAATTAAATCGAAAAAAAATTACACTGACATATTAATGCAAGGAAATTTTCCCAGAGAGAAAATTCGCCTTGAATACAATATTTCAAATTCTTTTAATTGCTTATAGGCGTTAATGCCAACATAGTGAAAAAAAATTCCATGCTGGGAATCGAACCCGGGCCATCAGTATGGCGCACTGACGTTCTACCGACTAAACCACATGGAACGACAGCCAGCTTGAAACTTTCTCATACTTAAGTAGACTTACGAAAACATAACGATAGCGCGTTTTAAAATCGCACAGTGACATCTATTGGATTTTATATGTACTAAAAAACGTTATGTACTAAAAAACGTGAGCAGCGCACCTAATAGTTTCTTTTGTTTCTTTTTGTTACTTTTTTGTCTGTTGTCCGATTTTGATGAAACAAAGCCTATACACTGCCCGGGAGTGTGCATTCTTCATTAGTGAAAACCGCATAAAAATCCATTCAGTAGTTACGAAGATAACCTCGAACAAACAGACAGACAGACAGACAGACAAAAAATTCAAAAATTTTTTTTTTGTGTTTCATTGGTTTTCTTTTATCGCCCTGACTCCATTTTTGTCAATTATCTTCAATGTACAGACACACCGGGTCCTACTGTTTTATTATATGTATAGATATGCTATTTATAAGACAAAAAATTGAACAACAACGTTTTTCTATTTCCTATGAAATGTGTGCACGTTTCGTAATTTCTGTGTCTTTGAAAATCCTCTTGAATTAAAAGTTTAGCACCTTTACCTGGATGATACGATGTACTTTTAAAGAAAAAGAGGGAAACACTGATCAATTTCTTTTTAATCATACATGCAATTTTATCTACTTACGAATGAAAATGACTTCGTGACTGTGAAGAGCAGAATCACAGCACAACCATAGTTTAAGAGCCCACAATAGTCACAGGAAAAGTACACAAAAAGACCCGGATGATCATGTAAAGTCTATGGGAGCGTTCTTTTCTAATATCTCGTTCAAATTTTAATATTTTGACATGGTTTTTTTTGCATAAAATAGTTCAGGACGATCCACAACCGGGCTAGTTTTTACTTTTTCGATTTTGGTTTTAGATTTTTAAAAAAAAAATTACTTTAATTTTCAAAACCGGTTTAAACCGGTTCTGAAACTGAAACTATCATAATATAAAAAAATATATAACTAAAATCGAAAAAGTAAAAACTAGCCCGATTGTGGATCGTCCTGAACTATTTTTTGCAAAAAAAACCATGTCAAAATATTAAAATTTGAACGAGATATTAGAAAAGAACGCTCCCATAGACTTTACATGGTCATCCGGGTCTTTTTGTGTACTTTTCCTGTGACTATTGTGGGCTCTTAAGAAAAATAAACGGTAGAGGGTTCCGTGCAATAAATCTATGTGTTATTTATTAACCCCTTGGAGACGAGTGCCTGGTATAAGTTCCATTTAAAATTCTTAGTCGTTCGTTATTCCCACAGTTATTACTTTCTTCTATCTTCAACAGAAGAAAGTATTGTAATCGAAATTTTTTTCGACTTCCAGTTTTTGGCGGATTTACATGTTTTAGGGGTCAGAGATAAAAAAAAAAAAACATGTTTTTACAAAATGTCTGTCTGTCTGTGTGTGTGTGTATGTCCGTATGTCGCCATTCTATCATCAAAAAGTGTATGAAGATGTGCAAAACCAAATTTTTAGTGATGTTTTTGGCTATGGCAAGCAAGTGTCCTTCAATTTTGAAACATTCCGCCGGAAGGGGGCACTGCAATAACAATTTTTGTGCCATTTTCAATATTGTACCGACTGAAAGTGTATGAAGTTATGCATCGAATTGAACAAAATTTTTTGTGTAAGTGTTTGGCTATGGCTAGTCGGTACTCCCTGAATTAAAAAAAAAAAAAAAATCTGCCAGAAGGGGACGTTGCAATAGCTATTTTTGTGATGCATAGAATTGAACGAAATTTTTTGTATAAGTGTCTGGCTATGGCTAGTCGGTACTCCCTGAATTTGAAAAAAAAAAAAAAAAAAAAAAAAAAAAATCTGCCAGAAGGGGACGTTGCAATAGCTATTTTTGTGATGCATAGAATTGAACGAAATTTTTTGTATAAGTGTCTGGCTATGGTCAGCAGACCCTCTCTGAATTTGAAAAGAATCCGCCGGAAGGAGGCGCTATAATCGCGGTGTCTGTGCCATTTTTATTGTTTTACCATTAAAAAGTATTTGAAGTTATGCATAGAACTGAACTACAAAAAAGCTTTCTACTAAGCTTCTAAGCTTTCACAAGTTACCCCACACGATATACATAGAAAATATTTTCTTTTCTTCAAGTAACTTAATTATCCCCCAACTTCCCTTCATAAATATATTTATAAATGTTTAATAATCTGTAAATATATGGTTCAATAGTCTTTATTACTTCTCCCAATTGGAGCTTTCCACATTTCATAGTTTATGAATAAAATAGCTGTGACAGACAAACGTGGGAGTGATCTTATCATGGTTCCGTTTTCACTTTATAAGAACGGATAGAAGTCTGCAAATTGTAAGTAAAAATCTTGGCAAAATTTGGGATTGTTTTCATAAAAAAAGAACACAGTTTATTAAGTAAGCCACTTAATCATAATCTGCAGTTTCAACGCTTTTGCTACATTAGTTTTGACAGGGCTATTCAAAAGATCTTCGTTCCTTTTTTAATTTGTTGACGCTCCCCTACAGGATTTCCGGGGGGGGGGGGGTTGGGTAGATCTTTGCGGGAACATACGATCTTTACTTTACACACGTGAGTTTCAGAATAATTCCTCATGTATTTTTCAAGCTACTTAACAAAACGTCTAAAATCCCAAGTACCCGGTTATTAATGACCATATAATTTATGGGACTATTTGGTAGATTAAAATATCAATGCAATATTGGCTTTATCGCCGTTTCCTTTTGTTATATCGGAACAAGACGCTAGAGGTCTGCACGGGCCGAAATTTCAGCTAAAATTTCGGCCCGGCCCGACCCGAACGAAAGAAATATTGGCCCGGCCCGAAAGTTAAATTTTCGGCCCGAGCCCGGCCCGGCCCGAACGAAAAAAATAATGGCCCGACCCGGCCAGGCCCGAAAGTTAAAATTTCGGCCCGAGCTCGGCCCGGTCCGGAAAAAAGTTTAAAATTCGGCCCGAACCCGGCCCGGCTCGAGTGAATTTCTACAGAACATTGATCTTTAATCTTATGGAAGAGTTCTGACCAAAAAAAATTATATTAGTCTTCTTTTTCCATGTTTATAATCTCCATTTATGCAGAAGTGCCGTAGGCTGCGATATTTATACTTTTAAATGAATCTTTGTTTGTTGTATGTAAATGTTTCAGTTATCACTAGTATTATTAATCCATATTCCCTGTAATGAAGACAAAAAATCGAAAAAGCGGTGTATGGTAAAATTTCCAAAGACGAAATCGTTTTGGAACGAAAAAAAAAATGCATTCCCTTCTTAACAGATGTAAATGTTTAATATATTTTTTTCTCCCGTATTGTTGTATTCATTTTTCATGGATGAACATTTTAAAAGAAACTTTCAGTTTTCAGTTTTAAAAAAAAATTCCGTCATAATCATGTTTTTTTTTTTTTTTTTTTTTTTTTGTGTGTGTGTGTGTGTGTGTGTGTGTGTGTGTGTGTTTAATTCTATTTTAAAACGCCTAGGAATCTACGATTCTTTAAAAGGAATAAATTCTAATGTTTAATTGTAGAATAATGACGGCTTAAAAGTATATGCTTTTTTTGCAGAAATTTTTGGACAAAGCCAAATATTATTGATTTATAAAAAGTCGAGAAAAGGATTTTCATATAGGAACTGATTATTTTGGTCCATGAAAACTAGGAAGAATGGAATCAGTCTCGGCTTCGTACGGAAAAAAAAGTTAGCCCGAGTCCAGCCCGGCCCGAAAAGATTAGTGACTAGGCCCGACCCGGCCCGGCCCGAAAGGATTAGTGACTAGGCCCGGCCCGGCCCGAATGCCATTATTGGAAATCGGCCCGAGCCCGGCCCGTGCAGACCTCTACAAGACGCTAACTTTTTTTCTGCTTTAGCAGGTTATAAAACCTTATTGTGATGGAATCCCATGTAACTAGGGAATAATTTCGTCTTTGAAGATATATTACTGTATGGTTATTCTTTTTCATCAAGAGCACGAAAATATCTGTTTAAAGCAAAATTCCATCCTAGAGAACTTTTATTTCCATAGGATTTGTTGTATTTGTATGCCCGCTTTTTCTGTCACCCTGTCTCCTTTTTTTTTTCTTTTTTTTGTGACAGTGGACCTAACAGCACATTACACAATTATCTGCTTGGAAAATTATTTTCGTCAACACCACTGAAATTACTGTTTAAGGCAAGATTTCGTTCTATACAAGTCCCATTTTTATAGGATTTGTAGTCTTTTTAAATCTCGCATTTTTAATCGCCTTTATTCACTTTTTTTTTTTTTTTTTTTTTTTTTGCATTTGGCAACACTATGCAATCATATGCTTGGAAAATTAAAATATAAAATGTTCGTTTTCTGTTTCTAATTTATCGTTGCTTCTTTTTTCATATCCTAACATGATTCTAACTTTTTTTTCCCGTTTTCACTGATTTTATTGTATTTAAAAGCTTTTTTAAAACGGAATTTTAAGTAACCATAAAAAGTTCCGTCTTAACAGGTGTTATAAAATAGGATTTTGTTCTAGAAAAGGCAACATCAGCGGCTGGGAGGTTTTGCTCTCAAAGATGGTAGACGGTAGGTGCTGGGTTCGAATCCAATATCGCTCGTCGACCTAATCGTTCGTAGTTTTCCGTGGTTTTCTTCGAACCTCGGATTTCCTTGCGTAAATACGGGTTAAACTCCCGTAGAAAGACCCTCCCCCACGGAGGGCATCCCACCCCCTCTTTGGGCCTATATCCTGTGTTGATAACACTAGTCAACAAACAAAAATAACTTTTTTTATATTGCAGATAATTTTAAAACGTGTTCTGTGTGCTAGAAGTAGTGTAGAAAGTCTAATAAAATATTTCTATCGCGTCACAATTTTATAATACATCAATATTTATTTTTTACCTTTTTTACAAATATTTATTTAAACTAATTTATTTCGGATAATTTATTTCACTTCCTTTTTCGTTTTTTTTTTTTTTTTTTTTTTTTTTTTTTTTTTTTTTTTTGTCGATGGTACTTTTTGGTTGAGGTTTCCCTAATTATCAACCAGCAGTAGTCTGTCAACATCGCAGGGTACCATTTTCCTTGATATCGTTTTTCAATAACAGCTATATCTTTGTGAAATCGCTCTCCGTGTTCATCACTCAAAACTCCCATATTTTCGGGGAAAAATTTAAGTGCGAATCCAAAAAATGTATTATCAAAGACATGTTGCAATTCATTTTATGATAAGCTTGTAACATTTTCTCAACAAGGTCAACATATTAATAAAAGATCCAACATTCACTTCATGTTTAAATGATGTAGAAAAGGAAGCCTGGACATCGTACGTTGCAGTCACTGAGAACTTTTTAGGGAATCATAAATCCCCGCAACATGTTAACCTTGTTGAGAAAATGTTACAAGCTTATCATAAAATGAATTGCAACATGTCTTTGAAAATACATTTTTTGGATTCGCATTTAGATTTTCCCTCCGAAAATATGAGAGCTTTGAGTAATGAACACGGAGAGCGATTTCACCAAAATATAGCTGTTATTGAGAAAAAAAAAAAAAAAAAAAAAAAAAAAGGAAAAGGAAGCTTTTTTTTATCCGAAATAAAATAGTTTAAAATTAAAATTTGTAAAAAACGTAAAAAAATAAATATTGATGTATCAAAAAATTGTGACGTGAAAGAAATGTTTTATTTGACTTTCTACACTACTTCTAGCACACAGAACACGGATCACATAAAATTATTTGCGATATTAAAAAAAAAGGTTATTTTTTTTAATTTAATTTAATTTTTTTTTTTTTTTTTTTTTGATTAGTGTAATCGCCCGTCATAAACAAACCAACCTGTTCTAGACAAGTTTAGTGATGGGCGATTCTCGAAAATTTCCTATTCGATAAAAATCGTAATCGCGCATTCGATAAATTCATCGATTAATTTCGAGAATCTACAATCGAGATGTTTTACAATCGATTATTAAAATCTTTGTTATTACATGTTTAAAAAGCATAATTTAGTAAATACATGGTAACTGAAAACAAATGAATTTAAAAAACAACAACAAACCAAAAGGATGTTATAATGGAGCCGCAATAGTTGAAAAGTCATGTAACGGCGTTCCTTGGTTGCAAAAAGTTGTAAAGTCGCGAGTAGCAAAATGGCCAAAGAAAAAATAATCAAAAGCACTCCTAGTGTAAAGAACATGAACTAAAAGGATATTAAAAGAGATCAAAACCTTTTATTGATTTTTGTACATCAATTGAGATACGATCAACAATTCCCCCATTATTAGAAGACTCTCTGTTGACATACATTAAACGGACCACCCGGGAGGGCAAAATAATGCAGGAGCAATGAAAATGCATAATATGAGTAAATGGTCATTAGGCTTTACAACAATACATCGCATGGTGGGTGTCGGTTAAATTTATTAAAGAGCTTCCCGCGGGGGTAAAGTGAGGGGGGATGAGCACGGGAGGTATATAAAATAAAATGGTAATTACAGAGCTTTCTAATGATATATCGCGAAAGAAGAGTCAACAAAAGAAAAAAAAACACTCCCCTTAGAATTCCAACTATTGCAACACCCGGAATACAGCCTGTCCTCACTGTTTGTGAATTTTTCATACATTATAAATTATATATTGGAAGTCTCCATAAAAAAAAATCAGATCTGAATTAAAAAAAACGAAATGATTTCAAAAAAGTTTGCAAAGCGCTTCTGTAAGGAGGCCAAATTGAGGAAAGGAGAAGAAAGATTCATAATATGAAAGAGTTGTTTGAAAACTTTCCGATGATACGTCATATGACGGGTCCATAAAAAGCTTGAAATTTACTCCTCACTACTCCACTATTTTTTTTCTTCCCTGAATACAGCCGGAAATCACGCAGCCTCACTTTAAAATGTTTATATTTGATAAAATATTTTTACCAAAGGAGTCCATCAAAAAATCACATTTAAAATTAAATTTAATCTCAAAATAGCAACGATTTAAAAAATTCACCTTTCAGGGGACAATTTTCACTTTTTTAAACCCTTCATATTGTATATCATTTTGAAGATCTCGGATCACTCTTTCATATTATGATGCTTTCTTACCTCCCCCCTTCCGAATTTGGTTCCCAAGGCTGGGGGGGGGGGAGCAGTTTTCGAAGCTTTTTGCGTTTTTATCATTTTAGATCGAATTTTTGAATTGAAAACGTTCTTAGGCGCATTGGAAATATTTTTGAGATGGGAAAAAACCATTGAACAAGTCACATTGTTACCGTAACATAGGCACATTGTTTTAAAGTTTCCTCTTTGAGGGCCTCTTCCAAAGGTGAGGAGCTTGACCCCCCCCCCCCAACATACACTTTAAAATATCGCTCATTTTTTTCTCTACCAATTTTAACTTAAATGTTTAAGCTATGTGGCACAACTGGAGCTATTGGGTTGTGCCCCCCCCGTCGGTTATTCACCAACATAATTTTGCTCATTTCTTCACTTCATTTCAATTTTTAAAAGGCTATAACTTTGCTTCTATGGGAGTTACAGCGGAGAGAAAAATTATAGCATAACTAACTTTTCTTCGCCGCTCTTTTTGCAGTTTTACGGTTTTCCCAACAGCACCGGGGTTTTTTTTTTTGGGGGGGGGGACAGGGGGCCATTTTTCATTTTTTGATGTAATATGTTTATTGAAAGTTTA
Source organism: Maratus speculifer (assembly GCA_964019185.1). Classification (NCBI taxonomy): domain Eukaryota; kingdom Metazoa; phylum Arthropoda; class Arachnida; order Araneae; family Salticidae; genus Maratus; species Maratus speculifer. The sequence goes on along the minus strand of OZ025302.1, from coordinate 138,545,138 downwards.
TGCTTCATACATTACCAATTTAACATAAAAAAGTTTCTCCCGTCATTCTGGGACACGTTACGGACCCATAATGGGTTGAAATTTAAATTTCTCAAACTTCGAAGTTTTCACTAAATCGGCATCTGAAAAACATCGTGCCAATGTGGTGCGTGTATGACATCTGTATAATATAAATATTGTTCACCACTGTTGGGACTCTGGCCTCCTCCCGCGTGTAGGCGTTTATTTACCGCGGTTACTTGGCCCTTGTATTTCCTGTACAATAAAATATTTCCTGACGATTAAAAAAAATACACACTTAATTTTTCAAGTTTTTACTTCTGTCGGCCCTCCCAAAATGCCACTATATATATATATATATATATTTTACGGAGCTTGCAGTAAATAATATTTATAATATGTATGGAATTTAGAAAAGCAGGAAGTTGTTGTTTGGCATGTGACCACTTACTGATCTTATGCACCCGATGTTATATATCCCCCCTCCACTATGTTACCTTGGGGGGGGGGGCAGTTTTCAAAATTTAACGTTCGATTCGAGATTACGTTCGGTTGTTCGTTCAATTCGAAATTTTTTTTCTTTGTTTACAAGATTTTGCTGTGCGTGCACACCGCGTTTGGTATATGATGCAATATACAATGAGGACCCAGTTCGAGATTTCATATTAAAAGATTGCGTATAAATTAGATACACCAATGAAAGGAGGGGCTCACTAGCGAGTGAATCCGTCGTGTCTTTATTAACACCGACTCATTCACTTGCAGACGACTCTTGATAAAATTGAATCCTGTATGGTATAAAAGCAATTGTAAACTGGAGTCATCGAGAAAATTTTTACACAATCGAAAGTTATCGAGATGTTCATACAATCGAGAAAAACTTCTCGTTATCGCCCATCACTAGACAAGTTCATTTTTCGCAGGTTTTATTATATTTTTATGTCTCGATGTAGAAGTTGCTGTCCCTCTTTTCCTGTCTTCATGTCCTTTTTTTTGTTAGAGTAGACCTGGGAACATTGTACACAATTATATAATTGGAAAATTAAAATATCAAATTCCAATACTATCTTTCTGTTTTTCACCGCTTCTTTTTTGCCATATCCGAGCAAGATGCTAACGTTTTCCCCCTTTCACAGATTTTACTGTATTTTAAAAACCTTACTAAGACGGAATTTCAAGTAACCATGGAAATTTTCCGTCTTAACAGGTATTATAAGACAAGATTGCATCCTAGACAAGTGCTATTTTCATATGATTTATTGTATTTTTATGTACTAATTTAGAAGCTGCTGTCCCGCTTTTTTCTATGTTTATGTCCCATTTTTTGTGTTATAGTGGACCCGGCAACATTGTACTCAATTATCTTATTGGAGAATTAATATATCAAACCCAGTATTTTATTTTTATTTTTAGCCGCTTCTTTTTGCCATATCCACGAAAGCTGCTTACTTTTTTACCCTTTCACAGATTTTACTATATTTTAAAACCTTACTGAGACGGAATTTCAAGTAACTATAGAAAATTTCTGTCTTAGCCGGTATTATAAGTCTAGATTGCATCCTAGACAAGGTTCTAGTTTCATAGGATTTATTGTATTTTTATGTACGAATTTAGAAGCTGCTGTCCCGTTTTTTCTTTGTGTATGTCCCATTTTTTGTGTGACCCGGCAACATTAGACACAATTATCTAATTGGAGAATTAATGTATCAAATCCCAGTACCCTCTTTCTATTTTTCTTCGCTTCTTTTTGTCATATCCGAACAAGGTGCTAACTCTTTTTCATTTTTTCATCATTATTTGAGGTACCCTCCCTCCCGAGATCTCTCGGCATGCAGATAATCTTGGAAGAGAAGAGTTTATTTTTATCCTTAAAAGGGTGTGGTGCAAATTAACGGAAGATGCAGGACAACACCCTATTTGGCTACTCCCCACCAAGAAAAGCCACTCCAGCGCTCATAAAGCCTCTCCTTCATCTCCTTTCCTTTAAGTTGGCTTTTAAGCAGCACGGAGATGTCAAGAAGAGAAAGTGCTTTTTAACATGGGTAATAAAGTGGCGACATTCACGGAGGAGCAACTGGAAGATTACCAGGTATGATAAGGGTGCAGTTTTTGTTTGGGGGGGGGGGGGATTAAAATTGTCTTTTTTTACATAAAATGTTTTTCAGAGATGTATGTAATTTTATAAAAAAAATTTACAATTTTAGCGCAAAATCAAATCCCGACATACATTGTAGATAAATTAGTCCTCTAAGTGTTTGGAACGTAATATTCCGTTCACTAAGTTACAGGTTTCACTCTATGTAAGCAATATTTAAGATTATGTAATTCTATAGATTTAATGAATTTTATGTACTTTTTAGAATAATTAATATTTTCAAAATTACATTCATATTTGTAATTAAGGTTTTATTATTATTATTATTATTATTATTATTAATGTTGAAAAAATCTTATTTACTGAGCATTTGAAACAAAATGCAGATAAAACAATATTGCAATTTTACTCATTTGCAAGAGGGTTAGACCATGGGACTTTTATTAAGAAACCCTTCGGTTTCTTTTTCTTTCTTAGTTATAACTTATTTTTTTAATCTTTTAAAACTAGTATGTTCATCACAATTTTGAGAGGAAAATATCAAAAATGTTTTTTTTTTATATAAAATATTTTTTAGAGGTATTTCAATGTATTTTATTTTATGAAAATTTTAAAAGCTTGGGACTTTTATTAAAAAATCTTTCGGTTTCTTTTTCTTTCTTAGTTATAAATTATTTTTTTAATCTTTCAAAACTAGTATGTTCATTAAAATGTTGAAAGGGAGATATTAAAAATGTCTTTTTTAATATAAAATATTTTTCAGTGGTATTTCGATGCATGTTATTTTATGAAAATTTTAAAAGCTTGGGAATTAAAGTGATAAGATCAAATTTCGACATACATAGCGAATAAATTAGAATAAGAGACTTTTATCAAAAAATCCGTTTCTTTTTCTTTCTTAATTCTAAATTATTTTTTTAAATGTTTAAAAACTAATATTTTTTTGTTTGAAAATTTTAAAAACTGGGAATTAAGACATTAAAATTTTCTCAGTAAAACCAAACAGCATCATACGCAATAGATAAATTGAGCTATTACCTGAAGTAAAAGGTATAAAACTACAATTTTAGTTTCTTGAGAAACGTTTATCAATAAGTTCTTCGATTTCTTTTTCTTTCTTAATTACAAATTATTATTTTTTAACTTTCAAAACTAGCATTTCTTTTTAAGGGGAATTTCAAAAACTCGGATTTAGGACATTAAAATTTTCTTTCTAAAATTAAATTGCGACATATGCAGTAGATAAATTCAGCCATTATCTGAAATTTAAAAAAAAATATATAGCTACAATTTTAGCTTTTTGAGAAACTTTTATAAAAAGTTCTACGATTCCTTTTTCTTTCTGAATTACAAATTATTTTTTTTTAAATTTCAAAACTAGTATGTCTTTAAATGGAAAATTTTAATAGCTGGGAATTAAGACATTAAATCTTTTTTTCTAAAATAAAATCGCCACTTATGTAGTAGATAAATTCAGCTATTATCTGATATAAAAAAGCATAAAGCTATAATTTTGGCTTTTTGAGAAACGTTTATAAAATGTTCTACGATTTCTTTTTCTTTCTTAATTACAAATTATTATTTTTCAACTTTCAAACTAGTATGTCTTTTAATGAGAAATTTTAAAAACTCGGAATTAGGACATTAAAATTTTCTTTCTAAAATTAAATCGCGACATATGCAATAGATAAATTCAGCTATTATTTGTGATACAAAGATATAAAATTACAATTTTATCTTTTTTGAGAAACGTTTATAAAAAGTTCTTCGATTTCTTTTTCTTTCTTAATTTCAAATTATTATTTTTTAACTTTCAAAGCTAATATGTCTTTTAATGGAAAATTTTAAAAACTGGGAACTAAGACATTAAAATTTTCTTTCTAAAATTAAATCACGACGTATGTAGTCGATAAATTCAGCTATTATCTGAAATAAAAAAAGTATAAAGTTACAATTTTAGCTTTTTGAGAAACGCTTATTAAAATGTTCTTAGATATTTTTTTTCTTTCTTAATTACAAATTAATATTTTTTAACTTTCAAAACTAGTATGTCTTTTAATGTAAAATTTTAAAAACTGGGAATTGAGACATTGAAATTTTCTTTTTAATATTAAATCGAGATATATGCGGTAGATAAATTCAGCTATTGTCTAAGTAGAAAAGATATAAAACAACAATTTTAATTTTTTGAGAAACGCTTATTAAAAAGTTCTTAGATTACTTTTTCTTTCTTTGTTATAAGTTATTTTTTAAAAACGCTCTAATTTTTTTTTTTTTTAAAAGGTACGCTAGAGTTATGAAAGTTCATGGTTAGAATTTGACTTATTTGAGAAGTAGTGCGTATACGAAACTTTTTTTTTTTTAATATAAAAGATATAAGCCAATTTATTAGCTTGCCTGTATTTTTCTGTTCTCTGAAAATTGCTTGAATTTAAGTATGCTAAAAAATAAAATAAAATAAAATAAAATAAAATATACGAAATATCGTTTTTGAAGCATTTCGAATTAAGATATTTGTGTTATAGCATTAAAAAAATATATGAAAAAGTTAATCTGAGTTTCAGAAGTATTTATATAAGATTTCAATTAAAAGAAGCAAACTTTCAGACTACTTCTGAAAAAAATTCTATGCTTAAACAGTATTTTATGCCAGTTATAAATACAGTTAAAACTATTTAATTTTCATTATATGTGGCGAAAGAGCGAAAATGCATTAATATTTCTGGGGAAAAAAAAATCTTTAAAATGTTAAAAACGACCTCAATCTTTCAACATCAAGAAAAATGAAAAGATGGAAAAATAAAAGAAATCATTTTTTAAAACTATTTTTGTTTTGTGTGAACAATAATGCAATAATGCTTTTGAAACAAAAAAAAGTTAAATATATATCACTCATTCTAAGCTGAATTAAAGTTAATTGATGTATTAGATTAATTTTATAACAAGTTTTTTTAATGGTACTTTAAAAAACCGTCGGGGCATAAAGGGTTAATATTTTGATTCTTTAAAATTCATATAAGGCACAAATAAATGTACTTAAATTACTTTTAGGTGCAAACTTATAATGTAAATTTATTTAAATTACATTAAAATACCTAAAACGTTTTCAACCACTCCATGGCCGACATGAGTAGGGATTCAAATTCTGTTATTATTTTTGCTTGCACTTATTCGAAAATTGTCTAGAAGAAAATTATTGTAATTTAAATTTTAGGTACGTTCGTAATTATGTAAATACGCAGCACCTATTGTCGTCGTTCAGTCCATCCGTCGGTCTGTCTGTCCGCATATAACAGAACAAAAACTACCCAACAGAATCATTTGAAATTTAAAATATACAATTGTTGTATTATTTCGTCGAGTTATTTTCAAATTTATAGAAATTGGATGCATAGTTTAATTACAGGGGCAATCAAAACCAAAAGTATTCCGTTATATTACGGCCAATAGGAAAAAAAAATAGTTTCAAGTGCATTTTAATGATGTTACACTTTTTCGAACATAATAAAAGTGTTATGCATTTATGAAGTATAAACTGAGATATACATTTTGTACAATCTGTGGTGCAAAGAACATTTGTTATTAACTATAGGGCTACACAAAAGTATTCCATTACATAATGATGTAGGGGGAAACATTGTTTGGGGCGCGTTCTAATAACATTAAACTATTTCCCATTTTATGAAATTGGCATATGTTGCTAATGTTTACTACAATTTACTTGCTGTATAATAGAAAGGAGATACTATTTACAGGGATGCACGAAAGATTTCGGATATTCTACTGTATCCTAAGTACTGTATACTATTACATCAAGATTTGAATATTTTTAAACCTTCCTTATAGTATGAACGCTCCTCATTTCCTATGCTTGACGTACACTTTCCAACTTGTTAATTTTATATGTGAGATGAGATGTCAGCTTTAAGTATTCAAATTTTTAAACAACACGAGCTTTCATTCATTATGCAGGAGATCTTTCCATACCCCCATGGATATTACTGCTTTTGATAGCATTTGAATCCCTATTGATGACGGCCATAGGATAGTTGAAAATGTTTCATGTATTTTAATGTAATTTAAATAAATTTATATTATAAGTTTCACATTAAAAGTCATTTTAATACATTTTTTTGCGCTTTATATGAATTTTATTTACGTAACTCAAGATGAATTTTGCACTAGAATTTTAATTTTCCTTTATTTTAATTCTTTGTTACTATTTATTCCCTTTCTTTATTATTTTTATAATTTATGTACGTACTTCTGCAAACCTCGTGTAATCGTTGAATTGCTTCATCACAACTTCAGTGCAGTTTTACTTTTCCATCTCGCATATTTAACGAACTTCTCTAATAATTCATTCTTCGTTACAGAAATTAAGTTAATCTTGCATGCTGCAGACTTCAATAAAACTCAAGAAAAAGAGAGAAACATTTTCTGCTTAGAAATTTCCTGTTTAACCTGAAATATTAGTGCTATAAAACCAGTTTCAGTAAAAATTATCTTTGGTTAAATTTTCTTCATTTGGTTTTAAAGTAAACACGCCTTACAGAAATTGAATGCATTACACACAAAGATTTACATTTGCACTGAAAGATTAGACTTTCAGGATGTATGATGATGGCAGGAAAATTGCGACTTTTCTTGCTTTTTATTTTTATTTATTTTATTTTATTTTATTTAATTTTTTTACTTTTACAGATGCAAAGTATATATTTTTCTTTTTTTCTTTTCTTTTCTTTCTTTCTTTTTTTTTTTTTTTTTTTTTTTTTTTTTTTTTCTAAAATGTTGAAATGTTTGCATGATACCACGATTTACTAAAAAAATATTTGAAGATAAATAAAAGTTTTTATTCACGTAAAATTATAAAATCTTTATGCCAAAATTCTGGTACCATTGCATTTTAAATATTAAGATATGTGATATTCCACTCATAGGTCAGTAAAGGGTATACGGAGGTATACGCCTATAGCTTCTGTATTCTGTTAAAAAACTTCCGTATACCCCTGTTTCTAGATTAAAACTTTAGTGTATGTGAACGTACATATACAATCGTGGTGAAAAAAAAGGGGGAGGGGAAAACAACCCCTACTAACTCTCCAACAAATTATCGGTTAAAGACAGAAAGTTATTGGTACCGAACGATTGAAAGTAAAGTCTACTTTTAAATTATGTATATAAAATTTAAGTAATTTTATCACAAATCTAACACAATTTTTTCCAAAAAATACTTTGGTTGTATATTGAATTGTTGTGTATAATGTGACAAAAACTTTGTTGTTTCTTCAATCTATTTTTTTTCCTTTTCTCCCCCCCCCCCCCCTATTTTTTTCTTTCTAATATACTGTGACCCGCGGCCTTGTGCATAGCATCATATTTTTAGAGATCGACTGAAAATTCAGTTTCATTTTTCGCTCAAAATGAAAATTTCGCTAAAAATTCGTTTTAGGAGAAAATGTTGCCGAACATTTGGCCGGATTATTATATGCCTGCATTTCCATTCAAGATATTATTAAGATAACAATATTTCAGATAAATATATAACTGTATGTTTGGCTTTTAACCTGTAAAATCAAAATGTATGAAAATTTTCACACCAATTTAGACAAAGGTTTTACATTTATTGGGTTGCATTTTTACTTTCTTCTATCTTTACAAGAAGAAAGTATTGGATTCATGAAAATTTTCGACTCCCGGTTTTCGACGGATTTATACGTTTTAGAAGGTCCTGAACACGTTTTGACTATTTTTAGAAAATGTCTGTCTGTGAGTCTGTCTGTCTGTATGTGACAAAAAAATTTGTGGGCGCTCTATCTCAAGAACTAATGCTCGAAATTTCATAAAATTGTATATTCAGTTAGACTTTGATATGAATTAGTGCCTATTGGTTTTTGGTGTAAATTGGCCTGCAGGTGGCGTTGCTATACTACGTTTTTCATGATTTTAATGATTGCTATATCTCAAGAGCTAATGCACAGAATTTCACCAAACTTCAGATTCTGTGAGACCTTGATATACATAGACGCTGATTAAGTTTTGGTGTAAATTGGCCCGCAGGTGGCGCTGCTATGCCACGTCTTTCATGATTTTCATGATAGCTATATCTCAAGAACTAATGCACAGAATTTCACCAAACTTCAGATTCCGCAATACCTTGAGATACATTGCCACTGATAAGGTTTTGGTGTGAACTGCTCAATAGGTGGCGCTGCTATGCTACATTTTGCACGATTTTTGCGATAGCTATATCTCAAGAACTAATGCAGAGAACTTCATCAAATTTCAGATTCTGTTACACTAGAATATATAACATAATTAGACGCTGATTACATTTTGGTATAAACCTCACAACAGGTGGTGCTGCTATGTGGATTGATTATTAAACATTGATTGATTATTTAAACGCATTCTGTGAAATGTAATGAATGCTGTAAATAAATTTTTTCTGCATTAAAAGTTTTCATTATTCACAATTCCGTAACATTATATATATATATATATATATATATATATATATTAAAATGAAATTGATCATGTACACAGTTAAAAAAGAACTGTATTGGAAAATTAAATAGAATTAGTTTTACGTAATACATACAGTAAAATTAAAAAGGTTAGAGTGAAAATTAAGATAATGAAACAAAAATTATATATATATACCTATGCGCTAAATCGATGTAATTATTTGCACTTTTTAAATGGTTTAATTGACGTGATTTAAATAGAAGAAAATTTTGTGATGGCCACAACATACTAGTTACTAGTTTTTTACAGAAGAAATTTTCTTGAGATGCCATAGCCATAGAGAGAAAAACTTGTAAGTAGATTCTTTCAATTAACCCTCTCATGCATACGGAAATCATATGAGGGCAGATAATTATTGCATTATTTAGCGGAAAAAAATGAACATTTATTTATGGAGATCTGATTTGTGAACAGATAATAGCTAGCACCCAGCAGACTAATGAAATTACATTCGAGTTTTTCTACAACGATACTCCATGTAGCGAATTTCTCTATGTAACGAATTTTTAGTAGGAACGGTTAATTTTTCCATGATTACATTAAAATAATCTCTATAGAGCGAAATATATATCTCCATACAACGAATTTATTCAGAAATAATCCTTCTTTTTTTCAGAAAACGCTTCTGATTGTTTGTGGAATCCATTTTCCTTGTCTGATTCTTAGCTTATATTTCATAGCTGCATTCTTCTACCTTATTGTTTATATCCAAAAAAGGCATTCACCTTTCCTCCTAAATAAATATGTGTCTTTAAGCACTACACGCATTAATGTTTTTTTTATTAAACTTTGAAATAAACGTTTTTTTTTTCTATTATGAAATTGCTTAAATATATATATATATATACAGTAGAACCCCGCAAATCCGGACCCCGTTAATCCGGATCTCCGCATAATCCGGATCAATCTGGTCAGAATTTTTTTTTTCAAATTTGAGAAATGATCGGCAAAATTTCGATAACATTAATTCATTTCATTTTCGTATTCAGAATAAAAAAGCCTTATCTGAAATATTTTCGGAAGAATACCTTAATCTTTTTCATTAAAACTCTTTGATGTTACTTTTCAAAGAAACGACAATGCACCACTTAAAGTCTGCAAGCAAGTTGCTGCAGGGCCGTAACTATAAACTTGGGGGCCCCGGGGCAAACTAGTGGGGCCCCTCGCGCCCGGGGCAAATTAAAACTTTGCCCCGGTCACAGTTTTTTTTTCGCACACCGCTGTTTAAACGTGCACAGTATGATAAGCCCAAAAATGACTAAAAAATATAGAATTGGGAAACCCTATTCAGAAGGCACTTGGCGGCGACGCAATTTTTGCCGATCCCACTGAAGTTAGCATAGGGGAAGAAATACGGACTTCTGATTGGTTGAATACTTTAAAGAGCGTTTTGTTTAGGTTCATTTTTGAGATTATGTTACTTAATCATACGTTTCTGTTTAAAAACCTTTTGAAAGATGAATTTTGATAATTTTTTTTTCGATTTTATGTATTTATTCATAGATAAGAAGAAAGATTTTCTAGATTTTTTAGATGCTTTTTATATTATTCAACCGATTAGAAGCCCATATTTTCCCCCTTACTAGTTTCGGTGAGATCGGCAAACATGCTGGGGCGGCATGACACATTCGACTCGACATTCTGCTGTCTGCTCTAGAGCTGCTTTTGCATGCGAAGCGTATGGAGTATATCGACGGACATGCAAAAATATTTACTCTAGCAGTTTAATTTTTTTTATTACTAACTTTTAGCCAGGTGCTGGGCATTTTACAGGAAGTTAGACTAGAAATTAAAATCAATATTTTTTTAAACCATCAATTTGGGGCCCCTCAAGCTTAGAGGCCCCGGGGCAGTGCCCCGGTTGCCCCGGCGGTAGTTACGGCCCTGAGTTGCTGATAGTAATCTCCGAAAGTCGTGGAAGATCTTATGTTCCACAAATTGTGATTTCTTCAATAACAAGCAGGCTTGAAACAGAGGGCAATATACGCGAAAATGAAAGGGAAATTACATCTGAAGATTCTGTGAGCATGTTAAAAAAAAACTATGGTTGTTGAGATGTTGATATCATCTCAATGATGATCAACCAAAAGTTATAAACCATAATGAAGCAACAAATCATTTATAACAATTAACGGTTTATTTTTAACATCAGGTAGAACATCAACACACTACATCCAACAAACTAACTATGCTCAAGCGGATGCGTAAACCGTGCGGGCCGCAAAAGTTATATAAAACTGGCACAGTAAAAGATTTTATAATTACAAAATAAACATTTTTACTGTTTGTAAATTTTCAGCATGTTTAATATATAGGTGATATTCTGTAAGTATATTTTATTTCATTTTTTCTCATTCTTCGGATAATCCGGATTGGTTCTGGTCCCAATTAATCCGAATTATCGGGGTTCTACTGTATATATATATATATATACATATATATCAATTTATTAGTTAGCATTAAACATTTCAAAATCTTAATTATACAGCTCTAAAACAATTAAAAAAAATTAGACTATAAATGAAAAAATTTTCATCTCTCTCTATGCAACAGATTTATCTATATAACGAGTTTTTTGACTGAACAATAGATTTCTGCGATTTTTGGTTGTTATAAAAGGAATTATAAAAGTTGTGTAATATTATTTATCTTTTATTTATATTTGAAACTTATACATGCATACATATACACATATATATAACTATGCGGATTTACTGGAATTGTGTTTCTATATACATATTAATAAGTAATTAGCTAATTTTATTTAAATAAATGTATTAACTGCTTAAAATTAATTTTTTTAGGCAATTTTGTTTTTGTTTTCGATTTCGGCTGAAACACTGAAGATAACCGAAAAACTTGTTTCGGTTGAGCACAATTTATAAAACAGGCTATTTTTTTCATTAATTCTTGATTATATTTATCTTTCAAGCGATCTTTATATTGCAGAACAGTGATAGCATAGAAATCTCGTTTTCAATCAAATGTGCGTGAGTTCCATTCTCGGACTCCGCCTAACATCAACATTATACGGAACAAACAGGAAAACAAAAACTATTTTGACCAAAATATTGTTATTTATTCATATCGATGCAGCCGAATGCAATTTTCGATTCTTTTCTCTTTTTAGATTGCGTGCAAGATCGCTTAAAACATTTTCTTTCGATCTCACAAAATGACCGTTTCTTTCAGCATCTAATGTTAACACACCCATATCTACGCGATAAACATTGTGAAATTTTATTTTTAACTGGAGTCAAACAAGGAAGGCTATAAAATACTATATTTTTTAACAATTTCCAGCAAATGTTAAAAAATAACTATACTTTGTTTCATCTATACCTGTCCTTATATCAGTCCGAACTTTAACATTAGAACGCCCAGAGGGGGTCGATTTGACTCCGAACGTATAATTATATTTCAATTCGAGCCAGGAAATTTTTTTTATGAAAAAAGTTAAATTTAAACCATGCAGATTTGTGTTAAATAAATCAATTTGTGTTAAATAATTTTGAATAAAAAATCTGGTGAGAAATATTATTACGAACTTGGGTAAAATTTCTGGACGTTCTAGTGTTAAAAGTTCTGTAAATGTATTCGAATTGTCACGAAATTAGTAAATGTTATTGAGGTTTTCTGTAGCATCTATCCTGATGGAAATACAGGGTGTCCGAAAAGTCTTTCCGGTACTTACGTATTAACGCCACCGTAGTTATCTTTTGGATTCTTTATTGCCTTGTTTTTTGCTGATTTTTGACGCCATTTTTTAATGTTTGTGTTTTTAATGCTTTTTAGAACCTTTTAGTGCATTTTTGCTCATTTTTTGACGCCATTATTTTTGCGCACGTGCGAGCAACAAGCTTGCTTTTTATTAGCTCATTAGCGCATGTTCTACTCCGGTGGCGTTAATACGTAAGTACCGTCTTTCCCTCCCTTACTACAAAACTTATTCATATCCGCCATATAAAAGGCAAAATATCTACGTTTTTTTTTTTGTTGCAGGTTTCTGTTATATGACTGTAGGGTAGGTAGTACACTGTTAAAAATCTTGTAATAGTTTGAACCAAATTTTGGTGCTCAATGGCGTCCACTGTAAGATGGTGAAATCTTGAACCAAAATTTGGAAATCCTGTTGAAGCATAGTACCAATAGTTGGAACGAGATTGAAATAGGAGGCTCCGAATGTTGGTACGAGATTTCACCATCTTATGGAGGCAGCTATACTGAACACCAAAATTTGGTCCAAAATGGAGCAAAATTTTTAACAGGGTAGTGTAACTGTCCAGGAAATCGCAAATCAGGAAAAACTCAGTGTGTTCTCTGGTATCATTGAGAAGTGAGACAGTTTTTGTGCCAAGCCTCAAGAAATCTGAGAGTACGGTCTCATGTGAATTACAGACGCCAGAAGTGCCTCGTAGTACCACAGGAAACAGAAGCACTGAACTTTTTCCTTTATGTGAATATTTTTGGTTTTCTGGACACTGAAGCTGTTTACTACAACCGCGTTAGGAAACCGCATAAAAAAACTTGGTTAATGTTTTCCAAGATTTTAGCTCCAGTTACACATGTCTGTCTTATACAAGGTGTGGCTATTTAATAACGCGACTAATGGACTACTGCTTCTACAGAAGAACTGCTCATGCACCAAATTCGCATGACCAATAGTTGTGTAGAGCAAAGCCTCCTGCATCGAATGCTGCTTCTAAATTAGTTGTATTCCAATTGAGACAGAATATCGATTTTTGTTTAGAACAATAGGGAAAAAAAATAAAGTTTTATTATGTATTTAAAAAAATGGTTTTACGAATTTAGTGTTATTTAAAATCAAATAGTCATTTTTTGCAATTAAAATCCAATCTAATTAGAATTTCACTGACGGTTTAAAGTAATTAGTTTTTCTGTCAAATTTACGAGGCCTTTTTTTTTTCTCTTTTTTTTTATTATTCTTTAAAGTACAGATGAAGTTATGTTGCATTTATTTTACAGGACTGCACATTTTTTACAAGAAAAGAAATATTAACGTAAGTATTAAACTATAGCAAGTAAGTATGCATGTTAATATGTATTTATTCATTAAAAAATTCACTCAAGTATAATTTCGTATAATATACTTAGATTAAATGAGAAATACATTCAGAAATTTTAATAGATTTCCTTGATAAAGATAACCACTACTATCCTAATCCAATGAAAATATGCGATGAAAGATCAAATGATAAAACTGGTAAGTGACACAAAAATCATTTTGAGAAAATGAGCTGTAAACAGTTCTAAATAACTATTTGCATTTATTGTCAAGTGTTTCCTTTACCATTTAAAAGCTCTGTGAACATTAAGTTTTCTCAAATGGGTAATTTAAGGGGGAATATAGTATTTTTAAAACCATTTATTCAATTTTAAATAATACTCTAATACATGTGGTTGCACAATACTTAATACTCAAAATTAAATAAAATAAAAATTAATAATAATCTTGTAGAACAGTCTATTTAACTAAAATGTATTTTTTTAAAATTAACTTTTTAAAAATCTATTACTTTTATAAATATGTTTTTTTTTCTCCGATTTTTTTTTTCATTCATTAGAATACACCACATAAAACTGTGCGCAGATTTTTAGATGTATGGGATTTTGCATTTCATATGACTTTTTTCTTTCTTTCATCATATTAAAAAAAGAAGGAAATTTAACAAACTCTCAATTTAAAATTTTTTTGGTACTTTTAATAATTATAAATTTGAATATAAAATCCATGCATAAAAATATTAAATAAACCATGGAAAATAAGTAAAAAAAAAAAAAAAAAAAAAAAAAAAAAAAAAAAATCAAACCCGTATTTAAATTACTAAAAAGGACTTAGTATTTATCGAACAAGTAAGTTATAAAAATATGAACAGGGAGAAAAATCAGTTTCATTTATATGGGTAATTGCGCTGGATGTATTAACAAAATTTACAATGCCTCGTGGTACAATAGTCGTTTAGGTAAAAAAGAAGTGTCAAACTATTCACAATTATAAAAGCTTTCAGTTAATAATAATAATAATAATAATAATAATAATAAACGATATTTTGATTAATTTCAAGGTTTTGTATCCTTTTAAAAGATGACAGGAAACCACTGATTATCTTTAATCATATTTTCAGGTCACTGACGTTAACAAACGTATACCTAATTAAGATTACTCTTAATTAATTTTATTTTCTTTCTTTATGGTATTCATATGTATGTTACTTTCTACGTACTTGGGTTAGAGAAATATTTTTTCTTTTCTTGGATATTAGAGTAATATTGTTAAGGGTGCGGGTCACCCAGCTTCCGAATTCCTTTCCGTAGTGTTAAGTCTATGGGCGTTTTATAGATTCGTATATTTAAAATATCTCTTCAGAAAAGTAATATTTTTAATTCCTTTTTTCTGTGTACTCTTCTCAAATGATGTCACTTTTTCCTTAGTTCATAAAATATTTCTAAAATATATGCTTAATTTGATATTTTAGGTTTTAAAAGCTGGCAAACTGTGATTGAGATTTTAACACTGAATATAAAATACGACATGTATTTTAGAAATATTTTGAGAACTAAGAAAAAAAGAGACGGCCTTTAAGGGGACGGTGGACGTTAAAAATTTATTTTATTTATTTTTATCACAGCAATATGAAATTTTGTGCATATATACATTTCACCAAAAGCATATAGAATACCTTCAAAAAATTTCCAAACTTATTAAAATTTGTATTTTTTTTTAGAAAAATTTAAATTTTTAAACGAAATTTTAAAATGCTCCTCGTGTTTTAATTTTTGAAATATTTTGTTGCTTTTGCATTTTTATCACTTAAAACTATATTATAAACAAACTTGTGTAAGATTTTTTAAATCTCTTGAATAGGTAATATTTTACAGATTTTTTTTCTAAATTCCTTATCAATTTTCATCAAAATTTTGCCTTTTAATAAGTAAAAAATAAAATTTGACTATCTTAATGAAGACGAATTTTAAAAAGCTTACACAATTTCTTTTTAAATAATATCAGGATACTTCCTTATCAATTTTATAAATATTGATCAAAAATTAAGACGCAAGGAGCAATTCAAACATCTAAAAATGCTGAAAAATTAGTTTTGAGAAAAACAGATTTAAAGTATATAAATAAATTTATCTTTATTATTTACTCCTTAAAACCTTCATAAATGATATTTTAATAAGAAAAACTGTTTAGGTACTATTATACCCGAGAAATAGACCTTTTTTCTGACGATTTTGCTATAGATGATTTTGCTCAAATAAAGGTCCACTGTCCCTTTAAGAAGAGTACACGGAAAAAAATAAAGAGTTTAAAATTTTAAACATACAAACACATTTTTTATGCCCGTAGATTTAACATTACGAGGCCAACTCGGAAGCTGAGTGACCAGCACTCTTAAAGGGTCTGGGACACATTTTAAAACAATTTTTATTTTGAGTTGAAATTTTGAAATTTGTTGTGATGGTTAACTGTACTACTTGTAAACGAAATCACGTGATTAAACTTCTCATATTTTTTTAATTTAAAATTTATTAAAAATGTGAGGTAATTTAAAATTGATAACTCGATTATAACTCGAAATATTATTTGCAGAATTTACTTTTTCTTTCTTTTAAATAAATAGAAATGTATAAGCTTTAATTTTGATTCAGCATTTAAAAAAATATTAATTTAAATAAAAATTACAAATATTTAAAATAAAAATTTGAAAAAAAAATGATTTAACTTTTAAAGAAAAAATCATATTTTCAAAAGTAAATCTATATTATTTTGATTTTCTGAATCAAAGTTAAAGTAAAATAATTGCGATAGACGAGATTAATAATAAATATTTTATTTCGAGTGATTTGTTATGACCTCCAGAATGAATATAATATAAATATTATGTAGTACAAATATATTGTATCAATAAATATAACATATTATGTATACATTTATGCTGTATCATATTATGTAAGCTATAAGCATATAAATGCTTCCGCCTCTGTCTTTTATACGGCAACTACATAACACCCAGTTCATTTAAAATTAAGAAACCAAAATAAATAAAAAAAAAATTGTAATTTAAGAAATTACCCCAACCATTTGAAAAATGTTTCACTCGATACATTCATCTATCATTTTAAGCTAAATACCAGTTGTTTTATTGTGTATTATCCGTGCCACTGCTATAAATGACTTTATACATGCTGCAATTTGAAGGTACGGTTCGTTTAAGTTATATCACTCTATTGTCGCCAAGCATAAAAGTTGGCGACGAAAGAAACATTTCAAACTATTTAACATTGTTGGTGCAAAAGTAATCATTATTAAAATACAGCTTTGGCATATACTGTTATACTTGTAAGACTTTGGCATATATTGTTTGATTTTACAGAGCAGAATTTTGGTGATGGAGGTTTTAAACCAAAATCGATCGCAGCACATGCATCTGTGAATGGGTCCATCAGACATCGAATCAAAAAAGTTTTTTCCCAGTTTTTCCCAAGCCGATTGCTTTTTAGTTTTCTTTTTAGGTGGTGGAAAATCAAGAGTAATAGCTATAACATTTTCCGGCTTGTTAGAATCACTATTGGCACTCAAATTTTCCTGGTTAGAACCGACCGATAGTAAAACGCCATGGCTAGTGGATTGGTCGCCCTGGCGACATGATGTTTTACAATTAATCGGTTCGGCATTAAATTGCTTCCTTTTTCGTGATCGCCTTTCAACACGTAATTGGTTTTCAGCGGCTCAATAATCTTTTGATTTTATCATTTTCTGCATTGAAAGACGTTTTTGCGCCAAACCAAATACAGTATTACTCAGTTATCCCGTCGACCAATTTCGCCAAATGATACGAATCGCCAAACTAATAAGCAACTTATACATGTTGACTAAATTTTTATTTTAAATAGCAAAAGAAGAAATAAAAATCACTTTATGATTGTTTAAGTACGCGTATTGTGTTTAATATCATTGAATGCGATATTCACGTTCATTCATTTCTTTGGCTTCGGCTTTTTCCGTATCTGTTAATTTCCGTCTACCCATTTTTAAATTTGTTAGTTTTCTCCTTTATTACAATGATTTTAACCATTTTAATTTACTATTCAAATAAAAATTCTTCTAAAAGTAAAGAATTTAATTTAAATTCAAATAAAAACTCTTCTAAAAGTAAAGAAATTAATTTAAATTCAAAAGTGACCACATCATTCAAAAGTGGTAACATCATTCAAAAGTGGTAACATCATCGGGTCCATTCTCCCGAAAACAACAACCATTTTTCAAATGGTTAATAAGGATTACTGTAATCAATATTTTGGTAACATTAATTGCTCAATGAGTATGACTTGGCCCCGATAATACGATGGTCAGGTAAGGATAATTATGACCAGGGGGTAATTGTGACCACTGCCATAATGGAGAAAACTCTGTATGGTAAAATTTTCTTTCGTGCTTAGATATTAATCTCAAAATGTATTTTCATTTTAGATATTCTTCATCACTAATCTGACTCATTTTATCCAAATAGCAATTTTTACAAAGTCTACAAAAATTTTCGATAAACGGATTTGTCAGTATGATGTTCTAACGGTCTTAATTACCCCAATCAAATGCGTGTAGGCAAATATAAAGAAGAAATATAGTGGTCATAATTTTCCCACTAGTGGTCTTAATTGTCCCGAACTTTTGTGATTGCGAGTTTTTCATGTAGTATATATAACCATCCTTTTAACTGAGGAAAAAGGAGTGCTATGCGAATTAAAACTTTTAAGAGGTGTTCTTAAAGGGCCAAAATTAATTTTTATATAATAAAAACGCCAGTTTTCCAAATAGGAAAATAATAATAATAATAATAATAATAATAATAATAATAATAATAATAATAATAATAATAACATATTGAAAATGCACAGTGGTTATAATTAATCCTCCTGACCCTTCTATTTAATCGATTAACAGTTGAATACTAATTAAATTATGCTTATGAATTTTAGAAATCTTCAAAACAAAACAGTTTACATAATGTTTCTGTTGCACTCTTCCTCTGTCCACACGATGAGGATTTTCCTCAGAATCACTGCACATACAGACTTCGAAACGTGTTATTTTATTTGATAGGTTGCTATCTCCGATATAAATAGTGATATCGTACACGATGTGGAAGATTATAAAAAATGCTTAACTTATTCAATTAAAATTAAAAACAATTTATTTACATAAAATCATATGTTATTTGTATTTAAGAACTCAGATATAGATGATCCGGCAAAACTCTTTAAACCTCAATCTTGAAAACTCAACCAAAACACATTAAACCTCGCTAAAAAAAAAAAAAAAAAAAAAAAAAAAAAAAAAAACTTTTTTGGTACTTACAGGAACATTTTACTCTTATCGAAAACTCTTCTGTCCCGTGGCATTCACTACACACTAGGTAGCCTGGGACTCTCTTTGTTTGTCTTATCTGTAGTTTGCGTTCTTAAATAGAAAAGGAAGCTGGAATTCATTTATACAATGGAGTTTGTTCATACAATAAAATCTAAGTATAATAGCTCGGATCAACTTCAAAATAAGAAACTTTAAACTCAGGTACGTGGCAAGTAACATATATGAAATACAATAAATAAGTAAAACGATAATATTAGTCAATAGCAATCTTAATTAGTTACCTTATTATTATCCCAAACATGACAGTTTCATTTATCCTTCCCAGTTCCTCTATTTTATAAAATAAACAGAGCAAAAATTGTATATTCTAAAAATAAATTCACTTACTCGCGCTACCAAGAGTAAAAAAAAGCAGGTAATTTCAAATAAACGAGTTTTGTCTCTATGTCAAATTAATGTATTCTAAAGGTACAGTCAATCAGGATAACTTTGGACCAAGTGGAAAAAAAACTTTGGAAAAAAAGTTAAATCTGCTATATCATTTGAGTTAACGGCAATGTTTTGATCTCAAAATATAGATAACAGCACTAGTGTGGGTTTGGCAGCTCATTCAAAATAATTTGTGAAGATTCTACTATGGTAGAATGGGTCAACATTTTGTAAGGATAGAGCAAAGTCACCCTGATTTGGCGCAAAGTTACCCTGATTGACTGTAATTTATGGCAGAGGGAAAGCATGAATTGCAGTCACGAATTTAAGCACAAATTTAAAGATAATATTGAATATTTATGAAATACTGTTAAAAAAAAACTAGTTTAACTTTTATACTTATTTTACAATTATTTAAAAATTTGTTCTTCTTTTAAAAGAGTATTTAAAAGATACCGTGAACTTGATCCTCACCATGTGCCGCAAGTCATGACAGGCGACGAAGCTCACACCGTTACTGTTGCCATGGATAAAGTGGAAAAGATGCCAGAATTAAAGGTAAAAATTTTAACATGTTCTTGATTTTTTTTTTTATATTTTCTTACGCTGGAGAACATTCTGAGATATTTACAAACTAATTTTCATCACTATATGCATGAAGATTTCAGGTATTACCTGAATGTGGTAAAGATTCGTCTAGTTTTTCACACTGACTGAAGTCGAATTTAAAATTATTGCATAAATGAACAAGAAAGAAAAAATCATGCGTCAAGCATAGATTATGAAGCACTTTCCAACACATTCAGAATAATCTAACAAAACTGCACCGTTTAAAAAATTAAAATATGACGTCCCATTTACAATCGAATAATGATCCGAATTTTTTAGCAGTCCTGCATATGATATAGATATTTCCATCTATTTGCAAAATGCATTCCAAAATTTAGTTCATTTAAGAGATACACATATTTCATTTGAAAATTCTCATTGAGAAATTTCTTTTAATAAGCAGAATGGTATGCGAATACTTTTGTTTAGAATTTATATAAGTAATATGCAAAAATCTAATTAAATTTAAAAGTGCATATTGGATTTTAAAACGTACTCTGCCGCAATTATTGCGGAAAGACAATACTGCTATCGATTTCTTTTGTGTGCCCCTGTAAAATAATAAAAAATGCTATGAATGCTCTGTTTTAAAGTGATCGTAGTGAAATTCAGTGATTTATATCCGTTTCAAAGCATTTCAAATAGCGTAATATCATTAAAATACTCTCCAAACGATTTTCTCCTCTATACCTCAATGTAACCGAATTCTTTCGAGTGTCCCTCTAAATAATTCATTAATCGTACATACTTCATATGCAATACCAAAAAGGCTTGGGTAACCTTAAGGGTGTATTCGAAAAAACGCTTTTCCACCTCCAACAGCTCGAAATTTTCCGATGCAATATCAGACACATTTTTAAAAGTAGAAACATGAAACTTGCTGAGGGGATTCTTGAAGGGACGGTTGAGGTGCCGTGTGATGTCTTTTTACGCTCAATTGATTAGAATTTGAGTTATAAACAATTACCTTATCAGTATGACCCTTTTTTTCGTTCCCAAGTCTCCCGCTTGGGAAAAATCGGTTCGAAATGCCGTTTTTGATTGCTTTTTTTTGCAATATTTTCTGCATTTATCAAAGAATCGACAGTTACGGCACATTGTGTACTTTCCAAATAAGAAATTCTGAAAGTTTGGTGCATTTGAGGGCAAAAATGAATTAAAAAATAAATCGGAAAATAAGCCGTTTGAATCGAAATACACCCTTAAATGAACTTTATCAATTGCATGAAAATACGAATCTATTTGACGAAACATATTATGGGAATTAGAGTGTGGACAAACGGACAGACAAACCGAATGCATAAGCACTTTTCAACTTTCGTAGAAAGTGCTAAAAACCGATATTTTGATAGAAAATTGGCTTTAAAGTTGTTCGGATACTTTAAATAGCTGTAACGGTTGGATGCTCGTACTGGGTGTTGAATGGAGACATAACTCAGAACATAAGATAAAAACAGTTTATTTAAAACGGTTAGGGCTGAAGGGCAGTGGAGTAGTTCTGTAATTTTAATAACTGATAACAATACTAAAAGATTAAACTCATACTCACAGCTCCGGCACTAACTTAATCGGGGCACTTCAGATTACTTCTCAGCTATATTTCAGCTAGGCTGCTAGATAAAACTTTATTAGACAGCCCGTGGCTGTATATATATTCTTTATTAACTTTGAAATAGTCAACGTAATTAATATTAACTCTTACCACCGGCCAACTTCTCGAATCGCCTTCCAAAACTCCTTGTCAACTCACTGAAGGCTCGCTAATACTTGCTATCACTCGCTCTAGATCAATCCCACTGCTTGTCGTCACCACCTAGCTAGCTTCTAGTCACTACTAGCTGGCCAACGCCGCTAGACACACCACACACACTCAAACTCCAAGCTTTTATATGCTGCAAACTGAGATACTACAAATTTACATATTACTTCTAACCGCGACATAACTGTAGAATCCGAGAAAGACACACACGCTCTAGAAAGTTAAAGTAAAAGAGAGGATAGATGTCGCTTTCACGCTTACACATGTTAAATCATTGACGTCACCATCTCAAAAATGCTAGAGTGCCTTTATTACAAAGGTCACTCCCTCATAATTCGAGTGAGCAGAGTGAGTAACTCTAAAGAGATTATTGAATATTATCGTTCATAATTCTATGATGTATTCTTAGGTTAAGAAATTCGTGTCTTTTTTACGTACATTCGTATGTAAATAGGTAGCATCTTAGTCGTCGTTCAGTTCGTCCGTCGGTCCGGACTGTCCCCTGGTCATAACTGAGCAAAACTATCCAACCAAATCGTTTGAAATTTAAAATATATAATTGATACATATTTTTGTCGAGTCATTTCAAATTCTATGAAAATCGGATGCTTACTTCAGTTACAAGGACAATCAAAAGTATTCTGTTACATTACGCCCAATGAAAACAAATAATTTCAGGTGCATTTTAATGATACCACACTCTTCCGAACATAATAAAATTGATGTAATTATATGAAATCTATACTAAAATATGCATTCTGTACAATCTGTTACGGGAAGAATATTTTTTATTAATTTACATCTCCACACAAAAGTATTCCAATGGTATACGGGGAAGCATTGTCTGGGGAGCGTTTTAATTATATTAAACTGTTACATATTTTATGAAATAGATATATGTTACTGAAATTTACAACAAGTTACTTCCCGTATAATAGAAAGCATATAGTATTTACAGAGACACCCAAAAGATTTCTGCTACTATGCTATATCCGAAGTAATGTATATTATTACACCAAGGTCTGAGTATTTTAAAAGCTCCTTCATAGTACAAACGCACCTCACTTGTTACGCTTGACGTACAATTTCCAACTTGTTTTGTACTGTGGTAGTTAAAAATTTCAATAATAAATAAACAAATAACGATAGGAAAACATGAAATGGATTACAGCGATTTCCAATTAAACATTAAGCAATTTTAAAAGACCTTTTCAATATTTTCTACGTTACAGGAAATAGATAATATGAGTATAGTTAATTTTCATCTCTTTTTTTGCACTTCTTAGAAAGTTAAGCTCTATGACTTCTTCAGGCAGGACAAACTGTATCTTTTGGTTACAGGAACTAGATATAGTAAACCCAATCATTGATTTTCACTAGCGATAGAAAAATTCGGTTTCGTTTTCGCCCCAAAATCAGAGTTTTGCCAAAAATTCATAACTTCTTCAATTTTCAAGATATCAAATCCGATTAGATTTATTATAAATTTTCTTAATATTATCTACCACATTTATGCTGATAAATTTTTGATAAGACCAACTCTTACAGCAAAAATAAATAAATGTATAAAGTAAAATAACAAATAAAAATAAAAACGAAAACAAAAAGGAAGGTTGAAGAAGAAAAAAAATTCATAACTTCGTCAATTTACAATTATATCAAATCCGCATGAATTTATTATAAATCTTCTTAATAATATCTACAACTTTTATACTGATAAATTTTTGATAGGACCATTTTTTACAGTAAAAACAAATTAAAAATGGATTGAAGACAAACACAATTGAAGAAAAAATAAAGTATTAATGATGTACTTAAATCCAAACTGCTTATTTTCTGACTGATTTTTAAATTCATTTTTGCTCTCAAACGCATGCAACTGGTAAGTTCTTTTATTTAGAAACTATAATGTGCCGTACTTGTATATATATATATATATATATATATATATATATATATATATATATATATGTGTGTGTGTGTGTGTGTGTGTGTTATATAGAGTCAGAATATATTTCAAAAAATGCTGTCAATTAACTGAATTTCTCGAAGTGATAGCACTGGAAATGAAAAATATGGTCGAGAAAATAACTGTTATAAATCAAGTTCTGGTTAATTGAACGAAAAATGAAAACACTAAGTCGCTTTTAAATATTTTCCAAAATCACGTCAGCAGGTTTCATAGGTTTTTTTTTTTTTTTTTTTTTTTTTTTTTTTGAGTTTGAAACACTGTTGGAAAAATTTAAGGGATTTTTTTTTCTTTTAATTAAATATTGCTTTAACATGATTCTGATAAAACCAGCTCTTAGAGAAAAATTAAATACTCGTCAAAACCGGACAAACAAAGTTGTTAAAGTGGGTTTATTTCCAATCATGATTTACTTTTTGTTGGTGAAATTAGCCCTTCAGTTCTTAATCTATTTGCGCCAGTAGGCCGAGCCGGCAGAGATTTTTGTGTTTGTTACCATCTTAACATCTCATTATTCTGTTATACTCTGTATGCAGTTTTTAAAAAGGCCAAAGAACGATTTTGTTACTAATTCTTCATATGCCTCTACAGGAAAATCCATTTCGGCAAAGAATTTGTAAAGTATTTTCGAATGATGGCAGTGGAAACCTGACGTTCGACGACTTTTTGGACATGTTTTCAGTTTTCAGTGAACAAGCACCTCGGAATGTGAAGCAGGTTTATGCCTTCAAAATATATGGTAAGATATATATGCCCTTTTTTTATTCGTTGGTATTTATGTAAATACGTAGCAACCTAGTTGTCATTCAATCCCGTCCACGTATAACAGAGCAAAAACTACCTAACCGAATCGTTTTAAATTTAAAATATATAATTGTTGCATGGTTTTGTCGAGTCATTTCAAATTTTATGAAAATCGAGTGTATAGTTTAATTACAGGGACAATCAAGAGTATTCCGTTACATTACAGCCAATGGGAAAAAAAATAGTTTCAAGTACAATAATTTTAATGATGTTACACTCTTTCAAACATAATAAAATTCGTATGCATCAAGGAAGTACATATTAAAATACATATTCTGTACAATCTTTAGTGCAAAGAATATTTGTTATTAATTTACAGACCCACACTAAAGTATCCAATTACATAATGGTATAGGAATAGGGGACATTGATTGGGATGCGTTTAAATTATATTAAACTATTTCACATTTTATGAAATTAATATGCGTTGATGAGGTTTATTACAAGTTACTTCCTGTATAATAGAAAGCGACAGTATTTACAGGAACACACAAAAGATTTCGGCTACTATACTGTATCCAAAATACTGTATACTATTATACCAAGATGAAAATATTTTTAGAGCTTCGTTATAGTACGAACGCAATTTATTTGCTATGCTTGATGTACAATTTCAGACTTGTTCCTTTTGTTGGAAGTTGGAAGCGTAAAAAAGAAGGAATAAGAGATGACTTTGATTCCTGGTTTTTGGAGTTGCCATATTTCCGAATGTCGGATTTTTGAGATCATACTGTAGATCTACGGATAGATCGAGACGAAATTTAGGCTGCATTCTAATTCCAATATAGCTCTTTCATTTATTAAATACAAATTTATAATAGGATAATTTAGCAGTAGATGTAGTTCTACTTGGAGTTGTAAAAAAAAAGAGAAAAATCGATTTTCTGATCATTTTTAAGATAAACAGCTCTCTCAACATTTTATCAAAAGTATACTTTGTACTTTATTTAAAATTTCATTTTAATAACTTTTTTTTAACCCTTAACTGCTGTGACAAAAATTGTCACATAGCTACTGTGAGCGGTCTGTCAGACCTCTTGATCTAAAGATGAATAAAATGTTAAATTAACTCTCAGAATATTATTTATGTATTTAACTTTATATACAGGACTATTATAAATAAAAATAAGCTATTCAAAAGTCTCTAAAGATAGTAATAGAGTACCGAACGAAACAAAATTTGATCAGTATCTATAGTTAAACTAAAGATTACAAGTTAAACTCTAAAAGTTGAAAATCTCAGCGGTCTTTGAGACCGCTAATAGCAGTAATGGGTTAAACTTTTATTTTTCCAGATTATGATGATGATCAATTCATTGGCCCAAAGGATTTGGAACAAGCCGTCACAGCCTTGACGAGATCGGAACTGAACGAGGATGAGGTGGCTCTAGTTGTGGAGAAAGTCTTGGATGAAGGGGATTTGGATGATGATGGAAAACTTTCCTATGTGGAATTTGAAGCTGTGATTTCGAAAGCGCCAGATTTTCTGGGGTATGCGCACTTTCTTATCTGCTTCTATGAAGAGTTCAGATGATAAAGGTGGTATGTGAGTGTGTATGGACGGTATGTATGGTATGTGTGGTTAAAAACAGGCGTCTTCGCTGATTTTTAACCAACATTACCGATTTGGCTAATAAAAAAAAAAAAAAAAAAAAAAAAAAAACATTAGCCAAGTGAAAGAAAAAATATTAGAAAAATAGATTCGGCGTGAAGGACTGAAAAATCTATCTTTAAGCCCTTATTTCAATGTTTTCTTTTATTTTCAATATGTTCTAAAATGAAGTAATTTTTGCATTTTAATATTTTTTTTTTCTTAAGAAAGGTGTTATAATAAAAATAAAATACATTGACATGTTTCGGAACCGTCAAATAAGTTCCATAGTCATAATATAAAGACTAATTTAAAGAAATTAAAATTAAAATTAGAATTAAAATTAAAATTTAAATTTAAATTAGAAGTAATTTTTGGTAATTGCATGTAAAATAGAAATTTAACTATCCTCTAACAGAAGCCGTTAAAAATAAGTACATTCTAAATGTCATGTAAATGTAATGTTTCATACATCATTTTATGAGTGTAA
This sequence comes from Maratus speculifer, assembly GCA_964019185.1. Classification (NCBI taxonomy): domain Eukaryota; kingdom Metazoa; phylum Arthropoda; class Arachnida; order Araneae; family Salticidae; genus Maratus; species Maratus speculifer. Next base: position 138,518,471 of record OZ025302.1, on the reverse strand, counting down.
ATACAAACTTAAAAAAAACTATCTTTGATTTACCGTTTTTAATATACAATTAAAATTGCTGTGAAATTTCAACTCTAACCGATAGAAAAATTTTACTAATCAATGATACTTTGCGTACAACTAATAAATAGTATGGTAATTGGGTAATTTCATCACCGCTTTCCAGGAAAACTTTTCTCTATTTCGCGTTTGATGCAAGTAATCTTGTTTGTGTCTTTACCGGGGAGACACGATATCCACCGGTACATATATAGTGATTAACTTACTATAAAAACCTATGTCATAATCATTTCTGTGTCTGTGGTTGCTGCTAATTGAATTGGTGCAAGTCTATAAATAAACATAGCAATGTAAACATCATGATGCGACTGAACATGTTAAAGCGATATCAATCGTTCAGCAATGCGGATAAGAATCTCGACTATATTGGCAAATACTCACACACTTTTAAAGAGCAGATATTGAGCACTTGCAATTTGGCGACTCTGATTGTTTACGTACTTGACAAATGAAGCATTTTATCGTGATTTGACCAGCGGCAATAAAAATCCTGGTAACAACAAAGGGAAAAAAAGTTAATTATGAACTGGGAGGCATCTGCACAAAGTACCGTCTCATCAAATACACGACTAAACTTCTACGAATAGATAGAACTCGATTAACTTATTAAAATGCAATTGATCTTTCAAGTTATATCTTGGCGGAAGCCACATGCATATCCCATTTTAGTGGTTGGTGGGTGGGTTTATCATTGTGTTTTCCTGCACCCAAAGGTATGGAAACATGGAGGATTGGAGCAGGAAAACACAATGGTAAGTCTACCAATCACCCACTAAAATCGGGCTCGCAGGTGTTTTCCACCAAAATGAGCTTGACTGACCTGTTGCGTTTTAATATGCGAATTGAGTTTTAACTATTCCGGAAATTCCAACCCTCAACCTCGATGAAGTGATTGTGCAGTCTTCTCCCAGTCTATTATATGATTAAAGATAATTGATGGTCCTCTATCGTCTTCTGTTAAGTTACCATTTGAAAAAAAAGTTAATACTCCAAGGGGATTTAATTAATAAAGGAAGTATCTGACAATGAACGGAAATAAAGATTTGAAATTTTACATTATCGTTATTCCTTTTCTCAAAATATGATACTCTCAGCTACCTCTTTTACCATCTGATCTTTTCTTATACAAAGTGGTCGCGATTAAAACAATCCTATTCTGACCTCCCTATACATCGAATTACTCATATAAACGCTTTAAACTTTGTGTACATACTATTCAAGACATGCGGTAACAGATTACGCAAAAACAAATTAATTCCAAGAACATCAATAGATGGCGCTGTACAACAGAAAATAGGATAAAAAGACAAACATAATAATAGATAAAAAGAAAAGTGCTTGATTAAACTGATGGCATTGAGCTCGCAGGCTATTTACACTACTGTATATACCCAAACAATGTCCCTCGAAAAATAAATAAATCAACAAAAAACCCCATTTAGCTAAATTAAGCAGGTAGAATTATCCCTCTCCCTATCCAACCCTTATAATTAACCAATGAACCACCAAATCTAACCAAGGGAAGCGTCCCATCAGAATAAACTAATATACCAAATTTGAAGCAAATTGGATAATTCAGCTTGAAAAACCCATTTATCTAAATTAAGGGGGGGGGGATTAGCCCACCGTTCCTCATCTTTATGCTTAACTAATGAACCCTCCAAATCTAATCAGGGAAGCGCCTTTTTAGAAGAAACCGGTATACCAAAATTGAATCAATTCGGATAGTTCTGAACAACAACCCATTTACTTAAATTAGCTCCCTCGTTTCCCCTTTTGTACTTAATCAATGAACTCTCAAAACTAATAAAAAATATGCCTTATCAGAATTAATCGGTTTACCAAATTTAACGAAATCGGATAATTTTATTAAGATTAATCGCGTTACGTACATACATACATAGGTACATACTACATATGTACATACAGAATCTTCGGAAATATTAACTCTCAGGCTTTGGTAGCCAGTGAGCTAAAAAAACCAAACACATGGGAAATGAACTTTTTCCACTTTAATTTTTACTGCCCTAATGGAATAAAAAAGTAAATAAGCTTAAACTGCCATTGTTATTCCAATTTCACTTTGTAAACACAAAACCTTTTTTTTTTTAAACCCATGGTTTTCTGAGATAGTACCATTGCGAAAACTGTAAAAAAATTCTGGATAATAGCACCACCTCTTGAGAGATTTATTCCAAAAACTAAACAGCACTAATTTATACCAAGGACTAACTAAATCCGAAGTCTAATGAAAATTCGTTTATTTGTTCATGATGAGATACAGCTATTGCGAAAATCATAAATAATGCCGCATAGTATCGCCACCTGTTGGACGATTTATACCAAAACATAATTAGCACCATATTATATCAAGAATTAACGGAATCTGAAGTTTTATAAAAATCCGTCCATTGGTTCTTGAGATAGAGATATTGCGGAAATCGTGAAAAAAAAAGAAACAACATAGCAGCGCCACCTGTCAGGTGATTTAAACCAAAAAGTAATCAGGAGTAGTTTATATTAAGTATTAATTGAATCTAAAGTTGTATTGAATTCCGTTCATTAGTTCTCGAGATCGAGCGCACACAAAATTTGCCTTACATACATATATACTGTGTGTTACAGACAGTCTCACAGACAAACATTTTGTAAAAACATGTTTTTCGGGTTCTCTGACCCTTCAAACGTGCAAAGCCGTCGAAAACCGGAATTCGAAAATTTTTACGAAATTTTCGCGTGATTCGTTTAAATCTTGTCTTGAATTGCATGTGCACAGAATTTATAAGTCATATACTGAGCAGCGAATTAGGGGTGTTATAAATATAGCCACCCTCTATGTAAAACGCAAATGGAAATTTTGAATCACCTGCATACAACTTCAAAGTTCTGCTGAATGAATTGTAAAGAGACTTATTTGTTAGTTAGATAATGGGTGGGGTTTGTGAGTGCTTAAGCCATTGGTAGGCCTTCCCACCCAGCTGACTCTCTGTTAGTTAGATAATTTTTCAAGGAACATTTTAATATTGAAACAATAGTTCTACGTTGTTTAATTACAGAATTATAGGCGAAATTCTATAAATAATTGATCCCCATTATGAAAGATTAATATTTTTAAAGCATTCACCTGGATGAATTTTGCTGGAACTTGTCCTAATAGTTAAATAATTTTTCCAGGATAGTTTTAGTATATTGCATTTCATTATATCATTCTTTACCAATTCATAAAAAAGTTTGTCTATAATATCCAATTTTTTTTTTTTTTTTTTTTTTTTTTTTTTTTTTTTGACGCATTAGAAAATATAATTGCGCTATGCCGTTCGTATTTGTCAATGAAAAGGGACATTTCACCGATATACTTCGTTTGATTCAATGTTCCTTTGGAGAAATCGATCAGCGTAGCAGGCGAAGCTTGCTAGTTTTCGCATAAGATGTAAAAGCTAGCATGAGTACAAAATTAATTTCCACTAAAAAATGTTCTTCCGGTCTCTATTGGGAGGAAAATTTAGCTTCCATAATCCTTATTTTTAAAAACTCAGATTATTTTATTCAAATATAAGAAGCTAAAATGAATTGAACCCGATTATAGAAGATTTTATCACAGTTTACATTAATATTAAACTTGAATGAGAATTTCGCCAAATCAGTGAGCGATATCGAAGTTGGCTCCATTTATGTTACGTAGTCAAATTGGGCGATATCTTGATGTGCACACCATTTAAAAATAACATTGCGGAGGAATCTTAACCAACAATTTTGATCGAGACCTTGGTAAATCCTGTATACATGCTTAGTCATACGAAATCAGACAATATGTACGAATGTTGTCTCATGAGAAAAATCAGATTATTTTAAAATGTGTCACCCTAAAATTTCAAACTGTTATAACTCAGCCATCTTTACATGCTTTCTTTTTACTTACAATTCTGTTTGTATGTAACAGTGAAATCTTGTTACTCATTTTTAACCTTTTTCCTGTTGGAATATATATGTATTCCTGAGGGCAATACATGAATTAGAGGTTATTTTTTTAACCCCTTAACTGGTTTGCCCGAACGCCATTCTGGCAAGACGAATTTGCTTATTGCATCATTTAAAGCTTTTTGACACTACTATTATTTTTAAGAAAGTTTTCATATTATTGAAAGGCGGAAATGTTTAAACTAAATTTTACGAATATTTTATCTATATTATAAAGGGCAAACGTATCTGTGCGTAACGCAAACGTCATTGCGAATGGCAACACTTTCCCCTGCAATTTTGGTTTTGCAATTTTCGCTACTACAAATTTTACACTTCTAAACATCGCAATTTTTAAATTTTTACACTATCGTATAGAGAAAAAAAATGTACTTTTAAATGCAATTTGTTTGAAAGCTGTATCGCAATTTATTTTTGATATATTAATTTTTTATAGTTTTTGGTACTAATTTTGTAATTGTGGCAACAAAATCAATCCATTTTCTCTTAAAATTGAAAAAAAAAAAAAAAAAAAAAAAAAAAAAAAATAGAAATTAAAATGCGTCCATTATAAAATCCGGTAAATTTCGATTTTATTAATTTTAGCTTAAAATAATATTTGCTTGAGAATTAGACTGACTAATATAAGATATATTTTTTTACTGTAACTGATTTTGTAAATTTATTATAAATAAATGAAACAGGTCTTTTTTAAAGAATTTCTTTCCTTGAATTGCCCCACCAGTGGCCGAGAGGTTCTGACCTCAAACTGGTAGACGGTAGGTGCTGGGTTCGAACCCAATCGCGACCGTCGGCCTAACCGTTCGGAGTTTTCCGTGGTTTTCTTCGAACCTTGCCTAAATACGGGTTAGGTTCCCTTAGAAAGACCCCCACGGAGGGCAACCCACCCCTTAGGGCCTATATCTTATAGCGTAGATAATTGGCCGACATACATACAAACAAACAAACAAACTTTCCTTGAATTTCGACGGGTTCCACCTCATTTAAATAATAGCGGAGTGAGTCCGCTATTTTCAATTAATTGAACGGAAATGAATTAACCAGTTAAGGGGTTAAATTCGACCGCTAAGGGATAAAGACACTGTATATCATAAACCAGCCGTAATAAAATCTTGAAATTTGACATGCATATAGTATATAACTAAAATCAGTAAACACGTGCTTTGGAATTTTTCAATTACTACAATCGTCTTCCGTTTTTGAAAGACATCGCAAAAACACTTCTTAAGGTTAAAGTAACACTACTGAGATTAACTAACACTATTTAAAGTCATTTGTTACTCATTTACAGTTAAGCTTCTTATGGAGAAATGAGTATTAGCTTCAACAATGAAAATTTGTTGATAAGTACTTATTAATGGTAAGGTTACAACAATAGCGCTAGATTTTGGCCACGTTGAAGAAACATCACTATATTTGGCAACAAAAATAAATTGACATATATGAAGCCAGTTTGACTATACATGGCTAATTTGGCGGAATTTTTATTTACATCAATCAATCCATATTTATGTATTTTTGTAAATTGAAAAAAAAAATAAATAAATAATTTCTTTATTTAAGATAAAAACAAAACAAAAAATGCTCTGGAATTTCTGAGCCAGGGTGAAACACTTAAAAGGTTTTTCAATTTCTAATTCTTTTACACTTTTTTTTTATTAAAAAAAAGTGGAAAAGTTAGTCGGCAAATATTTGCAAATTAAAAGAAGTATTTCTCGGAATATCTCAAATGTGTATTTGTTGCAATAAGTATAACAACAATATCTCAATATATGTTGTTGATAGTTAGATTTCTTTTATTTAATGTTTCACATCGACTAAAGTGTCATTAAAGGTAAAAATAAGTTAGTGAGTTCGATCAACATTTTATATATATTGGTGCATTATTGCTGTTATTATATTTTTTTATTTTGTTTTATTGGTAACTATATATGTATGTTTTTCTTTTTGTAGAACATTTCACATTCGAATTTAAAATTAACTGACTTCTAAAAGCTTGAAAGAGGGTAAAAAGAAGAATAAAAAGAAAGAAAAAGAAAAGAAAAGAATTAAAGAAGAAGTAAAGAAGAAAATAATCTATCTTAATTACCATCACCTGCTTTATTTTAGTTCAAGATCTTAACGGATTAAAACATTAGAGAAGAAACATAAAGAATATGTATATATATTACGTATACTGTTATATTTTGTCTTATTAAAATTAATAAAGAATTTTTATTTTAAGAATGATAAAAAATTTAAGAAAATACATTTTCACCCCCCCCCCCAAAAAAAAGACCTTGTATAACATTTACATATAGTTGATGACTGTTATTACGAGATACAAGGGAATTACAAAAGTCCTCTTATTAACCGTTATTCGTAAAGATAGTTAAAATCTCTAAAACACATACATAATTAAAAAATTAATAATTACTGGTCAACACTGGTCATGCCACACGAACTCTGGTAGGTAATCGTATTTTGACTTCCTACCCTCATTACGAAAATGCACTTATTTCGTTTCAATCACGCTCTTGTGATAAGTCAAGCTCATTATTGGCTTTATAGCGATAAATGCATGTGAACGTTCGTAAAAAACAGTGATAATTATATTCGTTTTCTTTATTAATTTAAAGTGCGTGGGTTTAAGTGAAGTACTGTGCTTGTGCGAATGTGTCAAGAAAGTGTATCAATGATCCTAACTCTTTTTGTTATGTTTGTGGTGAACTGACTTTCAAAACACAAAGGCGTAATTTTACAGATCTTATATTGCAGTGTTATCGCGAGTATTTTTCTTTCTCGGTTGCTCATCAAGACAAAGCTTGGACCCCACACATTTGTTGTATAACATGTGTAAAAAATTTAATAGATTGGAAGAAAGGATTACGTCATATGCTGTTTGCTATTCCCATGATATAGACTGAGCCTAGAGATCATGTTTCGGATTGCTAGTTCTGTGTTACTACAATAAAAGGCATAAACCCAAAAGCAAAACACACAGTTCAATACCCGAATTTGCCTTCAGCAATAAGACCTGTCCCACATGACTTCAGTTTGCCAATACCATTATCATCTACATCGTTTAATATCAATGATCCACAACCCTCCACTTCAAGCCAATTTAATTCTGATTACGATGATGATTCTGATTCTCACTTTGAAGAAGTTCAAGGTAAGTCTCATTTGGAAAAATCGGCATGGCAATGCTTCAAGAACGTAGTTGCGAATTTTTTGGGGAACCATAAAAGTGACAACTACAAAGAGTTGATTGACGAGCTCCTATTGGCATTCAAAGCTTTGAATTGTAATGTGTCTCTTAAAATTCATTTTCTACATTCACATTTGGATTTTTTCCCTGAGATAGGGGCTGTAAGTGATGAGCATGGAGAAAAGTTCCATCAGGACATTTCAACCATGGAAAAGCGTTATCGAGGTAAATGGAGTCTAAGGATGTTGGCCGACTACTGCTGGACAGTTAAAAGAGACCAACCGGAAGCCAAATATGCCAGAAAATCGTTGTAACTTTTGTTTCATCATTATTATTTATTATTATTATTATTATTTTGAGAACTGCCTATTTTTTTTTCCTTTATAATCGATGATAGCAAAATAAATAAAATTCATGGGTGATAAAAAAAAAATTGATCTGCTTATTTTTATTCACAACACCCTATATTATATAAAAAAAGTTTGTGTGGCATGCGGAAGTTTAATTTTTGTTAACCAGTGTTATTGTTAATTAGTATATCACCCTCATCAATAATACGGGATTTTTATCCGTGCTTCATTTTCATAAGACTTCATACAAACAAACAAAATGAAGATTCTATTATTGAAAGGTTTGTAATGCAGATAAGTACATAGTTCATAGTACAATCGGTTCTCGTTAATTCGAACTCGTCGGGACTACAAGAAATATTCGAATTAAGAAAAGTATGAGATGAAAACATGTTTAAAGGGGTACTATTACAAAGGAATTAATGTTATAGCATTTTTTAAAATTATTTCGGCAATTATTGTTAGAATATGACTTAATATTAAATAAGATATAAACACATGAACTAATTGAAAATATTAAGTTAATATAAATAAAACATAACAAATAATACTACAGTATAAAAAAACTGCATTTAAAATTTTTTATTGATTGCACTGAATTGAATTTTCTTACCTGAAATTAGAGGAACATTTAAGAAATTATTTACACTATTTATCACCACTATGAAAAAAAATATCAATTGTTGTTTGTTCAGTCCTATTCAATTTTTTTTTCGTTTTTTAGTTAGTTTTTCGATTTGTGACAAATAGTTAAGTTTTTTGTACGATGACGGCTGCATTAGGATCAATAGGGAATGTTTAAATTCCTTTGATGCAAAGTGGCTTACTTGATTTACTGATAACTAAGAGTTTTAACTTCTCACTTCCACCTATATTGACGACACCTACACTTACAGTTGTCCTGTCTTTTACTTCATGTTTGTCATTTGTGCATGTTTCACTTTTAAATGTTACAATCATATTAGGAAGAAGTTTCTAAAACAATCCTGTTTCATCGGCATTAAACACATCTTTCATTGTATAAGGATAAAAGAGTTAGGGTAGTTTTTCGCAAAGTTCATTGCAAACAACGAGGACAAAAGCGGCATTTTCATCACATACAGTTTTGCATACGATGTTATTTCCGTGTTTAACGGTCTTGTCCCTGCCCGCGAAGACACTCGCGAGCTAATGGTATTCCTATGGGGAGGCATTTTTCTAATAACTCTTTCGCATCTTGACATTTTTAACTTTTTTTTTTTATTATTTGATAGCTTAGGTCCCTCTCAAGATCGCTCCTTGATTACCTTTTCGATTTTGGTCTCAGGTATTTTCTATAAAGTTATTTTCATTTTCAGAACCGGTTCAGATAGTGAAAGTAACTTTATAAAAAATGTATGCGATCAAAATCAAAAAAATAATCGAGGAACGATCTTAAGAGGGACCTCAGCCATCAACCAAAAAAAAAAAGGTCAAAATGCGAAAGAGTTATTAGAAACATGCCTCCCCATATGAATAGCATTAGCTCGTAAGTGTCTTCGCGGGCAGGGACAGGACCCTTAAAATGTGTCAGTTATCCTTCGCTGCAATTGAAATTTTTAATATCCATGAGTAGAGTAAGCTCTTTCTCTTTAGTACCTTTGGTCCACTCAAAGATACATTTCTTGCTAATGCATCCTTTTTTCATAAAATACAGTTTCATTGCGGGGGAATGTCCCTCTCAGGCCACCCCCTGAATTCAACACTGTTTGCGTAGTTCCTAAGAGAATGTATGTTTTTTACACAAAAAATCCTATATGTTTACATAAATATTTTTTTTAGAAAAAAAGAAGAAACAAACGACGATGGTAGTATAAATTTGGCGCCCCCTAAATTTCCGCGCCCGAGGCGACAGCCCTCTTCGCCACTTTGCTTCGCACGGTCCTGTATGTCAAATGAAAATAGATCTGAAAGGAGATTTTTTTTTTTCATCGCTTAACAGACGCTCAACCATGAGTCAGAGATAACGGACAGATCGGTGTCATACGTAATGCATACGTAACGGTTAACGTAAACTTTACAGTTTCAAGAAGTTACTTGAAGTTGAAGACAGTGAAAGATGTAGTATGAAGGCTGCCTTTGGATTTCGCAGTTGTTGAGTTATGGCTTATCCAATTCAAAATTTTCGTTAAACGCAAAGAGTTACTTTAGAGTACATTATTACGGATTAATCATACTTTAAGGCTGAAAAATCTTTTATTTAGCTGATACTAAAATAAGAAATAGGAAAAATTTGTGTGCGTGAATAAAGATGATGCAATCATTGGTAAGTTTTGGTTTGTATTATTTTTGGTATATTTAAAACATGCAGCCGGTCTTTTTTTTTATTATCGGTCTTTTTTGTGAGTTATCTGTATAGCTAATGTTAATATTCATTATAGCTTTAACATTGTTTATTTATTCATCATAAAAGTGCTTAATGTCTTTTGATTTACCTTTCTTTTTTAAAATCTCATAAAATGTTTGAGTTATATTGCGCAGTTATTATATATATATATATATATATACAGGACCGTAGCTAAGGCAGTGCTATGGGCGGCTCAGTCCCCCCCCCCCCCTAAAATATTTTGAGCCACACATGGAAAAGATTTCAAGATCACTAAATGAATTTCTGTTCCGAAAACTCAAATGAAATTAGGTTCAAAAATCTAATTTAGTTTTGAGACTCTTTAACAGTTTTGCAGAGTTACTAAATTGTAACTAGAGTATAACAAGAAACAGAGTATCTACAATGTGAATATGCACTAATTTATCTTTCTGCGTTAGAAAGAAGGAGAAAAAAAGTTATGATTTGTTTTTGTTGTTGTTATTAATAGTTGTGTAATAACAATATTTTCTCAGTGTAACAAAAAGAAGTTTAAAATTTGAATGTGTTTTCAACATATTCAAATTATTTTTTTAATTACACAGTGAAAACAGAGTCTTCATAAGAATTCTATTATGGTACTTACTTAAAGTAAGTTAAAACTGAAAGTCAAAACTTATTTATGAAATTCAAATTTAAAATAGGTATAGTAAAATTTAAAGATGATTTATTGTTGTTGTTACTATAATGTAATTACAATATCTTCTCAGTAAAACTGAAAGAAACTTAAAATACAAAAATGATGAAAAGTAAATAAATGATGTAGTGAACAGATATTTTTCACAGAAATTCTGCCTAATACTATTGTTAAAGTAAGTTAAAACTGTAAGTCAAAATTTATTTATTAGATTTTATTTAAAATACCTATAATAAAATTTAAAAACTCTTTGTTATTGTTGTTAGTTTTATAATAATCATATTTTTTTAGTGTAACAGAAAGAAATTTAACACACAAAATTGCTGAAAAATAAATAAATGAAGTAGTGAAAATAAATTTTTCATAGAAATTCTTTTATGATACTATTCATAAAGTAAGTTAAAACTCTTCTTCAAAATTTATTGATTAGATTTTATTTAAAATACGTATAATAAAATTTAAAAATTCTTTGTTGTTGTTGTTGTTAGTTATGAAATAATCATATTTTTTAGTGTAACAGAAAGAAACTTAAAATACAAAATTGCTGAAAAATAAATAAATGATGTAGTGAAAATAAATTTTTCATAGAAATTCTTTTATGGTACTATTCTTAAAGTAAGTTAAAACTGTAAGTCAAAATTTATTGATTAGATTTTACTTTAAAATTGGTATACTAAAATAAAAAAAATTCTTTGTTTCTGTTGTTAGTTATGTAATAATCATATTTTTTAGTGTAACAGAAAGAAACTTAACATACAAAATTTCTGAAAAATAAATAAATGATGTAGTGAATAGAGATTTTTCACAGAAATTCTGTTATGGTATTATTCTTAAAGTAAGTTAAAACTAAAAGTCAAAATTTATTTATTACATTTAAATTTAAAATACGTATAGCAAAAATTATAAATGTTTTTTTTTGTTTTTAGTTATGTAATAACAATATTTTTCAGAATAACAGAAAATAAATTTAAAATACAAAATTGCAGAAAAATAAATAAAAGAAGTAGTGAAAAAAGATTTTTTATAGAAATTTTGTTATGGTACTATTCTTAAAGTAAGTTAAAACTATGAGTCAAAACTTAATTATAAGATTTAAATTTAACATACGCATAGTAAAATTTAAGGATGAATTGTTGCTGTTGTTAGTTATGTAATTACAATATTTTCTCAGTGTAACTGAAAGAAACTTAAAATACAAAATTGCTGAAAAATAAATAAATTATGTAGTGAATAGAGATTTTTTACACAATTTTTTTTTATAGTTCTAATCTGAAAGTAAGTTAAAACTAAAACTCAAAACTTAATTATAGGATTTAAATTTAAAATGCGCATAGTAAAATTTAAAGATGATTTGTTGTTGTTGCTGCTGTTAGTTATGTAATTACAATACTTTCTCAGTGTAACTGGAAGAAACTTAAAATACAAAATTGCTGAAAAATAAATAAATGATGTAGTGAATAGAGATTTTTCACACAAATTCTGTTATGGTACTATTCTTAAAGTAAGTTAAAACTAAAACTAAAAATTTATTGATTAGATTTCAATTTAAAATACGTAAAGCAAAACTTTAAAAATGCATTGTTGCTTTTAGTTATGTAATAACAATATTTTTTAGCATAACATAAAAAAAATTAAAAATACAAAATTGCAGAAAAATAAATAAATAGAAGTAGTGAAAAGAGATTTTTTTTAGAAATTCTGTTATGGTACTATTCTTAAAGTAAGTTAAAACTATGAGTCAAAACTTAATTATAAGATTTAAATTTAAAATAAGGATAGTAAAATTTAAAGATGATTTATTGTTTTTGTTGCTGTTAATTATGTAATTACAATATTTTCTCAGTGTAACGGAAAGAAGCTTAAAATACAAAATTGCTGAAAAATAAATAAATTATGTAGTGAATAGAGATTTTTTACACAAATTCTGTTATGGTATTATTCTTAAAGTAAGTTAAAACTAAGAGTCAAAACTTAATTATAAGATTTAAACTTAAAATACGCATAGTAAAATTTAAAGATGATTTATTGTTGTTGTTGCTGTTAGTTATGTAATTACAATATTTTCTCAGTGTAACTGAAAGAAACTTAAAATTGAAAATAGCTGAAAAATAAATAAATTATGTATTGAATAGAGATTTTTTACACAAATTCTGTTATGGTACTATTCTTAAAGTAAGTTAAAACTACGAGTCAAAACTTAATTATAAGATTTAAATTTAAAATACGCATAGTAAAATTTAAAGATGATTTGTTGTTGCTGCTGCCGTTAGTTATGTAATTACAATATTTTCTCAGTGTAACTGAAAGAAACTTAAAATAGAAAATAGCTGAAAAAATAAAAAAATGATACAGTGAATAGAGATTTTTCACAGAAATTCTGTTATGGTATTATTATTAAAGCAAGTTAAAGCTAAAAGTCAAAATTTTTTTATTACATTTAAATTTAAAATGCGTATAGCAAAACTTAAAAATGCTTTGTTGTTGTTGATACTTGTGTAATAACCATATTTTTTAGTGTGACAGAAAGAAACTTAAGTACAAAATTGTTGAAAAATAAATAATGATAAGTAGAAAATTGTTGAAAAATAAATAAATGATGTAGTGAAAAGATATTTTTCGTAGAATTCTGTTATGGTACTATTCTTAAAGAAAGTTAAAACTGAAAGTCAATACTTATTTATGACATTTAAATTTAAAATGCGCATAGTAAAATTTAAAGATGATTTGTTGTTGTTGATGATGTTAATTATGTAATTACAATGTTTTCTCAGTGTAACTGAAAGAAACTTTTAAGATACACATTGTAAAATTTAAAAATGACTTATTGTTGTTGTTAGTTATATAATAACATTTTCTAACAAAAAGAAACTTAAATTACAAAATTGTTGAAAAATAAATAAATGATGTAGTGAAAAGAGATTTTTCATAAAAATTCTTTTATGGTATTATTATTTTATTTAATTTGTAAGTTAAAACTGAAAGTCAAAATTCATATATTAATAAGGTTTGAATTTAAAATACGTATTGTAAAATGATAATGAAAAAAGATTTGTTTGTTTGTTTTTATGATGGCCAATTATCTACATTTGGTATATAGACCCTAAAGGGGAGGAGATGCCCCTCCGTGGGGCTCTTTCTAAAGGAACCTAACCCGTATTTACGCAAGGAAATCCAAGTTTCGAAGAAAACCATGGAAAACTCCGGACGATTAGGCCAGCGGCCACGATTGGGTTTGAACCCAACACCTGCCGTCTACCAGTTTCAAAGACAGAACATCTCGGCCACTGTTATCATTAGTTATACAATACCTATATTTTGTCTGTGTAACGGAACGAAATTTAAAATACAAAATTGCTAAAAAGTAAACAAATGATTGATTTTTTTTTTTTTAAATTATGTTGTGATATTATTTTTTGTATTGAATTATTTTATGATAAATCCAAATCCAAAATCTGTTTTTGAGAATAATATTTGCAATATGCTTAAAAATATTTTTTTTTATAAGTTATGTAATAAAAATATTTCCTCATTGTGACTGGGATAAAATTAAAGTGCAAAAATGCTTCTGAAAAATAAATAACTAAGCGCATAGTAAAAATTTTATATGATTTTTGTTGTTGTTGTTAGTTACGTAATAACAATATTTTCTCAGTGTAACAGAAATAAATTTAAAAAACAAAATTGCTTAAAAATAAATGTTATTATTATTATTATTATTTTGTTAGAAATTATGTTACAATATTATTCTTTGTACTGAATTATTTCATGATAAATCCAAAGCCAAAATCTGTTTATGAGAATAATTTGCAATATGACTTTTGTTGTTGTTGTTGCTGCTGTTGTTATGTAATAGTAATATTTTCTCAGTGTAACGGAAATAAATTTAAAAAACAAAATTGCTGAAAAATAAATACTTGAAGAATTTTAGGCAAAATTTGTGAGTTAAAACGGGGGCGGGGGTCGATCTAAATACAAGTTAGAAAAAAAAAAAAAATTACACAATCGACGAATGGGTAAATCACATGTAATTGTACTTTGGAGAGAGAGATAAAAACAGACAATTGTCTTTTCCCTGTGATCGACATAATAGCTCAGCAGTAATATCCTAGTAATTGTTTTGCATAGAATCCCCTTCAATTCAAGGGCATTTCTTTCAAAATTTAAATTACATTTTTAAAAAGAGTTCAACTTGAGACTGCTTCGACATATCTCTTCAAAAGTCCTACAATACAAATAAGCCCTATGGTTTAGTAGTCTAAGAATTTGTTTACGCTTATAATTAACACTTGAATAGATTTTTGAAAGATTTTTTTTCTTTTTAAGTACTATCATTAAATTGATGTGAATAGGTTTCAAGATAGTTTAAACTTCTTTGATTTTAAAAAATTATATAATTTTAAAATGCTTTTTTTAAGTCTGTTTAGAAACGTAGAAAAAAAGCTTATTAATTTAATGAAAATTAATTATCTGTTTATTTTTAATTACGTCATTTTTCATTATACTACCAGAAATATGGCTCGATTTGACTTATACACGAAAATTCAATTTTTTTTTCAGTATTTTGCTTAAGAATTGGGTGAGTTGACTTATACATGAGGCCCCACCAGTAGCCGAGATGTTCTGCCTCCAAAACTGGTATACGGCAGGTGCTGAGTTCGAGCTCAATCGCGACCGTCAGCCAAACCGTTCGAAGTTTTGCGTGGTTTTCTTCGAACCTTGGATTTCCTTGCGTAGGGTTAGGTTCTCTTAGAAAGACCCTCTCCACACGGAGGGCATCCCTCCTTTAGGGCCTATATCCCTAGTGTAGATAATTGGCCATCATAGACACAAACAAAGACTTATACATGAGTATATACGGTAAATGTTATGATTAAATTTTTTTTGTTAGAAATTATGACATTTTTCTTTGTTATAAGTTATTTTACGATATTATTCTTTGTGATGAATTACTTTATCATAAATCCAAAGCAAAAATATGTTTATGAAAATAATACTTACAATATGCATTAAATTATTTTTCTTTATAAGTTATGTAATAAAAATATTTCAACAATGTGGTTACAAGGTAGTAAAATGAAAGAAAGAGGGTGAAGATGACAAGGAGTGCGACAAATGGCGCTTGTTGAAAGAGCAGCATAGAAGAAAGACAAAAGTGATGTCAAAATAATAGAAGAGAAAAGGTGGGAAAAAATGGAGAAATAACAATAATAAAATTATATATATATATATGTGTGTGTGTGTGAAGGAAAAAAAAACTACAAAAGCAACTTTTATGTAGGAGAGAGGAAAAGTATTAATGAGAAATCATTCACAAGATTATCAGAATTTTTACAAATAAATTAAGCTTCATGAACAATTAAGTGAGAAGGAGAGGCAGGGTAAGAAATAATTCTGACCACGGGGAAATTGAAATAATGACCGGAAGCCCAGCAGTGAGAAGCAAACGAAGATCAAGAGATTTTACTTTTTTCAATATACATCTGATGCTCGTCCACTCTTTTCTTCAACGCTCTCCCGGTCTGACTAATATAACCCAAATTGCAAGAACAAGGAATAAAAAAAATTCCCACCGGTTCTCAGTAGGAATAGGATCTTTCAAAGAGGAGAATTTAAGGCGCGACACTAAGGCACAGAAAAAGACCTGGATAATAATGTAAAGTCTATGAAGGGCGTTTTTTTCAAATATCTCGTTCAAATTTTAATATTTTTACATGTTTTTTTTGCACAAGATAGCTGAGGACGATCAACAACCGGCCTAGTTTTTACTTTTTTCGATTTTGGTTTCAGATTTTTTTAAATTACTTTAACTTTCGAAACCGGTTTAAACCACTTCTGAAATTGAAACTATCGTAATATAAATATATATAAGCAAAATCGAAAAAAGTAAAAACTAGGCCGGTTGTGGATCGTCCTCAGTTATCTTGTGCAAAAAAATCATATAAAAATATTAAAATTTGAGCGAGATATTTGAAAAGAACGCTCCCATAAACTTTACATTATCATTCGGGGTTTTTTTCTGTGCCTAGTGTGGGGCCTTAATTTTATTCATAGGTTTGAAGATAACTTTAAAATTGAACCGAGAAAGGATTTTAGTAATTTTATAACAGAGAGGTGAATAAAAAAGTAGAACTATACAGCTATTTTTGTGTGCATTTTGACGGTACGCATTTCTGAAAATATAATACCTAAAATTAAAAGAATGCGTTTTTGAGTTCAGCGTTACAGAAGCTTTTACACAATACCCCACACGATATATATGTAGGGGTGGAGAATTTTTTTAAAATCTTATCAGCCAAGGATTTATTTCACCAGCCTGCAAGATGCAACACGCACACAGTTGAAAACAGTTATGACAAAATCGCACACGAAATTACTATTACTACAATAAATTTTCGTAATTCTTTTTTTCTTATAAAATTAAGAAATATATGCAACAGAGGTAAGCTTAATATATGATAGAACTTAATACCATATTTACATTGAAATAATTTGGAAGGTTAAAATATCTAGATTCAAAAATTGTCTCTGATAATGTCTCTATTGCCTACAGTTTTCCTAAAGCTAAAAATACACTCGCCTTGCCAGAAAATCCACTCGCCACCACTGGCGAGCAAAATGATGTATTTCCCCACCTCTATATATATATACTGGGTGTCCCAAAAATGACTGATGGATTTTAAAATTCAATAACTTGCAAACGGTGACAGCTATTTAAAAAATTTTTGCAGGAGGGTTATATATAATGTCAGGAGTTTTTTTACCGTAACTTTTTATTTTAGTTCGAATTTCAAACAATAGGTTGTGCTGACGGCGATTGAAGGCCAGGTCGATGCTTTATTCAGCACTGATCGCCTGGCCTTCAATCGCCCTCAGCGCCACCTATTGTTTGAAATTCGAACTATAATAAAAAAAATTACGGTAAAAAAACACCTGATATTATACATAACCCTCCTGCAAAAATTTTTAAATAGTTGTCACCGTTTGCAAGTTATTGAATTTTAAAATCCATCAGTCATTTTTGAGACACTCGGTATATATACGTATAAATCTTCAAGTAATTTAATCAGCCCCCCCCCCCTACATTTTTCCTAAATATATTTGTGAAATTGAAGTGAAAAAACTTTTTTGTGGATGTTTGAAAATTTCTAAAAATGAAATTCTTATTATATATGCTGTTTTTGATATCTTAGACATTAATGTAAACAATTATTCATATGAAGAATTTTTTTTATCCAAAATTCAGAATAAAAAGAGTTAAACATTGCTTCGATGCGTTATACAAGATAAGAAACTTAGTTTATTTAGCAAATTATGATGCGTTTCAATTAGATATTTTAGGTTTTTTTTTTTTTTTCTTCGATATATATAGCGTCCATAACATCATCGCAGTTTTTTTCATAGATATTAATCTGTAAATTATAGTGTAAAATAAGTAAAAAATACAATGGTATTTGCAATACACATACATTTAATGTCTAAATTTGAAATTTTTAAAAAAACTAAATAATAAAATAAAGTAAGACAGACTTTAATACATTTTTAAATAAAATTTACAAAAAGTTTAAAAAAAAATACTAAAATAATTAAAAATACAATTAGTATACGTTTCCTCAAGCGTTCATCAGAACAGTTCGTACAAATCTCATCAGTACATTTTAACCATTAAGCAAGACAAATCAAGTACAGTTAAAGTTACTTTTTTAGAAACAAGTTATTTCACCAAAAATGGAACAGGCTTCATTCATGCTCGTATTCATCATCTACCTTAAACTAGAACATCTCGGTCGAACGCTCAAATGAAATTCACGTTAACATTTGATTGGGCATTATCAAGCAGGTGTTCAATCTGATTTAAAGGTGAATGCTGTTTAAACATTCGACCAAGGTTTTCTATAAGGAAAGCGCAGCACTGTAAACAAACAGCTTGCGCAATTGTGATGTGCAGTAACTCAGGGCAAAACATTACCGAGTTTTCCATGGCGGCCAATGTGTTTTCAGGTATGTCTTCTTTTAATTTATCCGCATATACAGAAAATTTGAGTCTTCCGGCCAAAGTAAGATATGTGGATAAATTAAATGGAATGCATGTCCATTCATATGAGTTTCCAGACCCAATTATTATCCCGAAGTGTGAATGGGGAGATGATATAAATGCATGGTCACATGTGCTGTTTGATGACATATATTCTTATTTGAAAACGTACAATAACAATGTATAAATACTAATAGCATTATAAATACTAAAAAATAATATTTTTAAATGTGATCACAGATATGCATATTATGAAGTAAATGTATATTCAAAATGAAAAATATCATAAGATACATAAATTTATGTAATTTATGAAATCTGTCTTTTAAAAAATGTCACAATTAAATCTGCGAAAATATTTTAAAAAGCAGTTACTTTCGCCGTAGGTGAATGCATTCATACAATCATTATTTTTTTAAACTTTGATACAACTCTGCAATCAGAAATTTTTAGTTATTGCTGTAGACAAGAAAGATATAACTATAATTTTAATATATTTTTATACAAACAAACGCTTCAATATTTTCAGATTTTAACCACATTGAATCTTTAAAAAAGGAAAACAACAAAAAATATCAATGCTATATTTCTAAGGAGAAAAAAAAAAAAAAAAAAAAAAAAACATTACGAAATATTTCTAACTAAAAAAACTATTTTTTCAATATTATTTTTTTATAATATCCAAAAATAGACATGCAACAAATAATTCTTATCATTATTATACAATACTACATAAACACTTACAAACACACGTGTCTACAGAATACTAGGTATATTATTTTAATCGCAATAATAATTATTATTCTGGGCTTACCACACTAATTTTAGCAGATAAAATGAAAAATAATGTTTCTTGAGTGCATAGACAGCAAAAAAAAAAAAAAAAAAAAAAAAATTAATTCTAAAGTAAATATCTTGCATTAAATAACAATTGATTTAACGTTATGAGCTATAGGATTTCCCTATGTTTTGCCCTGAGAAGCTCACGGTTCTTAGAGTTTGTTTACGTATGACGTCACGTGCGCTTTCCTTATATAACTCGGGATCGAAGTAGTTGGTTAATATGGCGTCAACGTCGGCGATCGTATCTAAGTAAACCAGCCTTCTAGGAGCAATCTACCATGTTAACTGTTACAACCTGATTTCAAAAGCTAGTGTCCGTAAATAACGGCATGGATAATAATGGTGGACTATTTTTGAATTTAGATTTCTTCTTTTGAAAGCACCAATATGTTCCTTCAGGGGAATATCCATCGATCTACCAGTTTCAACAATATAACCGCTATCGCAATCGCAAACTTTACAGGGAATCGCAAAAATTGGCGTATTGAATAGCAGGGAATTGTTCTGATTAATTTTACAGTTACGTTTACAGTTGAGATTGAAAATAATGCTGAATTACCTTTTCTCGATATTTCAATCCGCAGACAGACAACAAATATCCCGCAATCTATTAAAACTACAGTTTACAAAAAGCCAACATTTGTTGGTAATATACTAATGTAAATTATCTTTACATTAGATTTTTAGTCCTTTTTTAACAATAAAAAATCCATTATTAAGACATTAGCTTTCAGGATCATTAAATATTGCAGATACAGAGATGACTTTGAAAGAGAAAAATTGTAAAATTTATTAAGATTTGGTTGATAATAGCCTTGTTAAGAAAATCTTTAAAACTACTTTATACATTGTTAATTCTACCTCATCTCTTTTTCAACTTAGTAAATGAAATTATTTTATCTGCATCTAAATACTATAATAACGTTTCTGATGAAATTTCTTTGATTCTAAGATCATTCAATGTTGGTGTTTCTTTTGAATAAATTAATAAAGTGAACTCCTTTTTTAATAAACATAAATTTTATCATAAGTCAAAATTAATCGGTGTTATTTATGCCATCCCCTGCAAATATTGCGATAGCGTTTACATTGATGAAACCGATACATCGATGGAAATTCGTCTGAAGGAACATACTGGTGCTTTCAAAAGAGGAAATCTAAATTCAAAAATAGTCCTGATCAGAGTTCTCGCTGTCGCTCGCCAATGCGCCAAATTGCGACTAAATTCTTCATTTGGCGAGTAAACAAGCGATTAGATTCGCCAAATTACTAGTGCTCAATTTTTTCTTTTTCGTTTTTCATACATATGCATATGTGTATATATACATACATATATATATATATATATATATATATATATATATATATATATATATATATATATATATATATATATATATATAATATACATATTTTTTATATTTGTAGCGCATACTTGAAATTAGATTAATAACAATCGCTGTTAGTTTTCAACATATTGAAAAAAAGGGGGTACATTAAAGGATTAAAGATAATTCTTTTGTGCTACACGGCGAATCTATTTTGATAATACTTTTTTCGTTTGTCGAATGTATTTTATTTTTAATTCGCCAAATTACTAATGATGGTGCAATGTCAGCGAGAACACTGGTCCTGATCCTCTTGAAACAGATCATATCCCGCTATTTGCGAACGTTTCATTCTGAAATCAGGTTGTAACCAGTGTTGAATTCAGACACTTTTCTCCGGGAGGGACTTCTGAGGCTCCGGGGAGGGTGACATTATGGAGTTCCGGGGGGGGAGAGGATTTAATTTTTTGATCATTGAAAACCCAAAATCTTAAATTTTCCGGGGGGGACATTTCATTGCTTCGGGGGGTTCCCCTCCCCGGACCACCCCCTGGATTCAACACTGGTTGTAACAGTTATCATGACAGATGTAACTGTACTTGATTTGTCTGGTTGTTTGCTGTACAATGATTAAACTGTATTTATGAGACTTTGCTGTCGTATGACAAAACATATACTAATTGTATTTGTTTTATGTTTTTAGTTTTTTTAATATTTATCATAAATTTTATTTTAAAATCTATTCAATTCTGTCTTACTTTATTTATTTTATTTGGTCTTTTTATAATGGTGTTATGGGTGCTTCATACTATTAAACTGTATTAAAATTTGCTAAATAAACCTGGGTTTCTAATCCTGTAAGTAATCTTTAAATAATAATAATAATAATACTTGCAAAGCCCGTAAATATTATGCCATAAATTTCATTAAAACAGTCAGAATATCTAAAATAAGAAATAACAAATCATTTTACTTTATTGTGGGGAAGGGGAATCAATGCTAATCCATTTGCATCTTTTGATGCTTGGTTGATTCAACTTTTGGTGTTGAAAAAGCTGCAACCATAAACTTGTGAAATGTTGTTCTAACATTTGATGCTAAGATTGAATCATAAATTCGTGAAATTTTTTAATTTCTTTTCAACATTTCATCAATTTATCATTCAATGTTTTACCCATTTATAGTTCAATTGTAGCACAAATGTTGGAACAACGTTTCGCCATCTTATGGTGTCAACTACTTTAACACAAAAAATTGGTTTACTAATGCTGAGAATTTTTAACAGTGTATTTCTTCATACTGAGCGATGAGCATACTTCAAATTATGGTCAAGTAACAGTTAACTAAAAATTGACTGAGCAGCTTTCTGAAGATTTTTAACAGTTTGTATTAAATTACATTAAACAGGCTCTATTGTTAAAGATTAAGAAAATTATATTAAAATTTTATTATTAAACATCCTATAATTAATCAAATATTATTTATTTACAGGAAAAAGAATATCTCTGTGAAAAGAGGATATAGAAGAGGAAGATCCTTGAAGCTCAACTGCGCAAATACATCTTTAGTATGACGGTATAGTGATCAGCTGTTTAAAGAAATAGTTATGCAAATGAATTGTTAATCTGTTACTGATATTCTCTAAAGAAACAAAAAATTAAAACATGGTATTCTCAGACATTGAGACACCATCTTCTTCTGAAGATGAAGATCATCAGCCTACTGCAGAAGATAGATTATTCAATTGCATACGCAAGAAATCGAAAATAAATAAACATTTTACTGAAGAAGATAGGATTCGAGAAATAAGGAAATGCTTGAGCTTAGGATCAAATATTAATGCTGCTCATACCTCTGACAAAACAAATTGCACCGTTCTACACATTGCTGTTCAGAAGTGTTTTAAGGAAGTTGTGGAGTTCCTTGTGTGTAATGGAGCAGATACAGACATCAGGAATAGTGACAATGAAACTCCTCTCGATATAGCAAAGAAACTAAATAATAGGGACATCATTACCTTATTAGGAGGACAAGTAGAAAGTGAAAACGATGAAGCAAGAAACAGTTCCAAAGCTAAAGATAAAAGCCAAAAAGGGAGAGAAGATGGACTATTGTATGAAAAGTTACTAATAACTTTACTTTCCGCAAAAGGATTTGAAAGATTTAAAATTGAAAATGCTGAGTGTAATCTATTTGGAGTTGGTAGAGAAGTAAAAATTGGCGAACGATTTAAATTTGATGATGTGGTCTTTATGTATCCTGGTCAAAGTAATCCAAAAAGTCTTATCTTTGTGCAAAGTAAACATAAAGAAAGTTATTGCAAAATAAATTCACAAATTTTATCAAGTCCTTCATCAAGCAAATCAGGCTTGAAAAAGCACTTTAATTTAGAAAAATATTTCATTTCTTACCTTAAAGCTAGAGAAAATCTTAAAAATACTAAGTCTGATATGCTAAAAAATGGAGAAATTAAATATTTGGTTTTATTCTCTAATGCTGTTTTTGATATTGAAGATTTAGAGAAAAATGGATTTCGTCTGAGAAAAGCGTCTGGTGATATTATAGGTCTTTTAAATGCATTGAAATCAGAAGATCATTGTCATCAACTGGAGGAATTAAGTGATGAGCTTCAGAAAAAACTGGAAAAACTTTCTGATATGCATAGATTAGCCAAAGAATTAGCAAAATATCTTCTGGACAAAAATTTTAAGAACGAAATTATGAAAATGGGAGCTTTAATTCAACACTACCTTGCCAATCTAGGAATAGAAGTCATTACAGTTGACCACAAAAATGATTTCTCAACTGTCAATTCATCTCAAAAACTGGATGAGGAAGGTGAAAACTATTTTAAAGGACGTTTCCGAGACGATTTCATAGATGATGAAGATGAAGGACCAAAACAAAATCTCCGAAATTTTATATTTGAAGCTATAAGAGACCTTGATAAATCGAAAAAAAATGCCAGCCCTGAAGAATTAAAGACCTTCTTAAGGGAAACAGAAGTAAAATTACCTCACAGTTTTGGTAAAAAAAATCGAGATGAAGTAGCATTACCAAAAGCAGCAGACGATGTTACTGACTTTTTAAAATATCTCGTGTTTATTTTTAATCAACCTTGTGCTGAAGATTTTGGAAATTATGTTAACAACGTTACTCAAGACATTGTTAAAACAAAAAGTTTATTAAGGCAAGTGTTTGAAGAGCTTAAAAGTGTTGGCCCAGGAATCCTACAGCGTATAGAAAAGCTAATAAAAATTGACAAGAAAGCACACCATAAAGAATGGTGGCTATTAGACGAGGTAATTGCAGAGATTATTCAAGAAATGGTGCAACAAATTGATGTATTAAGTATGATTACTGTAATAACTATAGTATATGAAAATGATATCATGAAGTGGGGCTTGTTTAATAAGCTTGGGGAAATAACAAAAACATTAGACGATTTTTTACAGAATAAAGAAAAGAAGGTATTATACATTAATACACCTGAAACGGCTTTAAGTTCCGTTAAATTACTGCAATATTTTAGAGATAAAGAAGGATATCGAGCAGAAGACGGTCGAATTTCTGTAAACTTAAACGATTTAGCTAGTAAAGCTTATCATAATAAAGTAGCAGAGATTTTTAGATTAAAAAATAATAATTTGTTAACTATACAATGTACAGAAACTAACCAGATTCGAGTTGTAGAAGAGTTTTATAAGGAATTGCATAACATAATCAAAGATAAGCCTGATAAGCAAATTATTCTGATTATGCAAAAAGATAAACCTAATATTTTGCGTGAAAATTTTATGCCTACAGGAGAATATGTTTTAGAAATTGATGATAAAATTGTTATAGAAGATTTTGAACCAAAAATAAACTTTGATCCGTTGAAACAAGAAGTAATAGTTTTCCCAGGACAAAGAAAAAAAATAAGTTTATCTGAATTAATTGGCAATAGTGACTGGAACAGTTATTTGAAAAAGTCATCTAAAGATGAGTACGGGGAAGGTATGATAGATGCATCGTCATTAATTCCGCTTCTTAACGGTGAAGAAATAATAATAGGAAGTGAACCACCAAGAATAAGTAGCTTAGAAGGTGCTTATGCGAAATTATTCGAAGAAATAAACAAAGAAACATTTCGGGACAGATTATTTAATCACATGTCTGATGATCTTTTTATTATTAGTGGAATAAATGGATCAGATGAGGAAAAAATAAATAAATTAATACACTATTTAGATATAGAACATCGACGAAGAGAAATCGAAAATAAGGTGGGAAATATACAAAGTGGACTTAAGATTATTCAAATAGAAGACGACCAATTTAAAGATGAGCAGTTTGTAAGACTGTGCAAAACTTATCCAGGCAAAAAGATCTTTTGGATCATCATGAAAAATGAAAATTTTGTAAAAGGCAAATGTAATGGAAAATGCGAGAACCATCCAGAAAGTAAAAATAAAGTAAAGTTTATATTATATCAGTTTTACAATCCCTATTTTTACATCAATAGAAAATTTATTGACAAAGTATTCTTAACTAAAGGAGTAAAATCTCAGTTAATAAATCATGATTTTTCTGAAAGATTTATCTTTAGTCGTTTTACAGATCAAGAGGAATTTGTGAAATTATTTGAATTTTATGATGAAAAGGAAGAGCAACAGCTCAGAAATAACTGTAGAAATGGTAAGATTAGGCTCGCGAATAACGAGTTCGAAGCAGAGAATCATTATAAAATTCTGAGCAAGCAACAAGGGGTAGAAATGGTTCACTGGCTTACTTTTGAAAAAAATCGCATAGTTTGGTGTAATTCGTGTGGATCTTTGGAGAATTTACGTGAATACATTGATGAAAGACAACGTAAAGAATCTTTGACTGAAGAAAATACTCTAATCAAAGAAATCAAAGATAAAAAAACAGTTATTATTGCTGATGATCCCGGCATGGGGAAAAGTACAACTTTAACAAAATTGTATGAATCACGAAATGAATCAGAATCAATTCTAGAGTCACATTGGGTGATAAGAATCAATCTGAGAGGCCATTTCCAAGCTATCAAAGATATAGATTCTGAAAATATTGATGTCAACATCGTAATTTCCTTCTTATCTAAACTTGATTTAAATTTAAACCATAGCCTTGTTAAAAATTTGTTAAGAATTGCTATAAATGAAATGGAAAATTCGACAATGGCGCTTTCAAAACCGTTATTATTAGCATTTGATGGATTTGACGAACTTTTAGACGAAGAAGATAGGAACAAAATTATTTCATTGTTGAAATTTCTAAGTAAAGAAAGCGGAGTGAAATTTTGGATTACTACGCGGCATCATTTTAAGCTGGTATTAGAAGATGCATTAGCAACGTTTGCCATAGAGTTTCATCCAATAGAGGAAGACAAAACACAATTCATAGCTAAATATTTAAAGGATCGAATGAGTCTAGTATTAAGTAAAAGCAGTTTTGAAAAAGTTTTCGGTAATAAAAATACCTCAGAGGATGCAAGAAAAATAAAAGAATATGCAAATGCATTTTCAAGCAACATGCAAACCGTATTCCAGGATACATCAAGGTACAGCAGAAGTACATCTAAGTTCCTAGGAACCCCGCTTCAATTATATTTAATGCTAGAGGGTTCTATAAGTTTTGTTAAAGTCTGGATAGAGAATTATGGTTCTCAACCACCAAGTTTTGATTATTTAGGTAAAAATATATGGGACGTGTATGAAAAGTTTATAGAGAGAAAATATGAAATCTATTTTAAAAAAACCGACGTGAAAGAACAATTGCGGCAAAAACAAGATAAAAAATATTTTAATCAATATCATAAAGATTTAGCTTTATCATCAATTCTTAAAACGGAACATAAAAAGTCTTTCATAGAATGTAAAGACATAGTCTTGTCAATGGGCATTGTTAAATCTCAAGGTAGCATTTTTGAATTCATTCATCCAACATTTGGCGAATATTTTGCTGCGGAGTTATTTGTTGATTGGATTGAAAAATCGCCACATATTTTCCAAAATTCCAAGAAGCAAGAGTTTTTAATAAAGACAGTCTTTATGGAACCCTCTTACGAATTAATTCGAAAATTTATGAACATCAAATTAAAGGAGGAAATAATGGCAGGAAGAATACCAGAAGAAAATTTAAGACAATATGGTGAAATTATTAGTAAATTATGGAGTTTAACTCCTACAAGCGAAGAAATACAACAAAGAACGATATTACACACTGCAATACTTGAAAATAAAGATCAAATCATCAAATTTTTCTTTAATTGTCTTGAAAAAACGATTAATCCGCAGAAAAGAATCGCTGATTTTTTATCATTTAAAAGACTCTCAGGAGAAAGCGCCTTCGATTTGGCTACATTTTACGGTAGTGACGAAATATTTGAATTAATAATACGCAAAATTGACGAAAATTTATATGAAAATCCCTTCCAAGGATTTTTAAGAAATCACAAAGAATGTATGTTTACTCAGTCAGTTTCCAAAATTTTTAAAGAACGTATTCTGATGTTATTACATTTAGTTGAAAGTAAACTCTCAGAAACAGATCTATGTGAATTCTTGGGACAAACAGAGTTGCATAGAGCTGTTATAGAAAATAATGAAGATAAATTTAATTCAATTCTACATAGCAATTTTAGAAAAAACTACTTATTTCACATGGATAAATTTAAAAATACGGTTCTGCATTATTCCGTTGCAGGAAATAAATATAATTTCACCAAGCAAATATTGAAAAAAGCAAAAGAAATTTCATCTGAAGAAGAGTTCAAGTCATTTTTATGTGAAAGAGATCGTGAAGATAATACAATATTCGATATTGCAGTCAACAATTCTAATTTTGAAATGACAAAGTTAATATTGGAGGCCACAAAATGTTTGCATAATTCTACAGGAAAATGTGAATTATTAAGAGATTTAAATGATAATTCTCAAGATCCAAAGAATAAAAACATTCTATTAAATACTTTAATCCCTAGAACACGGAAAGATTATTTTGGAAAGTTAGATGTACATGACGATATTCATACTTATTTAAGCCATTTATATGGTCGAAAAGAGAGAGAATCATGGAAACAGCAGGTTAAGAAAACGCTAAATAATCCACAAATAACTTTGCCTCTAGCGTTTATTCTAATGATTAATGTTTGAGTGAGATAAAAATATTGTTGATTCACTTATTAAAACTATAGAACTTCGATTAACCGAAAATCTCCGTTAACGGAAGTCGGTTTTTTCTGCACTTTGTTTTTCACTTTCAACCATCATCCCAAATTTTCTCTTAACAAACATGGATTTTTAAGGGGGGGGGGGGGGAGGTCACACATTCCTTTTGTATGCGAGTCGTCTTTTCCAATTTATGAGTGCAGATAAATATTTTGGAATTGCCTTTTTTAGAATTTCTTCTCGCAAGCTCAATTATTGGTATGAGTGTACTCTTCCCCACTTTCAAACGTCCCTGTTCTAAACAAAAACACACCCCCATTTCGAAATTCGGAAGGTCATACTGCCGAGACCCAGAACAATCGAATGTTATTGCTACCTCTGATTGTAAGCAAGTAGAAAGAACCTAATCTCTTTTGTAATTTCAAGAACAGAGAAATTTTCATTGCAACAGAATTTGAAAATGGGGAGGAGTCACTTTGTGTCACTTATCCTTTGTGGACAATTCTATTCCAGAAAAGGGAAAAGGAAGAAAAAACCCGTTTGCTATTCTCTTTCTGCCCCTACGAGGACGATTTTTTAGGTATGTTCACTTTTGGCAGCTTGCCAGAATTCCTGTTTGTTCTCTTTTTCTGCTATTGCATTTCCGATCAGAATTTTCTTGAGAGCTATCATATAGTGCTTACGCATTTTCTTTCTCATTTTTTTATACTCAAGTTTTCTTTTTTATTATGGCTTCCATTAAGAGAAAAAGAATCGTATTAACCATACGGGAAACCTATGATATTGTTACGCACTCTAGCTGTAACAAAATTTGCAAAGAAGTTTCACGTTGGCGTGTCAACTGTCAGTGAGATGAAAAGGAACTCGGAAAAAATTTAAACCATTGTAATTTTTTGTTTTAGAAATAAATTTATTTTCATTTATAATTTTAATTTAGTATTTCACAATTAAAATAAGCCAAAATAACAGTTCAATGACGATACTAAATATTAAACTATATGATTATTGATGAATTCTCGATTATCCGAAAATTTTGATTATTCGAAGTAGGGTTGATCCCATGATAATCGAGGTTCTATTGTAATATGATCTAAGATATATTTCACACAACATTTAATTAAAAAAAATTAAGGTGCCTGCCTACCTTTCAAACGCAAATTTCAGACAATTATACATATTGTATATTTTATATTTATTGGTTATATATTTTTGGCCCAATATTTTTTTATTTTATATATTATGTGTATATTGTATATTTTATATATATAATTATATATATAATATAATTATATATATTCACAATTATAATATAATTATAATTGTGATATAATTAATAAAATCAGATTCATAAAACCCACCTGACTAAAGTGACCACTTTTAGAAAATTTGTGCTCATATAAAATAATATGAAAATTGTCTGGTAATGCGATCACCTGTCTAATGTCTCCACCGGTGTAAAGTGACCAGTTAGCCGGTCATTGTCAATGTTATCTGAACTTGTAAAATGTGATCATCCATTTTTAGGTGCGTTCGTAATTATGTAAACACGTAGCACCTATTTTTGTCGTTCAGTCCGTCCGTCTGTCTGTCTGTCTGTCCGCATATAACAACGCAAAAACTACCCAACAGAATCGTTTGAAATTTAAAATACATAATTATTACATAATTTTGTCGAGTCATTTCAAATTTTATGAAAATCGGATGCATAGATCAATTGCAGGGACAATCAAAAGGATTCTGTTACATTACGGTCAATGGGGAAAAGTTTCAAATGCATTTTAATTGTTTGAAATTTTAAATACAAAATTATTACATAATTTTGTCGAGTTATTTCAAATTTTATCAAAATCGGATGCATAGTTCAACTACAGGGACAATCAAAAGTGTTTCGTTACATTACGGTTAATGGGGGAAAATGTTTCAAATGCATTTTAATGGTGTTACACTCATTCGAACGTAATAAAATTGATACGCATCTATAAAGTACATATTATAATATACATTTTGCATAATCTGTGGTGCAAAGAATATTTGTTATTGATTTACAATGCCACACAAAAGTATTCCATTGCATAATAGTATAGGGAGAATATTGTTTGGTGCGCATTTTAATTGTAATTATTTACAATTTTATGAGATTGATATATGAGAGTGATATTTTTAAAACTTCGTTATCGTACAAACGCACCTCATTTGCTACGCTTCACGTGCAATTTCCAATTTTTTTTTTTTTGTATGCCGAAAATTTTCAAACTAAAAGACTAAAGTGGTAATTTTCTGAAATTTTATTTTGATCCATTAAAAAAGTACAGGAATTTATCTCTTATAGTGACAATTTGCTTAATGTTAGTGACCACTTTGTCCTTAATTGTAATGATATTTGCACTTGTCTAAGGTGATTTTTAATGAAACTTTTATTGCTGTCAGTTATAGAAACGTTATCATTTTGCAGTTACAATGAAAATAAAACTGTGTATAAATTACACACTGTTAAAACTAATAGTGACACATTGCACCTTTTAGGGGTAAAAGACTTGTCTCACTGGTGACACCCCTAAAGGAGCCAGAATGACACCTTTAATTAGGGTGAAAAGATGGCACCCTTAATCCAGAGTGTCCAATAATAAAAAAATAAAGGATATACAAACCGACTTTTGGCCGTCGAATGATTCGAACTCACAATGTCTCATTACAATTTTAGCGTTCTAACCGCTCGGCATGGGTGCAAGTTTTCCGTCCACAGGACGGATTTCCGTCTTTTAAAAATTCCCGAGGACGGAAGCGAGACGGAAAAATCTCCGACGATGAAAAACGATCGCGAAAATGATGCGTTTTTTGACGAAAGATCGCTAAAAAAGGCACGATTTTTCGTCAAAAGATTATGAATAAAACGTGATTTTTGTCAAATGGTCGCGGAAGAGGGCATTATTTCTATCAAAAAATCGCAGATAAAAGCACTATTTCATTCAAAATATCGCAAAAGGACGCTTTTTTTGTTAAAAAATTGCGGAATAAACGTGATTACTGTCGACGGATCTCAAGAAAAACGTTATTTCCATCAAACAATCTGTTAAGGAATCGCAGGAAAGACGCGATTTTCCTCAAATGATCGTGGAAAAACGCTATTTCTATCAGAATTACAGAGAAACTGCGATTTTTGTCAAAAGATCGAGGAAAATCTGTTTTTCGTGAAAAAAGACACGATTTTTTCAAAAGATTGCTGATAATACGTTATTTTTGTCAAAAGATCGCGAAAAAAAGCACTTTTTCTGACAAAAGATCGCATAAAAGAAGCATTTTTTGCCAAAGAATGGCAAAAAAACGCGATTCCTGTCCAAGGATCGCGAAAATGACGAAGTCTCTTTCAAAGAATCGCGAAAAAGATGCGATTTTTGCCAAATGATAGCGGAAAAAACGCTATTTTTTTCAGAATTGCTGAAAAACGCGATTTTTTGTCAAAGGATCGCAAAAAAGTCGCGATTTTTTGTCAAAGAATCGTGAAAAAATCACGAATTTTCTTCAGAAGATCGCGAAAAAGTCGCGAATTTTCATCAAAAGATCGCCAAAAAGTCGCGATTTTTGTCAAAGGATCGAGAAAAAGTCGCGAATTTTTGTCAAAGGATCGCGAAAAAGTCACGAATTTTTGTCAAAGGATCGCGATAGAGACGCGATTTCTGTCAAAGGATTGCTAAAGAGGTGTGTTTTCTGTCAAAAGATCGTGGGAAAAAGCAAATTTCGTTAAACGGTCATGAAAAAAACATGAATCATGCATGTGTATATTTCTTCACTCGGTTGGGGGGGGGGGTGATTCAAAATATTTTCAGTCCTGGCAAAATTTCAAACTTGCACCCATGCCGCTCGGCCATCGAGCTCACCTTCATTCACTCATAGCCGTAGATTTTATTTGCCGTCACAGAAAACAGAAAGACACACGTCACAGTGCATGCGCATGGTTCCAGTCACCCGATGAGGTGCCGCATTGCTGCCAATACGAAGTGTATGGCACCTTATTTAGCTCCTATCACCCAGTAAGAGACCTGTCGGCACTGCAACCACATATCCAAACCCTTATGGCACCCTAGGGTTCCAAATGCCCCAGGTTCCAATGGACCTTAGGGCCTTTTCACCTCCGGGTCCCAAATGGCACCGGTTTGTCACCTTCACTTTTAACAGTGCATAGTGTTCTTTGTAATTATATGTTATTTAAATCAATAACTATGGAATTTCAACTGTATTAAAAAGAAATAGCATGAGTTTTTAAGTAAATTATCTTCCATGTAGTACATTTTAAATTAGTAATTCAGTTATTATAGTTGTTAATTAAACAGTTCATTACTTAATCTAGTGCATTTTTCCTTATTTATATTTTATTTTTTGAGATCACAAAAGTTTTAATGTGCCATTTTTAAAAACACTCCATAAAGTGACCACCTTTTTATAGTGACCATTTTAGCCAGCCCCAATGTATCACTTAAGACAGATTCCACTGTATATGAAAATATGCATATTTTTGCATGTTATTCACGATTCTTAACTACATTCTATAATGTAATGCACATC
Source organism: Maratus speculifer (assembly GCA_964019185.1). Taxonomy (NCBI): domain Eukaryota; kingdom Metazoa; phylum Arthropoda; class Arachnida; order Araneae; family Salticidae; genus Maratus; species Maratus speculifer. The sequence goes on along the minus strand of OZ025302.1, from coordinate 138,485,935 downwards.
AGTAGGCAATTTTTCAAATATTTATACAATAGATTCCCTCAAATCCGCACAGCTTGGGACCAGAGGTTGTGCGGATTTTAGAAATTTGCGGATTTCTGGTCATTGCTTTGCTTACATTTTTTACAGTAATTTGAGTGCAATTAATAGTGCATTCAGGACTATAATGAATATTTGCTATGTAATAAAATATTAAAATAAGTAATAAACTAAAATAATAAAAATTTAGATAATTTTTAAATAGATTAAAGTATTAATAGCAAAGGTCAAGTTAATAATCAATAGTGTATGATTAAATATTCATTATAAATATTAAATGTATTTTTCCAAAATTAGTCAACAAAACTTGCCTCATAAGAGTACATTACTAATTCACATCAAAATCATAAAATAAGGATTTTTTTAAGTTTAGCCAGGCTGAATAACCAAAAAATCTTGATTAATGCATAAATATATTTGGTAAGAAGATTGTGATTACCAGTGATATCAGCAATATCTGGAATTTTCTCCAAAAAAAATTATTCTACCTTCATGAGAAAAACATGAATAGAGTATTATTAAGAAAATTACAAATTAAAAAATATATGGAATTGATACAAAATTAAAGAAATCAAATTTTGTCCCAATATCCTATCTGAAAGTTTCATTGTTTACATCCAAAAAATATGTGCAGATTTTAGAGAGTTGCGGGTTTCTGGTTTGCGGATTTGAGGGAGTCTACTGTATATAAAAATTTCCTTCTGAAGGTATACAGGCACCTTAAAATTTATATATAAGTGATATACAGTGTTCTCGCTGACTTTTATCAACGATAGTAATTTGGCTAATTGAAAATAAAAAACATTCGCCAAATGCAAAATTAGCAAAATAGATTCGCCGTATAGAACAAAAAAAAAAAAAAAAAAAAAAAAAAAAAAAAACTTTAATCCTTTAATGTCCCCCCCCTTTTTTCAATATGCTCTAAAAAACCTAAGTTTTTATAACTGTGACAGCGATTGTTATAAATCTAATTTCAACAATCCGCTATAAATATAAAAAAATGTATATACTAAATATATATATATGCATATGTATAAAAAACGAAAAAGGAAAAAAGAAAAAGCAAAAATCGAACACTAGCAATTTGGCGAATCTAATCGCTTGTTTACTCGCCAAATGAAGAATTTAGTCGTAATTTGGCGCATTGGCGAGCGACAGCGAGAACAGTGATATAGTTAATAAAATCAGATTCATAAAAATACGTGTTCATAAAAATTCATGTTCATAAAAATACGTGTTTCCAAATATGGTGTTGATTTTTTTTTTTTTTTTTTTTTTCGAGTGATTTTACAAATTAACGCCGTGAAGATAATTTTAAAGATGACATATATCTGTACATTGTAAATCTTTTTCATAATAAAAATTCTTGGCTGTATTTCTTGAATTTTTTATTAAAAAATTATAAATTACATTTAAATAATGAACGAAACCATAAGGGGCCATCCATAAATGATGTCACGCTTGAAGGGGGAGGGGACTGATAAAATTGTGACAAGGGGGTGGGAGGAGGTCAGAAGAAATGTGACATCACACATTTTGGTTAAAATAAAAGCATTAAAATTTAGTAGATTAAATTATGAAGTATGAATATACAGTCGAGTCTCTATATAACGAAATCCATCGTTCCAGTAAAAAATTCATTATATAGAGAAATTCGATGTATAGAAAATGATGTTAAAAATCGTATTTAATGTGTAAATTTTGAACAAATATTATTTTTGATGTTTTTCATTAAGAATTTGAAATGTTTAAAGGTGAATATTAAGCTAACATTTTATTTCTTACTTATTTAAGCAGTTTCAAAAAAGAGAACAGACATTTATTTGAAAGCTTAATGAAATTCAAATAAGGACGATTTATATTAATTTCAAACGAAGAAATCTATTTTTTTGTTGTTTTGATTTTAAAATTGTTACGCTCTCAAAAAAAAAAAAAAAAAAAAAAAAACTCAAATTTTAGCAAGGAATGAAAAATTGTAGTTAACACTTTCCTCCATTTGAAGGACTCTCTTATATGTGTAACAATCTAATTGACTCTGTTTTGAGAAGGATTTTGAAAGGTGTGTGGGAGGTGGGATGAATTCGTTGGATTTAAAGAACAAGGAGAGAAGTAATATAATAATAATAATGAAAAAAAAAAACTCAGCACTGAACGTTAAATTGAAAATAAGTGATGGAAAATTGATTCCATGTGATTTCGAACTTTTTTAAAACTGAATATATTAAGACCAATTTATGTAAAAATTCGTTAGATGGAGATAGATATTTCGCTATATAGAGATTGTTTTTAATGTAATCATGCGAAAAGGGGACCGTTCCTACAAAAAATTCGATATATAGAGAAATTCGATGCATGGAGTTTCATTATAGAGAGACTCGACTGTATTTTAAAATTAAACTATTTTGTGTTCATGAAGATTAAAGCCAAATATGTTTTCTATTTCAAATTCTAAAATACTACTGTTTTCAATTGCTGTTTCATATTAATACTTTATTACTATTCTACACATTAATTCTTTTTCTTGTTGTAAACTTTATTTTATACAAAATACGAATCACTTTTATTGTTCAGCTCACAAATCGTCACTTGAGAATAATAAGGTTCTATCTGTGTTTTTGAAAAAATTGACTTATCGATATAGAAAGGTTCTATTTGTATCTATGAAGGCATTTCTGGATTAAAATAATTTCATATTATGATTTTAAGGTCATATGTAAAATATATATACCGTATTTACTCGTGTATAAGGCGCACTTTTTTTTCCAAAAAATTAGGGCAAAACTCCTAGGTGCGCCTTATACACGGAATATTTTTTTTACTATTGGATGCAGTCGAACGATATACATATGAAACAAGAAATTATTCAAGGAAGATATTAAAACTCGGAAAATATTACTTAATTGAAGTATTACTGCATATTTATTTCTTTCCTTGCGGTTTTTTATACAACAGAGTTAATGACATTATCTAAACACTAGTTAGCAATTCTCTTTGCCGTCACTCATTCCTATTTCCCGTTATTCTGTTACAACCCGAAGTCTAAAAAATGCATTTTCGTCCTGTTTTCTAATCTGGTGTAATGTTTGTTTCGACTTTTTTTTTTTTTTTTTTTACTGAAATTCATTTGGTCATTCTTTATTAGCGTATTAAATTTATGGTGCGCGTTATATACGAGATTTTAAGAAATCGCCGTTTTTACTTGTAAAGTAGGGGTACGCCTTATACATGTGTGCGCCCCATGCACGAGTAAATACGGTAACATCATTTTGATTCAAAAATGACTTCATAGATACTAATAGAACCTATCTACATCGATAAGTCATTTTTTCCAAAAACACAAATAGAATTTTATTATTCTCAGTTGACGAAATGTTATTAAAACACATAGTTGAAGTTTAAAAATAAAGTTTGAAATATGATCTAAAACGTAGTGTTTTGCTCTGAACTACAAGTATATGTTTACGTAATGTAGCATGACATGTGACGAGAGGGGGGAGGGGGTTAAGTGGTGTGTGACACTTTGTGACAAAGGGGAGAAGGCAATCAAAAATATGGAAAAAAAGCGTGACATTATTTATGGACGACTCCTAAGTAGATAAATAAATGCGTGTTTCCAAATATTGTAGGGTAACATCCCCAGTAATTGGCACATTAAGAATTTGTCTTTAAACGTGCTTCAATTTTCATTACAAAGAAATAAGATATTTACTTGGAAATATTTTTAAATCAAAGAATGCATATCTGTGCATCTATTTTGCCCACTAAAAGCAAAAAAAATTGAAAAAGTATTTTTATAAAAATATATTTATAAAAAGTTGCTGAAATCACCAGTAATTGGCACCTAGAGCAGAATGTATGACACCTTGTGATCCAGTAATTGGCACAAGTTTATATTTAAAAAAAACTTTACATTTTGCATTGGGTTTAATCGCCTTTAAATGAATTTACTGTAGATGAAGATGCCATATTCCAGGTTTTTGAGAGTAAGAAATCAGCATATTTAGTCTGAAATGTGAACACTTTAAAACAATACAATATACTTATATTAATACCCAGTAATTGTCATACTGTCCCCAGTAATTGTCATATGAAGCTTTAATGGATTCAAATTACTGATAATATTTCATATTTTCAAATAAAAACAAATAATAAACAAAATTAGTCTATAACTTTAAAAGTACTTCCAAAATAAGTGATTTAATCTCAAATTCCTTGCGAATTCCTTGTAATTGGAATAGGTGCCAATTACTTGGAACTAGCAAAATTGAAGCACCATTAATTGGCATCTATCATTAATTCAGAAATCCAAATATTTGTGTCGAAAATACTTTTACACAATTAAAGTAACCCTTTTTAACTAAATAAAACTGTTGTCAATTAAAATTTAAAATATATTATAAATCAGATAATAATGAATTGAAAAGCATGCCTTCCTTAAGCCAAAGAATAAGCATTTGCAACAAAAATGGCTAATTCATACAAGCCATAATTGTTCCTCTTTCCTAGGCACTATTGTGATCTAGTAGCATAAATCAAAGTTATAATCTTTAACGTAAATGAGCATATAACTGGTATATGGTCTTTCATTTTTAAAAGACTGGATATAAATTTTATTTTAGGACATGTTTGTAGGATGTGCCAATCACTGGTGCATGCCAATTACTGGGGATGTTACCCTATTCATGTTTTTTTTTTTTTTCAAATTATTTTACAAATTAATTCTGTGGTTCATATGAAGGTAATTTTAAAGATAACATTGTAAAACTTCTAAATAACGGACACTTCGGGAGCGTGTAAACTGTCCGCTATTCGGAGGTGTCCGCTACTGGGAAAACCTCAGATATTCAAAAATTGCAACGAAATGTTTAATGTTTCATTAAATGACTTTTATATGTCCTAAAACATTTATTATATGATAAATCAGAAATTGAAATTGTTTTTAAGCAATAAAACTGAAATAAAATTGTGCATAATTATCCTCTGTTTATTACATTCTTACGAAAAATAATTTGTTACAAAAGTTTGCTTTTGCTCAGTGGTGTATAGTCTTAAAAATAACAGAAAATACACGCTCTAAGCAGAGGGTATACATAAGCAAGGCAGAGAGTATATCTAGAGTGTGTATACTACAGCTTTCTTTTGAAACAGAGGGTATTCGGTGTTCCTTTAAAAAGTCCAGAGGGTATACGACGTAAACCCCCGTGTACCCTCCACTAGATCCCTGCTTTTGCTTGCGATTACAAGTACAGTCGGCTCTCGTTAATTCGAACTCGTCGGGACCACAAGAAATGTTCGAATTATCCGAAGTTCGAATTATAGAAAAGTGAAATGAAAACATGCTTAATATGGTACTATTACAAAGGAATTAATGTGATAGTGTTTTTTAAATTTATTTCGTCTGTTATCATTAAAATATGACTTAATATTAAAATTAGAATGTATAAATACATGAACTAATTAAAAGATTAGAAACATGAGCAATGGAAGAATAATTTAAAGCGTCACTGATGGGCAGACGGGGCACTGCGAAAGTGGATATCAAATGCATTGGATTATACGTATACTCGTTCGGAACAATTTTCACAAAAATCAAAGAAAGAAAGTTATTCAAATGATCTGAAATCCGTGAGAAAGTAAGGAAAATGAAAAATCAGAATTCTCGTTAGTTCGAATTAAACGAAGTCAAGAGAAAATGAGTTTGAATTTATGAAAATTTTTAACATTATTCTGCCATTGAAAATTTCGGGACTTTATATTTAGTTCGAATTAAGCGAAGATTCGAATTATCCGATTTCGAATTAACGAGAGTCGACTGTAGTTTGTTTTACAATGTGAAGTTTTAACTATGTCAATAATTTAAATCCTTTTAAAATGTCTTTTTTTTAACAAAAAAATTATGTAACTGCCCACTGTATTTTGTTGCTTCTTGGAGATTCTTGATATTGCAGGCAGCATCTCCAGTTTCAGTATCTGTTTCATTATCACTAAAAAAGTCAGTTTTTGTTTAAAAAAAATTGCATACATCAACTGATTTTTTTAGTAGATAATTTATCATTAATATTAGTGAAAATTTAGGCAGTTTCTTCACTCCTGATACATTTCATTAATCACTTATTTCGCTCGATTTTTCATTTGTGTTGGCAATGTATGTTTAATTTTCTTTTAATATAAGGCTTGCATTTCTGAAACATATTTGTCGTATGCTTTTCGGTTTTATGTTTTTTACAGCTGATGAAATCTAAATCGCAATTTTTTGACCAATAAAATAATAAAATCTCAAGGCCTTCTGGATGAAGAGCATTTTAATACCACGAGAGGGGAGGGGTGTCCTACCTGGGCCACTCCCTAAATTCAATACTGGACGTGGGAGGTGAAAATTTTTCCCAGCCCTTCCCCTGCATTTATCTGTGATCACAAAATTTGTGACATATTGCCCTGATAAATTTAGAGATTTTTATATTTTTTCCCCGTTAAAAAATATTTTTTCATCCTTTAGTGCCAAAATTACTGTTCACTATTCAGAATGCCCGTTATTCAGAAGTTAAACATACAAAAATGTAGGTTTTTGGAGTGGAGATTGAAAAATTGTCCGTTAAATAGCGGTGTCTTCTATGGAAGTTTCACTGTATAGTATATGTCTGCACGGTTTAAATCTTTTTATAATAAAAATGTTAAGCTACATTTCTCAATTTTTGATTAAGCGTGTTCTCAACTCCTTTGCTCAACAAGCGCAAAACGTTTTGACACATTTATTAATTCATTTTTTAACACAATGATACAAAATTGGAAGACTTGGTTATGGAAGCGATTATGGATCGTACTTACAAAGAAGGTCTCTATACGGGCATATCCCGAAAAATCTGAAAAAATTACAGAATGTTCTTCTCGTGTGGATATATACGTTTATAAAAAAAAAAAAAAAAAAAAAAAAAAATCGGCGGAAATTCCATTCAGTAACCGTAAAAAAATAATGAAAATTTCGTTATTTGGCGATTTATCGCCCGTTGGCGAAGGAATGTAATTTCAAAAAATACTTTATGTCAAATACACTTCAAGAAAAAAAAAAAAAAAGGTTTTATGTTGAACTTGTTTTGAGAAATTTAATGTTAATAACTTTAGTTTTGTAAGCTTTAGTTTGTTTTAAGTATAATTTTGTTATATCGATATTCATATGTATTTATATTTAAATTTAATCATCAAAATTTAAGATTTAAAACGAAATTCATAATTTAAATTAACTAAATTTGTTTCAAGCTCAAAGTCCTATTGAGAATAGTAGATCAGATTTTGTTGCTATGGAAACATTTATCTTTTATTTTTGTATACGCTTAAATTTATGAAGATAATTTTTCTCAATGTTATTTTTTTTATCTATAAAAATATTTTTTTCAGTGATTAATTAAATAATTACTTCAACAAATAATATATATATGTAATCCAATATGTATATATATGTATATAATATATTAAAATCTCTCATTGTTTATATTTAAATTCATTAAATACCATTTACACGCATTCTAAATATCTAAGAGTTTTGAGTTGCTTTATAATCGTTTGCTTTTGGCGAAGAAAAAGGCTGCTCGCCAAATCGAGTGACTCTTTCGTCTTTTCACGTCAAATATTCGAAACTATTTTATTTTTTTACATTTTTTCTAATATGATTCCGCCGCTAATTTTGATTGATCCTTTAATACGTACATAAGTACTTTAATTAGTATTTTTTTCATAAAATTCTGAGTATGCCCAGTATGGAGACCTTCCTTGTTAGTTTTCCATTTTATGATAATTAAATTACCTATCGAGTTATAAGTGATTTCGATCACGCGTCTTTTCTCCCTTTGTAAGACTGTTTTTTCTGCTTTCGTCGGGAATTGCCGTTTTAAACGTAAATTTTGACGGCTTATTCAGAAATATCTATTGCGTTTGCAAAAAAACGAAAATATGAGTACGATTAGGTAGTTTCTGAACAACAACAACTGCTAGTTTCATGCATTTCCAATTAAAAAATAAATTAAAACTTATGTCACAAAGTTGCTCTTTTTGATTTAAGAACACCCTTAAAAAATTATAAATTACTTTTAAATGATGAACGAAACCATAACTAGATAAATACGCATAGCGCATTTTTAACAAATTATATTTGTTTAATAATTTCTCTTTGATGTACAAGGAAGGTCTTCATACTGTGCATATTCAGAAAAATCTGAAAAAAAAAAATACGAAATGTTCTTCGCATGTCGGTATATATGTGTATAAAAAAAATTCAGTCGGAATCTCGATCTAGCGTCTGTAACACAATAATGAAAAATTCGTTTATTTAGCGATTTATAGCCGGTTAAAGAACATTTACTACAGACATTACACTCATGACGGTGATTAGATATGGGCAGACCAGCACCTATCATATTATGAAGTGATGTGGCAATCTGAGGCTCAAATTCTGTATCAAAATCACTAGATAATGTTGAAAGAGAAATCGCTGAATTATCAAGAAATCGTAAGTCTTAAAACGACACTTGACTTATATGTAAAGGTGGAAATGAGGGAGAATTATCCAATAATTCGGCATCATGATGTAATACTTCAGTGGAATTCGCGATGATGAATGCCGATTCGGCAACTGGCTCTGGTGCGGAGTTATTGCAGCACAACTCTTCTGTCGCATGCTCAATAAATTCAGGATAATTCGTTGAATTGTCAAGAAATCGCAAGTCTTGAGACGACACTTGACTTATATGTAAAGGTGGAATTGAGGGAGAATTATCCGATAATTCGGCATCATGATGTAACACATCATTTGAATTTGCGACGATGGGAATAAAGAATGTCGATTCAGCAACTGGCTCTGGTACTGAGTTATTGCAGAATGACTCTTCTAAATCATTACATTCAGGATAATTAGTTTCTCATCTAGAAATCGTAAGTCTTGAGACGATGCTTGACTTATATGTAGACTTGGAATTGAGGGGGAATCATCGAAAAATTCGACATCCAAAGGCAAATTATCATTTGAATAGATGACGATTGAAGGAAAGGATGACGATTGAAGGGGTGATGATAAAAGAAGATAATTATTGTCTTGTAACTGTTCCATAGCATAGTCATTAAATTCTGGAGACTTCGAAGCATTATCTAAAAATCTTAAGACCTGAGATGATACTTGACATATGTAATAAGGGAATAAGGAAGAATCATCCATGAATTCGATATCGCGAAACGATCGATTCATGTTTTCTAACTTTAAAGTTATATAAGTAAACAAATTACTTTCATTAAAATATGATTTTCCATAAAATATATATATATACATAAACTTTATAGGCACAAGGCGAATAGAAAAACACATCTAAATCACTTTAGAACCACAAATAAGAGTTTGATCTTTGTAAATGCTATCTTATCCTTTTCATATTTGAGGTACACAAACGCGTACCTCCATTCTTTTCCTCATAAAAACTAAACTGTTCGAATTTTTTGCATTTTTACTTTACTTCTATACAGCTGAATGCTTTTTGCTTTAAAACAAAACCAATAAATGGCAGCACTGATGAATATTACCTCATAAAATAAATATTATTTTCTTCTGAGTTTCGAAAATACCTTCAAGAGATTGTAGCCAAGAAAGTAAGAAATATTCATGATTATTTAACTTAAATGCTTTACTATAAAAATCTTTGAGAATTTGCTGATCATTTACTTGTTTAAAAACCTTAATTTTGTTATTGCAAAAATTTATATTACTGATAGTTAAACTGATGTTTTAAGAGGATTAGTATTTTTATATCTATATTTGTAAACCTAAATTACCAGTCCCGTAAAGTACTGATTTCATAAAAATGGCTCTTTCTGTCATCTATGGTGTCATTTCGATTATGCAAAAGCAAAAAATATATATTTTAAAAGTTATTTTATGCTCAGGTCTGAAGAGGTTATATGTTGACATCTACAGATGAAAATACTAAAAAAGGGTGATCCCAGCTAATTTTAAAAGAGCTGTGGGCGAATTCTGCCCCTCTCGGATCGGACGACTTTCGCGAAATCCTCCGACGAAGTGAAAATTTCTCATTCTGCCCCTATCGTCTCGGAATCGTTTCCGGTTTGACGGGCTTGTTTTCTCGCAATTCCTCCGACATTCAGGATGATTAGTTTCTTATCTAAAAATCGTAAGTCTTGAGACGATGCTTGACTTATATGTAGACTTGGAATTGAGGGCGAATCATCGAAAAATTCGACATCCGAAGGCAAATTATCATTTGAATAGATGGCGATTGAAGGAAAGGATGACGATTGAAGGGGTGATACAAGAATATAATTATTGTCTTGTAACTGTTCCATAGCATAGTCATTAAATTCTGGAGACTTCGAAGCATTATCCAGAAATCTTAAGTCCTGAGGTGACACTTGACATATGTAAAGAGGGAATAAGGAAGAATCATCCATGAATTCGATATCGCGAGACGATCGATTCATGTTTTCTAACTTTAAAGTTATATAAGTAAACAAATTACTTTCATTAAATTATGATTTTCCATAATATATATATACATATACTTTATAGGCACAAGGCGAATAGAAAAACACATCTAAATCACTTTAGAACCACAAATAAGAGTTTGATCTTTGTAAATGCTATCTTATCCTTTTCATACCTGAGGTACACAAACGCGTACCTCCATTCTTTTCCTCATAAAAACTAAACTGTTCGAATTTTTTGCATTTTTACTTTACTTCTATACAGCTGAATGTTTTTTGCTTTAAAACAAAACCAATAAATGCCAGCACTGATCAATATTACCTCATAAAATAAATATTATTTTCATCTGAGTTTCGAAAATACCTTCAAGACATTGTAGCCAAGAAAGTAAGAAATATTCATCATTATTTAACTTAAATGCTTCACTATAAAAAATTTTGAGAATTTGCTGATCATTTACTTGTTTAAAAACCTTAATTTTGTTATTGCATAAATTTACATTACTGATAGTTAAACTGATGTTTTAAGGAGATTAGTATTTTTATATCCATATTTGTAAACCTAAATTACCCGTCCCATAAAGTACTGATTTCATAAAAATGACTCTTTCTGTCATCTATGGTGTCATTTCGATTATGCAAAAGCAAAAAAAAATATATTTTAAAAGTTATTTTATGCTCAGGTCTGAAGAGGTTATATGTTGACAACTACAAATGAAAATACTAAGAAAAGTGTGATCCCAGCTAATTTTAAAAGAGCTGAATTTCTTTTTCTAAAAGAGTCGGCTAATGGATAGCATACATGTGTGAAATCACTTCATTTTTGTCAAAAGAAAATATTTGTAGACTTGTTTATTGAGTAAACAGGTAACCTTCTCGTTTAAGTAAATGCTGGATCGATTAAGGCGTAACATGTGTCATATGCAGTGTTGGGCACGTTCACAAAATAAACGAACTAACTCAAACTCACGTTCAATTTCTGAAAAGTGATTTAAGTTCATGTTCAAACTCAAAAATTTTCAAACGAACTCGTTCAAATCAAAATCATTTGTAAAAATGAACGAAGTTCACTAAAAAGTTCACTTTTTTTTATGTTTGGAAATTATCGTCCAAATTTACAAAATTTTGAGACTTTTTTTTTCAAATTATGAGGACCTACTTGCCTCACCAAAAAATAATCATATACAAAAATTTAGTTCAGTTCTAGAACTAACTACTAGAACATAGCGTTCTAGAACGTAAACTTTTAGGTGGTGCAATATTGAAAATGGCATAAAATTCGCTATTGCAGTGCCCCCTTTCGGTGGATTTTTTTAAAATTCAGGGAGATACAATTAGTCATAGACATGCACTTACACAAAAAAATTGCTTCAATTCGATGCATAACTTCATATACTTTTGGTCGGTACAATATTGAAAATGGCACAAACACGCGATTGAACTCTCTGGATGCCTGTGTGCATACCCTTCGAGACAATGCTGGTCTGAGTATTGTGCTTTAGTAATTGCTCTTTTTTGCTAGTTTGGAACTTAGTATTAATTTTACAGAAGAGGAGGGGCTAACTTACCTTATAACAATTGCGATATAATAAAAAACAGACACAAGAGGGATATCTTATATTGGTTCCGTTTAATTTTTTAAATACGGAACGTTAAAATGTACTTATTACAGTTTCCCTTGCATGCTTATGTTTTTCATTTAAAAAAGGCGTCATGGGCTGCGTAAATAGGCACATTTATTCCAAAGTATTGGTCTTTCCATATTTATTTCTGTATATCTCATTGTAAACTAAATTGATTTTAAAATGAGTCCTTAACTGTATCTAAATATCTGAAATATTAATAACATTAACACATTTCCACGGATTGGAGGCTTAAAAATATAAAAATTTCTATACTGGTGAATCTTAAAAAAAATAAAAAATAAAAAAAAAAATAAAAAAAAAAACACTTAGAAAAATTCATTGTAGACAGATTCTTTATTAAGAAATTCGCCGTCTTTTACAAATGTGTTATGATTTTTTTTACACGGATTATTCCATCCATTTTGCACCGATCTAGAAATTGTTTCGTTTAAGACAGAATTTCGTCATATACAGATTTTTGTAGCACCTTTTATAATACTGTTTCCCCTATCCCCTAGCATTGTATATGAACTATTCTTTAAAGAAAAGTTTAATTGTTGAATCATGGTAATTTAAAATTAGAATAAACTATGGCTATAGCGGAATCGATCGGTATCTTAAAAATTTTCCGTAGAAGACAATATTCCGTCTTAGACAAATTCTACTCTGTCTGCGGATTCGCAGGAACTTGAAAATCTTTTCGATTTAGACATATTTCCGCCTTACACAGTCCACCTTGTACAGAGAGTTTACTGTATATATCTATTTTCGGCGAAATTGTATACAGCCCAGGTCCGGTTCGGCGCGACCCGAGTCTGCAGAAGAAGTAAGACTAGGATACTACCCAGAGAAGTGATATCCAGACTTAACCCGTCCTGAGGCTCGTGTAGGCCTCTTAATGGCATTTGAAAGAGGGAAAAAGTGTACTAAGGTCTGGAAAAATTTTAAATAAATTATGAAAAAAATTGAACGTAATTTTGAACGTAAATTTCGTTCAAACTCGTCTATTTTTTGAGTTTTCGTTCAGTTCAAACTCGTTTATAAAATAGTGAGCGAAGTTCAGTTCAAAGTTCACAAATAGTGAGCGAAACTCGTGAGTTTTCGTTCAGTGAGTGCGTTCATACCCAACACTGGTCATATGTAACAAAACAGGAAGAAGTCCTAATACCGTGTTCGCACTGAGATAGTTGAGTCGCTTAAATTTTTTGAAGCGGGATACCCGGAATTAGGTTTCACCTGTTCGCATTAACTAAACATTGTAAGTGACTTAACTTGGCCACAATGACATCTGGGCATGCGCATAAGTTCTGAAATTTGTAACTGCAACTTTTAACTGCTTTTTTGTTTACATAGCAATTATCCTGCATATTTCAATTAAAAAATTAATTTCATTATCCTCCCAATTTATTTTGCAGAAGAAAATAACAAGTTCAACATTTTCCATTCTTGACCTTTGATTATAAAAAAACCCCACAAACACACGTGTTAAGCAATTGGGGTAAACAAATTACAATTTTAAATAATTTATAATTATTTTTAGGGCTTAACTCCAGTAATTTAATAATCAGAATTAAATATTCTAAAATTCAGAAATAATAATTAAATATTCAGAAGGCACATTTCCACTCAACTCATAGTTGAGAGAGCATCAAAGGCTTAAGTGAGTTTCAGAAATTTGCTTAAGCAAGAATCTTGATTCCGGGTACGACCACTTCAAAAAACTTCAAATTAAGTGACTTAACTTTCTCAGTGCGAACAGAATATAATACCCTGTTCGCACTGGGATAGTTGAGTCACTTAAATTTTTTGAAGTGGAATACCCGGAATTAGGCTTCACCTGTTCGCATTTACAAAACATTGTTAAGTGACTTAACTTGGCCAGACTGACATCTGAGCATGCTCATAAGTTCTGAAATTTGTAACTGCAACTTTTAACTTTTTTGTTTACACTGTAATTATCCTGCCTTATTTCAATTAAAAAATTAATTTCTTTTGTGGGAGGAAATAACAGGTTCAAAGTTTTCCATTTTCGGCCTTTGATTACAAAAACACACCACAAACACACGTGTTAAGCAACTGGAGTAAACAAATAACTTGAAACTGTTTATAATTATTTGTAGTACTCAAATTCATTAATTTAATAATCAGAATTAAATATTTTAAAATTCAGAAATAATAATTAAATATTCAGAAGATCAGAAGGCACATTTTCACTCAACTCATAGTTAAGAGAGCAAGCTCACTTAAGCAAGTTTCAGAAACTTGCTCAAGCAAGAATCTTGATTCCGGGTACGACCGCTTCAAAAAACTTCAAGTTAAGTGACTTAACTTTCTCAGTGCGAACAGGGTATTAGTAATGTTGTTCACAACTAAATCTTTGAAAAATGAATAAACATACCTATTGGTCACTTAAATTCTCATCATTGAAATGAAAGGACGAAGATAACCCCCGTTTATAAGTAGGTGATACAGACGGAACAATGAGTTCCTCAACATTCTATTCTATCTTACACAATAAAGGGAGATGATGATACACTAGAAAGGTGACAGTAGTAAGGCACATATATCGAAAAAGCATTATCTGATTGGGCTTGAGATAATCTCTCCTATAAACACAATGGAAACAGGATTTTTTTTTTTTTTTTTGAAGATTTTGCTTTGCCAAACTAAATGGATTAAAAGTGGCAGTTTTTTTTTTCACCGTTTTTAAAGCGTTTACTTTTTTCTACGAAACCACTTTCAACAGTCTTTTTTTAATATAAATGCAAAATAAGTAGAATTTCAGTTCTAGTTCTTGTATAAAATTACATAACATATTAAAATACTCTTCTATATTTTATACATTTCTTAGTCTATTCAAAAATAACAATCATCGAATAAAATTAAATTTATATGTCGCGATATCAGAAAAACAAATTAAGGAATTTTTTTAAAAAAATAAACTGAATTGTAATTATATTTAAAAAACACTAAATAATTAAGCACAATTATTTTTTTTTAATCTAACATACAAAGATCTACTTAAAAGGGGTAAGGAAACACCAGGTTAAAACTCAACGTGCACAGGATGAAACAAACAACTGATGAAACATCTATGCTGCCGATTTAAACTTCATTCAGCGTTGCCATTTAATAAAATAAAAAACTTAGTGTTGCCATTCCTGAGAAACAAAGCATTCAGCACACTACAACTCAACTTTCAACAGAAAAACAACTCAACATTCAGCAAGAAACAACTCAAACCACGCCCCTTCCGGTCACGTGAGCGCCACTGGTCCAGAAACCGCCAAACCCCACTACAATTGTCAATAGAAAATTAATCACTCCTTACATAATTGGCAACACCATTATATTTAGGAATGCTCCTCTTGGAAATTATTTACTATCCTATTTTACATTTTTACTTTCTTCTATCTACAATCAGTGCCTGATTTACGGCTGGGCATTCGGGGCACGGGCCCAGGGCCCCCAAATTTTCAGAGGCGCCCAAATATTGCTGAAAGTTTTTCAACTATTGTCCAAAATCAATACAAGTACTTACAAAACCTAATAGAATTTTACATTTTATATTACATTCTACTGTATTCGTATTGTATTTTCATAACATTGTTTATTTTGGTTGAAACATCCGTATCTAATTATTTTATTATAGTGAATATTTTCTTTTATCTTTATCACTTAAAAAAATTATTGTATTTTTTATTCTTATTTAATCATGTTCCTGTTCTTGCCAGATTATTTGAGATTAGTGAGTGCAGCTTACAGGCGGCAGAGCTTCATAATATTTTTAATAATTATAGTTTGGTATTGCGGAAAATTTATGATTAGTTGTTGCTTATTTTATCATTCTAGATATATAAACTCGCATAGGAAAAAATAATCATCACTACACAATTTATTATACAATGGCCATTCATTTAAATTTCATGCTTGTCAAATAGTTATTTAAAAGGTAAATTAATGATTATCTAATTTATAATTGACATTTAAAGTCAATATTATTAAAGTCAATAGTGGTTACCTTAATCAGTAACTTTTTCATTTTTTTCTACCCAATCTTCCTGTAAGCAACTTTACAAGGGGGGCCCCTGTAAGCAACTGTGCCCAGGGCCCCTAAATTTGTAAATCGGTCCCTGTCTACAATAGAAGAAAGTTTTTCGACTTCCGGTTTTCGACGGATTTACATGTTTTAGGTGTCAGAGATTCCAAAAAACATGTTTTTACAAAATGTCTGTCTGTCTGTGCGTATGTCGCCATTATACCATCAAAAAGTGCATGAAGTTATGCATAGAATTGAACCAAATTTTTTGTGAATGTTTTTGGCTGTAGCAAGCAGGCCCTCCTTCAGTTTTGAAATATTCCGCCGAAAGGGGGCGCTGCAATCGCGATGTTTGTACCATTTTCAAAATTGTACCGACATGAAGTATATGAAATTATGCATCGAATTGAACCAAATTTTTTGTGTAAGTGTATGACTATAGCTAGTTGGTCCTCCCTGAATTTGAAAAAAAATCCGCAGGAAGGGAACGTTGCAATCGCGATTTTTGTGCCATTTTCAATATTGTACCGACCAAAAGTATATGAAGTTATGTATCGAATTGATCCAAAATTTTTGTGTAAGTGTATGGCTATGGCTAGTTGGTCCTCCCTGAACTTGAAAAAAATCCGCCGGAAGGGGGCTCTGCAATAGCCAATTTTATGCCATTTTCAATATTGCACCATCTAAAAGTGTATGAAGTTAGTTCTAGAACTGAACTAAATTTTTTGTATATGATTATTTTTTGATAAGGCAAGTAGGTCCTCCCTGAATTTGAAAAAAAATCTGCCTATCATTCCATTGTCCATCGGCTCGTGCAGAGACGGAAATTCGTTTTTACTCCGATTAATTGACTGAAACAGAAATTTAAGATGACAATCAAAGTTGATATGGTATTGAATCAAAATTATTAAAGCATTAAAATGATTAACTATTTTTTTAAAAATATTAAAATGTACGTATGAGATAGAAGAAAGTTTTGGGATTGGCACATCCAACTAGTTATATTTAACTAACAATATTTATAGAAAGACTTCATCGAAAACCGCATTTAAAATGATATAAACTGCTGCAGGTTTTTAAAAAAATCGCGCCAATATGGTGAATATATGATATTTGTGCCATATTTTTATATAGAAAAAAAGTAATTTCTATGTAAACGAAAATAAAAATTCATTAGTTGTGTTTTCACAGCTGTTTATATATTTTGGCAACATACCCTCCCTTTTTGAAGCCAGAATTGCACCAAGCTTTAGCGAAGGATGTGTATTAATAAAACACTCATAACATTAATAATAATTAACCTAGAATCATGCAACATACCTTTAAAAAATGTTGGCGCATTTTCACTCCGAATTCGTTACTAAACAGTGTTTCGCCGCTATTTCGGATTTCTTCGCCAATCGCGCCACCAGAACATAATACTGAATTTTCCTCTAAATGCTTGCTGCCTTGATCGCATAGATTTGTTGATATCTCTATCAGAATCTGCAGATTTAGTGAGGGTACCCAAGTAAATAAAATTATGAATAAAAGTAAAATATTGCAAAGCTTCGGATAAATTTAAGTTAGACCAAACTGGTCACCAGAGGCAGCTATTAATTTAAATGAACAGGAATTTAATTAAAAAAAATCACTTCGCGTGTCAAAATAGATGATAAATATGATGTAAAATGAAAAAATAAAAGTAAACAAGCGCTCTTTTTCATGTGATTTATTTAATCCATTAATTTATGTTACATACGTAATAATTTTATATCTATTTAAACTTCGTGCAACAGTTAGGGAAAAAACGACAAAAATGAACTGATTATATTAAAATATATATATATATATATATATATATATATTTTAGTTAAAATAGTCTTTTTCAAAATTTTATGATTTGTTGTGAGGTATTCAGCTGTAAGTACACAAAATTTGAACATTCTGACTTATATAGTTTTTGTGTAACGACTCTGTGACAGAAAGACTGAGGACAGAGACGAATAAGGTTTCGTCAGATGAACGGAACCCTAAAAAATATTATCACGCTTCTCGCTTAAGGCCCCTGTCCTCGCTCGACGAAACGCTCGCGAGCTATTGCTATTCCTATGGGAAAGTATTTTTCTAATAACTCTTTCGCATTTTGACATTTTTGAATAATTTTTTTGCATTGGATAGCTGAGGTGCATGCCGACAGCGCACCCTTTTTACTTTTTCGACATTGGTTGCAGATATTTTTTTACAAAGTTAGTTTCACTTTCAAAACCGGTTTCGAAGCTGAAAGTGCTTTTAAAAAAATATATCTGCAACCAAAATCGAAAAAGTAAAAAAAGTGCGCTGTCGGCATGCACATCAGCTATCCAATGCAAAAAAAAAAAAAAAAAAAAAAAAAAAAAAAAAAATTAAAATGTCAAAATGCGAAAGAGTTATTAGAAAAATGCTTTCCCATAGGAATAGCATTAGCTCACGAGCGTTCCTTCGAGCGAGGACAGGGGCCTTAAGATGTATAATAACATAGAAAAATCACGTTGCTTGACAGCACGAAATTTTGAAAATGTGTCTACAAATCAGATTACAGTAGACTCCCTCAAATCCGCAAACCAGAAATCCGCAACTCTCTAAAATCTGCACATATTTTATGGATGTAAACAATGAAACTTTCAGTTCGGATATTGGGACAAAATTTGATTTTTTTTAGCTTTGTATCAATTCCATATATTTTTTAATTTGTAATTTTCTTAATAATATTCTATTCATGCTTTTTTCATGAAGGAAGAATAAATTTTTTGGGAAAAAATTCATGATATTGCTAATATCACTGGTAATCAGAATCTTCTTACCAAATATATTTATGCATTAATCAAGATTTTTTGGTTATCAAGCCAGGCTAAACTTGAAAAAAAAATCTTTATTTTATGATTTTGATGTAAATTAGTAATGTACTTTTATGAGGCAAGTTTTGTTGAATAATTTTGAAAAAATACATTTAATTTTTATAATGAATATTTAATCATACACTATTGATTATTAACTTGACCTTTGCTATAAATACTTTAATCATTTAAAAAATTATTTAAATTTTTATTATTTTAGTTTATTACTTATTTTAATATTTTATTACATTGTAAGCATTCATTATAGTTCTGATTGCACTATTGATTGCACTCAAATTACTGTTTAAAATTGTAAACAAAGCATTCGCAAAATTCTAAAATCCGCACAACCTCTGGTCCCAAGCTGTGTGGATTTGAGGGAGTCTACTGTATTATTATTATTTTTTTTTCCTTAAACTTTGTCGTTACCAAAGCTAAAATAATACTACAAATACTCATCCATTGGTTTTAAACAAACAAAATGACATTATAGATGAACTAATAGAAACAAAGAATGACGAACGAATAGAAAGAACTTATCGGAAATAGATATTTTATAGACCGGGAGGCGGCTGCACCGGCAATCATCTCATCGAGTTCACGGATAAAAAGCTAAGATTAGTTCAATCTCGATTCGCATATTAAAACTTAATCGGTCGGCTATGTCATATATTGGTGGAAAATATCGAAAACCCTGATTTTAGTGGTAGATTCTAGGTTTACCATTAAGTTTTCCTGCTCCCAGTCCTCCATGTTTTCATACTTTTGGGTGTAGGAAAACAAAAAGATAAACCTACGAGTCAAACGCCAAAATCGGGTTTTGTGGCGATTTCCACCAATATATGCCTTGGCAGACCGATTACGTTTTAATATATGAATCGAGATTTAACTAATCCTAGATTTTCATCCGTGAACTCGATGAAGTGCTTGTTTGTACTGCCACCTCCCGGTCTATTAGCGAACTAGAAATTTAATTTCACAATTAGATATCTAAAATTAGGAATCCTCTAAAAATATCAATTTAATTATGACTAGCCTAAATTCACACAATCACAAATTTAAGGCTTTTAAACAAATGAATGAAATACAAATTCGGATACCGTTTTCTTGTAAAATTTTATGTTAAATAATTAAAAACTTTTTTTCACTTTTTTGGCAACACTATCTCGAAGACATTTTGCAAACTTTGATGAAAATAACATCCGTTTTACGAGGAAATCAGCATAAAATGTTCCCATTTATTGGTTTGCTTTTAAAGAAAAGACATTAAATTACTAAGAAATTTAGACAAAATGTTAAAAAAAATGTAACCATTCAGTTTTATGAGGAAAAGAATAGGGGTCCACATATGTGGATCCAGGTAGCGAAGAGGTTATAGGTCAAATGCGTATGTTTTTTATAAAATGTCAAATAGGCGATATTTCTTCAGAATATCCAAATTTTCAAAACATTTATCACACTGTTTAACATGGAAATGATTTCTCTTACATGTATTTTCAACGAAATCTGTTCCCAGCTCGCAGTAAAGAGAACTCTTTGTGTCACATGGGTAATTCTCTCCAAATAGGCCAAAATAAAAGTTATGAGGAAGTGACTGTGAGAAAGGGATGAAATTTAACCAAATGCCCATTTATTTTTTTACCATTATCAGAATTGAGATTAGGCTTAGTGGGCTTTAACTATATCTAAATATTTATAAATCAGTGATAATTTAATTTTTGTAATATTTATCTGTATTTAGTAGACGCTGATGACAGGCCCTTATTATCGCATGGCAAATCGGGACTTTGCCCAGGGGACCCCAAATCCGCACATTAAATTATATGTGAGGGAGTGATGAAGAAGGCTGAGAACCTCATCAGCCTCTACTGAAAACGGTAAACATTAAAAAATATTAATTATTACTGATTTATAAGTATTTAGATATAGTTAAAGCTACTAAGCCAAATCCGAATTCAGATAATGGTGAAAAAGCAAATGGGCATTTTGTTAAAATTCATCACTTCCATTCCTTTATAATTCTTAGTTTGGCCTAATTGGAGAGAATCACCCATATACATATGGTTTTTCTCCTGTGTCCTGAGTGGTTCTATTGATGTGCCACCAATTATTTTTTTAGAAAATAACTTTCGTCATGTATGATATTTTTGAAAATGTCTCTGCAAGTTGGATTTTTGATTAAATCTTTTATCGCACAGTTCACATGCATGAGGTTTTTCGCCAGTATGAATCAGCCGATGAGTTTTCAGAATACTCGATTCACTAAATCTTTTCCTGCATATTTCACATGAAAATGGTTTCTCTCCGGTGTGTTTACGGCGATGACGTTTGAGATCCTGCATCAAAGCGAATTCTTTATTGCAAGTTTCACAAACATATGATTTCTCTCCAGTGTGTATTCGGCGATGTCTGTTCAGAACTTGCCTCTGAGAGAACTCTTTATTACAAACGTCGCATGAAAAAGGTTTTTCTCCGGTATGAGTCCGAAGATGAATCTTCAAATCTCTTGCAACTAAATATCCTTTGCTACAAATATTACACTTAAAAGCTCTTTCTCCTGTGTGAAGTCGCAAATGTTTTATCAAATTACTTTTGCTTGCGAAATTTTTATTACACACTTCACATGTGATAGTTCTTTTATTATTATGAGTCAGTATATGATATCGCAACGAGTACATGCTTGTAAAACGTTTACTACATATTTCACAGACGAACGGTTTTTCTCCAGAATGGACTCGACGATGATGGTTTGCTAAATGAGCCTCTTCTGAAAATCTACTATCGCATATTTCACATACATATAGTTTTTCATGAGTACGAAGGTGTTTCTTTAATGTAGACATAGACGAAAAGATCTTCTCGCAGAATTTACAAATACAGATTTTTTTTTCTTTGTGAATTCGTTGATGCTCTTCCCAAATTTGTTGAGTTGGGAATGTTCGACCATACACCTCCGGTGAACATGGTTCACTTTTTACATGCATTTCTTGTTCTTTTAAATAATTCATTATTTCAAATTTCATAAATAAAATCACTTCCAAATATAATCGCTAAAACCTTTTTTATATATATACTGAGACAAAAATTGTTTCACAGATGTGATTTTCACTAGCGATCGCGAATGATTTTAATCTTATATCTTAAAGCTATAATTACCTGTATTTTTTTTTATGTGTATTTCATATCAAATGCTTTTACTCCTCATATGATTGTTTTGTTTATTTTATAATGTTTATCTTTCAATACAGTAAATTGTAATTCGTGTATCATCAAGATGTAGTTCTCAGTATGTCTGTGTCGTGAATCTTTTACAACTTATTTCACTACTAAATGGTGATTTTTATATAAGATTTATCTTTTTTCTAATGTATAATTAATGAAAGTTCTTCATAAAACAGCATAATATAAAACATATATTGATTTCAAAGAACTTTCTGATGTTTTTTAAGCTACATGATGTTTTAAATATCACTTTAAAAGATATCTTTTCGAGGTGCAAAGCACTTTTAAAATAACTCACAGCTAAAAATCTCTAATATTACAAATACTTCATTTTCTTCAAATTTATTTGTTTATTATTTTTCTTCTGTTTAATGTAGCCAATCTTCTGAAATAACAATTTTAAGGGCGTCTTTTGAAATAACGCTAAAATAAAATCTTTCATATGGTACTTAGAAATATTCTTTTAATAATTATCATATGGTTGTTTATGATTACATCAAGGTGCAAAACGCTTCTAAAATAACTCATGGGAAAAAATCTTTTATAATATTACTAATGTTCCATTTTCTTCAACTTGTTTATTTATTATTTTTCTTCTGTTTAATGTAGTCAACCTACATTATCTTTTGCAATAACAATTTTAAGGGCGACTTTTCAAATAACGCTATAATAAAATCTTTTATACGATACTAAGAAATATTCTTTTAATTATTATCATATGGTTGTTTATGATTACGCTATTATTTTTATAGTAACTTTGCTAAAGAAATTATATTGCTAGTTTCAACTGATGTACAGATTATTACATATTTATTTCTCAATGATAATTTTACATGTAACTAATACTCATGATTTACTTTTTTTCCCCTCAAAATTCCCATATTATGTTTAAAAAAACATTTCATTTATTATTGTATGATGCTTGATGATTACACTATGGTTCTTGTGATAATTTTGTTAGAAAAATATGAACAGCTAATTTCAAATTTACAGACTTATATTGCATATGCATTTAACATGCATACATTTTTGCCCGTAAATATTATTTCAGCAGGCTGAAGGACACTGCTTGCTAAAATCTTTGATTATGATGTTTAAAAATATAGGTCCATAAAATATGAATTTCAACCTCGCTGACTTTTTATATCCAGGGAATCAACAATGTCACTATTTTTCAGGAGGGGATTTTGCGGATGTAATACCTGCAAAGAAAAAAAAGATTACTATTATACGTTAGTAAGTATACTATACATAAATATAAAATAAATTAACAAAAACAAAGGTTTACTTCTAATCAATGAAAAGAAAGAAAGAAAAAAATTAGTTTGACTTTTTAAAAGCTATCTATAAATGTTTATTACTTTCTTCTATCGTTACAAGAAAAAAGTAATGGAATCGAGGAAGTTTTCGATTTCTGTTTCTCGATGGATTTTCATGTTTTAGAGATCAGAGATCCCGAAAGATATGTTTTTGCAAAATGTCTCTATCTTTGAGTCTGTGGCCCAGTCTGACAACAATTTTGTGGTCGCTCTATCACAAGAATTAACGCACGAATTGTCATCAAACTTCAGATTTAGGTATACCTTGGTAAATATTTGGTGTAAATCGCCCAACAGGTAACGTTTCTGATTTCTGTGACATTTTTATTGATTTCCGCAATAGTTTTATCCCAATAACTAATGCACGAATTTCCATCTAACTTTTAAATAGAATTAGATGTTAGAACAAGTTGTTGCTGATTAGGTTTTTGTGTTAAACACTGAATTTTAGTTGCTCTCTAAAAGTGGCTGAGTGATAAGGGATTTTCTATAAACTGATATTTTTTTATTGACTGGCTTTCAGCAAAAAGGTTGGATTAAATGAATGTCAACCAGTAGAAGAAATACTGAGATTTTTATACTTCTTTTTTTGCTGGAATATGCTTGTTCTGGTGGTGTTTTAAGAGGAATTAATGCATGTCATGCGTCAAGTACAGATTATAAACCAATGGACCTTATGCACACAAGCTGAGGTCGAGGCTAAAATTCGTCTGCTAGCGGTATTTACTGGCGGTGTTTAGCATAGCAGTCTATGGAGTGTAAATTATTAATGCTTGTTTGTTAGAAATACCGTAAAAAATTCTTTGTTGAAGCAGCATATACTTAATATATTGTAATATAAATTCACAATTGTCGTTCTGCTTGCAAGAAAATTCTCTAAATTTGTAAATTTTCTGTTAAAATGTATCCAGAAAGGCTGAAATCGTCTGCTAGCGATGTTTGCGCCTGCGCATTTAAGCATTCTGGCGGTGCAGTGACTGGAATAACAGGTTAGCATACCGCCAGCTCTGGCGTGTGACGTCACGTGCATAAGGTCCATTCCCAACACATTCAAAACAATGTAACAAAACTGCACCGTTTAAAAAAATAAAATATTACGTCTCATTTCACCATATAAAAATGTAAAACGTATGTCAAAACCGAGTTTCAGCTGTTCCCATCTATAATCGGAACGTTATCTAATTTTTTTAGCTGCCCTGTATATGATAGAGATTTGTATGTGTCATTTCTTATTTCAGCAAAAAACTTGTTTTTATTGAATGTCAATCAGTAGGAGAAATGCTGAGATTTTGATACTCCTTTTTTTCTTGGAATATGCTTGTTCTGATGGTTTTTGAGAGGAATTAAAGCATCAATAAACAAGAAAGAAAAAAAACATGCGACAAGTATAGATTATGAAGCATTTCCCAACACATTCAGAATAATGTAAAAAAAACTGTATCGTTTAAAAAATTAAAATATTACGTCTCATTTCACCATATGAAAATGTATAACGTATGTCAAAACCATTTCAGCTGTTCCCATCTACAATGGAAAAATTATCTTAAATTTTTTAGCTGTCCTGTATAGACACTTGTTCTGAAGCGGTTAAGTCTCTTTTCCTCATTTTTTTCAATTCAATTTTGAGTTATATATTTGATATTTCATCAAGAAAGGTACCTTTATTGAACTTCACTGGCAAAATTACATATAAAAAATAAATAAATAAGAAAATAATCATAACATTAAAAACTAAACTTCAACAGCATAATAGTTAGCCTTCTTGATTGTTTACATTTGGTTTATGGTTTTCAGTTAATTTCATAATTAAGTCAGTTGGAATGTTTGGCTGACTGCCAACTATGTAACAATTGAACAAATAAAATTGTTTGTTAACATGCTTACAGGTTATTAAAGGTTGTTCAATAGCAGTATTTATGCAAAACAGTTCCAACACGTGAGGGCTATTAGTGATTGGTAAAAAGTTTCTCACGTTTGTAATCTAGTTCTGAAAGTTTCTCTTTTTAGGTGCGTTCGTAATTATGTAAATACGTAGCACCTATTGTTGTCGCTCAGTCCGTCTGTCTGTCCGCATATAACAACGCAAAAACTACCCAACCGAATCGTTTGAAATTTAAAATACATAATTATTACATAATTTTGTCGAGTCATTTCAAATGTTATGAAAATCGAATGCATAGATAAATTACAGGGACAATCAAAAGTATTCCGTTACATTACGGTCACTGGGGAAAAAAGTTTCAAATGCATTTTAACCGTTTGAAATTTAAAACGTATATTTATTATATAATTTTGTCGAGTCATTTCAAATGTTATGAAAATTGAATGCATAGATCAATTACAGGGACAATCAAAAGTATTCCGTTACATTACGATCAATGCGAAAAAAAGTTTCAAATGCATTTTAATGGTGTTACACTCATTTGAACATAATAGAATTGGCATGAATCTTTGAAGTATGTACTAAAATATACATTCTGTACAATCTGTGATGCAAAGAATATTCATTGTTAAATTACAGAATTAGAGGGCCACACAAATGTATTCCACTAAATAATGTTATACAGGAAAACATTGTTTGGGGCGTGTTTTAATTATATTAAACTACTTCAAATTTTTTTAATACGATATACGTTAATGAAGTATAATAAAAATTACTCCCTGCATATTTACAGGAACACAAAGATTTCGACCACTGTACTGTATTCAAAGTACGCTCTACTATATCAGCAAGATCTGAATATTTTAAAACTTCGTTATCGTACGAACGCACCTCATTTGCTACGCTTCACGTGCAATTTCCAACTTGTTTTTATTGTGATGATGTCTTTCGAACTATTTAATAAAGATGTTGGATTTTATTTGAAGTATGTTTTACTTAAATATGTTACATTAAAATTTGTTTAATATACGAATCAAGAGACTGGGGAAATTTCGTATCTTATCCGGTAATTTTATAGATTTCTTTTTCAAAGGATCGTAGTTCATTCGTATGTCGTTTATTAAACGGGCGTATCTTAAGGGAGATCGAATATTAAATGGACGTATCTTAAACGAATTTCGCTGTATATCTTAAATGGTAATTTTTTACTTTTCTACTCAAAGACTCTTCAGCTTGTAAATATACTATTTAATTTCTCATTTTTAGAGTTAAAGTTATGAGAATATAGCACTATTAAAAACAGATTACAATTTAAAATTTATGTATACTCTGGCTATATAAAAATGAATAGTATCATATCTCAATGAATATATTGATAGTAAAAAATGAAATTTTTAATGTTATACTTGTCAAAAAATGTACAGATTTTATTATTTTTTTTTAAACATGCGCAAGCACAGGACTAGCAGAATGTATAAAAAGTAACTTTTTAATGAGAATTAAACTTATGCATTAAGACAATAAAATGAATACACTAAAAATAGAATGCACTTTACTCTTTATTTTGAATTTTTATTAACAAATAAATAAAATAAAAAGTTCTACAGATACAAAGAAGTACTTTGATTGCTTGTTTTAGATAACACACAGAAAATTACTTTATGCCTGTATGTATGAAATTTCTTAAAATGTGTCATCAAATTACATTGCAGAACACTTTTATTGCACAATTCACAGATATATATGTCTTATCCAGTGTGAATTAGTCAACATTGTTTCAGAGTACCCGATGTCCCAAAAGCTTTCATCACACAAATCACATGGAAAAGATTTTTCCATTGTGACTTTTTAACTAATCCTATTTTGAGATCCCAGTAATGATGTAAGCTCTTTATTGCAAATGTCACATACGAATGGTTTTGCCACCAGAGTGAATTTGCTGGTGTGCCACGGATTGGCAGTTCACAAAATAACTTTCGTCATGTATGAAATTGCTGAACGTGTGTCTTCAATTTTGATTAAATGTTTTATTGCACAGTTCACACACATGGGGATTTTCACCAGTGGGAATTTAGCGATGTCGAGTCAGATCTTGTCATCGGGTGAATTCTTTATTGCAAACTTCACATGAAAAGGGTTTTTCACCGGTATGAATCCGCAGGTGAATCGTCAAAGTGTGCGCAGATAAAAATCCTTTGTTATAAATATCCCACTTAATAACTCTTTCTTCAGTGTGCCCTTTTTTCCAAATGCTTCAGCAAACTTCTTTCCGTTACAAAATTTTTATTACATACGTCACAATGGAAAGTTCACAAAATAACTTTCGTCATGTATGAAATCGCTGAACATGTGTCTTCAAGTTTGATTTTTGATTAAATGTTTTATTGCACAGTTCACACACATAGGGTTTTTCACCAGTGTGAATTTGGCGATGCCGAGTCAGATCTTGCCTTCGAGTGAATTCTTTATTGCAAATCTCACATGAAAAGGGTTTTTCACCGGTATGAATCCGCAGGTGAGTCGTCAAAGTGTACGCAGATAAAAATCCTTTGTTACAAATATCACACTTAATAGCTCTTTCTCCAGTGTGAACTTGCAAATGCCTCAGCAAACTCCTTTCAGTTACAAAATTTTTATTACATACGTCACAAGGGAAAGTTCTTTCACTGGTATGACTTACCATGTGATATTTCAATGAACCCATGTCTGTATAGCTTTTATAACACACTTCACACGCAAATGGTTTTTCTCCAGTGTGGGCTCGACGACGGTGATTTTCTAAGAGATTTTCTCTTGAAAATTTACTATTGCATAACTCACATACATACGGTTTTTCATGAGTAAAAATGTGTAACCTTAAATTAGACATAGACGAAAAGATTTTATCACAAAATTTACAAATGCAAGATTTTTGGTCATCCTGTAATTGTTGATGTTCTTTTGAAATTTGTTGCGTTTCATTGCCACACTCTTCAGATGAGAAAAGTATCGATGAGAAAGGCGTTTTGTATTCTTTGAAATCGTTCATTCTTTCAAATTTCAAAAAACAAATAACTTACAAAAGTTAGCATATTTGGTGCTTTTTTTTTCCACTGAGTTTAAACATATTTCTCAAATGTGCTTTTCTTCAGATGAGAAAGGTACGTGCGTATTTGTGTTCTTTCAGATCATTCATTCATTCAAATTTCAAAAAACAAATCACTTACAAAGTTTAGCGGCTTTGGTGCCTTTTTTTCTGTGCAATTAGTTTTAAAATATTTCTCAAATGTGCCTTTCTTCAGATGAGAAAGGTACATGCGTTTTGTGTTCTTTGAAATCATTCATTCGTACAAATTTAAAAAAACAAATCAAACTTACAAAATTCAGCTGTCTTTGGTGCTTTTTTCTGTTGTACTGAGTTTTAAAATATTTCTCAAATGTTATTTTCTTAAAGGATCTTGAATGATTTTTACCTGTGCCGAATTATTTTTATGAAATTTGTATCAAATGTCTTTACATGTAACATGATTGTTTTGTTTACTTGAAAATGTTTTTTCTGCTAGTACTGTAAATTGAGATTCGTGCATATTCAATGATGCAGTTTTAAATGTTTCTGCGTTATGAGTTTTTTACAGCTGTTTTCACAGCTTATTTCATGATTTTCATTATAAAAAATTATCTATATCAAGTAATATCCTAATGCTTTAGTAATTTATATTAATAGCAAAAAATATTTCAACATAACTATGAGATAACTTTTCGCGATGCAGAATAATTCACAGCAAAACGACTTATCGATAATTTGACTGGTATCCCATTTGCCGCAATCTTTGTCGATTGCTTTTCTAAAATCTTTGGCATGATACTGAAAAGCACAATTTAATTAACTATGAATTTGAATTTTACAGGCTTTTTACGTATACAGGGAATCAACATGACTATTTTTCAGGCATGGAGATTTTGCAGATTTAATACCTGCAAAGAAAAACGATTACTATGAGACTTAACAGAGTATATATAAATATAAGATAAGCAACAAATGAAGGATATTAACTCAGTTCAAATCATTTCAAGGACAAAGGAGAAAGATTAGTTTGATCTATATAAAAAGTATTTATAAATATGTAAACGTAAGCATTTGTGAAAAATCTAGTGATAATTTTGTAAATTTGAAATGATCATTATGATTTAGGCTCTTGTTTAGGCATTATAAAGAAACTATACATATTTAGTATTATATCAGTTTGTACATATTTTCTTTATATGTGTAAAAGTGACAAGTCGGATTTTACTTTTACATGGTTAAAATTGTGAAAATTTCAGTTTAGAGATAGAAAAAAAAATGTAAAAGGCCTATTTTTAAGACAAAGAATTTTTGAAGGGTCCTGTTTTAAGGTGATAAGTTTTGTGAAGAGTCCTGTTTTGAGATGAAAAATTTTGTGAAGAGTCATTTAAAGGACCCAATTTCTTCCTAAGATCCCTGATTTAAATATTTGTTGAAATTCGTAAGAGCTCATAAATATTGCGTTCTGGAGCTCAGCAGAACAGCGCTACCAAAAAGCCTAAGCCTAAATTATCTTTTCCAGTTTTAACCCTTTGCTTTCTTTACTACCACAGTAGTGAAATTGTTTTGCAAGCGTCTTGCACACATAAAGGACATTTCAATCCTAACATTTCTCTATGGACAGTGATTAATTTGAACCAGAGGTCAAGAACACATTTGAACATGAGCGCATCTCCAATATTTCTTTATTTTTAGTGGATTAAGTATTAGTTAAAATGCATCAGAGCTTATAAATAGTACTAAATGCCACTAGTGGCCACCTTTCCGCACCCGCCATCATCGAAAATCGAAATTTTTTGGCCCACCCTAATCTGCATCTCTAACAGGTTAGATGCTTTCTTAAAGACGAGAAGATCAACAGATGTTGTCAGTATTGATGATAGGATCTTTTAGATATAGGCAAAGTCGCCAATTTCATTGTGGATGTAATGGCTTTGTATGCAGGTGGAAAACTGCATCCTTCTTTAGAAATGTCCCCACCGAAAGCGTGATTCTTTTACAAATTTAACACGTTTCAACCTTATCCTGTTTTCGAAAAATTGATGAAGTTATAAGTTTATTTGACACCTCACATTGCTTATCCAGAAAGAGCTATGTTCAGACATACAGCGTTTAAATCCAATAAATAATAAGGATTAACAAGAGTAATCTTAAAGATATTCATTGCTCTTAACCCCGAACTGGTTTGCCCGAGCGCTGTTCGGGCAAAACAAATTTGCTTATTTCATCATTTAAAGCTTTTTGACACCACTATTATTTTTAAGAAAATTTTCATACTATTGAAAGGCGGAAATGTTTAGACTAAATTTTACGAAGATTTTCTTTAAATAATAATGGTCTGCTATTTTCAATTTATTGAACAGGAAAGAATTAACCAGTTAAGGGGTTAGTGGAATTGGAATAACTTTTTATGATACAAGAGTTGTTGTTGTATAAAGTTTATACAGGATTCCCAGCAAAACTTGATGGGCAAATTCCCTGATTTTCCATGACCAAATCTCAAAAAATTCTTTAACCAAACGGGAATACAATGAAATTCCTATTTATTTTCACATTTCTTTGTGAAAACTAATGTTTTTTCTGCAACTGTTCCTAAAAAAAAATCTCTTTGCGATTGTTTGATGAATTTTGCAATTTTTTCCTGGGACTATCTGATGATTTTCGTGTCGTTTTTCATTTTTTCTCCAAGACTTTTCCATGACTCTTTAGAAAAGATTTGTAAATTCCCTGACTTTTCATATATATTTTGAAATTTCCATGACTTTCCCTGACTACTTTGAAATACCATGACTTTCCATGATGCTTGGAACCCTGTTATCGAGAGAATAGAAAGAAGGAGAAAGTTTGCATTCAAAGAAATCAGTTGAAATCATTACTTTGTTTTAAAAAAAAATTACAAAAGAAAGTAACTTATGCTATTTATAAGTGCTAAAGTGATAAGTTTTAAAAAGAGTAAAATAGTTTGATTATTGACATGCTTCCATAATACCTGAGTCATTTTCAAGACAAATAAATATAAATATTTTGAAATTGCCTGGTTTGTGCTGCAATGACCTTAAACGCAAAAAATCAGTTTTTCTTTCTTGCACGTTATTAATTTTATTTTATTTGGATGCTTATTTCTATTTCCATAATAAATTGTGTAATTCCAGGCATATTTTTGGTAATTTAAATGATACTGCATCGTTACATAAAATATTCTTTTATGGTCATTCTTGATATTGTATCATTATATCCGTTGACTCAGATACAGAAAGTTTGTAATAATATTTGTAATGATATTGAACAGTTAGAAGATTTTGAAGATATGAAATTGAATAGGAATAAAAAGAGGACTTAATCCGATCATACATAATAGCTTTTCCATATTTAATGGTAAATATTACAAACAAAATTATGGAAACTCAATGGGTTCCCTTATTTTGGGCTTATTAGCAGGGGCCTCGTTAAGAGGGGGACAGGGGGGAGCCTCCCCCCCCCAAACATTCGCAAATGTTGTTACACTTGGCAAATTTAATGAAAATTTTAATAAAAACTGTAGTACATTTTCTATTTTTGATAGAATTTGCAAAAGTTACATCTCTAATTGGAAATATTATTAAACTTTTTACAAATAAGAACTGTATTACATTTTCTAAGTGTGGTAACTTGGCAAAATTATAAAACGAGTTGGCAAATATGAAAAATTGACTTGGCAATTTAAGGTCTTCTCCCCCACCAATAAAAAGTCTTAGCGATGGCCCTGATGTTCTGTTCGTCCAGTGGAAAAAAAATTAGCTCAAAATGGTTATTAAATATGTGGATGATATTTTTATAATTTGGGAGTACAAGTTTTGAAGAACTCAAAATATTTACAAATAATCTATAGACCGGGAGGCGGCAGAACAGACAATCACCTCATCGAGTTCAGGGATTAAAATGGATCAATCTGCCAAGACTTATCTCTCCCCCCCCCCAGGATTGCACTTATATTCTAAAGCGAACACTAGGTTCCCTAAGTGGTCATCCCTACCAAGACGCATCTTGGTAGAAACCACCTAAAAACTCGATTTTAGCGGTTGACTCGTAGATTTACCATTGTGCTTTCCTACACGCAAAAGCATGAAAACATGGAGGATTGGGAGCAGGAAACCATAAGGATAAATTTATCAGTCAACCTCTAAAATCTGGTTTATAGGTGTTTTCCACCAAGATATGACTTGGCAGGCAGATTGCATTGCAATATGCGAATACAATCTTAGATTTTTATCCATGAATTCGATGAGGTGATTGCCTGTGCTGCCGCCTTCCAGCCTACTAAATTCAATTCACAATAGCATTAAATTCACTATTGAAAGAGAGTATAATATGGTCTTTCATTGCTTGATGTAATCTAAACTAGAACAAATCAATCTATCGTCTTTTTACAGAAAAAGCATCGCTAACCAGGTTGCCATATCACATAATGCGTGTTCCCCATTTACCTATATAATTTATAAACATATTTGGGCTATCATGTAGTATTCGCCCGGAGATGGCGGCCATTTTGATTTCAGATTTTAAATTTCTGTATTTGTATTTATTCACTTTTTTTTTTTTTTTTTTTGAATGTATAATTTTTGAAACATTTTTTACTGTAATTTCGAAATACATATATTTAAAAATGAATACTTGCTTTGTTAAACGGTTTAAAAATTATGTATTTACCGTTTTCATATTATGAGTTGTTCCTTTCCCTTTCCTTATTTATTTATTTTTACAAATAATATTTGGAGTGCTGATTTTAGCTTAAAAAATTATTGTTGTTTATGTGAAATTTCTGAATTATTCAAAAATTAAGTATAAAGTGGTCATAAATAATCAACAAAGAAACAAGATGGCGGACTACGGGCGAATACTACATCTGTTCCATTTGTTTGGGACAGGGCCGAAACTAGAGGGGGGCAGAGGGGGTTGGTGGTTCAGTTGTTTGATATAAAGAATGCATATATGTGGGGTGTAGGGGGGGGGGGCTCCAAAATCCATGTTTGCCCCGGGCGCAAAAAAGGCTAGTTTCGGCGCTGGTTTGGGAAAATAGTCCAAACATATTGTCGCCCAGTGAAAATTCCTTAAAATATGCTCTGAAACACGTTTAACACATTTTCATTCTAATTCAATTCAATATAATTTATTTTATAATAAATGAATAATTTTAGATAAACTATTTATGAATAATGCTTTAATTAAAAAAGAAAAAAAATTACAAAGCAGCAAAATTTTATTGTCATAACTTTAACAACATATTTCTTGTTGCAAATGTTTGGTGTCGCCATCTATTATTACCAATGTCTACTAAAAGTTTATTTGTAGTATTTCAAAGTTCTATGAAAAATGAAAATAATCCTAATAATATTATTTTTTAAAAAGCTGTCAAATTCCCACTCATAATTTAATAGCGTTGGAAGTTAGAAATTAAAACCTTTAGTAAATTTTAGATTGAAGAATCTAGTAACTTTTATTAATAAAAGAATCAGGATTTTTTAAAAATAAAGATTATGAGAAATAAGTAAAATAAAAAACATTAATCATAATAATATCACGAAGTTGCTAAAAAAAACCATGGGAATTTTATAATTTTTGTCACTATTTCAATGCTATTTTCATAATTACTTTGCAAAAAAGACAGATACTATAAAATTACAAGTAGATGCGTATGTGGTGTGCCTATTGGAGAAAATGAAAGATGTTTAAGATTTTTTATGCAATATTATGTTTCTCGCAATTTTATAATTACGATTTAATGTAAAAAATAATAAATGATTAAATACATTGTCTAAGAAAGCATTTTCTTTAATTGAAAGTAAAAATTTTTTCATAAGAGCCAGGGCAGTAGCTAGTTACAGTAGACTCTCCTAGACTCCCTCAAATTCGCACAACTTGGGACTAGAGGTTGTGCGGATTTTAGAATTTTACGGATTTCTGGTTATTGCTTTGTTTATATATTTTTTAAAGTAATTTGAATGTAATTATAATGAAATAAGTATAATGAATGCTTACAATATACTAAAACATTAAAATAAGTAATAAACTAAAAAAAATAAAAATTTAGATAATTTTTAAAATGATTAAATTATTAAAAGCAAAGGTCAAATTAATAATCAATAATGTACAATTAAATATTCATTATAAAGATGAAATGTGTTTTTGCTAAACTATTTGATGAAACTTGTCTTATAAAGATATATTACTAATTCACATTACTAATTCGCATCATAACATAACAAAGCTTTATTTTAGGTTTAGCCAGACTTAATAACTAAAAAAGCTTGATTAATACATAAATATATTTGGTAAGATTCTGATTACCAATGATATCACTAATATCTTGATATTTTTCAGAAATAAATTATTCTTTCTTCATGAATTCAATAACCTTAACAAAAAATTACAAATTTAAAAATGTATGGAACTGATATAAAACTACAAAAGTCAAATTTTGCACGTACATCTGAACTGAATGTTTCATTGTTTATATCCATAAATTATGTGTGGATTTTAGGAGTGCAAATTTGAGGGAGTTTACTACAATAGAGGGTGCTCAAGTAAATGTATGAGAGGGGGGGGGGGGCTCATGCAGTGTTCAATTCAGACACTTTTCTCTACGAACTACTATATGTACTGAGTTCTTTGTTTACATTCTTAATTTTTTCGCGAATTACAGGTTAGCAGATTAGCAGCACTCTATTGTGCTTCATCAGTCTTGTAGAATTGTGTAAAAGTCAGATTATCAAGCTGCTATTTATTTATTTATTTATTTTTTTTTTTCAAATGGAAATTGAGTTAAATTTAAAGAAGATTCATATGGGACTGACTGTCTTAAATGATATCACACTTGGAGGGGGGAGGGGGTTTCGTGGAATTGTGACAAGTGGGTGGGAAAGGGTAAGAAGAAATGTGACGTCACACATTTTGGTTAAAATTAAAAACATTAAAAATTAAACGATTAAATTTTGAAGTTACTTTGAAATTAAAGTACTTTGTGTTAATTAAGATAAAATTTAAAGCCAAACATACTATTTAATTCTATTTCAAATTCTAAAATACTGCTCTTTTCAATTGTTTTTTCACATTAACATTGCATTACTATTGTATATCAATTATAATTCTTGTTATAAACTTGGATCGTATTTCATACAACATAAGTATGCAAATCATTTTTATTGTTATTCTCACAAAAGTCATTAAAACACACAGTAAATGTATATAACATTTGAAATGTGATCTATAACATACTGCTTTGTTTCTGAACTGCAAGTATATGTAATATAGAGTGATATGTGACAAAGGGGGGTAGGGGGGGGGTACGGTGAAGTGTGATATTTTGTGACAAAGGGCGGGGGAGAGGTAAAAAATATTGAAAAAAAGTATGACATCATTTATAGACAGTTCCTAATATAAATAAAATGATATATTAAAAGAAATATAAATATTGAAAATATGAAAAAGAAAATAAGAAATATAAATAAAAAGATAATTAATCTAAACAGCATTTTGGCAATCTCCAAGGAGAACTTTTCTCTTTGCTTGCAGTCTTAATACATGTACTGTTAATTTCTCCCTAATAGAGGTGTTTCCCGATTGGTAAATAAGAAAAGAATTCATTATAAAATAGGGATGTACCGAATATTCGATATCTATTCGGTATTCGGCCATGTTACCGAATATTCAGTTAGACCGAATATCAAACTATTCAGTTAAGCCGAATATGAAACTATTCGGCCTGCTGAATATCAAAGTATTCGGCTGAATCCAATACTTAATAAAGCCTTTTAAAACACATTTTAAGAAATTTGTCACAATTTCTACTTTTAACTGTCAATTTATTAGTATATTTAAAATAACTAGAAATAAAATCATATTTAAATAATATAGAATATTTTACATTATTTATTTGCTGTTTGTAAAGTTTAACTTAACAAAATTAACCATGAGAAGGATTAAAATTATGATTTATTAGGATTCTCCTTTGGAATAAATGATGCAAGTTCCTAAATTCTATTTAGTAAATAATCTGTTTCTTGCTTTTCCCAAAAGTCCTGAAACAAGAAAGGAAAACTTTTGAGATTAGTAATAGCTATTAAGGCAGACAATTTTTTGTTTATGAAATCATAATCATAATCAACTTATTGAAACATAAATGCAATGTATTTCATCTCACTCTAGGCCAAATTTGTGTTTTCTTTTGTTGCATTAACAATAAATAAGATACCATAACCATATTTTCAACTCACATGCTTTGATTTCTGTAAAATATGATAAGATGGGAAGGATGGAAAATGCCACTGTTCATAAGAAAAGAACTATGAGCTAGACATTCCTTTATTCAGAATTAAGTTAAAAGTATTTATACTTTATATTGAAAACAATCTGCCTTGAGTTATTTAAAAAGAACAAATATGAGACTGTACAGTTTTTCTTCAACTTTTTTTTTCATTATTTCTCTTTGATTTCAAAATGTTTGTTTCAACTTGTAGAAGAAATGAAATTTAAAATTTTACTAATTGAAAAAGTCTCATGCTTCTTAAATAAAAAAGGCAGATTTTTTTCAATGCTGAATGTTCTTATAAAAAGCTCCTTGTTTATCAAAATATAAGTTTCTCTTATTGAATATTATGTAAAATTGTTTTAAAAAGTAACATTTTAATACCTTTAAACTTTGAAATACTGTAGACTCCCTCAAATCCGCACTCCTAAAATCCACAACTCTCTAAAATCCGCACATATTTTACAGATGTAAACAATGAAACCGTCAGTTCAGATGTAGGTGCAAAATTTCTCTTTTTTAGTTTTATATCAATTCCATACATTTTTTAATTTGTAATTTTTGTTAAGGTTATTGAATTGATGTTTTTTCATGAAGAAAGAATAATTTATTTCTGAAAAAATAAAGACATTGCTGATATCATTGGTAATCGCAATCGTACCACATATACTTATGTATTATAATCAAGCTCTTTTAGTTATTAAGTCTGGCTAAACCTGAAATAAAGCTTCATTATTTTATGATCCTGATGTGAATTAGTAATGTACTTTTATGAGGCAAGTTTCATTGAATAATTTAGGAAAAACACATTTCATATTTATAATGAATATTTAATCGTACATTAATGATTCTTAACTTGACCTTTGCTTTTAGTATTTTAATCATTTTAAAAATTATCTAAATTTTTATTATTTTAGTTTATATTTTAATATTTTAGTATATTGTAAGCATTCATTATACTTTTGATTGCATTATTAATTACATTCAAATTACTGTTTAAAAATTGTAAACAAAGCAATGACCAGAAACCTGCAAAATTCTAATATCCGCAAAACCTCTGGCCCCAAGCTGTGCGGATTTGAGGGAGTCTACTGTATAAAAAGTATTTGGAATGCCGAATAGTTACTATTTGGCTGGCCGAATATTCGGTAGTCGGTCCAGCAATTACTATTCGGCCAAAATCACTATTCGGTGCATCCCTATTATAAAACAAATTGTAGTCATTTTGAATTTGATCATCAGCTAACAGCAGCCAGAGCAATTAGGATTTAGCATTTACCAATTTAACCATTGTAATTTAAAAGCACTACAATTTTATCAAATGTTTTTTCTTTAATAAAAAACCAGGGTTCATACTATCTTTATGTGATAAAATTCAAGCACCTAACCCAAATTTTAAGCACTTTTCCAGAAATGAAAATTTTAATGTTTTAAAATTACTATATTACAAAAGTATCATATCTTTTTCATTTAAACATATTTTCAGGCGAATGCTAAACATAACATACAGTAGCAAAGTCTTAAATGTGAAATGATATGAGAAAGGCTCTGAAAAATAAAGAAAATCTTTTTGCATTCTAACATATGTCTTTTGAATTTAACATACGTGAAACTTGTTTAAGATACGTCCATTTAATATACGAGCCCGCTTAAGAGACAAATGATCTGCAGTAGCTTGAAAAGGAAACCTATGTAAAATTTTCTGGATAAGATACGATTCCACTTGAGATACGAAATTTTCTCTGTCCCTTAATTCGTATCTTAAACGAGTTTTACTGTATTAGCTTTGAATTAAAGACAAGGAAGTTTAGAAACTGTTACATGTTTTATTTCACATCCTTAAGAATTTTGTTTTCTAATTAGCATGACTGAATCAACTTTGTTAAATCAGCTGCAAAAAACAGCAGCATTGGTTTTTCAGTTTGAAATTTTGCCATTAAAGGCTGCACCAAAGATACAACGGATGAAGGAAAATGCAACTTAACAATAAATTTATCTTTTAAAAAGGTACTATAGAATTATACATGTAATTATTGGGATTTTTTTCTTTTGAATACAAAAAATGAATGACTATAAATATTCCAAGATTTCAATCGCTATTTTTATAGCTGCTAGTCTGTCAACTTATCAATAAAACTTAAAGGCACTATTGCCAGTTGACAATAGTTCATAATAATCTTGAAGCCTTGCTTGACATTTTTTGAAAAACTATGTACTGTTTTAATAATTATATTATTCCACCTGACCCTAGTAATAGATTCATTGATGAATTTAATTGCTCATTTATTATAGCAAAAAGTACAATCAAAAACTTTAAAGAAATTCCATTTTTTTAAATAACAAAAGTTAATAAATAAGATCAAATTTTAAGAAGAATTTCAGGCTTAACATCCTATTTTTCTTTCTTTGTTAAATCAATTCATTTTGGCTACCATAATTTTTTTTAAATAAATCACTTAATAAAAAACTATAAACTTATATTTATGCACATTTTTTTTTCATAAATTAAAAAAAGGAGGAAAAGAAATAATGGGGATTAATTAGCATATTGAGAAAGAAATAAAGTAATTGCTTAAAAATCAAATTATTAAAAATAAAACAATTCCTATTTATTTTTAATAGCAATGAGATTCCTTTTGAAAGATATCCCTTTAAAAATTAAAAATCATGTAAATTCAATTGAAGTCCAAGCAATGTTGGAGAGAATGCATGGAAATATGCTGCTGAAATCAGAGGAAAACTATTTGTTCCCAAGACCCGAGTATGTGCATGTGCACATGCATCAACTAATAAAGTTCAGTATATAGAACAAAGCAAAATACAAATGCACGTACTCTGAATCTCCAGAAAGGAAAACTATTTCAAAACAAATATTTTTGCCTAATTTTTCTGATTTGACATTTGTCTTTTTTCAACACTTGAAACTTTTAAACATCTATTTTGAACATCTCAATAAGAAAAATTAAGCACCTATAAAAACATAAAACGAAAATCAAGCACCTTCATTAAAATGTAAATAAATTTAAGCACTTTCAAGGACCTTTTTTCTCTCCTAAAAATTCAAGGACTTTCAAGCACAGTATGAACCCTGAAAAACATTTGTTTTGTATTTATATGGAAATGTTTTTGACTGTATAGTGGTTGTGTATTTCACAGTAGGTGTTTTAGGCACTTTAGTTTGTAGAGATGTTTTGAATCTTAATGTTATTTAAGGATGTATTCGAAAAAACGCTTTTCCACCTTCAGCAGCTCGAAATTTTCCGTTACAATTTCAGACACATTTTTAAAAGTAGAATCATGAAACTTGCTGAGGAGATTCTTGAAGGGACGTATGAGGTGCCGTGTGATGCCTTTTTATGCTCAATTCATTAGAATTTGATTTATAAGCAATTAACTTCTCTGGAAGACCCTTTTTTTCGTTCCCTTATCTCCCACTTCGGAAAAATCGGTTCAAATTGCCATTTTTGATTGCTTTTTTTGCAATATTTTGTACACTTATCAAAGAATTGACCTTTACGGCACCTTGTACACTTTCTAAATAAGAGAATCTGCGAGTTTCATGTGTTTGAGAGCAAAAGTGAATTCAAAAATAAATCAGAAAACAAGCAGTTTGAATCGAAATACACCCTTAATTGCACATTAAAAGGGATTATTAAGGGATTAAGATTGATTATTTGCTTTCAAAGCTAAATATATTTCTATTTGCTTTTAAAAGTAGGCGTGATTTTGTGACAAAGGGAGGGGAGGGGAGAGGTCAAAAAAATTGAAAAAAAGTATGACATCATTTATAGACAGCTCCTAGGATTTCTTTGTTTTTGAACATAATTGTTTTGCATGTTTAGACATTACAATATATGTTTTAAGTAAAATTATTGCCAGGGGGTTCAGGGCAGAGCATGGAGCCCCCCTGACGAAGAAATTATTTTCTTCTAAAAGTTAGTAAATTAAATTTTTGGTTATGGTCATCTAAATTTCAAATCGTAAATTTTAAACAATAATTTTCAAGGTAAATGAGATAATTATTTTCTTTTTCATAGTATGTATACGTTTTAAATCATAATTTTTACAATATTTTAAGACTCTGTTTCAAAATATGTATTTTGCTTAATTTTCCTAGCAGCAATCGCACAAATTCTTTTAAAAACCTAGCTTTTCTGTAAGTGGATTATTACTACTATTTTTTTATGTATGATTTTTTCACAATGTTTTGGATTATCTATGTTTTAAAATATGTACTTTTGATTTATTTTGAGTATCGCCATCTTAAATTTCCCACTTTTGCATGGCGTCTCCTTGAGTTTAATTTGAGTGACATAATAAAATCGCACCACTATGGTGGTATTTTGGAAACGGGCCGAGAAAGTGATTAAAATGCAGTCGCGCCCTGTCTTTTATAAAGTTTCTTTTTTTTTTTAACTGTAGAAATTTAGCTTTTGATTTTTTTTTCTTTTAAGTTTCAACAACTAAGTCATATATGCCATAATCAGCTGAAAATGAGGCATTTTGCTTATACATTATTGTTATTATAATATTAAAAACCTGTAAAAATTTATCCATAACATTCTAAATGATGAATTATAAGAAGGTAATGTTTGTTTCTTCTGACTTGCATATTTTGGCAAATATTAGACACTTAAAACAAGAATTTGAACTGATATTAAAATATATTAAAGATTAATTACGTACCTCTAATGATATTAATAACCAGATTTCGCACAGAGTCAAGGTAATACAACCATTGTTAAGATTTGACAAAAGAATAAAAAGATATTGCTTTTACGATGCAATTTTTATGACTTGTGTATTTAAAATTTCGGAATCATTATGATCTTCGTAATTAGACATAGATTCTTAGACAGAGTTCTTATTCACAAAGTACGAAAAGATGACAGTTGATGAATCACTTTACTAGTACAACAGATCAAAGAAAAAAAAAAATACATAAACAAATACTTCATCCTTGAGTGATTCTTGAATTGAATCATTCACACAATTCAATTCGAAATACAAAAGGTCTGTTCAAGAGTCACGTCGCGCACGTGAACTCAGGAGACAGGAACATGGAATAGGTCTCACGCGTTCGAACACTGAGAGAGAGAGGAAGGAAAAGTAATATACAGTTGAGTCTCTCTATAACGAAACTCCATACATCGAATTTCTCTATATAACGAATTTTTAGTAGGAACGGTCCCCTTTTCGCATGATTACATTAAAAACACTCTATATAGCGAAATATCTATCTCCATATAACGAATTTTTTCAGAAATTGGTCTTAATTTATTCAGTTTTAAAAAGCTTCGAAATCATATGTAATTAATTTTCCATCACTTATTTTTGATTTATCGTCAGTGCTGAGTTTTTTTTTTTTTTTTTTTTTTTTTTTTTTTTTTTTTTTATATTACTTTTATCTTTTTTCTTTAATTCCAACGAATTCATCCCACCTCCCATACACCTTTCCACATCCTTCTCAAAACAGTATCAATGGGATTGATAGACTTACACATGTGAGAGAGGAATCAATGAGAGGCACATAAGAGAGGCATTCAAATGAAGGGAAATGTTAACTACAATTTTTCATTCCTTGCTAAAATTTGAGCATTTTTTGAAGAGTGTAACATTTTTAAAATCAAAACAACAAAAAATTACATATTTCTTCGTCTGAAATTAATGAAAGTCTTCCTTATTTGATTTTCATTAAGTCTCCAAATAAATGTCTGTTCTCTTTTTTGAAACGGGTTGAATAATTAAGAAATAAAATGTTAGGTTAATACTTTCTTTTAAACATTTCAAATTCTTAATTCAACAGATCAAAAATAATATTTGTTCAAATTTCACACATTAAATACGATTTTTAACATCATTCTCTATACATCGAATATCTCTATATAACGAATTTTTTACTGGAACGGTGGATTTCGTTATATAGAGTCTCGACTGTATTAAAATTTTGGTATGTGGTTTTTTCCGATAGGTGGATAATAGGCTGTCGATCGATTCTTCTGCAATGTTTTTGAATGGGAAAAGCATTAATTTTTATTTTAATTTTGGTACTACTCTTTTATCCCCTCGACCAAAATACGATCGCCAAATTATAAGATTAAATGCCAATAATGGATGATCTTGATTGTCAATTTAATGACTAAATATGATACGCGTGTTTAAAACGTCATTTAGTGATTTTTATTTCGATTTTTTATTTGTATTTTTATTAATATTCTGCTAATTATTCGTTTTTTTTTATTTATTTAAAATAAAAATTACGTCAATATGTATAATTTGGCTATTAGTTTGGCGATTTGTATAATTTGGCGAAATCAGTCGACGGGATAAC
Source organism: Maratus speculifer (assembly GCA_964019185.1). Lineage (NCBI taxonomy): Eukaryota > Metazoa > Arthropoda > Arachnida > Araneae > Salticidae > Maratus > Maratus speculifer. The sequence continues at coordinate 138,442,826 of OZ025302.1, read as the reverse complement.
AGAGTAGTACCTTAATTTATTATGGATCATTCGGGATAAAAGCCTAGCTGCTCATAGGTCCCAAAGCCCCCCCCCCACACACACACACACATTACCTACCTACCTACCTTAATTTTTTATGGAAATTCAGAATTTTTAGAAAGTTCTACGAGTAGAAATTTGAAGAATTGAAATTTTCTTCACAAGATACATATTTTTTTTTTTAAGGAATTAGGCGTTTGGGTTATTATTAAGACTTTTAAAATACAAGATCATTCTGACAAAAAAAAAAAAAAAACTTACGTTTTTTAAAAATTAAAGTATTAGTAAAAGTTTCTGAAGTGAATTTTAAACTCGCGTAAAGTTTTTGTAACCTTTTAATGATTTAATAATTTATAACTTTTGATATCTATGCAACTGATACATGTAGATTTAAAACAAATTTTTATCTTAATTATTTGGGGAGAAAGTAGTATAAATTATTCGTCATTGTCCAGAAACTAATTTTTGCAATAGTCGTAAAGTATGAATTTTATATAATCTTAGTTATAAAAGGCAGTGTTGAATTCAGACATATTTTCTCCGGTAGAGACTTTTTTCTTTTCTTTTCTTTCTTTTTTTTTTGGGGGGGGGGGGTAATTTTTTTACCTTTGGGAATACAAAATCTCAAATATCCCTGGAAGGGAGAATCTCATTGTTCAACACTGGTACACTGATAATTTTTTTTTTCTTTTCGTTTTTCTATTTTTAGAAGAAGAAAGTATTGGATTGTGAAAAAATTATAATTTGTTTTCCATTAATTTATCCAAAAATTTCTCAAAAATCTGTTTCTTTGAACTGAAATAAAATGAGATTTTATAAATGGACTTTCAATGGATTTTAAAACTATTTTACAGGGGTTTGAAAATAATTTTTACAATTTCTGAAAGGGAATTTTTTGTGCGTCAAGCTATACATTTTTCCTGTTTTTAAGCCCAGAAGAATTTTAAGATACTGCCTTTTATATAAGTCCAGTACATTTGTCATTATTGCAATGCTATATTTACATTAACACCTTTCCCTCTCTTCTAGTTTTCGAAGAATTATTCTACGATTTAATAAAAATCCATGCTTTTACTAAATTGTGAATACGTTTTCACTCTTCTAATTTCGGTATTTTAATTAATTTCTTGACTAATTATAAGAATTTTAAAATTATGAATATCAGGTACACCATGAGAGCCTTCGCGCTAGTCTCAGAAAAATTTTGAGTCCCCTTCGTGTCTTAGATTTTGCTAGACGTCGCACACACACAGAGACAGACAGACAGAACGATTCGTATTTTTATAAGTATAGATTCTAAGGTTATAAAAATTATACGCGAGGTTAAAATTTACTCTAGAAAATTTTATTAATATTAATTTCTAAAAACCATAAGTCTATTTCTTGGCAGTAGAATAATCCACGATATTCAATGCTTATCGCTGAAACTTTTAGAATCAGGCGAATCTAATTATTATAAACAATTAGCCTTTTCAATAAGTCTAATTAATGGATTCTGATGAGACTTTTGTATTGATAATTTTCATATTTAGTATATTACACATTGTGCTATCGTTCTTCACAAATATCCTATACTAAATAATCAACTGAAGAAGTTGGTCCTTAACAACCTATAAATTTTGTACGACTCGATAAAAAAAAAAAAAAAAAAAAAAAAAAAAAAAAATAATAATAATAATAATAATAATAATAATAATACCGTGATGACGTTCACATTGTTTTCAGAAATTCGGTTGGACATTCCAGATAAATGTTCATATTGCTTTAAAAGGCATGATTCAATTCACAAATATATTTTATTTAATTAAAGGTTCCTTTAAAAAAGATCAACTAGCTTTCCGGGTGAAGACTACTAGTATAAAGCAAATGAAAAAATAATGAGTATTGTGCAGAAAATATTCTTTTGCGCTTAGGATAATGAATTGAGCGTTACTTGAAGTTTTTCTTTCTTTCTTGGGTACTTTAGAAGTGAAATTTTATTGATACCAGGATGCAAATCGTATTTTACGGTGTTAAAATCAACATGAAAAATATTATAAAAAGCAAAATGCAATAGACGTACTTTATTTTAACTCAAAATATCTGCAGAAGTATTTTCTAAAGCGATGAAATATAGGGCATTTCACTTTTAAGTGAATGAAGTATAATTAGAATGTTTATAAATTTTCTACCGAAAATAAATAAGTATTTTGCTAACTATATTAACATGATTTTGAATGTCATTTGTTTTCCATGTTTTTTTTATATTATCCATACGGTATTAAAATATCCGTGTGGATAATAGTTAAATAAGAAATATATATAATAAAATCTTCTCTAAAAATTGTCTAACAGTCCAATGTACTATTATTTTAATACAATCAAACTAATTGGTAAATTTATCATACGAATTGAATAATTTCCAACTGAGCGAAAAATTGCCCAAGACGGGAATCGAACACAGATACTTGGCTTACAAAGCCAATGCTTTACCGTTTAAGCCAGTGGTGTAGCTACACTTTTTGGCGCCCGGGGCCGGAAGAAGTTTTGCGCCCCCCCCCCCCAAAAAAAAAATAACCGCCCAGTTAAAAAAAAATAATAATCACATTTTCTTCAAAGCGACAAATAAGTATTTTTGGCTTGTACTGAGAGGACACTTGTACGCTCTTCCTTGTTTTTTAATGCTAGAACGCCCGGAATTTTTTTTTCAAATTTGATAATTTTATTTCTCACCAGAATTCTTATTCAAAACTATGTTATTGATTTATTTAATGTAAATTGGTGTCGATTAAATTTAAATTACTTCAAGAAAAAATTTTCTGGTTTGAATTGAAATTTAATTACATGGTTGGAGTCAAATCGACTCCTTCTGGGCGTTCTTGTGTTAAAGGTTCAGCTTATTTTACTCAAACACACAAAACTAAAATGCGTGGAAACCGCTAAATAGAAAATTTCTAGTTTTCATCAATACTGAATTTGTATGGAAATTTCAAAAATTTAGAGAAGTGCATATCGAACGTAGCAACATTAAAAATAAATTCTCAAAAACACCTTTACTAAAATTCCTAAAATCCGTCCGATTATAGAAAAAAAAAATCTTGTTTCAAAACGGCAGCCAATTTCAAATTTCAAATTACTATACCATTTTTTTTTTTTTTCGATAAATGGGAAACAAAAACCTGTTCTTGAATTCTATATATTTTTTGTACATTTCTAATTACTGGGTTGAAATTTTTAAAAGGTTGCCAGTTTGAAACAGGATGGTGGGTCAAGATGTCCATTGAATTTGGTCGAGATCTTAATAAAACCTTTACACATGCTCATGCTCAATCACATTCAAATCAGTTTATAAATACGAGCGCAGTCACATGACATTGATCAGGTAGTTTTAGAGAGATATACATACTATATAGAAAGAGATCATAAGGAAAAGAATTAAAATCCTTTTAAAATCGAATTAAAATCCTATAATTATTTTTCCTTACTTTAAAATTTGGTTCACAGTTTGTCATTTTGTTTCCCAACACGACATTTATTACATATTAAGCGGGAAGATCACATTGACGATTTAAAAAAAAATGTTTTTTTATAAATTTTAGAATGAATACCTCCAATAGTTACAAATCCATTGCAAAAAGAATTTTTACAAAATTACCAATTAGAACAGAAGTTATGGCTAAAAGTATGTATGCATAACACTATCTTCTGTAAAGTTATAAGCCAACTTTGAAGCCGTTTTTCTTAAAAGAGATTTTTTGGTATTGATGCATTTTCATTTAAAAACTAATTATCATAGAACCCGGGAATTATGTTTATTCTTAGTTTACATGTATTAATTTACGCTGAACCTCAATTTAGTATTTTTTCACAAAAAATGTTGGTTGAAAAACATTATACATTTTTTGGTGAAATTTAGAGAATATGATTAGGAACACCAATAATTATGCTAAGGAATTTTAATATACTTCTAAATTCCATTTCGCTGTGAATAAAGTATTATAAGTAACAAAATATGAAACACTAAACATATACTTGCAGTAAAATTTGTAGAAAAAAAATCGTGCGCAAAAAATGCGTATTTTAATATTTATATTTTTCAAAAGCTACTTTTGTCGTTATTATTTAATTAATTAATATTACTAAATATATGTTTATTTGATATTTTATCAAATCTTCAGAATGTGTGAAAGTAAAGAAAAAAAATTGTTGCATTTTATTCATTGGTTAAGAAACTACAGAGTTTTTCGTGCTACTTTAAATACGTCATTTTCTGGCTGGTCATCGTGATTTGTCTCTTTAATGCACACAAAAATAAAGCCTGCATCCATCATTTAAAAGCGTATACAAATATTATGCAGGCATGCATTCAAAAAATATACACTGAATCCAAATGGAGTGAAAATTTTTCCCCACAGCCAGGAATCGAACCTCGATCCACAGCGTACTAGATTGTTGGTCTAAATACTTAGAACCAGAGTAGTAGTGGTTAGAACAAGTGCTCCCAGTACGCTGTGGACCCAGGTTTGATTCCTGGCTCAAGCTAATTTTTCACTCTATTTGGATTTAGTGTAATTATTGCATACATGTCGACATAATATTTCTACATACCGTAAACATTTATTATGGTCACCATTAAATTCAGAGAGTAAATTATGATAGAAAATGCTAACATTTGGAGAATTCTCATTAGTTAGTGATTAAAACCTTGCACATCACATGATCCCGAGAATTTTTCGGATCTTGGCAACATGGCCAAACCTAATTAACCAATCCAACTAAATGTTTCCTCCAAATTGATATTTTCAGCCTCTGCTGGAATATAGATCCAACATATTAACAAGAAAACGCATGAAAAATTTTAGATTTTGCCCATTTGAGATGTCTGCGCAATCTAAAACTATATAGGTACCGAAATTGATGTAAATGAGTTGTGAAACATCTAATTCGCGGACGTGATTGTAAGATGCAGCGACGAAAAAAATAAGTTCAGCCTCTCAAGAGGTTATCGAGAATTCATTTCTCCCATTATTCTCCCAGTTATTCCTTTCATAAATAGATATGGTTTTCTCTAATGCGTAAGTACTAAATTTAAGTCTATAGCAAATGTATTGAACTTAATAAAAAAAAAGAAGTTTATAACCATTTAAATTGGTTATACTAGGAAGATAGAAAAGTCCTGATTTGTTTTTTATACGATTTAAGAAGGGAAAATTTTGAAATAGGCTACCCTCATTTCATTATTTGTCTGTTATCAATGACAATTTGATTAGAAAACGAAAAATTCAAATAAAGAAGAAATAATGTGGTTACTTGTTGTTCTTCCAACTAAATACATTTTGTATTCCTAAGAAGTCTGTATTACATATGGGATGAAGAACGCAAAAATCATCGTGAAAACCAATGTACACTATAGAGATCTGCACGGGCCGGGTTCGGCCCGATTTCCATTAACGGCATTCGAGCCGGGCCGGGTCGTACAGGCCTAGTTACTAATCCTTTCGGGCCGAACTCGGGCCTTAATTTTTTTTCCTGGAGTATCGGACCGGGCCGAGCCTAACTTATTTTTTCCGTACGAAGCCGAGACTGATTTCGTTTTTCCTAGTCTTCTCGGACCAAAGTAATCAGTTCCTGTTGAATTTTCCCGTATGAAAATCCTTTTCTTGACGTGGAAAAGTATGTTCATAAATCAGTAAAGTTTGGCTTGGTTCAAAAATTTTTGCAAAATAGGCATATACTTTTAAGTTGTCATTATCCTACAATTAAACACTAGAATGTATTCTTTTTAAAGAATCGTAGATCACTTGCCGTCTTAAAATAGAATTAAACACATTAGAAAAAAGAAAAAAAAAAAAAAAAAAAAAAACATGATTATGACGGAATTTTTGTTTAAACTGAAACTGCAAATTTCTTTTAGACTGTTCATTCATGCAAAATGAATACAACAATACGCGAGAAAAAAAAATATATTAAACATTTATATCTGCTAAGAAGGAAACGTATTTTTTTCTTTCCAATGTCTTAAAAGATTTTACTTTTACCATATATCATATTTTAGATTTTTTTATGTATTAATAATACTTATGATAACTGAAACATTTACATACAACAAACAAAGGTTCATTAAAAGCGTAAATATAGCAGCCTATGGCACTTCTGCATAAACAGAGATTACAAACATGAAAGAAAAAAAAAAAGACTAAGATAAGTTTTTTGGTCTGAACTCTTCCGTTAGAGTAAAGATCAATGTTCTATAGAAATTCACCCGAGCCGGGCCGGGTTCGGGCCGAATTTTTAATTTTTTTCCGGGCCGGGCTCGGGCCGAAATTTTAAATTTTGGGACGGGTCGGACGAGGCCAGTATTTCTTTCGTTCGGGCCGGGCCGGGCTCGGGCCAAAATTTTAACTTTCGGGCCGAGCTCGGGCCTGAAAATTTCGGCCCGTGCAGACTTCTAGTACACTATATGGCCAAAGATGATCGTTCATTAGCGATTTTTGACATTTTGTTAAATATGTAGAAAAATGCTTGAGAAATCATCCTAAAACCTTAAGTGTGTAAACATAATAGTACAGGTCATATATTTCCGTGAAGATTTTCTCCCAAAACTCCATAGAGGACCGTCAACATATTGAAAAAGAACGAAAATCTTTTGGATGACCTTGTCAAAACTAAGGTAGCAAAAGCGTTCAAACTGTAGATTATGATTAAGTAACTTATTGGAATAAACTGTTTTCATTTTTATCGGATAGCATGGATACTCGTATAGAGATATTAAGGTTTTTTATAAAAACGTTTCACATATATACGTACCTCTCATTTCATTATTTGTCTGATCAGTGACAATTTTCTGAGAAAATGGAATTTTAACTAAAGAATAAATAATATCGTTACTGGCTGTTCTTCCAGTTAAATCCATTTTGCCTTGGCTCACAGAAGTCTATATTACGAAAATATTCATATGGAATGAGGAACCTAAAATCAGTGTGAAAACCAATATATATGTGTGTTTGTGTGACAGAAAAAATAGAAACATCTAATGCATGTGAAAGTCTGAAAATTTGTATGAAAACAGTTCAAGCAAGTTCTGCTCAGAGTTTTACATATATATATACATAATTAGTCGCGGATATTAATTAAAAACTAATCAAAAACGCATTTTTTCACAAAATGGCAAAATTGCCCACACATCTGAACCTAATTCCACAGCTAAAATAAAAGAAATTAAAGATTTTCACTAATCAGCAAAAATTAAGAAAACTAATTAAGATATCGATTTGAAATTTTCAGCATAAATGCAGAAAAACATTTTAGACATGTGTAAAAAAATCTTGAAATTGGTCGGTAATTTTTCATAATATTCTTAAAAAACTGACAGCTACAGTACAAAAGTTCGAAAAGAGCTGATTCATTAAAAAATGAACTAAAAAGACATATTTTTAAAGCCGATTCCGCCATTTATTTTCCGAAAATCGATGGGTCAGAGATTATATGACATGTTGACAATCGACTGAATTAATAAACTTTGCCAAATGTTAAAAACATAATTTAATCTTTGCCGATTTTATCAAAGATTATAAGTGTTCTGTGGCAAGAATTTTGTGATATGAGTTAAGAGTTCGCCTATATGGTTTTCTTCTGATTATATACATTTAAAAGTATGTCTTCCAAAATATAGATTTTTTTTAACACAATTATCAGACATTAACGGTGCATTCTTTTTTCGGAATCTATGGACCAGATTTCGACGCAATTGACTCGTTCAATTCAGCTTACTCGTTGAAGTTGTTAGTTCCAGCTTTCAATGCAGGTGACGCATTCTTACCTCGGGTTCTATGTATTTAATTTCAACTGAGTTCTGTTCATTCCACTTGGTTTTGAATTGTCTTACATTTTTAATTTTTTAGCACCAGGGAGCATTTTTATCCGTGTTTTCATGGAGCTGATTTCTGCAGATTTTTTTCTTTTAATTCATCTTACGATTCTCTTTTGTGCAGACGCCTGCTATAAAGGATATAGGCAGCAGTACTTTTGAGACGGACACATTTGAATGGAGTTTTTTAGTAATTAGAATTCACGGTTTATGCTACCATAGACAATGTTAAGAGAGCCCTTCCAAAGGCTCATTTTGAGTGATTCATACACACACATATATAGCTATATGTAAATATATATTATGAATAGAGGTTTTAAACTTTCGCGGTATGTTTGGGAAAATCGAAGAATGAGAATTAGTATATAAATGAAAAATGTTCTTTTGAAACCATAAACGTCATTCCAAGTCGCAAACGGGCCTTTTTATTTATAAAATTGAGGCTAGACAGTTATAAATCTCCATCAGCGATTAACAATTATTAATCTCTCCATTCCCTCCACCTTCACCGAATTTCTTCAAAACATTCACCCGCAATTTTCAAAAAACAGTGAATATTCAGTTAAAATCAGAATATTTTAACCAAAGAGTCGTCAGCACAAAAACCTAAGGCATCGAGTACACTGAAAAAAAAAAACCTTTCTTTTATAGAAGAGTAGTAATAAGGGAATCTAATATGGAAGAGTAGTAATAAGGGAATCTGATATGCAAAAGTGGTAATAAGGGAATCTAATGATCCATGTCTGCCGGAAGTGAAGAAGTGCATAAGGCGAAAATTTAAACCACTAAGGATTTATTCGTAGATTTATCATTGTGTTTGCCACACAGTCATTTCATACCTTTGGTTGTAAGGCAATAACAACGATGAACCCATGAGTCAACCAATAGTGGTATTAATTTTTGGCTTATGTACTCCTTCGCTTCCGGCAAACATGGATGATTAAATTCTCCTATTACTACTCTTCCATAAAATAAAGGGGTCTTTTCTTTCCCTCGATGACTTAGGTTTTTGTACTGTCGGCTGTTCGTCTATTTGTGTAGTTAACAAGATGCAAATTAAACAGGGCTCCAGAAAACATGGCTGGCAAATTCCCTGATCAAACGTCCAAACATCCTTTGATCAAACGGGCATACAATAAAATTTGCTATTTTCGAAATTCTTTGTAAAAATTATCGATTCTTTTCTATGATCGTTTTTCAAACTTCTCGATTAAAAAAAATAATACTAATAAATACTTTTTTTTTTAAAATGAATTTCACGATTTTCCCCCATGATTGTTTGATGAATCTTACGTCATATTTAATTTTTTTCCAGAACTTTTCCATGACTTATTAGAAGGTATTGGTAAACTCCCCCACTTTTTCAATATCTTTTGAAAATCCTCTGACTACTTTGAAATTCCCTGATTTTCCATCATATCACGCTGGGAAGCCTGTTAAACGAGTCATTAACTGTAACATATGTAACAAAATATTTTATTCAAGAGGAAAATATGCACTCATACATAAAATAACACATATGCACAAAAATCAAAATAAATTAAAACAAAATTTTAAAAAATGACCTTGTAAATAAATATACAGAAAATTACTTATATGGCATATAACTATATATTAATAAATGCAATACAGCAAGACACAGAATTTTTTTTTAATACCGTGCCATAGTTACCTTTCAAGCTTCAAATAAATAAAATTGTTTTATACCAGGTATTTTAAGTCGTGAAAGTGAAATCCTATTAAAAAAAAAAATGAACCATTAATCCAAATGACTTAAATGTCACCAAAATGCTACCAAAGCAATGGGGATTTTTGTAGGCATTTTTTTCCCTTAAAAAATGAAAAGAAAGAAAAGCAAAAGAAATTTTTGAGATAAATAAAAATGGCGCTGAAAACGGTAGGTAAAATTTCTTGCGTTAATTGCGGAGTTCTTTACAAATGCTTTTCTTCACATTTTTTATTTCGATCTGTTTCTGCGAAGATGTCCGCAATCCGTTTTCCCAATTACTGCATTCTGTATGTTTTTGATATGCGTAAGCATTAATATTCCTGTATCATAAACAAATTTTAAATGAAATTTCAGTTTTGCAAATTTCGGGACTGCAAATTTTTTAATTTCTAAACATCGCACATTTTCAATATTTTTTAATATTTTTTCTCTTTCTCAAAGTTCCGCCCATTGTTTTCCAAAATGCAGCAATTAGGATTTATTATTATATTATTATTCAATCATTAAAAAATTACCATTTCATGCCCAACATATTTGTGAAATTTCAGGTCATTCGGATCAATTGTTCTTTTGTTATAGAGTTTTACTTTCACAAGAAAAAAAAAACACCCTGTATATACAGTATGATATGTTATTTAAGAACATGAGCATAAGATTAATAACATGCAGGATATAAAATTAACTTTTATGCACGAGAGAGAAAAGGAGTAATTCATAAAACTTCAGTGTTTCTCAGTTATATCTCAGAAATATTTATAAAAGGCTTTTTTAAAAGGTTTTTCTATCATGTGGCAACTATGGTACAGAATTTTTTAAAATTAATATTATAGAACACAAATAAAATCATATGCATGAAAAAAAAATATGAAATTACATTACATTTAAAAAGAAAATCCTTTTAAAAAAACGTGACAAAACTATTATTTTTGTTTTTACATCAATTTTGTTTTGCTTATTTTATTAACTTCACAAAGAAGTTTCAGCTTTGAAGAGCACAAAATATGAGAGCATATCACAGATTCTATTATAAGGCAGTTTTCTTCAAATCAAATTACCTTCCATTGTTTGTAAAATGTTACGATTGTTTAGGGTTAAACAGATACCGGCAAATAAAAACATTGTTAATATATAATAACGAAATGCACAATGTTTTATACTCGTTATTATTATTGGATTTTCGGAGCCAAATATTTTAAAAGGAACAGTGAAAAAGATTAAGTACATAACGTAATGTCCACGTTTTTATTAATGCAAGAGCATCATATATAGGAATGTATAAAGAAGGAACCAGTTAAAAAAATTGAGTACATGAAGTTATCAACGCAATACTTTTGAGAGAGATTTTTATTAATGCAAGGGCATGATATATAGGAACGTATAAAGAATGGAGAGTTTAAAAAATTAAGTACATGAAGTTATCTCTGCAATACTTCTGAGAGAGATTTTTATTAATGCAAGAGCAGCATACATTGGACTGTATAAAGAAGGAACCAGTTAAAAAAAATGAGTACATGAAGTTATCTCTGCAATACTTCTGAGAGAGATTTTTATTAATGCAAGAGCATCATATATAGGAATGTATAAAGAAGGAACAGTTAAAAAAAATACATGAGGTTACATGAAGTACATGAGTACATGAAGTTATCAACGCAATACTTTTGAGAGAGATTTTTATTAATGCAAGAGCATCATACATTGGAACGTATAAAGAAGGAAGTGTTTAAAAAATTAAGTACATGAAGTTATCTCTCCAATACTTCTGAGAGAGATTTTTATTAATGCAAGAGCATCATATTTTGGAACATATAAAGAAGGAAGAGTTTAAAAAATTAAGTACATGAAGTTATCTCTGCAGTACTTCTGAGAGAGATTTTTATTAATGTAAGAGCATCATACACTGGAACGTATAAAGAAGGAACAGTTAAAAGATTTAATTACATGAAGTTATCAACGCAATACTTTAGAGAGAGATTTTTATTAATTCAAGAGCATCATTCATTGGAACGTAAAAGATGTAAGAGTTTAAAAAAATTAAGTACATAAAGTTATCTCCACAATACTTCTGAGAGAGATTTTTATTAATGCAAGAACATCATATATTGGAACGTATAAAGAATGGAGAGTTTAAAAAATTAAGTACATGAAGTTATCTCTGCAATACTTCTGAGAGAGATTTTTATTAATGCAAGCGCATCATACATTGGAATGTATAAAGAAGGAACAGTTAAAAGAATTAATTACATGAAGTTATCAACGCAATACTTCAGAGAGAGATTTTTTATTAATTCAAGAAAATCATTCATTGGAACGTAAAAGATGTAAGAGTTAAAAAAAAAATTAAGTACATAAAGTTATTTCCACAATACTTCTGAGAGAGATTTTTATTAATGCAAGAGCATCATACATTGGACTGTATAAAGAAGTAACAGTTTAAAAAAATAAGTACACAAAGTTATCTCCACGATACTCCTGAAAGAGATTTCTATTAATGCAAAACCATCATTCATTGGAATGTATAAAGAATGTAATGAATAAATAACTCCGATTACAATCTAAAATGTACATTTATATTTCTTACGTAAACAGTGTGTTTAAGGATGCTGGTCATTCATTTTCCGAATTCCACACCTTAATGTTAATTCTATGGGCGTTTCATACATTTTTATATTCAAAATATCTTCCCAGGAAATTGATATTTTTAACTTCTTTCAGTGTTCTCTTCTTAAAGGGAACCCCCTTTTTTTTTCTTTCTTAATTCTCAAAATATATCTATAATATTTGCTTAATTTTACATTTCATGTTTTAAAAACTAACAAAGTGGGAGTAAAATTTTAACACTTCATATAAAATTATGCATAGTTTTTAGAAACATTTTGAAAACTAAGAAAAAAATAGACAGAAGTATTACAGATGTGTGAACGGTAAGAAGAAGTTAAAAATATTAATTTTCCGAGGAGATACAGTCGAGTCTCTATATAACGAAATCCATCGTTCCAGTAAAAAATTCGTTATATAGAGAAATTCGATGTATAGAGAATGATGTTAAAAATCGTATTGAATGTTTAATTTTTGAATAAATATTATTTTTGATCTTTTTAATTAAGAATTTGAAATGTTTAAAGTATATATTAACCTAACATTTTATTTCTTAATTATTTAAGCAGTTTCAAAAAAGAGAACAGACATTTATTTGAAAGATTAATGAAAATCAAATAAGGAAGACTTGAATTAATTTCAGACGAAGAAATCTGTATTTTTTTTTTTTTTTTTTTTTTTTTTAAATTGTTACGCTATCAAAAAAAAAAAAAAAAAAAAAAAATGCTCAAATTTTAGCAAGGAATGAAAAATTGTAGTTAACATTTTCCTCCATTTGAAGGCTTCTCTTGTGTGCCTCTCATTGATTCCTCTCTTATATGTGTATCAATCCAATTGACTCTGTTTTGAGAAGGATGTTGAAAGATGTGTGGGAGGTAAGATGAACTCGTTGGATTTAAAGAACAAGGAGACAAGGAGAGAAATAATATTTATTTAAAAAAATTCAGCACTGAACGATAAATCAAAAATATGTGATGGAAAATTGATTCCATATGATTTCGAAGCTTTTTTAAAACTGAATAAATTAAGACCCATTTATGAAAAAATGAAAAAATTCGTTATATGGAGATAGATGTTTCGCTACATAGAGACTGTATTTAATGTAGTCATGCGAAAAGGGGACCGTTCCTACTAAAAATTCGTTATATAGAGAAATTCGATGTATGGAGTTTCGTTATAGAGAGACTCGACTGTATTTTGAATATACGAGTGCATCAAATGACAATAGACTTAACATTACGGAAGAGAATTTGGAAAATGAGTTACCAGCAGATTAAGATTCCTCTCACTCGCAAGCTAATGTTAAAACTTATGAGAATTTTATTTTCCAATATAGCCTTTGCATTTTAATATTTTTATTTTTTCCCCATTGGATACATGATTCCATCCCTACAAATGTTTTTCTGTTGTTTCGATGACACTTTCATTTTCAGAACCGGTTCCGAAAATGACTTTATATTATATAAATAAAAAACTGCAATCGAAATGGAAAAAGTTTTAATAAAAGTGGATGTAGGGGTGGAGCTGAGCTATCCAATTAAATAAATAAATAAAAATATCGAATTTCAAGTAAGATATTGGAAAGAACCTTTCCATATGTTTAACATTAGTTCGTGAGTATTTTCGCCGGAAGGACAGGAGCCTTAAAAAACACCCAATCTGAAAGTTATAGCGTATAAAGAAACCAGTTTACGAAAATTTTATTTTTGGGTTATTGTGGCATTTCCTTTAAATTTAAACACACACATTTAAAATCCTTAAAGATGCTTTTTCAATATGTATACACAGTCGAATTTCGTTAACGAGAATACGCTTAAAATGAATTAATTTTAATATAAATTGTTACAAATATTTTTAATATTTTTACCAGAATTTGTGTAAAAGTAAATCCAAAGATTTGGTTAGTGATAACATGAATTATACTGTAACGTATACAAAATTGTAATTTATTTTTAGATTCACGTAAAGAAGTTCGAGTGGGCATAGAAATAATTAAGACATTTTTTTCTGAAGCATCAATAAAAAATATCTTTATACTATAAAGTGTGAAGCTTTGTCAAATGAAAAGAAGCGTTCGCTAATACTAATCCGACGGAAAAAAAAATTATAAAGATATCTCGGTTGCATTTTAATATTTTTAAATATATGTACAGTAGAACCCCGCAAATTCGGACCCCGTTAATCCAGATCGGTTTCGTCATTTTTTTTTTTTTTTTTTGTTTTTTTTTTTTCAAATTTTGAGAAGTGATTGGATATTTTCATAACATTAACTTGTTTCATCATCGTATTCTGAATAAAAAAAGGAAGAATTAAGCAAAGTAAACATTTTTACTGTCTGTAAATATTCATTAAGTTTAACATAAAGGTGATTTTCTGTAAGTATGTTTTATTTTATTTCATTTTTTCCTAATTCTCCAGATATCCGGATTGGGTCCGGTCCCAATATAGCATTAGATAGCTGAAATCGATCTATATGCAGGTTGATTTTTACTTTTTTGATTTTATTCACAAATATTTTTTATGCGGATGCTTTCATTTTCGGAACCAGGTTGGAAACCAAAAGCATCCCCATAAAAAATATCTGTAACCAAAAAACGAAAAAGTAAAAAAGGCCTGCATTCTGATCAATACCAGCTATATTCAATGCAAAAAGTAAATAAATAAATAAATAAAAATAAAAATCATTTAAAAATATTGAATTGCAATCGAAATATCTTTAAATTTCTTTTCTTTTGACTTAAGTAGCCCCTTATGATAACGGAATTTTATCGGAGTCGATGGGAAAAATAGCCGACTCTGGGTTGGTTGATATATTAGTGTTGAGTTCGTTAAAATTATGAAGAAACGAAAGAAAAAAAAAAAAGGCCAAAAAATTCCGTATTTCGGTATTAATTCAGTTCTTAGAGCCCTGAAAAAAATTCCATTTTATTTATTTTTCAGTTTTGCGTCCCACAAAAGAAAAAAAAAAAAGCCTCGAGAAATCTAATTATCAAAATTTAAAGAAGAAAACAAAGTTGAAACTTTACTATTTCTGATCTGTGGACTTAAAAAGTGCAAATTTTTACATTTTTGGTATTAACTCGTGTTTTCCAAAACAGAAAAAATTCAATGGAAAAAAGAAAAAACAGGGATGAGATTGACAAAAAAGTAAAAAGTCTGAAAACTGCGCGAACGACATTTGAGCAATAATACTTATGAATTTCAAACAGAATAAACATTATAATAGCTATTAAAATTTATATATTACATATAATTTAGCTTTAAGCAAATTAAAAAGAAACAGAAAGAATTAGGCAGAAATTATTTACTTACTGCAGTGAAAAGTCTATTTTACCAAGATGCAGAACATTAATAAAACCACTGACATGAATATTTTTTAATTATAATTTTAAAAATAGTAGATACTTTTTTTGAAACATCAAATCAAAATAATTGCAAGTACATTAAATATGATAGAACAGAGTTCCTACTCTTAAAAAAAAAAAAAAAAAAAAAAATAATAAGTTTTTAAGGAATTAAATTGATCATAATTGATTGTTAAAGGTGCAGCAAGCCAACCACTAAGAATGAAAATTTAAGGAAAAATAATAAAAAATAAAATTTTTTAAAGTGTTATTTAAAAGACAAATTAGTAATACTAAGGAAAACATATTCAAATTTCAGAACATTAAAAGGAATTTAAAAAAAAAAACGGAGTGTTATATCAAAGTACAAAAACAAAAGTAAAAAACTGAGTTTTTCCCAAAAATTTAATTTGTGAGATTTCTTTAAAAATTGAAGAAAAGTCTGAAATTCAGACTAAAGTCTGAAGAATCTCATCCCTGAAAAAATAAATAAATAAAGTTGAAAATTTTACTAGTTCGAATATTATTCGGGATCTACTTGATTTTTTAATTAAAAACAGTTTTCATCTACTGTACACTGGGCAGTACATTGGAAATATTTAGTATGGGTAGACCGATGTAATTAAAAAAAAAACAATAATTTCTTTAATGGATTTAAAATTATATATAATTGGTTTAATTTCACTTTAAACTGTCTAATAAGGAAAAAAAAAAAAAAAAAACCCGAGCGACTCCGATTTTTTTGCTCAAAAATGGGCCCCCACTCCGACTCCGAAGCCCTGTTTATTATAGATCAAACCTTTTGTTGTAACTATGGAAACATTACATTTTGTTACCCAACCGAAAGTTTTGAACGGCTAAAGATTTCTCTAGATATTTCCTCAAGAGTGTTCCATTGTAACAATTAGAACAATTAAATATAGGAAAAACCATCTAAAATACCACTATCGTTCACATGTTTACACTTGAAAGACAAGGAAGTTATAAATAACAATGAATATTTTAAGACAAGTCAATAGTAGGGAAAAAAAATGATAATAATTAAACAAATAACAACTAACCATTTGGAAAATGATATTTTCGAAGAGTAGAAGTTTAGATTTATAAATAAATTCTACGTTAATAAAATACTAATAATAAAACTAATTTTTATGATCATCAAAACGTGGGTTACACATAATATCAGAGCCATCTATTATGTATGGTACGGATTAAACATTAATATTCCTGTACCAATCATAAACAAATTTTAAAATTATTTCAGTTTTGCAGTTTTCGGTATTGCAAATATTTTAATTTCTAAACATCGCACATTTTTAATTTTTACACCATCGTATAGAGAAAAAAATGTACTTTTAAATACAATTTGCTTGAAAGCTGCATCTCTATTTGTCTCTGAGTTATTATTATTATTATTATTATTTATTTATTTATTTTTTATTTATTTATTTATTTTTTTTGTAATTTTTAATATTTCTTTTGTCATTGTGGCAACAGAAGTACTTAATTTCTGGACATTATATATGGTTTTATTCAGAAAACGAATAAAACCCAGACATCACAGGCACTCAGATATGGATCAGATATCTTTAGCCCTATAGCAACAACTATTTTCCAAAGTGGTTAAAAAAAAAAAAGAAAAAGAAAAGAAAAGAAATAAATAAAAAGCAGTTTATTTGAATTTCTTCAATAAATCTTTATTATGGACAGCTTAAGCTCTTGTTTAGTATCATCACGTCTTAATTCTATAATTCTACCAACAAGATAATTAAAAGAACAATATTTCAATACATACATATCACAATTTAACAAGTAGTGTCACAAAACACACAGTCGGAGGTACAGGAACTATGAGCAGGGTCTGACAAAAGTTATTAGGAAGCCAGCCTAAAGAATATTTTATATGATATTGACTCAACACTGGCTACTCGTAATATCGTAATCAGCTATTTTTGAATGACATAGGGGAGACTAGAGATGGTTGCCACACATTTTACAAAATAATTTTTAACTTTTTAAATATTGAACCTAGAGCAAAGTTTTGTGTATCATTTATTCGTTATGCAATCAGCTATCAGAATAAAATTATGGCATAAGTGTAATATATAAGAAATTTGAAAAAAAGATCGATTTTAATCATGACAAAATAATGGATCAAGGGGTTTAATTTGTAACTTTTATTTTAAATACAAACACTACCGAAATTTTGTTTCATTTGGAACTTTAATATACTATCACCAGAGACGTGTGAATAGGTGCATTAATTATATAACAGCCCTTTACAAAATATTGAGTACAAAAACAATATCCTATAAATTAATATCGCTTTAAATTCATTTTTGATGGAGCGGTTGGACCGAAAGCTTCACAGCTATTATGTGATAATTTCTGTCTCATCAATGAATGATTAATTTTAATAACTTTCTTTTGTATCGTTCCAGTACCTTTACAGAATAAATGTATATACAGTAGAACCCCGCAAATTCGGACCCCATTAATCCGGATCTCCGGATAGATTTGGTATTTTTTTTTTTTTTTTTTTTTTTTTTTTCAAATTTGAGAAGCGATTGGCTAATTTCCATAACATTTATTTGTTTCATCGTCGTATTCTGAATAAAAAAAACTTTTTTCTGAAATATTTTCGTAAGAATACCTTAAACTCTTTGATGCTATCTTTCAAAGAAACAACAAGTATTAATAAGTTTGGCCATTCGAATTTTCCCAGTTTTCTATTTAAACCACTTAGATATGTCATAAAAAAATCACAGCAAAATAAATTTTTACTTGTAAAATAGTCCCTATACTACCCATTGTCTGGTAAGGATAGCTTTCCGACCTTTGTCAGACCATAGGTCTGTTTCCTTGTTATTACGACAAAACGCTTCTACAATATCAATTGCAGTAAGTTATTTATATTTATAAAAATGCAGCATTGAATTCATGCAGCATTCAGTTTAACATAAAGGGGATTTTCTGTAAGTATGTTTTATTGTATTTCATTTGTTTCTAATTCTCCGGATAATCCGGATTTTCGATAATCCGGATTGGGTCTGGCCCCAATTAATCCGAATTATCGGGGTTTTACTGTATATATTTTTTGTATATTCAAACATTATCACTTTATATACCGATATTAATAATAACAGATTTCCCAAAATACTTAATTAAGGGGCCTTTCACAATGGTCAAGCCTCTCAACATAGCCATTTTGTAATCAATAGCAATCACATAGTTATTTTAAGTTTTAGTTATTGCGCAAACTTTATGCCTAGAATACATAATCTCAATATTTGTGCATTAATTAAAACCTACATACTTTAATTTTCATGACATACTTTATCTAAAAATCTCTTACAAAGTATTTTTTAAAATCTAACCTTTTATGCTGAAAATGCATAACTGATTCTGTCTACACTTGTTTGAATTATCAGCATAAAACGAAGGTTGTTGTTTGATCATTCCATTACTTTGATTGTCATCTAGCTATAAAAATCTATCGACGGGTGGGTCAAGCCCCTCCCGCCACGTATGGTCAACCATTCCTAGTCTCCACCATGACATTTTGCAGTGATAACAATTAACCATTGAATAAGAAAATCAAACTGAGCAAAAATTTTAAGACAATGCCACATTTACATTGTAAAACTTAAATACAAACAAATTATGAAATTAAATATTAAAAAAGTAGACAAAATTAATTTCCTCATGTTCAATTCTCAGCAAGAAATTGTACAGATAAATTAACAATACTTTTGAGATTTTGATCTGAAATGCTATTAGCATTGATTTTTCATGATTGAAATCCTTGATAGCACATTTAAATTTATAGCAGGTAAAATAAATGAGTAAAATCAATTTGTAGGTAAACAAATTAGTCGTCAAGAGGAATTTTTTAGTCGCCCGTGCGACTTAACGCCTGGGGTTTGTCGGACCCTAACTATGACTGATATGTAATGATTAAATGATTAAGTATATACAATGCAAGAACATTACAATAACAAAGTGATTCGATTCCCTGAAGGAATGATTAAAAAGTATACAATGCATCACAAAAAAATTAAATAAGAATAAATAATGATTTGACGGCACAGAGAGAACAAGTAAACAAAAATAATGAAAAAAAAAATAGTCCAATACTTCAATGCATTTTGGTAACCTTATTATAAAATTACCAGCATGGAAGATAGTGCAGTTTTTATTAAAAGTAGTCCTTGATTTCCGGTTTTTCTTTCACCAATAAATAGATGTTAGATGGAGGGAAATATGCAGACTAGAGAGATGTTATGCTTGGAGGATTTGTTGCAAAAAGCAGGTAGCTTCATTTTTGCAAGTTTTGAAAAGTTTTTAAAAAACCCTTTTATTATTTAAATTTTAAAGTTTTGTCAAAAGTATTTTCGACACAATGTTACTCCACTTATATATACATATTGTAAACATTATGTATACATATATATTTGTATACATTATGTATACATATTGTAAAAATAAAAGGACCAAACCGGGTTATAAGATTTCTGTGTGCAGTAGTGTTCCCAAAGTAATTAATCCAAAATGGTTCAAAACAGAATAGATCCTTAATATTAAAACAATTAAAACATCCTAAATATAATGTATATATCTAAGATGTTTTTATTGTTTTAATGTTATTAACGATCTGCCATTTTTTAAAAGTCGTTTGGGCTACAAAGTGAACTTCCCAATTTGGAAAACAGCTGTACCCAGAAATCTTACATCACATTTTGGATCTTTTAGCAGTGATTGGCACCAATAATCTCCAAAAATACCTCTTTTGAATACCCCCCCCTTTTTTTTTTTTAACAAGAAATTGGGCATTTTAAAAATGTCAAAATGAAGCTACCTTCTTTTTGCAGCAAACCCTTCAAATTTAAATATGTTAAATTTTTCTTGAAGATGAGTCCGTAGCTTGCACTATATGCATATGACTTTCTTCCTTTCCTTTTATGTGAAAATACTTAT
This sequence comes from Maratus speculifer, assembly GCA_964019185.1. Classification (NCBI taxonomy): domain Eukaryota; kingdom Metazoa; phylum Arthropoda; class Arachnida; order Araneae; family Salticidae; genus Maratus; species Maratus speculifer. The sequence goes on along the minus strand of OZ025302.1, from coordinate 138,422,314 downwards.
GAAATATGAAATTAACGCTTTCTTTTCCTTTATGATTTCTTTGGTGATGTTGCGATATATCCTAAAAAGAGATAAAAAGTATTCATATAACTGTAAAAAGAAAAAAAAAATAATTGATTTTTCCCCCCCCACAAAATGCAGAGTTTATCGGGGCTTATAAATTTTTAAATAATTTTTAAACTCATCAAGATTTTTTACAAATGTGCATGCGATTTCCAATTTACATCATTACTATTTTTTGAATCACAAAAAAAATTGCAATTTTTTTCAGTTCTAATTGGTAATTGGTAATCACTTTCGCAACCGATTTGGAAAGCGAAAGTACCCTTATAAAACGAAGAATGTCAAAATGCGAAAAAGTTATTAGAAAAATGCCTCCTCATAGGAATAACATTAGCTCTCGTGTAGGGACAGGACAACCTGTCTTCTCTTTTTCTTTTGTTTATTATCAAAAAGAAGCTTCTTTTCAAAAATATTTCACATATGGCTTCTCGAACCATGAGTATATATGCATACATATAAGAAGGAGAATAGGAATATCAAAAGCTGGGATAGTCCATATTTTAGAATTAAATAATCTTGTAATAATTTAATGATATTAATTGTCACTTTCTATATTTTCATAAAAATTGATAATAGGCTAAAAGAATATAACATGCTATTTCGTACTAAAGACCATTTTACAAATAAAACGAAACAATTTTGACTGCATCAAAAAAATTATCGATAAAAAAAAAAAAAAAAAAAAAAAAAAAATCGCTTCCCCTACAGATATCATACGATATCATATGCCAGGCCTCCCCCCTAAAATGATAACGTTATATTTGCACAGCCCCTAACATGTGTGAAATACTTTGTTAAAATATAACCTATGCATTAAGCAAAACAAAAAACTCATTGAAATTTCATATTAGCATGGTTATTCCAATTTGAGCATATAAACATTGTTAAAACAAAAGAAATATGGAAAAAAGCTGTCCCCACGTCACATAGAATGACTATACTAAGAAAAAAAAAAAAAAAAAAAAAAAAAAAAAAAAAAAAAAAAAAGAATTCAATTCAGGTTATACCTTTTTTACTTTATAAATGAGTTTTTTCACTAATGTTTCCATCTTTCGTTTCTTCCTCTGGTGGCCATAATGCAACGCTCGTGTAGACAGAATTCAGCGTCTTTAGTACCACTGAATGCTTATAAGAATCCGGCTTCACCTAAAAAAATATAATGATATAATATATATACTTATAGCTTATATACATACAACGCAGGTAATACACATTTTCTTTTGTTTTGCAGATATGCAGTATTACCCAGGGCCGTAACTAGAACTGAATAATAGGGTGTGTATGTGTGTGTGTGTGTGGGGGGGCTATGGGCTAATATTTTCTTTCTGTCTCTCTGACGCAGAAAGATAAATTAATGCATATTCACATTGTAAATACTAAGTTTCTTATTAAACTGTTGTAATAACTTCGTTTTATGCTAAGAAAAGAATAGGATGATGAAAAATTCGAGTGTATAACTAGTCCAAAGTCAAACATCATGCTAGCTTCATATGTGCAAATAAGGTGAGCAAGTGTTGAAACATTTATTTTAATTACAATTTAGTATTTCTGCAAAACTGTGAAAGGACGTTAAAACTAAATTAGATTTTCGAACAGAATTTAATTTGGATTTTCGGAAAAGAAATTCATTTAGTGATCTTGGAATATTTTCCTAGGGAGGCTCAGAATGTTTTAGGGGAAAGACGGCTGATCCCCCCCTCCCCTAGCACTCCCTTGGCTACGGCCTTGGACAATTACTGCTTAATTATTTCTATTGTACAGTATTTCGAGGGATCGGAATAGCGTGCCCCAAAGTAGCAAAACTACAGTAGCCACTGCTTTTCGATATTAGTTTACAGTATACTGCGCAACATTTTGAACAATAGTGTAGAGAGTAGCGTGATACAAAAGATCAGTTAGTTTGTCGCGAGAACAGACACTACTTTTAACGTTATCCAGTGCCGCAGCCATGGGGGTGGTTTTGGGGTTAAAACCCCTCCCAGAGCTAAGAAATGTCGCTACAATTGTCGCTTATATGAATCAAATCCAAACTTAATATTTAAACGTTTTGACGTACTTCGGAATTTGCCGCTTTGTTGAATCAGATTTTATTTAATAAAGTGATTTAATTAAATGGCAAAAATTCTACACAAAACTGTGAAAGTGCATATTACACGGATTAGTTAAGTAAAAATTGGTTATTTGAACTAAATCACTTTTCTGAGACGTATTATGCTAAAAGAAGGATGATTTCCTGCCACACAAATGCTTTTTGAGTTTAGATATTATACAGTGAATATACTAATTAGTAATGATTTTATTAACCGGTGATTCAAATAACCGGAAAACACCTTTATTAGAAAGTCAAAAACCCCCTAGAACCGAATTCTCGCTGCGCCACTGACGTTATCCTAGGAGAAATAAATTGCGCGATGCTACAAATCATGGACAGCAACTTGATTCTTTTATCCAAGTTTTGTTATGGAACAATTTGCTAATATCAGAGGAAAATCTCAGCTTCAAACAAGTCAAACATTGCAAGAAGTCTTTCCAATGACTTCAAACATTGCAAGAAGTCTTTCCCACTGACACTTGCTGGTAAAATCAAGGGCTTACCCACAATAGGACACTTTCTTGCGGGTAACACCTTTTTACTCATTAGTTCATGTGTTAATATCAGGTTTCTTATTATTTAGAGTTGCTTTATTTACAGATTTATTATTTTGAATTTAAAGTTGCTTTTCTGTAATTTTCTAGATTATAAAATTAGACAACTCAATATTGCTAACTCTCAACAGTTACTTACATCATTAACATATTAAGATATTAAGAGTAACATATTGAAAGTGTATGCATCACAAAAATATTGCTATAAAAAATCAGTGATACTCAATGTGTCAATAATATGCAATAAAGATGAAACATTATGGGGTTATTAATTGAGGCTTTGATCTCTGATATTACGTAATGAAAAAATCGACGATGGTTGCGTCATTATGACATAATTATATTTTTTGTTTTCAACGAAATATAAAAATAACATCATTTTCATCACCGCAAAATTTACATGCATACATTTCATATTCATATTTATTGATTCAAAAATTTTTTTAACGTGCAATAGGTTATTAATAAATATATTCTTAAGCTTGGTATCACGTTTTTACAGTTCAATTTTGCATACAAACATTCGCACTCGTGACTTGAGCTTCTAATCTGAGTCCCGGTGAAATCCAAAAATTTACTTTTAGATGCATTTGCATTAAATTGTTTAGCTTTATCAAATAAAATACTCATTTTACTTTTACTATGGAAATATATATATATATATACAGTCGACTCTTGTTAATTCGAAATCGGGTAATTCGAATCTTCGCTTAATTCGAACTAAACATGAAGTCCCGAAATTTTCAATGGCAGAATAGCGTTAAATTTTTCATTAATTCGAACTCATTTTCTCTTGACATCGTTTAATTCGAACTAACGAGAATTTCGATTTTTCATTTTTCCTTTTTTTCTCACAGATTTCAGATCATTTGAATAACTTTCTTTCTTTGATTTTTGTGAAAATTGTTCCGAACGAGTATACATATAATCCCATGCATTTGATATCCACTTTCTAAGTGCCCCGTCTGTCCATCAGTGACGCTTTAAATTTTTCTTCCATCGTGCTTGTTTCTAATCTTTGAATTAGTTTGTGTATTTATACATTCTAATTTAATATTAAGTCATATTCTGATGATAACAGATATAATGCATTTAAAAAACACTACAACATTAATTCCTTTGTAGTACCATATTAAGCATGTTCTCATTTGATATTTTCCATAATTCGAATTTTAGATAATTCGAACAGTTCTTGTGGTCCTGACGAGTTCGAATTAACGAGAGTCGACTGTATATCATTTCGTCAATGATCGGAAAGGGGAAAAAATCGAGCATCAAATATTGTGTCATACGGAAAGTCGTGTCCGTTTGGAAAAATTAATTCGTACCATGTACATAGTTTCACATGTATATAGTTTCAGCAGACGTTGCACCCTAACAACCAACTTGACAACCTAGTAATTTTGTTTGCCCATCGAATTTTTACATAGAAAAACAAACTAAATTACTCTGGCACTATTTGCATGGTCCCCCCTCCACACACACTTTTATTGGTTGAATGATAATATTGGCTGAAAAAGAGCTGATTTTGTTTGGTTAGTGATAAGGGAGCACGTGCTTGAAACTAATCTATTGGCGAATTAAGTAAATAAATCCATTGAAAAATAATCCTTTGAATCAATCTAAAATTCTATTTTTCTCGCATACTTTTTAAAAATGTATAAAATTCTAAAACTAATCGCATGAAAATATTCAAAGTACAATCCGTTCAATTTGAAATACTATGTACTTTAACTCAGACTAATTGATTTTTTATTCTGCATACTTTTTTCTCAAAACTGATTTTGTTACCTACGCAAATTGTTTAAAAGAAAAAAAAAAGTAAATTGTTTGTAAGTAGCTCATTTCTTTTGTAGATATGTAAATTGATGATCATATCTACAACTTCCACCTATCGTTTCGCAAATTAAGAAGCCACTTCAGTGAAGCGTAACGATCTGCTCCGTAATGCTAATCCTACTAAAGAAATTTATAAAGATGTCTCTGATATTTACTTTAATTTTGCGTTTGATAGCTGAGATATCTGTACAAATGCCCTTTTCTTTCTTTCTTTTCTTTCTTTTTTCTTTTTTTTCTTTTTTTCTTTTTTTATTTTTTTATTGTAGATTATTATTATTAATGAAGATGCTTTTACTTTTTTATTTATTGTTTAAAATTAACACAACCCAAATAATAGCAATGAGAATTTTAAGATTCTTTAATCGTATTCGATATAAAGAAAACTTTCCGCATTTTAAAAGCAAGCGATAATTCTGTCACAAATTATTTTACAGAAATTCAAATTCGGGTTTTACCTGGTTTATTTGAATAACTTCTTGATGAACTCGCTCTAAACTTCTATTGTGTAGGCAGAGATAAATATTCTATTTTAGGTGCAATAAATTATTCTAGTTTAAAATAAAATTCACGTTCATATTGATGTCGATCTTTACTTTCATTATTGAAATTATTTAAAAACTTTTCAATACGCAGCTACTCAGAAATAGTGTAAGAAATAGAAAAAAGAAAAGCTCTTCGTGCATAAATAATAGGGTTCGACTGAGTGTTTTGTCTAGTTTTAACACGTCAGTCATTGGAGACTGACACTGAACTTTCCGTTTAAGCTGCCTCTTATTTAAGTGTATAATCCTCCAATAAATAGAAGTTAAGTGAATTTAAACGATTAATTTAAACGAAATTCAAAATAGATAAGAAAAAACCAAAGTTTTTATCTTTAAATTTTTAATACCTATATTTACAATTATACATCTGTACATTTTCCAATCACATCAGGTATTGTAGTAGATTTAAAATGGGGTAGTTTTCTACGTTCATTTACTTAAAAAAATAATAATAGTATTAATAATAATAATAATGCTTTTTTCAAAAAAATAGTCTATAAACATATAGTATACTCTGTATATTTCAACAAATTTATTTATAATTCTTCAGTTAATAATAAAATATTCCGTATAATTTATTTCAGACAATAAATCCAATTCATATTTTCTTTAAAAATACAATTGCATAAAGTAATTAAGATTTTAAAAATTATGATAATGATCAGTGAAAGTCGTATCCGTTTGGGAAAAATAATTCGTACCTAAAAATTCTGCTCATTAATTACTAAACATTAGATATCGAAAACAGTATCTAATAATTAAATGAGAGAATTTTTCGGTACGAATTATTTTTTCCAAACGGGCACGACTTTCCGAACGACACAATATTTGATGTGCGATTTTTTCCCCTTTCCGATCTTTGACAAATTTTTTTTTTCTATAATAAAGGTGAAATGAGTATTACGCTAAAAGTTAATTTTTAAAATTCGCCGGCACTCAAGTTAGAAGCTCAAATCACGAGTGCGAATTAAAAATTGAACTCGAAAAACGTGACATCAAGCTTGGGAATTCATTAATAACCTATTGCATGTTAAAATATTTTTGAAATGGTAAATATGAATATGAAATTGTATGCACGTAAATTTTGCGGTGGGGAAAATGATGTTATTTTTAGATTTCGCTGAAAACAAAAAACATAATTATGTCATAGTGACGCAATTATCGTTGATTTTTTCATTACATAATATCAATGATCAAAGCCTCAATTAATAATTTCATAATTTTTCTTTTTAATTGCATATTTTCGACACATAGCGTATCACTGATTTATTATAGTTATATTTTTGTGACTTTTCTTAAAATATAAATTCAATAAATAAGTTCTTTTAAACATTTTCAATCCTCTAATTCGATGTTTCCCACTCGTATTGCATAAAAAAGCAGAAAGTCATTTTAAAGACCAAGTACCGGTTTATACTCATAATACACACAAGGAAAAGTTTTCGTATTTTCCTAACCTTTTGATCTATTTTAAAATTTCTGATCTGCAGGTACTCTGTGTGATTCTTATATAAGATGAGAAAACGTATTTCTTTTGATGTCCTTCCATAAAAGTTTTCAAACTTAGCTACTAAAAAATTACATCAGAATAAGTCTCCCCCTTCACCTCCCCCCCCCCCCAAAAAAAAAAAAAATTTTTTTTTTTTAAGTAACTAATTTAACATGTTGAGTGTCATCTCAATCACTGGTGACCGACAGTCGAAAATACAATGTAACACTAAAAAATTTATATTGTTTTAAGTAATTACTGAAAAATTATTTAAATATTTTCTTAACTTTTATTTATTACAAGATTATACTTTATTAAAAATTATTTAAAACAAGACTTTTTTTTTATAGTTTTATATCATATTTGTACGCCTTCAGTCACCGGTGACTGACAGTCGAAAATACAATACAACACTAAAGGATTTATATTCTTTTAAGTAATTACTGAAAAATTATTTAAATATTTTCTTAACTTTTATTTGTTACAAGATTATACTTTATTAATAACTATTTAAAACAATATATTTTTTATAGTTTTATATCATATTTGTACGCTGTCAATCACCGGTGACTGACAGTCGAAAATACGACAACACTAAAAAAATATATATTGTTTTAAGTAATTACTGAAAATTTATTTAAACATTTTCTAAATTTTCATTTATTACAGGATTATATTTTATTAATAATTACTAAAACAATATATTTTTTTTTCACCGGTGACTGACGCGGCCTAAACGGGAAGTTCAGTGACGTCATTGTGGCACTCAACGCGTTAAGAAGCTACTTCATTCGACCTGTTCGCTAATACTAATCCTATGGAAGAAATTAATGATATCTCGGTTGCATTTCAATATTTTTATTTATTATTATTATTTATTTATTTATTTATTTATTTATTTATTATTATTATAATTTTTATTATTATTATTATTATTATTTTGCATTGGATAGTTGCGATTTATCTGTATCCCCTGCTTTTTACTTTGATTTTGTTTACGCATATTTTTTACGAGGACGCTTTCCTTTTCGAAACCGGTTTGAAAAGCGAAAGCACCTTCATAAAAAATATCTGCAACCAAAATCGAAAAAGGTAAAATTGGCCTGTATGCAGATCCATCTCAGCTACCCAATGAAAAAAAAAAAAAAAGAAAAAGAAAAAAAAGAAAGAAAGAAAGAAAGAAAGAAAGAAAGAAAAAAAAGTAATTTTAATTGAAATGCAACTGAGATATCTTTATAAATTTCTTCCATAAGATTAGCATTAGCGAACGAGTCTTTTCATTTGACTGAAGCCCCTTAACCCTTTCGGGTCTGGTGTATTATTAATAGTACATGTATTTTAATGGAGTATTATTTTGTTTTAAGAAGTACTTTTGCTACTATTTACATGTGGTAATGTTACTAAGTGTCAATGCTTTTACTATATGACTTCATTAATATTTAAGTATTTAGTACTACTAATAATTATTATTATTTGTTTACTTCTCTTTACACTGTTTGCAATTCTTTTATTTTAAACATATACTTCACTTTTTGACTTTAAAATAAAAGTTGCTTTAATGAAAGAACAACGTGTAATAAACTACAAAAAGAATTAGAAAGTTGAGTAACATAAGTTAAATCTTATTGTAATTCACTATTTTCTAAAAATCTCCAAAAATTCTTCCTTAGCCTATTGTCATATTAATATTAATTGAATAGTACGCAAAACAACAGTAAATTTGTTGCCTGGGACCCAAAATGAATATCCGGTTCCGCGTTACACAGATTCTTTCCGCCTTAGATTGTTCGGAAATCTCTATGTTAAAAAATAAGGGTCTCTGAAATTTTTCCGTCTTAGACAGATTTCCGGCTTAGGCAGATTCCGGCTTAGACAGATTTCACTGTATTCGTTACCTTTCGGACAACTAAATATTCGTTAAACACTAATTAATCTATTTGGATAGCTAGTGATGAGGTCCTTGACGTAAAAGTAATTTTTTGTAAAAACTGAAAGAAAAAATCGGACCCGAAAGGGTTAAAAAAACATGCAATGGACGATGAAACTTACCTTGGCTTGAATGCAAAACAGGAACACTATTGACGATACTATCCAGAATGCTCCGATTACAACAGCCGATATGCAAATGACTCTGAAAACTAGAATTGGAGTTTGAACCCGAGATTTGAAATAATTGGCGAAGTAAAAGTCCAGCGAGGCATCCTTTTCAAATAGAAAAAATATCAAGATTTCATTAACAGAAAATACATGAAGCGGAAAATTCAAATAAAGATGCAGGCATAAGAACATAACTAAATGTAAAAAAGAAGAAATACAGATAAATGAAGAAAAAATATTACCTCGCTCATCCACAATACAGGGATAATGGCATTTGAAACTGATTCCAGAACTCTGAAAAATAACGAACATTTGTTTTATTTCTTAAATGAATTATACAGTTATATTACTAAATTTTAGTGACATTCGAGTATTATGCAACATTTTTCCTTTTAGTCCAAGACCCAACCGCGCAAAACCCTAAGTCATCAAGCACACACACACACAAAAAAATCCTTTATATTGTAGAAGAGTAGTTATAAGAGAATCTATTGACATTGATTTAAGTTCTCATTTTTAGAATTAGACAATGTATGGTGCCTCGGCCAGCCAAAGATGAACTAGCTCCTTGATTAGGGCAATCACCATAGTTTTTTCTGTAGGGGGTATTTTTTTTTATCACATTTCTCATACTAAAACAAACATGATAAAAATTCCCCAAAATTATAGTAGAGTTTAAATTTTCAATTCATTTCAAAATTTGGAAATAATAATAATAATAACAGTGATGCCGCTGGACTTGAAAAATCCTGCGTGATTTCGTAACAAAATTAGCCATTTTTTCGCGAATTTTTTGACGGAATTTGTCCGGAAATTATTCGTTATTTCGCGATTTTTTAATGAAATTTGCCTTTTTGCGATTCTTTGATGAAAATTACGTGTCCCGCGGAACGCATAAGTTCCATTTTTTTGCGTCCCGTCGCTAATTTTTTGCGTATTTTACGCGCTATAGTGCGTCCGCGGCATCACTGAATAATAATAATAATAATAATAAACGTTATAATTATAAGAAATATATATTCCTTCTTGACAAAGTTATTTAAAACTGGGGATAATTATGTTAAATATACAGATTAATTTATTCAATCTAATGTTTTATGACCATTTTTGGTAGTGTTGAATTCTGACTGTGACACTTTTCTCCGGAAAAGATATTTGTGGCACCGGAGGAGAAACATTACAGGGTTCCGAAATCTCAAATCTACCAAAAGGGGGAAGGGTGTCTTAAGGGGGGAAGGGGGGATGTCCCCCTGAATTCAACATTGATTTTTAAAGATAAATGTCAAAGATACTACGAATTCGCTACAACGATAAAAACTCATCGGCAGGGCCCGATTATGACTAATCGCGGCCCTGGGCAAAAATAAATTAGGGGGACCCTTTCGAATTATTGCAATTTTATCCAAATAGAACTGATGGTCACTCCTAGGTGTATGTGTAATGTATAAACATATTTTTTCACCTTGCATATAAATAGAAGAAAATTCTATCCAAGATACTTAACACTGTCAATTCTAAATTAGACATTTTAATTAATAAAAGTGCATATTTTTTCCCTTAGTACAGAACAAAATTCTTTTATATAACTTTAGCAATTTGTTCTATTACTTTAAGATGAATTTAATAACTTGAACATATGGAATACAGTAGAACCCCGCAAATTCGGACCCCGTAAATACGAATCTCCGGATAATCCGGATCAGTTTGGTCATTTTTTTTTTTTCAAGTTTGAGAAGCGATTTGGCTAACTTCCATAACATTAACTTCTTTCATCGTCGTATTCTGAATTTAAAAAAAAAAAATCTGAAATCTTTTAGGAAGAATACCTTAAGCTTTCTTATTTAAACAACACCCAACGAACTACTTATGCTCAAGCGGATGCGTGATCGTACGGCCCCTAAAATGTATAGAAAGCTGGCACTGCAAAAAATTACAAACTTTTTTATTACAAAGTAAACATTTTTACTGTCTGTAAATAATCAATAAGTTAAACATAAAGGTGATTTTCTCTAAGTATATTTTATTTTACTTTATTTTTTTCTAATTCTCCGTATAATCCGGATTGGGTCTGGTCCCAATTAATCCGAATTATCGGGGTTCTACTGTAATTGGAATTGGAAAAATAAAAACAATATATTATAATTTATTACATGGATTTTAAGGCCCGGGGGCATTTTTAGAAACAATCACGTTTTCTGCACCTTATCGCCAGAACAACTGTTGGGGCGGAGATGAAGTCAATGCTAAGCACCATTTCTTGTTTCTGACATCAAACGCCTAGCGAATAGCAACCCTTCCTTCTGTACAGAGATCGTGCTTGTTGTTCATTTGTTTTTCCGAGGATATAATATGAGGAAATATTATTCACCGTTGTTTACAATTAAAACACAGTTTAAAACAAAGAGCTTTTTCAGATTAAAATGCTTTAAATTTCACAGAACATCCGCCACTTCGGATTTGAAAATCAAAACAAAACGACGATTGCCGTTTGGCGATGCAGATTAGATAGCTGAACGTTCTCGTTTTCGCCAACTCGCCAAGGCTGGTGCTCAAAACGTGATTCTTTCTGAAAATGCGGCCCGGGGCCCAATTGCAAAGTCCCGATTTGCCCATGCGATAATAAGGGCCTGCTCATCGGTTGCTTTCAGCAGGGTTGGCTTTTTGTAAGAATATTTACCTGTATTCTGGTAAGTTCCGAACAACGCCGTTCAATTGAACTCTTACTGCAGCATTGAGGACGTATCCCGTAAGGGGCTCGACGTCAATCACTGTTTTGTGCAATGACGATGATGCGTTTACGCCAATTACGCCTTCTTGCAACTTTGGATCGGCTTCGAAGAAGTGGGGCAGACTAATCACGTAGGGAGCACCTAAAAGGCAAAAACAATTGTCCTTTTTTAATGAAGTAAATGAAAATTTGGTACTATTTACATACACTGCATAAAAAAAGGTGGAAGGTAATTTTCTTAATTTAACTTATATTTACGATCTGATTTTTTTTAAATAGTATCATTTTATACACATTATTTTGATATGACATAAAGAATAACTGCTATAGCGATTAATTTGTAGAAAAGTGAACTTGGGTAACTATCACACTGTAAAAAAGGAGTAGAAAAATAGTTCTGAAAAATTAATTTTATTGGACGCTTGTGCTATAGATAAGGTAAATAAAGTATTACTATTTTATTGCTTTTATTAAATACAAGGTAGAACCCGTCGAGTTTCGACGAAAGAAAATGTTTATTATAAATCAATGAAACAGTTCCTTCTTAAACCTACAAAATTAGTTACAACAGAAAATGCACCTTATATTGGTAAATCCAACTCCTAAATAAATGATATATAAACAAAGTTAACAAAATATTATTTCTATAAAACTCAGTTGTAAAAATTGTTAAAATTAAACATTAATCATACATGTAAGCAGTAAAAAATATTAAAAGATCTGTTATTATTATACAGTTGTCTATTAAGGTGCTTATGTTAGTACTATTCCAAAATGAAAAAAGCAATATTTATTCCACTTTGACTCAATCATCGAATTTTTTCCCAGTGAAAACTAAACCCGACATCACTTTCACCATATCAAAATTTATAAATGTATCTTTCATATCTGTATTCACCTTTTCAAAAAATTTGGTACTTTAATTTGGTCATTTTGAGATAATTTTAATTCAATACTTGAAGTCAGGATGCTATTAGCTAAAACAGATACTAAACTATTTATATTCTTTTGAGTATAAATGGAAATTTGAAAATCTTACCGAAATTCACAGGATTTTATAACAGAATATATTTTTGACACTCCACGTATTTAAATTTTTTTTTTCACTTTTACTGAGAAAATGGCAACATAAAAAAAACAGTGATCTGTTTTTTTCCCTTTGTTTTTAATAAAAATGGAGTATTTCTTTTGCAACAATTTAGATAAACGGATTAAAAACCTCGAAAAATTAATATTTTAAAAACAAATTAAGATACAGCTTTCAAACAAATTGCAGTTTAAAGTACATTTTTTTCCCTATACAACGGTGTAAACACTGTAAATGTGCTACATTTTAGAAGTTTAAAAATTTGTAGTAGCAAAAATTGATAACAAAATTGCAGGGGAAAGTGTTGCCATTCACAAAATGATGTATGCGTTACGCACAGATACGTTTGGCCTTTATAGTATAGATATATATATATATATTACTTTATTTTTTGACTGATTTCTTTTTAGAATGCCTAAAGTATAATACTGTTAGATAATTTTCTAAAAGGCCAAGCTATTTGATAATATTCTAAATAAAATCCATTAAATATACTCATTTAGAAAAGAGTATAAAAAGCACCAGAAAGATTGTTTAGTTGCTCATATGTTCATAAAGCTGTAATATCAAAGAAGCTTAGAAATCCAGAGGATCACGGTATTAAAAATAAAAACAAGTAAACCTAGACACTGATTCCTCATGATGAAAGAAACATTATCAGAGTGTAGAAAAAAAATATATTCAAAGGTTGGAATACAAGCAAGATTAACAAATGTGTCACGTCAAACTGTATATGACTAATATAAAAAAGTGCAAGGTCTTGATTTTCAAAAAAAGACAACACTATTCAAGCTTATAAAAAAAAAAAAAAAAAAAAAAAAAAAAAAAAAAAAAAAATGCATGTAGCTAATTTTTTAGGATGGGCGAGAAACCACACGTCTTGCATCACGGAAAAGTCTTCCGTCACTTACTCAGATGAGAAAAAGTTTAATTTATATGAACCTGATGAATATAAATTTAGTTGGCTTTGTATCAAGAATGAGGAAGAATTTTATTTCACTCAACATATTGGCGGGGGGAGTTTGATGATCTGCCTAGCAGTCAGATTATGGTGAAACAACGAATCTGATCATTTTGAATGGTAGGCCAGAATCATAAAGATTACATTTGGTTGTTGGAATCTGAACTTCTTCCTTGTGGTACAGAATTGAATGGAGGATGTAAGATATTTCAGCAAGACATAGTAGCGATCAACACCACACACTTATTAGAGTTAAAAATTGGTTGGACAGTAATAAGATCTGTCTTTTGCCATGGCCAGCTAAAAGCCCTGACCTGAATATACAGGGTGTTTATAAAGTCCCGGACCTATTTGATGTTTAATAACTCACAAAATAATGAAGATATAAACAAACTTACGGCATTTATTGATGGAAAAACTCATATATTTTCCTTTTCAGGTTTGACTATCTTTACTTTTGTAAATATCGTCTGCGCGTGTGGTTAATTTCGGATAATTTCATTTTCCAGTCTAAATATCTGTACATTTCTAATTATCGTCTACATGTTGGATAATTACGTATTTCCACAACTAGAAGAGCTTTGTCTTCTAGTTGTTTCAAAAAAGCCACATGTTTTTTTGCAACAAGATGGTGCACCACCTCATTGAGGTACCATCGTTCGTACTTCTTTGAAAGCCCATTTTCCAGGAAGATGGGTTGGGCGAGGAGGTCCATTTCCTTGGCCACCCAGATCACCTGATATAACGCCGCTGGATCCTTTGGGGATTTGTAAAGGACAATGTTTACAGGAGGAGAGTGTCGAACATTGATGACTTCAAAGCCAGAATCACAATCGCAATAGCCTCTGTGGATGCCGACATGCTTGCCGCTACCTGGCGTGAAATTGATTATCGACTTTATATTTTCCGTGCGACGAAGGGGGCACAAGTGGAAGTTCATTGACAAGGGTCATGAAACTTTTTGAGTCTACCTAACCATTTATGTTATTAATTTTAATCTATCTTTATTATTTTATGAGTTATTAAACATCAAAATGGGTCCGGGACTTTATAAACACCGTTATTTGAAAACATATATGCTACATTAGTTCGTGGCGTATAAAAATGAAAGAAAACAGTATAGGTTTGTTGTGGAGCTTCGGAATGCACTTAACGATGTTTGCGGCAATTTTTATCAAAGTGTAAACTGTGATTCAAATGTCAAACAGAGTCTTTCAAGTCATAAAGGCAAATGGAAAGAAAGCTTATTGCTAATTATTTTCATATAAAATAACAATAAGTTACAAACGATGTTTTTGAGAAGTTTGAAAAAATTTCCACACCTAGGCAGCAGAACATAGGAACATTTGTTCTAGAGTCTTGACTCTTCCTTAAGGCTGTTCTCAACTGCTCTGCTCGACAAGCGCAAAACATTTTGATACACTTACAAATATATTTTTTAAGGAGACGGTGGACGTTAAAAAATTATTTTATTCATTTTTATCATAGCAATATGAAATTTTGTACATATATACATTTCACCAACAGCATGTAGAATACCTTTAAAAAATTTCCAATCTTATTAAAATTTGTAATTTTTTTTTTGCAAAAATTAAATTTTTAAACGAAATTTTAAAATGCTCCTCGTGTCTTAATTTTTGAAATATTTTTTTGCTTTTGCATTTTTATCACTTAAAACTATATTATAAACAAATTTGTGTATGATTTTTAAAATCTCTTGAATAGTTAATATTTTACAGATTTTTTTTCCAAATTCCTTATCGATTTTCATCAAAATTTTGCCTTTTAATAAGTAAAAAGTAAAATTTGACTATCTTAATGAAGACGAATTTTAAAAAGCTTACATAATTTCTTTTTAAATAATATCAGGATACTTCCTTATCAGTTTTATAAATATTGATCAAAAATTAAGACGCAAGGAGCAATTCAAAAATCTAAAAACGCTGAAAAATTAGTTTTGAGAAAAACAGATTTAAAGTATATAAATACATTTATTTTTATCTATTTACTCCTTAAAACCTTCATAAATGATATTTGAATAAGAAAAAACTGTTTAGGTACTATCATATCTAAGAAATAGACCTTTTTTCTGACGATTTTGCTATAGATGATTTTGCTCAAATAAAGGTCCACTGTCCCCTTAAGAGCCCACAATAGTCACAGAAAAATTACTCAAAAAGACCCGGATGACCATGTAAAGTCTATGGGAGCGTTCTTTTCGAATATCTCGCTCCAATTTTAATATTTTTGCATGATTTTTTTGCACATGATAGCTGAGGGCGATCCACAACCGGGCTAGTTTTTAATTTTTAAATTTTTGTTTCAGATTTTCTTTAAAAAAATACTTTAACTTTCGAAACCGGTTTAAACCGGTTCTGAAACTGAAACTATCGTAATATAAAAAATATATAACCAAAATCGAAAAAGTAAAAACTAGCCCGGTTGTGGATCGCCCTCAGCTATCTTGTGCAAAAAAAATCATGCAAAAATATTAAAATTTGAGCGAGATATTAGAAAAGAACGCTCCCATAGACTTTACATGGTCATCCGGGTCTTTTTGAGTAATTTTTCTGTGACTGTTGTGGGCTCTTAAGAGGTTTCAGGAGTCTTAAAGCTTCCAAACTTTCAATTTCTTATTTTTTTTATATGTTAAACTACTATCTTTTCCGAACATTTTAGTATAATCGTTTCCTTGAAATTCCATGTAGAACAGAAGTTATGATTTTTGGAATTATACTCGCTCAATAGCTGAAGAGGCATTTCCGAAACTTCGAAGTCATTCTTCTCCAAATGACATTTTTGGGCATAACGCGCACGATATCTCAAAAACTTATTACTGTTATTTCATAAAATTTTCAAAACACATTTTCCGTGTCAACCTGTATAAACTGAACCTAAAATTTTCTTGTTAATTAATAAAAAAGCATGGTTTTTAGATGTTTATGTTGTTGACATTTCCAAAATTTTGCATTACTTAAATAAAATTTTGTATTAAAAATAGAAAAATGCTTTAAAGAGAAACTTATTTAGGTTCAGGGAAATTATAACAATCTGGTGTATAAGTAAGTATCAAAATTATCATTTTAGTTGCAATATTTATTTTGTAATCGTGCGCGTAAGCTATTATAAAAATTTTCGGCTCGTCAAATATCGGACAGTTTGGAGCATCCTGTAAATGATAATTCTGCATCAAGAAATTTTTTAAAGATACGAAATGAAAGAACATACTTATATCTTTCACCACAATAAAAATTATGTTTTTAAATCATATACATTTTAAGGTATTTAAAATTGAAAATAGTCAGTTATTTTCATTTTTTCTTCATTTTAAGAGTCCTGAGACCTCTCAGAAAGATATAAAACTGCAAATCCTGACCATACAAGCGATTTGGAATCTAACTGAGTTTTCTATTTTGTGATTAATCAATTACCTATTGAGTTATAAACTTTTTTGATCACGGGACAAGACGAAAAGTCATTTCAAAACTCCTCTTTGACACAAAACTGAAAAACCTATTGTATTTGGGAAAAAAAAAAAAAAAAAAAAAAAAAAAAAAAAAAAAAAAAACGGAAAATTTGAGTTTTTAGATATTTTCGGAACAACACCTGCTAGTTTCATGCATTTCTGAGCAAAAATAAATTAAAACTTATGTCAGAAAGTTGTCCTTTTTGATTTAAGAACATCTTTAATTTCTTTTTTCTGTTGGCATTAATTTTTACTAAAAGATTGGCCCTTAGAATGAAATAGAAAAAAAATGTAACAAATTGTGGGCCTGAAATTGTCTAACCTTTCTTGCAGTTTAATGGAAGGATTCCAGAAATACACTGATCACCACTGCAATAGCACTTATTATCAGGATTTTCCTCTCCAGTAGCGAAAACATTGGAAGGCAGCGAAAAGCGAAGAGTCTTGATTCCGTGAACTGTGACATCTTTTTGATATTTCAATGGTACAGACCTAAATAAAATAAGATAGAAAACCTGTTTTATTTTATATACAAAATGAAGTTTAAAAAGTATCATCAATACCACTATTTTTTGGGATCTTAAAAATTTACAGAATTTCCATTTTAATTCGAAAAAAAATTTCATAATAAAATGTAACATTTCAGCGAGAACGTATGCTTAAGGGCAGGGGTCTGTCCAGACTTTTCTCACAGGGTCCTGTTTTTGTGAAATTGTGAAGTTTTTTTTATATTTGTGAAAATTCTAGTCATAATTTTATGAATTTTAAACTTTCGTTCTACTCGAATTTTAAACTTTCGTTTTACTCAAGTTCTATTCATCATATATAAAAAAATTATATTTTTTGGTGAGTTCAACTGTTTATTTACAAGCCAGATTTTATTTTTAATTGATTAAAGTTGTGAAAATTTCAATTTAAATGTGGAAAATTCTGGGAAATTTCTATTTAAGAAACGAATAATTTTGTGAAGGTGCCTGTTTAGGGATAAAATATTTTGTGAAGGGTCCTGTTTGGGGATAAATTATTTTGTGAAGGGTCCTTTAAAAGGCCTAAATTTTTCCCAAACATATCCCTGAACGGTGTGTTCGAAAAAATATTTTTCCACCTTCAACACCACGAAATTCTCTAATATTTTCAGACTCATTTTTAAAAATAGAAAAATGAAACTTGCTGAAGTAATTTTTGAAGAAATGTAATAAGAAGCCATGTGATATCATTTTTCGCTCAATTAATTGCAATTTGATCTATAAACAATTATTTTTTCAGTTTGACCTCTTTTTTTCGTTCCCAGATCTCCCGCTTCGGAAAATTAGGTTCAAAACGTCATCTTTTAAAGCATTTTTTGTAATATTTTCTGCATTTATCAAAAATTTGACAAACACGGCACGGTAGAATATGTAGTATCTAAACAAAAGAATTTGCCTGTTTGATGCGTTTGAGAGCAAAAAAGACTTTTAAAAAAATTGTAAAATAAGCAGTTTGGATTGGAATACACCTTTAAGAGGTAAGTCAGCAAACATTTATATGTTCCACATAATTTCTTTTTCATTGTGACTGAATACAATTAAGCATACAAATTTTTTTGTCCATGCTCAAACATTACCTCCCTCTGGGCAATGCAATTCCATGTCAATGTTACCATTTTTAGTATTTTATTTATTACATCAAATAGGCAATCCATATCCGTATATTTTTTGTGATAGTATTAAGCCTATATCTTTTATATTAGCGATGTATTTTATAAAATTTTGAATTGTCAAAATCAAGAAAGTCCATTGTAATCAGTAGAACTTCTTTTTATGTGTTCGGTTACATACTTAGATGTTGGCCTGTTATTACTGGTAAGTTTACATATTTTTCATAACTATATTGCTGCAACTGTCAAATTTTGTGAAAGGCGTATGTTTCTGAACTTCTCTGAATGAAAATAGGATTTTGTTATAATAAATTGCATGTCATTTTATAAGTAATATAAATAAACATTAAGGTATCCTAAAAGCATGGTAATTCCTGTTTGTCTGTCACAATATCATGTTTTAATCATAATTATTTACATTAAATAATTTATTCGTAATAATCATATTAATTTATCTTATGATATATGCTAATTGTATCCATCTTTGAACTATATAATTATTTCTAAAATAAAGAAAGATATCCCCCCCCCCCCCAACATGACTAAGTCTATTATAATATAATTACTCTCTCTGTTAGAAGTACGGTTTACGGAAGGACTATTACACATGTTAGGAGGCAGGTTTCATGAAAGCAATGGTTTTTAAATATTAATCAAAGCTTAATCATTTGTCAAAAACTCATATCGAATCAGGGTGACTACAGAAATGATGAAAAAAAGTTCCCTGATTTTTCCCTGATCATCTATATCAGATTTCCCTGATTTTTATTAATAAAGAGCATATACGGTATTTTTTTAAATATTTATATTATAATTTTTTAATTATTTTTTTAAAATATGCTGTTCTCTTGTATAACACACTTATCCAGCTTGCAAATATCTCCTTTGGGAGGAAAAAGCAAAAATTGAACAGTATTTAATTAGCAGAGGTGCCAAGTATTACGATTTATCCATGATTATTACGGATATGCAACAAAAGTTACGGTGTAACAGGCATCGGATAAATAAATTGCTAATTTCGTCAAAGGATCAGTTAAAATAACACGAATTTCAACATAGAATCTTGGAAAAAACATGAAATTTTCTCAAAAGATCGTATTAAAAAACCGCTCATTTCTTCAAAATTTTGAAAAAAAAAAAAAAAAAAAAAAATTAGTCAAAAGATCGTGGAAAAGTGCGAAATAAGTCCTAAAGATCTTGTAAAAAATGTAAATTTCAACAAGGCTTGCATAAAAAAATGCAAATTTTGTGAAAGGTTCAGGAAAAAGCAAGAATTTAATCAAAAGATTGCGAAAAACGTGCAAATTTCATTTTAATATCATGAAAAACGTTGAAATTTCGTCTGATCATGAAAAACACACAAAATGCATAAAAAACCTGCAACAAAGCAAATTTCATCAAAAATCGTGAAAAATATTCGAATTTTGTCAAAAAAATCACGAAAAACAAATTTCATGAAAAAAAAAAAAAAAAAAAAAAAAGATTTCGTCAAAAAAATGTGAAAAATTTGCAAATTTTGTCAAGAACTCACGAAAAAGTGTACATTTTGACAAGAAATCTTGAAAAACCTGCACGTTTAATCAAAAAAATTACTAAGATTGATGAATTTTGTCAAAAGTTTGCAAATGAACTAAGTTTGAGACAATTTAGCTTTGATGCAGACAGATGCCGCTAGGCAGCAGTATGGCTTTATCTCTCTTTATCACATCTTAAGCAGTATGGCTTTATCTCTCTTTATCACATCTTATTATTGGTTTAAATGTAGCCTGTTTGGTACTAAATCAATGTTGCTGGTAAGGTGAAAACAAAAATATTTTTGCAGAGAGAAAAATTTCCCTGATTTTTGAGTTTTTTTTTTATTTTTTTTTTTTAAGTTCCCTGATATTTCCCTGATTTTTCCAGATTGATAAACTCCCCTGATTTTTCCCTGATTCCATGATTTCCAGATTCTGTAGCCCCCCTGCGAATTTATATGTAAATGAATACGTAGGGATAATAAATAAGATAATAAAAACTTACCATATTATAAATCCAAAATGATAGCAAATAAAACAAATAAGTTTTGCATAAGTAAGTAAAGTTTTACAGTAAAACAAATGCATCGGTAGAAAAAAAAAAAAAACATATTTATAAGCAAATATGAAACATAAACACATAGTGCTTAATATTTAGTAACTATCGTTTAATTTAATTTATAGCAAATAAAATCTCGTATTATTAAAAAAAAAAAATCTCAGTTGACTATTTGCACTATAACAACAGATTTAGCTTCATATAAAATCTCCAGTAAATTTTGAATACATTTATGGATTTGAAAAAATAAATAAATAAATAAATAAACAAAATTCTGTTTAGTCAAAAACTTATAACACAATTGAAAATTCACCTTATAGCAATTTCTACTAATAGAATGAAACGTACAACCATGAAAAAATAAACATCTCCTACTAACTATGCAACGAATAATCATATAAAAGTGTTACTTGAACTAAACGATTGGTTATAAGCTTACACAGTTACACAGTTTAATTATGGGAGATGAATACCTATATCTGCAAATTTTATGCCCTTTAACAACAAATTTTTTTGCAAATGTATGAGAAAGTAGCGGATTTAAGCTTCCAAAAGGATTTAAATGCAACATATATCAAATAATTGAAGATATTTTTGTCATAATCTTATAATAAACTTAACCCTAATCGCGATTTATCACTTAATGTTTTTAATTGTAATATGACAACTTGAAAAAAAAATGCTTTGTGAATTCATAAACCACGAAAAGAAATTAATTAGATGAAAGTTAAAAAAGAAAAATGGACTTCCCTTTCTTTCTTAAAATATCCTTGCTTACATACATAGCATAAAATAATTACTAGCTTTCAAGCAATTAATTTTCTTATTCCATTTGTGTAAATTCTAAATTGACATTTTTTATCTTTCTAATTTCCTTCAACAACCTTTCTAGTAATTTCTAAGTGATATTTCTTCATTAACTAAATATATTATATTGTCAAATAACTATTGCCAACAGGCAAATCATTAAAATTTAGAAGCACGTGTTTTTAATGACTACGTTTTAGGGAAGACGTTTCCCAACTGCTTCACTAATTGTCAATCACCTGGACCACTATGTCATTTTTCATTCATTCTGCATGAAATCATTGCTTTTAAAATGTCACAATTTATCAAAAGTTGTGGTGGCTAGTTGGTATATCCGGATTTAATTTTTTTTAGGAGAAAGAAATGCTCTTAGAATGCGTTTCGAGAATTATACTGCAAGCAAGATAATATAAAAGAAGTAATCTAATAAGGTTCTGAATGTTAAAAAGTTTGGCATATTCCATTGCATTCAATGTAATTAAAAGATCTAAAATTTTTTCTTGCAAGTATAAATTTTCTTTCTTTCTTTTTTTGAGAAAAGTTATGGTGGATCATACTGCCAGGAATTACTATCCATAGGCGGTCATTATCTAGATTTTACCCTAGATTTAACCCTGTCGATGATTTTATTTATATACAGCAAATGTCTCTTAGTATACTAATTGTAGCTGAGCTTAAAAATACATAAATTAAAAAGCACATTTAAGTAATTCATGCTCATTCTCAGTAATACTTATAAATACTTTTGTCTAGACCTATATATGATGTATATAGTCTGTCTAATTTATATTAATATATAGTCTATATATATATATATATATATATATATATATATATATATATATATATATATATATACAGGGTGTCCCTAAACAAATGGTATATACGCTAGGGGGTGATAGAACACATCAAGATGAGTAATAGTAAATAGGAAACCAAGGGTCCCAAACGTTTTCCAAAGGAGATAGCCGCCATTAAAGTTTGGGGTCCAAAATTTCAAATACGCATAAAAAACGGAAAAATTGGTCGATTGATTTGCGGTTTTTACTAAAATTATTCTTTTTGTTGGTATTTTCTTGAAAATAAATTATAAAGATAAATTTCAAAAAATGCCGATAGAGGGCGTTTTAGACTTTGAAGTAATGAAAAACTATTTTTTGCCGTGATTTTTTGCATCTCATTAAATGGTTTCATAAGCTTAGACTTAAACATAAATTTTGAGCTCAAAATCTTAATAGTTGGAAGCGGTTAAGTAGCACAAACTTAACTATGTTCAGAGGGTTTAAATTTTAAATGCTTATAAAAAATGGAAAAATTGGTCGATTGATTTGCGGTTTTCACTAAAACTATTCTTTATGTTGGTATTTTATTGAAAATGAATTATAAAGATAAATTTCAAAAAATGTCGATAGAGGGCGCTTTAAACTTTGGAGTAACAAACAACTACCTTTTACGTTATTTTTTGCATCTGATTAAATGCTTTCGTAAACTTAGACATAAACTTAAATTTTGAGCTCAAAACCTGAATAGTTGGAGTGGTTAAGTTGCACAAACTGAATTGTGTTCAGAGGGTTCAAATTTCAAATGCCAATAAAAAACGGAAAAATTGGTCGATTCGTTTGCGGTTTAAAATGAAACTATTCTTTAAGTCAGTAACTTCTTGAAAATGAATTTTAAAGATAAATTTCAAAAAATTCCGTTATAGGGCGCCTTAAACTTCAGAGTAACCAACAACAAATTTTAACCATTATTTTTTGTATCTAATTAAATGCTTTCCAAAACTTGTTAAATGTTTTCGTAATCTTAGATTTAAACTTAAATTTTGAACTCAAATTCTGAATGGTTGGGAGGGGTTAGGAAGCGCAAACTGAAGTGTGTTCAGGAGTTGAAATTTAACCCCCCTCCCTTCGAAGACAGTTCACTTTTACCTACTTAAACACTCGCAACGACTCAGAATTTGATCTCAAAATTTAAATCTAAGCATTTGAAAGCATTTAATGAGATTTAGAAAAAATAACGGTTAAAAATAGTTGTACGTTACTCCAATGTCTAAGGCGCCCTTAATCGGCATTTTGTGAAATTTATCTTTAAAATTTATTTTCAAGAAAACACTGATTTAAAGAGTAGTTTTAGCAAAAACCGCAAACGAATCGACTAATTTTTCCGTTTTTTTTCTAGTTTTTCGTTTCGTTTGAAATTTAAACCCTCTGAACACAGTTCAGTTTGTGCTACTTAGCCACGCCCAACTATTCAGATTTTGAGCTCAAAATTTAAGTTTAAATCTAAGCCTACGAAACCATTTAATGAGATGCAAAAAATAAAGGCAAAAAATAGTATTAGGATGGATTTCGTTAATCCAAAGTCTAAAGCGCCCTCTATCGGTATTTTTTGAAATTTATCTTTATAATTCATTTTCAATAAAATACCGACATAAAGAATAGTTTTAGTGAAAACCGCAAATCAATCGAACAATTTTTCTGTTTTTTATAATCATTTGAAATTTAAACCCTCTGAATACAGTTAAGTTTGTGCTACTTAACCGCTACCAACTATTAAGATTTTGAGCTCAAAATTTAAGTTTAAGTCTAAGCTTACGAAACCATTTAATGAGATGCAAAAAATCACAGCCAAAAATAGTTTTTCATTACTTCAAGGTCTAAAGCGCCCTCTATCGGGATTTTTCGAAATTTATCTTTATAACTTATTTTCAAGAAAATACTAACATAAAGAATAATTTTAATGAAAACCGCAAATCAATCGACCAATGTTTTCGTTTTTTATGTGTATTTGAAATTTTGGACCCCAAACTTTAATGGCGGCTATCTCCTTTGGAAAACGTTTGGGACCGTTGGTTTCCTATTTACTATTGCTCGTCTTGATGTGTTCTATCACCCCCTAGCGTATATACCATTTGTTTAGGGACACCCTGTATATATATGTATATATATATTTAAGGATGGAAGAGTGGAAGTATGGACATTAATTCTGGAAGTGAGATTTCATTTCTTTTAAGTATGTTTTTGCTTGATTTAAATTTCAGCTTAATATGCGGATTACTTAAAATCTGTAGATAATATAGAAAAGTTGTACCAAAAAATTGAGATACATTTAAGTGTATTCATAGAAATTACTAAAAGATGAATTTTTAATTGTGTAATGAATTTTTATATTAAACAGAATTTTAGTGTACTATGTACAATATACACAAATCTGTAAAAAACATACAGAGCTGTACAAAAGAACTTGAGTACTTTTTTAACTATATGTAATTTTCAACTGTGCTATGTTTTCTAACATGTTTATTTAGGTATATCTTGCTCCCCCCCCCCCCTACTTTATTAAACGGCGAGGTTTTGGTAAAGAATTCTGGTAATGTAAGAAAGTGTTCCATAATTTTTCTGTGGTTTTTACTGTCTGGGCTAAAATTTTTGACAGCAAACACATAACCCTTGTTGGAAAGTAAGGGTTGCCTTTTATGTTTTTACAAACTACCAATACAAGGCGCTACTGAAATTTGTCTTCAAAATATTTGTAAATTTGTAAAAAAAAAAAAAAAAAAACATGGAATCAGTGGCATTTTAGAAATTGTCTGCTCATTTTGTTTACAGTATGAAGTATTACTAAAGAAACAAATGAGTGAAAAAAAAAAAAATAGAAATAACTCGTGAACTCGTGAAGGTTTTCATTAGATGTTTTTTTTATGATTTAAAAAAAGCCTTACTCAACAAGAATACACTTAGTATCGCTTCGTGGAACTTTCGGCAATGAAGCACCATCATCAGAAAAGACTGTTTAAAATTGATTTGCAGAATTTCGCTGTGGTCTTGTGTCCGTCAGTGATGAATCTCGTGAAGAGCGACCAAAATCCCAAAAAACATCAATGCTGTGCGCAAGATGATTGAAGAAGATCGGCATTTCAAAATTTCGTATCGTGGGATAAAAGCATCCCTTGGCATATCACAGACTGCAATACATTCGATTTTGCACGAACATTAATTGTTTAAAAGATTTGTTCGAGATGGATTCAGCAAAATTTGACAGAAATGCAAATTGGTGTAAAGAAATGCTAAAACAATTCAAATTTGGAACTACGAAATCCGTAATAAAACATCTTTACAGGTGACGAAACTTGGTATATTCCTGTTAACTGAAAACTAAGCAACAATCCACTGTTTGTGGGCTTCTAGATAAACCGAATCCTACGAAAGTTGTTCATTCATGAAGCACTCCCAAGAAAATGATTGCTTGTTTCTTCGGCCTTACAGGACATATCGCAATCATTCTTTTAGAGGGTAGGAAATCTGTTAACGCTAAATGGTATACAGAAATTTGTTTGTCAAAAGTCATTAACGAAGTCAGGAAAAACAACAAAAAACGCCACATCATTTTTCATCAGATCACGAGAACGCCAGCTCCCACATAACGCGTAAAACAATCGATTATCTGAAAGGTAAAAATATCGAATTAATGTCTCATCGCCCATATTCTCCTAATTTGTCACCCAACGACTTTTTCTTGTTCCCTTATGTCAAACAAAAAATGCGTGGGCAGCGAATTTCATCATCTCAAGAAACTGTTTATGCCATCCAAAACTATGTTTCTGAGATATGAACGTCAGAGTGGAAAAACTGTTACAAGAATTGATTCGAACGGATAGAAAAATACATAAATCTCAAAGGCGAATGTTTTGAAAAGCAATATTTTTTTTCCTTCCTATTTTTTGTAGAAACTTAAAAGGGAGCCCTCATATGTTACTGCTTAATGTTTTAAAAACTATGGGAGGAAAAAGTATAGAAATACATGTTTGGAAATACAGCAAAAACATAACATTATTTAAAAAAACTAACCTGCACAAATGTGGATTAAATAAGGTCAAAGTGTCATTGCGGCTCATCCCAGGGGCATATTGCACACCATCAGTTCCAGAGATCTTATTACAACTATCAGAATCCCACCACTTTACAGAGCTATCAGGGGAAAAAAATGTAAAACAGAGTAGTTGGCATAAGAAAAATCAATTCAACAACACGTAAATATAAAAATTTTCTGATTACACGGCATAAGCATACATTTGACCTAGTTTTACTAGAAACAAATAATAGAGACAAGGAAAATTGCATGATTATTTTATTATAACTTCAAGCAATTTAACTGCTTTACAAAAAAAAAAAAAAATAAAATAAAAAAAAAAAAAAATAAAAAAAAAAAAATAAAATAAAAATAAAATAAAATAAAATAAAATAAAATAGACCGGGAGGTGGCAGCACAGACAATCACCTCATCGAGTCCACGGATGAAAATCTAGGATTAGTTGAATTTCAATTCCCATATTGCAATGCAGTCGGTCTGGCAAGTCATATCTTGGTGGAAAACTCCTAGAAACCCAATTTTTGCTGTTGACTTATAGATTTGCCATTATGTTTTCCTGCCCCCAATCCTCCACGTTTTCATACTTTTGGGTGCAGGAAAGTACAATTGTAAACTTACGAGTCAACCGTTAAATCGGATTTTTAGGTTTTTTCCACCAAAATATGACTTGGCAGATTGTTTGCGTTTTAATATGCGAATCGAGATTTAATCAATCCTAGATTTTTATCTCGATATGATCTGTAATTTGCCGATGCATTTTTAACTCGGTGCACTGAAAAGCAAAAGACCCAAATTGGGTTGTAAGATTTCTAGTTACAGCAGTGTTCCAATTTGGAAAGTTCACTTTATAGCCTAAAATGGTTTTAAAA
Source organism: Maratus speculifer (assembly GCA_964019185.1). Classification (NCBI taxonomy): domain Eukaryota; kingdom Metazoa; phylum Arthropoda; class Arachnida; order Araneae; family Salticidae; genus Maratus; species Maratus speculifer. The sequence goes on along the minus strand of OZ025302.1, from coordinate 138,395,142 downwards.
AACAGCAGATCCTTAATAACATTAAAGCAACCAAAACATCTCACATAATATATATACAATATCTCAGAAATTTTGATTGTTTTAATGTTGTTAAGGATCTGTCCTGTTTTGAATCATTCTGGATTAACAACTTTGAGAATAATTGACCCATTTTGGGAAAACTATTGTACCATTTTGCGAAAACTGCTGTACTTAGAAATCTTACAACCCAGTTTGGGTCTTTTATTTTTACAGTGTGATGTGGTTATTTGGGCTGCCCAGTCTAATTTTTTACAATAAAATAATAAATGTTTTTGTGATATACCTTTGATTATTCCACAATTGGATTGCTGCGTAGTCATTCAATCCTCGAACTCCACTCTTAATAGTAAATATACCATCTCCGACATGTTTTTTCTGTGAATGAATAACATACTTAGTTACTTCGAAATTATTCCATACTTAAAATTCAATTTTAACAATTAACAAAAAATAATGCATTGTTTTAGTGAAACGATTTCATAGTATTGAGATAATATCAGATAAATACCTCATGTAAAATTCCGAATGTATCATTAATCAGCTTTAAAGGTAAAGTTAAGAATGGCTCAACGACTTTCACCAGGTCCGCTACCATCGGCTCATGGTAACCTTCATAAATGATCTCTCTAACTGTTTTATGTACAAGAAGAGTCTCGTTGTAACTTTCAAATATTCCATTCATGATATCCACTACAAAGGATCTGAAGAATGCGGGTGCGTATTCGTCAACATGGTTAATCACTGCTAGCATTGGAGCATTCAGTGTGTATATCAACTGCTCCTGGTCACCGGAGGATAACTCTTTTTCAAACACATAATCTTTGACGTCTTTATAGGATACCAGTCCTTCTTCATCATTCCATTCGATGTCTTCTTTCATCCATCGCCCTCTAAATGAACGAAAAATAAAGAAATAATGAAGCAAAAGAGGGTGTGGGGGTATTTTAAGTTAACTTTAATTGTAGCAAATAGAATATCGTAAAAGTTCTGGCAATTACTAAAAATGCAATTAACATGCTAAGCTAGGGGTCTGTCCAGATTTTTCTCACAGGCTCCTGTTTTTGTGAAATTGTGAATTTTTTTTCCCTTATATTTGTGAAAATTATAGTCAGAATTTTGTGAATTTTAAATTATTGATGTCTTCAGGTTTTATTTTTCATGTATAAAAAGCTAAGTAATATGTGCTTTGGTGAGTTCAACTGCTTATTTACCAACCAGATTTTATTATTAAATGATTCAATTTGTGAAAAGTTCACTTTGAAGGTGGAAAAATTCTGTGAAAGGTCTATTTAAGAGGCAAATAATTTTGTGAAGGGTCCTGTTTGGGAGATAAAAATTTTTGTGAAAGATCCTGTTTTAAAATAAATTATTTTGTGAAGGGTCCTTTAAAGGACCTAAACTTTACCTAAACATATTCTGCGTTGTCAGATGTCGAGGGATGCGATTGAAATATCCATCGTGGTTGTGCGCACGCCTAGGCTCTCACGCATGAAGGGGGGGGGGGGGGAGAGAACCAGGCGTTCCGTCAAAATTACACGGTAGTGCATGCCAGGACATCATGGCTTTCCTATTGCAAAGTTCGATGATTGAAGAGCAGCAAGGTGTCTCATTAAAGCTAGATGCAGCATGAAATCTGATAACACCTCGCTGCTCCCCAATCATCGAATGTTGTAGTGGGAAAGCCATGATGTGTTCACACGCATTGCAGTGTCAATTGGACGGAAAGCTTACCAGCCTGCTTCTCTCCCTCTTTCATGCGAGGGGGGTGGGGGGGGGCATGTGTGCGCACAACCACAATAGGTATTCCAATCGCGTCCCTCGATGTCTGACTATGTAATTTCAAAACGGTATATTTAAATTTCAACTGGTTTCATTTTATACGACGTTTTGTACCTTTTCATTTGAACCCTCCTAATATCTCCAAAGATGTGTATCGATGCTTATGGTATGCGCATTTATTAAAAAAAGTTTTAAAATAATTTTAACAATATTTGAAGAATTTTAATTTATTTAAATGTTGTTCTTTAGTGTCGCCTCTAGGCGACATCAGGATTTAGGAGGAGAATGTAATGTCGTTTTTGGTAAATAATTGAAATAATTAAAATTATCTTGATATAAGAAAAATTCCTGAAATAAAGAGAAATTCTTTAGATTTATCACTCGTTACTATAATTAAGGCTCCCTGGCCGACGAAGCTCTCGCGTTCGCGTCTTAATGGTATTCCTATTGGGGTGGGGGGGGGGGGGGGATATTTTCTAATATTTGGTTGGTATTTCGACATTTTTATTTATTTATTTATTTTGCATTGGATTGCAGAGGTGCATGTCGACATCGCTCATTTTTTACTTTTTCGATTTTGGTTGAAGATATTTTTTAAAAAGGCAGTTTTACTTTCGAGACCGGTTTTGGAAGTAAAACTAACTTAAATATATGCATTCAAAATTGAAAAAATACAAAAGGAGCGATATAGAGATGTACCTCAGTTATGCAATGCAAAAAAATTTTAAAATGTCAAAATGCAAACGAGATATTAAAACATAATCTCCCCATAGGAATAGCATTAGCTCGCGAGCGCTTCATTGGCCAAGGGCAAGAGCCTTAACTTCAAAGTAATAATTTTTTTTTTTTTTTTTTTTTTTTTTTTTTTTTTTTTTTCTTTTTACCGATAAACGTATGGTCCAAGTTCTTGTAGCACAGGCTTGTGTCCTTGATTAACAAACTCCTCAGGATTCGTTATGTTGAAAATGAATATTTTTTGAAATATAGGAATTGGTACATCTTTCCAAATATCAAAAAATTCGTTCCCTTCCTTCAGAATGAGCTCCTGAAATCAAAAAATGCGATTAGTAAGCTATCTTTAATTCATAAAAACATTAAGAAATAAACACTAATTTCTTCTAAATGAAAAGACAAAAGGAGTAAATAAAATATATACCCACAAAAATATAAAAGTTTTTGATAAGTTTTCAATATTGTAATATCATTAGAATCTTGTAAATGGATTAAATAGATTAGCTTTGCATACCTCGCAATATGAGAAAATTCAAATGTGTAAAACAATACGTGAATGAAATTTTTAATGAATTTTTATCAAATAGCACATGAACAACATTTTTAAAGGCTATCTATGAAACAGAATGGGAACAAAATTTCTTATTAATTTCTCTGAAACAGCGACAGAGAATAGCGACATTTCTAATGGAATTATAAAAAATGTGCAATCTTTTTTAAATGTTACATAATTAATATATTGTATTTATAACATTTTAAAAAAGTGACATAAGAAATGTGCTTTTTTTTTTCTAATACACAATTTTAAGGACTAAACATTTTGGCTGCAATGGTATGTAGAAAGGCAATAGTAACTTTGTTTGCTTTACTAAAAACATCATTATCTTTTACACACAAAGGAATTTAAAAATTCTATAATCTGTTTTAATAATGAAACACATTATTTTTTTAACTATACGTAAGTGTACCCCTTTTTCAGCACGGGCAAATTATGTTCATAAAATAAGAAATTATTGTCTGACACCAGAATTTTTAAACTGCTTTTTTAAAAATTGATAACCCCTTAATTAACGCTTTGATTGTAAAAACAAAATTTCACTAAGATATTTTTGATACCGATTGCAAGTTTGGAATTACAATTAGGTGTGTCTTGAATGGATACCAGAAAGAGTTAAGTATCCATATATTTAAAAGATCTGGCTGTTTTTTTTAGTCATCAGCCCTGAAATTTCTACTCAACTGATTTTGATAATTATTTTTTTAAATGAAAGCTATTTATTTGTAGTTGTGCCCATTTTAGCTATTTTTTAATTTATTTCCATTTTTATATTTTATTTTTAATTTTAAATGCTTTTTTACGATATTCATTTAAAATGGTGGCAACTCAGTTTAGCTTTTCTCTCTATAATAAAAATTTATTTTCCATTATCACTTTCCACCAGTCAGAAACTTTATTTCATCAGTGAACATGTCCTCGCATTAAAAAGAAAAAAGTTAATTGTTTTCGTAAAATTTAACCGTAGTAAAATGATTGGGTATAATTATGCACTAATTGAGGTATATATATATATATATATATATATATATATATATATATATATATATATATATTTACTGAGAAATAATATTAATAATGTAAATAAAAAACAGAAAATAATTTATGATAAAAATTAATGTCTAAAGCAAAATAAGAAAAATTTCAAATGAGGAAAACGATGTCATTCAGCAACCAGATAAATGGAAATTACAATATTATTACGGATGCCTTTTTCATATTACTACTAACAGTAACTTTTAAAAAACATTCGAAGAGAAAATGACGTCACTATTTAAAACATCGCATTTTTACTCATAACGATATTACAATTCATTATGGACACTGAGATTGAGATTTTACTTTCAGATGACTTCAGTTAGTGAAAATAATGTCATAGTAAAAAAGAAGTTAGTTTTTTTCTTTTAATAAAACCATTTTTCTGTGAGTGCATATAAAATAAAATTTCTGGATTTCGCCAGCACTCGGATTACAATTTTAACTGAAGATGTGCGAATATTTGCATGCAAAATTGTAACTGGCAAACTTGACATTAAGTTTGGAAATATATTTATTATATGTTGATTCAATAATGTAATTACTTTTGCTTTTTTTTTAAACCAAAGCGATCGGGTCTTTTAAGCATTTCATTCGTCGAATTCGACGGGATTCCACTCGTTTGTAATTAAAAGCAGTTAATAATTCAAAATTTAAGGCACAATAAACAAGCATGGGAAAAAAATTTGACAAATGTGTGAAAAAAAGTATCCTATGTGTAAAAGTGTAAAAAGTAGCCCAAATGTGTAAATTTTACACCTAATGCTAATGTGCAAAACTTGGCATGTATATATATATATAATATATATATTTGATCAGTTTGTTTCTTCTGCTTATAATTTTGTATGAATAAGAAAGAAAAATATATATGTTATGGTTAATTTAATAAATTCGGTTATTATTAATAATCACGTGTTTTGGTAAATTTGCTAAATCTTGCATATTAATCAAATTTACCAGTTATTATAAATAATTATCAATGAAGTTCGGTCAATATGATTAATTAAACTTAGTAACGATTATAACTTTACAAAAGTGTGTACTATCATAGCTTTTTGAATCCAATAGCAAAAATAATTGTTAAGAGACAATAATAATCCATTAAAAGTGTTCTATTAATAAGACACACTAAACAGTTTTAAATAACTGTTTTTATAATTACTGAATGAATTAAATAAACTATTTAAACGCTGAAATATTCAAAGAAGAAATTATACAGCTTTGAAATGCATACTACCAGCAATGAATATTTAGAAAATATGTATAAAAAATAAACTAGTCGTTGGGGGCCACCGTAATGGATATGCATAATATAAAATATGGAAATAAAACACGTGTAAACTATTTATAAAATGCATTGCAATTCCAAAACAAAACTTAAACATATATATAAATATTTTTAATATACATATTAATGCTCTATTAATGAAATGCTGATGAACCCATTTCGACCATTTATATAAAACGCCAAACTACGCAAGTAGTACCGAAAGGCGTAAAAGAAACATCCTTATAACTCCAAAAATAGCAATCATATTAACTAACAGTTTACTGCGTCAGAGTAAGCTTATCATTTCCAAATAAAATATATCTTTGAATTGAAATTTGAATGAAATACAGGGTCATGAAAAATCAGAGAATGTGGAAAACAGGATTACAAATATCTCGGCAACAAATAATCCGATCAACTTTGTTTTTATGCAAAATTTGTGTTATTTTATTGCCTTTTACGTCCATGCCTTAAAATTAAAAAAAATCGAAACATTTTATATACCTTTCATCAGAACGAATATTTCGATAGTCCGAAAAAAATAGTTACGGATAATCGAGGTTACTGATATTAATTAGATTTCGTCTCATTCTTTTATATTAAGTATTTTCAAAATGTCAAGTCTCTATCTCAATTTGTTCGGGAGATAGAGCGTTTACAGACACACAGACGAACCGACGGCAATTTCCCCTCCCCCCCCCCCCCAAAAAAATATATATATATATATATATATATATATATGTTTTTTAGAATTCGGAATCCAGTATCTGAAACGTGTAAATTCCTCAAATTATAATGTTTTCGATTTTCAAAACGATTGCAAGACTTACCCTATAATACGTATGATGGGTAAATAAAAAGCTAAACGATTTTAAAATTATTACATCTAGCAACCTTGGTTGATAATTAATAGTAATAACATGTTAATTTGATAAATTCTCATAAATTTATCAGGTTAACTAGTCTATTTGGATATAATTTGGTTATTAATAATAACCGGTTACTATTAATAGTAACCGATTAATCAAACTGACTGTAACATGTATGTAGTTATTGCAAAATCAAGTAATCCTATTTGCACTTAAAATTCAGAGAAGTGAATGTTGTAAAAACTGGGATAATATATTTTATGCTTCTGCTTTAATAACTAGTTTGCAAGCTAGGTTGAAAAAAGCAGATGAAAAGGTTTTGTAAGCTTTAACTATTACAAAAACTGGTTTCATGGGAATACACTTCAGAATTGAAGAAACGCATTTAAAATTTAAAAAGCATAATTTAATCTCGCAATGATACAATTTAAAAAAAAAAGCGCAAAATAAAATTATCTTCTCACTTAACCGCCGTCAACTATTTTCGTTAATTAACTTCAAATTAAACCACGGAAAAATTAATTTTATGCTTATTTCATTAGTAATTTGTAGCTATTAAATAAATTTTTAAAAGTTTGTCCTTTCCTTTCTTTATGCGGGAAAGGAATGCAATTATAGTCTTTAGTGATATTATGATGCATCAGTGATTCAATGGCAATGGCATCGTTCAAATCAAAAGCCACGAAACAGTTTTTTTTATTAAGTTACTTTTAAACAGAAGTTCATGATGGTATATGATTAAGCAACACAGTTATTATAATGACATTTAATTACTTAATAATGGTGATAAAGCAAAGATTTTTAACCTTTTACTTTTTATTTTAATTTATAAACAAGTGCAAGATATTTAAGTTTATATTTTCATTTTGTTGGAGGTTATTCGATAGTACGATTTCTTTAGAAGAATGACCTACATTTGTCTGTGCTTTTCTGAATGGATTAAAGCATGAAAATTAAATTGATGCAGTCACAGCTTCCATCAAATTACAGGGTCCCCAGCAAAACATGACCGGCAAATTCCTTGACTTTTCCTGCCTCAAAACATTCTGTGACCAAATAGGCATATAACGAGATTTGCTACTTATTTTTACAATCTTTCATCAAAATTTGCCCTTTTTTTTATTGTATGATGAATTTTGCGATTTTTTTTCTTACTCGAGATTATTTGATGAGTTTCTTGTCATTTTCTATTTTTTCCCCAAAAAAATTTCCATGACCTTTTAAAAAAAATTGCAAATTTCCTGACTACTTTGAAATTTCCTGACTTTCCATGACTCTAGGAACTCTGAATATAGTTTGTCGTAAAATCTGAATATAGCTCTTAATACAGCACTTAACTTGTCGATCAGCATAGGCCTAAGCTGCAAATTTATAGAAGTTTGAATGTGGTAGGTATGTTTGTTTTTGTTTAAATGATAATATAGCTTTTTCCAAACTGTGGAATATGGAAAACGGCACTCGAGTCAGACAGGTGTAGAAGATTACTTGGGGCTATACGTAGTAACTTCTATTCCTTATGTAGCATCTGGTGTTATTGGAAGCCTTTCTGAGAGATCTTTTTTTTCAAAGCGATCAATTTGTTTTAATTTGTTTACTAGCATTTTAATAGCTACTCTGATATGGGGTCAATATCGAAATTTACTGGAGAAATCTTCCTACACCTATTCATACACTGGTGGACAAAATTAAGAGATGGAAGACATTTTCCCAAATATCTCGAAAAATACTGGATAAAAATAAATGAAAATTGGTATGGATATAACTTATAGTATGACAATAATATGTGCAAAGCAAAAATTAAAGTGTCATTCATTGGCAAGAGTTATTGCCAACAGTCCAATGTGGACTGAAATTCATGATGAAAGATGGCAATGAAAGTGAGGCTTGTATGGTGTGTGGTCGCCTCTAGTATGGTGTGTGGTCACCTCTGACAGATAGACAACATGCACAAAGAGTATGCATGCTGTTAATAAGAGAGTTAAGGATTGCTTGTAGAAGGCTCTCCCACTTTTCCACCAGAGCAGTTCCACTAAACGTTGAGTAAAAATATAGGTGTAAATTAACGGTCGCCACTCGCCATGTGGCGATTAAAGTTGTAAAAGTGACGATTAAAAATCGGCGATCGATCGCCACCCTAGTCGCCACTCGGCGATTAAAAAACCTTATTAATTTGCTTTGTGAAATACAGTTTTTTTTTTCATGGATATATGCATCTCTACTTTGTTTTCATCTATTTAGTGAATTAATTCTTTCTTTCTATCAGATGCAAGCAGATTCAGCAACTTTGTTGTAATTTCTATATTTTGGCTTTTTACCATGCACTCTTTATTTGGATTATGCTTTCAAGAAATAGTTTTTTCCAACAAAATATAGTCATCAGTTTTAATTCCACATGCATTTCAAACAAATTATGCCATTTTTACCTCTGGATGCAAGGAGATTTTAAGAACATTGCTTTATCTTATATCTTCCACCTTTGCCATATGCTCACTAATTGTGCCAGTAATAGTTGGCTGGTACAACTTTTTTTTTCTTATATTTATGAAAAGTTTAAGTAGGTGTCAAGAAAGATTGAAACATTATGGGCAATTACTTAAAAAATATAGGACAAAATTAGCACTCGCCATTAGGCGAGTAATACTGCAAATTTAGCATCTGACTTTACTACCACAAAGCAGACTTCCTCCACCTCTCCGACACATTGGCACTCTCTGATTGCCTTTATAAGATATCCAGAGTTTTGAAATCTCAGCCAAAGCAAAGAATATTTATATGTATCTGTATACTCGCCATACTTAATAATTATCACTTACCAATCTTGATATTAGATCCTACGAAATTTTAAGTAAAAATAAAATATCCAAGAAAGATGTGAAATTATTTTTATATTTAAAATTTAAAAATACAATTTCCTTGTTTGTTTTGCATAATGCAGTATTATATATTTAATTATAGTTTATCATTTATAATTTTATCTGCAGTATTAATTACTAATTAATAATTTTCCATTCAGTGGAATGCAGTTTTATTTTTAACCAAATATTTGTAACTTTGTTACTCACTAGCCGGTAAATAAAGAAAAAAAATCATTTTGACCTATATTTAAAAAGTGGCCACTAATGAAACTGGGTCTAGCGGCCACTAATCGAATTTCCCAGTTTTTACCTATAAGTAAAAATAATAAGAGTAAATTTTGCCTTGATCAAAATTTATTTTGCTTCCGTAAAGCAAATTAAATTTTTTTGTCAAATGCAACCATCTGTCATCGACAAAATAAGGAGTATTATTCCATTCTTTGGTCTGTTCTTGAACAGTTACAACTATCATATTAGCAAAATTAATGGCATATGGTGAGAATTACGGTGTTTTTAGGTATGTTGCAGATATTGCAGACGGTGCAGTAAAGGGTTTAAACCTCAAAGTAAGCATAAACAGGTTTATGCTTACTCTGAGGATAAAACTCTCTATTTTAGAAGAAATATCTCGTGTTAAAAACTCTTTTAAAAGAAAAAAAAAACAAGTAAAGAAAAGTTTCACTTCTGTCTATTATAAGTAAAGATTTCGGTAAGTTTTTAAGTAATTTAAAATTGCAGCAAACTTTTACCTCTTCCCGTTTGTTGACATGGGCATCTAATCAGGATAACGTTTATTTTCTTCTAGAATATAAAAAAAATAACGAACTAAGGTCAATACTATTGAATACAATTACGTGATTTCACTATAACCCATTAATGAGGAATATAAACATGGTTTCTTAAGCACAACACAAATTCGTGTAATTCCTCATGTCACATTCACGCTATAGTTTTCTTTTAAGTTACAAGTATAGGATAAAATAAATGGTGGGATATCAAACAATAGCTGCAATTTTAAGCTTCATCAGGAAATTTTGAGCTATTTTAATTCTTGGGAATTACCATTCTCAAAAAGGCAATGAAGAATATTATTATTAGCTTTTGTATTCTACTCTTAAAAATAAATTAAGTTTGAAGGTGGTTGGTTTTTTTCTGGCACGCTATAGGACTAATGTTATGATGACATTTGGGATAATTTAACGCTAAAAATTTATCTGTTTAGCTACATAAAATTGTCTGTATTAATGCATATGAAATCATATACAAAGTAACATCAAACTCATTTATTGTTAGATTTAAATGTCTGCATAAGATTGATGAATCGTTGTTTTTTCTTAACATTTTATATTGCTTTGAAAAATACTAAATAAGGTACCCTGGGGTAATAACGCCACGTTAAGGTTCTACCAATTTTCACGGCTTAGTTTTAGATTGTATTTTTCAAACAAATATAGGATCTGATACAGCAACTCATTGACTATCTATATAAAATAAAATAATTTAACAGATATGTATTCATAAAATGTAATGGCGTTTTTTCTTGACCAATGCTATTTGGCGTTATTACCCACCTATATGGGTAATAACGTCATGCAAACAAAACTATGAAATAAGATGAAATAATTGCATGTAGATAGCCCAATTCTAAAAATACAAACTCTACAAACTTAGAAATTGACAAATTGCATTCTAAGCTATTGAAAAAGTTCGATTTTTTGTGAAAGTGTAAGAAAAATAAAGGTGTGGTGTGGGAGGGGGGGGGGGGGTGAGGCAAAAGAATATCAGACCGTGAGCTTCTTTTTGCTTAAAAAGGACCGCTTAAATAGAAATATGAGAAACATTGCACAGTTTTAACTGTGTTTATTTGAATCAGTATTTAGGATGTAGCTCGGCCACTGTAGGGAATCAACCGGGGTATTAATGTCAAGGATTGGCGTTATTACCCCGATATAGTTATTGCGCAGTACATTTTAAATTACAAATTATCTCGAGAAGATATCCAAAATCTTCAACAACATTTTAAAAGTACATGAAATGCACTACAAATTTATGTAATTAACAAAGCATTTCCGGATAAAAAGATAGTCGTCACATCACAAAACGTATGTCGCAAATTTTAGATCAAGCGTTAATTTTAGTTGTTTGTAAAAACAATAAGATCTAAAAATGAAACAAATTAACTTGAAGCTGTTTTTTGCGATTTATATGACTCAAAACCCTTTTGCGCAGAGCACATGGGTGTCATTTACCTGATTATTTCATAATTATGCAAAATATAAGCACTTGGCGTTATTACCCCGCCTGGCGTTATTACCCCAGGGTACCTTAATTTTCATAAGCTTAAAAAAGAAATTTTTAGTTTCGATACTTTATGATGATGAAGTATCTACACAGACTTTTCTCACAAGGTCCTGCTTTTGTGAAATTGCGAAGTTTTTCTTTATATTCGTGAAAATTCTAGTCATAATTTTCTAAATTTTAAATTATCGATGTATTTAGGTTCTTATCCATATAGGTATTAAAAAAAAGCTGAGTAATATGTTTTTTGGGGGGGGGAGTTCAACTGTTTATTTACAGAGCAGATTTTATTTTTAAATGATTAAATTTGTGAAAAATTCAATTTGAAAGTGAAAAAATTCTGTGAAAGGTCTATTTAAGAGACAAATAATTTTGTGAAGGGTCCTGTTTTTAAATGAAATGTTTTGTGAAGGGTTCTGTTTGGAGATAAAGAATTTTGTGAATGGTCATGCAAAGAATTTTGTGAAAGGTCATGTTTGGCGATAAAATAATTTTGTGAAGGGTTATGTTTGGAGATAAAAAAATTGTGAAGGTTCCTGTTTTAAGATAAATTATTTTGTGAAGGGTCCTTTAAAAGGGCCTAAAATTTGTCTAAACATATCCCTGATGATTACAAACTGAAAATTCTGAAAAAATGTTCTTAATTTCGTTTATTTTTTAATATATTTTTTAAGTTTTTGCATTCAGTCATTTTTTAAAGGAATATTAACGAAGAGGCGTCAAATGGAGGCTTTGTGTATGGCTTTTATCCCGTGTGTGTTTAATACGGTATTGTTAAAATCATCCTGTCTGGATTATGCCAAAGCATAGAAAAATTTAAGGATAATAAGGCATAAGGATTTTCTGTAAAACATATTTGTTTTCGATTCTGTTTACAAGATTTTAATGAATCAGGATTTGACAAAGCAGATTACGTAGTTCTGTATTATATTTATTATTATATACTTTAAATTTAAATAGGCTATAAAAAATAGTAATATTCTCTTAGTGAATATACTTTGCTGAGAAAGGAGCGCAAAATCCATGTATGCCCGGGTGTAAGAAAAAAAAACAAAAAAAAAACTAGTTTCGGCCCTGAAATGTATAGTTTGTTTATTATCGAATTGATAATTTCTCAGAATGAAGGCAACGCAACAGTGTTATGGGTAAAAATATTGCGTAAACCGCTTATGAAATCGTTCATGAAAGCTTTGTTTATTATATAATTTGGAACCTCTCCTTTGGGCCTCGCGTTCACGACCCCCTAATAGTGGGTATTCTGCAATTTAGCTCTGTTATTAGTTCAATAGGAACGATTTAGTTTTACGTTATTACATCATCATCTTGTCATTTGTCTTCGGAAATGAAGTTCAGACAACTATCCCCAAGTTATGATGAAATATTGGTAACCAATACTTTTCATCGGGGTCTTTGAACGATGAAATACGATTAATGTTCTCGGGGGTCTGTCCAGACTTTTCTCACAGGGTCCTGTTTTTGTGAAACTGTGATTTTTTTTTTTTCTTATATTTGTGAAATTTCTTATCTGAATTTTGTGAATTTTAAATTATCGATGTCTTCAGACTCTATTTCTCATACGTTAAAAGCTAAGTAATATGCTATTTGGTGAGTTCAGCTTCTTATTTACAAGCCAGATTTTATTATTAAATGACTAAATTTATGAAAATTTCAATTTGAAGGTGAAAAAATTCTGTGAAAGGTCTATTTAAAAGACAAATAATTTTGTAAAGTTTCCTATTTTGGGATAAAATGTTTTGTGAAGGGTCCTGTTTGGGTATAAATTACTTTGTGAAGGGTCCTTTAAAGGACCTAAAATTTTCCTAACCATTTTCCTGGTTCTGAAAATGATTAGGACTATTTTAGAGCAAAATGTCTGTTAAAAATGATCTAAATATTCTCTAGATAAATGTCTTAAAAATTAAATATTCTAAAAATTAAATACCCTAAAAATAATTTGGGCATACATGTAAAGAACGAATATACTAATATGGTTATTTCTTTAACGCATAATCATGCTTCATGCACCAAATGTAACTGTAGCATTATAATAAACAGAATGATTGAAGTATTTATTTTAGAAACATTTTTTGGTTGCTCACACATCAATGAAATCAGCTATATCTACCCGAATGACATCTCAATGTTAAAAGAATAAAGTGCATTTTTTTTTTTTTTTGTGTGTGTGTGTGTGTGTGTGTGTGTTTCGTATTTAATGTATGTCTAATTCTTAAGACTATTTAATCTTAACTATTTAACCAGTATAAAACTGTTTAATTCTAATATACAAGTGTGGAAACTCAAAAATACGTTTCTGTAGCAGCATTTAACTGCTTTGTAGCAGTACAAACTGATGTTCTAGCATACTCAGGGGTAGAGGTCTGCACGGGCCGGGCCTCGGCCCGAGCCCGGCCCGGCCCTGTTTCTGGATTTTCATTAACGGCATTCGGGCCGGGCCGGGCTCGGGCCTTGCTTCTGAAGACTCGGGCCTTAATTTTTTTTTTCCTGGAGTATCGGGCCGGGCCGAGTCTAACTTATTTTTTCCGCACGAAGCCGAGACTAATTTCGTTCTTCCTAATCTCCACGGACCTAAATAATCAGTTCATGTTGAATCTTCCCGTATGAAAATCCTTTTCTAGACGTGGAAAAATCTGTTCATAAATCAGTAAAGTTTGGCTTGATCCAAAAATTTTTGCAAAATAGACTTTTAAGTCGTCATTATTCTACAATTAAACATCAGAATTTATTCTTTTTAAAGAATCGTAGATCACTAGGCGTCTTAAAATAGAATTAAACACATTGAAAAAAAAAAAAAAAAAAAAAAAAAAAAAAAAAAAAAAACATGATTATGACGGATTTTTTGTTTAAACTGAAAACTGCAAATTTCTTTTAAACTGTTCATTCATGCAAAATGAATACAACAATATGCGAAAAAAAAAAAAATTATATATTAAACATTTACATCTGCTAAGAAGGAAACGTATTTTTTTCCAATGTCTTAGAATATTTTACTTTTACCATATACCATTTTTTTTAATTTTTTTTTTATGTATTAATAAGACTAATGATAACTGAAACATTTACATACAACAAACAAAGGTTCATTAAAAGCGTAAATATCGCAGCCTATGGCACTTCTGCATAAATAGAGATTATAAACATGAAAGAAGAAGAAAAAAAAAGACTAAAATAAGTTTTTTTGGTCTGAACTCTTCCGTTAGAGTAAAGATCAATGTTCTGTAAAAATTCACCAGAGCCGGGTCGAGTTCCGGCCGAAATTTTAACTCTCAGGCCGGTCCGGGTCGGGCCGGGCAGAAATTTAAACTTTCGGGCTGGGCTCGGGCCTGGAAATGTCGGCCCATGCAGACCTCTTCTCAGGGATATGTTCAGACTTTTCTTACAGGATCCAATTTTCGTGAAATTGTGAATTTTTTTCTTATATCTGAAATTTTCTAGTCAGAATTTTGTGAATTTTAAATTATCAATGTCTTCAGGTTCTATTTCTCATGTATAAAAAGCTAAGTAATATGGTCTTTGGTGAGTTCAACTGCTTATTTACAAGCCAAATTTTATTTGTAAATGATTAAATTTGTGAAAAGTTCAATTTTGAAGGTGAAACAATTTTGTGAAAGGTCTATTTAAGAGATAAATAATTTTATGAAGGGACCCGTTTTGGGATAAAATGTTTTGTGAAGGGTTTTGTTTTAAGATAAATTATTTTGTGAAGGGTCCTTTAAAGGACTTAAAAATTTTCTAAACATATCCCTGATACTTTAGCAATTTTTCTTTATAAAAACTGAATGAAACTTTTTTTATGAATAATATCTTTTAAGCAGATAATTTACTACACTGAATCAAAGAGAATCTATTGTACTCCTTCATATACATACAAGAGTGGAAAATCTATTTCAGGAATAAAAATCTCTACACTAAATGAAATTTCTTGCATTAAGGCTCCTGTCCCTGCCAGCGAAGACACTCGCGAGCTAATGCTATTCCTATGATGAAGTTATTTTCTAATAACATGTTTGCATTTTGCCATTTTTATTTATTTTATTATTATTATTATTATTATTATTATTATTATTATTATTATTATTATTATTATTATTATTATTTGGATAGCTTAAGGCTCTCCACATCGCTATTTTTTCACTTTTTAGATTTTGGTTGAAGATATTTTTTTAAATGACACTTTCATTTTCGAAACCGGTTTTGAAAGTGAAACTCACTTTATAAAAAATATATACAACCAAAATCGAAAAAGTAAAAAAGGAGCGATGTAGGAACCTCACTTACCTAAAGCAGAAAAAAAAAAAAAAAAAAAAAAAAAAAAAAAAAAAAAATCGAAATGCAATGAGTTATTAGAAAATAAGCTCCCTATAGGAATAGCATTAGCTTGCGAGTGTCTTCGATAGCAGGGAGAGAGGAGCCTTAAGGAGCCACTGCAGTGAAACTTCCCGATCTTGAATTCCCATTTTAATCTATGGGAAAACTTTGAAGCGCGATGACTCATTACCTAATATAATAATTAAAATAGCATTTTAACCATTAAAAAGTACTCGTCAGATGCCGACGATGTGCGTTTTAAAAAAATTTCTTTATAAATTATAAGTACCTTAAAGAAAATGAGAAAATTTAATCAAATGGGAATCCCAAAATTTGCAGGATTTTTTTATATATTTAAAATTTACGTAGACAATTCTGACGAGTACTTTCTGATGTTGAAAACGGCATTTTAATAGTTGTATTAGGTATTGAGCAATCGCGCTTCGAATTCGCGATTGGGGAGTTTCACTGCAGTGGAGCCTTAAGTTGTTAAAAGAAGAAAAAAAAAATGTGTAGATCATTACTGGTAGAAAGTTTTTGACATTAAATCTACCAGAGATGTGCGTGACTCGCATTTTACGCATTTTGTGTTTACATAAAAATTTGAACCGTTATTTTATCTACCTGAGTTGAATACGAATTTTTATATAAGAAATTGATTGCTATTTATAAAGACTGATCTAGGAATTGATTTTATTTCTCTTATTCATATATGCTCGTTACATTTGCACACGACAAAGTACATCAATTTATTTAAACTTGTTAACCTCTTCAGTCCCTGAGTACCCAAATGGGTACATCAGTTTTGTCCCGTTTTATTAATGATACTCAAATAAAAATGAAATTTCGATATAAGAATAATATGTTTCGAATTCTAAGGTTCGAGCTAATGAAAATAAAACAAAAATCTCACTCAGAAGTCAAACGAGAGAAGAAATAATTCAGTAATAATTAAAAATACTGTAATAATCGCCAGTAGCGAAGAGGTTAACACAATGTTAAAATAGTCGTTTCAGGGCCACCATAATACTTATACATCATGGACATGCATATACTATAAAATATGAAAATAACACACGTGTAAACTATTTATAAAATGCATTGCAAAACCATGATTAAAATTTAAACGTATATTTAAATATTTTTAATACATAGTAATGCTCTATATTACGGAATTGCGGGTACTACTTCGTTATTCCGTAGACCCATTTCGACAAATTATATAAATCGCCAAACTACTCGTACGTATATTATATAAATTGGCATTTTTATTTATTTTTTAATAACGAAAGGAAAAATAAATAATTAAACGATTGGTAAAAATAAAAATTAAACGCCAATTTAAAAATCAGTTGCAAAATACAAACACATATAACGTGTTTAATAATGTCACGCGCATGTGACATTTACGATAAGCCATTATTGGTATTTAATCTATCTTATAGTTTAGCGATAGTTTTTTTTGTCTACGTATTAATCAAATAGTAAAAGAAACATCCTTAAAACTTCAAAAATGATAAACCTATTAACTAACAGTTTACTGACTTGGATGAAATGTCTCATTTTCAATTAAAATATGTATTTAAATTGAAATTTGAATAAAATACAGGGTCATGAAAAATCGAAGAGTGTGAAAAACAGGACTATAAATATCTCGACAACTAATTATCGGATTGGTTTCATTTTTTTTTTTTTTTTTTTTTGCAAAATTTATATTTTTATTGTCTTTTACAGCCACAACTTAAAAAAAAATCGAGAATTTTTATGTACCTTTCATCAGAATGAATATTTTGAGAGTCCGTAAAAAATAGTTCCAGATAATCGAGTTTACTGATATGCAGTAGACTTCTTCAAATTATTATATACTAAGTACACAGCAAATTTTAAGTCTCCATCTCAATCTGTTCGGGAGATAGAGCGTTTAGATAGACGGACGGACAGACATGATGACAGATTTTTTTTTTTTTTTTTCCCCATCTAAAAATGTTTTTCGGAATTTCCAGTGCCTAATACACATAAATCTGTCAAAAAAAAAAAAAAAAAAAAAAGATTTCCTAAACGATTGCAATACTTACCCTATACTGTGTATGAGGGTAAATAAAACTAAGTATAAATATATTTTGCAGAGATAAACAACCAACAAAATATTTAAGTAGTATTTAATGAATTTCTTCTTTTTAATGCTGAACCTCAGAAACTCCCCAATGAAGGACAAAATTTTAATATTACATTGTAAAAGAGAAAAGATAACGGAATTTGTATATTTTTTATTACCTTGTAAAGGAAAGTTTGTATGATACGAGTCATTAACTTCTAAAACGGAATAAATAAATGCCCAGTGTTTTTTTTTTTTTTTCGTTTTTTTTTTTTTTTTTTTTTTTTTTTACTGTTTATATGATGCTTTATTATACTAAAAATATATTTACGAACATAACGATACTGTATTTTGTAACTATGGATATTATTCTTTGTTTTTCCCATTAAACATATCTTTTTTGATTGTTTTATTTTTATTTTGATTCAGCAAATTTGAAAAAAAAAAAATATTTATTTTTGAAAATATGATTTTTTTAAGTTGCACCATTTTTTTTAAAAATTTTGTCTTTAAGCATTTTTTTAAAATTTAAATTAACATTTTTAAAAATTCGGAATCAAAATTAAAACATACATTTCTGTTTATTCATAAGATAAAAATTTGAAATTCTACAAATAAAATTTCGAGTTATAATAATTTTAAATTACACCACTTTTTTTGTAAATTTTAAATAAAAAAAAATCCGAGAAGTTTCATAAAATTTTGTTTACAACTGATAGGGTTAACCATCACAAAAAATTTCAGAAGTTTAACTATAACTCAATAAATTAAAAAAAAATTTATTGTCCCGGACCCCCTTAAAAAATTAAATCTAGTAGATTATTGATATTCGGATTGCCTTTTTTTTTTTAAATCCACACAGAGAAAATAATGAAAAATAAAACATTAATATTAAAACTTTTGTAATTATCTGAAGAGGGATAATATATGTCTGGGAGTTTTTGAGATCATTCTTCTATCTCTTTTGATCAGGGATGAGATTGACAAAAAAGTAAAAAGTCTGAAAACTGCGCGAACGACATTTTAGCAATAATACTTATGAATTTCAAGCGGAATAAATATTATAATAAACTATTAAATAACTATTAAAATTTATATATTACATATAATTTACCTTTAAGCAAATTTAAAAAAAAAAAAAAGTTAGAAAGAATTAGGCAGAAATTATTTACTTACTGCAGTGAAAAGTCTATTTATCAAGATACAGAACGTTAATAAAACCAATGACATGAATATTTTTTAATTGTAATTTTAAAAATAGTAGATTCTTTTCTTGAAACAGCAAATCAAAATAATTGCAAGCACATTAAGTATATGATAAAACAAAGTTCCTACTCTTTTTTTAAAAAACAAAAATAAGTTTTTAAGGAATTAAATTGACCGTAATTGATTGTTAAAGATGTAGCAAGCCAACCACTAAGAATGAAGATTTAAGGAAAAATAATAAAAAAATAAAGTTTTTTAAAGTGTTATTTAAAAGACAAATTAGTAATACCAACGGAAAACATATTAAAATTTCAGACCATCAAAAGAATTCAGAAAAAAAAACGGAGTGTCATATCAAAGTACAAAGACAAGAGTAAAAAACTAAGGAAAAAATATAAATTTTTCCCAAAAATTTAATTCGTGAAATTTCTTTAAAATTTGAAGAAAAGTCTGAAGAATCTCATCCCTGTTTGATAAATAGTTTAGATTCATTAATAAATTTTTATATTGATATTCATGAAAAGAAGTCATGTATTATATTTCATTTTCGATACAAAGATTAAATGCTAATTTCAAAACTTTCTTTCATTTTTAGGTACGTTCGTAAATTATGTAAATGCTATAATCTATAGTCGTATCGTCGTAATGTAAATCTATATTCGTCCTTCAATCCGCGCGTCTGTCGGCATATAACAGAGCAAAAACTACCCAACCGAATCATTTGAAGTTTAAAATCTATAATTATTACATAATTTTGTCGCGTCATTTCAAATTTTATGAAAATAGATTGCATAGTTTAATTACAGGGGCATTGAAAAGTACTCCGTTACATTACGGCCAATGGAAAAATAGTTTCAAGTGCGTTTTAGTGGTTTAGAGATCTGCACGGGCCGGGTTCGGGCCTATTTTTATTAATGGCATTCGGGCCGAGCCTTGCTTTCTTCGTGAAATATCGAACCGATACGTGCCTAACTTATTTTTTCCGTACGAAGCCGGGACTGATTTCATTCTTCTTGGTCTTCACGGACCAAGTTAATCATTTCTGGTTGAATCATCCCGTATGAAAATTCTTTTCTTGACGTGGCCAAGTCTGTTCAAAAATCAGTAAAGTTTGGCTTGGTATAACTGGACTAATGATAACTGAAACATTTACATACAAAAAATAGTTTCATTAAAAGCATAAATATCGCAGACTACGGCACTTCTGCATAAATAGAGATTATAAACATGAAAAAAAAAAAAAAAAAAAAAAAAAAAAAGAGAGAGAGAGAGAGAGACTAAGATAAACGTTTTTGGTCTGAACTCTTCCGTAAGAATAAAGATCAGTGTTCTGTAGAAATTCAGTCGGACCCGGTTGGGCTCGGGCCGAATTTTTAACTTTTTTTCCGGGCCGGGCCCAGCTCGGGTCGAAATTTTAATTTTCGAGCCGATAACTTTCGATTTTAACTTTCGGGACCGGGTCAATATTTTTTTTTTTCGTTCAGGCCTGGCTGGGCCGAATTTTTTTTTCTGTGGATCGGGCCTCTGGCCTAGAAATTTCGGCCCTTGCAGACCACTAGCCGGAATTCTATTTATTTTCTCGCCCGAATCAGGGCTGGATTGCAATCTTTTTCAGGTTTGAACAGATAGAAATTTTATTTCCTAGTTTAAAATAAAACGCCCACATTGTTGTCACCTGTATTTAAAAAAATAATAAAAAAAGAAAGAAAAAAGAAAAGAAAAGAAAAAGAATTTTTATTAAAAAAAAGCAATATTGTATGTAAAGAAATTTTGTGTAATTACCAACATGGGTACAAGAAGTCCACCCAAGCCAAGACTGAAAATTTTTCCCGAGTATTAAAAATAGCCAAATGAAATTGGGATAGAAGATTTCTATGGCTAAAATTTGGTCCATTACAATAAAAGAAAGTCATTAAAACTCTTGATAGTAATATTGCTATTATTTAAGAATCTAAAGTTGAATTTATTATCAGTAAAAAATCTTTTCAAGGCTGAAATCAGTCCTGAGACTGAAAGTCTTGCACACATGATTCTCAATCACAAGCGCATCTGACATTCTTATGTCTAAAAATAAACTCATATGTAATACTCACTTAATCAGATATATCCCATCCCAATTATTGAAATATAATACACTTTTATGAAAGACTGAATAAAACATTAAGAGCAACAATAAGTGGCTTAGTATACCGAAATTGTTAAATTTTCCACTCTATTGACGTAAATCTTTCGAAAACACATTGTGAAATAATTAAGGAAGATTGGCCTTTTGCTCCGTATTCTGATTATGTCGCTACTATCAATCATTATAGTATTGTTTCCTTAATTTCAGGATAAAAGATCATTTCTAAGAACCGATGAACATTGTGTCATGGAGGAAAAATACGAGCACGCAACAGAAATCAAGAACAATTCTTTTGTGCATTTTCAAATAGTGTAAAGCTATATAGAAATGATTTTAAATTCGAAAATTATGATTTAAAATCCAAACAACGCGTGTAGGTATAGCTAGGTTAAACTGACAACAAAGAAATAATTATCGTATAATCCTTTCTTATGTCTTTGGCAATTGCTAAACTAAATTAGTGTATAGTCAGTAACTCTATAAATAATGATGTAAATGGCACGGTGTGAAAAGTGATTAAAGATGAAAAGTGCTATCAATCGTACAGTAACGTAGATAAAAATCTCAATTGTAACCAAACACCAAGAAAGGTAGAAATTAAACACTCGCAATTTGGCGAGTCTGATTGCTCATTTACTCGCCAAATGAAGCATTTTGTCGCGATTTAGCACAATGGCGAGCGGCAGCGAGAACCCTGTATACCAGGGCAGTTCAACGAGGCGCCCTTTTGAAGATTTTTAGTTATTAGAATTTTTAGAAGTAAAATTCTATTATAAAGAATTTTCCCTTTAAAATCAATATTTGTCCTACATATGTTTTGAAAACCTGTGAAATGCATTCTAAACCAGAAACAGACTGAAAGTTTGGTTAAATTTGGTAATAATTCGAAATAACTCTTTTTTTAAACTTGAAAGTAACAAAATAATAAACGTTTTTCAGCTCCCTGGTCCTTTGTAGATACATGTGCATTAAAATTAATCTTTTTTTTTTCTTTTTCTTTTTTTCTGTTGTCACACTGACTCATTGGTTGTTTTATACGACTGATAAAGGGACTAAATTTTTTCTTCGTAACTTTTGAAATTCTAGGATTTTTTTTTCTTTCAGTTTCTTTAGAAAAAGTAATAAAACATTGCAGTATGATTTCCATCTATGAAACCAGAATCATAAGGACCATTGTCTACCGATGTAAGATTCATTTGCATTATGTTAGACGTAAAGGGCAAAATTAGCACTAGCCACCAGCCAGAGGGCCAGTAAATGAGAAAAAGTGGCCAGTGAAAAATTGTTTATCAGCGGCCACCTTGTGGCCACTTTTTTACAAAATGAGAATACAATTTACTCACTTTTCATCGACAATTCTACTTTTTTAGGCTCCAATATATTTATATTAACATATTTTTTTGTGCTATTCAGTCTTACATTAATACTTACAGAAATTTTAACTGTTTTGGGTTTTTAAATAAAAAAGTGGCCACTAGTTTAAACAATGTGGCCACTTGAAAAATTAGTCTTACAGGCCAGTAGCCGCTAAAAAAAAATCCCATTTTTGCCCTATAGTTAGACGTGCCTGTATACTAATAATACTGTGCGATAATATTGCTGCATTTTTTCAGTCAGGTGAATACTGGCGCCCTTCATTGGGTGCCAATGGCTGAAGTGCGACCCTGATCACTGAAAGGTTAGACAGGCCTGCTGTATACAATCCGCACCATCTTGAATTATTTTTTAATCAGTAACCAGATCTTGGTTTTTATGGGAAAATGTTGTTAAAATGCAAGTCAGTTTGTAAAAAAAACAGTTGGAAGATGTCACTGCGGAGTGTAATTTAAAATATCTCTGGAACAGCCCCCATTTAATCACAGAACTAATACAAAGATTGAAATACTTAGAATACGCAAAAAATTTGATTTTTGAATCTGTACTTTAGTTGATTTTTAAATCTTTACCATCTTCACAAATATTTAATGGCATGATTATAATTATTCTGATAAAAATCAATGAGCCAATAATTTTATTTTTGAATCTGGACTTTAGTTAATTTTTGAATCTTTACCATCTTGATAGATATTTAATGATATAATTATAATCATCCTGATAATAATGAATGAGCAAATAATTTCATTTTGAATCTGGACGTTAGTTCATTTTTAAATCTTTACCATCTTCATAAATATTTAACGGCATAATTATAGTCATCCCGATAAAAAGAAATGAACAAATAATCTGATTTTTGAATCTGCACTTTAGTTAATATTTCAATCTTTACCATCTTGACAGACATCTAATGACGTAATTATTGACATCCAGAGAAAAATAAATGAGCAAAGAATTTGATTTTTGAATCTGGACTTTAATTAATTTTTGAATCTTTACCATATTCGCAGATATTTAATTCTTGAAAAAAATCCTGATCAAACCCTAATGGTCCTCCCATTGGCTACAGCCTTGATAAGTGTGTATGACACGGGTATAGGTTTAAAAGGTGAAAACGCGAAATCGAACGCTTTGATCGAGATTTTGTGTTTTCAACTATTCGCTCAATATAAACTGTTTTCTAAATTTCACAAAAACATATATATGAAATAAAATTAAAAAATATACATAAACATTTGCAAAATATATAATAAGAACTGTAAACGTTCAATTTTATTTAAATATCTTAGAACTTTCAAGCTTTAAACCAGGCTTTTTATCAGAGAATATTTTTATAACTAATTTTTGTTTATTTATACAAATACAGAAATGTTCAGTTTTACTTAAAAAGTGATTAAAGTAATAAAAAAGAGATTTTGTATTTGTATAAAATCACAAAAATTAGTCGTAAAAATATTCTCTGATGAAGAGTCTGTTTAAGGCTTGAAAGTACCAAGATGTTTTAAATAAAATGAACTATTAACATTTTTTTCTGATTATTTTAATCGCCTTTTAAGTAAACCTGAAAGTTTTAAAGCTCATATTATGTATTTTGCGTTTAAAACAAGGCGAAAATTGCATGCCGTTATATGTTTTTATTGTTACCAGGACTGCTACTCATGTGGGAGAATGAAATTCCCTGACTTTTCCAGGTGTATTTCAAGAAAATTCTAGTTTAGCGGTGTAGCGCATAGTGGATATGCTGAGGGTAGAAAAATGTTATACAGTCGAGTCTCTATATAACGAAATCCACCGTTCCAGTAAAAATTTCGTTGTATAGAGAAATTCGATGTATAGAGAATGACGTTAAAAATTGTATTTAATGGGTAAAATTTGAACAAATATTATTTTTGATCTTTTGAATTAAGAATTAGAAATGTTTGAAAGTAAATATTAACCTAACATTTTATTTCTTAATTATTTAAGCAGTTTCAAAAAAGAGAAAAGACATTTATTTGAAAGCTTAATGAAAATCAAATAAAGAAGTCTTGCATTAATTTCAGACGAAGAAATCTGTGATTTTTTGTTGTTTTGATTTTAAAATTGTTACGCTCTCAATAAATAAATAAATAAATAAATAAAATACTTAAATTTTAGCAAGGAATGAAAAATTGTAGTTAACATTCTCCTCCATTTGAAGGCCTCTCTTATGTGCCTCTCATTGATTCCTCTCTTACATGTGTATCAATCCAATTGACTCTGTTTTGAGAAGGATGTGGAAAGGTGTGTAGTCGGTGTGTTGAATTCTATTACAGAACAAGGAGAGAAGTAATAATAATAATAAAAAAAAAAAAAAAAAAAAAAAAAAAAAACTCAGCACTGACGATAAATCAAAAATAAGTGATGGAAAGTTGATCTCATATGATTTCGAAGCTTTTTTAAAATTGAATAAACTAAGGCCAATTTAAGAAAAAATTCGTTATATGGAGATAGATATTTCGCTATATAGAGACTGTTTTTAATGTAATCCTGCGAAAAGGGGACCGTTCCTACAAAAAATTCGTTATATAGAGAAATTCGATGTATGGCGTTTCGTTATTGGGAGACTGTATTATATATTGGGAGACTCGACTGTATTACTAAAAAAACTTAAATTCTTGAATAGAGTTGCTAATAATCTCTGAGTGAAAGCTCTTTATCCAAATTCCCCTCTCAAATCAATAACAATCTTTCTTTGAGGTTTCACTCAGATTGGAATAGCTCTCTTTAATAATTTATGATTGCAAGCTTTCAAATAAAGTTTCTTACAAACTGTACAAACTTGCTACAAAATATTTGTGTATTGAGTTCAGAAATATTCAGTTTGTTAACTATATCCAAAAATCATTGTCTAGTTAAATTTTATTTTCAACAAGGGAGAGGGAAACAGAGTGGGGAGTGGAGGCTTGTAATAAATACTTATTGTTGCATGAAAATAACTGCTGGAAAATTTTTTAAAAATCTGAAATAATGACCATTAAAAATATAAAATGTGGAAGATAAAAAAAGAAATTTAAAAAAAAGATGTTTTTTATTTATTTATTTATTTATTTATTTATTTTAAGTATGCATTTTGCCAAATCATGGAAGATTCTTACTTTTGACCGCACAACGATGAAACTCCCTTAGAGATCACAACGAAAGTTTATCAAATTCCTAGACTTTTCCAGGTTTTAGGAAAAAATATCGACATTTTCTGACTTATCCATGACTTTATTTGGTTAATTTTCCGATTCCCTGACTTTTCCAGGTTCTCTAGGTTGTGTAGCAACCCTGTGTTATGTAAAAATTTATTTCAGATGCATATTTTATTGAATAATATTGTAAAGATTAACTATGTTTGATTTAAAAATAAAAGTTTACAAAACTATTAATTATAAGATTGAATATAAGAATGAAAATAAAACATTTATATTTTCATGAGAATTGAGAAAAGAGAGGAAAGAATTCCTTGGAAGATCAAGTGATCTGAATTAAATATTACATAAATCTACATCACGGATTATCAGGGAAGTATTGTTTCAATAATCAGAAAAGGTAGCATTTGAAAGGGAAATTCCCATAACAATAGACAATGACTACGCAATTAGCATTGCAGGGAAGTTCCCTCTCATATTGTGTGTTTTGTGGATGTATCTAACAATTGTTGCAGAACGAAAGAACTAGTGAAAAGAAATAGTTGACTACACAAGAATTTTTATTAAAACTGCTTCTTCAAAATATATTCCAAATACTGATTGTTATCTTATCCTGCATGACAAAAGAATAATGTATTGAATAGTATAGTAGAAACTATAGGTGAAAACTACAGAAACTGGACCTAGTTACTGAAGGTATTAGTTTCTCTTGGGAAAACTGGGGAATTGAGTTAGTAGCCAGTAGCCGGTAGACTTAGTTTTATTAGAGGCCACTTTTTAAAGTTAGAGACAAATTATAATCATTCTATGTATGCATATTTTGTAGTTTAAAAAAAATTAAAATTAAATGTTATTTGGAATTTATTTAACCCTTTCGGGCTTGATTTTTTTTTCACTATTTAGAAAAAATTATGTTAAGGGTGTATTTCGATTCAAACTGCTTATTTTCCGATTTATTTTTTAATTCATTTTTGCTCTCAAATACACCAAACTTTCAAAATCTCTTATTTGGGAAGTACACAAGGTGCCGTGATTGTCGATTCTTTGATAAATGCAGAAAATATTGCAAAAAAAGCCATCAAAAACGGCATTTCGAACCGATTTTTTTCCAAACGGGAGTTCTGGGAATGAAAAAAAGGGTCATACTGATAAGATAATTGTTTATAACTCAAATTCTAATGAATTGAGCGTAAAAAGACATCACACGGCACCTCATACATCCCTTGAAGAATGCCCTCAGCAAGTTTCATGTTTCTACTTTTAAAAAATGTGACTGAAATTGTGTAGGAAAATTTCGAGCTGTTGAAGATGGAAAAGCGTTTTTTCGAATACACCCTTAATAACATCAACACTAGCTATCCAAATAGATAAAGGCAAAATAGATATATTGCCTCATAAAATTAACTGCCTTAAGGCCCCACACTAGTTACTGAAAAAGACACGGATGATAATGTTAAGTCTATGGGGGCGATCTTTTCAAATATCTCGCTCATATTTTATTTATTTATTTATTTACTTATTTATTTATTTATTTATTTATTATTATTATTATTATTATTATTATTATTATTATTATTATTTTTGGTTTAGGATAGTTGAGGACGATCGACAACCGGGCTAGTTTTTACTTTTTCAATTTTGGTTTCAGATTAAAAAAAATTACTTTAACTTTCGAATTAGGTTTGAACCGGTTCTGAAATTGAAACTATCATAATTAAAGAAATACGTAACCAAAATAAAAAAATAAAAATAAAAACCAGCCCGATTGTAAATCACCCTCAGCTGTCCTATGGAAAAAAAAATCATGTAAAAATATTAAAATTTGAGCGAGATGTTTGAAAAGAACGTCCCCATACACTTAAGGGTCCTGTCCCTGCTCGCGAAGACAGTCGCGAGCTAATGCTATTCCTATAGGCAGGCATTTTTCTAATAACTCTTTCGCATTTTAACATTTTTTATTTTATTTTAATATTTATTTATTTATTTATTTATTTTGCATTGGATAGATGAGGTCTCTCTCAAGATCGCTCCTTGATTACTTTTTCGATTTTGGTCTAGGTATTCCCTTGGATCCGCCACTTATCTCTGAAGAAAAATAATCTTAACTGCTGAGAATGTGAAAGGAGTTAAAATATTGAAGATATTGCGATGTCCTTAAAATCCACTAACATATTTAAAAAAAAAAAAAAAAAAAAAAAAAAAAAAAAATCCAATTGAAGAGCAGGCACATGGCGAGAAGCCGAAACAGCTAAGCCGTTGAAGTCTGCTTGCATCCGGTATGAAAAAGAATTAATCAGTTTGCTAATTAGATTTAATCAAAATAGAGGTGCTTACTTCCATTAAAAAAGCTGCATTTTACTTGGCGATCGATAACAGATTTTTTAATCGCCACTTGGATAGTGGCGAGAACGGTGACGATTGATGACGGATTTTTAATAGCCACTTTTGCAATTTTAATGGCCATGCGGTGAGCGGCGATCGTTAATTTTCACCTCTAGTAGAGACCATTTTATTTTTAAAACACATTTATGCATGCCTACCAAGAATAAACTAAGAATTTTACTTGAAATTTCATAACTTATTTTTAATTATCAAAATTACTTTTGATAAAA
Organism: Maratus speculifer; assembly: GCA_964019185.1. Classification (NCBI taxonomy): domain Eukaryota; kingdom Metazoa; phylum Arthropoda; class Arachnida; order Araneae; family Salticidae; genus Maratus; species Maratus speculifer. The sequence continues at coordinate 138,366,834 of OZ025302.1, read as the reverse complement.
TCGATTTTAAAATTATTAGTTAGAAAATAAATAAGTGCCCCCATTAACTACTTAACTAATCGCCATTTAAAAAAAAAAAAAAAAAAAAAAAAAAAAAAAAAAAAAAAAAAAAAAAAAAGCTCTCATATAATGCCTATTTTATACGTCTTTTACAGAATTTTTCATCTTTTATCATAGATTTTTCAAAACAGAAATTTTCGCTTTTTTGAATCAGAAAAATACTTTAATTAAATAACATAAAATTTATAATAAAAATTTAGTGGTGAGAATAATAAATCATAATTTGAAAGGCAAAAACATGTTGTCAGTATGACGTACGGTTAAATTAGGGAAGCTGTTAAAAATATCTGCAAGCAAAATTGAAAAAGTAAAAAATGACCTTCGTACAGATCGATCTCAACTATCCAATGCTAACAGATAAGTCATTCAAAAATGCTGAAATGCAACCGAGTAATCTGCATAAATTTCTTCCATAAGATTTCTTCCATTAGCGAATGGGTGTTTTTGCTTGACGGAAGTAGCCTCATAAGAGGGAAGAACATTAATAAATTCTTAATTTGGATAAGGCAATTTATGTTAGATTTTCCATTATAAAATTTCATTTATTACAAAAATATAGCTATTTTTGAAAAAAATATATACATATATTCACATGATTTTTAAATTACATTACAGATGTAAAGTAACAAAACAGAAAAAAAAAAAAAAAAAAAAAAAAAAAAAAAAGACCTTGCATTGATTTTATTTTTAAATATCCAGCCAAAATAATAAGTAATATTGAAATACTTTGTGAAATATAACTAAATCAGCATAACTATTCTATCTATAAAGGATAATATATATGTGCGTAACGCTGACGTCATTTGACGGATGGCAACACTTTGAAATTTGAAATGAAATTTCGATTTTGAAATTTTTGCTTCTTGAAATTTTTAAATTTTTAAATATCACACATTTCCAATTTTTACCTCATCATATAAAGAAAAAAAATTACTTTTATGTCTAATTTGTTTGAAAGCTGAGTCTCAATTCCTTTTTTGAGAAATTAATTTTGTTATAGTTTTTAATGCTAATTTAGTAATCCTGGCAGCTGAAGTACTCCATTTCTATTATAAGTAAAGGGAAAATAGTAGATCACTGCATGTTTTTGTTCCCGTGTTCTCCTAACAACTGAAAAAAAAAATTTAATTTACCCTTTCAGGCATGAATTATATTTTACATAACTTTTTTAAAAAAAGTAAAAAAATAATTTGGACAATTGAATTTTATAGAAATAGTTTTCTGTTAATTTTAGGTCAAAATAATATTCGTTTGAGAGTGATACTAACCAATATAAGATGCATTTTTAATGCCACTATTTTTGTAGGTTCGTTATAAATCAATATAACCGTTCCTTATTAAACATTTTTTTTTTTTTTTTTTTTTTTTGGTCAAAATTTGACGGGTTTCACCTTATTATAATAAAGATCAGGACCTGATTTGCAAGTTTTTGTGCCCAGGGCATTTTAAAATTTTCGTGTCCCCTTTGATTGTTTAATTTAGTGATTCTAGTCAAAAAATTAAATTTTCCGAAAATTTAAAAAAGTTTCCAGGAATATGTATATAAAAAAAATTCTTATTATTTATTGAAATATGCTTTTAACCAAATATTGAGACATATTTTTGTCATTTCATCCCATTCGTATCTTAAATATTACATTATTTTCACAATTCTAATTATTTAATGGAAATCAAGATGGGGGAAATTTTGTGTCCAGGGCACGGGTCCTGGGTGCTCCTCAGTGGCGCAACCAGGGGGGTGGTTTTGGGGTTAAAACCCCTCTCAGAGCTAAGAAACATCGCTATAATTGCCGCTTATATGAATCTAAACCAAACTTAATATTAAAACGTTTTGGGGTATTTCGATAGCTGCCGCTTTATTGAATCAGATTTCATTTAATAAAAGTGATTCAATTAAATGGCGAAAATTCTACTTAAAACTGTGAAAAGCATGTTACATGGATTAGTTAAGTAAAAATTGATTATTTGAACTAAATCACTTTTCTGAGACGCATTATGCTGAAAGAATGATGATTTCCTGCCACACAGATGCTCTTTCAGTTTAAGTACTTATTCAGTGAATATTGTAATTAGTACTGATTATATTAACTGGTGATTTAATTCTGGTGAATTCTGGCTGCGCCACTGGTGCCCCTGCGATTTTCAGGCCCTGACAATGTTAAAAATGTAGATATCATTTGAATATCCAATTTAGACAATTCCAACAACTGTGAAAGACTATTCACCTTGACCATGAATGTCTACGTGATTCACTACCAAGGGAGGGGATTTTGAGGCGGAGTCGAACGATTTCATTTTGATAACTGAACAAGGAATAGCAGTCCCGTGGGCGACACTTCCTATTCGGAAACAGGAACAGGTCTAATACCTGGAGCAAGGGGAATTCCCACCCCCCATATTACAAATACCTTTGAAACTTGTTTGGTACAAAGACCCCTAAATAAATAACAAAACAACCAGATTCCAGGTGAAGTGAACAAACAACTCCCCTGAGACCATGTGCTTTCCGGGCTAGATCTGTTGGAGAAAGTCTGTCTTCTGCTTCTGTAGAACGGAACCTAAAGATTTTTAGAAGCCCCAAGGAAGATTTATGAAACAAAAGATGCAGTTTCTTGCATGTTACTGCAATGCAGGTTCTTGCACACACACACGCATGTAAAGTAGAAATGTTTTTAATATTACCTGCCAACTTTTGAAAATGGCAAAGTGTAAAATAGCACGAAAGGGTTATTTTAAGCAACTTTTAACAACAAAGTCCCACGTAACAAATAACATTTTTGCTTTCTTAAAAAAAAAAAAAAAAAAAAAAAAAAAAAAAAAAAAAAACTAATACATTAATAATATTGAATAACACATTGATAACTGTTATAAAGGTAATTTGGTGATAAAAATATAAAAAACATTAGAATCTCATTAAAAAAAAAAAAAAAAAAAAACTAATTTTAAAGACTTTTTTTAAATTTGATAATTGCTTTTAAAAGTCTGGGAAAAACTATTCAAAATACAATTTCTTTTTACATGCATATCGAAAATTAAAAGCTTCCCTCAGGTTGATTTTTGCAATCTAACATCAATTCACTCCTCTTTTAACAATATTAAACACAACCTCCACTAACCACTTAGCTATTAAAAGCAAATAGAAAATAATTCATAATTTAAGGGGTGAAAAATAAAAATTCTTGAAAGAAACTTGTGTAAAAATAAGTATCCTAAATGTAGCAGTGAAAAAAAGAAAAAAAAAAGTCTCTATGCATTTATGATATGACTTCATTAATGTTTAAGCATTTAGTAATAATAACAGGGTTCCCAGCGTCATGGAAAGTCAGGGAAAATCTGGAAAGTCATGGAATTTCATAGTATTCATGGAAAGTCAGGGAAATTTCAAAATTTGTATGAAAAGTCAGGGAATTTACAAATATTTTCTAAAAAGTCATGGAAAATTCTTGGAGAAAAAATGTAAAATGATACAAAATTCATCAAATATTCTTGAAAAAAAAAATCACGAAATTCATCAAATAATCAGGGAAAAGACAATTTAGAAATTTGAAAAACAATTGCAGAAAAAAAATCATTAATTTTGACAAAGAATTCTGGAAATAAGTAGCAAATTTCATTGCATACCTGCTTGTTCAGGGAATTTTTTGAGATTTGGTCAGGGAAAGTCATGGAATTTTTTGAGATTAGGTCATGGAAAGTCAGGAAATTTGCCATTTATGTTTTGCTGGGAGCCCTGAATAATAAATATTTGCTTAGTTCTCTTTGCTCTATTTGCGATTCTTTTATTTTAAACATATATTTCACTCTTTAAATTTAATTCAAAGATTACTTTTCAGGAAGAATAACGTCTGATAAAACGCAAAAAGTATCAGACAGTTATAATATCTGTTAAATTTTGTAGCTATTCGATGTTTTCCAAACGTCTCCAAAAACTCTTCCTTAGTCTATTTTCGTATGAAAATGAATTGAATAGATCACAAAATAACTATATTCGTTAGATTTCAGACAATGACATATTTGTTAAATTTCAGTAAATCTATTCGGATACTAATATCAACATTATTAATGTAAAAGTAGTTTTTTTCTCAAAAAAAAAAAAAAAAAAAAAAAAAAAAAAAAAAAAAATCGGACCCGAAAAGGTTATGATAAGAATTAATCTAATAAATAAATAAATAAAAGTTAACTAAATAAATAAATAAAAGTTTAAGAGGGTCAAGTTTGATTTGACTCTTTGACAGTCTTGAAAAAAGGGCAAAATTGTAATGTTGTTTTCTCTGCATTTTGTTTTAAAAGTGTTCAAAAAAAGACGATTCTTCCAAAATTATAAAAAAAACTTAAAAGCGAATACGAATGTTATCCTTGAAAGCTTTAATTATTGCTCAATGTATCAAAAATCTATTAAATTATTATAGTTATATTTCTTTAAATATTGCTTGTATTGCAGTGAAATCTGGAGCTTAATGAACATATTAACACGGGCTTGTCAGTGAGAGGATTTTAAAAGAATAAAAATGTAATCACAAGGATTAATGAGCGTAGTTGATTGAGCAGGAGGGCGGGGGAAAGAGCCGTATCATCTCTGAATATCGATGAAAAATTTATTATTCACACGTAACTTTTAATAACTCAAAACAAAAAGAAAGAACGGTTAAGAATTTTTCTCACCCGTTGAAGGTCAAATGAGTTTTTTTCCTCGTTTATACTCCTGTCCATCTTCGCCTCTGATGAAAAAGAATCTATTTCAATTCCCTCTTGTGAAAAAGGATTAGAAATGTTTTTTTTTTATACTTTTAATAATTTTTAATTGTTAAATTTTAGTGTTGCTTTTTATTTTAAGCAATATTTTTATTATTTGCTTATTTTTTCCCTAAGACTTTTCCATGATATTTTAGAAAATATTTGTAAATTCCCTGACTTTTTCCAAATATTTTGAAGTTTTCCTGACCACTTTGAATTTCTCTGATTTTCCACGATGCTGAGAACCCTGTATTACGCTAATTCTTTGCCCTCAAACTTTTCATGAAATCAGTCTTATATTTGAACCTAATGTATTTAAAGTATTCATTTCATTACAATGGTATTAATAATTAGTTTGAATGATTTATTATTCGTATGAATATTATATTACGAATAAGACTATTATTACTTCGTTTGTTTATTTATTTTATTGTTCTTTACAACTAACTGCTTATGAATTTATAAGATAATATATATTTATATTTTCAAAGAAGTATTTATATTGAATAAATTCCATTCAAATATTTTATCAAATCTCTTTTCTAAGTATTAACACATTTATATAAAACTATATTTAAAAATGTTTCATAAAAATACATTTCATGGCTTGTATGCACAACATAAAATGTTAATTTAAACTATTGCCAAAATTTAAAAAATATTTCAAAATATTGATGTTTTATTTTGTGCATGGATGCGGAATTCAACTTTTTATCCAATTTAGATTTTTATACATGTACTATGCAAATTAAAAAATATACTTATATATTTCTTAATTATATACAATGTTTGTATATGTATATAAATAAGAACATAAAAAAAAAGTTGTTTAGGGCCATTGATTACTTATTTTCTAAATTTTCCTCCGTCTATGGGTGCTTGATGCATTTTTATATTCAAAATATCTCCTTATAAAATTAATATTTTTAATTTCTTTTTTCAGTGTAAAATTTAACTCCCATTTTGTCAATTTTTGAAACATAAAATATTAAATTAAGCAAATATTTTAGAAATGTTTTGAGAATTATTTAAAAATGGAATCCTTCAAGAAGACAGCACTGAAAAAAGACGTTAAATTGTTAATTTTCTGAGGAGATATTTTGAATATAAAAATGCATCAAACGTCCATAGACTTAACATTATGGAGGGGGGGGGGGGGATTTGAAAAATGAGGGACCAGTAGCCTTAACCCGGGAGAGCTCGCTATGAGAATTTCTCTCGCGGTGTCCAATTCTTTTCTTTTACTTTACAGTCACTTAATATAAAATTTTTTGTTTGGCTTAGTACTTTTATTCAAAAAAGAGGTAAAGTAATCGAAATCACATTTTGAAATTTTATTAAAATAAAAAATAGTCTTAAAAGGGGTACGATGGAGAAAGAAAATCTCATGCGCCAGTTCTCGCGGGTTAAGAACAATGTCACCTCTGAAATATACGTGAATTCAATCAAGTCACTCTTTGAGATTGAAATAATTTTTGTAGCACTGGTGAATTTCCGGGTATTATAGGGCAAAATTGGGAAATTTCTTTAGCGGCCACTGGCCAGTAAGACTAATTTTTCAAATGGCCACGATGTTTAAACTAGTGGTCACTTTTTTATTTAAAAGAACTAAACAGTTAAAATTTCTATAAGTATTAATGTAAGACTGAATAGCACAAATAAATATGTTAATATAAATATACTGGAAGCCAAAAAAAGTAGAATTGTTGATAAAATGTAAGTAAAATGTATTATCTCCTTGTAAAAAAGTGGCCATAAGGTGGCCGCTGATAGACAATTTTTCACTGGCCACTATTTATCATTTACTGGCCCTGTGGCCGGTGGCTAGTGCTAATTTTGCCCTTTACCGGGTATGTTCAATTTAGAAACATTTTCTCGAAGGAAAAGGAGCCCCAAAATGAAGCTGTGATTTACTTATTTTCAGAAGTTAATCGAGCCCTGTATAGAGTTAAATATTATTTACAGTGAAATATTGATATCATATCAGCTTTTCAGACATAAAAAAAACCCAGAAAAAAAATTAAAGATTTTGCACGATCAGTACACATTAATGAAAAAGTGATAACGATACTTCAAAACAAAAGCAAAAAATAAATGACAATGAAATATCTGCAGTTAATCAGTTTGTGGAATTTACTGGTCGGTTAACTTCTAAAAAATCAAAACACCAGGCCTTATCTCTAAATTTAGGATTTTTGACTCTATCGGTTTTGATATGTTATCATTATTGCGAAAGCTTTAGCTGATGCATAATTAAGAATTTATTTTTATGTAATTTTAAATAAACCGTGAGTGTTTTTCAATTTAAAATTTAGGCATCACCCAATGTTTAAAAAATCGACGAAATAATAATGAAAAATAGAGCTGCCGAATAAAACTTGAACAAAAGATACTGTGTCAAATACCGTCACAAAAAAATTTATATACTCCTTTAAAAATGGCAATATCAAGTTAAATTGGCATGACCCCCTGGGGCTTACGCAATGGGCACAAAATTTATCATAATTTCATCTAAATTTCTATTTAAAAAATTATAATTTTTAAAAATTTAAATTTTATTAAAAAAACTATTAAAAATAAACCAATTAATATAAGGGGCACAAAATTGATATTCGGACCCTGAAATCGGTAATATATGAACAAAAATCTTTGTAAATTTCAGTTAAGATTTTATTAGAATTTCATTAAAATCCCGCTGGCAGGTATATCCCCGAAAATTAATAAATAAAAAATAAATATTTGCGTCAGAACTAGTAATTTATCAGTAAAACTTTCGTGATAAAAAAAAAAAAAAAAAAAAATTCAAATTAATATAATATATTCCACACATAATAATGAGCAATACAATTACAGTAAAATTTTCATCTTGGATTTTATTAGAAGCCTGAAAATTATTAGCTCAGACACGGGCCATAATAGCTTAACATCCAATGTTATTTATTATTTTAAACTATAAATGTAGACATCTCTGATTTAATAACAAAATTCTCTTTCATTTTAGCAAATTGTGATAAATCGGTTAAGAAAAAGCACAACAGTATAAGAAAATTTTAGTTTTTATTGCAATTCATAAAAATCCTCCTCTCAAGGCAATAAGTATTCGAAAAATAGAGGCGCTTTAATTTCCTCTAAATTGATATTTTTATTTAAAATAAATAAATAAAAATAAATGCTATAATTCTTAAATCAATAATTAATTATAAAAAAAAAAAAAAAAAAAAAGAAAAAAGAAAATCGAACAAAATTTATTTCAATTTTTATTACAAGTGAGAAAAGGTTTCCTTTCAAGACCCGTCTTACGGGGCATACAATGTTTATTTTCTTAAATTTAAAACTTACATTTATGTTTAAAAAAGTAAATAAATGATAGTAATTTTGCCAAATATCTGTATCAAAAATCAAACAGAGCATAAAAATGATTCATAACACAGTATACCTAATGTATTTGCTAGAAAAAAAGTATTCATTTTAAAACATAAAATATTCTTTCCCAAATATAAATTTAATAAATATAAATAAATTGATATAATTTTATAAATACTTTCAGGATATTTTTATTTATCTAAAAGAATAATAATAATAATAAATGAAAAAAAAAATTAGCTTACTTTCTTCAAGAAAATATATTAATTAATTAATATAAATTTTATAAATACTTTCAGGATGTTTTTATTTATCTAAAAAAATAGTAATGAAAATGAAAAAAAAAAAAATCAGCTTATTTTCTTCAAGAAAATATATAAATAAATTAATATAAATTGTGTAAATATTTTTAGGATGTTTTTATTTATCTTGAAGAAAAAAAAATAATAATAGAAAAAAAATCAGCTTTAAAAAAATAAATAAATAAATAAAATATATAAATAAATTAATATAAGTTTTATAAACACTTTCAGGATATTTTTATTTAGCTAAAAAAAAGTAATGAAAAAAAAAATCAGCTTACTTTCTTCAAGAAAATATCTAAATAAATTAATATAAATTGTGTAAATATTTTCAGGATGTTTTTATTTATCTTGAAGAAAAAAAAAAATAATAATGGAAAAAAAATCAGTTTATTTTTTTTTCAATAAAGTATGTAAATAAATTAATATAAGTTTTATAAACACTTTCAGGATATTTTTATTTAGCTAAAAAAAGTAATGAAAAATGAAAAAAATCAGCTTACTTTCTTCAAGAAAATATATAAATAAATTAATATAAATTGTGTAAATATTTTCAGGATGTTTTTATTTATCGTGAAGAAAAAAAAATAATAATAATGGAAAATGAAAAAAAAAAAAAAAAAAAAAAAAAAAAAAAAAAAAATCAGTTTTTTTTTTTTTTCCAATAAAATATATAAATAAATTAATGTAAGTTTTATAAACACTTTTACGATATTTTTATTTATCTAAAAAAAAGTAATGAAAAATGAAAAAAAATCAGCTTACTTTCTTCAAGAAAAATCTCACGATCCTTTCAAAAAATCCAAGAAGTATAGAGCCACCTGTTAATGATAAAATCCCACAAATTCCAAGCGTAAGTACTATTAATCTTCCTCTGGCTGCAGTTATTTTCATTTTATTATACACAAAAGTCAAATATTTGTCAAGAATAAATCCACTAAAATATTTGTACACAATTTAAAAATTATCTTGAGGGTAGTACTCAAACCCCACCGAGTGAAAGAACAAGTTTCAGGGAAAGTAAAAGAAGTTTTGCAGTAAAAGTGGAGAAAGCGCACATTGCTTTATTTTGCGCGCTTCAAATATTCAGCGCCACCTGGGTGACGTCAAAATGACGTAGTGCAAATAGGAGGAGCTTATCTTACGATTTCAACTTGACCGATGTTAATTGGTATTACTATCAAACAAACAAGGTATGAAGAATGGAATAAACCCAAACCTTTGTTTTCTGAACTAGCAAGTTCACTTTCCTTGATAAAATGATGGTTACATTTGGTGAAACGCATCCCCCCCCCCCCCAATTTATTTTTCTCTGTATACTTGCGTCATTAATGTGCGACTTCTGATCTCTTGCAAGTCCTTTTAGCTACTTTAATTTAATATTAAAAGTAGTCGTTATTGGCTACCGTAATACTGACCCATCATAGATATGCATAATATAATATATGAAAATAAAACATGTGTAAATTATTTATAAAATGCATTGGAATTATATTATAAAATTTAAACGTATACTATTTAAATAATTTTAATACATTGTATTGGTCTATTCAGGCCCGTAGCAAGGATTTCCTTTCGGGAGGGGCTCAAATCTAGAATTTTTTTTCTAACCTGAAAGTAATAATCTCCCTTATTTAAAGTGTAAAAATATAAATCAGGATAAACCTAAGGAATCTGATGCTTGATGCCTCTGTTAAAAATTCTTTCGTATTGTTTCAATTTCTGTTAAAATTTTCGGTTTTCAGAAGCTCTTCCAGTTTCCAAATCAATTTGGAAACTGCAGTGCTTTTAGGGGGGGGGGGGGCTGCAACAAAAATTATAAATCACATACTAACAATGCTTGGGATAAGCCTCATGTATTCTATGAGAGAAAAAATGCCTAAATATTGAAATGCAATAAACAATTTGAATATATTAGAACACAGGATCAATATTACCAATGCTTGGGATAAGTCTCATGTATTCTATGAGAGAAAAAATGCCTAAATATTGAAATGCAATAAACAATTTGAATATATTAGAACACAGGATCAATATTACCATGCGAGTGTCCCGTATTAGAAGCGAGGGGTCTTATTCCATAGATGAAATTAATTACACTTTTTCCCCGAAAAGAAAAAAAATTAATTGCAATAGATACATGTAATCATAACAATTATATTTCATATTCTCTGATTACAATAATTATAAATGCAACTGAGCAATCGCTGATTATCTTATCCTTATCAGGGTTTACTGTAGTGTCCATCGAATGGAAATCATTGCAAGACCATTCAGTATTTCGTCTACCATAACGCTTCGAGACAAAGATTTAATTCTTTTCATGTCGTAGGCCTTCCACACTTGCTTGTTACCAGAATCAAGATTGTCAGAAAGTATTTTATCATATTGTAATATATTGCAATACAGTACTCCAAAGTGTTAAGACCACTGTGTATGTGACAACATTGGTAATCATCTCACATCATAACTCATATTCAGTTTTCACTTAAAACATTGTCACCTTATCGTCAAAATATTGATAGACCGGGAAGCGACAGCACAGACAATCACCTGATTGCGTTCACGGCCGAAAATCTAGAATTAGTTAAATTTCGATTCGCATATTAAAACGAAATCGGTCTGTCAAGTCATATCTAGGTGGAGAACACCTAAAAAATCGAATTTAGCGGTTGACTCATAGGTTTACCATTATGTTTTCCTGCTTCTAGTCTGCAATGTTTTCATACTTTTGGTTTTGGGTGCAGGAAAGCACAATGGTAAACCAACAAGTCAATCGCTAAAACTCGGGTTTTTAGATGTTTTCCACCAATTTATGTCTTCGCAGACCATTTGCGTTTTAATATACGAATCGGAATTTAATTAATCCTAGATCTTTATCCGTGAACTCAATGATGTGACTGCCTATGCTGCCGCCTCCCAATATATGAGGGAAATTATCAAATTTGTTTGCTTTTTACTGGAAGCAAATCCTGGAAGAAATGCTTGGAAATTATTATAATGTCTTCATTCGAAATGAAGCTTTCATTCAAATTTTTAATAAGACTTTCTACTTAGAGATTAATATAATCCTGTAAAACTCTTCAGCATAGGCCATTCGAGGATTTGCACGTGTTGCATGCCTAAATATTAATCTTGGTATCTTTATTTCATTTCTAATGAAGTCTTCCCGAAATTTTGAAGCAGAATTAAATATCTCAAAAGCTTTCCATTATATTTTCTTTGTGCTTTTGTAAAATAAAAGGAACATCTTTAGCATAATTTCTAGTCAATATCATATCACGAAATTTTTCTGGAAGAACTGACAACAACTTTGTCAGACTGCTTGTGAAAAGCTTGTCACAAAGAACCAAGCTTATTTAAAAAACACTCGATGACTTCCAAGAAAACTCTAGCAATTGGAAATGTATTTTCATGTGTTTTCCTGAAATATTTTCTAAGCGAATGCAAATACATTTAACATTGTAACAGCTCCACGAAAGTTAATATGTTTTCATGCCTTTCGACAAATCTTCTATTGCAAAAATAGATATTTTTTTCTGGGACAGATGATGAAATTGTTTTTTGAAGGAATAAATTTACTATTGATTGATTTTATAAAACATTTGTCACTTTATTCCACATTTCACTTCGTTCGTTCCAATACAGTTTCGGATGACAGGAATCAACATGATGTTGAACAATGCAAATTTAATCTGTGGCTTGCATAATGGATCTTTCTAATTTTTGGATTCTTTTGACGAATTCTAGATTGGACTTCACTAACATGAGCAAAAAGATTGGCTACCATGTCATATGTTTGTGTACGAAACCCTACATAGGGGTAATCAAACCTAAAATTGATAATTCATCTAAAGACAACGAAACTTTTTTTAGCTAGACTACTCTGTAACCAGAGATGTAGTGGAAGATATACGGGGGTATACGTCGTATACCCTCTGAATTTTTTTGAGGAACACCATATACCCTCTGTTTCCCAAGAAAGCTGTAAGTATACATACTCTAGGGTATACCCTCTGTCTTGAGCGTATACCCTCTGCTTAGACCGCATACCCTCTGTTGTTTTTACGACTACACGACTTTCTGTGACATATTTTTTCTATTAAAGATTCATAAGCAAACAATTTAAAAGCAAAGTTCTCCAATGAAAAGTGGGGTACGTCAACGGAAGGCTTTGAATTTTATAATATCCTATCTTTTTTCTTTGTAACATTCCTTTTCAGAATTTTCTGCTACTAGATTTTTTTTTTTAATAAAAAGCCTTTTACACTTACAACGTCATTTTGAAAAATATATGTTTTTTAATTGTAATTTTCACATGATATTACATTATAGGTGGATAATTATTCCTTGATGAACAAGCTGTCTAATATTGTCTGTTTAATATTGAATTCTTATCGAAAAAATCGAAACATTTTGTTTTAAAATAAGACAATTTTTCAACATTTTGCCGCCAAAAATAAATAAATAAATAAATAAATAAATAAATAAATAAAAATAAAAATAAAATAAAAAAATAATAACATTTCTTTAAAAGTTTCTGGAGAAAATCTCGTTTAAATTAGCTGGGATAAAATATATTCTGTCGCCCCCTTAGAGATTAAAACTTTTAGCTTCTTTCTTTACAAAGCATTTTAACAGTGGGTAACTCTTAGGTTTTCATTGCACGCGTGATGTAAATTAAGGATAAAGAAAAGTAAGAATCATCATAACGTGCAAGTAAATATCTTATATTTTACTTCTAAAGTTAACATACGCCATACTCGTATTCCACTTACTTTTCCTTGATTAAATTATGATATGGAATTACACTTATCAAATTTTACTGTACATAAAGATAGTTAAATTTGCGCTTTAAGAAGAACTTATATTTTTATTGATATATACGAATAAGGAACAATATATCCAAATAATATATAACGGGAGATTACAGTAACTATCTAACTTTATATTTTTATAACTAAACATGCATGCATACTTTAAATGTAACGGAAGATAGAAACAAGAAAAACATTGTCAATTTTCACAATCATTAACGATAACTTTGAAAATTAATTTTTTAACTTTCGGGAGGGGCTTCAGCCCCCTTAGCCCCCTCCCTGGCTACGTGCCTGGGTCTATTATGGAATTGCCTGATGAACCAATTTCGACAAATTACATAAAAAGCTAAGCTATACAAATAGTACCGAATAGCGTAAAAGAAACATCCTTATAACTCCAAAAATAATTATTATATTAACTAGCCGTTTACTGCGTCGGATGAAGCGTCTCATATCGAATTAAAATATATCTTTAAATTGAAACTTGGATGAAATACAGAGTCATGAAAAATCGAAGAGTGTGGAAAATAGGATTAAAAATATCTTAGCAATTAATTATCCGATCGACTTCGTTCTTTATGCAATATTTGTGTTATTTTATTGTCTTTTACATCCATTTCTTAAAATAAAAAAAATCGATTTCTTTTAATATCCCTTTTATCAGAACGAATATTTCGAGAGTCCGATAAAATAGTTCCGGATAATCGATGCTACTGATATTCAATAAGCTTTTTCCAATTATTACATACTATGCACACACCAAATTTCAAGTCTCTATCTTAATTTGTTCGGGAGATAGAACGTTTACAGATAGACAGCATTATTATTATTATTATTATTATTATTTTGAATCTCCAGTGTCTGAAATGTGTAAATCCGTCAAAAAAAATTTTTTTGTTCGATTTTCAAAATGATTGCAAGACTTACCCTACACTACGCATGATGGGTAACTAAAAATTAAAGATTTTTCTTTTCAAAGAAATATTACCACAAACACAATTTCGGTCGAATATTGTAATCTCTGGTTACGGGATATTCCGATTATAATAAGATGTCATAACAATTAATGCAATTAGTATTTCCTATAAAGATGGAAATAGTTTTTATATAGGGAAGAGTGGAGTGGAGTGAAACAGTGGGAGGAAAGGAACAGTAGGTTTTTCTTTTTATACATCATTTTTAAGTATTTGATCAATTACACACAAGATGAAGCAATGGGGGCCCAATCATCAGTTGAACAAAATTTGTTGATATGTATAAGCTTGTAATTGTATAAAGGAAAAGAGTTTTTGTGTCAAAGTTGATTCTCTTACTTTTGTAAATATTGTTTCACACCACCCCACTCTACCCTACATATTTTTCTATTAAAAAATAATAAATAAATAAGTAAAATGTTATTTAGATTTCATTTAATGTGTATATGTGTTATGTAATGCATTAAACACATTACTTAACTAATCGTTGGGGTCCACCTTAATACTTACCCATCATGGATACGAATAATATAATATATGAAAATAAAACACGTGAAAACTATTTATACAATGCTTTGCATTTCCAAAACAAAATTTAAACGTATATTTAAATATTGTTAATATACATTGAAATGCTCTAATAATGAATTGCTCACGAGCCAATTTCGACAAATTATATAAAATGTCAAATTATTCAATTAGTACCGAACTGCGTAAAAGAAATATTCTTATAAAACCAAAAATGGATAATCATATTAACTAACAGTTTACTTCATCGGATTATGCGTCTCATTTCCAATTAAAATATATATTTGAATAAAATAAAAGGTAATTAAAAATTTGAAGAATGTGGAAAACAGGATTACAGATATCTCGGCAATTAATAATCCGATCGATTTTGCTTTTTATGCAAAATTTCTGTTATTTTATTGCCTTTTACGTCCACTCCTTAAAATTAAAAAAAAATCGAAAATTTTTATGTACTTTCATCAGAACGAATTTTTCGAGAGTCCTAAAAAAATAGTTCCGGATAATCGAGGTTACTGATATTAAATAGGCTTCGTCTTGTTCTTACATACTAAGTACATGCAAAATTTCAAGTCTCTATCTTAATTTGTTCGTGAGTTGAGCGTTTACAGACAAACAGGCGGACGGCAATTTTTTTTTCTAAAAATATGTTTTTTGGAGTCTTCACTATCTGAAACGTGTAAATCCGTCAGAAAAAATTTTTCGATTTTCAAAACGGTTGAAAGACTTACCCTATACTATGTATGATGGGTTATTAAAATTGAAATCGAAGCTAATGAGTGTTTTTTGTTTTTGTCAAACAAAGTTGATTTTCTTATTTTTGTGAAAAGTATTCAACATTACCCCACTCAATTATGTATGGGAAACTCCATTATGAGCTTCAAAAAGTAAAGTATGTAAAAATTAGACGTTTATATTACAAATATATTTGTATATAGCGAAATATATATATATATGAATCTAGGAAAAAAAGTGACCGGAAAAAAAGTTATCGGAAAAAAAGTGACATAAACTACAAAAGCGGAAAAAAAGTGACACGGAAAAAAAATGACGCGGAAAAAAAGTGACAAGGAAAAAAGTTACCGGAAAAAAGTGACAAAGAATTGATTTTGGGGATTTATTATTGATTTTGGGGATTCATTGCTTAAGTATGAAAGGGGGATCGGGGAGGAGGCTCATAGTTTAGGTAAATGGGTTTTTCATGCTGAATTAACTGTTTTGGTTCAATTTTTGGATATACGTTCATCCTGAAAGGACGCTTGCCTGATTAGTTTTGAGAAGGTACGATTACCCCCCCCCCCCCCATCCGTCCTCAATTAGACGAATGGGTTTTTATGCAGAATTGTCCAACGTGTGTCAAATTTGCATATAGGTTCTTTTCGATAAGGCTTATATATAGTACATAATGCCTGAAGAGATATAGGAGTTCTAATGGTTAAGTATAGAGAGGGAACGGGGGATAACCTTTCTGAAATTAAATTAATAACTTTTTACGCATAATTATCCGATTTGCTTAGAATTTTGGACATAGGTTCATTATGATAAGACGTATCTCTGATTAGTTATGGGGTTCTTCTGCTTATTACAAAGGGGGGCGAGCAATTATATCCCCCTTAAACTAGAAAAATAGGTTTTTATGCAGAATTATCCCATGTATTTCAAATTTTAAATATAGGTTCTTTCTGATAAGGTGGATCTCGAATAGTTTTAAGGATTTAATATCTAAGTATAGAAGGGGAATAGAATATAACCCACCTTAAATTTAATTACTTTTTACGCAGAATTATCAGATTTGCTTCAAATTTTGGATTATAGAACCATTATGATAAGGCGTATCCCTGATTACATATGGGGTTATTTTGCCAATTAAAAGTTGGGGCGTGTGATTATTCCCCCCTCCCTTAAATTAGATAAATTGTTTTTTATGCTCACTTATCCGATATATTTCATATTTTGGATGTATGTTCTTTCTCATAAAGTGAATCCCGGAATAATTTTAAAGGTTTAATGGCTAAGTAAACACTGGGGGAACGGATGATACCCCCCCCCCCTTAAATTAATAAATGGCTTTTTACGCAGAATTATCTGATTTGATTCAAATTTTGATTGGGCGTTCATTATGATAAGGCGAAGTCCTGATTAATTGTGGGTTATCCCCCGTTCATCGCTCTATACTTAGCCATTAAACCCTTAAAACTATTCAGGGATTCACTTTATCAGGAAGAACCTATATCCAAAATTTGAAATACGTTGAATAGTTTTGAAAGAAAAAAAAACAATTTATTTTATTTAAAGAGTGGAGGATTAATCGCCCGCTTCCCCTATTTAATTATCAAAAGAACCCCATAATTAATCAGAGATTCGCTTCTTATAATGAGTATACATCCAAAATTTGAAGCAAATCGGATGATTCTGCGTAAAAAGCCATTTATTTAATTTAAGGGGGTTTATACCCCGTTCTCCCTCTATACATAGCCATTAAACCCATAAAACTATTCAGGAATTCACTTTAAGAGAAATATCCTATATCCAAAATTTGAAATACATCGGATAAGTGTGCATATTTTTTTAAAATCTAACTTAAGGTGGGTATAGTAATCACCCGCCCTCCTTTTTAATTACCAATAGAACCCCATAACTAATCAGAAATACGTCTCATCATAATGAACCCATGTCCAAAATTCGAAGCAATTCGGATCATTCTGCATAAAAAGCCATTTATTTAATTTAAGAGGGGTTTCCTCCATCTCCCCTTTATACTTAGCCATTAAATCCTTAAAACTATTCCGGAATTCACCTTACCAGAAAGAACCTATATTTAAAATTGAAATACATGGGATAATTCTGCATAAAACATATTTATCTAGTTTGAGGGGGAGAATTGCTCGTTCCCCCCCTTTATAATAAGCACAAGAACCCATAACTAATCTAAGATACGTCTTATCATAATGAACTTATGTCCAAAATTTTAAGCAAATCGGATAATTATGCGTAAAAAGCCATTAATTTAATTTAAGAAAGGTTATCCCTCGTTCTCCCTCTATACTTAACCCTTAAACTCCTAGAATCTCTTCAGGCATTTTATATTATACATAAGCTTTATCGAAAAGATCCTATATGCAAATTTGACACACGTTGGATAATTCTGCGTAAAAACCCATTCATCTAATTGAGGACGGACGGAGGGGGGGGGGGTAATCGCCCCTTCCCAAAACTAATCAGGCAAGCGTCTTTTCAGGATGAATGTATATCCAAAAATTGAACCAAAACAGTTAAGTCAGCATGAAAAACCCATTTACCTAAACTATGAGCTCCCCCCCGATCCCCCTTTCATACTTAACCAATGAATCCCCAAAATCAATAATAAATCCTCAAATCAATTCCTTGTCACTTTTTTTCCGGTAACTTTTTTTCCTTGTCACTTTTTTCCTCGTCACTTTTTTTCCGTGTCACTTTTTTTCCGCTTTTGTAGTTTATGTCACTTTTTTTCGATAACTTTTTTTCCGGTCACTTTTTTTCCGTTTACCGGGCAGAGTCCTGATTTGCCCATTCGGTAATAAGAGCCTGCATAGCATAATATATATGTATGGATGTTTTTTTTAACTTCCTTTAGCACACACATATATATATAGAGAGAGACTAAAGGATATTCCAAGGAAATTTGAAGTAACTTATTTAAAAAAAATAAAATAACAAAAGTATATATATAAAGCAATGTTAATCCAGCTACAACACAAAAAAATGAGAGTGATTTCACCCGAACAATGGTAAACGTGTCTAAAAAGTTTAAAGAGGAGGAAGGAATTTTTATCAATTCTTGGACAATGGAATTAGCTATATTCGAATGCTAAAACTTTCACTTTGAAACTGGAGACGTTACGAATGCTTGATTACATCACTTCAATGTTTATCACTTATATTTTCTCCTATTTCCATAATGATTTTGTACTATAAAATGGACTTCTGTTAAATACCTAATAAGTCTGACAGTTTTCATTAGAAAATCTTTATTAAAAAATAAATAAATAAATGCTTTGAACTAGAAAATTTATGTTATTAAATATGGTTTACTTCTTGGTAGTTGTCATTTAAAATCTACCTGTCTTTATTTCATTTAATAAATCTTACGGAGGCTTATGTGAGCAGTGGCGATCCAAGGGGGAGGTCACGAGGGTCATGACCCCCCCCCCCTCTAAACAAAGAAAAATTTTAAAGGAAATTTAAAAAATAAAATTTTTATTATTTTTTTTCTTTTTTCAAATTTATCCCTTGTTTAACAATCAGGATCTTTCTGACTCTTTTAAATCTGTATTTAAATCCAAAGTAGATAATTTCTGACATCCATGAAGTATTTTTTAATCTTAGAAGCAAGATACATTTATTCAAAGCAAATTTGATTGATTAACGTTTTGTAAGAAGTCGTCTTACAAATGTAGAAGAGAAGAAAGAAAGAAGTGATAACTTATCTTAATAAATATCTCGGGGCTTGCATTATTCTTTATAAACTTTTTATTACTTGAAAAGACGTCACTCACATATAGTAGACTAACACAAATAACATACAAATAAAAATTTTTGCATAATTCTGGCGCACGCCACCATCACAAGATATGATCTACAGTTTACAACCAACATTCGAATATCACTAAGAAAAGAACATTTTTTAATAGAACTAGTGTTGCCAGATTTCTTTTAAACGAGAAATATTACAACTACATTTTTTTTTAATTTAGCAAATCTCAGGTCACGTGACGCGTGAATCTATTTTTTTTTCTTTTATTCCTTTGGAAAGCGCGTGTTACATCCTCCCCTTCTGTTTCCGATCTACGTCTCGGAGAGGAAACAGGATGCTTTTTTGATCTTCCTCTTTTTCTCAAGGGTGCAACTTGAATAGTTTCAGATTCTTGGAAAGGCAACAAGGCAGAAACGTGGTAAGATCCAATTCGTTCAGTAGGATTTTCTAGACTAGCAATATCATATGTCACTAGTGACTTTTGAGTCAAAATTATGTATGGTCCATCTTTCTTAGGCATACATTTTGCGGTTTCACTGTTACTTGCATTGCTAACTGGGTGTAGACTAATCCATACCTTTTCACCAGGTTTGAAATATACTCGTCTATGATTTTTATTGTAATATCTCTTCCGCTGACCTTGCTTCATTTCAACAGGCTCTTTCACATTTTTCGAAATATTTGCAAAAGGTTTAAGATATGGGGTCTTCGCTCCCCCTGGTTGAAAACATTTTCCATACCTTTTCGGAATATCATTAAATTTCTTCCTTTCATCGGAATTTAAATTTTTGCCTACATCTTTACGTAAGGCATACGGACAGACTTCGACCGCTTCGATACACGTACTATTTTGTACTTCATGTTCTTCTACAAAATAAAACTTTTTATGAGGTTTGTCCCTAAAATGCCATCTTTTGTTAGCTATGTCTAACACTATGTTAGCTTTGCACAGGAAGTCCATTCCTAAAAGAGTTCTATTACCTTTGGCATTTGGGAATACAATAAACTCTGTTTTGAAAACTCGGCCTTCAATCTTTACGGGCACAGTGGCAGACAGAGTTTTTCTAGTCATCCTAGTTCCATCAGCTAATGTTACTTCATGAGTATGAGGTTTCATTGCAACACCAGCTTTCAAAAATAATTTATACATTCGTTCTCCTGCAATAGAACGATTCGCTCCTGTATCTGCACAGACTAATACCTTCTGATTGCAGATCGTAATAGGTACATTTAGAGCTGAAACTGTTGATGTATTTAAACTATACAGCTCAAGACGTTGAGCTTGCACTGTTTGTTTCTCAATCGTAGGGGAACAATTTGGGCATTTCTTCTTTATAAATCCCACTTTGCCACAACCATAGCAAAATATATCGGATTCTAAACGTTTATTAGCAAACTTAGGAGAAGATCTGTCTTCTTTTGGAGGCTTACTCTGCTTCCATGTATTTTCTCGGCGAAAATACGCTTTTTTCTCCTGGGGTACAACCGAATCTTTTTTAGAAAACGTAGACCTGATAGTATCATACGCATCTAATTTTCCGGCAAGGTCGACTGGTGAATTTAAATGGTCCCAATCATCTAACATATGTTGTTTGCATTCGACAGGCACGCGCCTTTTCATCTGGTCCGCTATGATCAGATCCTGAAGAGCTTCAAAAGACGTTACATTTAACTCTTTAAGCCAGTTTTCAAAGTAAGCACGTAACTCGAAGTAATAATCTCTCCAAGTAATTTCTTTATCTTTGCAATGCGTGAAAAACAGCTGCCTAAACCTTTCAGCGCTAATTTTAAACCTTTTTAGAAGTATACCTTTAACATGTGAAAAATCTGAAGCGTTTTCTTCTTTTTCACGAGCAATAAGCGTAGATATAGAAGAGGGTACAACACTGAGTAAATAAGAAACCCAGAGGTGTTCTGGTACCTTCGAAAGCTTTAACTGTCGTTCCAGGAGCACCAGAAACAATGTTACATCATCTGTCTCTGGTTTAAATGTAGGCAACAGCTTCTGGATATCTATTTTACTCTCTGGATGAGACATTATCCCTGCCGCATTACCACCTACCGCTCCACTGGAAACACTTTGGCTCTGAGCCTGTAACTTAAGCTTCTCAAGCTCAAAATTCATCTCAAACTTTTTTAATTCCAGTTCTTCCGAACGACGTTTTTCTTCTACTTCTAATTTACGCTGTTCTAATTCAGCTGCTTTTTGCTTTTCCTCTAAGTTTCGTTTACGCTGTTCTTCCTCGCGAGTCGCAATTTGGTTTCTGACTAACGAATTTACGAAATCAACTTCATACGAGGGAGAGGATTTAATCTTATCACGCAATGTGACAACAGTCATAGAGGGTTGTACATCTAAATTCATTTCTAAAGCGACCTGAAATAGGTCTTCTTTTCGTGCTTTGTTGAGGTCGGACATTCTTACCTTTAGCAAAACAACAAAATATATACCCCACAAATGCTAAAAATTCGATTTAAATAAATTGTTCCCCGGACGTGAGCTTTGCTTTACAACTCATATAAACAAGACATTAATAAAACAAAACAGTGAACTTTAACGTTAGCAAAATATACTTTTAAAATAATTAAACTTCATAAAACTTCATAAAAGTATCTTTAAAATTTAAACTTTATTATTTTTTTTAAGAAAATATCTTTAAATTACGTGTCATTTAATCAAAACATTATTTTAACTGATATAAAACTAGTACTGAATTGTTGGCAACATTCATAAACAATGTTCTAAATAAGTCAAAACATATCTGAATAATTAAAATGTCAAGCAATATTATTATCATATTATCAAGACAAGACTACGTAATATAGTTTTTTTCAATATAACTTTAAAAGAAAAGAAAGTCTTATTTCATAAAAATAAATAAATGCAAAAACTTACTCAATCTGTTTTAAAAATCGTATTCAATGCTATTTCACAATATATCAGGAACTCTAAATTAAATGCTTAAAAATAACTAACAACAGAACACTCAAATAGAATTTCTAATTAAATTCTGTTATCTTGCGAAACCAACAACAAAACAAACAAAAAATAATAAACACATACCATATGACACTTGAAATACAAAGTATAAATACCTTTTAATATATTTTTCACTTTTTTTCACTCAATTTATTTCCCTATTTGTAAAAAAAAAAGAAAAATAATATCAACGTAAATAAATGCTTATTTTATTATTTATCAACCCTTTTTTTTTATTGTTTTTCTTTTTTATTCGAAGTAAGAAAAGTTGTTATTTAATCAAGATAAAAATTAAACATGCATGCAGAGAATGAAAATAAACAAAAGAATAAAAAATATAAGCATGGGGAGGGAAGGGGAATTACACAATACATAAATAAATTGTAAAGTAATCAATAAATTAAAACTAATATGATGTATGTAAAATGTTACAGACAGGTAAAATGTGGTAATTTGCGAAAAGAATTATAGATACTTTAAAACTTGGCTTACTTATTGAAAATATATGACAAAAGTATCAAACTTTAAAATGTTCCAAAATAAACAAATATAAGATGAAACGACGATGACTGAAGCAGAAAATTAAACAAATTCAGTCCGTAGAACATATATCACAAACAAATGAAAATGGTGCTTGGCATAAGATTATTCCGTAGAAATTTTTTCACAAACGAAGAACGAGAACTTTGAAAGGCACAGAACATGCAAGCTTTGAAGAACACATTTCACAAACAAACGAGCAACGACTGCTCGTGCCATTTTCTTGCATTAAACATGCATGCATTTTTATTTCGTACATATTTCACAATCGAATGATTTCACATCAACGAAACAAACTTACTATGTTAATCATTTAAAATATACTTCACAAAAGACGAGCACGACCGCTCGAGCCATTTTTTTTCATTTTTATTAATCATATTTCATTATCAAAATATCGAACTTTTCTGGAACTAAGATTGCTGAATACTTTGGAATTGATTCGTAGCCCGAAGTTGGGTAGCCATTTTGTAAGAAGTCGTCTTACAAATGTAGAAGAGAAGAAAGAAAGAAGTGATAACTTATCTTAATAAATATCTCGGGGCTTGCATTATTCTTTATAAACTTTTTATTACTTGAAAAGACGTCACTCACATATAGTAGACTAACACAAATAACATACAAATAAAAATTTTTGCATAATTCTGGCGCACGCCACCATCACAAGATATGAACTACAGTTTACAACCAACATTCGAATATCACTAAGAAAAGAACATTTTTTAATAGAACTAGTGTTGCCAGATTTCTTTTAAACGAGAAATATTACAACTACATTTTTTTTTTAATTTAGCAAATCTCAGGTCACGTGACGCGTGAATCTATTTTTTTTTTCTTTTATTCCTTTGGAAAGCGCGTGTTACAGTTTTAAATTTTTCGATAAAAGCAAAGAACCTTTCGCGAAAGCTCCTTAAACTGTAGAATTTAAAATGAATTACAAGCTGTGACAGCCAATAGCTCCCTCACGACGGTTTTTTGTACCTGTCAAGTCCTAAAAAATTGCATATAAGGCTCAATTTCTCGAATAATTGATTTTATATAAAAATGGAAAAGTCTTCAATTTCTTGGCATCTAAATAAAATGTATATATTTATATTTCTACAAATATTTATGCTTTTTTTTTTTTTTTTTTTGGTTACGAATGAAAATAACTTCCCAAAAGTATCAGAAACTTAGCTATTTTAAATATATATATAAAAAAAAATATTTAATATAAAAATTGCTTATTAAGAGATGTGACCCATTCTCCTCTAAAAAAAAGAGGCATGACCCCCCCCCCCCTCCACAAAAGAAGGAAAGCTGGATCCGGCGTTGCGTGCGAGCGTGACTCGCCACCAAAGGGATTTGCATGGTCTCTGGCCGGCAAAATGAAGCAAAAATTTCTAACCGGGCAGGTAAATTTTTTTTTTTTTTTTAACGGGCTGATCCGAAGAAAAAAAAATAAACGCTGGCGGATTAGATTAATAAAAATATTAAATGGGTAAATGGACCGATTAGACAGATATAGAAATTTAAAAGTATCAAACTAAGCAGATGAAATACGAACAATTTCAGTGGATGTGAGCGGGGTTAGGATAAGCATAAGGCTGCAGGCACATGCGTATTTTTTCCCGGTCAAATGAATTTTCGAAAAAAAAAAAAATGTTGTACGCCTTTTTTATAAGCCCCTTTTGCGGTTTCTTCATAATAGAATGAGGGGGAATGAACAAAGAGTCACACTGAGAAAAAATATATACCGCCTTCAACTAGAATGAATAGTTAGTCGCTTTCGGAATACCTAAACTAGAGCTAAAGTTGAGCGAACTATGCGAATAAGTTAAAAAACTAATCTGAATAGACTAAATGACCCGGCATTTCTAGTCTCTTGATTTCTCAGTGACGAAACGACATTGAATCGTTTCAATATCAAGAAATTATCGCTTGATTTCGGGAATAGTTTCATAATCTAGAATTATAGTTACTCAAACCTCTTGTATTCGCATCTATTTGCAGAGATTTTTATATAAATTTGACCACGAGAATATTGTAAAACGCTCTTGAATTCTAATAGGAGACTCTCGAACTCTCTAGTAAAGGGAGTTAGAATTTATAAGGATGACATGGAACTATTTTTACTAGAGACACAATTTATTCTAGATTCTAGATGCCAGAACTATATTTTTTTCTCAGTGCAGGAGATAAGGAGTTCAACCATACTTGACGGAAAGATTTCTATTTTGCCAGTCATCAGTCCCCTTCCTGTAAAAATAATAAAAAATTAAAAAAAGAAAAAAAAACCTTGCTGCCACAACAAACAAGCCGGCAGTTTGTATGTCCGTATGTTCGCAAATTAAGGCACACTAGACAGATTTCCGTCTTATACAGATTCCGCCTTACAGAAAACTTACAGTATTTTGTACAGAATTCACATTTATATGATAATAGGTTATAGTGTTTTTAGAAACGTCAGGAAAATGTTATATTACAATAGGATTTAACTGATATTACAATACTTTCTAATGTTTCTTGTGTTTTATCACTCATTTGTTTAGAAAAATAACCTATACTTTAAATTTAAAGGGGGAAATATATGCATAAAATAAAAGAATCGCCAATGGTGCAAAGAGAATTAAGTAGACTTTTATTGTTGTTATTAAATGCCAACATATAAATGAAGATATAATTAGAAAAGAATAACCATATACTAACATTTCTATATGTAGAAAGTAACTAAATAATTATTAAGACAAAAACAGGGCCGAAACTAAGGGCAAAGAGGGCATATGCCCCGGCGCCAGGACGAAAAAGTGCCAAATGGAGGTTTCGTTTGTTAATTTTTCGCACAGCTATGTTTAACTGGTATATTGTTAAAATCGTCCTATCTGGGACACGCTAAAATATAGAAGAATTTAAGGATGAAAAGAAATAGAGATCCTGTGTAAAGCGAATCTTTTTTCCTATTCCATTTTGAAAAATTTCAATGAATCAATGCTTGACAAAGCAGATTAAATAGTTCAGTATTACATATCTTACGGTTATATAATTTAAATTTTAATAGAAAACTACAAAAATTTTCTTTGTAAATAATGATTGTGAGGAAAGGGAGGGGGGGGGCAAAATCCTTATTTGACCCGGATGCAAAAAGGCCTAGTTTCGTCCCTGGACAAAATAATACTCGATCAGAAAATTTGTACTGTACTATTAATAGTACATACCAGACTGGAAAAATTTAAATGTATATTACTAAATGTTATTATCAGGTAGAGAAAATTAATTTGAGGAAATGAAATACAGTGTCATCCAGGACGCCTTTTCTTAATGAACAAATAATCATAAGCACGTGACTAACGCACGTAAAGCTTACTCATTTCTGACTGTTTACTCTCCTCGTGATCAGTCAACATTTTGATATCATTAGAAAAAGGATTATATCTTTTGAAATAGAGAAAACAGTGATAAGAACATTCTTCTTGGATTATCTACTCAATTCACATAATAGATGATTATGAAGAAAAAATGTATCTCCGTATCCCGGGTTTTCAAAACTTTGGCAGCCATACTCTTTACAACAATAGACAGATATCTCAGGTGTCTAACTTAGCAAAGTATCACAATGAGACTGGTGAATTATGAGTGCTATCAATAGAACTTTAAGTTACTGCAGCGGTTGCAATACCCTCAGAAATTTTTCAAGTGAGAGGTCTCTATAGTCTTCTTAGGTCTCTATAGTCAGGGACCGACTGTATTCGAAAAAATGCTTTTCCACCTTCAACAGCTCGAAATTTTCCGATACAATTTCAGACACATTTTTAAAAGTAGAAACATCAAACTTGCTGAAGGGATTCTTGAAGGGACGTATAAATAAGGTGCCGTGTGATGTGTTTTTACGCTCAATTCATTAGAATTTGAGTTATAAACAATTACCGTATCAGTATGACCCTTTTTTTCGTTCCCAAGTCTCCCGCTTGGGAAAAATCGGTTCGAAATGCCGTTTTTGATTGCTTTTTTTGCAATATTTTCTGCATTTACCAAAGAATCAACAATCACGGCACCTTGTGTACTTTCCAGATAAGAGATTTTGAAAGTTTGGTGCATTTGAGAGCAAAAATGAATTCAAAAATAAATCGGAAAATAAGCAGTTTGAATCGAAATATACCCTTAAGGGTATTTTAAATCAAAAGGGCAACTTTGGACATAAGTTTTATTTTATCTTTGCATGAAACTAGCAGGTGTTGTTCAGAAATATCCAAATTACACTCTTTTTTTTTTTTTTTTTTGAAAAAGCAGTAGAAATTTTAGAACAAGCCCTGAAGGTTTGCATTTTGAACCCATTTCCCGACGAAAGCAGAAAAAACAGTCTTACAACGTTAGAAAAACGCATGATCACATGATCGAAATCTCTTATAACTCGATAGCTAATTTAATTATCATAAAATTGAAATCTAAGTTCAGTTCGAAATCGTTTTTATAGTCAGGCCATCCAATTTTATATAGTTCCACTAAAAAATGAATTTGTAAATGTATGTCTCAAAGCGTTTTGCGATTGTTTAGCAGAGCAGTTGAGAACAGCCTTAAGGGGTCTTGTAACTTTTAAACGCGACGAAAATTAAAGTAAAAATCCAAAGCTTGGATTAGTTTATTTTCAAAACCTTTTTATATGTAAACATTAAATTTTGAATATTGATTAAAGAGATTGTTATTTGTAATATGTTATCACAATAAATTGGTTAGCCGTTCTCAGAATTTGTGTATTGTTGAAATTAAAACATCCCCCCCCCCCCGCTTTTATTCGGGTTGCGGACATAATCCCCGCGGACAAAATCCCCACGGACAAAATACCCGCGGACAAAATCCCCACTGGACAAAATCCCCACGGACAAAATCCCCACGTGTATTTAGAATTGTAATACTATCTTATAAAACATAATTTTATTGATAAAGATTTTAATAAAAGTAAAATTAGTCCAACTGAAGAATTTTGCGTATCTTACAGAATTTTTTTTTAATATAAAAAGAAATATAATTGCATTCATAAATAACATAGTAGATAACTCAGAGAGTAATCCCCCGTAGTTTGATGGTCACAAAATTGAGCAACTGAAACCTCAGGATTTAATCAACTATGTTATATAATAATAATAACTTTAAGATACATGATGCATTTGTATGCATTATTGTTTTTAATTTATCATGAATCTTCAGGATAGAATTTTTACTTTATATTTTAAAATTTAGAGATAGATATTTTCACACTTTTTCATTAATTCATTGTTTTAATTGTAACTCACCGTGTTGGAGTTTTTAATAACTCGTTAATTCTGCGTTGACATTGTCATAAGCAGTAAATAGTCGCAGCTTTAGAGCCATTACAGCGAATATACAACTTATATACTGTATGTGCTCATAAGAAGCCATATCATTCACGCGAAATACCCATTTGCTAATGTTAATTCTATGTAGATTTTTTTTTAATTTTAATTTTTATTTATTGAGTTAAAATTTTGATTTTTTGAAAAAATTTTAAGTATATAATTTGTAAACAAAATCACATGATGAAACTTCTCATAAATATTATATATATATTCAAAATATGGGTAAAATGAAATCGTTATATGTATTATTTGCAGAATTTCACTTTTTCTTTCACTCAAATAAATAGGAATATAAACGCTTTAATTTTCATTCAGCATTTTTGGAAATACTAATTTAAATAAAAATTAAAAATACTTAAATTAAAAATATTAAAAAAAAACTAAAAAAAAGTCATATTTTTAAAAATAATAATAATAATTATTATTATTATTATTTTTGGAATCAAAATTATTGTGAAAGAATTACGAAAGACATATTTCAAATTTGAACCATTTATCTGTAACGATTCTTGAATTATAACGGTTTATGTAAAAGAAATGGTGAATAAACCCATCATGAAGAAAATCGCACTTTAGTTGTTTCCATATCAATTTTTGTTGGAAAGTGCTAGATTTTGAAAACAAACCAAAACATAAAATTTAATATTTCCTTTTCCAATTAAGATAGAAACATGATTTAAACGTCATTTTAAGCAAAATAATAATAATAATAATAATAATTATTATTATTATTATACTGTTTATTTTATTTATTTTTTTTTTTATTTTATTTTATTTTATTTTATGTATTTATTTATTTATTTATTTTTTTTGTAAAGGAAAATTTGAAAGTTTTCGCATTTTGAATTCAAGCTGGTTTTAATACTGTTTACGAAACTATTGCAAAATCAGTATGCATGTTTCGAAAGGAAAATTATAAAAAAACAAATACTAGTTATTCCGAATTTTTTTTTCTTTCAGGTATGGATATTTTATTTTCAGCTGTGTGTCGCTCTATCTAACTGCATTTTCAAATGATTTTTTTTTTTATCATTATTATTATTCATCGATCCAAAATGGGCTGTTATATTTTTTCAACTTAATTCTTTATTTTTTACTCAGAATTTTTTGATATTTTTAAAAAATGCGCTTCTTATCCACAATTAAAAAAAAAAAAAAAAAAAAAAAAAAAAAAAAAAAAAAAAAAACAAGAAATTTCACATTTTTAGTTACAATAAAATGAAAACACATGCACAGACACAGGGTGACTCATATTTATCGAAACAATAGGCTATCTCTTTAAATATTGCCCCTAGGCACAATACTTACAGTTGCAAAGTTTCTTTTTTTTTCTTACTTATGTATTGCCTAAGTGGGGCAGAATCAGAAAAGGGTGCAAAGTTTGATAAAATAAGTTCCAATTACACAGGGGGACTATTTAGGGAAATACAAAAATTAAATTTTTATACGGCCCTGGTGTGTTAAAATTTCCCTTTAGGAAGTTTTTCCTTATCATTTTTTAATTTAACCATTAACAAAAAAAAAAATCTATCTTGATTCCTGCAAAACTCAGAGAATTACGTCTATTTTAATAATTTGCGGGGCTTCAAGGGATCAAACACAAATGGAAATGCGTGTTATTCAATGCGCAATGTTACTGTAAAAGTATCAAGGAAACATTCACTTTTCTTTTATTTATTTATAGAGTTAGAATTTTGAATGCTTTGAGATGGTTAACCATATAATTTGTAAGCAGAATCACATCATAAAACTTCTTTTAAAAATAAAAATTCATTTTTTTTTTTTTTTTTTTTTTTTTTTTTTTTTTTTTTTTTTAAAGAGTAATTTAAAACTGTTATTAATCAAAGTTTCATTCGTCGAATTGAATTTTTTTCTTTTGATTAAGTATCTTATTTTTTATTTTGATTAAGCATTTTAAATAATATTTATTTAAAAAAATTAAAATATTTAAAATAGCAATTTAAAACTAATTGGATGTGGCAATCCCAAAACTTCTGTCTCATGCATGTGAATATTTCAAAAAGCGCTACCAATGCGCGAAAATAAAATAACAAACTATGCTCATCACGAGGATTCTAAGGACATGAAATTCCATGCATTATTTCTTGAGTTAGACAATTGAGATATTGGAAAAAATGCAACATAAAAAGCGCCACTTGTTAGGCAACTTATACCAAAACATAAAGTGCAATAATATTTATCAAGCTATACATGAATCTGAAATTTGTTGAAAAAATTCGTGCATTAGCTCTTGGATTAGAACTATTGAAGGAATCGGGAAAAATCCAGCATAGCAGCATCATCTGTTGGGTTATTGACACTAAAATATAAACAGAACTAGTTCATACCACGGATTTACTAAATCTGAAGTTTAATGAAAATCCGCATGTTAGTCATTGAGATAGATCTCTTGCAAAAATCGTAAAATAATACAACATAGCAGTGCCACCTGTTGAATGATTTACAACAATAACCGATCAGTTTCAATGTATATCAAGAACTATCTGAATATGCATTTTTATTGAACTCCGTGCATTACTTTTTGAAATAGAGCTATTGCAAAAATCCTAAAAAATGCAGCATAGCAGCGCAACATGTTAAGCAATTCACATAGAAATGTAAACAGAACTAGTTCATATCATGGGTTTACTGAATCTGAAGTTTAGGGGAAATCCGTGCCTAAAGATTAGGGGAAATCCTAATGAGATATAGATGTTGCGTAAATTGTAAGAAAAAAATTGGTTGCCTGTAAAGTCGGTATACGGGCGAAAGTTTTACGTGACAACGACTTTGAGTTGTAAAATAATTTTAATGTGAATATTCATTCGTATAGTAGGAAGAAGGATGAAATAATAGTAACAATTTAAAACATTTATTTATACAAAGAATTATATTTAAAACATTAATTTATACAAAGAATCTCGCACTGAATTTCATATTAACAAAATTTTATTTTTACCTTTACACATACATACGTATTTATATACAAATATACATACAATAACTTGCAATACACTGTGTTTGTTAAACACATTTTACTTCATGTTTATTGATGTCAAATGTTGAATTTTGTAAACAGCATATTAAAGAATTTTTCAATGAGCAGAATATAACTAAAGTAAAATGGCTTTCACTAATCACATATCATTAGTTTTCCATAATATACCACCGAATTACGAAATAAACTACACTTATTTTCTTTGTACTTTATACTAATAACTAATACATAACGTATTTCGTCTTAGTTTGATACTATCTAAAATTCCTATTAAGCACCGCCCCTTCCTTGCAGCGAATTCACATTCACGTTCAGAAAATGGTCCCACAAGTGACCGGAAAAAGTTAAGAGCAAAGTGAGCGCGTATCGTGAGCGGAGCGTAACGTAACGTAACGCAGTTTCTTGAAGTGTCTCCCGGCAAACCAATTTACAAGACGTTGTCACGTCAAAAAAATGCAGTATAGCAGCGCCATTTGTTGAGAAATTTATACCAAAAACAAATCAGCAACAATTTATATCAGGGACTACCTGAATATAAATGTTTAGCAAATTCAGTGCATTAATTCTTGAGATACTGCGCCCCCAAAACTTGTGTCACAGACAGAGCCATAGACTCATAAACAGACATTTTGTAAAAAAAAAAAAAAAAAAAAAAAAAAAAAACTTTTGTAATTTTTGACACTTAAAACGTAAAAAACTGGAATTCGAAAATTTTCATGAATCCAATACTTTCTTCATATAAAAATAAAAGAAAGTAAAAACATTAATTATGAACAATTTGGAATATTTTCTTTTAAACATCTTACAAAACGCACATAGATAAGCAAAATAAATGTTGCAAAGAAATATTCATATCTACAAATGTATCACTTTTCTTATTATTATCCTTCTAGTAATTTTTCTTGAAGATGTGGCCATTTTTGTGATACTCTGCATATAAATGTGAGTAGTACTGGGTGCATAATTTATGCACACATATAATACATATGAAGTTTAGCACTAGCCACTTCCACATTATTCACAAAAAATTCTATCATTCATCATGGGAGATCATTCCAAAATATTCATTGCCCCTCCTCCCCTTCCCCCCGTCATAGCCGTACTCGGACCCTGTTTCCTTTATATTTAACAAGATACTTTGCATTTAACATTTCATTGCTAAGACTGTGGCAAACTCAGTAGTACATTTTTCCACCCCCTCCCCCACCCTCCGCAGAGTACCAAGAATGCCGAAATAAATTAAAAATCATCCTCAGGTGATATTATTTACTAAAAATACGCATTTTCTAAAATTGATCCAGAAAGGCTGTTATAGATTGTATACTCCCTCCTCGGTGGACTAAAAGGGGACAAATTAAAACAATCATTACATCTTTGAAAAAAAAAAAAAAAGTATAATCTTAAAAATATTAATATTTGTATAAACGAGATCTAAAATTTAAACTAAATTCGAAGCATTAGACAGACTTTAATACATTTAAAAAGCAATTTAATTTAAAATATATATATATCAATTAAGAAAATAATCAATTTTAAAAATTGTTTTATATTTAGTGTAAAAAGTCTTTTATTTCAGACTTTAAAATGTACATATATATTTAAGAAATATAAAATATCTATCACATAACTTATAACTTCCAATTGTCACTTTAATTTTTTAAAATAAGCTTAAAACATTTTTTTAAATGTTTAGAGATCCTTTTTGAAAAAGAAACTTGGTCAAAATAGAGCTTTTATTCAGCAAAGAGGGTGTTTTGTCCGGTGGAGTTTTTGTCCGGTGGGGATTTTGTCCGGTGGTGATTTTGTCCGCGGGGATTTTGTCCGTGGGGATTTTGTCCGCGGGGATTTTGTCCTGGACTCACAAATATTAATATTTTTAAGATTATACGGTTTTTTTTTTTTTTTTTTTTTTTTTTTTTTCCCACAGATGTAATGATTGTTTTAATTTGTCCCCCTTTCATTCACCGAGGAGGGAGTATACAATCTATAACAGCCTTTCTGGATCAATTTTAGAAAATGCATATTTTTAGTAAATAATATCACCTGATGATGATTTTTAATTTATTTCGGCATTCTTGGTACTCTGCGGAGGGTGGAAAAATGTACTACTGAGTTTACCACAGTCTTAGCAATGAAATGTTAAATGCAAAGTATCTTGTTAAATATAAAGGAAACAGGGTCCGAGTACGGCTATGACGGGAATAAGGGGAGGGGGGGTGGGCAATGAATATTTTGGAATGATCTCCCATGATGAATGATAGAATTTTTTGTGAATAATGTGGAAGTGGCTAGTGCTAAACTTCATATGTATTATATGTATGCATAAATTATGCACCCAGTACTACTCACATTTATATGCAAAGTTTCACAAAAATGGTCACATCTTCAAGAAAAATTACTAGAAGGATAATAATAAGAAAAGTGATACATTGGTAAATACGAATATTTCTTTGCAACATCTATTTTGCTTATCTATGTGCGTTTTGTAAGATGTCTAAAAGAAAATATTCCAAATTGTTAATAATTAATGTTTTTACTTTCTTTTATTTTTATATGAAGAAAGTATTGGATTTGCAGGTGACGGTGCCCGGGCAGGGTTCGAACTGGAGATCCCACGGTCAGTAAGTGAGCGTCTTATCCGCCGAGCAAAAGGGTACCTCAGTCGCTTCCTGCGAGAAACTCGTTTTACTGACCGCGCAAGATGGTCGCCACAGTACTCCACCCCCAGTGAGAAGAACGTCGCGTTGACGTTCGACGAGCGATATGCACTCGTGTTGCGCTGGCGCGTGCCAGATGCGTTGTTGTTGTCGTGCTGCCGCCGATTGCACGTGTGACCCATCGATGATGCGCGGCGTGGCAGGCTTTGCTGCTGTGAGCGTTACACAGGCTTTGGTCGTGTGCTCTGAGCGTTACAGAGGCTTTCGTGCTGCGAGCGTTTCGCAGGCTTTGTATGCTGGGGGTGTTTTCAGTGCTGCCATCTGTTGGACTTGAGCGAAGGTGGTGAAGTGTGTTCGTTTGTCCGAAGTCACCAATGCAGGTGACGGTGCCCGGGCAGGGTTCGAACCGGAGATCCCACGGTCAGTAAGTGAGCGTCTTATCCGCCGAGCAAAAGGGTACCTCAGTCGCTTCCTGCGAGAAACTCGTTTTACTGACCGCGCAAGATGGTCGCCACAGATTCAGGAAAATTTTCGAATTCCAGTTTTTTACGTTTTAAGTGTCAGAGATTCCAAAAAACGGTTTTTTTTTTTTTTTTTTTTTTTTTTTTTTTTTACAAAATGTCTGTTTATGAGTCTATGGCTCTGTCTGTGACATAAGTTTTGAGGGCGCTGTATCTCAAGAATTAATGCACTGAATTTGCTAAACATTTATATTCAGGTAGTCCCTGATATAAATTGTTGCTGATTTGTTTTTGGTGTAAATTTCTCAACATATGGGGCTGCTATACTGCATTTTTTTTCTTAAAATTTACGCAACATCTATATCTCATTAGGATTTCCCCTAATCTTTAGGCACGGATTTCCGCTAAACTTCAGATTCAGTAAACCCATGATATGAAATAGTTTTGTTTACATTTCTATGTGAATTGCTTAACATGTGGCGCTGCTATGCTGCATTTTTCAGGATTTTTGCAATAGCTTTATTTCAAAAAGTAATGCACGGAGTTCAATAAAAATGCATATTCAGATAGTTCTTGATATACACTGAAACTGATGAGTTATTGTTGTAAATCATTCAACAGGTGGCACTGCTATGTTGTATTATTTTACGATTTTTGCAAGAGCTCTATCTTAATGACTAATATGCGGATTTTCATTAAACTTCAGATTTAGTAAATCCGTGGTATGAACTAGTTCTGTTTAGTGTCAATAACCCAACAGGTGATGCTGCAATGCTGAATTTTTCCCGATTCCTTCAATAGTTCTAATCCAAGAGCTATTGCACGAATTTTTTCAACAAATTTCAGATTCAGATATAGCTTGATAAATATTATTGCATTTTATGTTTTGGTATAAGTTGCCCAACAAGTGGCGCTTTTTATGTTGCATTTTTTCCAATATTGCAATTGTCTAATTCAAGAAATAATGCATAGAATTTCATGTCCTTAGAATCCTCATGATGAGTATAGTTTGTTATTTTATTTTCGTGCATTGGTAGAGCTTTTTGAAATATTCACATGCATGAGACAGAAGTTTTGGGATTGCCACATCCGATTAGTTTTAAATTGCTATTTTAAATATTTTTTTTAAATAAATATTATTTAAAATGCTAAATCAAAATAAAAAGTAAGGTACTTAATCAAAAGAAAAAAATTCAATTCGACGAATGAAACTTTGATTAATAACAGTTTTAAATTACTCTAAAAAAAAAAAAAAAAAAAAAAAAAAAAAAAAAAAAAAAATGCATTTTAATTTTTAAAAGAAATTTTATGATGTGATTCTGTTTACAAATTATATGGTTAACCATCTCAAAGCATTCAAAATTCTAACTCTATAAATAAATAAAAGAAGAATGAATTTTTCCTTGATACATTTACAGTAACATTGCGCATTGAATAACACGCATTTCCATTTGTGTCTGATCCCTTGAAACCCCGCAAATTATTAAAATAGACATAAGGGTGTATTCGAAAAAACGCTTTTCCACCTTCAACAGCTCAAAATTTTCCGATACAATTTCAGACATATTTTTAAAAGTAGAAATATGAAACTTGCTGAGGTGATTTTTGAAGAGACATATAAGGTGCCGTGTGATGTCATTTTACGCTCAATTCATTAGAATTTGATTTATAAACAATTACCTCCTCAGTATAACCCTTTTTTTCGTTCCCAAATCTCTCGCTTCGGAAAAATCTGTTCAAAAAGCCGTTTTTGATTGCTTTTTTTGTAATATTCTCTGCATTTATCAAAGAATCGACAATCACGACACCTTGTGTACTTTCTAAATAAGACAATTTGCCAGTTTGATGCATTTGAGAGTAAAAATGAATTTAAAAATAAATCTGAAAATAAGCAGTTTGAATCGAAATGCACCCATAACTCTATGAGTTTTGCAGGAATCAAGATAGATTTTTTTGTTGTTGTTTAAATTAAAAAATGATAAGGAAAAACTTCCTAAGGGGAAATTTTAACCAACCAGGGCCGTATAAAAATTTAATTTTTGTATTTCCCTAAATAGTCCCCCTGTGTAATTGCAACTTATTTTATCAAACTTTGCACCCTTTTTTGATTCTTTGCACCCTTTTGATTTGCCCCACTTAGGCAATAAATAAGTAAGAAAAAAAAAAAAAAAAAAAAAAAAAAAAAAAAAAAAAACTTTGCAACTGTAAGTATTGTGCCTAGGGGCAATATTTAAAGAGATAGCCTATTGTTTCGGTAAATATGAGTCAACCTGTGTCTGTGCATGTGTGTTTGTTTTATTGTAACTAAAGATGTGAAATTTCTTGGGTTTTTTTTATTTGTGGATAAGAAGCCCATTTTTTAAAATTCTCAAAAAATTCTGAGTAAAAAATAAAGAATTAACTTGAAAAAAGATTACAGCCCATTTTGGATCGAGGAATAATAATAATGATAAAAAAATCATTTGAAAATGCAGTTAGATAGATCGACACATACCTGAAAATAAAATATCCATACCTGAAAGAAAAAAAAATCGGAATAACTAGTATTTATTTTTTATAATTTTCCCTTCGAAACATACATACTGATTTTGCAATAGCTTCGTAAACAGTATTAAAACCAGCTTGAATTCAAGACGCGAAAACCTTCAAATTTTCCTTTAAAAAAAATAAAAAATAAAAAATAAAATAAACAGTATAATAATAATAACAATTATTATTATTATTTTGCTTAAAATGACATTTAAATCATGTTTCTATCTTAATTGGAGAAAGGAAATATTAAATTTTATGTTTAGGTTTGTTTTCAAAATCTAGCACTTTCCAGCAAAGATTGATATGGAAACAACGAAAGTGCGATTTTCTTCAGGATGGGTTTATTCAATATTTCTCTTAGATAAACTGTTATAAGTCAAGAATCGTTACAGATAAATGGTTCAAACTTGAAATATGTCTTTCTTAATTCTTTTACAGTAATTTTGATTTAAAAAAATTACTTTTAAAAATATGACTTTTTTTAAGTTTTATTTTTATTTTTTTCATATTTTTAATTTAAGTATTTTTAAGTTTTATTTAAATTAGTATTTCCAAAAATCCTGAAAGAAAAATTAAAGCGTTTATATTCCTATTTATTTGAGTGAAAGAAAAAGTGAAATTCTGCAAATAATATATACAACGATTTCATTTTACCCATATTTTGAATATATATATATAATATTTATGGAAGTTTCATCATGTGATTTTGTTTACAAATTATATAATTAAATTTAAAAAAATCAAAATTTTAACTCAGTTAATAAAAATTAAAATTAAGAAAAATCTTCAAAGAAATTAAAAAAAAAAATCTACATAGAATTAACATTAGCAAATTTGTATTTCGCGTGAATGATATGGCTTCTTATGAGCACATACAGTATATAAGTTGTATATTCGCTGTAATAGCTCTAAAATGCGACTATTTACTGCTTATGACAATGTCAACGCAGAATTAACGAGTTATTAAAAACTCCAACACGGTGAGTTACAATTAAAACAATAAATGAATGAAAAAGTGTGAAAATACCTATCTCTACATTTTAAAATATAAAATAAAAATTCTATCCTAAAGATTCATGATAAATTAAAAGACAATAATGCATACAAATGCATCAAATATCAGTTGATTAAATCCTGAGGTTTCAGTTGCTCAATTTTGTGACCATCAAACTACGGGGGATTACTCTCTGAGTTATCTACTATGTTATTTATTAATGCAATTATATTTCTTTTTATGTTAAAAAAAAAAAAAATCTGTAAGATACGCAAAATTCTTCAGTTGGACTAATTTTACTTTTATTGGAATCTTTATCAATAAAATTATGTTTTATAAAATAGTATTACAATTCTAAATGCACGTGGGGATTTTGTCCGTGGGTATTTTGTCCAGTGGGGATTTTGTCCGCCTGTATTTTGTCCATGGAGATTTTGTCCGCAATTCTGAAGGAATATACATTCTAGGTATATGCTCGGTCTTGAGCGTATACCCTCTGTTTTTTTGTACGACTACACCACTGCTTGTACCCCTTGGCTTCTGATGTATATATATATATACGTAAATATATGTATATTCAATATATATATGATATATACTGAATTTCCAAATAACTTTTTTAATGATAAAAGGGTAAATGACACTGTAAAATAACACTTTGATAACCTGCGTTTGAGCAACCCACCTTGCTGCAAACTAAAATTGTAAAGATAAGGAAGTTGCTTACCCGAAGGAACTACCCAGCTGGTTTTCCTTTTACTAGAAGTCAAAGTTCTGAATTATAACGTAATAAACTATATAAATTTTCAAGTGTAGAAATTTTTCACCTTCACTTTTTAAAACAAAGTTGTAGCAACATAGTTTTTCTGTATCGATGTATAATGTCTCGTTTTACAACTTCGTAATTTTGAAAAGTGTCACAAATGTGCAAAAAGACAATAAAAATCGTCTTTATGTATGATACTTGACAGCTTTTATAAGTCTACAAATTATGTAATAGAGTTAAGCGATTTATCATAAAAAAAATAAAAAATAAATAAATAAATAAAAAAGAAAAGAATAGAGAGTTGTGTTTATTGTGCCACTGAATTTATTCTATAATATGGAGCTGTTCAGAAATGAAATAATATGGTTTTTAATTGACGCTTTATAGTTACAGAAATATAGAAAGGTTATTGAACCCTTTCGGGTCTGGTGTAACTATTAATATTATATGTATGTTTATCGAGTATTATTTTGTCTTAACAATTACTTAGATACTTTTTACATATAACAATGATAGTATTGTATATGGCTATGCCTTTCTTATTGTGACTTCATTTATGATTTGAAACTTAGTAATAATAATAATAATAATAATAATAATAATAATAATAATAATAATAATAATAATAATAAAAGTTTACTTAATTATCTTTGCATTTATCTTTTCAGCTTTCTTGGTGCTGAAGGGAATTTCTCAATGGGGAAATATTTCTATATTTATATTGTAAGAACATCCTATTTGTACATTTTATAATTCTACAAAATACTAAGAAAACAATTTTAAATAAAAGATTTGTGTGGGGTTATAAATATTTGCACAAAATTTCTGTAAATTCACATTTAATTAATCCTTCTAAATTCTTCCATCCTTCTAAAAACCTTCAAAATTTTATTAAATGATTATGTAAATCTTTTAATTTAGCTTAAATAATTTAATTTAAAATGCTTTAGAATGTAAAATTTTCATGCATTCATAATGCGGTAGATAAAGGGTTAATTGGGAGAAAAATGAAATCACACAGCATCCTATACATCTCTTCAAAAGTCATCTCAGAAAGTCTCATGTTTTTATTTTTAAAAATGAGTCTCCAAATGTATCAGAAAATATCAAGCTGCCGAGGGCGGAAAAATACTTTTTCGAATACATCCTTAAACACCCAATTTTTGTGCCCCTCGATTTGGCATTTATTTCCACATAGTTTACCTTCATCTCATTATGGTCATCTTGTAGAAATTTATTTATATGCTTTCCTAAAATGTTTTGACCAACGTTATGCTTTTTTTTTTTTTTTTTTTTTTTTTTTTTTTTCCAGAGGTATGAACATTTAAGATTTATCAAACCTGCTGCTTTCATTTTTTTTTTTTTTTTTTTTTGTCAGTCTTTTCCATTCTTTTTATTTACATGCTAGGGGTACAATTGAAATGAAATAAAAGTTCCTGTCAACTTTCCAATTGATATTTCATTTAGATTATTTTAGAAATATAGCTACTAAACCTTTATTGTGTACAGTGTATAATATAAAGATTTCCAATAATACTTAACTAAGAGAGCTTTGTCCACCTGATCAACCCTCCCTCACACTGACTGAGTCAAATCTCGCCATATAGCCATTTTTTTTAAAACTTTTTGCACTTAGCTATGTTACCTAACTTACTGTACAATCTTTGCCTGGAATGAAAGCTAAATATTTCTGCATTACTTAAAACGTACCCACTTCCATTTTTATCATATATTTTATTCGCGAAAATCATACAAAATGTTTCTGACCCCCCCCCCCCCCCCCTCTCAAAAAAAAGTTTTTAAGTTGAAAATTTTTTACAATTGGTTTTTTTATACCTGTTTCTATCAACAAGCACAAAACGTTTTCACACATTTACAAATTCATTTTTTAACAGGAAGATATAAAATTGGAAAGCCTGACTATGGAAGCGATTTCGAATCGAACTTAGTTTTCCATTTTATGATAATTAAATTACCTATCGAGTTATAAGCGATTTCCATCACGTGATCTTTTTTCTCCTGCTTCTCGACTGGTTTTTCTGCTTTCGTCGAGAAATGTGTCCAAAAACGTCAACTTTGAAGGCTTGTTATAAAAAATCTATTACGTTTTTTAAAAAACTGAAAAAAGAGTGTAATTAGACAGTTTCTGAATAACAACACCTGCTAGTTTCATGCGTTTCTGAACAAAAATAAATTAAAACTATGTCACAAAGTTGGCCTTTTTTTATTTAAAAATACCCTTAAGGGACATAAAAATCTTCAATTTTTGGTACTTCTAGGTTATGCCGTCGGCCAAAAAATTATCGCCAAACTATAAGATTAAATGCCAATAATGGATGATCGTGAATTACATCATTGACATTAAATGCGATTCACGTGTTTAAAATGTCATTAAGTGATTTTTATTTCAACTTTTTATTAATATTTTTATTAATATTCTACTAATTATTTGTTTTTTCGTTATTTAAAATAAAAATTATGTCAACACGTATAATTTGGCTATTAGTTTGGCGATTTGTTTAATTTGGCGAAATTGGTCGACGGGATAACCAAGAAGTACCCCCCTTTTTTTTAATTTATTGTATTAAAAAAATTTTCTGTTTTTTTTAATACTTAAAATGACGTTTAAATAATATTTCTATCTTATTTAGAAGAGGAAATATTATTTTTTTCGTTTTGGTATGTTTTTAAGATTTATGTTTCAAGCAAGGGTTGTCGGGGAAATGGCTTCTTGTGAAAATGTGTTTTTTTTTTTTCATGATGGGATTTTTCACACTTTCTCATATTTAAAATGTTGTAACTCAAGGACCGTTGAAGATAATTGCTTCAAACTTGGAAAATGTCTTTTTTAATTGCTTTACATTACTTTTGATTTAGCTAATTTGAAAAAAAAAAATATCTACGTTTGAAAATATGATTTTTTAAATAAAAGTTACATAATTTTTTCCCAAGTTTTTACTTTGAATATTTTTAATTTTTTTTTTTTTTTTAAATTAATATTTTAAAAATGTTGAATCAAAACTAAAACTTAGATATTTCTGTTTATTTAAATGCAAAAAAAAATCAAAATTCTACAAATAATATCTTCGGTTAAAACGATTTTAAACTACCCCACTTTTTTAATAAATTTTAATTTTAAATTTAAAAAAAATGAGAAGTTTTATCATGAGATTTTGTTCACAAATAATGTGGTTAAGAATTACAAAAAATTAAAATTTTTAATACAATAAATAAATAAATAAAATTAATGTGACCCGGACTTCCTTAAGGGTGTTCTTAAATCAAAACCAGTTGGAAATTGCACGTGAACGTAGCAAATGAGGTGCGTTCGTACGATAACGAAGTTTTAAAAATATTCAGATCTTGCTGTTATAGTAGAGCGTACTCCGAATACAGTATAGTACTCGAAATCTTTACGTTTCTGTAAATATGCAGGAAGTAATTTTTATTACACCCAGGGCCTGATTAAAGCACGGGCCTCCAGGGCCTCGGCCCTGGGCCCACCAATTTCAGGGGCCCAAATATTATGTGGCTGATTTTTTTCCCCCTTAATCAAATACTTTTCAAAAATATTGTTTTATAAAATATTAAATGTAAAATTTAAATATTCTGAATGACTCAGTAAAATTTTTAGAAGTTAGGCATTTTTAAACACTTTTCACCCAAAAAACTTTTGTCAACTCATCAAATAAACCTTCTTTTTCTGAAAGTGTTGCCGAAAATGGGTAGGTAGCGGGGGCCCAACTTTTTAACAGGCCCTGGGCCCAACTTCAGCTTGATCGGGCTCTGATTACACCTCAGCAACGTATATCTTATTCATAAAATGTGAAATAGTTGAATATAATTAAAACACGTCCCAAACAATATTTCCCAGTATAGCATTATGTAGTGGAATACTTTTGTGTGGCCCTGTAATTCAATGATAAAAATTCTTTGCATCACAGATTGTACGGAATGCATATTTTAGTATATATTTCATAGATTCATGCCAATTTTATTATGTTCGAATGAGTGTAACATCATTAAAATGCATTTGAAACTTTTTCCCAAATGACCGTAATGTAATGGATTACTTTTGATTGTCCCTGTAAATGGTTTATGCATCCGACTTTCATAACATTTGAAATGACTCGACAAAATTACGAAATAATTATATTTTTAAATTTCAAACGATTAAAATGCATTTGAAACTTTTTTCCCTATTGACCGTAATGTAACGGAATCCTTTTGAATGTCCCTGTAATTGATCTATCCATCCGATTTTC
This sequence comes from Maratus speculifer, assembly GCA_964019185.1. Classification (NCBI taxonomy): domain Eukaryota; kingdom Metazoa; phylum Arthropoda; class Arachnida; order Araneae; family Salticidae; genus Maratus; species Maratus speculifer. Next base: position 138,323,996 of record OZ025302.1, on the reverse strand, counting down.
ATAAAATTTGAAATGAGTCGACAAAATTATGTTATAAGTATGTATTTTAAATTTCAAACGATTCGGTTGGGTAGTTTTTGCGTTGTTATATGCGGACAGACGGACAGACAGACGGACTGAGCGACAACAATAGGTGCTACGTATTTACATAATTACGAACGCACCTAAAAAGCAATTTTCTGATATAAGTTTTAATCGGAAATGCATGAAACTAGCAGGTGTTGTTGTTCAGAAACTACCTAATCGCACTTATATTTCCGTTTTTAGGTGCGTTCGTAATTATGTAAATACGTAGCACCTATTTTTGTCGTTCAGTCTGTCCGTCTGTCCGTCTGTCAGTCCGTCTGTCCGCATATAACAACGCAAAAACTACCCAACCGAATCGTTTGAAATTTAAAATATATAATTATTACATAATTTTGTCGAGTCATTTCAAATTTTATGAAAATCGGATGAATAGATCAATTACAGGGACAATCAAAAGTATTTTGTTACATTAAGGTCAATGGGGAAAAAAGTTTCAAATGCATTTTAATCGTTTGAAATTTTAAATACATAATTATTACGTAATTTTGTCGAGTTATTTCAAATTTTATCAAAATCGGATGCATAGATCAATTACAGAGACAATCAAAAGTATTCCGTTACATTACGGTTAATGGGGAAAAATGTTTCAAATGCATTTTAATGGTGTTACATTTATTCGAACGTAATAAAATTGATATGCATCTATAAAGTACATATTATAATATACATTTTGCATAATCTGTGGTGCAAAGAACATTTGTTATTGATTTACAAGGCCACACAAAAGTATTCCATTGCATAATGGTATAGGGATAACATTGTTTGGTGCGCATTTTAATTGTAATTATTTACAATTTTATGTGATTAATATGTGGGAGTGATATTTTTAAAACTTCGCTACCGTACGAACGCACCTCATTTGCTACGCTTCACGTGCAATTTCCAACTTGTTTTGCAAACGCAATAGATATTTCAGAACAAGCTGTCAAAATTGACGTTTTAAACGGCAATTCCCGACGAAAGCAGAAAAACCAGTCTTACAAAGGGAGAAAAGGGCGTGATCGCGGGATCGAAATCGCTTATAACTCGATAGGTAATTTAATTATCATAAAATGGAAAACTAAGTACGATTCAAAATCGCTTCCATAGTCAAGCCTTCCAATTTTGTATCATTGTGTTAAAAAATGAATTAATAAATGTGTCAAAACGTTTTGCGCTTGTTGAGCGAAGAAGTTGAGACGAAAGATAAATACTTTTAAACATGAAAACTTATGGGTGGGTCATGTCTCCTAATCTTCCCTGCAGCTGTGAGAATTTTAGGATAATAATATTATTTTGCAAATGTGATAAAAGTTTAAAAAATCCCTTAGAAAATTATTTAAATATATATATATATATATACAAATTGATATGACATGATTGATATGATTGGACAAATTGATATGACAAATCAGGCATACGACAAGGATAAAAAATCACATAGGAACATAGGGTCGCAAACTACTTATTGAGTCACAAATACAGGGTGTTTCTTTCTAGCTACAACCTGTTTGAAAGTAATAATTTCCAGGAAAATAATAACATCGTAATGGAAATGGAACGATATGTACCTAATTTTGTGCGAAATGTGATAACGTTACGAAAAGATCTGGAAAAAAATATTGCTCAAGCAATCGATGATACCCTATAAACTGATGATCAGTTCAAAATGTGAGGTGCCAAGTGCGTATTGCTGGTGCGCATAAAGCAAACTTCTACCACTTTTAATTGGTGTTATCACATTTAAAACAAAGGTGAGAATGTCTATTAAATATTTTATTATAATTTATTTCATTTTTCTGAAATTTATTATCGTCAACCCAAATTGAGTTAGGATGAAACACCCTGTATTTGTGACTCAGCAAGGGGTTTGCGGCCTTATGTTCCTATGTGATTTTTTATCCTTGAGGTGTGCCTGATTTGTCATATCAATTTGTCCGCGTTATTTTGAAACACCCTGTATATATATATATATATATATATATATATATATATATATATATTCCTACAAAGTAAAATTCTGCAAAATTTAATTTAAAAAAACGTGTACGATTACGCTAAATATATTGATCACCTTATTCTGAGAAATGCGAAAAAATCATAAAAAAAATTTGAAAATGATTTTAAAAGAACTTTAAACTCATTGATAAATGTTGACTTTGAAATTCGAACGTAACTTTTTTAGAATCTCATCATTACCATAAAGTATCTTTCCTGTGCTTAAACCGAAATATTTTCATTGTTTGCTCACGTAAGAATTATAGCTTTGCCTAACATCTCTATTTGTTTTTGTTGTTTAGATATTAAACATCCTCAAAATGGTCATTCACATTCTTCCTGATTAAAAAAAAGAATGAATTATGTACTCTGGTTTTATGACCCATTCCATTTTTATACCATTATGCACTCCTAAATATATTTCACCGCGTAATATTGTATATGTTTCAAATAGAATGTTACTTTTTATCATTATTAGGTGCGTTCGCATAGCTGCCAACTTTTACGCATTTTTGTTACCACTAAAATTGTACAGAGATTTTCCATTTGTTTAATCATAAGATTTCGACGATTAAATAAGGGAATATTTACTATAAAATTTTTGCGGTTTGAAAAATGTGTAAAAGTTGGCAGCAATGCGTTCGTAGTTATGTAAATACGTATAGAACCTATAGTCGTTCAGTCCGTCCGTCTGTCCGCATATAACAACGTATAAAAATTCCCAACCGAATCATTTTAAATTTAAAATACATAATTGTTACATAATTTTGTAGATTCATTTCATATTTTATGAAAATCGGATGCATAGTTTAAATGCAAAGACAATCAAAAGTATTCCGTTACATTACGGTCAATGAGAAAAATGTTTCAAGTGCATTTTAATAGTGTTGCACTCTTTCGAAGATAATAGAATTCATATGCAACTATGAAATATATACTAAAATATGCATTATGTACAATCTGTGGTGCGAGCAATATTTGTTATTAATTTACAGAGCTACACAAAAGTATTCCATTACATAATGGCATAGGGGGGATATTGCTTGGGGCGCGTTTTAATTGTATTAAGCTATTTAACATTTTATGAAATTGATATTACATTACTGAGCATTACTACAAGTTACTTCCTGTATAATAGAAAGAAGATAGTATTTACAGGAACACATAAATGATTTCGGCTGCTATATTGTATCCGAAATACTGTAAAGTATTACACCAAGAGTCCAAGACCTTAAGAAGGCTCAGGGGTTGAAAACTTTTCAAAATATCGATTTTTTTTATTATCTAGTTTTATTATTCAATTAATTCTGAACTCAATGCGAAAAACCGCATAAAAATATTTGCATTTTTAACGGTGTTATAAGCATTTATGTATCAACACTTTCATAGCCGCACCCATGTAATTTCAACTTTAAGTCGCGTTTTCTCAAAACTTGATTTTTAACGACTAACACCAAAATTAAAAAAAAAAAAACTATTTGATGGGATGGCTTAAAATTTGTTTTGCATGCATATAACATCAATAGCTATAGAATGAGTTAATATTGTTTAGATAGTTTAATATTCTAAGTATTTTTAATGAAAAAAAAGTTGTATTTTTTAGAAGCTTTTTAAATTTTCAAATTTGAGAGTTTTTTTAATAATGTTGTTTTTGAGTGATAGTTATATCCTTAATTCATTCTATAAAGTAAAGTTTCCTGATCGTTTTAAAGCAAAAATTAGGTTCTTATGTCAATTCAACGTTAAGATATCTTGGTGTTGGTGATAAAACACATAATTTTTTTTTTCGAAAATTGTGTTACATAAATTTTGCTATATTTCTTACTATATTACATTGAAGTACTTCATTTTATAATTTTATAAGACTACAAACATATCTTTAAAATATCAGAAAGTTTAAATTAATTACATTGAATACTTCTGTTTTTAGATGGACTCGAAGCGAGAGCTCTGTTTTCATGTTTTTCCGTATCGATCAACCCCTGAGACCCCTTAATATTTTTAAACTTTTCGTTGTAGCACAAACGCACCTAGCCATATTTGACTTGCAATTTTCGACTTCTTTAAAATGTTAGTATCCCTCTATTCTAAATAAAAGTAACTAACGCTGCCTGTCACCTTCGCTGACAATGAATTTTTTGTGACATAAGATATTTCTTCACTAATATTAACCCTTTATATCCCATGATAGAACACGTTCTAGAAATTATGTAGATCAGAAAATTTGATTTTACACCAGAAAAATTCAATGGCTAATTTCGTTTTATTTAAATACAAAATATCCTGTTATTAATTAAAGCAAGCATTGCTGCTTTAATTTTCTGGTGGGAATTAAGATATACGAATTAAAATATCTAAAGTATCTCGGGCGGTTTGGAATCCAGAGGGATAAGAAATCTATTGCGCAAAGAAATACGAAAATTAATAGTATTATAAAGACATATATGATAAACATACTGATACATGCAATTTTAATATTCAAGAATTATTTTAAGAGATATTTAATGCTAAATTTGGCAAAATCCTTAAACAAAAAAGTTTTATAGGAGCAAAAACTATACATAGGAATTTAATCATTTTTCTAAAAATGTACAATAGAAGATTTCGGTGTGCAGACTGAATTATTATTATTATTATTATTTTATTCATTTTTTGTGTATAGTTCCATTTTAAATTAGAATTTTTAACGTTTTCAGAGACACCTTTTACTTAGTTTAGAAAAAGTTATTATTTTAAATTATTGCCAAATGATCAAAGAATAACATTTCCTTCATGTTAAAATTTATTTACACGGGACATAAAAAACAACTTTCCAATGAAAATTAAATAATAATTACGAGTTAAAAGGGGGAAAATATTGAAAATTACGCCATAAAACTATATTTACACGGAGATATTAAAAGGGTAAGAATTTTTAAAATAATGAATTTATTAAAATGCATTAACGACAGTAAAAAGAAAAAAAAAAATACGTCATATTTAAAATAGTCAAACAATAATATTGCAAAAGGTTTAATACAAAAATATATTTACATGAGACATTTCACATTTCTAAATGAACTTCAAAACTATCGTTGCCGATTCTAAGACAGCGCAAATAAAAATATTTCCTTGTAAAGTATTTTCACATAAATATAAAAAAGAGAAAGAAAATAAATTCAGTAATGTGCGTTAAAAGCAGCAAGTAAATGAAATTACGTCACATTTAAAACGACCAAGGCGTTCAAAAAATCCAGGAGGCAAAGACTGTGCATTTTATTGTTTGATTAATCTTATGTAATTAGCCTGTAGATATTTAACAGCAGCTGATTCGGCCTTAGAATTCCCCAATCCAAAGAAATGAGTGAAAAAAATCATTTACAGCTTTAAACCACTTGGAAAAAAAAAAAAAACCTTACAGTTTTATGTTTTGCAATCTTTTAAAAGTCGATCAAATCAACGAGTTTTTAGAGTTTTGTGGTGTCTCAATGTGGGTTGACGAGCGTAGTTGATAGGGGACCTTTTCTTTTTAGGAAATCTTTCTATGTTTTCAGTCTTTAGGAATTTGTATGTATACCGCTTTAAATAGATTTTCCCCAATTTATACTGATAAACAATAACATAGTTACCATTTTTTACTTATTTTTTCGCGCTTTTACCGCTTTTTTTTTTTTTCGAGTTAAGTAAACATATATTGAATCAGAAAAAATACTTAAAATCAAATAATTTCCACATAAAATCAAACACATTTTATTAAATAAATTTGTTACTGCAAACTGAGCATATTTGGCTTGGAAAAATACATAAAAATTGACAGCTATACAATAATATTAATTTTATCAGAACTGTTGCAGTAAATCAGGGTAACTTTGACCTATTAGGATAATTTTGGGTCGTGATTAAATCTGATACATCATTTGAGTTAACGGCAACGTTTTGATCTCGAAATGCAGATGGCAGCACTAGTATGAGTTTGACAGCTCATTGAAAATAATTCGTCAAGAATCCACCATGGCAGAATGGATGAAAATTTCGTAGAACAAATTTACCCTGATCTGGCGCAAAGTTACCCTGATTGACTGTAATTGTATTATGCATTGTACTCGATTGACTTCTGATATTGTTTTGTTTTATGTATAGATTTTATTAATTATAGATTAACAATTTAGAATTCACAAAAATGTTTAAAGTATCTGGCTATGTTCAGAGACATAAAAAAAAAAAAAAAAAAAAAAAAAATGCAATATATATATATTTTTTAATTTGAAGATATTTGTGTCCCAGACCCCCTTTAAATATGTAATCATGAATTATGCAATTCTGAACTTATAATCTGCTTCATAATCAGAGCCGTAGCTAAAAGGGTGCTATGAACGGCTCAGCCCCCACTAAAATATTTTGAGCACCCTTGGAAAAGATTCCAAGGTCACTAAATGAATTTCTGCTCTAAAATTCAAAAGAAATTCTGTTCAGAACTATAATTTAGTTTTGAAAGTCTTCACAGAAGTACTAAATTGTAACTAAGATAAGTGTTTCAACACTCTATCATCCTATTTGCACATATGAAGCAACATGATGTTTAATTTTGCCCTAGTTATACACTGAAAAATTTCATCATCCTATTCTTTTCTTAGCACAAAGTGAAATTATTACAACAGAAACATAGTACCTACAATGTGAATATGCACTAATTTATCTTCCTGCGTCACAGAGAGAGAGATAGAAACATTATGAGCCCCCTACATTCCCTTGACCCCCCCCCCTCCCTATTGTTCATTTCTAGCTACGGCCCTGTTCATAATCATAATCTGCATTAAAATCTTGTAAATAGAATAAAAAAGAATCGAAAAAAAAAAAAAAAATCCTCCTTATACAGTATTTTTATGCCATATCATACTTAGATTCTTCTCTCTTTTGGCATATCCCAGACAGGACGGTTTTAACAGTATCATGTCATGCTAAACACAGATGTGAGAAAAATGGACATACAAAATCTTCATTTGGCACCCCTTTGTACTGGCATCCGGGACACATGCCCCCTTTGCCCCTCCTTAGTTTCGGCCCTGCCTTAAAGAAAAAGATTGGGAAGCGCTGATCTAGAACATTCATTTTCAACATGAGAAAAAGGATTTCGCATCTTTCTTTATGATGCATTTTTTTCCTGTTTTATAATAATTAATAAGAATATCTTCTGTATCTTATTTAATTGATGACAGGCCTTTTTCATCTCCTCCCAATTCCTTGATACATGTTTAAAAAGCAATACCTTTTATCTTTTATTAAAACTGATATTGTCTAACCTCTTGTCTTAGTCCATCGTAATATGCAAATTTATGCCACGAGATTGATTGAGAGTTCCGAAATAGATGATTAAGATAAAATCTGCCATGAAAATTTAGTATTGCTTACATTTATATTATCTACTTTCGAATTGAAGATAAGGCAGCCTATTCAGTTTATAAAGGAAGCGCCATCCTTTTACTTTAACTGAACGTGAATAAAGTATATTTAACGGTTAAAAACTTTTAGTTTTTCCTTTGTTAGATGAGAAGTTAGCCGCTCGTGTCTTGAAAATGAAGCAGAAAAAGGTCATGTATGTTTTAGTAACGTGCTTATAGTTTGATCACAGAAAGAAAAAAAATCAAAACAATGGTTTGTTATTAATAGTCTTACATTATCCTGTTTATTCACTAAAATTCGTAAAAAGGGAATATAATTTGACATCCGTGATCTTGAAATTTCGATAGATTTAACAATTAAGGTTTTTTTTAAATAACTTTTACATACAGCAATGGAAAAAATTATAAGGACAATCGAAAAATCGTCAAATGTAGGAGCCACTTGGCTTGAAATATGTAATACTGAACTCATCTGTTTTGTCAAATATTGATTCATCAAAATGTTAGAATCAATAATAATAATGATGATAAAACGCTTTATATAGTATTCTTATGTCAAATCATCCTAAAGCTGCTATCAGATTCACCAACATTTTGAGAGACTTTTGAAATAACACTTGATTTCCTCTAAATTTTCGCGAAATATCTCACAACACTCAGTGTGCTAACAAACAGCAATGTCCCCCAACTTTTTTCCACAGTTCCAAGAAAGTCTCCGCTAGCCGAGCCTTTTCATAAAACATTGATCATTTCCATGAATCAGATGTAAGCGATTGATACGAACAGGCGATAAATTTTAACGGCTGGTACTAGTAGTACTAGTTTTCCTGCTTCTCCTCCAACTTTTTCCAAGACAATTGTAACCCCTTTCTTTCTTTGAACAGGAAAAAGTTGGGGTTAAAAGTTGGGGCTGAAAAGTTATTTGCTTATAAAGTTTGTGAATATGATTGCAGCTTTAGTTTCTTTTCTGTTTTGCCATATAACAGGGCGGTTTTAATAATATCATGTTAAACAGAGATTTGAGAAAAATCGACATACAAAATCTTCATTTGGCACCCCTTAGTACTGGCATCCGGGACATATGCCCCCTTTGCTCCTCCTTAGTTTCGGCCCTGCCTCAAAGAAAAAGATTGGGAAGCGCTGATCTATATCATTCATTTTCGACATGAGAAAAAGGATTTCGCAACTTTCTTTATGATACATTTTTTTCTGTTTTATAATGATTAATAAAAATATCTTCTGTATCTTATTTAATTGATGATATGCCTATTTCATCTCCTCCCCTATTCCGTGATACCTATTTAAAAAGCAACACTTTTATGTTTTATTTAAATTATTATTATTTTATTAAAATTGATTTTGTCTACCCTCTTGTCTTAGTCCATCGTAATATGCAAATTCAAGCTACAAAGATTAATTGAGAATTCCAAAATAGATGATTAAGATAAAATTGGCCATGAATCTGCTATGTAAATTTAGTATTGCTTACATTTATATTATCTACTTTCGAATTAAAGATAAGGCAGCCTATTCAGTTTATAAAGGAAGCACCACCCTTTACTTTAACTGAACGTGAATAAAGTATATTTAGCGGTTAAAAACCTTTAGTTTTTCCTTTGTTTGATGAGAAGTTAGCCGCACGTGTCTCGAAAATGAAGCAGAACAAGGTTATGTATGTTTTAGTGACGTGCTTATAGTTTGATCATAAAAAGAAAAAAAAATCAAAACAATGGTTTGTTATTAATAGTCTTACATTATCCTGCTTACGCAATAAAATGCGTAAAAAGGGGATATAATTTGAAATCCGTGATCTTGAAATTTCGATAGATTTAACAATTAGGGTTGTGCGAATGTATTGTTATCAACTCTTTGGTAATTTTGGATCCCCTTCCCCGTTCTGATGTCATACGTTATCATTCCTGAACTCCCCCCACCCCCTTCCCGGTAAAAATATAGTTTACAAAGTATATACATATTTTTTCATTTTTAGGAATTTATTTAGTTTGCTTGGAGCGACATACAAAATTGGTTACATTTATTTTTCGCATACTTTATTGATTAAAACCAAGAGAAGTCAATAAAATATCGTTTCATATAAAATAACACATAAAAGAAACTAGTCGTTGGGGGCCACCGTAATACTTACCCATCATGGATATGTAAACTATAGTATATGAAAACAAAACATGTGTAAATTATTTATAAAATGAATTGCAATTCCAAAACAAAATTTAAACGCATATTTAAGTATTTTTAATACATAGACATGCTCTATTAATGAATTGCTGATGAACCCATTTCGACAAATTATATGAAACGCCAAACTATTCAAGTAGTACTGAATTGCATAAAAGAAACATCCTTATAACTCCAAAAATAATAATCATATTTACTAATAATTTATTGCTTCGGATTAAGCGTCTCATTTTCAGTTAAAATATATCTTTGAATTGAAATTTGAATAAAATACAGGGTCATGAAAAATCGAAGAATGTGGAAAACAGGATTAGAACTATCTCGAAAACTAATAATCCGATCGACTACGTTCTTGATGCAAAATTTGTACTATTTTATTGCCGTTTACGTCCATACCTTAAAATAAAAGAATTCGAAAATTTTTATGTACCTTTCATCAGAACGAATTTTTCGAGAGTCTGAAAAAAATAGTTCCGGATAGTCGAGGTTATTGATATTAAATAGGCTTCGTCCCATTCTTACATACTAAGCACATATAAAATTTCAAGTCTCTATCTCAATTTGTTCGAGAGATAGAGCGGTTACAGACAGACAGACACACAGACGGACGGACGGCAAATTTTTTTTTCTAAAAACATGTTTTTCGGAATCTTCAGTATCTAAAACGCGTAAATCCGTCAAAAAAAATTTTTCGATTTTCAAAACGATTGCAAGACTTACCCTATACTACGTATGATGGGTAAGTAATAGTTAATATTTAAAAACAATTTTATAATAGCTTTTTGTTGCATAATGCATTCATAAATAATAAAGTATTGTGGCACTTGCTCCGAGCGGAGGACGGGTGGGGGTGGGGAGGTGGGGGTGGGGGGGTAGAAAGAAATTCTTATCAACAAATCAAATAGACATAATTCTTTGATTTAATAGATTTTAATAGATCAAATAGACAATAGACTCTTTCTCTTTTATTTATTATTAAACGCAAGCTTCATTATATTTTCTCGTACTGTGATTATGTATGCTACGCATAACACATTTGTAGAAGAATAGCAAGATCAAATGTTAGGGTTATATAATTAAGAATTAAATAATTTTATAATAATTTAATGATTTTAATAATAGTAACTTTGTATTTTCTCAAAAATATATAACGGGCTTAAAAAATATATCATACTATTCTGAATCAATGACCATGCTATAAATAAAAAGAGAAAATTTTGATTGAATCAAAAAATTATATCGATATCAAAAGACAACCCCCCTCCCTTCCTCGTTCTAGAGATATCTTACGACATCATGTGCCAGACCCCTCCCCACTAAAATGTTAAACAGTGGTGACCATCACCCTCAAACCCAATGACGCAAATCCCCCCCCCCCCTCAACAGAATATCAATTTGTAAAATATATTCTATTTATAATCTACTGCACATTCAAATGATAGCGAGTTGATCATAGCGGAATGAGTTCTTATTACCCTTATCTAGAATTAAAAAAAGAAAACACAGGAAAATTTCTGAAAATTCAATGTTGAAAAAATTTAAAAGTGATATTAAAAGAATCAAGATTTACAAAAGATAGTAAGTTGAGTATAACAGAATGAGTTCTTATTGCCTTTATCTAGAATTTAAAGAAAGAACAACACTGGAACTTTTCTGGAAATTAAATGTTGAAAAAATTTAAAAGTGATATAAAAAAAAAAATCAAGATTTTTTTTAACAGTAAAAAAAGGAAATATTAAACATTTAATACCCCCCCCCCCCAAAAAAAAAAAAAAAAAAAAAATTGTAAATTTTCTCAAATTCACCCCCCCCCCCCCAAAACTAAATTGTATGACGCATCTTGCGTCACCAAACCCCTCTCTGGGCACCCCTGAATGATAAAGTTATATATGCAAATCTCCTTAAGATACCTATCTCATCCAATGTGAGTTCAAATGCTTATTTACAAACCAGACTTTATTATTAAATAAATTATTAAATTTGTGAAAAGTTCAAGTTGTAGGTGAAAAAAAAATTCTGTGAAAGGTCTATTTAAGAGACAAATAATTTTATGAAGAGTCCTGTTTTGGGATAAAATGTTTTGTGAAGGGCCCTGTTTGGGGATAAATTTTTTTTTGAAGGGTCCTTTAAAGGACCTAAAATTTTCCCAAACACATCCCTGGTCAGTCACAAAAGAAAAAAGGACCATTGTCCGATTTTATCTTTCTTTCCAACCAAGACCCATGTATGATTACTTAAAAAACTTCCCCAATCACCGATTATCTGCGAAAAATTTACTTATTTATTTATTTATTTATTTTTAACTACCTCGTGTATAAGTCTACCCCCTTTTCCAACTTTCAAATTTTGTCTAAAATTCTTTTACACGAATACATTCTTTAGATTTCTTACGCTGAAATATTCTTCAAACTTCAGTAAATCTATTTGTATAGCTATTATTAACATTATTAAAAAAATATTTTTTTTTTTCTCTCAGAATTAAAATAAAAAATCCCTGTCGGCTTGGCCTATAGGCGGAGGTAGATTTCGAAGAGTGCTCATTTCAACAACAACAAGAAAAAAAGTATGATTAGAAATAAACCCAGTTTAATAACTTCATTTGGCCGCTTATGAAAATTTTTTAATTTCATTTTTCTGCAAGAACTGGTTTTATCAGAATCATCTTAAGCGAAATTCAGCTCAAATGCCCTTTTTGACAACATATTTTGAAATATATTCTGAATTTATTAAAAAATCGACCAAAAGAGCACATTATATAGTTCCGAAATAAAAACAAACTACCAATTGAATGCGTTTGAAAGCAAGATTGAATTTAAAAATGAGTCATAAAGTAACCGATTTGTTATTTGAATACATCCTTAATACTTTAATCATGATCGCTTCAGAAAATTTTGTGCAAAATGCCCACTTTGACAGCATTTTTAAAAATATATTCTATCTTTATCAAAAAACTGGCCAATGCGTCACATTATATCGTTCCTAACTAAGAGGATCTGTAAATTGGATGTATGAGGGCAAAAATGGATTTAAAAACGAGTCAGAAAAAAAACGCAATTTCTTATTTGAATACTTCCTTAAATTTTCAGTCACGATGAGTTCGGGAATTTCTGTTCAAAATACCCTTTTTGGTAGCCTTTTTTGAAATATATTCTGTCTTTATCAAAAAACTGACATATGCGTCACTTTATACAGTTTCCAAATAATGGGATCTACCATTTGGATGCGTTTAAAATCAAAAATTAATTTAAAAATAAGTCAGAATATAAGAAGTTTGGATTTGAGGTTTTTTCTCCAACTCGTATTTTTTTTTTTCTTTTTGCTATACGAATTGGTTCTATGAAAAACTTGTCAATATAAAAGTTGTAGATATTATTTAGAAGATTTAAAATAAATTTAATTAGATTTGATAGCTTAAAAATTGACGGAGTTATGGATTTTTTTCTTTTTCACCCCCCTTTTTCTTTTCGTTTTTAATTTTTTTCATCGGTAAAAGTTGGTCCTATCAAAAACTTGTAAATACAAAAGTTTTAGATAATTGCGATAACATTTATAAAAAATTTAGTTGGATTTAATATCGTAAGAATTGGCAAAGCTATGAATTTTTTTCTCCCCAAAACCCTGTTTTTTTCACCCCTTGAGCCCATTTCTAAATTTATCAAAAATCTGTCAAGCATAAACGTTTGGCCTACTTTTAAAAAGTAATATAAACTTTAAACCGATTCGATATCTATTTTAATTAAGAAGTTATGACTTTTTTTCGATTTTCACAAAACAACTCCTTATTTCCACCCCCTTGGTCCGATTTTGCCCATTAATGAACTCGACCGAGATTTTATGCCCCTTGATTTTATGTAAAAGTTTGAAGAAGATCTGAGCATAATTATAGAAGTTATCGTGTCCAGAAGTAGAAGAAAGTGATATACACCGATAGATAGATAGATAGATATATAAACTTTTTTACTGGTGGTAGTTTTGGGATCTAGGAGTCATGATCGGTGTAGATCTGCAAAAATTTTTCAGAAATTACATCATGGGAGAGAATGCAATAGGTAGTATTTCATACGAAATCTACCTAAAAGTCGAACCCGTAAAAATTAATAACATTTATGGAAATTTTCATAATTGCATCGCAGGAAAATTATTTTTTATTCACATTTAAAAATTATTACACTAATGAAAGGACATTTAGATTCCAATTTAAAAATGGAATTTAATTTAACAAAAACAAACATTTTTATTTATTTGTCAGATTCAATTCACTTAATAAAAAAATTACGAAAATATATTTAAAGAAAAATACTTGCATTTGACTTTAAATTGTGATTGTCTGTACAAAGTGAAATAAAATTAAAATTAAATTCGCCATTTTCTGAGGATATGCATTTAACGCAAAATCGATTTTTGCGATTAAGATTTTTATTCGCAAAATTTTTTTAGATTGCCAAATATGATTTTTTTTTTTTTTTTTTTTTAAGTAATAAGATTTATTTATTAAGTACGTTTAACCTGCCTAAAGACAATATACACTGTAAGGGATATTGTGAACTCGGTAGAGAATGACCATAACTCCTTTAACAAATACTAGCAGGGCTGACCGAGCTCAACTCGGTCAAAATTAACTTTGTGTTCAACTCGATATAGTATTATTACTATAAAACATATTATTAATAATAGTATTATTTACAAAAACAATCAATAAGAAAACTATGTTTGCATGCACATGTTCATAAATTTTACTTTATTTTAAAATTTACAACGAAAGGACATCAATCCAAATCACTTTTTTAGCTCGACTCTGATTAGTTTAACTATGCATCTCGAAGACTATTAAGAATGTATAAGAAATTTCTTCACATTCTGAAAGATACCACATATTTTTTGCCACATATAATCAAATTTTCACACATTCTTTCATTTGGCGCCAAATATGTGTTTTGGTTTCGTAACCTTAATAGTGGATTTTTCGGCCAAATTTCCCCAGTATTTTGTCAAATATCGCCAACTTATTGGCTTTTGCCATAGTCTCGTGATCCTGACCCTTATGATCCACTAATAATGATCCACTAATCAAATGATCCACTAATCAAATATGATCAAACATGTGACTTAGCTCAATGGTCTTCAGGTAATCAAAAACAGTAGAGTATAAAATGAATCAAAATCGTTTGCTTCATTGCTGAATTAGCTTGACAGCATTCAGCAATGAAGCAATATGACCCACTAATAAAATTTTGTTTAATATGCAACTCAGCTTAATAGTCTTCTCGTGACAAAAGACGTTCCGTTGCAAAATTTAGGTAAAATTGTCTGAGTCGTTGTTATGTATAATTAGAATGACCCGAACCCATTAAGACCTAAAACGACCCACTAATTGAATTGTTACGTGCATGTGTCCTATCTCAATGGTTTTCTTTTGCCCGAAAACGATATAATAGAAAATATACTCAAAATGGTGAGAACAATTTTCTAGATAAAATTAGCATGACCCACAAATGACCCTTATATCGAAATCTCTCGAAAATGTGACTTAGTTCATTAATTTTTGCGTGCCGAAAAACGTTAAATACAAAATTTAGATAAAATCGATTGAGCCAATTTTTAGGTATAAATAGTTTGATCTTGACCCAAATTTGATTATGACCCAAAATGACTAATTAATAAAATTTTCTCAAATATCTGATCTAACCCAATGATTTTCTTGTGTTCGAAAACGATAGAATATAAAATTTAGCCAAAATTGCGCGAGACATTGTCTAGATAAAATTAGAATAACCCAAAAGTGACCCACTGATCGAAATTTCTCGAACATGTGACCTAGTCCAATGATTTTCTCGTGCCAAAAATATGCTGTATACAAAATTTCGTTAAAATCGATTCACCCGTTCTTTAGATATAGCTTGACCATGATCCATCATGACCCACAAATGGCCCTTATAATCGAAATCTCTCGAACATGTGACTTAGCCCATTAGCTTTCTCGTGTATAAATATTGTTACATTCAAAACTTCGTTAAACTCGATCCTGCCGTTCTTTAAATATAAATAACTTGACCCAGACCCTTTATGACCCATTAATCTAAATTTCTCGATCATGTGATCTAGCCCAATGATTTTCTCGGGCCAAAAAATGTTGTATACAAAATTTCGTTAAAACTGACCCACATGTTCTTTAGATATAGCTTGACATGACCCGTTATGACCCATAAATGACTCATATAATCGAAATCTCTCAAACATGTGAGATAGTCCATTAATTTTCTCGTGTCAAAAAACTTACATACGAAATTTCATTAAATTTGATACTGTCGTACTTTGTATATAAATAGCTTGACCCAGACCTTTTATGACCCAAAATGACCCAGTAATCGAAATTTCTCGAACTGAAACCTAGCCCAATAGTTTTCTCGGGCCAAAAAATGTTGTATACAAAATTTCGTTAAAATCGATCCACCTGTTCTTCAGCTATAGCTTGACCATGACCCATTATGACCCATCATGACCCACAAATGACTCTTATAATCGAAATCTCTCGATCGTGTGATTTAGCCCTTTAGCTTTCTCGTGTCAAAAAACTATTACATGCAAAATTTCGATGAAATTGATTCTATGGTTATTTAAATATAAATAGCTTGACCCAGACCCTTAATGACCCAATATGACCCATTAAAATTTTTCCTCGAACATGTAACCTAACCCAATGTTTTTCTTGTGCCCGAAAACCATAGAATGCAATTTTTAATCAAAATTGCGTGAGAAAATCTCTAGATAAAAATAGCATGACCCACAATGACCCCAAAAATGACCCACTAACCGAATTTTCTCGAACATGTTACCTAACCCAATGGTTTTCTTGTAATCCAAAGCGATACAATATAAAATTTGGTCAAAATCGTTAGAGCCGTTTTTTAGATAAAAATGGCTTGACCCATAATGACCCAAAAATGACCCACTAATCGAAATTTTTCGAACGTGTGACCCAGCCCAATAGTTTTCTCGTACCAAAAAACGATTGGATAGAAAATTTCCTTAAAATCGATCCAGCCGTTCTATAGATATAAATAGCTTTATCCTGACCCATTATGACCCAAAATGACCCAGTAATCAAATTTTCCCGAACATGGGACCTAGCCCAATGGTCTTCTCGTGCCCGAAAATGGTAAAATCCAAATTTTTGCGAAAATCGTTAGAGCCGTTTTTGAGATAAAATTTACCCACACACACACACACACAATTTTTGCTCGCATTATAGTATAAGATAAAATGAAAGAGGTTAAAGCGGAAAATTACTACGTTCAAAAAGTTGGGAATATGCAAATTATGTCTATGATGTGGAAATCAACGCATTCTAGATAAGGAGTAAACAGCAACCTCGCAGCATTCCTTATAAGAAGCAAATAGAATTTAATTTACATGTGTTGAAAGTTTTGTAACAGGGAATATTATGTCTCAACAACACGACTTAGCTGAACTGGTAGCCCGGGGGGACATAGACTGTTTAGAGGCGGATTAAACGTAATTCGTTGCAGTCAGGGGACTCGCTAAGGGGTGGGGGGTGGGGGGGAGCCTCCCCCACAAAAATTCGTAAATGTTGTTACACTTGGCAAATTTTCTTTCAAATTTTAATAAAAAATATAATATATTTTCAATTTTTCATAGAATTGGCAAAAATTACAAAACTGATTGGAAATATTATTAACCTTTTAACAAATAAGGGCTATAATTCATTTTCTAATTGAATTAAGTTGGCAAAATTGTAAAGTGAGTTGGCAAATATTGAAATTTGACTTGGCAACTTTAGGTACCCCCCCCCCCTCCCAATAAAAAGTCTTAGCGATGGCCCTGGTTGCAGTGAAAGCGTTTGGAGCTTTGCAAAGTTCATTTCCAGACTATGGAATATCAAAAACAATTCATGAAAGTGAATGAACATTCAAAATCGCCAAATTGCGAATGCTCAATTTCTGAATTTTTTGTGTGAGGTTACAGATGAGATTCTCATTTACGTTACTTTACGATTGACGTCGCTTTTCATCTCCAATTGCTTCGTGCGATGAACATTGTTATTTATAGAGATACGAAATCAACACTCATTCAGTTTAGCAATAGCCAAAGATACAGAAAGTATTACACGATAAGTGTTTCTCAGTGCAGTAATTTAAAAAAAAAAAAAAAAAAAAAAAAAAAAAAAAAAAATGTGGGAATTCACATTTCTATAGAGGCCATGTTGGTGTTACAGGATTTTTTTTAAGCAAAATGCCAATTTAAAACATTTAGCCCAAAATCAGCTTTTTTGAGTTAACAGTTTTAATTATTATACTCTAGTTTTTAGTAGGTATTGTATTTGGGTCGCATTCTCTAAATGAATTTTATAAATCGCATTGAAACATTTTCAATCATGAAGCAAAATTTAATTGAAATAACAGAAGTTTTCATAAAGAACGATAAATTAAGGCCCCTGTCCTCGCTCGAGGAAACGCTCGCGAGTTAATGCTATTCCTATGAGGAAGCATTTTTCTAATAACTCTTTCGCATTTTGACATTTTTGAATATTTTTTTTTGCATTGGATAGCTGAGGTGCATGCCAAGAGCTCACCTTTTTTACTTTTTCGATTTTGGTTACAGATATATTTTTTAAAAAGCACTTTCAGTTTCGAAACCGGTTTTGAAAGTGAAACTAACTTTGTAAAAAATATTAGCAACCAAAATCGAAAAAGTAAAAAAGGTGCGCTGTCGGCATGCACCTCAGCTATCCAATGCAAAGAAAATTATTCAAAAATGTCAAAATGCGAAAGAGTTATTAGAAAAATGCTTCCCCATAGGAATAGCATTAGCTCGCGAGCGTTTCCTCGAGCGAGGACAGGGGCCTTAAGGGGTTTTTTCTGCTTTTTGATTTACAACAAACTGTCTCTTCTGCCAATCTTCTTCCTAATGACTATCAAGATTGATGACTATATGATTCAGGACAAAATTCTTTTAATGAAGATCCTACATAGCTTATAAATATAAGTAAACTGGCTTTTTTCAATAAAGTTTTAAATTTTCGCATCGGTCATTATGTTATTCATGCAGCTGAATTAACTCTTTCGCTTTCCAACGTTGAATTCGAATTTCATACACTCTACAAAAGGACTTAGCTCACTGGCTCATTTTCAATATGAATAAACTTTAACTATTGTTATAATACATAATAATCATTATCATCTCAATTGATTTGAAAAAAAAAAAATTGTGCTCGTGCGAGATATTTAATTTAATTTATTTATTTATTTTTACAGTAACAAATCAAATATTTCTGGGAACGGCGTTCCCACGCGTTCCCGCCCAATTACAGCACTGGTGTTTCTCTGTTGTCAGTTTATCACTATATCTATGCGCATCAATCACTAAATCGAGAAAAGTTTTGCTGAAATGTGGCTTTGGATTTGCCATTAACCGTACTGTTTATCAGTTGCATGCAAAGTATCATTGACCAATCATCATCAATTTTGTCTATGAGTTATAATCGAAATATCATAGTAATTTAGCGCTAAAAAATGTTCGAAAAATTTACACATTTAGGAGGCATTTAGAATGTACTTATTTTTGATAGTTTCTATATAGAGTGTAGTAGAATTTCTATTATCTAAGCAATGACAAAAAATTATGTTATTTTCGAACACAGCGAAAAAAAGGGGGGGATACAATAAGGAGTTAGAAGTAGATTTTTCAGCGTTTCACACCAAATCTATTTTGCTAACATTTTTTTTTTTCATTTGACACGGTTTTTTATCTTTTATTCGCCAAATCGCTAATGTTGTTCAATAGCCAACGTGAGCCCTGGATCCGGCCCAGTGGTATTTTGAAGACTGAAAACGGTAAAATACCAAATTCCGTTAAAGATCGTTAAAGCTGCATTTTATATAAAAATATTTTGACCCATATTGACCTAACAATTACCAGTTAATCAAAATTTCTCGACCATGTGATCTGGCCCAATGATTTTCTCGTGCCCGAAAACGATATAATACTTTTTTTTTCCCGAATATCATTTGATCCTTTTTAGATTACAATTAGCTTGATTCACACCCAGAATGACACAAATAGAAGCACTAATCGAATTTCCCCAAAACTGTGACCTTACTCAATGGTCTTTTCGAGTTTGAAAATGATAGAATACAAAATTTAATCAAATTCTTTTGAGTCATTTTCTCGATAAAATTCGATTGACCGTAGTAACCGTAAAATGACCCATTAATCGAAATATCTCGAATGTATGATTTAGCCCAATGATTTTTTTGTGTCCGAAAACGATATAATACAAATTTTTATCAAAATCGTTTGAGCCATTTTAGATATATTTAGCTTGAGCGAGACACACAGTGACTCAAAATGACCCACCAGTCAAACTTTGTCAACATGCGACATAACATAATGGTCTTCTCGATACCAAAAATGATAGAATAGAAAGTTTAATCAAAATCTTATTAATCGTTCATTAGAAAATTATCTTGGCCCATAGTGACCCAAAAATGACCCACAAATAAAAATTTCTCAAACATGTGACCTACCCCAATCACTTTCTCGTGTCCGTCGTCTACATTATATCTACATGACATCGTCTACACGAAAACTATAGAATAATACAAGATTTAGTCAAACTTGTTCAAGCTATTTTTAGATAAAATTAGCATGACCCACAATGACCCACTAATCGAATTTTCTCTAACATGTGATTTAACCCAATGGTCTTCTTGTAATCCAAAACGCTAGAATACAAAATTGAGTCAAAATCGTTACAGCTATTTTTTAGATAAAATTCGTTTGACCCATAATGACCCAAAAATGACCCGTATTTAAAATTTCTTGAACATGTAATCTAGCCCAATAGTTTGATCGTGCCAAAAAACTATTGGATAAAAAATTTCGTTAACATAAATTCAGTCGTTCTTTTTAGATATAAATAGCTTGACCCTGACCCACTATGACCCAAAATGATCCACTAATCGAATTTTCTCAAATATGTGACCAAGTCCAGTGATGTTTTCGTGCCCGACAATGGTAGAATACAAAATTTTGTCAAAATCGTTAGAGCCATTTTTTAAATAAAATCTATACACACACACACACAATGTTTGCTCGTTTTATAATATAAGAAGCTTGTTCTGCATTGTCTTTACGTTGCTTTTCATGCTTCATATAATCATTGCAGGAAAAAAGTCTTGCCAGACATTTTTTCTTTTTTCTTTTTTTTTTTTTTTTTTTTTTTTTTTTTTTTTTTTAATTGGCAGCACTTTAACTCCTTGATGCCCTCCCTTCACTTTCCAGCGTTTTTCTCAGTATTTTTTGTTTTGAAAATACAATGCACGTAAAAGAGGAAGAAATTAGCTAATTTTAGTGCGATTATGACACTTAATATACTAGCAAATACAATAGTCTATCTGTTAAAGGAAAGAAACTACTCACGTTTACGCAGGAACTTTCGATAAAAAGAAAAGCAAAATTAAAGTGATTACCAGTAAAATAACTAAAGCAATTAAATATAAATAGTGTAAGAGGAAAAATTAAGAGACTTTGACATTGCTCGATCTCGATATATTCGTTTTTGTTTTGTTTTGCTATGATTATTAGAAGCAAAAAAGAATGATAAGCTTTAATAATTATTTTCTTGAAACTAAACTGATTATTTGCCTTTCTTCCTCATTTTGAGAAGATGACTAGAATTTACAAGCACTACTGAAGATTTAACATAGATTGTAAAGTTCCTAGTTGAAAAATATGTAAAGAAATTTATTATAACATACTTCATACCGGGTGTCCCAAAAATAACTGATGGATTATAAAATTCAATAACTTGCAAACGGTGACAGCTATTTAAAAAAATTTTGCAGGAGAGTTATGTATAATGTCAGGAGTTTTTTAACCGTAAATTTTTATTTTAGTTCGCATCTCAAATAATAGGTGGCGCTGACGGCGATTGAAGGCCAGATGATCAATACTGAGTGAAGCGTCGGTCTGGCCTTCAATCGCCGTCAGCGCCACCTATTGTTTGAGATGCGAACTAAAATAGAAATTTACGGTTAAAAACTCCTGACATTATACATAACCCTCCTGCAAAAAAATTTTTACATACCTGTCACCGTTTGCAACTTATTGAATTTTAAAATCCATCAGTCATTTTTGGGACACCCGGTATATGAAATAACGTATAAAAACAATTACAATAATTTCCCCCCTTTTAAATTATTATTAATTGTGTTTTAAAACACATATTAAAAATTCTCTCATAATCGAATAACCCGCTGAATTTTATTTGTTGGACCACTAGTATTCGTTTAACCCTTCATTGCACGGTGTGCCACATCTGGGATATACCTAAAAATACTTATATGCCAATACATTTGGCCAATAGGATCGCTGTAACGATCAAGAACTGTCCTTTTGAAAAATCCTTTTTGAATTATAAGAGTTTGTTGTCTAAAAATTACTGACTTTTATTGTCTTGGAATTATTATATAAATTACTTTTTTAATATTTGCTTTCAGTAATTGAATTTAGCCGGAAATAAAAAGTTTACTTATCCCAATGATTAGAATAAAGATCTTGTATAAAGTTTATACTTGGCATTGTGCCAAACACTGTGCGCTTCGAAAGGAGGTCTCAAAGTAGCAACACTGTTAGCATCCGTTGCTATAATTGCCGTTTATATGAATCAAAACCAAACTTAATATTTAATCGTTTTGGCGTATTTTTAATCCTCGCTTTGTTGAATCAAATTTCATTTAACAATCTGATTCAATTAAATGGGGAAAAATTCTACTTAAATTATGGGGGGAAATTCTACTTAAATTCTACTTGATATGTTTTTAATTAAAGTCTTTTTTATGCATAATTAGATGGTCTATTACTGTTTAGAACACGGGACAAAGATAAAAGTGCAATTAAGAAACAGCTCATTGCATAATACTTCAACTCAAAATCATCTGTGTGGCAGAAAATCACTATTCTTTCAGCATAAGACGTCTCGGAAAAGTGACTTAGTTCAATGACCAATTTTCATTTAATACACCAATATTTCATTTAAATTCACCAATTTTCATGCAATATGCACTTTCACATTTTTAGGTAGAATTTTCCCCCATTTAATTGAATCAGTTTGTTAAATGAAATTTGATTCAACAAAAGCGAGGATTACAAAATACGCCGAAACGATTAAATATTAAGTTTGGTTTTGATTCATATAAGCGGCAATTATAGCAATCTTTCTTAGCTCTGGGAGGGGTTTTGTTTTAACCCCAAAACCTCTCCCTTGGCTGCGCCACTGGCTCCACAAAAGATTTTATAACGAGTTTGCAATTTTCATTATTCAAAAAAAAAGAACTTTTTTTTTTTTTTAATCTCCTCAGAAGATGATGAGAAGTAATAATTTAAAAATCAAAAATATTAAATTGATGTTTAAATATGCTAACATTGTAATGAAGGTATGATATTAAGATTTTTAATTGAGATTATTGAATTATAAATTATGATACACAAAGCGAGAAAAACAAATGCAGCGCATTCCGGCTCTGAAACCTTGCCCGGTGAGCAATGGGTGAATGCTTATCCAACTGAGCTTACGGTCAAACACACACGTTTTTTACAAAGTAAATATTTAACCCTTTCGGGGTCCGAATTTTTTTTTCAGTTTTTAGAAAAAATTACTTTTATGTTAATAACATTAACACTAGTTATACAAATAAGTTATTTAATATTAACGAATATTACATTGTTTGAAAGATAATGAACGTAATTGTTTTGTGCACTATTCAATTAATATTTATATGACAATAAGCTAAGAAAGAATTTTCGACGATGTTTACAAAATATTGTTTTGCATTAAGATTTAACTTATATTCTTATTTTCTAATACTTTTTGTGCTTTATTACATGTGATTCTTTCAGGAAAGTAACTTTTATTTTAAAGAGTGAAATATATGTTTAAAATAAAAGAATCCCAAATGGCGCAAAGAGAAATAAGAAAATATGAATTATTTTTATTATTACTAAAAGCTTAAACTTAAATGAAGTTATGTAGTAAATGCATAGGAATATACTAACATTACTATTTTAAAATAGTAGCAAAAATACTTCTTAAAACAAAATAATACTCCATTAAAATACATGTATTATTAATAGTACACCAGACCCGAAAGGGTCAAGTTATGTCATATAAGTAGACCCCTCCCCCTTTATTTCTCATGAATTAAGGAGCGATGTATAAAATCCATTGTACTGAACCTAAAGCTAAGGGAGTCTTACAACATATATTAAATAATCAAAATTTGTGATTATCAAGGTTGACCCTCTCCTTGTAAAATTGTATCACAAATATCCTGTCTTTATTTATGTTTCATTTATTGCAAAAACATTTATGTGATAATCTGTAGATTGTCTGTTAAAGTTCATACCAGACAAATAAAACTAAACACATCCATGCAATTATAATAACAACAACAACTTTTATAAGAATTTTTTCCCTAAAACATTGTGTTCGGAAATTAATTTCGTTTTATCAACAAGATATTGTTTTTCGTATTTTATCAGTCTTTATCATTCATTTTTTTTTTAAACATTCCTTATCTTTTATATTTTTTAAGCTATATTTATCATTTTATGTTTTGACAGTTAATATTTCAAGGTTAGTTTATATGCTAAAAAAAAGCTTTCTGATTGTCTGATTGTAATCCTTTTTTAAGGTATGCGGGAAGGGGAGCGGTGAATACCAAAATTTCAAAATTCTTTTTGGATTATTTCTATGAATATTGTTTTTTATATCAAAACACACTGACAAAAATGGTTTCTCAAAATTGAGTAATAAGTACTCAATTTTAAGTACTTCACATACTCAAAATAGCTCCGATCTAAATGTACTTAAAACTAAGAAACACATGTACTCATTTTTGATTTCATGGTTGCATTCAAATGTAAATCGCTATGAACTACTTATAAATTAAAGTAACCTACTTATAAATTAAAGTAAAAATACACTATCATTTATTTCTTGCTCAAAACAAGATTAATATTAACAATAAAAGTCTAATTGATTATTTATTAAGAAAAATAGCAAAAAATATTAGCAAAATACCCAAACCGAATATCTTTTTGGCAAGAGCATTATTTGCAAGCACTTTTAAATTATTTCAAAATACTGTATATAATTTAAATATTTACATTAATAAGCATCTTTTATGCCACCATGAATGAAATAAACTATTAGAGGGTACAAAATTATCGTTAGTTTGGATTTGATAATATGTGATGTTTCAAAATTGAGAAAGCAATGTGATCATTTTGGATCCAAACATACTCAATTTAGTATGAGTACATCGATGCACTCATTTTTCAGTATTTTTTTTTTTTTTTTTTTTTTTTTTTTTTTTTTCAGTGAGTTTTGTAAAAAGCTGTGTAAAAATATTCATTCACGTTTATGGGAAAAAGCGCAAAATAAAATTAAAATAAAAATTGCATTACATATAAAATAAATAAGCATTTTCCAACACTGTATAAATATGAGACCATTTTTATACAATGAAATTACATTTACCTAGATTTATGCGATGAAAATACATACCTAGATAAATAATTTTAAAAACAAATACATTTAAAAAATAAACAGATTAAATAATACAGTGAAAATATTTCTCCTTTTTTCAATTATCGTTTAAATATGAAAGATATTCCATTTTTCTGCTTTTCTTGTTTCCACAGATTTTTATACATAACACATAGAGTGACTTAATTCAGCTGGAAAACGCATAAAACAACTGCAAGCACATTTCTGTCAATTTTCATCAATAAACCGCAATAGATTCATCCATTTTTGAGAATTTATCTATGTTATATTTGCCCCATATTTAGTGTACTTAGTTTACTTCAGCTATAAACTTTTAAGAAAGTCCGAGGAAAAAAAAAATCTTCAAATTTTCTAAAATAATTTTATTACCTTAAAAATTTCTGGGTTTTTTTCTCCCTTTTTTAAAATGACATTTAAATCTTGTTTCTATCATAATTCGAGCAGAAATTATTATTATTATTATTATTATTATTATTATTATTATTTTCGTTTTCATTTGTTTTCAAAATCTAGTTTTCAAGCAATGATTGTTATGATAATGATTTCTTGTGAAAATACGCTTTTCTTCACGATGGGTTTTTCACCATTTCTCGCAGTTAAATTGTTATAACTCAAGAGCCGCTAAAGGTAAGTGGTTCAAACTTGAAACATGGTTTTTTCAATTGTTTTAATTTTAATTCAGAAAATTTGAAAAAAATATTTACTTTTAAAAATATGATATTTTTTTAAAGTTATATCACTCCTTTCAAGATTTTTCCTTTATTTTTCAGATTTTTTTTTAATTAATATTTTTTAAGATGCTGAATCAAAATTAAAACTTATGTGTTTCTCTTTATTTAAATGAAAAAAAAAATGAAATTCTACAAATAATATTTCAAGTTATGACGATTTTAAGTTACTCCACTTTTATAATAAATTTTAAATTTAATAAAAAAAATTCTTAGACGTTCTATCATGTTTAAATGTAATGTGGTTAATAATCACAAAAAAAAATTTCAAAGTCAAAAAATATTAAAAAAGAAAAAAAAAATATTGTTCTTTACTTGGACTTTTTTAAAACAAATGAAACAGCAAAGTTTTAAAAATTTCAGTTGAAAGAGCTTGATTAATTCAAATTCTTTCAGGAAGAACTGTACATTATCTCCTGAATTTATGCAAATAACATGAATAAATTTAGTTAAGATTTTAAATGCATAATTCATTTGAAAGCGCATTTCCTGCAGTTATCGCTCATAAACAATAAGACATCTGAATACATTTTTACGGCCCTGTAAAAGAAGAATGTATGTTACATTCCATATCTTTTATACGGAAGATGTTATCCTGCATTATAATAACACATATCAATTTCACAAAGTGAATATCGATCAATTATTATCTACCGTCAACCTAGGCCACCTACTTTAGGCCAATTTTTCTTGGTTTTACTCACATTTCTATTGTTAAAAATATATATATGTTTTTTTTTTTTTTTTTTTTTTTACGTCAAAATTGATTTATTATGATTTGACATTATGTTTTCCTGCTCCCATTTCTCCATGTTTTCATATTTTTGGGTGCAGAAAAGCACAATGGTAAACTTACAAGTCAACTGTTAAAATCGGGTTATTATGTCTTATCTACCAAGATATGACTTGTCATATCAAATGCATTTTAATATGCGCGTCGAAATTTAACTAATCACAGAATTTCATCCGTGAACTCGATGAGGTGATTGTCTGTGCTGCCACCTCCCGATTTAAATATAATTTTCTTTATTGTTTCATGTTAATTTTTTACAACTCAATTTCGACGATGAAAAAATCATATATAATATTTTTATTACTTTTTTCTAATTGTTTTAAAGAAGAATTTTCTTCTTTTTTTATTTTTTAAATAGTTTAAAAGTTTTGGAACAAAGAAACCCCAGCAGTTCATTGCGAGCTTCTTTGGTCCCTTCACTTACTTTCGCAAAAAATGAATACATTTTTATTGAAAACCCCCAGAAATAAAATCTGCTAATGAATTAACACTGAATAAATTAACATTTCTTTTTCTTTTCTTTAACATTTAAACACAATAAACCCAGTAGTGGCGTAGCTAGCGGGGGGGGGGGGGGGGGGGGGCGCTCCACCCTTTAAGGGGTGACACCCAATCTTTATTTGCAAATAAATATGTATACTCTTATAAGATTTTGGAAAAGAAGTTTGATATAAAAGGCAATTTCTAGAGCACGGCGCAACAGAGTTAATTTTCTTTTCTTAGGGAATGTGAAATTTTATACAGAATGGTGTGTCTAAATAACATTTGCACCAGAGACCAAAAACCAACCTATCCAACGACGAAGTTAGCAAAAGCATATTTTAAAAGAAAGAATTTTGTTCTACATAACCTTTTCAGACCTGAGGTACACAAATGTGTAGGGGAGAGTGGGGATACTTGAGCATAGGGGATACTTCGGCCACCCCTATTATTTCTACAGTTGGTTAATTTTTCTTTCTAAAACTGGCAATATGGTAACATATTTAAATGTTTATAGTTCTGAACATGTAAAAAAGGAAGCACATACCTTGGTACCATTTTGAAAGTATGGTGATTAATAGTTGTTTTTCTCTATCTAAAGTAAATATTTAGGTGCATGTTTTTTTAATTTTTTTGTTATCAAAGTTTCGTTTAAAGTTGCAACAATATATATAAATTTAATAAGTATAATCTCAATTGTATTTTGAATCTAAAATAGCTCAAATAGCTGCATGCTTTACTTAGTAAAACTCTGATAAACAAAAATAGTGGTAATGGGGATACTTGAGCCCTAATACTTTAATTAGTTAGGTCCAACATATTAAATATTTATTTTTTAACATAATATATTAAGATTAATATTTTATATTGAAATTGTAACCTCTGTTACTGTAACTTTTTTTTTAATCAAAGAAATGACTTCTATTATCCCCAACAGAAGGCACTACTGAGTTACCATGTAGGTAAAAGAAAAAAGATGTGTGGTTTTACAACCATTCTGAATTTGTTCTTCATATATGTTGCCAAAGAACTGAAACATCTGAATTCTAATCTCAAATGGTTTTGAAGGACTTTATGCATCATAATTTATCATTCTGTAAAATATTTGTGCAAAAATAAAGCGAAAAAAATCACTTTTGTAGGTATTTTTCCGTACTGGCTCAAGTATCCCTTCACCATGGCTCAAGTATGACCTCCATGGGGATACTTGAGGAACGATGTAAAAAAAAAAGTAAAAATTAATTAGACAAAGAAAAATACTTCAAAATTAATTGAAAGTGGTTTTCAGTTGAAGAAAAATTATCAAATTTTCATTTTCAATATTTTATTTTGTTGTAAGAAATTATAAAATTTTTTAAAAAATTAAAATTAATTTAAATCCTAATCTTCCCCTCCTCCATTCTTTAACTCATAAAAGATAAACTATCCGAATTTTTTGCATTTTTACTTTACTTGCTTTTTCCTTTAAAAGAAAACCAATAAATGTCAGCACTGATGAATATTACCTCATAAAATAAATATTTTTTCATCCGAGTTTCGAAAATACCTTCAAGACATTGTGGCCAAGAAAGTAAGAAATATTCATGATTATTTAACTTAAATGCTTTAGAATAAAAAATTTCGAGTATTTGCTGATCATTTATTTGTTTAAAGACCTTAATTTTGTAATTGAGTAAATCTGTATTACTGATAGTTCTTTCTTACTTTTTTTTGGCATTAAATGAATTGATGTGGTTGCTATATTCAATTATAGATGCTTTTTTTTTTTTTTCTGGGAGGTCACGTGTTTGTTGTATATGACATCACGCCAATAAAGCTCATTGTTTCAAGCTTCAAATCCAATTGAGCATTGTCGATTCGAATTTATTGATGTAGAATTATCGCAAAAATTGTAAAAAAAAAGGGTACGAAGCGCCACCTGTTGGGCGATTTAATCCAAGAATTAAAGAATATTCATCTATATCAGGACTAGCTGAATTTGAAGTTTAATGAAAATTCGTGCATTAGATCCTGAGATAGAGCTATTGCGATAATCACGTATAATGCCGCATAGCAGTGCCACCTCTTGAAATTTACATAAAAACCTAATCAGAACCACATTATATCAAGGACTAATGGAATCTGAAGTTTTAGGAAAATCCGTCCGTTAGTTCTTGAGATATAGCTATTGTGAAAATCGTGAAAAAGGCAATATAGCAGCTCCACCTGTTGGGCGATATACTCCAAAAATTAATCAGATCCAGTTTATATCAAGGTCTAACTCAATGTGAAGTTGTGTGAAATTCCGTGCATTATTTCTTTAAATAGAGCGCCTACAATATTTATGTCACATACAGACAGACTCACAGACAGACATTTTCTAAAAACATGTTTTTTAGAATGTCTGACCCTAAAACGTATAAATCCGTCAAAAACCGAAATTCGAAAATTTTCACGAATCCAATACTTTTTTCTTGTAAAGATAGAAGACAGTATAAAGAAAAAAATGCTAGTATTAGTTTCCTCGAAGAAGTAGATACTCGAATGTATGCAGATAAAGACGAAACAAATACAAAAAATAAATTAAAATTACTGAAGAGACTTTTGTATTAAATCTTCATAAGAAATTTATTGCTGATTTTCACACTTCCAAATGGTAAGTTATTCAAACTTTTGACATTTAAGACCTTTCTGTTAGGTACAACCTAACTGCAACCGACACAGATGTATGTTTATGTTCAGTGCATGCAAAATTTCAACTTCTTGTCTTCTTGTGACAAAAGTCAAGGCAAAAGAAATGACTGAGGCAACATCACCAAAATAAATCGTTGCGTTACCGTTACTAACTTGTTCGAATAGCAGAAATGGACAAAACATATCTCAAGAAGACAATGGTGTAAATTTTCATAACAATCATTAAATGAATTAATTTGAGGATAAATTTATAAGCTGTCTCCAGTGGATTAACCTCTTCAGTTCCGAAACTAAAGTAATAATACAAATACTTATTCATTGTTTTTTTCTCTTACAAAATAACATTGTAAATAACAGAAAAATATCTTTTCTGAAATTGATAATTTAGGCGTTTAATAATTTAGTTTCAAAAATATGGACCTAAAACTACAAACCCTCTAAAAATAGCAATTTAATAACCATTAACCTAAATTAACGCAATCACAAATTTAAGAGCTTTAAACAAGTAAATAATCTTCAGATCCTCAAAAGGAAAAAAAAAATATGTATATATGTATATATATATACAGTCGAACCCCGTTATAGCGAATAGGTTTATAACGAACGAAAATTTTGGTTCCACCGTTTTCCTATTGTATTTAATGCTATTTTACCCTTTTATAGCGAACCTCCGGAATCTTAAAAAATCGGTTATAACGAACTTTTTTTCTAGTCGACCATGATTTTTTTTCTCTTTTTTCTTTTCTGCTGATGTGAAAAAAGGTTTTCGATTCTAATTTTATAAGAAAATGCATGCCGGCTAATAAAACATGGTGTAAATTAAGTGTCTCTTTATTAAAGAATAATAAGACCTGCATTCTTTCTCTTTTATGGTAGCCATTCTGCAGGTGTGATCACGCCCACCCCTTAGTTATTTTCCATTATTCCTGTCATAGCAAATCAGTAACGCATTTAAGCTAACTTATTTAACGAATGTATTTGAGAATAATTCAAGACATGATAGCATTGAAAAGAACAGCTTTAAAGCGAGCAATAATCAAAAGCTTTTTTCCTTAAATTATACTCTCTGGAGTTCACAAGATGATGAAAAAAAAAGGAAAATTTAAATGAAAAAACAGTAAACAAACAAAATAAAAATAAAACAATTTTTAACGCACCAATAATTAGTGTTACTCATCCTAAGTTTGGATAAAGTGCAAAGATTTTTGCATAGTCAGGATCATTCTTTAAATTGTCTGCTCATTTATCCCAACATTTATCTGAACTAGGGTTGGTCTCGAATGTTTAGATAATCTGTGCTTTACTGTATTTTTATTTGTCTTCCTTTTTAGTTAATTTATTTAGTATTGTGCCAGTTTAATATTATCAATTTTAGTCAATTTAATTCATTAATGATCATATCTAAATGAAGTTACGTTTTTTTTTTCTTAATACATGATTATTGAACATATAGATATCAGGTAATTATATACATATTTTGTAAACTTTAACATTTTTTAATGGTTCGGATATAGCGAACAAAAACTTCGGTCCCTTGAAGTTCGTTATAACGGGGTTCGTGTATTGAAAAAGACATTTTGCAAACTCAGATGAAAATAACATTTATTTTATGAGTAATTCAGCTTAAATGCAGGCATTTATTCATTTTCTTTCAACGCAAATTCAGCTATTAAGAAATGATATAAAATGTTAAAAAACAGAATTTTTTAGAGTATATAACAAAAAGAATAGATGCCCCCAAATGGGGGCTCACGGACCGAAGAGGTTAAAAGAAAAGGGAGATAAACATTAAGGAAATACTAAAAGTTATAAAAACAACAGTTAAAGAGGAAGTGTAACCTTCGAAAGATCTGTTAGTACCAACTTTTTAAGATCAGGAGTCAAAATTCATGACTTTAATTTTTCAAGATACAAAGTTTTGTTTTAGGTGTTTGATTTAGTTATTATAATGAGTCAGATTTAAGCTCATTTCCTTTTATAAAGCTGTGAAAACCCTTTTTTTTAATCATTTTAGTTTGTTTTTTAGTATCAGATAATTTATTTCACTGTCTATGTGTTTTCAAATATCAAAAATTCATTCATTTTTAATAATCTTTTCTTTATTATTATATCTTTAAATAGTTCTTTGGATTCTAAGCAAATAACCGTAATTAAGATTAATTTCAATAATGAATAGAAGCTAGTTATTTAAATCATGTCTGTAGAATCGAATTTTTTTTTCGAGTGCTGCTTTATTTATTATTATTTTGTTAGTTTGCACGAACTTATGACGCGCCTTGTATACGCTCTCTTTAATAAACTTCCGCAAAGAAACAATTTTTACAGTAATATTTCATAGAAATTAAAAAAGAAAAACAAATCAATGAATCAGTTTTTGATTAAAGGAACGAATTCAGCCCTTTTCTATCAAGATGTTTGTTTCTTGCTAAAATTTATAAAATATACAAGTTAATAAATTACAAAAATTACTTGATTGGTTTTGGTGTGCTACAATCATATTTTTTTCACGATGACTAAAGATGCAGATTACATAAAGAATATAGATTGCTCCGAATTGGCAATGATTTTCAACTCGAAATTATGAGATTAAATTTGAAAATGCATTTATCATTCGAAGGCATTATGTATGAAATATATATATATATATATGTGTGTGTGTGTGTGTGTGTGTGTGTGTGTGTGTGGAAAGTGACCACAATATTGCTTGTGAGAATTCTTAATTAATTTTGAGTTACAATTGAATTTTACACTTTTTGTTTTGTTTTGTTTAACTAGAAAGGACCGTTCAGACAAGGAAATCAAGTCTGTAGAAAGCAATGTCCCTCCCGGAGACCTTTATTAAGGTCTTAAAAAAGGAATTTAGCCAAAGCTGAAGCCGCCAGAATCGAGATAGCGGGTTTTATAAATATAAAAATTCCTGTCAGCATGGCCTATAGGCGGATGTAGATTTCGAAGTGTGCTCATTTCAATCCCCCCCCCCCCCAAAAAAAAAATGATTAGACATAAACCCAGTTTATATGTAACAACTTTATTTGGCCGCTTTTGAAAAATTTTTAATTTCATTTTTCTGTAAGAACAGGTTTTATCAAAATCATCTTAAGCGAAATTCGGCTCAAATGCCCATTTTGACAATTTATTTCGAAATATATTCTGCCTTTATTAAAAAAATCGACCTATACGCACATTATATAGTTCTTAAATAACAAAAAACTGTCAATCGAATGCGTTTGAGAGTAAAATTGAATTTAAAAATGAGTCATAAAATAACCAGTTTGTTATTTGAAAACATCCTCAATTCTTTAATCATGATCGCTTTGGGAAATTTTGTGCGAAATGCCCACTTTGACAGTTTTTAAAAAAATTCATTAGCCTTTATCAAAAAACTGACCAATACGACGCATTACACAGTTCCTAAGTAACAAATAACTGTCAATTGACTAGGTTTGCGAGCAAAATTGAAATTAAAAACTAGTCATAAAATAACCAATTTGTTATTTCAATACATCCTCAATTCTTTAATCATGACCGCTTTGAGAAATTTTGTGCGAAGTGCTCCCTTTGACAGCTTTAAAAATATATATATTAAGCTTAATAACAAAAAACTGTCAATTGAATGCGTTTGAGATCAAAATTGAATTACAGATCCTCTACGCGACAACGGGCGGATGAATGTGCGACAAAAATACCACTGACAAGAAGCAGCTGAAACTGATGGATGTCCAGGCTACATACTTAGAATTGAAATTAGAAATAGATGTTTATGGATGTGTTTTAATTTGTTTAGGAGGGTGAGAGTACGTGTACGTATATTATGGATCCAGCCTTCTGGTGGAAGTGCCGGGCGTTTTAAGTGTCAAAGTCGCGTGAGAAACTTTACACTGTAGAAAATACAATAAAAAAAGTTACATTTTGATAATTTCGTGTGATTACAAAAATAGAAAACCACAAACATTTTCTCTTCAACCACCCCACCTTCATTTGTTCTTTTGAATATTTCAAATGGGGAATTTTCCAAGTCATCTATGGTCATTACATTGACGTCACTACTACCGTCATAAAATAAATCGTGCAGTCACGATCGTTTGAAAGTTATTTATCATCTTCAACCCCTTGGCCACAACTATTCAACTATTTATATTTACTATCTTCTTCTTTCTCCTTTTACTTTTCATTCTTTCACAGACAGCTTTCAGAATAGTTCAGGCAAGGTCATCTATACTAGAGGCAAGATTATTGCCCTTTCATTCACAGGTAACAGACGAAGAATGTTTTGGAAACATCCATTTAAAAATAGTGAAAGTTCGATCGTTGATGATATAACCAGTTCTCGGGGAATTACCTACTACATGGAAGAAAGTAATAATGAAAAGCTGTCATTCATGCGCTTTTATTTCTTCGTCAATGTCGTAACCTCATAAAAGTAATATCAATCATTGAACTTCGAATATACATGAAGACCCCGGAAGGCAAGAGGTATAAGTGACAATTTTTTTTAAAAAAAGAACTAAGTACATACACAAACAGGAAAAATACTTTTTTCTTTTCCGGTAACGAAATATAAGCGATTTTTTAATTATTTCTACATTCTAGAGATAAACCACTTTTGCTGAATACTAATCAATATTGATTAATTATACATTTATATAATCTACTTTTTTTATTGTTATTGAAATAAGAGTTCAAAGACCACAATGAGACAAGCAGCAGTTTCCTATTTCAGTTAAGTCAGTAATTATTGATGTTCAAATTTAATGTCAATTATCTTTAAGCTCAATTTACGCCAAATCCAATATTTGTCCACTTGTATCCTTGGGCTTCTGAGGTCGTCATATACACTATATGGCCAAAGGTGACTGTCCGCTTGCAATTTTAGATGTTTGTTTAAATATCAAGAAAAATGCATGAGGAATTATTCTAAAACTCCAGGTGTATGAACTTTATAGTATATCTCATATATATCCGCGAAGATTTTTTACCCCGAAATTCCATAAAAAATCGTCAACAAATTGAACAAGTTGGAAATTGCACGTGAAGCGTAGCAAATTAGGAGCGTTCGTACGATAACGAAGTTTTAAAAATATTACTTTCATTTATCAATCTCATAAAATTGTAAATAGTGAATTACAATTAAAACGCTCATCAAACAATGTTCTCCCTATACCATTATGTAATGGAATACTTTTGTGTGGCCTTGTAAATCAATAACAAATGTTCTTTGCACCACAAATTATGTAAGACGTATATTATAATATGCACTTTATAGTTGCATATAAATTTTATTAAGTTCGCATGAGTGTAACACGATTAAAATGCATTTGAAACATTTTTTCCCATTGACCGTAATGTAATGGAATACTTTTGATTGTCCCTGTAATTGATCTATGCATCTGATTTTCATAAAATTTGAAATAACTCGGAAAAAATAATGTAATAATTATGTATTTTAAATTTCAAACGTATAGAATATATTTGAAACTTTTTCCCCATTGACCATAATGTAATTGAATACTTTTGATTGCCCCTGTAATTGATCTATGCACACGATATTCAAAAAATTTGAAATAACTCGACAGAATTATGTAATAATTGCGTATTTTAAATTTCAAACGATTAAAATGCATTTGAAACTTTTTTCCCCATTGACCGTAATGTAATGGAATACTTTTGATTGCCCCTGTAATTGATCTATGCATCCGAGTTTCATAAAATTTGAAATGACTCGACAAAATTATGTAATAATTATGTATTTTAAATTTCAAACGATTCGGTTGGGTAGTTTTGGCGTTGTTATATGCGGACAGACAGACGGACGGACTGAACGACCACTATATAGGTGCTACGTATTATATAATTACGAACGCACCTAAAAAGAACGGAAATCTTTTAGATAAGCCAGTCAAAACGAATGTAGGAAGAGCGTTCAAACTGCAGATTACGATTAAGAGATAAATTGTAATAAACTGTGTTATTTTTTATGAAGACCATTAGAATCTGAACATTGATGAAAATTTTATTTTTTTTATGCTTAGTTGTATTACCATTGAATATTGTTCTTAACCGCATACTGTACCCAAAACATACTAGGGACTTAAAGTTTTTACATGCAATTACTACGTTTTCGACAGAATAATTTGTCCAAATTTAGAAAACAGTCTATAAGAGTCATAGGAATCAATCTAATTGGAATATTGAGCTGGAGCTGATGTAGTAATTGATTTAGAAACTAATTACTATATTATATATTAACTGCTTAGGGACGGGCGACCGATATATGTACCGCATAAGGCACTCAGAATCTTCTCATCAATTATTCTCAACAATAAAACTTTATTGTAAAAATTGCTTTATTTAATCCGCGCATTTTTCCGATACAATTAGACAAGAATTTCTATTTTTAAAAACCTGTCATTAAAGATTAAAAACTCTGTAAAAGACGCTCGTCCCGAAGGGGTTAAATAAATACTTCAGGAAAAGGTATATTAAAAAGGTTTTAAATTAGAGAAAAAAAATTAATGCGATTTGGGGTGAATTAGAACCTTTTTTTTCAACACACATGCATATATAATATATATATATATAACCATTATACAATATTACTATTCAACATCTACAATGAATATAGAATAATCCAATATGAAAACAAACTTAAACAAGACAAGATGATAAGATTAAAATGATATAACATATCACATATGTCGAATCCTTTAATTCACCTTATTTATACATAAAACCAAAATAAAATACTCAGATTACTTAAAGATGTTTTTATTAACAAAACTTAGTACCTTCGAGCATGACATGCTCGAAAGTACTAGGTTTTGTTAATAAAAAACACCTTTAAGTAATCTGAGTATTTTATTTTGGTTTTAAGTCAAGATGAGTTAGCAATATAAGAACAAATACGAATATAATTGGAAATAATAGTACTTGGTTCGTTTTCAAGGGTAATACCAAGTAGACACTAGAATTACGATTTACTTCTGATTAGAAATCAGGAATAATCCTAAAAATAATTTCAAAATTAGCCGACAAATCGTAATCACAAAATTTAAGTCAATGAAAAAACAAGACAAAAGTCGCATCAAATTAACATAAACATCATCTTATTAATTTCTATTCTTTGCCACTTTATAAGAAATCTATCAAAGTCTTCGAACAAAGGAAAAAAAAAATATCAGAATGATTCATCTTTCATCTCTGTAGACGATGTGATTAAGTAGAAGTGACTTTTCTCCATTATATATCCATATTTTGTAGATAAGGATCTGTAATCAAGCCATGTTCTTCCTTATTTGATTTAATCTCTTAAAATACTTGCTGCTTACCGATTTTCCGTTCTGTGTGATAACAAATCTGAATATTATTCGAACAAATTATTTTCGTCACACAGTTTATCAGTGTCATATAGCATCCTAGCAATCAGTCGCAGCTGTACTCGTATATGCGAGCAAATATGTTAAATTTTCATAAATAGTATTAATATTAAAGCTGAACATTTATTATCAAAGATCGCTACGGATTTATAATCTTTTAAACTAAAATTAGTCCCTATAAAGTTTTCTTATGCTTTGAACTCTTTCAGATCCGCAAATTGGAGAAGTAAAGAGGGGAAAAATGGAATTTAAAAAATTACAACGTTTATTTGGTATATGATACAAATGAAGACTAAAATTTTAGACTTATAAATAAATTTTATATTAAAAAAAAGAATAATAAACATAAATTTTTACGTTGATAAAAACCTGGCTTATGTAATAACACAGTCATATATTACGTACGCCATGGATTAAACATTAATATTCCTGGACCAATCATAAACAAATTTTATATGGGATTTCAGTTTTACAATTTTCGGTACTGCAAATATTTAAACTTGTAAACATCGCATATTTTCAATTTTTACATCGTCATATAGAGAAAAAATGTATTTTTAAATTAAATTTGTTTGAAAACTGTATTTGTGTGGCAACAGAATTATTCTATTTCTGGCCATTAAATATGGACCAATCAGAAAAGGAATAAAATCTGGACACCACAAGGATTCAGCTATGTCTCAGATATCTCTAGACCGAGAGCAGCAACCATTTTGAAAATGGTTTAAAAATATCAGAATATTTCATAATTTATCTCTGTAGGTGATGTGATTAAGTAGAAATGATTCCATATTTCTTCATTACGTATCATATTTGAAGATAGGAATCGGTAATCAAGTCATGTTCTTGATACAATCTCTTAAAATACTTGCTGCTTACTGATTTCCCGTTTTGTTATGATAACGAATCTGAATATTATTCTCACAAATTGTTTTCGTCACACAATTTATAAGTGTCATATGGGATCCTAGCAACCAGTCGTAGCTGTGCTCGTATATGCGAGCAAATATGTTGAATTTTCATTAATTGTCTTCATAAAGCTTAACATTTAAAATCAAAGATCGTTATGGATTAAGTAATCTTTTAAACTGAAATTAGTCCCTGTAAAGTTTTCTTAAGCTCTGAACTGTTTCAGATCCCAAATTGAGGAAGTTAAAAATGGAATTTAACAAATTACAATGACCATTTGGTAAATGATATTTTTAAAGACTAAAATTTTTAGACTTATAAATAAACTCGATATTTAAAAAAATAATAATAAACATAATTTTTCATGAAGATCAAAACCTAGCTTACGTAATAACAGAGTCCTATGTTACGTACGCCATATATTAAACATTAATATTCCTGGATTAATCATAAACAACTTTTAAATGAAATTTCAGTTTTACAATGTTTAATTCAAAGTTCAATTTAAAATTTTCCATTTTTACAATGTCGTACAGGCATACAAATGTACTTTTAAATGCGATTTGTTTGAAAACTGTATCTCAATTTATTTCTGAGTTATTGTTATTATTATTATTATTTGTATTTTTTATTACTTTTTTCGTCATTGTGGCAACAGAATTATTCCATTTCTGGCCATTAAGCATGGACCAATCAGAAAACGAATGAAATCCGGACATCACAAGGATTCAGATATCTCTAGACCGAAAGCAACAACCATTTTCAAAATGGTTTAAAAATATCAGAATATTTCATCTTTTATCTCTGTAGACGATGTGATTAAATAGAAATGGTTTCTTCTTCCTTCATTACTTATCCATATTTTGAAGATAAGGATTTGTAATCAAATTATGTTCTTCCGTATTTGAAACGATCTCTTCAGTCTCTTCGTGTCTATGGGGGGGGGGGGGGGGTTGAGTTTTTGATAAAGGTGTTTGCCGGTTATTTAAATCGCCGTTTAATAGAATCAGTGCTAATTAGAATATTCACTGTATAATATTTAAACTTAAAGAGCATCTGTGTGACACGAAATTATTATTTTTTTCGCATTTTTTACTTAACTAATCCATGTATTATGCACTTTCAAAATTTCAAGTAGAATTTTTGCCCTTTATTTGAATTACCCCATTAAATGAAATCTGATTTTAAAAAGCGGTGGATCGAAATGCGACAAAACATTTAAATATTAAGTTTGGTTTTGATTCATATATAAGCGGCAATTATAGGGATCTTTTCTTAACTCTGGGAGGGGTTTTAACCCCAAAACCACCCACTTGGCTGCGCCACTGAATCTCTTAAAATATTTGCTGGTTAAAGATTTTCCGTTTTAGTGTGATAACGAATCTGAATATTATTCCCACAAATTGTTTTCGTCACACAGTTTATCAGTGTCATGTACCATCCTAGCAATCATTCGCTGTTGTACTCGTGTATACGAGTAAATATGTTAAATTTTCATTAGTAGTCTAAAGCTTAACATTTATTATCAAAGATCGTTTACGGATTCACTAATCTTTCAAACTGAAATTCGTCCTTGTAAAGTTTTCATATGCTTTGTTCTCTTTGAGATCCGCGAAGTTAAATGTGATTTAACAAACTACAACGGCCATTTCGAAAATTATATTTTTAAAGACTAAAACTTTAGGCTTATAAATAAATTCTATATTTAAAAAATAATAATTATTATAAATATCAATTTTTATGACGATCAAAATGTGGCTCATATAATAACACAGTCCTATATTACGTACATTATGGATTAAGAGCACACACTAGTCACGCGGTAAAATCCGAACGCTAATGTAAAGTCTATGGGAGCGTTCCGTTCAAATATCTCGGTCAAATTTTAATATTTTTACATGATTTTTTTTGCATAGGATAGCTAAGGACGATCCACAACCGGCCTAGTTTTTACTTTTTAAATTTTTGTTTCAGATTTTCTTTAAAAAATTACTTTAACTTTCGAAACCGGTTTAAACCGGTTCTGAAACTGAAACTATCGTAATATAAAAAATATATAAGCAAAATCGAAAAAGTAAAAACTAGGCCGCTTGTGGAGCGTCCTCAGCTATCCTATGCAAAAAAAAATCATGTAAAAATATTAAAATTTGACCGAGATATTTGAAAAGAACGCTCCCATAGACTTTGCATTATCATCGGGTCTTTTTGAGTACTTTTCTGTGACTATTGTGGGGCCTTAAATACTAATATTTCTGGACCAATCATAAACAATTTTTAAATGAAATTTCAGTTTTAAGATTTTTGATACTGCAAACTTGTAAACATCGCACGTTTTCAATTTTTACACCGTGTTACATTTACATTCTAAATAAAAAAGGAGTGAATAGTCACTTTCATAGGATCAGTATTAGCGATCAGTAGCGATCATCATTAGCGATCATCTTCCATAGGATCCAGTGGCGCCAACTTTTGAAAAATATTGGGTTGGCTCAAAAATATTGGGTGGGCTCAAAAACATTTTTGTAAAATGGTGCGACCAGTTGGTTTTCTTTGAAAGTATGACAGAGGGTGAAAGATGAGAATTTCAGTCAAGCTATCATGTTTTTTAAAAAATTGCAATTTTATTAAAAATATATTCTCACGCGTTTTTTCTTATAAAGACACTTATATTTAGTGCAATGCCACGATATCATGGACATGACTACAAATTGAATTAAATGAAAATTAAACATGGAAGCAAAGCATTTCAGCCATTTGGAATTTATGATTGTTAGTCGGAGAATTAAAAGACATGGTCATTGGCAAAATAAATTTTATTCTAAGGAGAAAAATGAATAATAAAATAATAATAAAATAAATAAGTAGAACAGTAAAAATTAGGTACGCTACGATTTAAAATTATTGGGTGGGCTCGGCCCCACGGACCCATATAAGCTGTCGCCATTGATAGGATCAGTATTAGCGAATGGGTCATTTCATTTGACTGAAGTAGTCCCTTAAGGGTGTTCTTAAATCTAAAAGGACAACTTTGTGACACATGCATTAATTTATTTTTGTTCGGAAATGCATGAAAATAGCAGGTGTTGTTATTCAGAAACTGTCTAACTGCACTCAATTTTCAATCTTTTTTAAAAACACAATAGATATTTCATAACAAGCTTTCAAAGTTGACACTTTTGAGCACATTTCCTGACGAAAGCAGAAAAACCGGTCGAAAAGGAGGAGAAAACGGGTGATTGCGTCATCGAAATAGCTTGTAACTCGATAAGTAATTTAACTATCGTAAAATGGAAAAATAAGTTCAATTCGAAATCGCTTCCATAGTCAGGCATTAAAATTTTATAACTTTCTGTTTAAAAAAAATATTGTAAATGCGTTTATTCAAAACGCTTTTCGCTTGTTGAGCGGAGCAGTTAAGAACACCCTTAACTACGTGCAACGTTATTCCCACAGTGTCGTCACGAGAATACTGCCCATTGAACTCTTTTTGGATACGATGTTGCCAAGTTATGTATTAAAGAGATTTATTCAGAATTTCAAAGTCACCGTTCATAAAAGTAAATATTTAACCACAAACTGAAACGTGAACCAACTTTTAAAATTGTCACACCCATACACTGAAAACTTCGCAAATGAAACATTTGCATAGATGTGTGGAGATCATGAACCTTTTATCTCTTTGCTTTTGAAATGACACTTGTTTAATTTCTGAAATCTTTTTGTAGTTAGTAAAAGTCATCAGCCTTGTCCGGATGGAGCAAGACATTATTATATTATTTTATTTTTATGAGGAAAAAAAAAAAAACATCCTTCATTTTCTACTAAGAATATAACTGGAAGAGCTGCTTTTGATTTTTTTCTTTTTCGGGGTCAGAGATAAGAATTTTTATTAAATGCATGTTTCA
The DNA here is from genome assembly GCA_964019185.1 of Maratus speculifer. NCBI lineage: Eukaryota > Metazoa > Arthropoda > Arachnida > Araneae > Salticidae > Maratus > Maratus speculifer. Next base: position 138,281,908 of record OZ025302.1, on the reverse strand, counting down.
TTGTACACAGAAACGGTAAAAAGGTAATATAAAAAAAGTGAAAATTGATAGTGGTACTTCTGCTCGGGTCAGGTCACTGTTTAGAACGTCTAGTATTAATGCTTTTGTAAATATTATGAGTGTATTTTGAAATTTACAGAGTAAAAGAAAACTTTCAACCATAAATGGCATTTTTTTGGGGGGGGGGGGGAGAAATTCAGATATAAAAGCAAAATCAAGAAGACTATTCATCATCAATAATTAAAATTAATAACATAAATAATAATCTAAATAATAATAAAATAATAATAAAGTGCCCCATTAACAATAATTATGATAGAAGTAGTAACAATTATAGCACCACCAACAACATTAATAATAGAAATTGTAATAATAATAGTAATAATAAGTAATAGTAATAGTAATAATAATAATAATAAAATGCATTGTTAAAAAACTTTTTTTACTAAACAGATCGTTTGTACATTTTTTATGATGTTTGATGGAGTCGTGAGGCATAAAACCACTACTTTTTTGCAATCATGCCAACATAGTGCGTATACGACATTTGTGTCAAATATTTTTACTGTGTTTCCCACTGAGTTTTAAATTAATTCTATTTCCAAAGCATATTTATTTCAAAATTATTATTTTACGTTTTTTATTTTTATTTTATAATGTTAAAATGATCTATATTATTAACAGCATTATATAAATATATTTTTATTAAAATTTTCAATAAAGTCGCCCATTACTTTTTGGCACATTAAAAATAATTGTAGATATCATATGTTATAATGATTTATGATGGCACTCATTCTGGATACAGTAGACACAAATAGTGGTGAGCAGGGGGCTGAGTCCCCTAGTATTAATATATTTATATGCCTGATCTTTAAGATAGATTTTGATAAAATTTAAAACTTAAAAGTCATCAATGTTTGTGTTATATACATAATGGTTAATGGCCCAGTTACCTCGCGGGCCTAGCAGAACTGAAACTAGACTTTTTTGCGCCTGGGGTAAACATGAATTTTGGCGTCCCTCCCCCCTTCCCTTTCACGCATAATATAAGTTATCAACCGCAAGTACCCTATGCAGAAAAGGAAAAAAAATCCTCCTTAAAAATAATTAAAATGCTTGCAAGAAATATGTAAATAATACTCTCATAGGATTAACATTAGCTTGAGCATTAAGAACTTACACTAGTCACCTGAAGAAACTGGATCGCCAACATTAAATCTATGGGAGTGAGTTCTTTTCTCACTCGCATATTAATATTTAGAATTATTTTTTTCCTTGCTTAGAAAAGCTGAGATTGATTTTTAATCGGGTTAGTGTTTACTTTTTGTTATTCAATTTTAATTTCAATTTTTTTTTTCTTTTAAGCTACATTTACTTTTACAAATTTGAGAAGGACACTCCCATAAGTTTAGCATTAGCTTGAGCATTCCTTTGTATTTCATAGATACACTGGTGTGCAAAATTTAAGGACGAGTCCCAAAATTCCAATTTTCAAGGAATTTTTCAAGCGATAATTTTCATGCGAATATTCAAAAGGAAATAATATAATTCGAATAAGTACTATCCCTGCATAACAGCTAGTCCATATAACATCTCATTCAGATCACATATGGTCACAAGAGTCACAGTCACTACGGCGAAACAAAATAGTCCTTCCGGCAGTGCCGGGAGGAAGAGGTAGCTTTCATATACTTATATATTTATTTATTTATTTTAAATTAAGTTATGTTAGTAGAACCTGATTACGAGCTTGGTCGAAATCTTAATTCAGATGCACATGCACACTCATATTGAAATCGATTAATATATATATGCGATAACTCAGCGATTTTGTAAGATACAAACAAAACAAAAAATGCTCTGAATCTTTGTATCAAGGTAAATTGCATAAAAGAAAAATCTTTTTCAATTTCTCACTTTCTTGTATCTAATTTTAAAATTTATAAAAAAATTTAAATGGCCGCCATTTTGAAATAAAATGGCGGATGGAACTGAGTATCGAACTCGATTCAGGCCTTAGTATATACTATGTACACACCAAGTTACATCGAAATCTATTCATAAATACGCGTGTTATCACGTGACAAAAATCAGATCGTTTCAAAATGTCAGCCATAAGAAAAAGTCAAAGTGCTATAACTCAATAATTTTTTAAGATATAGACAAAATAAAAAGTGTTCTGGAATCGTTGTTTTAGGTTCTAACACGTAAAAAAGAAATATTTTTCAACTTTTAATTTTTTCATATTTAGTTTTAAATTTTAATTTTTTTAAAAAAATTAAAATGGCCGCCATTTTGAAACAAAATGGTGGATGATGCTGGCCAACGAACTCGGTTGAGACATTTGTATGTACTATGTACATACCAAATTTCATTCAAGTCCGTTCATAAATACGCGTGTTATCACGAGACAAAAATCAGATCGTTTCAAAATGTCAGCCATAAGAAAAATTCAAAGTGCTATAACTCAATCATTTTTTAAGATATGGACAAAATTAAAAGTGTTCTGGAATCGTTGTTTTAAGTTCTAACACGTAAAAGAAAAATATTTTTCAACTTTTAATTTTTTTGCATTGAACTTTAAATTTTAAATTTTTTTAAAAATTTAAAATGGCCGCCATTTTGAAACAAAATGGCGGATGTTGCTGGCCAACGAACTCGGTCGAGACATTTGTATGTACTATGTACATACCAAGTTTCATTCAAATCGGTTCATAAATACGTTAGTTATCGCATGACAAAAATTAGATATATATATATATATATATATATATATGGTTATATATATATATATATATATATATGTCAACATTTGAACGGAGGGTGGTTTTGGGGTCTGGGGGTCATGATCGGTGAAAATATACCAAAATTTTCCGGAAGTGCTTTCCTCGGGACGGCTGCAATAGGTAGCTTTTTACTTTTTGTAATGAAAGCTACCTAAAATAGGAATTTCCATACGTCTCTTTTATGAGTCTCAAATGATTACTTTATGTGACTCCACTAACAAGTCATTGCGACTGCTGCTTTCTGTCGAGTCACCAGGTGACTTTACAATGTCGTTTTATTTAGACTCTCGTGTGACTGTCATTTGGAGACTCAATTTTAAAGTCATTGTGAATGTCGCATTATGATAAATCACCAAATAATGTCACATTAAAGTCACATGGTGACTTTATGTCGCAACTCTTTGTCAAATGGTGACAAAGATCCTACTGTGAAGTAACCAGTGTGAAAAGTGGTGAAAAGTCACCGTGTGACTTTACTGGGACATTATTTGGTAATTTATCACAATGCAACGTTCACAATGACTTTGAAATTGATTCTCCAGATGAGAGGTCACACGAGTCTAAATGAAACGACATTATAAAGTCACCTAATGACTCGACACAAGGCAACAGTCACAATGAACTTTCAATGGAGCCACATATAGTAGTCATTTGAGACTCATAAAAGAGACGTATGGAATTTCCTATTTTTTGTTTCGCCGTAGTGACTGTGACTCTTGTGACCGTGTGTGACCTGAACGAGATGTTATATGGACTAGCTGTTACGCAGGGATAATAATTATTCGAATTACATTACTTCCTTTTGATTATTCGAGTGAAAATTATCGCTTGAAAATTGGCATTTTGGTGCTAGTCCTAAAATTTTGCACACCAGTGTATATGTATATACATTTTTGTGTTAAATGTCATATTAAACTTCATTTGCCCCCCTCCCCCCTTACCCATCCGTTTTCGGCGCACGGGGCGCCCCACGAAGCACGCCTTAATTTCGGTTCTAGGGCCCAGTTACCTTCTGAATCCAGTTAACCAGCTTATCTTATAGGTTAAAAAGCTCAAAGCTTTCGATTACATTCAAGTAAAATTATCATCTTTTTCATTCAAGGTTATCTTTCGGTTAATTATTCATTCTTTCATTTTTGTGTGCATAAATATTATCATAACTTCCTCACCAAAGTCTCAGTTTAATTTAAAAATAAATAAATAAAATAACCGATTAACCAACTATTTAGGAGGCGCTTTTTTTGTTGTTCTTATGAGGATTATTATTACTCTTTTTTTTTTTCATGAGGAAAAAAGAAAACATGTTTGTTATTAGATAATGCTAGTCATTGAAAATATCCCAGTATACTGAAACATGTCATAATATGTCGTGTTTTTTTTTCTTTTTATTCTTGCTCCTTATAGCATTCAGCAGTTAATTTTGACAAATACTATCCCGTTTTGTTGATAAGCAGTTTTATTTGTATTTACTTCAAATGATACTGATTATGGAGGGAAAGACCTTCCTTGTCAGAAGGGAAACAAGCATTCCTAACAAAATGATTACAGAATTAACTAAGGACTTCCTTTAAAAATCGTGGGTTATCAAACGTGTCTAAATAAAATGTTTACGCTTGTTTCTTTAATACATAAGACTAAGTGTCATACAACTTGAAAATTAACAAGGATTTCTTTTCATTTATGAGTAGGTAAATTTGTTATGTGTACAACTAAATAAACATTTCAAATATTTTCAGTGTGAGTTTTTCCTCGAAAATAAACAAATAAATATATTCTTTAAATTCTGTAAGAGAAAAGTATCCACAAAATATATAGCAATTACTCAAGATGCATAAAAATTATTTAATACAGTTGTTTACCTTAAGGCTCTTGTCCCTGCCTGCGAAGACACTCACGAGCTAATGCTATTCCTATGGAAAGACATTTTTCTAATAACTCTTTCACATTTTGAATTTTTTTAATTTTTTTTTCTCCATCGGATAGCTGAGGCCCCTTTTAAGATCGCTCCTTGATCACTTTTTCAATTTTGACTTTTTCAATTTTTTATAACATTTCTTTCACTTTCTGAACCGGTACTGAACGTGAAAGCAACTTTATAAAAAATATCTCGCTCGTCAACCCCCGTCTCTCCTCTAAAAATCAGTTAATTTGATCGGCTGTAAAAATATTACGGAAGATTGAGTTACAATTATAAAACAGTTGCGATGGTTCTATAAACGAGTGTTCATTCTTTTCCGTTTCACGGAGGGGATTTAAGCAGGGCTTTCTTGATATACCAAGATGGCCTTGGTGTAAAACCGAATGAACTGCTGTTAATGGCTGCTTTCGCGTTTGATTAAATAACATTATTTAAACATTTCGGAATCAGCTTATATAAAAAGAACTTAAACAAGAGGGTACTAGCTTCGTACTATTTTTTAATAATGGTATAAGGCAGGCCTGTCCAACCTTTTACTAAGCGGGGGCGCATCTCAACGCTTCGAATACAATGAAGGGCGCCATTATTAACATGGATCAAAACATACAACAAAATTACTCCACAGTATTACCAGCGATACACATATGAAAAAGCATTTCGCTGTAGAAAACATAAGACCCATATGAATCTAAAGTTCCATAATTAAAAAAATAATAATAATGTAAATTGTTGTAAAATTTGAACGACACTTCTTTCTTCGAGGAGCTATCTTGAAAATGTTTTAATTGGACTGAGTCCGAAAATTAAATCTCGTCTATTGTTAAAGTAAAATGGTAATTAGCGATTTTTTTTAGGGTTTTTTGGGACACGAACATATTCTTTGATTTATTTTAGAGGTGCAAATTTGCTGTTATGAAAAGTAGAGAAACAAAGAGAAGCATGATATTCTTATCAACCCATGGCTGGCTATAAAAACAAAACCTGGAAGAGCTTTCATTCAAGTAAATACTTGCAGGGATTTTAAAAATAATCTCTGAAGCAAATATCAAGATTTTAAATAAAGCATCATTTAGAAAGGAATTTTATTTAAAAAATATGCTAGTAACAGAAAATATTTTAAGGGGCGCCAAGAAAATTGTCAAAGGGCGCCGCGTTGGACAGCCCTGGTATTAGGTAATGGATTTAAATAAGCTATTCTCAAATGTAATGTTTTAAATCTGACGTGCTTTTCACCAAACTTTTTTTATGTAATAATCAAGCGAAAACATTTTTTCATTCGTTAAAAAAGAAATATATTTGTTACTGTCTTATTTTGTTTTTTAAATATGACGTAATTTTTATCTATTTACGACTTTTAATGCATCTTAATGAATTTATTGTTTTACATTTGTCTTACCTCTTTTAAAATTCTCATGTAAATATAGTTTTTATACTGTAACTATCAATATTTTCCTGCTTTTAATACATAATATTCATTTAATTTTAATTTGAAAGTTTTTTCGATTTATAATAATCACGTATCAATAAATTTTTTATTTGAAGGATTTTTTTTCCTTTGCACTATTTTAATAGTTGGCAACTATTTAAAATAATTCTCTTTTCTAAAATATGTGAAAAGTATCTCGGGAAATACTGAAAATTTGAATTTAAAATGGAAATAAATTCTCAAAAAATAATTCAAATTAAAAAAGAAAAAAAAATGCAGTCTGTATATCGAAAACTTTTAATGTATACAATATGATATAAAAATGCTTAAATTCCTATGTATAGTTTTTGCTCCTGAAAAAGTTTTTTAATGGAACGATTTTGACCAACTTTAACACTAAATATCTCTTAAAATAATAATTCGATTTAAAAACTGTCCACACCAGCGTGTTTATCAAACATTCCTCTATATTACCACCAACTGTCATATTTTTATATGCAACAGCTCTATCATAATATCTCATAGCGTTCTTTTCAAATATCTCGCTCAAATTTTAATATTTTTACACGATTCTTTTGTACAAGATAGTTGGATTCGATCCACAACCGGCCTAGTTTTTACTTTTTCAGTTTTGGCTTCAGATTTATTTAATTACTTTAACTTTTAAAACCCATTTAAACCGGTTCTGAAATTGAAACTATCATAATATAAAAAAATATATAAGCAAAATCGAAAAAGTAAAAACTAGGGCGGTTGTAGATCGTCTTCAACTACACTGTAAAAAAAATTCAAGAGGTTACTAAAAATTTTTTAGTAAATTTGTATTCCACAGAATTTTTTAGTAACCATTACAAGATTTTTTTTTTTGCAAGTGAAACAAGCATTTCTTTTCTAAACTGAACAAAAGAATATTTTGTATAACTAACTTAAAATTTTTTAGTATGAGCCACCAAGCAAATTTTAGTAATAGCTCCAAAATTATTTTTAATAACAATTACGTGCGTCCGAAGGGCAGGAGCTTCCTTCGAGCTGCATCCAGACTTCTGAAGCGATAGATTTTCGGCAAAAACGCAATAGATGGCAGCACCAAACATTGCGACCAGCTCCAACATGAAATTCATACCCCTTTATTATAGAGTACTTACACTACATACAATCGGGGCGTACTTGGCGCTGTCCGGTATTGACTTGTAATTACTAAACTTTTTTAGTAATTACAAGGATTACTAAAGTTTTTTTAGTAGATCGACCCTTTTTTTTACAGTGTATTCTTTGCAAAAAAAAAAAAAAAGTAAAAATATTAAACTTTGAGCGAAATATTTGAGAAGAACGCTCCTATAGATTTTACATTATCATCTTTCCATTATCACCAGGTCTTTTTTCAGTGACCATTGTGGGGCCTTAACGAAGAAAGACCTCCGGTCATAAAAGATTCATTGCGACAACGTTAGTTACTTTTTTTTTTTTTTTTTTAGAAGAGAGAGATAATATTTTGATATTGAAGAGCAAACTATTTTTTTTCCTTCTGAATTTTTTTATCAGTCAATTGATCACTATTTTTCAGACATTGTTAAGATTTCGACACGAAAAACGAGAATTGTCACAAAATTGAGAAACGAACGAGTATCAGACTGAACTTTATACACAAAGTAAATTTCATCGCGAAGGGATTTTTTTTTTTTTTTTTTAATTACCTTCTAATAAATAGTCCCTTGCAGTTTTCTGATAAGTCAATTCATGCCTGAATCCACAAATAGACATATCTCAATTATAAAATTAAGCTTCGAAAAAAAGAAAAAAAAAAGGACGTATACTATATAGCCAAAAGTGACCGGCCATTTGCGATTTTAGACGTTTTGTTCAAGGCCCGATTATGACTAATTGGGGCCCTGGGCAAATATAAATTACGGGGCCCCTTTCGAATCAATGCAACATTGCTGAAATCGAACTAATGGTTACTCATTGTGTTTGTGTAATGCATAAACATATTTTCGCACCTTGGATATAAATAGAAGAAAATTCTTACTTGCATCAATTCTAAATTAAATACCTTAATTAGTAAAAGTACACCTTTTGTTTTCCTTAGTACAGAACAAAAATATTTTATATAAATTTAGCAGTTTGTTATACTACTTTAAGATGATTTTAATAACTTCAACATAGGTAGGGAAAGGGAATTGGGAAAAGAAAATAAATATTTTATAATTCAATGTATGGATTTCGGGGGGCCCTTAAGGTCCGGGGCCCATGGGCAAAGTCCCGATTTGCCCATGCAGTAATAAGGGCCTGGTTTTGTTAAATATCTAGAAATATACAAGAACCTGAAACTCTACGCGCGTAAGCATAATAGTACAGGTCAAACATTTCCGTGAAAATTTTTTCCCGAAACTCCATAGGAGACCGTCAACAAATTGAAAAAAAAAAAAAAAAGACGAATATCTTTTGGATAACCCTGTCAAAACTAGTAAAACTATTAAAATTATAAGTGGCTTATTGTAATAAACTGTGTTCATTTTTACAGTCCCAATTTTTTTCAAATTTTTTGCTTATAATTTGCAGAGTTCTTAATATAAAATAATGTTATTTTCCGAAGACAAACAACATTGTACATAATACCCTGTAATCAGAATTGAGAAAGAATAGAAATTGTATGAAAAATAAGTAGGTTTACTAAATGATTTTTCAGTGCGCATGCGTCAACGATATCAAAATTTTATTTGCATATTATGTTAGCTAAATGTATAGAGAAGCTTTTGTGAAAGTCTCAAAAACAGAACTTTAAATTTCTGAAAGTGATCGTCGGTAGAATAACCTCAAAATCTGTTGTTCCTAAAATCAAGCAAAAGAATGAGGGATTGTATCCAAATATTATTATTTTTTAATTCTGATTACAGAGTATTGTGTATAATATTGTTTGTCATATTTTTGGAAAATAACGTTATTTTATATTAAGGGGTCAGGTACCTTTCGAACTAACAAAATACGTGAAAAGGTGACCTCTGTAAGAACTGCAGTCATGACTTTTGACTATAAAATTGAAAACACATATTAAGAAGGATTTATTTTATTGGTTAAAGTTGCTAAAAAAAGTATACACGCATATAATGTTTTTTTTTAAATTATTTTTAAATATAATACAATTTTTTCGGAAAAATAAATCCTGCATGCCTTGCGCGGACGATTTTTCCAATTTGAATTGCTAAAACAAACCAAGATTTTTTTTTTTTCTGAGTAGAGATATAAAGTGTTTTCAAAATGACCTACGATGAAAAAAATAAAACTTATAGATCCGAGAAAAAATTATTTTTTAAAGAAATTCGAAATATCGAGATTTTTTTTTACAAAAAAGTAGTCATGAATTCTAAACTTCTAATTTGAGGAACATAATAGTAGGTCATTTTGTGCCTGTGTATGTTTAATATATTCAGCTCAAATTTTGTTAAATTCTACGCAGCCGTTTTTAAGAAATCGTGCGCGCAATGATCAGAATCGCTGTTTTGAGAAAATTTACGTCAAAGTTTAAATTTAACATTGGTTGTATAGGAAAAGCGCAAAGTGTTTTAGACGTAACTCTTTTTCTAATGCGAATTTTTGAATGCGGTTTGTTTTTAAATGTTTCTAAAGAATCACGTTTAATTATAAGCTATTTTTAAAAAAATCGATTTTTGGATTCTTTAAAAGGTACCTGACCCCTTAAGAGCTCTGCAAATTATAAGAAAAAATCTTGGAAAAATTTGGAACTGCTTTTATAAAAACCTTAATTTCTCTACGAGTATACATGCTATCCGCATAAAAATGAATATAGTTTATTACAATAAACCACTTAATCATAATCTACTGTTTGGCAGATTTTGCTACATTAGTTTTGGCAGGGTTATCCAAAATATTTTCGCTCGTTTTCAATTTATAGACGGTCCCTATGGAGTTTAGGGGGAAATTCTACACGGAAATGTATGACCTGTACTATTATGTTTACACACTTAGATTTTTAAAATAATTCCTTATGTATTTTTCTAGATATTTAACAAAATGTCTAAAATTGCAAGTGGCCGGTCACTTTTGACCATATATAGCGTACAGGGATGCGGTGGAGGGTATACGCCGTATACCTTCTGGATTTTTTTAAAGAGCCCCGTATACCCTCTGTTTCTCGAGAAATCTATAGTATAAACACACTTTAGGATATACGCTATGCCTTGAGCGTATACCCTCGGCTTAGAGCATATACCGTCTGTTTTTTTTTTTTTTTTTTTTTTTTTTTTTTACGACTATATAGCTGATAGCGTATAAACTCGATATAATGAATGTCAGTAGCCTATAAAAGGAAAAAAAATGGTTGTTATTTCAAATAACAAAAAAGAAAAGAAAAGAAAAGCAAAAGAAAAGGGGAAAATGGTTGGTTGGTTGTATAGGGTTTTATGGCACAAAATCCCTTAAGGGACATGCTGCGCCAAAAACAAGTTAACAAGAAAAATAATTGAGTGAAAATAAACAATGAAAAAAGCAATCTGGATGGGGTACCCCATCCAGATGTAGTCAAAGTCATGATAGGTAAAGTTTAAGTACTAAATCTATAAAAAACAATGTCCAGGTAGGTATCGCATCCAAATGTCAAAGAATGTATAAATGAAAATTGTAAACAAAAGAAAGAAACTATATTTGAAAATAAAATCCGGCATGTTTTAAAAAGGTAAAGAGTGCCCCATGAGGTGTTTCCCCAATGAGGTTAGTCAAATTAGGTGAAGAAGTCTTAACCCTCTGGATCCCAAACCGCCCGAGATATTTTAATTCGTATATTTCAGTTCCCACCAGAAAATTAAAACCACAATATTTGCTTTAATCAATAACAGAACATTCCTTATTTAAATAATACGAAATTAGCCATTGATTTTTTCTGGTGTGAAATGAACTGCATAATTTCTAGAACGTGTTCTAGCATGGGATTTAAAGGGTTAAAATAAATTCTATATAAGTGTCGCAAACCAGCACAGTCAGTCAAAATGTGATGAATGGTTAACTGAACAAAATGACAATGAGAGCACATAGGTGCGTCCTCTCGAAGTAAAAGATGTTTATGAGTGATCCGGGAATGTCCAATTCTCAGACGAGTTAGAATGACGTCTGTTTTCCTTGGATAGTTCGGAGGCCAGGTCGTTATGATAGGTTTAACAAGGTGCAGTTTATTATTGTATTCCAGATTCCAACTATCTTGCCACTTATTATAAATGAAGTATTTTAAGAAAAGGGGAAAAATTCATTCGCAACCGCATTAAAAACTGAATTACATAGTTTGTCTTTTTATGAACATATTTACACGAAATTTAAAATACATAACAGAAACAATTACAGTCGACTCTCGTTAATTCGAACTCGTCGGGACCACAAGAAATGTTCGAATTATGGAAAACATGCTTAATGTGGTACTATTACAAAGGAATTAATATTATAGCGTTTTTTTTTTTTTTTTTTTTTTTTTTTTTACATCTGTCATCATTAGAATATGACTTAATGTTAAATTAGAATGTATAAATACATAAACTAATCAAAAGATTAGAAACAAGCAGAATGGAAGAAAAATTTAAAACGCCAATGATGGACAGACTAAAAAAGTGGATACCAAATGCATTGGATTATATGTATACTTGTTCGGAACAACTCTCACGAAAATCAAAGAAGAAAAGTTATCCAAATAATCTGAAATCCGTGAGAAAGAAGCAAAAAATGAAAAATCGGAATTCTAGTTAGTTCGAATAACCCAAATCAAGAGAAAATGAGTTCGAATTAATGAAAATTTTTAACGTTATTCTGCTATTGAAAATTTCGGGACTTTATGTTTAGTTCGAATTAAGCGAATATTCGAATTATCCGATTTCGAATTAACGAGAGTCAACTGTATTTCAAATTTTTTTTATAATACAAATACAGATTAATCCTCCACTGCACCATGTGCCACATCTGGCACATATTAAAAAACCTATAATTTTCTTTATGTGCATGATTTTGATCATGAAGATCACTGTAATTGATCAAGAACAGTCCAAAGAATGGAATAACACTTATTTTTGTCCATGTCAGATTACTGCATTTGGTAAAAAAATGAGATTTTGTTTTTCGAACAAATTATTTGATAATGCTGTTAAACCTCGTTAACATGAACACGCTTAGCATGAATTACATCTTAACGTACTGAATTGTTTTCACAGTCCCCTATAAAGACGAATACAGAGATATGATACTGATAACAATAACCAAATTTTGATTCCTCTTCAGGATCGTGTTAACGAAAGACTTTACTAAGTCTTTCTTCGTTAATATTAAGAGAGCAGTCGCATACAAAAACTATTTGCATTATTGAAAGAAACAAAAAAAGAAATTCCGTTAAGCTATTAAGGAAAAAAATTAATTTTATTCTTTTTGCCGACTATTTAAAAATATTAATATGAAGGAAGTCGCAAATTGTTAATCAGATATTTAATTTAAGGGTGTTCTTAAATCAAAAAGGGCAACTTTGTGGTATAAGTTTTAATTTATTTTTGTTCGGAAATGCATGAAACTAGAAGGCGTTGTTGTTCAGAAACTATCAAATCGCACCCAGTTTTTTTTTTTTTTTTTTTTTTTTTTTTTTTTTTTTTTTTTTTACAAACGGAATACATTTTTCATAACAAGCCTTCAAAGTTGAAGTTTTTGAACAATTTCCCGATGATAACAGAAAAACCGATCGAAAAGCAGGAGAAAAACGGGTGATCGCGTGATCGAAGTAGCTTAGAACTGGATCGGCAATTTAATGATCATAAAATGGAAAACTTAGTTCTATTCGAAATCGCTTCCATAGTCAGGCTTTGCAATTTCATACCTTTCTGTTAAAAAATGAATTTGTAAATGTGTCAAAACGTTTTGCGCTTATTGAGCGCAGCAGTTGAGAACAACCTTAAGCCCATTTAAATATAAAATATACCATTAAAATGTTTTAAAACTCTGGTTGTGTATAGAGGATTACACGCCATAAAATATCAAATTTTTGCTGAAAACTTGATTTTTTTTTTTTTTTTTTTACTATTTTTTTCCTATTATTAGACTGAAACATAGATTTCAAGAATTTTTTTTAAATTGAAAAAAAAAAGAAACTAGTCGTTGGGGGGCCACCGTAATACTTACCCATCAAGGATATGCATACTATAAAATATGAAAATAAAACGCATGCAACCTATTAATAGAATGCATCGCAATTCCAAAATAAAATTTAAACGCATATTTAAATAGTTTTAATATACACAGTAATGCTCTATTAATGAATTGCTGATGAGCCAGTTTCTACAAATTACATAAAACGACAAATTACTCAAGTAGTACCGGATTGCGTAAAAGAAACATCCTCATAACTCCAAAAGTATTAATCATATTAACTAACAATTTACTGCGTCGGATTAAACATCACATTTCCAATTAAAATATATCTTTGAATTGAAATTTGAATGAAATACAGGGTCATGAAAAATCGAAGAATGTGAAAAACAGGATTATACATATCCCGGCAACTAATAATCCGATCGACTTCGTTCTTTATGCAAAATTTGTGTTATTTTATTGCTTTTTATGTCCACTCCTTAAAATAAAAAAATTCGAAAATTTTTATATTCCTTTCATCAGAACGAATTTTTCGAGAGTCCGAAAAAAATAGTTCCGGATAATCGAGGTTACTGATATTAAATAGGCTTCGTCCCATTCTTACATACTAAGTACATACAAAATTTCAAGTCTCTATCTCAATTTTTTCGGGAGATAGAGCGGTTACAGACAGACAAACAGACACACAGACGGACGGACGGCAATTTTTTTTTTCTAAAAATATGTTTTTCGGAATCTCCAGTATCTGAAACGTGTAAACTCGTCAAATAAAAAAAAAAAAAAAAAAAAAAAAAAAAAAAAAAAAAAAATTCGATTTTTAAAACGATTGCAAGACTTACTCTATACTACGTATGATGGGTAAGTAAAAAACATGCAGAGAAGGGTTAACTGCTTAAAGTGGTTCGGGACATAAACACTCAAATTTTCTAAAACTTTATATTGCATTAAAAATTTCTCTGTTTTTACTTACCCATCATACGTAGTATAGGGTAAGTCTTGCAATCGTTTTGAAAATCGAAAATTTTTTTTGACGGATTTACACGTTTCAGATACTGGAGATTCCGAAAAACATATTTTTAGAAAAAAAAAATTTGCCGTCCGTCCGTCTGTGTGTCTGTCTGTCTGTAACCGCTATATCTCCCGAACACATTGAGATAGAGACTTGAAAATTTTCATGTACTTAGTATGTAAGAATGGGACGAAGCCTATTAAATATCAGTAATCTCGATTATCCGGAACTATTTTTTTCGGACTCTCGAAAAATTCATTCTGATGAAACGTACATAAAAATTTTCGAATTTTTTTATTTTAAGGAGTGGATATAAAAGGCAATAAAATAACACAAATTTTTCATAAAGAACGAAGACGATCGGATTATTAGTTGCTGAGATACGTATAATCCTGTTTTTCACATTCTTTGATTTTTCATGACCCTGTATTTCATTCAAATTTGAATTCAAAGATATATTTTAATTGAAAATGAGACGCTTCATCCGACGCAGTAAATTGCTAGTTAATATGATTATTATTTTTGGAGTCATAAGGATGTTTCTTTTACGCAATCTGGTATTACTTGAGTATTTTGGCGTTTTATGTAATTTGTCGAAATTGGCTCATCAGCTATTCATTAATAAATCATTACTATGTACATTAAAACTATTTAAATATGCGTTAAATTTTTGTTTTGGAATTGCAATGCATTTTATCAATAAGTTACACATGTTTTATTTTCATATTTTATATTATGCATATGTATTATGTTTAAGTATTACCAGGGATGCCACTCAAAAAATAGCAAAAAAGAGGAAATTATGCGTAAAGTAAAATTTATGACATTTTTCACAACTTTATGTGTGAATTTTGAAAATTATATTGTTTATAATAAACTAAATAAAGAATAACAGTTTTTCTTTTGTTGTAAACTTTTAATTTATAAGAGTAAGTAAAAATGATTTTTCTTTAGTTCACAGTATTTTACATCAATTAAGGTAACCCAGCAGCAGGTTCAGTGAAGAATTTTATGTATCGCATCATTTTAAACCAATTCAAGTAACCCAGCAATAGATTCAATGATTATTCCACGAGTGAATAGCAAAATTTTGCAGGTTTTTTTTTTTTTTATTTGACGAAAATAACTGTTTTATTTCATGATCGTTTGGCGAAAATCGCCGTTTTATTTAGCGATCGTTTGACGAAAATCGCCGTTTCACATCATGATCGTTTGATGAAAATCATCGTTCCACATCGTGATCTTTTGACAAAAATCGTCGTTTCACATTGCGATCGTTTCAGAAAAATCACAGTTTCGTTTCGCGATCGTTTGACGAAAATCGCCGTTTCATATCGGGATTGTTTGACGAAAATCGTCGTTTTACATTGCGATTGTTTGACGAAAATCGCCGTTTTATTTAGCGATCGTTTGACGAAAATAGCCGTTTCATATCATGATCGCTTGACGAAAATCATCGTTCCACATCGCGATCGTTTGACGAAAATTGCCGCTTCACATCATGATCGTTTGACAAAAATCATCGTTTCACATCGCGATCCTTTGACAAAAATCGCCGTTTCACAAAAATCACCGTTTCGTTTCGCGATCATTTGACGAAAATCGCCGTTTTATATCGCGATCGTTTGACGAAAATCGCCGTTTCACATTGCGATCGTTTCAAGAAAATCATCGTTTCGTTTCGTGACCGTTTGATGGAAATTGCTGCTTTATATCGCGACCGTTTGATGAAAATTGCTGCTTTATATCGCGACCGTTTGATGAAAATTGCTGCTTTATATCGCGACCGTTTTTCGAAAATTGCTGCTTTATATCGCGACTGTTTTATGAAAATAGCCGCTTTTTTCGATCTTTTAACGAAAATCGATGTTATATTTCGCGATCGCTTGACGAAAATGGCTGTTGTATTTCGCGATCGTTTGATGGAAAAGGCTGTTTTATTTCGTGATCGCTTAACGAAAATCGCGAATTTTTAAAAATTAAAAAAAAGCGGAAATCCGCCAAAAGGCGGAAAAGTGGCATCCCTGTATTACGGTGACCTCCAACGACTAGTTTATGCTTATATTGACGTTTAAATTATGTTTCTATCTAAGTATTTTAGAGTGTAGAAAATTATCCAAGTTTTTGATACATTAAAGTTAAATTTATAAAATTTAATTAGTAGCCAATATTAATACAGGGTGTCCCTAAACAAATGGTATATACGCTAGGGGGTGATAGAACACATCAAGACGAGTAATAGTAAATAGGAAACCATAGGCTCCCAAACGTTTTCCAAAGGAGATAGTCGCCATTAAAGTTTGGGGTCCAAAATTTCAAATACACATAAAAAACGGAAAAATTGGTCGATTGATTTGCGGTTTCCACTAAAACTGTTCTTTATGGTGGTATTTTCTTGAAAATAAATTTTAAAAATAAATTTCGAAAAATGCCGATAGAGGGCGCTTTAGACTTTGAAGTAATAAAAAAACTATTTTTTGCCGTGATTTTTTGCATCTCATTAAATGGTTTCGTAAGCTTAGACTTAAACTTAAATTTTGAGCTCAAAATCTGAATAGTTGAAAGCGGTTAAGTAACACAAACTTAACTGTGTTCAGAGGGTTTAAATTTCAAATGATTATAAAAAACGGAAAAATTGGTCGATTGATTTGCGGTTTTCACTAAAACTATTCTTTATGTCGGTATTTTATTGAAAATGAATTATAAAGATAAATTTCAAAAAATACCGATAGAGGGCGCTTTAGACTTTGGATTAACAAAATAATCCATCCTAATACTATTTTTTGAGTTATTTTTTGCATCTCATTAAATGGTTTTCGTAGGCTTAGATTTTAACTTAAATTTTGAGCTCAAAATCTGAATAGTTGGGAGTGGTTAAGTAGCACAAACTAAACTGTGTTCAGAAGGTTTAAATTTCAAACGAAACGGAAAACTATAAAAAAAGAACAGAAAAATTAGTCGATCGTTTGCAGTTTTTGCTAAAACTGTTCTTTAAATCAGTGTTTTCTCGAAAATAAATTTTAAAGATAAATTTCACAAAATGCCGATAGAGGGCGCCTTAGACATTGGAGTAGCGTATTTTTAGTCGTTATTTTTTAAATCTCATTAAATGCTTTCAAATGCTTAGATTTAAATTTTGAGATCGAATTCTGAGTCGTTGCGAGTGTTTAAATAGCGCAAAAGTGAACTGTGTTCGAGGGGTGTGGTTAAATTTCAACTCCTGAACACACTTCAGTTTACGCTTCTTAATACTTCCCAACGATTCAGAATTTGAGTTCAAACTTTGTTTAAATCTAAGATTTCGAAAACATTTAACAAGTTTTGGAAAGCATTTAATTAGATACAAAAAATAACGGTTAAAATTTGTTGTTGATTACTCTGAAGTTTAAGGCGCCCTCTAACGGAATTTTTTGAAATTTATCTTTAAAATTCATTTTCAAGAAGATACTGATTTAAAGAATAGTTTTATTTTAAACCGCAAACGAATCGATCAATTTTTCCGTTTTTTATTATCATTCGAAATTTGAACCCCCTGAACACAGTTCAGTTTGTGCTACTTGACCACTCCCAACTAATCAGATTTTGAGCTCAAAATTTTAATTTAAGTCTAAGTTTACGAAAACACTATATCAGATGCAAAAAATAACGTAAAAAGTAGTTGTTCGTTACCCCAAAGTTTAAAGCGCCCTCTATCGGCATTTTTTGAAATTTATCTTTATAATTCATTTTCAATAAAATACCGACATAAAGAATAGTTTTAGTGAAAACCGCAAATCAATTTACCAATTTTTCCGTTTTTTATAATCATTTGAAATTTAAACCCTCTGAACACAGTTAAGTTTGTGCTACTTAACCGCTTCCAACTATTCAGATTTTGAGCTCAAAATTTAAGTTTAAGTCTAAGCTTACGAAACCATTTAATAAGATGCAAGAAATCACTTCAAAAAATAGTTTTTCATAACCTCAAAGTCTAAAGCGCCCTCTATCGGCATTTTTCGAAATTTATTTTTATAATTTATTTTCAAGAAAATACCAACGTAAAGAATAATTTTAGTGAAAACCGCAAATCAATCGACCAGTTTTTTCGTTTTTTATGTGCATTTGAAATTTTGGACCCCAAACTTTAATGGCGGATATCTCCTTTGGAAAACGTTTGGGACCCTTGGTTTCCAATTTACTATTACTCGTCTTGATGTGTTCTATCACCCCCTAGCGTATATACCATTTGTTTAGGGACACCCTGTATATGCATAAAAAATAGCAGTAGATCATAATGCAGTAGATAAAAGGTTAATAAGCACGATACCAGAGCCCAAAACGTGAAACTCTTTTTGTCCTTAATCCGCTGTCCGATACGACACGATTTTACCCTACTACCGCAGGGAGTTAAAACATTTAAAATTACTTCAGGATCTACTTCAGTAAAGTGAACCCATTCGCAAGCTTTTGTTAAACCCACGGAAGTGGTCTTCGAAATCAATTTTGAAAGTGATAATATACCCATTTAAAAAATAACTGTAACCGAAATAGGAAAAAAACCTAACAACGATGGCTTCCGCTATGATATGTATTAAATAAATACGTAAAACTATATAACTGCAAGAAAGAAATTTCAAAAGAACGCACCCATAGGTTTAACGTCGGCATATGAGTTTCATTGCATAACTAGTATATTCTCTTTTAATCAAGCGAAAAGATCCGTTCGCTAATGCGCTGAGATCGATCTGTACAAAAACTCACTTTTTTGTTTTTACTTTTTCGATTTTGTGTGCAGATATTTTTTAATGAGGACATTTTCAATTTCGGATCCGATTCCAAAAGTGAAAGCATCTTCATAACAAAAATCTACAATCAAAATTGAAAAAGTAAAAAAAAGAAGGCTTTTGTACAGATGAATCTCAGATACCGTATGCAAATGAAATTTATATATATATCAATTATGGAGTCTAGGGGTGGTAACACACAATTTTAATGATCTCTTGATTATTGGTTAATATTTACTATGTACAGCAGGGTTCGTTGATTTAAATCAGCTTGATTTTAATCATGATTTAAATCACGATTTAAATCAATTGATTTTTTTTAAATCATTGATTTAAATCAGTTTTCCTTTTAAGTTATTTTTTAATAAATTTAAGATATAAACAAACATAATAATGTGCTTTAATATTATTTAGTTTTATATAATATATATTATCAAACATCTTTGAGAAAGATAAAATTTAAGCTTTGTAAAAAAGTAAATTGCAAAGTTTAGAAAAAAAAAATACTTTCCAATTTCATTTGAATCAAATCATAAAATAATCTTGCAACAGTAAAGAAATCCAAGCAGAAATATATTAGATATTTGAATATTTACTCACTACTATTACAAATACTATTTAGAAAAACTTCTGCAAGTCGAGGTAAAATAAAATTGTATGACTTTATGTGCTGTACTTTGGTGAGGCCTGTTATATATTAAGATTTGAGCAAAATCTGAATCAGTCATTTATTTATTTTAATTTAATATAATTCATCTCAGCCTTTTAGAATGGTAGAAGGTACTTTTGTTACAGTTATCGAAAAGGCTGATACTAAAAAACTTAGAGATTTAATGATCAACTAGCTTTTTACTGCAATAGATTTATCTGCTTCAGTAGAACAAATGTTTTCTGCCTTTTGGTTTGGTGCTTTCAGAAATCAGAAATCAACAGATAAAACTGTTAAACTACTGCCATCGAAATACTCAAGGCCAGAGGACACAAATTATGACGTATTCAATAATTGACTGAATTCTCACTAGTGTTCGGATTCATGCTAGAAAATTTTGAATAGCAATTTACTTTTATTTTATTTGTAAAATATCTATCATCTTATAAAACATTGAACTTACTGATTAATTTACGATTAATTACTTCTTAAACTTACTAATGAGAATTTGGTAAACTCATTTTTCTAAGCCAGCACTTAAAAAAACAGAAGTTGAAAACTTAGTTTGCTTCCAATTTTGTTTAAAATTTTTATGTGTTGCAGATGTTTTTATTTCAATTAAAATACTGAAGGTTGAATTAATTTTTGACACCAGATTTGCAGTTTTTCATGCATTTTGTGTAATCAAGATTTTTTTCATATCCTAAAATTTTACCTTGAAACAATATGAATCACTTATGTAAATTGTGTAATATTATTAATAGATAATATTTATAACATGCATGCCTATGTAAGTAAAATTTATATTATTTAAATTAAACAAAAAGTCGTAAAATAATAATAATGTGTGGCATTTAAAAAAAAAAATCAAAAAAATCTGATTTAAATCAAAAAAAATCTGATTTAAATCAAAAAAAATCTGATTTAAATCAAAAGAATCCGATTGTTTTGATTTTTATCAAAAAAATCACGAACCCTGATGTACAGTTAAACAGGATTTGGGACATCTTTGGCAATTTCTGTGCCGGGAGCTCGGTGAATCGTCTTTCTCTTACCGCATCTAAAAGGGTTCTGCCTCATTTTAGCTGTTGCCAGGGTACTTCTGGATGGAGAGTTGTACTCAGCAATTAGTGGCTTCTATACGTCATTCGTATCAAGTGAGAGAACGCTGAGTCTTCATTATTTCTGTGCACGTGGCTTGTTGCAAACGGCAAAATGTTCTTGTCTGCTATACTTACTGTTTTGCTGGGTCTCTGACCTCAGCATTTACATACATATATTAAAATGCAACCGAGATATCATTATAAATTTCTTCCATAGGAATAGCATTAGAAGCAGGTATTTTCGTGTGACTTAAGTAGTCTCGCAATATGCCACAATAGTCACGCGGATAACTCGAACTGGGGGCATTATTTTCAAATTTCTCGCTTTGATTTTAATATTTTTTAATGATTTTTTGGCAAGCTGTGAGGACAATCTACAACCGAGCTCATTTTTACTTTTTGGATTTTGATTATAGTTTTTTTATTATTATTATAAGTATATGAATAAATAATGATACAACATTAGGGAGCACAAATTATATAAAATAATCGATGTTTAAAAGGCATACAGCCGTTTCCGGACTTCTTAAGTCCCATCATCAGTGCTAAAAAGTAAGTGTAAAATGCAAAAGATAAGTCACATCATTAAATGAAAAACGTGCATCGCCGCCTAAGGCGAACTAACCGTGAAGCGTCGCAAAGCAATAGCAAAAGCAAAACTGACTCGTGCATTCAAAAGGAGACCAATCAGATATCTCTATTCCCACTGGAAGAGTCCAAATAAAGGAGAAAAGGAGGGGGAAGTGAAATTACAGGAAAGGAAACCAAACTTCTGAAAATCTGGGTGTACTGGACACGTCATTAACTAAATTATTAGAGTTTTTCCAAATATGAAAAGCTTCCCAAAATTCTATATCATAAATTGATGAACAATATTGTATTAATGAGACTTCGGAAAATTTAAAATTGTGACTATTGGACCAACAATGGTTAGCGATAGCGGATCGTTTTTTTCCACAATTTTTAACGTAAGCACTGTGTTCTCCCAAATGTTTTTTCAAAGATCGCTTCGTTTGACCGATGTACATTCTATCGCATTCGCAAGAAATCTTATAAATACCCCAATGTAATAAATCATCTATTGGATCTTTGAGATTTGAGAATTGCATTTTGTTGAAAGGAATATAAGTTATTTTAAAATCAAATTTTGACAAAATTTTAGAAATTTCATGACTGATTTTTGGAAAATATGGAAGAATAATTAAATTAACATTGCGGTCAGAGTTCAAGTTCGAAGGAGTACTTTTTCTTAATTTGTTATGAATGGAATCAACGATTTCGATTGTGAAACCCAGATCAATGGCAATGGGTTTGATATGGTTTAATTCTGCTTTAAGTCAATTATCGGAGGAGCAAATATTTAAGGCCCGGTCCCGGTGTACATAAGTGTTAAAGGCAGCTAATTTCTGGTTAGGGGGCTGAAATGAAAGGCGATGGGGGGGGGGGGATACTGCGATAGACAGTTGTGTGAAAAAAGCTATTTTCGCGGGAAACCAAAACATCCAGGAAAGGTAATTGATTGTTATTTTCAAGTTCGTGGGTAAATTGAATATGGTCATCTATTGAGTTCATAACTGTAAGAATATTAGTAAGATCAAGGATATCAGAGTCCAGCAACGCAAAACAGTCATCGACGTAGCGGATGTAAAATGGAAAAGTTAGTTTTTTGAATAGTTTTAATTCGAAATAATGCATATAAAAGTCACTAAGGATTGGACTGAGGGGGGAGCCCATGGATAAACCATCAGTCATTCGATAAAAGTTACCATTGAAAATGAATGTGTTTTACGAGAGACAAATGCTAGTAACGTGAGTCAGTTCATCAATTTCGAAGTTTGTGTACTGAAATTCCCGCAAACGCGATTCAAGACATTTTAGAGCACCTTGAACTGGAATATTGGTAAATAAGGATTTAACATCAAAAGAGCTTTGAAAAAACGTTTGGGAGAACACAGTGCTTACGTTAAAAATCGTGAAATAAAACGATCCGCTATCGCTAACCATTGTTGGTCCAATAGTCATAATTTTAAATTTTCCGAAGCCTCATTAATACAATATTGTTCATCAATTTATGATTTAGACTTTTGGGAAGCTTTTCATATTTGGAAAAACTCTAATAATTTAGTTAATGACATGTCCAGTACACCCAGTTTTTCTGAAGTTTGATTTCCTTTCCTGTAATTTCACCCCCCTTCCCCCTCCTTTTCTCCTTTATTTGGACTCTTCCAGTGGGAGTAGAGATATCTGATTCGTCTCCTTTGGAATGCGCGAGTCAGTTTGCTTTTGTTATTGCTTTGCGAAGCTATACGGCGAGCTGCGATGCACGTTTTTCATTTAATGATGTGACTTATCTTTTGCATTTTACACTTATTTTTTAGCACTGATGATGGGACTTTAGAAGTCCCGAAACGGCTGTATGCCTTTTAAACATCTATTATTTTATATAATTTGTGCTCCTTAACGTTGTATCATTATTTATTCATATATTAGCAAAAAGTACAATCCTCCCCCCCCCCCCTTCTTATTATAAGAATAGTTTCAATTTCAGAGCTGGTTCTAACTGGTTTTGAATGTGAAAGTAATTAAAAAAAATTAAACTTAAATCGAAAAAGTAAAAACTCCACGGTTGTAAATCGACCTCAGCTATCCCATGAAGAAAAAAAAAACATTTAAAAATATTAAAATCAAAGCGAGAAGTTTCAAAATAATGCCTCCATAGACTTTACATATTAGCGTTCAAGTTTGTCCATGCGACTAATGACAGAATTTTAAGACGCAATATGTCAAACTAAAAGGCCCGGATGATAATGTTAAGTCTATGAGGACGTTCTTTTCAAATATCTCGCTCAAATTTTATTTTATTTATTTATTTATTTATTTTTATTTTTATTTTTTTTTTGGGGGGGGGGAGCATACGACAGCTGAGGATAATTTACAACCGGGTTAGTTTTTACTTTTTCGATTTTGGTTATAATTTTTTTATATTATGATAGTTTCAATTTCAGAACCAGTTCTGAAAGTTAAAATATTTAATAAAAAAAATCTGAAGCCAAAATTGAAAAAGTAAAAACTAGCCCGGTTGTAGATCGTCCTCAGGTATCCTATGCAAAAAAGAAACATGTAAAAATATTAAAATTTGAGCGAGATATTTGAAAAGAATGCCTCCATAGACTTAATATTATCATCCGGGTCTTTTCAGTGACTAGTGTGGAGCCTTAAGCGGTAATGCTTTAGAATCTAGATAATTATGCATGATTGTGAGATAATTATGAATGATTGTGATATGAAAAAAGAGGGAGGATGAAAAAAGAGGTATAAAAAATCCATATCAAAAAATAAAAATAAAAGAATATTTTAAATAATATCGAGTAAAGTTAAGTTATCAACTTCGCCATTTTCACATTATTAAACTTAGCTTTTGTATTTTCATTTATAATAAAAGTAGTAGTATTTGATTATCTCGCAGATTATACTTTTCAAGTCAACACTTTCATGTAGGAAGAACTGGTATGTTTTAATAGAATAGATGTTAAAATTATTAAGAGGCATCACAATGTAACTATCATAAAATTTGAACATATATTTAAAAATAAAAAAGTTACATAGTCAAATCTTTCCAAATAAAAATTACAGTCAAAAAATTTATGCTCGAAAATTTACACCCCCTCCCCCCCTTCAATATTTCTATTTATGTGCTATCAACTGTTTTTTTTACAGCAATATCTTGATGAATAAAATGAGTCTGCAAATGTTTTTTCAAGTCTTTTTCACAATTAAATATACTATTACACAGTTCACATGTATGTGATTCTTTAGTTGGTGACTTCGGCGATGGCGGTTCAGAATGTGTAATTTTGCAAATCAACTGGTTTTTTACAGCAATATCTTGATGAATAAAATGAGTCTGCAAATGTTTTTTCAAGTCTTTTTCACAATTAAATATACTATTACACAGTTCACATGTATGTGATTCTTTAGTTGGTGACTTCGGCGATGGCGGTTCAGAATGTGTAATTTTGCAAATCAACTGGTTTTTTACAGCAATATCTTGATGAATAAAATGAGTCTGCAAATGTTTTTTCAAGTCTTTTTCACAATTAAATATACTATTACACAGTTCACATGTATGTGATTCTTTAGTTGGTGACTTCGGCGATGGCGGTTCAGAATGTGTAATTTTGCAAATCAACTGGTTTTTTACAGCAATATCTTGATGAATAAAATGAGTCTGCAAATGTTTTTTCAAGTCTTTTTCACAATTAAATATACTATTACACAGTTCACATGTATGTGATTTTTTAGTTGGTGACTTCGGCGATGGCGGTTCAGAATGTATAATTTTGCAAATCAACTGTTTTTTTACAGCAATATCTTGATGAATAAAATGAGTCTGCAAATGTTTTTTCAAGTCTTTCTCACAATTAAATATACCATTACACATTTCACATGTATGTGATTTTTTAGTTGGGTGACTTCGGCGATGGCGGTTCAGAATGTATAATTTTGCAAATCCTTTATCACACAAATCACACAGAAATTTTTTCTCACCAGTATGCATTAAACGATGTTTTTCCAGATTACGCGAATACCCAAATCTTTTATCACAGATTTCGCACGAAAACGGTTTCTCTCCGGTATGTGATACGCGATGAATATCCAGAGACCCCCAAGAACGAAATTGTTTATTACAAACGTCGCAAGCATACGGTTTTTCGCCAGTGTGGATTAGTTGATGCCGTCTCAGATTCCGTGAAAGTGCAAATGCTTTATTACATACTTCACATGAATACGGTTTTTCGCCAGTGTGATATCGACGATGGGCTCTCAGATGGTATGATCTTGCAAATCTTTTTTCACAAATTTCACACGAAAACAGTTTTTCGGAAACGGTGTGTGTTCGTCGATGATTCTTCAAATGGGCCGATGAACCGAATCTTTTATTACAAACATCACAAACATGTATTTTTTCTCCAGTGTGTATTCTCCTATGTGCTTTCAGTTGATAACTTAGAGCGAATTTTTTATTACACACGTCGCATGAAAAAGGTTTTTCGCCGGTATGAACCCGATTATGACACTTCAAATCAAATGCAATGAAAAATCCTTTGCCACAAATATTACACTTTAAAGGTCTTTCCCCTGTATGAAGCCTCCTATGCCTATGCAGAGTTTCCCTTGTAGTAAACTTTCTATTACAAATTTCACAAACATGTGGTTTTCCTCCAGCATTTAATCTATTATGTTGCTTCATATCTTGATTAGGCGTGACTTTTTTACTACAAACAGTATATGAAAGGGGTTTTTTACCAGCAAGAATTTTTGTTAAATCTATTTTACGTAATTTGCTCGCGGAAGCTCTTTTGGTGTGAAGTAGTAAGTGGTGCTTTAACGAAGATATGTTTGAATAACTTTTAGTACATACTTTACACACAAAAAGTCTTTCTTTAACATGGAAATTACGACGATGGTTGGTTAATTGAATCTCTTCTGAAAATTTCTGACCGCATATTTCACATGCGTGCGGTTTTTCGTGTGTACGAAGGTGTGTCGTTAAATCATGCACAACGGAAAAGTGTTTGCCACAGAATTTGCAAATTAACAATTTCTGCAAAAATAAGGATTTCTGGCCTATGGTTTGGTTGTGTATTGGAGTTGTGTTGTGCAGATGGCCTTCCGAAATTTGGTCATTCATTGGCATTGCGTACAGATGCTCTTCCAAAATTTGCCGAGTTCTTGATTTTTGACCACGTACTTCCGATGAAAACGGTTCACTTTCTACAGATATTTCAGGTTCTTTTAAATCATTCATTATTTCAAACTTTTGAAAAGAAATCACTTACAAAATATAGTTGTTTTGGTTCTTTTTCTGATATACTGAGACTAAAAATTATTTCTCAAATGTGATTTTTTTTTTCCTTCTAAGGATTGTGAAAAAACGTCTTAATCATAAAGGTAATATGATTCTTTACTTGCGAAAAATTCCTTTTATGTAATTCGCATCAAATAAATTTACCCCTTAAATGAGTGATTTGTTTATTTGATAAGGTTTTTAATTAAATGTAGTGGATTGTGGTTCATGTATATTCAAGAACGCAGCTGTCAATATTTCTTTGTTGTGAATCTTATGGCTTATTTTTGAAATTCAGTGATTTTTACATAAGTTTATCGTCTTTCCAAAAATTATTATTAAAAGTTCTTTATGAAATAGCATAATATGAAAAAATTATTGATATTAAGGGATATATAGATATTTTAAAAATTATATTAATATCAAGACATTTTTAAATGCATTTTAAAAATATTATTTGGCGATGCAAAAATCTTTTAAAATAACTCACAGCAAAATGACTCTTATCTAATACTACTGATGTTCATTTGCCTAAATTTTATCTTTTTTTCCTGTTTTATAAAGTCAACAACTTTTGCAATGACAATTTTATGGATGGCTTATCAAATAAGACTAATAAAATCTTTTATACGGCACTTAGAAATATTTTTTTAATAATTATCATAGGGTTGTTTAGATTATACTATGAAATTCATGATAATTCCACTTACAAAACCCACTTGCAGATTTTTGTGCTTCTTCTGAGATTAAATATATTTTTCAGATATGATTTTTTCTGGGGATACCAAATTATTTTAAATTTTAATCTAAAAGCTTTAATTTATCTGCTTCTTCTGAGGCTAAAAATATTTCTCAAAAATGTTTTTTTTTTTCTTTTCTTTATTTTTTTTTTTTTTTTTTTTTTTTGGGGGGGGGGGGGGATTGCAAATTATTTTAAACTTTTCAGATGTGATTTTTCCTAAGGAACGGAAATAATTTTAAAATTTAATCTAAAAGCTTTAATTTTGTCACATAAAATGTCTTTTTATGTAATTTTGATTAAATGGTTTTACCCTCATATAACTGTTTGGTTTATTTGATAATGTTTTCCTTTCAATACAATGGGTATGATTTGTATGCATGCAATGATGCAGTTCTAAGCATTTCTGTGTTGTGGAACTTTCACATGCTATTTATAAATAAATAATCATTTTTACAACGAGTCTCATATTCTCACAATATCAATTTTATGGCAGGCATATCAAATAGCACTGTTCTAAAATATTTTATACCATACTTAAATGTATTCATTTCATGATTATAACCAGATTGTTCATGATTACAAATTATTTCTTATGATAATTTTGTTATTATATAGCTAGCTCCAGGCTTACATATTTATTTCACAAATAGTTTATATATATGTTGTTCCAACAATTTTACGTGCGACTAATACTCATAAATTACCTTTTTTTTTTCTTAAAATCTCAAATGTAACCCTTTACAATAGCATTTATAATTAAGTGGCGAATAGTTATGGATTACTTTTGTTTTCCTTAAAGACTCAAATATCACCCTTTACAATTGTAAGTATTATTATATGGCGATTAATAATTATACCATAATTCTCCTCATAATTTTGTTAAAAAACTATTCATAGCCTTTTTCAACTTCACAGACTTATTGCATCTACACACTGTTTTGTCCACTTGCATATTGTTTTGTCTTACAGAAACTGCTTGTCTATATATTTAAAAATATAGTTAAATTAATAATGAATGTCAAATCGTCGGCTTGTTTCATATACAGGGAATCAACGTGACTAGCTTTCAGGCAGGAAACTTTGCTGATGTAATATCTGCAAAGAAAAAACATTATTGTGAGACTTAACAGAGTATATATAAATGTAAATAAAATAAACAACAGAATAAGTTATAAATTTAGCTCAAATCCATGCAAGGGGAAAAGAAAAATACAGAGTAATTCAAAGCTATGTGTCTGAAAATGTAAAGGCAGGTAGAGTAGAAGATTTTGTAAAGGAATGCGGGGTGTGAAGCAGTAGAGGACGCTATTGAGTTTGGCGAATGAAAGCATTTTGCGGGCTTGAATCGTCATTCCCCGAATGGATTTCAAGCAACGTGATTGCCAACATGCATTTTATCTGTGGGATTGCAGAAGGAAACTTAATAACTGCTCAAAGTATGTATAAAATTAAATGTGTTAGCTACAATTTTAATGAATTAAAACAGAAAATTTATCTATAAAAAAATAACTAAGATGCATTTGATTAAGAAAAAGCAGGCGTGTGCAACTTTGTGTACAAAACTCATCTAATCTTTACAAGAAATTTATTTAAAATAACGAAATTGGTATAAAGCCGCACTTTAGAGATATTAATAGATTAAATGAGAGATAAACAAAATTCTAAATTGTTATTATCAACAATTGAAACCTATCACAGTATAACTGCTTTAATCCGGAATCATCGTGATTACGGAAATTCCGGATTACAGAATGCATTTAGATAAATAATATTAATAGTACTAATATCTCTCATCAATACTTCAATAATAAAAAAAATGTAAAGAACTTGATAATTGAAAATAATTGAGAAAAATCAATTCAAAATGCTCTAAAACAGGGGTTCTCAAACTTTCAGACTGACATACCGCTAAATAGAAATTAGAAATTCACACGTCTGCGTAGGGGCAGGTGACAAACTCAAAGATAATACAGAAAAATCTGTGTAAACAGAATACGTCAAACATTTTTCTTGTCTTTTGTGCTCCATCTGAGTGGATTTCACTGAATTTAATTGCATGATTACTCTATTAAATTACTTATATTACCTGCTTTATATTAGAATGCAAATAATAAAAAGGATAATCTATATATTTAAAAGACCTGGCTGTTTTTTTAGTCACCAGCCCTGAATTTTCTACTCAACCGATTTTGATAATAAACTTTTTAAATGAAAGCTATTTATTTGTAGTTGTGCCCATTTTAGCTATTTTTTAATTTATTCCCATTTTTATATTTAATTTTTAATTTTAAATGATTTTTACGACATTTCTTCAAAATGGAGGCAACTCAGTTTAGCTTTTCTCTCGATAATAAAAATCTATTTTTCATTATCACTTTCCACCAGTCAGAAGCTTTATTTCATCGGTGAACATGTCCTCGCATTTAAAAGAAAAAAGTTAATTGTTTTTTCGTAAAATTTAACCACAATAAAATGATTCCATATAATTAGGCACTAATTGAGGTAACAATATATATATATTTACAGAGAAATAATATTAATAATGTAAATAAAATAACAGTTACTAATTTATTATAAAAATTAATGTCTAAAGTAAAATAAGAAAAATTTCAAATGAGGAAAATGATGTCATTCAGCTAGCAGATAAATGGGAATGACAATATTATTACGGATACCTTTTTCATATTACTAATAACAGTAACTTTTAAAAAACATTTAAAGAGAAAATGACGTCACTTTTTAAAACATCGCATTTTTATTCATAACGATATTACGTTTAAATATTTCTTTTCATTATGGACACTGAGATTGAGATTTTACTTTCAGATGACTTCAGTTAGTGAAAATAATGTCACAGTAAAAATAATATTAGTTTTTTTTTTTTTTTTTTTTTTTTTTTTAAATAAAACTACTTTTTCTGTGAGTGCATATAAAATAAAATTTCTGGATTTCGCCGGCACTCAGATTACAATTTTAACTGAAGATGTGCGAATATTTGCATGCAAAATTGTAACCGGCAAACTTGACATTGAGTTTGAAAATATATTTATTATATATTGATTCAATAATGTAATTACTTTTGCTTTTTTTAAAACCAAATCGATCGAGTCTTTTAAACATTTCATTCGTTGAATTCGACGGGATTCCACTCGTGTTTAATAATATGCACATTACCAAAATGCAGTGTTTTCATAGAAAAAAAAAAAAAAAAAAAAAAAAAAAAGTTTACAATATTTAGTGACATATTGGCGTAAATTGATAGATACACAGAAGGAAGATTCTATTAATTTTCTTTTTTGTATTGCTAATGGGAAGGGTGTGTCTGGTTTATCGAACACAGAATCCTCGTGTCAGGTTCAATATTAGTAAATTTTGTGCGTTAGTCAAATTCAATGTTTAATCTATTCGATTTTTGTTTTTCAAATAAAGAAGTGAAAAGAAAGCAGATTCCCAAAGATAAGTGGTGCTAAAAACAAACAAAAATTTTACAGCTTTATCAGATATTAGTGGATAGAGTAGAACCCCGCTAATTCGGACTCCGATAATCCGGATCTACGGATAATTCGGATCGATTTGGGTTTTTTTTTTTTTTTTTTTTTTTTTTTTTTTTTTAATGTTTGAGAAGCGATTGTCCAATTTCCATAACATTAACTTGTTTCATCGTCGTATTCTAAATAAAAAACTTTTTCTGACATGTTTTCGGAATAATTAAGCAAAGTAAACATTATTACTGTCTGCAAATATTTAATAAGTTTAACATAAAGCTGATTTTCTGTTAGTATGTTATATTTTATCTCATTTTTTTTTCTAATTCTCCGGATAATCCGGATTGGGTCCAGTCCCAATTAATCCGAAATATCGGGGTTTTACTGTATATAGTAGTACCTATTCGAAGTAATTTTTTTCCAGCGATAAAAATTCAACTCAACATCTACTTTATGAAGCGTTAATTCATTTTATCAGAAAATATTAATACAAACTGCATTAAAATAAGAGAACGCAAAACGCTATCAAAACAATGATATCAGCAGGGGTCTCGCTAAGGGGGGGGATGGGAGGGGAGCCTCCCCCCCCCCCCCCCAAAAAAAAAAAAAAAAAAAAAAAAAAAAAAAAACATTTGTGAATGTTGTTACACTTGGCAGATCCACAAACTTAGTTGACAAATTTTCTTTAAAATTTTAATAAAAATTATAATATATTTTCAATTTTTGATAGAATTGGCAAAAATTACCAAACTAATTGGGAATATTATTAAACTTTTAACAAATAAGGGCTATAATTCATTTTCTACTTGTGGTAAGTTGGCAAATTTGTAAAATGAGTTGGCAAACATTGAAATTTGACTTGGCAACTTTAGGTCCTCTCCCCTCCCAATAAAAATCTTAGCGATGGCCCTGGATATCAGAGAGAATAAACTTTCGAAGCTGGTGAACTTACAAATCAAGAAAGAGGAGAGGGGAAAGAGAATGTACCCCCCCTTTTTTTTTAATTTCATAAGCTGCATTTTTATTTTATTTCATGTACCAGCATTGGGCCTTTGCGTACCAGTAAACAGATTCACGTACCAGTACTAGTACCCGAACCATGGTTTGAGAATTCCTGCTCTAAAATATATATCTGATAAATAATAATGGATATTTTATGCAGTGTCGCCATCTGTTATAAATTACAAAAAACAATCATTGTACGATTTTATACAAATTACGATTTCGGATTTATAAAAGCTCAATAAATAATAAAAATCACATCAAGAGACATATCATGAAAAATATTTTCTATTCCTACAAAAAAAAAAAAAAAAAAAAAAAAAAACCTTTAGGGGGAAATTTAAATATGTCTTACAATTTAATAAAAAAGATAACTTTGTAATTACATTAACACATTTAAAATTATATAGCACCTATAAATATTGAAGTCAGTCACAAATATCTATAAGAAATAATAATAAAAATTATTTTTGTGATGTTTTGGTACCACCTTCTTATCTTTGGAGAAAAAAAAAAACAGTAAATTTACCAATTATTAAAAAATTTTTCAACTTAATATTAAAGAAAAACACCTATATTAATTACATATTTAATTTAGAAATTTTTTATAAGATTTAAAAAAGTAGTAAATTAGGTATTCTTATATATATGCTATGGCGCCATCTATTATCTTCGACTGAAAATAAAAACGAATAAATGTACCGAAATGTCCGGATTAAAGACCTTATGCTGCATTAAATTTAAAGACTATTTAAAAAAATAATAATAATAGAGAAAAGAAAGAAAACGGAAAAATAAGAAGAAAAGGAACAATATAATTAAAGCATGATTAATAAATCACAAGCCTTCTTGGGGGCCCCACCAGTGGCCGAGAGGTTCGGACCTCTCAACTGGTAGACGGCAGGTGCTGGGTTCGAACCCAATCGCGGCTGTCGGCCTAACCGTTCGGAGTTTTCGTGGTTTTCTTCGAACCTTGTGTAAATACGGGTTAGGTTCCCTTAGAAAGACCCCCACGAAGGGCACTCCCCCCAGGTCCTATATCCCTAGTGTAGATAATCGGACGACAAAAAATAAACCAAACCAACCAAACCACAAGCCTTCTGGGTTCATTAATTCCTTAAAATACCAAATTATTGGGCTAAAAAAAAAAAAAGGAAAGAAAGAAAACGTGTCTTTTAATCAGTTTTTGATCCTGTAATGATCTATATTTTTTACTTTTAGAATAGGAAGTGTATAAAAACAGAAAGAATATGATAAAATTGAAATCAAACATAATTAAATATAAATAAGGAAAATAATAAATGGATAAATATAAAAACAAGATGAACATAAGTGAAGAAGCCTTAAAACTATGAGTAAAATACGAATGTAAACAAGACAGGACAGGGAAAAGAGGGAGAGAAAAAAAAAAATCTTAAATGTCTGATATCAAAATTAATAAACATTTGGATTTACAAATAAATAAAATAGTGATAATGACACAAAATCATCAATATGAAAATAAATTGAAGATTAAATGAAATAGTATACGAGTAATGTGCATGATGCAACCATAAAATCCTGCATTAAGAGAGTTAAAATGAATGAGGAAGAATTGAGCAGCTAAAACAAAGTTATATGTAAATCAAATAAAAGATACTTTTTACTTGATATAGAGTACCATTAAAAATACCAGAATATAAAGAGTAATTCAGAAAAACATACAAAATATCGTGCTCGTGAACAGCAATGTTATTTTAATGCTAAAATAATGATACTGAAATCACAAATATAAATATATATAAATAAGGTAAATAATAAATGGATAAATAGAAAAACAGGCTGAACATAAAGTAGAAGCCTTAAAATATAAATGTAAACAAGGCAGGACAAACAAAAGAAGGAGGAAAAAAAAATGTCGGATAACAAAAAAAATTAATAAATATTTGGATTTCAAAATAGGTAAAATGTGATAATGGCACAAAATCATTAATATGAAAACAACGATGATTAAATGGAAATAACACATCGGGTAATTTTGTTCTCTCATGTATTCTAATCCATCAAATTTTAAGTTTGCCGTTGGTATACGAAGAAGGCCCTAAAAAATTACTAAACTGCCAGAGTGTTTTAAGGCTCTTGTCCCTGCAAGCTAAAGTACTCATGAACTAAAGCTATTCCTATAAGGAGGTTATTTTCTAACAATTCGTTTGCATTTCAACATATTTATTTATTTTTTTTTTTCATTGCATAGCTGAGGTCCTTCTCTACATTGTACCTTTTTTTACTTTTTTGATTTCAGCTGCAGACATTTTTCAGAATAACACTTTCATTTTCAGAACCGGATTTGAAAGTGAAAGTAATTTTATACAAAATATCTGAAACCAAAATCGAAAAAGTAAAAAGGAAGTGATGTAGAAAGGGACTTCAGCTATCCAATGAAGAAAGAAAGA
This sequence comes from Maratus speculifer, assembly GCA_964019185.1. Taxonomy (NCBI): domain Eukaryota; kingdom Metazoa; phylum Arthropoda; class Arachnida; order Araneae; family Salticidae; genus Maratus; species Maratus speculifer. The sequence goes on along the minus strand of OZ025302.1, from coordinate 138,247,617 downwards.
AAAAAAAACTATTTAAAAATGTTGAAATGCAAACGAGTTATTAGACCCATAAGAAATAGCATTAGCTCATGAGTGCTTTGTTGATCAGGGACAGGAGCCTTAATTATTAATTTAGTTTGAAATTTAATACTGAAAAAACATATATTCAAAACTGCTACTCAAATTTCTGCAAAATATTGACTTTAATTTTTACACATTTTACAAAGATTTGTGTCATTCTTAAAGTTTTAACAATTTTATTTTTATTTTATTTTGACTATGACATATCGCAGTCCCTAAAAAAAATGATAAAATTTTCCTGTAGTGTATTAAATATTTTACATGAGTAAGTCAAACTAACCTCATATTTGTGAAGTATAATTCCTGGTCAGTGTTTAATAATGTAATTTTACAATATCCATACTTCATGTTTTATCTACTATAACCGTGCACCCTAAAAACTACTGTCTTACAACTTTTTAAGCATAAGTGTAAATTAGCATCCCTAACTGTAACTATAAAACAAAAAAAACAGTAAGTATTCAGAGGATAAGACACACTTTGACTCGACAATTTAAGTAGAAATACTATATCATTGCAAAATGCTAAAATAGTATATAAAAATATACATAATGCCCAGTAGCAGAAAATTGTGACTGAGTCTGCGACAGAAATGCAGTGGGATGAAAATTGTCTGCGGGAGTAGTGTGATACAATTTTCGGTTAGCCAGACGCCATTGTTATATATACATACATGTATATAGACATACATATAACAATGGCACCTGATTAACCAAAACGTATCCCTTATGTACATAATAAATAGGGCTCTTACTGATTAATATTATAAAATAGAACTCTATTTTAACTATAGTAAACCTAAATAAGTAAAAAGCAAAAAATTAATATTTTTTTGAAGAATTAGATAATAATGATATGTAAAGTGGCTCTTTATGACTGAGCTTATAGCTCAACTTATTTAAAATTAAAGTGAAATACAGTATAGTGTATATTTACTGAAAAAGTTTCTTACTTGCTTAGGTATAAAAAGCACAGAAGAAATAAACAGAATGATATTAGAGAGGAAAAAATCATTTATATAGTTACATATGTAATAGTGATGAGATGAAGAAAACAATTCCAATTCCATTGAACAGAATATGCTGTAAGATTGCTTCCTTAAATTCTCAAAACAATTTTTTAGTTATTAAATCAATATTATGATAAAATGTTAAATTGTGCTAAATTTTTTTTTTTAAATTGAACAAAAATAATTTAAAATATCAAAATCTAAAAATTATTCTAGAAAGACTGCATAGAAAATTTAAAATCCCTATTTTTTTACCATGAAGTATATATGTGTCATATTTTTACAGCAGTGATACTTTGAAATACAAAGTAAGTAAATATTGTGAAAAAGAAATAGAAAATTCTGAATGAAAATTTTTTAAATACACTGGATGTGTATCTAAAATTTTGTTAAAATTGGCAGTGCTAATTTATGGACAAAAAAAAAATTTTAGTGTGGAAAAATCCATTTTCGGAACAGCAAAATCGTTTTTAGAGAAAGGAAAGAAACAAATTTTTGAAACAGCAAAATACACTCCCAACTTTTTTTTTTTTTCGCTCTTTTAATGAAATTTGAGTTTTTTTGTTTGACGGAAATACGCAGTTTTTTCGCGATCTTTTGCCGAAATTCACCTTTTTTTTAACGATTTTATGACGTAATTTGTGTTTTTTCGAGATCGTTTGACGAAATTTATAGTTTTTCACGATTTATTTTAACAAAATTTACCTTTTTTTCGTGACTTTTAGATATAATCTGTCGTTTTCCTGCGATTTTTTAACGAAATTTATCGTTTTTTCCCCGATTTTTTGGCGAGATCTGTCGTTTCTTTGTGATAATTTTGATGCAATTAGTCGTTTTTTTCGCGATCTTTTGTCGAAAGTTACCGTTAATTTACGATCTTATGACGTAATTTGCATTTTTTCACGATCTTTTGACGAAATTTATAGTTTTTTCACTATTTTTTAAACTAAATTTACCTTTCTTCTTGACTCTTTAACATAACCTGTCGTTTTTCTGCGATATTTTAACGAAATGTATCGTTTTTTCCCAATTTTTTGACAAAATCTGTCGTCTTTTTGTGATTTTTTTTGATGAAATCTGTCTTTTTTCGTGATATTTTAACATTTTTCTCAACTTATTGACGAAATCTGTCGTTTTTTCGTGACTTAGTGGCGAAATCTGCCGTTTTTTCAAGACTTTTTGGTAAAATCTGCAGTTTCTTTTTGCTATCTTTTGTCGAAATCTGCCGTTTTTCGCGATATTTTGATGAAATTTCGTTTTATTTCACGATTTTTTGACAAAATTTATCTTATTTTGCGATCTTTTAACAAACCTTGTTGATTTTGCGATTTTTCACGAAATATTTCGGGTTTTTTTCGCGATCTTTTAACGAAATTTGCCATTTTTTCATGATTTTTGACGAAATCTGCTGTTTTTTCGCGATCTTTTGTCAAAATACGCCATTTTTGGCGATCTTTTGATGAAGTCTGTCGTTTTTTTTTCTCGCGATCTTTGAATGAAATTTGCCGTTTTTTCCGCGGTTTATTCATGTATATATATATTTTACACAAATAAAGGAAATTTTTTTTTTTTCGAAGCTGGCAAATTTTTCTGCAAGGGCAAAAATTAATCTGCGACGCACGTCGCGCGTCACGCACTTTCTGCTACCGGGACATAATGCAATAGAGGAACCTAATTATTATGCAGTGTATTACATTAAAAGTCTGTATTGATAATTTCTTGAAAAAGGAGTCAGAAATTTCAGTTAACCTAAGCACAATAAAATTGAAAACAAACATTTATTTATATATTTTACGGACTAATAAATTCATAAGGTATTAATAAATCTATTCACAGTGGATAAAGAAGTAATAAATATTGTTTATAAATGCTGCAAAAATGCATAAAAATTCTGTGGCTAATTATGTTTCATGAAATGTAACAAGAGTCATTTGCAGATCTAGTAAATTCATATTTATACCCAAAACAAAGTCTTATGCTTTATTTATTATTCTACAATTATGAAATAAACGAAATTTTTATAAAATTGATTCTACTTATTTTATTACTCAGTCTAAAAAAAATCAACTTTATTATTTTATTTGCATCAAAAAAGATGCTGACTGATAATTATCCTGAATTAATTTCCGGGGTAATTTTTGGTAACATAAAAATTATAGTTGTTTTAATTATAAGTGCATTTATTTTGAAGTAAGCATTTTATTATATAGTCATCAGAAAGGGATTATTCAAAAAAAAAAAAAAAAAAAAAAAAAAAAAGGGAACAATGCATTTAATAAATTTTATAATAATTGAATATTGACGATTTTTAACCAGGAATTACCCCAGGTGACCCTCTATATACATGGCCCTTTTTTTCTGACATTTATTATATTTTTCTGAGAAGTAGCATTTTGTAATGAAATGTGAAATCCAAGCATTTATTAATAACTTCTTTAAATCCCTTTGCCAAAATTTTCCTTTCTGATGAACTAGTTCTCTTTGCAATCTACATATTTAAAAACCAAACAGTATAACAATAATTAATGAAGAGTATGTTTTTATGGATTAGTATTTTGTGAAGGGGTATAGGGCAAAATTATTTTGCCCTATAAAATTAGCACGAGCCACCGGCCACAGGGTCAGTGTATGTGAAAAAATGGCTGTCAGCGGCCACCTTTATGGCCACTTTGCTACAAGGAGAAAGTAAAATTTTTTTGTATTCCATCATGTTATTTTAATTTTTCTGGTTGTTATATGTTTATATTAACATATTTCTTTGTGCTATTCAATTTTATGTTAATATTAACAGAAAATTTAACAAAAGTTTACTGTTTAGTATTTTTAAACAAAAAAGTGTCTATTAGTTTAATAAAAGTGGCCACTGATGAAACTGGTACAGCTGGCCACTGGTTGAAAGTGATGAAATTTCCCAGTTTTGCCCTATATGAATGAAGTTTTATTAAATGGATTTTTGTAAAGAGGTCATAAATAGGTTCCAAATTTTGCCTGGATTGACTCCTTATATATATATATATCAATACTTTTATAAATACATCCAAAGTAATTCAGACAATACCATTCAATAAACCAATGAAACCAATATTTTTACAATCATATTATTGAAAACAGTTGAAGTTTGAAGTGAAATCAGATAAGCATATTATTACAATATCAACTATACATATATATATATATATATAGAGAGAGAGAGAGAGAGAGAGACAGGAGCAGGTGTGTAGTTGCAAAAATAACTGAGGATATAAGCTCTAAGCAGAGGGTATATGCTCAAGACAGAGGATAATAAATCAGTAAACACAATCCAAAATATTTCTTACTATGTTAAATAAATTGGCATTTTTCTTTGTTTACCGAACATCCTCTGCTGCTGAAGTCTGACTTCCAGCCCCCTGGGTGCAGTTCAATGGAACTTCCAACACTCCTCTTGCCCTTCGGGCACACATCAACAACTACTACTTTATCTTAGAGTTAAATAATTACTTTAAAACAGTATTTCCTCGTAGAGAACGAGAAATCATTAAATATTTTGAAAAACCTCCATTACAACAACAGAATGGATTGTGGCAAAACTGACTATCTCATTGGCATCCGGGGGGGCCATGCCCTGGGCATGAAATCCCTAAGGGGCACAAAATTTCACCTTAATTTCAATTAAGATTTCATAATTGTGAAAAAAATGCAATATTTGAGATACTAATGCAATGAAATGACAAAAATATGTCTCAGTATTTGGTTACAAGCACATTTCAATAAAATATAGGAATTAATTTTTTATATATTCTTTGGAACTTTTTTCAATTTTCGGAAAACTTAACTTTTTGACTAGAATCAATAAATCAATTAACCAAAGAGAGCACGAAAATTTTAAATTGCCCTGGGCCAGAGATGTAGTGGAGGATATATGGGGGTATATGCTGTATATCTTCTGGATTTTTTTAATGTACACTGCATACCCTCTGTTTCTCATGAAAGCCATAGCATATATTGTCTAGGGTATACTGTCTGCATCAATCGTATAGCCTCTGCTATTTTTACAACTACACCCCTGCCCTGGGCACAAAAACTTGCAAGTCACGCAGGGCCTGATTAATGCACGGACCTCCGGGGCCTTGGCCCTGGGCCAACAATTTCAGGGGCCCACAAATTATGTGGCTGATTTTTCCCCCTTAATCAAATACTTTTCAAATAATATTCTTTTATAAAATATGAAATGTAAAATTCAATTATTCTGAATGCCTCAATAAAATTTTTAGAAGCTTTTAAAATAGGCACTTTTTACCCAAACAACTTTGTCAACTCATCAAATAAACCTTTTATTTCTGAAAGTGTCGCCAAAAATGAATAGGTAGGGGGCCCAAATTTTTAACAGGCCCTGGGCCCAACTTCAGCTTGATCAAGCTCTGAAGTCAGGCCCTGGATTGTGGACCACTGTGCCTCAGCAGTGAGTAGCCATTGTGCCATATTTGAAGTCCAATACATTCTCATAAAAAATTTATTTAAAGCAAATCAATTTTAATGTTAAACAAAAACGAATATCTTACCTTTAAAAAAAGCTGTTTTTTCCTATTTATCTATAACATTTAATAATAATATTAAAAAAAAAAAAAAAAAGAAAAATTTTAACTTTTAGAAGCTGAAACAACCAGTCAGTATAAAATGCATTATGCTCAGCTAAAGATGTGTTTTGTAGGCTATAAGTAATCAACTCAGTGATGTAATCAATTAGAAAAAAATGTATAAGGGGCTATATATAAGGGGTTAAAAAATATATAAGGGGTGATTTACTGTAACTCCACTATGTATATTTTAATACTGCATATAGTGTATAGAAACAAAAGTTCGACTTCAGTGACTTATTTGATAAAGAAGAGTCTAATAAAAGAAATAAACACAAAACACGACATTAAAATATAATGAAACTAGCTGTTATATTTTTCTAATTTCTTTCCTCTGACACGCATATTTTAGAAAATTTCACAGACTTATTGAAAAAAAAAATATTGAGATAGTTTCAAGCACTATTACACACCTTCAATAATATAAATAATCAGCTTACACACAGCATCAATGTAACACAACGACTATCAACATTAGACCAAACGATCACAAAAACTGATTTATTGATGTAGTTTCTTGGACGTGCTAGATTAACGATTCACTTAAGATCCGTCGTGGCCGGATAGCACAAAATCGAATTTTTCTCGCAGAAAATAAGGAAAGATGACAATAACAATCATTGAAATTATTTACAATTTTTCAACAGCATAAATATTGGATGAATTTTTAGTTGAATCATTCACACGATTCAATGAAGTACTCACGAACGGTTCAGTTTGTCCCTGTTCAGTGACATCAACCGTGTCGCCCAGGCTTAAAAGAGATTGAAGCATATGGAGTGAGATTCCTTTTAAATATACAGTAACAGTGAACTTGGGAGTTAAATTTTCAAATCACGGATTTGGTTGGGAAACGGTCGTTCGCGTTCTAACTACCTAAAATCTTGTGCTTAGGTGAAGAGTTAGAAAAGTTAGCGCTTGGGTAGGCCCGTGAAAACGCACCTTAATAGTTACAAAGTTTTGAAAATCAAGATCGAATTCCCTCCTTGGCAAGCGGCTCCGTAACATGGGAACTCCGCAGCCTTCCGTCCAGTAAAATTATCCCTTTAATTTTCCCATGTCCCTTTAATTTTCTAACACTAAGGTGCCATTGAAATAATTCTTTATTGTAAATGCCTTTGAACGTTTTAGATATCCAAATTCGGATAATTTTTATTTTGTCATATAACACAGGAAACAAATGTCAATTCGAAGCAAATTTAAAATTACATGTAATGCAATGCACTTGCACGGCATTATCCTGAAGCGAGAAATTACGTCTTTTCTCCACCAGATGGCGTATTCGAGCTCTTGAATCGAAAATGGTCAGGCGCATGCATTGCGATTATTTTTCGGAACGAAAATTTATTTCGTTGTTAAAAATAGTAGTTAGGCGCTGATAACTGTAAATATTTTTAAATAAAAAAAAATAAATCATAAAAAAATCTGGTCTATAGACGTAAATATTTGTATTTTTTATTTATTTTATTTGTTTATAATTATTATCATTATTTTTGCTTTTCACTACATATTTAAAAATGCAAAAGGAGGTGGGCTAATAAGGGCTATTTTTCGCCCATCATATACCCGAAAAAAAGTTTCGAATTCTGATAATTGTTCAGTGCTTTGTATAATTAAAGATATGTATTTTTATTTAGTATAAGCTTTACATGATAAATAAAATGGTAAGTCAAGGAAATTATAGCCCCAAAATAGAGTGTTTTGGCTTTTTTTGACATTTTTGTCGTTTTTTGCGTCTTTGGGTTAATTTTTTTTTTATGAAGCCTATATAGTATGTATTTCTTGAACTACAGGCTCGAAATACTTCTATTTTTTATTGTGATGCAAAAATAAGAGATTAAGCGTCAACAATTACTGCCGTCGAAACCACAAATAAGAAACCTATTATACATTTATGAATATCTCATTGTAAGTACTGTAACACTTGTTGTATAATATGTAAAGGTAAAAACTGCCTTGTTATTGCAGCAAAAGATGTTGAAATTCAAGCCTTTATAGAAACTAGAATCTATATTTCGTTGGGAAAACGATGCTGTAAAATTCATATTTCTTGATCGGTCTTCAGTAAATTGGCTCTGCAAGATTTACTCTCTGTATGTGAGCAGGCGCGAATCCACGAGAGGGGGGGGGGGCGATCGCCCCCCCCCCAAACCAGTGTTGAATTCAGACTTTTTTCCGGAAAGGATTTCTTCGACTCCGTCGGAGACATTCTATTGTACCGGAAAAACGCGCATTTCATTAAAATGTCGCTAAAAAGCACTAATTTTGTCAAAGGTCGCGCGCAAAAAAAGAATTTACAAAGGATCGCTAAAAAAACGCGAATTTTGATACAAGATCGCTGAAAGCGCGAGTTTTGTCAAAGTGTCGCGGAAAAAGCTCGAATTTCATCAAAAGTTCGAGGAAAAGCACGAATTTTGTCAAATATTTGCAAAAAAACGTTAATTTTGTCAAAGTTTCGCGGAAAAAGAGCAAATTTTGTCAAAAGGTCGTAGAAAAAGCGCTAATTTGTCAAAGGGTTGGAAAAAGGGAAGGCAAAGTATCGCGGAAAAAGTACTAATTTCGACATAGGATCGCTGAAAAATCGCGAACTTCAACATAGGATTGCTGAAAAAGCGCTAATTTTGTCAACGTATCGCGAAAAAGCGCGAATTATTACGGAAAAAACGCAAATTTCGTCAAAGGGTCGCGGAAAAAACGCAAATTTTGACAGAGGATCGCGTAAAAAACACAAACTTCGACATAGGATCACTGAAAAGGCGCGATTTTTGTCAAAGTGTCGTGTAAAAAGCTCGAATTTCGTCAAAAGTTCGCGGAAGAGCGCTATTTTTTTCATAAGGTTACGAAAAGGGAAGGCAAAGGAACTTGTAAAATACGCAAATTTCGACATTGGATTGCTGAAAAATCGTGAACTTCGACACAGGATTGCTGGAAAAGCGCTAATTTTGTCAAAGTATAGCGAAAAAGCGTGATTTTCGTCAATTAATCACGGGAAAAGTGCGAATTTCGTCAAAGGGTCGAGAAAAAACGCGAATTTTGACAGAGGATCGCGAAAAAACGCGGACTTTGACGTAGGATATCTGAAAAGCACGTATTTCGACATAGGATCGCTGAAAAAGCGCGATTTTTGTCAAAGTGTCACGCAAAAAGCTCGAATTTCGTCTAAAGTTAGCTACTTTTTTCAAAGGGTCGGAAGAAAGGTAGACAAAGAATCGCGGAAAAAGTGTGAATTTCGACATAGGATCGCTGAAAAACCGTAAACTTCGATACATTGCTGAAAAAGCGCTAATTTTGTCAAAGTATCGCGAAAAAGCGCGAATTTCGTCAAATGATCACGGAAAAAGCACGAATTTCGTCAAAGTGTCGAGAAAAAAACGCGAATTTTGACAGAGGATCGCGAAAAATTTGCGAACTTTGACGTAGGATCGCTGAAAAGCACGTATTCCGACATAGGATCGCTGAAAAGGCGCGATTTTTGTCAGAGTGTCACGCAAAAGTCGTCAAAAATCAAGTTTTGAGAAAACGCGACTTAAAGTTGAAATTATATGGGTGCTGTTAAATTGAATGTGTTGATACATAAATGCTTATAACTCCGCTAAAAATGTAAATATTTTTATGCGGTTTTTTGCACTGAGTTCAGAATTAATTGAATAATCACGGAAAAAGCACGAATTTCGTCAAAGTGTCGAGAAAAAAACGCGAATTTTGACAGAGGATCGCGAAAAATTCGCGAACTTTGACGTAGGATTGCTGAAAAGCACGTATTCCGACATAGGATCGCTGAAAAAGCACGATTTTTGTCAGAGTGTCACGCAAAAGTCGTCAAAAATCAAGTTTTGAGAAAACGCGACTTAAAGTTGAAATTATATGGGTGCTGTTAAATTGAATGTGTTGATACATAAATGCTTATAACTCCGTTAAAAATATAAATATTTTTATGCGGTTTTTTGCACTGAGTTCAGAATTAATTGAATAATCAAAAAAGATCATAAAAAAATTGATTTTTGAATAATTTTCAAAAGCTCTGAGCCCCCTTAAGTAAAAATAAATATATTTAAGTACACAAAGACACTGAATAATTGGGAATTAAATCGGCCTATAGAGGCGCTTGCTCACAGCCTTCGGTATAGGAAAATCGTCCCTTTAATTTCCTTTTAACTAACGCTAAAGTGTCATTGAAATAATTCTTTATTGTAAAATGCATTTGAAAGTTTTAGATATCCAATTTCGGATAATTTTTACTTTATCATATAACACAGAAAACAAATGTCACATGAAATATGAAGTTGTGTAAATATATACAGGGTGATTCTGAATTCATCATCAGTATTTGGTGGGGAGGTAGGGAATAGGAAAAGAACACTATTTCACATAGGAAACCAAGGGTCCCAAAAGTCTTCCGAAGGAGATAGGCGCCATTAAAGTTTAGGGTCCAAAAATTCAAATGATTATAAAAAACAGAAAAATTGATCGATTCGTTTGCGGTTTTCACTAAAATTATTCTTTATGTCAGTATTGTCTTGAAAATAAATTATAAAGAAAAATTTAAGAAAATGACGATAGAGGGCGCTTTAGACTTTAGAGTAACGAACAACTATTTTTTACCGTTATTTTTTGCATCTCATTAAAGGTTTCGTAAACTTAGACTTAAATTTTGAGCTCAAAATCTGAATAGTTGGAAGCAGTTAAGTAGCACAAACTTAGCTGTGTTCAGAGGGTTTTAAATTCAAATGATTATAAAAAACGGAAAAATTGGTCGATTGATTTGCGATTTTCACTAAAACTATTCTTTATGTCGGTATTTTATTGAAAATGAATTATAAAGATAAATTTTTAAAAATGCCGATAGAGGGCACTTTAGACTTTGGAGTAACGTACAACTATATTTTACCATTATTGTTCGCATCTCATAAAATTTTTTTAGAAGCTTAGACATAAACTTAAATTTCGAGATGAAAATCTGAATCGTTGGGAGTGGTTAAGTAGCGCAAACTGAACTGTGTTCGATGGGGGTGGGGAGGTTCAAATTTCAAATGATTATAAAAAACGGAAAAATTGTTCAATTCGTTTGCCGTTTTCGCTAATACTATTCTTTATGTCAATATTTCCTTGAAAATAAATTTTAAAGATTAATTTTAAAAAATACCGTTAGAGGGCGCCTTAAACTTTGGAGTAACCAACAACTATTTTTAACCGTTATTTTTTGTATCTAATTAAATGCTTGTAAAAGTTCAAACTTAAATTTTGAGCTCAAAATCTGCATCGTTTTGAGTAATTAAGTGCGGAAATTTGAAATGTGTTCGAGGGGTGGGGAGGGTAACATTTTAACTCCTGAACACTGTTCAGTTTCCGCTTCTTAACCCCTCCATCGATTTAGAATTTGAGATCAAAATTTAAATCTAAGCATTTGCAAGCATTTAATTAGATACAAAAAATAGCGCTTAAAAATAGTTGTTGGTTACTCTACAGTTTAAGGCGCCCTCTATCGGTATTTTTTGAAAGTAATCTTTAAAATTTATTTTCAAGGAAATATTGACATAAAGAATAGTTTTAGTGAAAATCGCAAATCAATCGATCAATTTTTCCGTTTTTTATAATCATTTGAATTAAAAACCCTCTGAACACAGTTAAGTTTCTGCTACTTACCTGCTTCCAACTATTCAGATTTTGAGCTCAAAATTTAAGTTTAAGTCTACGCTTACGAAACCTTTAATGAGATGCAAAAAATAACGGTAAAAAATAGTTGTTCGTTACTCTAAAGTCTAAAGCGCCCTCTATCGTCATTTTTTTAAATTTTTCTTTATAATTTATTTTCAAGACAATACTGACATAAAGAATAATTTTAGTGAAAACCGCAAACGAATCGATCAATTTTTCTGTTTTTTATAATCATTTGAATTTTTGGACCCTAAACTTTAATGGCACCTATCTCCTTCGGAAGACTTTTTGACCCTTGCTTTCCTATGTGAAATAGCGTTCTTTTCCTATTCCCTACCTCTCCACCAAATATTGATGATGAATTCAGAATCGCCCTGTATATATATATTATTTTAAGCAAATTAAAAATACATGTAATTGAACGCGCTTGCATAGCATTATCCTGAAGCGAGAAGTTACGTCTTTTTTCCACCAGTAATCGAGCGCTTGAATCGCCAATTGTCGGAATCTTAAATTTATTTTTCATTTGCTACGCTCATTTGCTACGCTTCACGTACAATTTCCAACTTGTTTATCATTTGACACTGCTTTAAGAGAAAGCTTTTTCTCTTAAAGCAGTGTCAAATGATAAACAAGTTGGAAATTGCACGTGAAGCGTAGCAAATGAGGTGCGTTCGTACGATAACGAAGTTTTAAAATATTCAGATATGGCTGATATAGTAGAGCGTACTTTGGATACAGTATACTGTATCAAAGAGATCACAAAAAGTATTTTCATCAAAGTATCACAAAAAGATTTCGACCACTATATATAGTGGTCGAAATCTTTTTGTTCCTGTAAATATGCAGGGAGTAATTTTTATTATACTTCATAAACGTATATCTTATTCATAAAATGTGAAGTAGTTTAATATAATTAAAACACGCCCCAAACAATGCTTCCCCGTATAACATTATTTAGTGGAATCCATTTGTGTGGCCCTGTAATTTAATAATAAATATTCTTTGTATCACAGATTGTACAGAATGTATATTTTAGTACATACTTCATAGATTATGTCAATTCTATTATGTTCAAATGAGTGTAACACTTTTTAAATGCATTTGAAACTTTTTTTCCCATTGATCGTAATGTAATGGAATACTTTTGATTGTCCCTGTAATTGATCTATGCATCCGATTTCCATAACATTTGAAATGACTAGACAAAATTATGTAACAATTATACATTTTAAATTTCAAACGATTAAAATGCATTTGAAACTTTTTTCCCCATTGACCGTAATGTAACGGAATACTTTTGATTGTCCCTGTAATTGATCTATGCATCCGATTTTCATAACATTTGAAATGACTCGACAAAGTTATGTAATAAATATACGTTTTAAATTTCAAACGATTAAAATGCATTTGAAACTTTTTTTCCCCATTGACCGTAATGTAACGGAATCCTTTTCATTGTCCCTGTAATTGATCTATCCATCCGATTTTCATAAAATTTGAAATGACTCGACAAAATTATGTAATAATTATGTATTTTAAATTTTAAACGATTCGGCTGGGTAGTTTTTGCGTTGTTATATGCGGACAGACGGACAGACAGACGGACGGACAGACGGACAGACAGACGGACGGACTGAGCGACAACAATAGGTGCTACGTATTTACATAATTACGAACGCACCTAAAAAAGGACCAAAAGTGACGAAAATTCTTTTTTTTTTTAAGTTTTAAAGAGCTTTCTTCTCCTGTCCCCTCTGTTTCCCTACCCCATGCCCCCTTAAAGCCTCACATTTTCCCTTACATTCCTGTAACCGAAAAAAAATGAATTATACAGATTTTAAAGTTATCTTTCTTCTGCTATTATGTATATAGATGTGAATAGTACTTGGTACGAAATTTATGTATACATATAGGATGGACGAGTCCTTACTCAGAATAAAAAGCAGTCTCTGATGGACACATACATTTATTATCTGAAGAACAGAACGAAAACACATAGGCGTTTCGAGAGAAATTGAAAAATAAAGTTTACTTTTTCTAGAAAATTCACGGGGAAAGGACGAGTGTCTCCAAACAAAAGATAGTTTTAAGAAGATAAGAACAGACAAGCTATCCTTCCGCTCCAGCACAATAAGAAAAATTGAGTTTTTAGCGAAGCACTTGACCTTACTAATGCATTAAAAAAAAAAAAAAAAAAAACGATTGAATCAAAAAACTTTTGATTCTCACATACAGATCGAATCCATATTCACGAATACCGCTTCAACCACTCCAGAAGATCTCAAACAAAAGATTAGAATACATGCTGAGGATTTTGATTTGACAAATTTTTCTGCAAAGTTGACACTTTTACCAACACTAGTCCCGAACGGAACTGATAGAAATACGTTGTCGATCACAATTAAAATGATGTCATCACAGGAATTAGTAAACAAATTATTTTCTAAAGTTTACCTTTTGGCAGAATTTGCTTTGTTATTCCGATATCATTAATGACAGCTGAGAGCTTTCAATACTTTTCTTCAAACAGACACACCGCCGAACAACAATGTATCAATATAGACTCAATCACTTGATGCTATTGCATATTTATAAAGAAGAAGCCTTTAAAATTGATTTGGAAGAGATTGTAAAAAATTTGTAAGCCAAACAACAGAAATAAAACTTTAACTTTTGGTAAATGGGAGTGGGAGAAGCCTGAAATTTGAATATTTTATTCGGTATCGTCCATAAATTAAGTGTTATCAATTATATAGAATATAAATTATTTAAACTGGATTAAAAAGTCGGTGATCATTTGATATGCTTCTATTTTATACTCTTGTTTGTGAAAAGTGCAACACAAGAAACCCTCCGAAATGAATGAAATGATCCTCGCCACTAGCTTTTAACAATATGCTCCGCAGAGGCGTGCGAAGAGAAAACTGCGTTTAGGGCAAAGTTTCAATTTGGAACTACTTTCCCCCAACTTTTTCTTTCTAACAGGCCAAAAAATGGCGTTGGTAGTATACATTTGGAGCCTTTTTAAAATTCCACGCCCGGGGCGACCGCCCCATTCGCCCCCCCCCCCTACTTTCGCACGGCGCTGATGCTCCAGCTCCCCCTGTTTTTTCAAAGTTCCTACGACACTGCAAAAACAAACAAAATAAAAAATAAAACATCAAATCGCTCTTTGTGGTTATTCACAACATTTTTTATCAAACATCAATTCGTCGTAAATATTTTATAGTTCTTAAAAGAATCGTCTTAAATCTTCGCTTTTAAATCGTCGGAATCATCACTTTAGTTTTTAATGAACATCGTTTGCCGTCGTTCAAAACATTCTATTTACTTTCTTCTTCTTTTCACTCCTGGTCACACAGCTTCGTTATCTTTCGGTTCTTTTTTTAATCTCGACCCAGAGTTCCGGTAAATGCGTAGCGTAGAGAAAATACAGTCCAATTCAGGTGCAACAGAGAGTGTAGCCCACATGCGAGAGTGTATCCTACATGCGGCCGTCCTGACATCTGGAGCTGCCGCAGCGACATGTGATCTTATAGAATCTGGAAAGAAACAAAAACAAAAACAGTAACTGTTCTTAGGGAAAAAAATAGAGTTCGTTTGTACACTAGAAAGATCAGTCGTCTTTTTTCTGAAATGGTGTAACATCTTATGAAAATGTTCTTTAAAATCGCTGACTTTTAAAATGTTCACACATGCACATTAAAGATAAGGACAAAAAAATAAAGTTTCAGATATCGTCATGCCAAGGCTTCATGTATTCAGCACACGAACTAGTACTGATCGGTCCTTCAGTTGATGAGATTTTCACTACGTCGTAGCTGTCGTTAGACTTCACTTTGGTTACTTTATATGGACCTTGGAATTTAGATTTCAATTTTAACCCTGGTCCTTGTTGGGTTCTTTTAATTGCTACGAGGTCTCCAAGGTTATATTTCCGGGGTTTCTTACGTCTTAAATTATAATGCTTGCGATTTTCTTGTTGAATTTCCAGAATATTCTTCTTAGCTTCTTTTCGGAGTTTTTCTCTATCTTTCATGAATTGTTCTTCGACTGCACTGTTTAAGAGTTCAATAATTTGTAAATCTTCTTTCTGTTTCATTTTTGTACCAAATAGTATTTCAAACGGTGTTCTCTTAGTGCTTCGTTGGTAAGTTGAATTAATGACTTGTTGAACTTTAGAAACATGTTTAAACCATTTGGTCGGTTCGTCTTTGGACATTTTAGAGATTACTGAAATTATGATGGAATTAAGTCGCTCTACTCGACCATTAGCACGGGGAAGGCCAGTTGTAATTGTCTCGTGTTTTATATTTTCATTTTGGCAATAATCAGCAAATTCTTTACTTGTAAATGCAGGACCTTTATCGCTAATGATTTTGGAAGGGTTGCCAAAAGTATAACTTTGTTGTTGCAGTTTCGATATGACTTCGGCAGAAGAAGTAGTTTTACAGGGATATAGCCACACGAATTTGGTAAATGCATCTATTAAAGACAAAATATGTTTATAGTTTTTGTCAGTCGATTCGAGAGGGCCTAAGTGATCAATGAGGTAGGTTTGGAGGGGAGTCTCCTTTTTGTGTAAGGGATGCAACTAACTCACCTTCTTGTTTCCCACGTTTCCGATTGTATAAAAGGCATGTTACACAATTTGCTATAACTTTATCAATTTTATTTGCCATATTAGGGATAAAAAATTCTTCATTAAGGAGTTCTTCACAACGTTTGCGTCCGAAGTGTCCTTTGTCATGAACGTGTTTAATGACGTTTAGCTGCATTTCATCCGGCACAACTACCAGATCGTAACCTTTATGATTTTTATAAAGAACGTTATTTTTGAGGAAATAATTGTCATATGGCTTTGTTTTCAAAATTTCTTTGATGGCCTGTATATGTTCGTCAGTGTTCTGTGATTGTATGATTTTGGAAGTAAAACTGTCTTGAATGGTCATACATACGGGATTTCTGCTTAAGGCGTCGACGTGGCGCATACGTGTACCTTGTCTGTGTTCGATTGTATAGTTATAATAATCAGCTAACATTAAAGCCCATCGAGCTATCTTTGTGCAAAGATCTTTTTTATTCATAGTTAGGGCAAATGCGTTGCAATCTGTGACTATCTTGAAAGGAATATCTAAAATATGAACACGGAATTTTTTTAAGAGCTTCTATAACAGCCAAAACTTCTAATTCATAACTCGAATATTTACGCTCGGCATCTGTGGTTTTTTTGCTCATAAAGTAGACAGGGTGAAATTGATTATCAATAGAAGACTTTTGAAGAAGGACTTGCTCCGTAACCATCGATAGATGCATCGCAATGAACTTCTGTTTCATTACTAGGGTTATAAATGCTTAAAACAGGACCTGAAGCAAGAATGTGTTTCAACTGATTAAATGCATTTCGCTGCTGGTCACCGAAGTGAAATTTAGTGTCCTTTCTAAGGAGATCTGTTAAGGGCTTAGCTATTAAAGAATAATCTCGAATAATTTACGAAAATATGAGGTTAGTCTGACAAATGAATGTACATCTTTTACACTTTTAGGCTCTGGAAAATTTAGAACAGCTTTAGTTTTTGAGGGAGATGGATGCAGTTGACCATTTTTAATGTGGTAACCCAAAAAATCAATTTCTCGCTGTAAAAAGTGGCATTTTTTTAGATTCAGTTCTAAACCATATTCTGATGCAGTTGTAAGAACGCGTTGTAATTTCTGGAGTTCTTCGGCTTCGTTTTCAGATGGTATTATGAAATCATCCATGCACACGATAAGTACTTTTTCATTAATGAGATCGCGAAAAACAATCTCTGAAAAACTAAGGGAGTATCGCTAAGGCCATAATTCATGTATAGAAATTCAACTTGACCAGAATGTGTTACAAAAGAAGTGCATTTTCGACTATTTTCTTCTACTCCAACATGAAAAAATGCATTTTTAAGATCAAGAGTTGTAAATACTTTTGCAGAGTGCAACTGATCAATAATGTCATCGATTACTGGGAGGGGAAAACGTTGTTTATGTGTTTTAGCATTTAGCTTCCTATAGTCAACACATAATCTATATGAACCATCTTTCTTTTTTACCAGGATAATAGGTGATGAAAAATTACTGGTGCTTTTTCGGATAATTCCCTTTTCAAGCCATTCAGAAATTTGTTTTTCGACAAATTCTTTCTCTATAGGAGCTAGGCGTCTAAGAGGACAAGTAACAGGTATTTCGTCTTTCAGATGAATTGATAATGTAACATCGGTAGTCTTTACTTTCCGGGGGGAATAATTTTGAATAAGTTCCGTAATTTTTGAACGTATAGTTGTATAGGTAATATGGGATAAATCAAGATTACTATCGTCTAATACTTGAGCAACATTAATCAGAAAATTATTAGACATATCTTCATTTTTCTTTATTTTTTGCATAGAAATATTATTTTGAGAAACCGTTAAAATACTCTGCTGTATAATATCTGTACCAATAATAAGATCAAAAGATATAGAATAATCTGGTACTACATAAACATTAGTTGTGCAATTAAAACCATCTATCGTAATATCCGTAGAGAAAAAACCCAGGAGTTTGATCATAGTGTTTCCTAATCCAGTTAATGTGACTGTTGAATGTTCGAAGTTCGAAACCGCTGAGAGTGTGCGATAAATACTTTCTTTTAACAGACTTCTTTCACTTCCCGTATCGATCAAAGGAAGAACATTTACTGACGAAATAATTACTTGTTTGGTCATAAAAGTATTCGATATAATGGTGGAAATATTGGATAGTTCAGGCTTATTTCTAGATTTCCTTGGTTGATCACATTGGGCGGACTTATGGCCAAAATTCGAAAATTGAAGCAGCGATTGGCCTTTGTCTTTATGCCTACATTGGCTACTTTTATGGTTGGCTAAACCACAATTGAAGCAAAGAAGATCAGGTTTTGGACGAAAAGATTTCTCTTTCAACGGCATTTCTGGTTTAGATTTACGGAATTTAGTGTTCTCATAGTCATGCCGAATTTTATCATAAATTTTGAGCTTTTGTTTAAATCCTACTATAGATTGGCAGCCATATAATATTGATTTTCGAAAAACAGGGTCGGGTATACCGTTAATAATGTATTGCATCAGTGCTGAATCTTCGATGTTACCGCGCGAACATAATTGTTTCATTATGAGAAAATACAGTGTTGGAAAAAATTATAAAGCCGATAGAAAAATTTACAAAAATCAAAAAGTAATGGAATTATTGATATCGCAAATTTTATTTACATTTGCATGATCAACATCGCAATAATACGCATAAACTTTGTTTAGAAAAACGGAATAGGGAGCATAAATTATGCTGATTTCTTAAAACCAATGAAAAACAACTTGGAAAAAATTATAAAGCCGATGGTTCTAGCCTCATTTGGCATGATGCCAAACTTGAGAAAGCAGATCTCCAGTAAAGTTTAGGCAAATGTAAATGTGTTACGTGCATTCATTTTGTATTTGGTGAGTTTAATACAATGCCAAGAGGAAAAAAATTATCCAATGGTGAACAAATTAAAATATTAACTTTAAATGAAGCTGGAATGTCTGGTTCTAATATTGCAAGAAAAATAGGAAGGTCCAAGGCTGCAGTAAACAGTTTTCTCAGAAATCTCGAAAATTACGGCAGTAAGAAGCGTACAGGAAGACCGAAATCCTTAACTGTAAGGCAATCAAGACAAATCCGGAAGCTAGCTTGCGCAGAAAAAATGTCGTCAGCTCAAATTCAAGAACAGTTACAATTACCCTGTACAAGCCGAACGGTAAGAAATGTTTTAAGTAACAATCCCATTGTTCAATTTAAAAAATTTAAAGGAAAACCTCCTCTTTCTATGCACCACAAAAATGCTCGCTTAGACTTTGCACGAAAACATTTAACTGAAGGCACAAATTGGAGAGATGTTGTCTTTTCCGATGAAAAGAAATTTAATTTAGATGGACCCGACGGCTATAAATTCTTTTGGCATGATTTACGACAGGAACCTCATATTTTTTCAAAGCGTCAGTTTGGAGGTGGTTCGGTAATGGTTTGGGCTGCATTTACTGCCTGTGGAACCACTCCAATTGTCTTCATGCATAACAAAATGAATTCAGTTATGTATCAAGATATGTTAGGAGATAATTTATTACCCATTGCTCCTCTTATAACTTCGGGAGACTGGACATTTCAGCAGGACAACGCTTCCGTTCATGTTTCGAAGTCAACTAAATCTTGGCTGGAAGCTAATCAGGTGAAATGCCTTCAATGGCCAGCTCGTAGCCCCGATCTGAACGTAATAGAAAATCTCTGGGGAATTTTAGCCCGAAATGTTTACAAAAATGGACGACAATTCAATTCAAAGTTAGATTTGATGAATGCTATTAAAAACTGCTGGAACAATATTGATGCAAGTACTTTGTGTGGTCTGATAAATTCAATGGACAAGAGACTAGTCAAAGTCATCGAAAAAAAAGGGTCTCACATCGATTATTGATGAAATACATGTATCGACTTTATAATTGTTTCCAACTTTCTTTGTACAGAAAATTTTCTTAAGTCTATTAAATGTAGTTAATAATGAATTTCTTTTTTTCTTTACTTCCTTGTAGCATATAATGTATATGTATGAAATTTCACAAATATTCCATATTTTGTTTTTTAATTATATCATATTTTCAAGTGGCTTTATAATTTTTTCCACCACTGTATTCTTCAAGGGATTCATTTTCCTGTAATTTTCGTTTATTTAACATGTCATGTAACTCAGCAGAATTATAAGTAATGCCAAATTCTGAAATTAAGAGTTCTTTAAGTTTTTCGTAAGAGTTAATATGAAATTCTGTTTGTACTAACAGCTGGGCTTTTCCTCGTAAGGATCGTTTAGCAAAAATAAATTTATGAAATTCTGATAAATTGAGCATGCTAGCGACATCGTCAAAATTACTTAACCAAATATTTATGTCTTGAAAAGAACTACCATCAAAAGGCGATATAACGCTTTCAACATCATTAAAATTAATAGTAGATGGCAAAAAACTTTGAACTGGAAATTGCTTGTTTTTATCAAAATTTGATGATTCGGTATTACTTGCAGTGTTCTTACTCAAAGTAGTGTTATGTGAAGACATTTCAGGTTCCGAATCGGTATCGCTGTCATTCTGAATAATGTTAGCTTGCAGTGAATTCAAGTGTGAAAGATATGTGACTAATCGGGTTGCAAGGTCAGTTAAAGAACCTTCGTTTAAAATACAGAGTAAATTACAAATTGTGATTAAATCGTTTAAAGAAAAATCTGCTTGAACTTTCGTAACTTTATTTTTGAATTCAGTGCTGGTCGTTTCGAAATCGAAACCAGTGAAGTCACGAATTCTTTTTCGATTTGATCGATCACCATCAGTGTCGAATGAAGAATAATTTATGAAGTAGTTTTATTTTATTATTACGTTCATTTTTAAATGCAAGTTCCAGTTCTTTGATGTCGACTAGCTTCATAGTAAATATAAAATATGGAAAAATAAACTCACCCGTAAAATGATATCCGGCTTGAATCTGAAGAAAAAAATAATTCGGGCAATGAAGAAATATGATGGGTTAGCACTTCTGTCACCACTTTATAGGATGGACGAGTCCTTCTCAGAATAAAAAGCAGTCTCTGACGGACACATACATTTATTATCTGAAGAACGGAACAAAAACAAACAAAATAAAAAATAAAACATCAAATCGCTCTTTATGGTTATTCACAACATTTTTTATCAAACATCAATTCATCTTAAATATTTTATAGTTCTTAAAAGAATCGTCTTAAATCTTCGCTTTTAAATTGTCGGAATCATTACTTTAGTTTTTAATGAACATCGTTTTCCGTCGTTCAAAACATTCTATTTACTTTCTTCTCCTTTTCACTCCTGGTCACACAGCTTCGTTATCTTTCGGTTCTTTTTTTAATCTCGACCCAGAGTTCCGGTAAATGCGTAGCGTAGAGAAAATACAGTCCAATTCAGGTGCAACAGAGAGTGTAGCCCACATGCGAGAGTATATCCCACATACATATAATAGGTAGAATTTCAGTTTTAGTCACTTCAGTATAATTTACAAAAAATTTTAAGATAGAAGGGGGCCCCCCTAAAGATTTTTGCCCCAGGGCCCCCCCCACTGTCTATGTCGGGCCCCGAATGCATGAGATATTTAATTCAAAATTTCAAATTTAAGAGTCAATCAAGGTAAAATTTGGGACACATCCAGGGCATCTTACAAAAATCCATTCAATAAAACAGGCACCTTCACCAAATTTCTTTTAATAAGGCTCATTC
This sequence comes from Maratus speculifer, assembly GCA_964019185.1. Taxonomy (NCBI): domain Eukaryota; kingdom Metazoa; phylum Arthropoda; class Arachnida; order Araneae; family Salticidae; genus Maratus; species Maratus speculifer. The sequence continues at coordinate 138,225,961 of OZ025302.1, read as the reverse complement.
ACGAAATTCTTTTTAACAAAATAGGCCTCTTGCCAAAGTTCTATTTGATAAAAACATACTCTTCATTATTATTTTTTTACATTGTTAAATATTAAAATGTGCAAATTGCAATGAAAACAAGTTCACCAGAAAATTAAACTTCAACAGGAGGTTTAAAGAAGTGACGTTATTATTAACACATGCTTGGTTCGAATTTCAGTAACTAAATTTCATATTTCGTTACAAAAGGTTACTTTTCACAGACATGTAATAAAATTTACAAAAATAACTTTTACTTTTCACAAAATGTGCACCCTCCCCCCCCCCCCCCCAAAAAAAAGAAGAAACAAAATCCCTGCATCGACACTGAAAATGTTTTAGATTCTTTAGATTCTAAAATTTATAAGGGAGATTAGGGAGGGATGGGGCACTAGATGAGATAACACATCTGCAATAATTTTTAAAATAAGCTTCATTTTTAATTTATGACTCTTCCATAAGATGGAATAATCATTGCATTATATTTGTATATACAGTCGAGTCTCTCTATAACGAAACTCCATACATCGAATTTCTCTATATAACGAATTTTTTGTAGGAACGGTCCCCTTTTCGCATGATTACATTAAAAACAGTCTCTATGTAGCGAAATATCTATCTCCATACAACGAATTTTTTCATAAATTGGTCTTAATTTTTTTCAGATTTAAGAAAGCTTCGAAATCATATGGAATCAATTTTCCATCATTTATTTTTGATTTATCGTTCAGTGATGAGTTTTTTTTTTTTTTTTTTTTTTTTTTTAATATTATTTCTCTCCCTGTTCTTTAAATCCGACAAATTCATCCCACCTCCCACACACCTTTCAACATCCTCAGAACAGAGTCTATTAGATCGTTACACATAAGAGAGGAATCAATGAGAGGCACATAAGAGAGACCTTTAAATGAAGGAAAATGTAAACTACAATTTTTCATTCATTGCTAAAATTTGAGCCCTTTTTTTTAATCTTTTGATAGCGTAACAATATTAAAATCAAAACAACAAAAAATTACAGATTTCTTCGTCTGAAATTAATGCAAGACTTCCTTATTTGATTTTCATTAAGCTTTCAGATAAATGTCTGTTCTCTTTTTTGAAACTGCTTAAATAATTAAGAAATAAAATGTTAGGTTAATATTTACTTTTAAACATTTCAAATTCTTAATTAAAAACATCAAAAATAATATTTAATCAAAATTTACACATTAAATACGATTTTTAACATCATTTTCTATACATCGAATTTCTCTATATAACGAATTTTTTACTGGAACTATGGATTTCGTTATATAGAGACTCGACTGTATTTTTATATCTACACTGTAAAAAAAAATCTGTAAAGGTACTATACTTTATCTAGGAAACTAGGATTCCAAGAACTTTTCCTGTAACGGTAACAACAAAAACTCAAGTTTTAGAATCGGTTACATGGATTTTTCCTGTTATCGTTACATGAAAAGTTCTTGGAATCCCAGTTTCCTAGAAAATATTTAGTACCTTTACAGATTTTTTTTTTTTTTTACAGTGTACGAGGTGGAACCCGTCGAATTTCGACGAAAGAAAATGTTTAAGAAGAAACTGTTTCATTAATTTATAATAAACCTACAAAATTATAAAATTAGTTATAGTAAAAAATGCATTTTATATTGGTACGTCTTTAAACAAACGATATTTATCGTCCAATTAACAATATACTATTTCTATAAAACGCAGTTGTAGAAATTGTTAAAATTAAACTTTAATAGTATATGTAAACAGTAAAAAATAATAAAGATAAGTTATTATGATAAAGTTATCAATTAAGGTTCTTATGCTATACAAAATGATAAAAAGCAAAATTTATTTAACTTTGACTCAATCATAGAATTTTTTCCCCGTGAAATCTAAACCCGGCATCATTTTCACCATATCAAAATTTACAAATATACATTTTGCATCTGTATTCACGTTTCAAAAAAATTGGCATTTTAATTTGATAATTTTGATTCAAAACTTGAAGTCTCAATGCTATTAGCTGAAATTGATACTAAATTATTTATGATATAGTTGATATTAAATATAGTTGATATTATTTTACGTATAAATCAAATTTTGTAAATGAAGTCAAAATTCACCGGGTTTTATAACAAAAGATATTTAAAAAAAAAAAATTCTTTTAATGAGAAAATGGCAACATAAAGATACAGCACTCAATTTTTTCCATTTTTTCCTTTGCTTTAAATAGAAATGGAGTACTCCTGTTGCCACGATTAGAAAAGAGGTATTAAAAGCTACAATATATATATATATATATATATATCAGGGTTGGGTTTTTGACGTCAAAAAGGGTTTTTTGACATGACGACGGTTTAAACCGGATTAAACCGTCAAAAACCTGTCGAAAACCCATACAGTTACAATCTGCTGTGATGCACTAGAGTTTGTTGTTAAATTTTAAAATTAGCAACAGTTGCCATACATTATGCTGAAATTTAATTATATTGTGGGTAATTAGCAGGTCTTTAAATATTTCTAATTAATAAAAATTAAAGTAAAAATGATAGATTTCAAATCTCAGAAATTTATCTTGAAGTGGGCATGCAGAAATATTTGCACAAAAATTATGTTTAAATATCTTGTTTATTTATTATTATTTTAATATTTTAAAAAATCTAAAGTTATTTAGTATGCATTTTGTCATAGTTAGTATTTATAAGTGTTAACAAGTTGTGTTATAAATGCAGGATTTTCAAAAGTGTAAAACTTGATACATGTGTTTAAATTTTCTTTTTATGCTATACACATTATATACAAAAACGTGTAAAGAGAAAATTGTGACAGGGGCAAAGTTAGAATTTGGTGCTCCTCTACCCAGCTTTTTCTTGTGACAGGCCAAAAAATAACGTTTGTAGTATAAATTTGGATAGTGCCCCCTAAATTTCCGTGTACGGGACAACTGCCCCCCCCCCTCCCCACTTCTCACAGAGCTGATTATATACATAATATCTAGTAGGTTAATTTGAATTTAAATATAATGCACATAATTTATTATAATGTATGATTATTACACATTATAAAGCATTTTTATCTCTACCCCCCCCCCCCCCCCCGCCACTCTACCCCACAACACACACACACACTAATAGTATTAAGAATACAAATAATGCTTATTTTGAAAGCAAAGTAAAACGAGAAGTAATTATTTAACAACTGAATACTTAAGATATTTAACAAAATTTTGTAGCATTCAGTTAAAAAAAAGAAATAAGAAACTCATAAGTATTTGTATAAGCTAATTTTTCAGCATAGTAAATAAATAAGCTGAATATTGTAAATAGATACTCAGATGTTTCTTATTATCTTTATGTTAGTTATAAATTCAAAAAATGACTGATGATTTAGAATTCAGAATTACTGATTTTTCTGAAAAACTAACTAACAATTGTAAAAGTCAAAACAGAAAAAATCTACAATATACTTCTAAAACACAAAATATTATGTAGTTTTTTTTATTATCTTATAAAATACATAATTTTAAAAAATAAAACATTCATTAAATATTTCCAATTAATTTGATTACATAATCTAAATCAATCCAAATGAAATTATCAAAGTAGAAATTTAGTTCAATAATGCAATTCATTTACCCTACGTAGCATACGCTAGCACATAACCAGTTTTGAACAATTTTCTGTTCCTAATCAATTACGGAACTTGTCTAATCTTTTATGTTATTTTAAACTATACTCTAAGTTTGGTTATAAATAAATTTCTTCATAATATAATATCCCTGCATATTTTGAATAACTCATTAAAATTTAATAAATAATATCACAAAAGATAAGTCTTCCAAAGTTTGAGATTTTGTTTACTATTCAAAATATGTTTCTCAAAAATTTAAAAAAAATTTTCCTACAACATTAGAAACATTTTCCTTATTAAAAGCAAATAAATTTTACTTATTAAATAGAAATATAGGTAGCTATATATATATGTAAATAAATATTTTTATTTACATATAAATATAGGTTTTTGACAGTTTTAGACATTTTTGACAAGGTTTTTGACATGACGGTTTAAACCATGGTTAAAACCGTCAAAAACTGTCGTATGTCAAAAACTTGCCAACCCTGATATATATACAGTCGAACCTCTATATAACGAAACTCCATACATCGAATTTCTCCATATAACGAATTTTTAGTAAGAACGGTCCCCTTTTCGCATGATTACATTAAAAACAGACTCTATATAGCGAAATATCTATCTCCATATAACGAATTTTTTCATAAATTGATCTTAATTTATTCAGTTTTAAAAAAGCTTCGAAATCATATGGAATCAATTTTCCATCACTTATTTTTGATTTATCGTTCAGTGGAGAGGTTTCTTTTTTATAAATATTACTTCTCTCCTTATTCTTTAAATCTAACAAGTTCATCCCACCTCCCACCTCCCACACACCTTTCAACATCCTTCTCAAAACACAGTCAATTGAATTGTTACACATATAAGAGAGGAATCAATGAGAGCACATAAGAGAGACCTTCAAATGGAGGAAAATATCAACTACAATTTTTCATTCCTTGCTAAAATTTGAGAATTTTTTTTGAGAGCGTAACAATTGTAATTTTAAAATCAAAACAACAAAAAATTACAGATTTCTTCCTCTGAAATTTATGTAAGTCTTCCTTATTTGATTTTCATTAAGCTTTCAAATAAATGTCTTTTCTCTTTTTTGAAACTGCTTAAATAAGTAAGAAATAAAATGTTAGGTTAATATATACTTTTAAACATTTCAAATTCTTAATTAAAAAGATCAAAAATAATATTTGTTCAAAATTTACACATTAAATACTATTTTTAACATCATACTCTATACATCGAATTTCTCTATAAAACGAATTTTTTACTGGAACGATGGATTTCGTTATATAGAGGCTCGACTGTGTATATATATAATATTTCAAAAACAAATTAAGATACAGCTTTCAAACAAATTGCATTTAAAAGTACATTTTTCCCCCTACACGATGGTGTAAAAAATGAAAATATGCAACATTAAGAAGTTTAAAAACTTTTAGTAGCAAAAATTGCAATACCGAAATTCATTTAAAATTTTAAAGTGTTGCCATGCGCAAAATGACGTATGTGTTACGCACAGATACGTTTGGCCTTTATAATATAGATAGATATCTTCATTGTATTTGTTATAAATCTTTTGGTTGCATGCAACTATGAGTTTGTGACTTAAAAAGCTATACAGTGGACTTCTCTATCTGAACACTCTCTAATGTGAACATCCCGGTATTATGAACATATTCCGACAGTCGTGGCGAAACTCAATAGATTTAACAAAAGATGAGCTTCCTGTATTATGAATACCCTTTAATCCGAACACTCCACCATTATGAACACTACTTTTGGTCCCCATTTCTATTCCAACTTTCTGTAAACTAAACACGTGTTTGCAATCTTAATTCGAATTCCGATGGAAATTCGGAGAAACTGTTATAGAAGGAGAAGAATAAAAAGGTTCAACGAACTCGATTAAAAAACAAACAGACGAAATCACTGCTAGATTGTAAGCATGAACTTGAAGCAGAGTTGGACAAAATACATCGAAAATTCATTTTCAATACAAAATAGATTGGTTTTGTAACCTAAAATACAAAGTACTTTCCAAATTTCCAAAATTCAAAATATACGTATTTTCAAAATACATTTAAAATGCAAAATACTTTTTTAAAAAATGCATTAAATTGCACTACTCAAATGCAAAGCTGATTTTCAAAAGCAATTACATTTTTAGGAATTATAAATTTCCAAATAAAGATGTAAAATCAGTTAAAACTCAACGAAAGATAACAAAAACAAAACTCAAAGACTGCAACGACAATGTGCTCTGGCCGCCGAACAAAAGGGCAAAAATATAATGTTGTTATCTCTGAAATTTAATTTAAAAATCTAAAATAATAATAATAATTTTTCCAACATGATACAAAAAAATTAAATACGTATAGAAATATAATCCTTGAGAGAATTAACTCTTTATCTACCGCATTATGAATTCATGAAAATTTTACATTCAAAAGAATTTTACGCAAACTGTTTAAACTAAACTAAAAGATTTACGTAATCATTTAGTAAATTTTTGAAGGATTTTAGAAGGATTGATTAATTAAATTTGAATTTACAGGGTTTTTGTACAATTTGTATAACCCTACTCAAATCTTTTGTTTTAAATTATTTTCTTAGTATGTTGTAGAAATATAATATGTACAAACATGATTGTGACAACTCCAACTGCCTAAATTAGATAATCACAGCCAGAGCTGCCTCAAAAAGAATTATCAACATTACACGTTGATTCTAAAAAAAAAAATCATATCATGAAAATTAGGTAAGACATAAAAAATTCTTACCTCCAAAATTCCAATTCTTCGAGAAAGTCGGGGTATCGGGGCTCCAAATGTTCTAAGCCTTCTTCTGCAGCATAAGTATTGAAGACTATTTTAACTCAAAAAACAATAGTCCATCTTCATTTTCATATTTTAATAAGGACGAACACGATTCACAAAAAAAGGCACACACAACATTAATCTTTACAAAGTTGGCCGTGACAATTTCAATATTACATCTTGGTTCTACAACTTCTAACTGAACTACAAAACAAAACAAAAAAAAGAATAAAGTTAATAAACAAAAAATGTTCTTAGTGGAATAAAATAGTTCGACGCATGCGCCGCACCTTTACGTAAGAGAGAAAAACAGAGTTATAATTTTCATATTGCGCAGTAGTTTTTAGCCTGACAGGTGGTTTGGATGAAAAGGAATATGAAATATTTCCAAATCCCGACATGATATTGTTACAATATAAATATAGCAATATAATATATGCAATATTAATATATGCAATTATTGCAATGTTATATAAATATAGCAATATTTTCCCATTGAAAAATCTCCATCCCTCTCCCTCAGCGACAAGAAAGCTGAAAAAATGCAAATGAATCCTTTTAAAAATATTTTTTTTTCTTTTTTTGTGTGTAACCAATAATGCTTTTGAAACAAGATAAAGTGAAGTATCTGTAACTCTTTCTAAACAGTATTACAACTAACTAACTTGATAAAAGAATTTTATAGTAAGTTATTTTAATGGTATTTATAAGTATCGTCAGTAGATAAAGGGTTAATTATAACAAAATGTTTTTAAACTGTATTATATTTGCAAACCTAAAAGAAAAAAAAACTTTATTGCAGTGAAGCCTACTGTCTGACTGAGATAAGAAAAAACCTGAGTACGTTTCCTGCTTTCGAAGATTCCAAAACTTGTAGGGAGGGAACTTCATCCATAGGGTGTTAGATTGACTGGTTATTCACGGAATGGTCGGTTGAATGCATGGAACAAAGAATATAAACGGGAAGGAAAACCGGTCAACGGAGGCAAGCCGAGAATTCTAGGACAAGTGTGACCCTGAACTGCCGGCAACCTTGGCGATTTTTTTCGATTGGCGATAACTTGGCATGTGTTTTACCTCTCGCCGTAGAAATCAGCACATAAGACGTCGAGTGTAAGAAAGGCCAAATAAGCGATAAATGCGCCAAACAGTTGCCATTCCTCAGGGAATGCTGGGATATGGGTGAACCTCACAGAAATCCGGTGGCATCGACGATCACTCTGCTCCTAATGGGAAAGAGGCTTCGTTTTCCTTCCCGTTTATATTCCTTCTTCCATGGTTGAATGGGAGAAGAGGAAATGCCGGACTTTCCTAAAATAAAGTCGACTGACTAGTTACCTTGGCAACAGAACGAAGAGAAGAAGCTTGTTTCGGGACGGCCCCGTCTCAGACCGGTTCTAGAGTCTTTCTTATAGGAGCCAGACAGTACAGCTTAGTGAATGGATATATCAGTTCGAGGCGGTGGGAAGGTTAAAAATGTATGAAAGTTACAAGAATACCTATTAATGAATAAACTACTCTTTCAAAGGTAGTTACCCTATAGGAATAATTGCATCAGTTGATTATAGATCCGATAAAAAATCACTTTCAGGAGGCATAGGATAGGACTCGCCGCTACTAAGTGTTTGAAGCAAAAATTGAGACAGTCTTGATTTTTCAGAAATAGCATAAAAACTTTGGTGCAGTTCTAGTCAATAGGTGCAAAAATATAAAAATCTCGCCAAAAGGGAAGGGGGACTGAACAAAATTATCTGTGGAACGATATACACCAAAATGTCATCCATAATGATTATGATGAAGTTTGATGAAATTTCGTCCTTTAATTCTGAAGATATAGCTCTCACGGCATACCTGCCTGCTTTCTTTTAAAAAATCAAATAAAAGCACTATGAACAAGAAAATTTATTTTAAAAAGGTACATTTTATCTAAATGGTTCTTATTTCATTTCAATTTGATTTACAAATATAGTAATTCTGACTTTGGAAAAAAAAAGCTTTACATACATGTTACGGTAATCATAAGATTACAGCATAATAAAGGCCGCCTCTTGAGCGATGCACCCCAAATTTTATCAGCATAATTTATTTGAAAATATAAAGTAAAGTGAAATTGGATTAAATTTTGTCCATTAGTTTTTTAGGTGTAGTTATCTCGGAAATCGAGTAAAAAAACAGCATAGTAGTGCCACCTGTTGAACGATATACACTAAAAACTAATTCGCAAGTATTTCTATTTAGGTCTATATGCAGTTTGAAGAAAATTCTGCACGTTGGTTCCTATATATAGCTATCATGGAATAAAATAATTAAACATAGCAGTGCCATCTGCTAGGCAATATAAACCCTAAGCTAATTTATACCTAGGTCTATCTTAATCTGAAATTTGTTGATTATTAAACACCTTGCATAAATTTTTAAGATAGAAGGGCCACAAAAAAATGTCTCACATAGATTAACAGACAGACATACATTTTTCAAAAATAGTTAAATCATGTTTAACACATTCCAAAACATGTAAATCAAGCAAAAGGCGAAGGTGGAAAATTTTCGCGATTTCCATACTTTTTTCTTATGAACTATGTAAATACAGTCGAGTCTCTATATAAAGAAATCCATCGTTCCAGTAAAAAAATTCGTTATATAGAGAAATTCGATGTATAGAGAATGGTGTTAAAAATCGTATTTAATGTGTAAATTTTGAATAAATATTATTTTTGATATTTTTACTTAAGAATTTAAAAGGTTTAAAAGTAAATATTAACCTAACATTTTATTTCTTAATTATTTAAGCAGTTTCAAAACAGAGAACAGATATTTATTTGAAAGCTTAATGAAAATCAAATGAAGAAGACTTGCATTAATTTCAGACGAAGAAATCTGTAATTTTTTGTTGTTTTGATTTTTAAAATTGTTACGCTCTCAAAAGAATGCTCAAATTTTAGCAAGGAATGAAAAATTGTAGTTAACATTTTCCTCCATTTGAAGGCCTTTCTTATGTGCCTCTCATTGATTCCTCTCTTATATGTGTAACAATCCAATTGATTCTGTTTTCAGAAGGATGTTGAAAAGTGTGTGGGAGATGGGATGAACTCGTTGGATTTAAAGAAAAAGGAGCGAAGTAATATTAAAAAAAAACTCAGCACTGAACGATAAATCAAAAATAAGTGATGGAAAAATGATTCTATATGATTTCGAAGCTTTTTTAAAACTGAATAAATTAAGACCAATTTATGAAAAAATACGTTATATGGAGATAGATATTTCGCTATATAGAGACTGTTTTTAATGTAATCATGCGAAAAGGGGACCGTTCCTACTAAAAATTCGTTATATAGAGAAATTCGATATATGGAGTTTCGTTATAGAGAGACTCGACTGTATAACGTTATCAGCTTTTTGCTCATTTTGAACCCTTCTGAAATCATACGTTAACATCCGTCGAGCAAACCCCCCCCCTCCCCCCCCGGTAGTAATATCGTTATCAAAGGTGTATGTTTTTTTTTTTTTTTTTTTTTTTTTGTATCCTTTTCTTTTTTTTTTTGAATCATATACAAAACTGATTATATTTATTTTTCGCTCAATTTATTGATTCAGATCAAGAGAAGTCAATAAAATCTCGCTTTATACCAAATAACACTTAAAAGAGATGGTTACTATTTAAAAGTATTTTACAATATATTTTTGTATCAGAATGCATGCAACAGTAATAAAGTTTTACTGCATTTACCCCGCACGGAAAAGGGATGAAAGGTGAGGTAAGTGGAAATTCTTTTCAACAAAGAAATTGGACAACATTCTTTCTCTTTCTCCTTAATTTCTTAGTAAACACAAGTTTCATTTCAAATTTATTTCACATATGGTTTCACAAATTATGATTTTACATGCATACAAAGTACGAAGTAGAATAGGAAAGTCAAATGTTGGGTATTTCAATTTTAGAATTAAATAATTTTACAATAATTTAGTTATTTTAATAATAACTTTGTATTTCCATAAAAATAGATAACAGGCTAAAAAGAAAAATACTATTTTTAACTAAAGACTATGTTACAAATAAAAAGTAAATATTTTGATTGGATCAAAAATGATATCAGTATGAAAGACAATCCCCCTCACATAGGGATACCTTAAGATATCTTATTACCTTATTACCTTATTACCATATTACCTTAAGATCCTCCCTCCCCCTTAAATGATAATATATATGCATGGTCCTTTATGTATTAGATAAATATAAAAAAAAAAAAAAATCTGGCATTAGTCTTTATAGTAGCGATATGTCTACGTCTACAAAAGAACACATGCCGACCCAGTGGCGTGGATAGTAGCGGAGGCTGCTCCCACACCGCTGGTCCCTGGTTCGAGTCCAGCTAGCGGCATGGGTGTCTGTGTTGTCCCTGTGAAAATGTATGTACTGGATATTCTGAAATAAAGTGTTCTATATGGTTTCTTGTGATCATTGGAGGTTATGCCGGCGAATAGCTGTAGCGCCTACCTTAAAACTAAATAAATACAAAAAAAAAAAAAAAAAAGAACACATTTTATAACAACATGATATGAACAATGACATCGAATAAAATTGTTTAACACTAGAACCGCGGCGACGGGTCATTTTGACCCATATCATATGCAGAAATGTCGATTCAAACCAGAAAACTCTTTATAGAATAAGCTAAATATGAGTAGAGCAAACATAATTTCAATAAATAATTTAAAAAGTTTTAAATAAAAATTCCGGGGTGAAGTATTTTTATAAAACTTGAATGAATTTTCCTGCGGTTCTAGTGTTAAAAATAATATGTATATATACACTATCTACCAATAAGTATTTGGAAACTTTGAATTTTTGGCATTTTGTGAAATACTTAAAAATATACTTGTCGGATTCTTCTGAAACTTCAGGATTATGAAGATTATGTCTGACCTCATATTTATCAACATCCATTTGATAAGCAGGGCAATTAGGAGGGCGACAAAAAATTAAAGAATAACAGAAATATTTGGGATCACCCTGTACATAAAAATGCACGAAATGATTTATCGCTGCAGAATACAAATATGTGGATACTGCACAACATGTACACTGATTTTTGTAAGAATAGCATGTATATTCATGGAGAAAAAGTTATTTTATTTTTAAAAAATTCAAAAGTTCTGGTATGTTTTTTATTTATATCATTCAGGGGTTTTCACCAAATTTAACGCAAAGGGCATAGCCGGATAAGCATTGGAAACATGCCTTTCAACCAAATTTCTTGATATTTTTCCCACGTGTGTCTACCTAGCTAACAATGTATTTCCCCAAGTATCACCTTATAAATATTGATATTTTATGAGATAAAAATGTTTTTTCAATTTTTTAAAAACCTCATTTTCTCAAAAACTACTGTACCGAATTGCGTGTCATTTATTGTGTTTATATAGACATCAAAGATGCATAACTGGGAGTTTTTGTATAATTTTCAAATTATAAAAAGTGTGTCGAAAAGCGTTTAAAAAATTTACGAAAATAAAAATCATATCTTATAGTTCTCCGAAAGTCACCATTTTCTTGTAAAAAATTCCTCACATGTGCCCGCATATTATATATAAATATCAAAGTTTTGCGTTCGGTACTACATATAAATATTTACAAAAATATGTAAAAAAGTTATTAAAATTCATTTAAAGGCGTTATTTGGGGCGGAGCTAATCAACTTTCACATTTGAACATTTTTTGGAATATACACTTAGAGAATTCCTGTGTTTTAAATTTTAATGAAGACATAGACATCATTCTCAACGCTGAGGATACTGTTTCGATATCAAAATGTGTTGTTAGCTTCGCATAAAACATCAGAGAAGAATATTTTTGAACAGAATCTAACTACATTCTTCCATATCGAAATGTAACGATAGTGATCACAATCAATTTAAATGAAAATGTTTTTCACCAGTTTTTATGAAAAGAAATTATAATTAGTATTTTGAAGCTTTTTGTATAAAGTTTATACCTAAGTAAAAGTTACGAACTACTGTTAATTGTACTAAGGAATAGTCACGTTTTATTATAGTTTATTGTAAAGATTTAATCTAGTTAATGATTTCTATTCGTTACGATTTCCTCAAAGAATGAGAATCCGAAATGTGATTGTTGTGGGAGTTTTTTGAAAAAAACTTGTGGCTACCGAAAAAAATTAAAAACAGATCAAGAAACCGTATTATTTTCCAAATCGACTGGGAAGAGTTTATCAGTCGGAAGTATCATATGTGCAAAGTGCGGAAAAACACAGTACTCCAAAAGAAACGATATCGAACGAGGTAAGTTTTCATTATATGTTTTAATTTTACCAAATATTTATTTCATTTTTATTTATTGTTTGCACTAGTTTATATTCTTGTTGTATTTTGAAAATCTCATAAGCGTAATGTTCATGAATTGATATTTCATAACTATTTTTTTACGAATGTGTTAAACATTTTCGGCTTAATAAATAAGTACCTAACCATCCATAAGAGTTTAATTTATTTTCATTTTTTAATTACATTTATAAATATTCATTTGCGTTTAATAAATATTCATTTGCGTTTAAAAGCATTTTTTTAATTATTTTGAACATATGAAGCTTTGCTTGCCTTTTTTTTATTTTATGATTCGATCATTTTCTTAAACAATGATCAATCGCATTAACGCACCCAAGGAGAGATTAGTATTAGGGGCATAGGTTCCGCCATTGCTCTATAATTACTCTACATGTGTCGATTAAAATGGAGAGTGGGGATGAATGGGACAGGGGATGCATGAGGCAACGGATGTTTATATATGTTCCCCAAACATAAATAATTTGATAATTTACCTGACTCATGGGAGTACTGAGGTTATTCAACAGACATAGTTTCAAAGCAATATCCATTACAGAAGATTAGCTATTGTACAAAGTGTAGTTTTCAAGAACCAAAATTACTTTTTTTATATCTTTTTATCCCCACCATGGGGATGAATGGGACAGTATGCATGCATGTTAAAAAAAATAGTTAAAAAAAAAACAATTGTTTATTCAAATTAGTATGTCAATAAGTTGTTAAATGCTAAAGTATTCTTTAAGTTATATTTTTTAAATTAACAATTGTATGTAGCTTAAGTTATTAGTAAAAATGTAAAAATTGTCCCATTCATCCCCACTCTCTCCTATGTTTCAATCTTCAAATGGTACGATAAGCTTTAAAATTACATTTACAGCCCTGTACAAGATATTTCGAAGTTATTAGAATGTAAACATAAGATGTGATACTCGAATTTTATTTTTGTATTTTGAAGGCATTTTAGAATCTATGAATGATGATTTTTCCATTTCATTTTCAGACGAGGATGAGATATCGACATCATTCGAAGACGATCCTGATTATACGATACGTGATACGAGTTCTTCAATATCCGTTCCCGAAAAATTATTAGAAATGCCTATACAAAGAACCGTGTCAACACATGCTTACTGCTGTATTTGTGAAAAAAAGAAACAGTTAGTTGTTGTTCCTAATGAAGCGATATTGCAAACGTACATAAGACGCAATATATATATCCCTTGTGTAAATCGATGTTGTAAAATACACTTGATTAAAAATCGTTTTTATGACAGTGAACTAGAATCAATCAGAACTGTTTCTAATACATTGAAACTGAGCAAAAAGGAATTAACTAAGCTATTACAAGGAACAACTGATGCATGTACGCTACCTCTAATAAAAAACCTCGAAGGAATTCCTAAACATCACATCGAGCTTTTTACGGGATTAAATATTGATCATATCAAAGATCTGCGGAATATGATGACTTCTATCCGAGATAGTAAAAATCGTACAGCATTAGAAGCCATTTTTATATTTTTAGTTAAACTTCGAACTGGCATATCTAATAAATTGATTTCTGCTATTTTTGATTTAGAAAGAGAACAAATGGTTTCTGATTACGCCGCAAACATAATTACCGCATTTGAGAAGGATATACTCAAGTTTGGTTTTGGAATCTATAATAACACTAGACAGGATTTAATTGAAAATCATACAACAGATCTTGCAAAAAAATTATACAATGCAAATGATAAATTATTTTGATTTGCGATGGTACATAAGCCAAACATCAAAAGAGCTCGAATAACGAATATCAAAGAAAATCTTATTCAGTACAGAAAAAGTTTCCTTTATGCAAACCATTTACCATATTCACCACAGATGGTTACATAGTTGATATGTTAGGTCCATACCTTGCAAATCAAAACGATGCAATAATAATGAAAGAAATAATCAATTGTCCCGATGGTCTTAGTCAATTAATAAAACCAGGTGACATTTTTGTCCTTGATTGTGGATTTCGTGACGTTGCACCAGAGTTAGAAAAAAAAGGATATGAAGTATTCATGCCGGCTTTAAAAGGCCAACAAAAGCAACTAACTGCAAAACAATCTAATAAATCAAGATTTGTGACAAAAACACGTTGGGTTGTCGAATCTGTACATGGAATGCTAGAGGAAAAGTACCGACTTTTCCATTCCTTGACATAATAGATAACAAAATGTCGCCAAAAGTTAAAAGCTATTTCCAAATTGCTTCATTTTTGTTAAACAAATTCGGCAAAAGATTAATTTCCGATAAAAACTTTACAGATGAAATGGTTGATCGCATGTTATGCAAAATAAACGATGAAAACACATTAGTGACTGAAATAGAACAAAATAACTGGTTGCGTCGAAAACTCCCTTTTAACCAGTTATCATCATGTGACTTATTAGATATCCCGGAAATGTCCGAAAGAGAATTAAAAATATTTTTTACAGGTTCATATCAATACAACCAAGCAATATCTTACTTGGCGGAAATGATGAAGGAAGACTCTTCGATAAATATAAATTTTGTTAAAGATAAAACAAACATTTTAAAAATAGAAGTTCCATCACGACACATATCAAAGAAAACTTATCGCTGTTTTATACAATATAAACCGAATGCTACTGGCGTGTCTGCAATACTAAAACATTATTGCGAATGCCCAAATGGCATGAGAACAGTTGGTTGCTGGTCTCCTTTGGCAGCGGTAATATACTATCTGTCTTACGGGAGGTATTTGTCAAAAATTCTAAGACATTCAGAAATACTATCCAATATATTCAGAAATGAATGCACAACTGTTGTGATTGAAGAAGACAGTGATAATGATTAATTTCTTTCTTCAAACTTTGTTTTTCTATATTTACTGTTTTTTATTGTTTAATTATTTTATACATAAAATAATGTAATACATTATGAAGTGTCAGCAGGTTTTGTTTATATAAAAGTCACAGTTTATAAAAGTGAGGACTAAAACACTGAAACTAACTATATCGTTGATGTATATGTATTTGCATATAAGTTTATAATATATTCGCAAAAAGTTGCTGTCTTTACAATATTTTAATCTCCTGGTAATTTCTCCATGTTTTTTGGACTAATATTTATTATTATTTTTTAAGTTTTTGTCTCATCAAACATTAAACGGTCCAAAAATATTAGAGATATATTTTTCCATACTAAATATCATGGAATGTTGTCAACTTTTTTTACTTTTCACTCAAATTATGT
This sequence comes from Maratus speculifer, assembly GCA_964019185.1. Classification (NCBI taxonomy): domain Eukaryota; kingdom Metazoa; phylum Arthropoda; class Arachnida; order Araneae; family Salticidae; genus Maratus; species Maratus speculifer. Next base: position 138,209,909 of record OZ025302.1, on the reverse strand, counting down.
ACCTTCTCTAATATTTCTTCTCTCTATCTTCGAACTATACAGCAAGGGAATTTGCCATTTGAAAAATAAAAAACTGCGAGTAGTATGTATCTTGAATAAAATATTGTCTATTAACACCCAGTCCAGATAATATCTCAGTATTAAAACAAAATATTAGGTTTTAATTGTAGCTATATAATATTCTTACATATTTATCATGTTTTATATTTATAATTAACACAACTACTTACTCGTATTACCCTTTGTTAAAAGTGCTGAAAATGTTTGAATAAAAATCATTATATTAACAGTCGTAACATTACGATATCGAAGAATGTTGCTTTCCAAGCAAATTTTCTCTATTGTCTCCTATACAATAAATCCATTTTCGATATCGAAATACTATCGACAATGTTGAAAATTATGGCCTATCTGCTTACTGAAATCCAAAATACAACATTCGACTCAGTGCCTGCTGACATTGTTCCAAAAACTCTTCGAATGTCGAAGTTCGTTAGCTCCACCCCAAATAACGCCTTTAAATGAATTTTAATAATTTTTATACATATTTCTGTAAATATTTATATGTAGTACCGGACGCAAAACTTTGATATTTATATATAATATGCGGGCACATATGAGGATTTTTTTACAAGAAAATGGTAATTTTCGGAGAATTGTAAGATATGATTTTTATTTTCGTAAATTTTTTAAACGCTTTTTGACACACTTTTTATAATCCGAAAAATATACAAAAAATCCCAGTTATGCATCTTTTATGTCTATATACCCTCGATAAATAACTCGCAATTCGGTACAGTAGTTTTTGAGAAAATGAGGTTTTTAAAAAATTGAAAAAACATTTTTATCTCATAAAATATCAATATTTATAAGGTGATACTAGGGGAAATACATTGTTAGATAGGTAGACACACGTGGGAAAAATATGAAGAAATTTGGTTGAAAGGCATGTTTCCAATGCTTATCCGGCTATGCCCTTTCAGAAATATTGGAAAAATCTATTAGAAAAAATATAGTGCAATTGGAATATAAATATATTAAATATTTTATGAAATATGAGTTGTTTAATGAAATAATTTTTATCTGCGCATGCACGAACGATAAAAACGATTCTTTTATATTATTATATACAGGGTGTCCGAAAAGTCTGGAAACGGTCGAATAACTCGAGAAATACATATGAGATTGAAAAACGAAAATATACGTGTTAAATATTTTTAAATAAGCTACTCAGTGATACCAAATTTGACCTTCGCAACCGACCCCCCTAGGGGTCAGAAGGGGTCAAATTTTGAAATCTTAAATTATAACCCCCATTTTTTATTGCAGATTCGGATTCTACGGACAAATATACGTAACTTTTGTATTTGATGTTTATTTCGAATCCTCATTTATCACGGTGTAATTGTGCATATTGAATCGATACATATTTCGCTTTTCCCAACCAGGTTTTGCCTGATTGGCCAGAATTTTGACGTCAAATTGCTCGTCTTTTGCAGGAATAGTGGTCTCTTGAAAATCACCCGCGGCGATTATTTCGATAATGCTACACTGTTAAAAATATGACCCATTTGCTGTAGCGTCACTCCACAGCTTTTATAGAATATCTCTTTTATGACCAATGAGAATGCTCCATAACACAGTAAAGTAACCATTTTCTATAAAAGCGGTGGAGTGATGCTGCAGCAAATGAGTCAAATTTTTAACAGTGTATAGTTTTTTTTATGTTTTTCTCTACAAAAATTCATTGAAATATATTAATTTAGTTTTCTATTTGGATTTTTATTTTATCTAGTAAATGGTTTCTAAATACCGCTGATGTGGGTGCATGTTTTTTTTTTTAATTATTTGCTCTAGCGTCACTCCACCGCTTTTTTTAGAAAACGGTTACTTTACTGTGTTATGGAGCATTCTCATTGGTCATAAAAGATATATTCTATAAAAACTGTGGAGTGACGCTACAGCAAATGGATCAAATTTTTAACAGCGTAGCATTATCGAAATAATCGCCACGGGTGATTTTCAAGAAATGCTATTCCTGCAAAAGACGAGGAATTCGACATCAAAAATTCTGGCCAATCAGGCAAAACCTGGTTGGGAAAAGCGAAATATGTATCGATTCAATATGCTCAATTACACCATGATAAACAAGGATTCGAAATAAACATCAAATACAAAAGCTACGTATTTTTGTCCGTAGAATCCGAATCTGCAATAAAAAAAGGGGGGGGGGGGGTTACAATTTAAGATTTCAAAGTAGATTCCCAAGTAAGATTCCCTCTGACTTCCAGGGGGTCAGTTGCGAAGGTCAAATTTGGTATCACTGAGTAGCTTATTTAAAAATATTTAACACGTATATTTTCGTTTTTCAATCTCATATGTATTTCTCGAGTTATTCGACCGTTTCCAGACTTTTCGGACACCCTGTATATAAAATCTCTCCGTGTATAACGATTCCGGGGTCAACCCATCCATGAGAAAAAACACTTATTGTGACCAATGACAAATTCCATTGTGAAACGTTATCTCCGATTTTAAAGGCTATCAACTTTTTGTCCAATGCAAACATTCCAGAGTCGTAATGGAGCGCTCTCATTTGTCAGATTTACAATTTGAGCTGTAAATGACGTCACTACATTTTACTGTGCTTTGAAATCTTTTCCCTATTTCAAACACAATATTCACACTGTTAAAAATTTGACTCATTTGCTGCAGCATCACTCCACCGCTTTTATAGGAAACGATAACTTTGCTGTGTTATGGAGCATTCTCATTAGTCATAAAAGAGACATTCTACCACATTTCTCACACAAATCGACATTTTGTCACTTGTACCCCTTGGCTTCTGAGGTCGTCATATACAGTCATATGTATGAAAAACGAAAAAGAAAAGAAAGAAAATGCAAAAATTGAGCACTAACGATTTGGCGAATCTAATCGCTTGTTGACTCGCCAAATGAAGAATTTAATCGCAATTCGGCACAATGGCGAGCGACAGCGAGAACCCCTGGGCACGAGTCAAAATAATCCGTTATCGCGGTTCTAGTGTTAAATATTAAAAAAGGACTTTGTGAAAGCGTCAACAAGCTTGCATGCAAGCAACAATAAAAATAATTAACCTCCCTCCCCCTCTCTTTCTTCTCTCTGTAAAAATGTATCTCTTACGCAAGTTGACCGATTTCTTTCAAATTTTCAGCAAGTTGAAATAATAGTAAATTAGATTGTGTAGCAAAATTTTATTAAAATTTAACCCATTAGTGCCTAGCGTCCCATTTTTGGGACAGTTTTAAAAAATTCAATTAAGCGCCTTTCACACCAGTAAAAAAGAGTATAAATAAATACTTTCTTCCTCGATACAAAGTCCTCAATAAATTAAGATAAAAGTTATTCTTGCTTTAAAAGTGGTGGGAAAATGCAAAATTTGAATTTTAACAAAGAAAATAATTTGGGCACTAATGGGATAATTAGTTATTAGAAAATTTCAATGCCCACAAAAAATGCTTACTTTACAGAAACTGTAAAATAGGAAACTATCTGCGGTTTGCTTTTATTTATCCAACTCGCTACAAGAAATCGAAAGTCAAATGTTTACACAATCACATCATCAATTTTGAGTAGATAAAATGTTTTTCTAAGCAAAAAGAAACCATGGGTAGATTTTTTTTTCTTTTTAACTAAAGATTAAAAAAAGTATACTATCCAAAATAAGACATTTACAATTTAAACTACGAAGTTTAGAAAATCAGTAATGAAATTATTTTTCAAAAAAATTAAATTTGTTGAAAATTGGGGAGGGGAGTGCTTACATTTCGGTGGGGGTCATATTTCAGAATTTTATGATAAATAAGTTAAATTCATTCATAATTAAATCAGGACAGATTGGATAGTTAAATCACCAAAGGACTGGAGCAGTGAAAAATCGTTATAGTCCAAGAGCCGACCGCACAAAACCCTAAGTCAGCGAGCACAAGAAAAATCCCTTTATTGTATGGAAGAGTAGTCATAGGGGAATCTAAAAGTGCTATTACACGTGTCGTGTTGCAGGCGTCAAATTGCAGACGTTTCCATGTTATCCTATGGGACCAGGGGAGTCGCTTGGTTAGCGCGCGATTCTCTTGTGTCGGAGCGTCTTTGACGCCTGGAACGAAGCGACTCGCCAGTAAGAGCCAATCAAATGCTTGGAAATCCAAATGATGGCAAAGACTCTTCTCGAATAGCCAATGAAATGCTTAGAAAACGAAAAAACGCAGGCGATTTTTGTCGCTTGCAATTTTTACGTGTAATAGCACTTTAATCATCCATGTCTGCCAAGTAGTACATAAGCCAAAACTGAATACTACTAGTGGTTTACTCGTACGTTTAACATAGTGTTTGTCCTACAAACAAAAGTATGAAAACATGGAAAACTGGGTGCAGGAAAACACAATGCTAAGCCAATGAGTCAACCACTAGTGGTATTCAGTTTTGGCTTATGCGCCCACATCGCTTCCGACAGACATGGATTCATTAGATTCCCCTGTAACTATTCTTCCATAAAATAAAGGAATTTTTCTTGTGCTCGAAGACTTTTTATGCGGTTTTGATCGGTCGGCTTTAGGGTTATTTACTAGATAGGTATTGATGTCTGTTTATAGAGAAAAGGTAAAGGTTGTCACTGAAAAATCGAAATTGGTGAAGCAGCGCAAAATATCGGGCATGTTCAGTGTAAAAAGCATACAGAAAAATTAAGTGTATTATCTAAAATTTGCTGTAATTCAGATAAGTATTTAGTTATTTTTATATAAAAAAATTCAAATATTTACTTCTGTTTTATTTATTTATTTTAAGTATTATCTTTTTCAGCATTGTAATCATCTTTCTGATTCGTGGGGAAAGGGGGTGCTCAATGTGGATTTTATTATTTTTTTTTACCTTTAAAAAATATCCATTAAAATATTTATTTAATATTATTGTTTTTCAGTATTGAAAAGACGTTTTTCTCATAAATCACATATACATTTTTTTTGTTTCTTGCAAGGGAAGAAGATAAATTAATTTTTTTTTGACAAATAAACTAAAAAATATCTGAAATTTGGAATCGCCGAGGTCTAAAGGGTTCCGGATTTTCGATTTTATACAGTACAAGCATGATGGGGATGCTGCAGCACCGATTCGCTAGCAGAGTGTTTTCCAATATTTTATTTATTATTATTATTGTTATTATTTTAGGTCTCATGTATTAGTCAATACCCTCCACTTTGATTTTTCGTCTAAAATTCCTCGACTTATATGCGAGTATATAAAAGTTTATACGGTAAGTGATAATTAATAAGGTATTAAATCAACTGTAACTTTCTGAATTTTCCAGAGAAACATAGCTAACATGCTTGAAATATATAAATAATCATGTGATGTTGATATGAATAAAGTAAGCTTCTTAGATGTACAGCTTCATATACTGTCCTTATTGTCAATAAATTAAGTCAAATGTGCAAGAGTTAAAATGAATAATGTAAAATGAATAGTTAGAATATAATTTCTTTAACTGTACTAGAGTTTTTTTTATGAATAACAATTAGTTTTGTGTGTTAATTATTACAACTGAGTTATTTTTTTCTTGAAAAAATTTTATTGCACGGAAAAACATTTAAGATATACAATAAGGGCGTATACAATACATATTATCCAGAGGAGTTTTATGTGTTTCAAACCTTACAATACTTTGGAACCAGATACTAATTGTTGCTCATAAGAAAACTGATAGTAATGAAAACATATTTATTCTAATCTTGCACGTTTAGCATAACTGCTTGTTGAAGCTTCATATACTCTTGTGTTTGGTTGTGTGTTCGATTCTGTAAAGTTCCTTTTTAAACATGAAGGTTGATCTATATCTCTATAAAATGCTATTATAAAATTTAATAAGTCATTATTAGATAGGTATTGAGCAACTTCAAGTTTGGAATAAGAGTCTAGAATTACAGTTTTGTCTTGAACGTCTTGTACATAATTGGACGCATCTGATTTCGTATAAACATCTAATTCACTTAGTTTGTTCAATAAGCTTGCTCTTTCTAAACTAGCACCTAACTTAGCTGATATAACGTCATGATATATAGGATAATTAGTACTAGTCAACAATTGGAACACTCGGTTTCTAATACTTTTGACACTCTCATCATTCACATACAATACTTCTTTGTTTGCCTCCTTTGAAGTGATAAACTCATATAATGAGAGACTGCTATCAATACTATCTGTTTTCATTTTTGTGATTTCACAAACACAATCATCTAGATAACTCGATAATTCACTATAATCATATCTTTCTTTATAAGAATCCAAGTTAATAATTTGTCTATAATTTTTGTCAAAGTTTTTTATCAAGGTAATTTTAATAAGCAATTTAGCACATGCTGAGTCTGCATTGTCTAAAGGAGTACGATGATCATCAGAACCTCGGCGTCCATGGTTTCTTATGTTAATATCAGCCCCATATTCCAGTAGTTCTCTAATGATCTCCAAGTTTCTGTTGCTCGTTTTGACAGCAAAATTTAATGGTGTATTACCTTTCCTGTTTTTTACATTGACACCAGCATCACGCTTTAAAAATTCTCTAACTAGCTGTAAATTTCCAATTGCAGCCCAGTGCAACGGTGTTTCACCATACTTGTTTCTGGCATCAACCACAGCTCCATAAGATATAAGTTCTTTTGCAATTTCTACATTCCTAGTTAAATGAAGCAATGTACCTCCATGTATATCTCGTTCTGCTTTAATGTTAGGATTAGCACCTGCAGACAAAAGGGCTTTAACTTCTGGCAAATTTTTCTCATAAACTGCCACTTCTAATTTTTTATTAATATTATTATTGGACATATTTTTAAAATCTTCCTCAATTCTACTTATTCTATTAACAAATTCTTGCTATATTTTTTTCAATTTAAACATGCCGTTCATTACAGTTTCACAGGAGAACTACAACTTCAATCTCTTTACCTGATCTTCTATGTTACATCTTGTAGACTCTGATCTTAGGCTTTTTAATGTTTCTAATAATCTGGTTGTAAATTTTTGGGTTTATTGATTATTGTAATCTGGAGTAATGATTTGTCTTCATTATTACAAGCATTTGTTATAGCTATGTGCTTTTCAGATTTTGTCTCCTTTAGATTACTGATAATTTCAACATTACCATTTTTTTAAATCTTCAAACAGCTCATTAACTAGTTTCAGTGAATTATTAACACTCTTATCCTTACAAAGATTAAATGGTGTTTTATCTTCCTTATTCTCAATGATATAATTGCACCATATATGACAATCTTTTAATAAACTATTCTTAGCAGCATTATAAAGTCATTTCATTCAGGGGCCTCGCTAAGGGGGGGATGGGGGGGAGCCTCCCCCCCCAAAAACATTTGTGAATGTTGTTACACTTGGCAAATTCACAAACTTAATTGGCAAATTTTCTTTAAAATTTTAATAAAAATTATAAATATATTTTCAATTTTTGATAGAATTGGTAAAGATTACCAAACTAATTGGGAATATTATCAAACTTTTAACAAATAAGGGCTATAATTCATTTTCTAATTGTGGTAAGTTGGCAAAAATGTAAAATGAGTTGGCAAATATTGAAATTTGACTTGGCAATTTTAGGTCCTCTCCCCTCCCAATAAAAAGTCTTAACGATGGCCCTGATTTCATTTATCACTACTTACATGTTGTAATAAAACTTCAACGATTTTTTGGTATCTTTCAAAACAGCAATATGCAAGGATGTATTGCCTTTATTAGCAACCTGAGTTATACCCGCTGCATTTGTCAGTAAGATGCAAACAATATATATATGTCCATTATTAACAGCATAATGCAGAGCTGTCCATCTATCAGTACTGTTGGCGCTATCTACACCTTGTTTTACTAAACTCTCTATATCTCAAAATTATTAGTTTTTTATAGGAGGCTTACTAATTTTACATTTTCCAAGTTTCCACTTTTCTCTGCAAAATGTAATGGCAAAACAAATCTATCTACCTTCGTCCTAGCATTAAAATAAGCTCCATTCATAAGCAAGAATTTGCTTAACAATATCAAAATTATCAAGTTGTGCTCCTAAATGTAAAGATGTGGCATTTTAAAAATATATGCAAAATATATGTTACTATATGAGACTTGATAATTAATTACACTATGATTCTTATAATAACTTTGTCACATAAATGCAAATAGCTAATTTCCAATATAAACACGTATTACATGTGCAATTTACATGCATATCATTTTTGTGCAGTAATAAAATACAACCATCTTTCGAGAACTGCTTGTATGTAAAATCTTTTATATGATGTTTAAAAATAAAGTTCCATCGATTATGAATTTCAATCTCACAGGCTTGTTATGTATACAGGAGACTATTTTTCAAGCAAGGACATTTTGCATACGTAATGTACCTGCAAAGAAAAAAGTGATTATTATAAGTCTTTAATGCAAAATAAATAAACGGCTATTAGGCTCAAATCTCAGTTTTAATCAAAATGCTAAACAAAAATATAATTTGATTTGTGATAAAATTTTTATAAATGTATCCAGTTTACTTTGTTCTAAGGTGCAACATACACTTTTTATTAACCCCTGACAAGCACACGTCTAAACGGTACACCTCTTTAAGCATTGAGGGTGAAAAGTACCCAACACAATTTTCAAATATCGTAATCCCTAATAAAGTTAGAGAATTTTTAATTAAAGCTCAAACAATTTTGCATAAATTAGATACAATGTTGAATTGATTGGTGTCAATTGAAATAGATAAAAATACAATCAAAGCTAAAAAAATTACCTTTTTGAAATTTTTTTTGTTTTTGTCCCGTATCTTTGATTCTAATGGACTAAAATATAAAAATATATAGTATTTTGTACAGCTTAAACAGTGCTTTAAAAGATGTTTAAATCCATTTTTTGATCAGCAGCAAAAAGTACAGTTACTTTACTGCTTGAATGCATTGAAATGGCGTATATTAAACAGTAGGTACAGGACAAGTTTTTATAGAAATCGGAGATCTATTTTTCTTTGTAATCTTTATTTTCAAGCACGAAAATACAAATAAACACAAAAAATATATTTTAAGTAGAATTTTTGTAACAACACTCACATAAGACATCGATGTCTTTTACACATAGGTTTTTCACACTGCGATGACTATATTATTGTTTAACACCTAATGAATAATGACAATATGAACATCTTGTTTTTAATATTCATATGACTTCAGAATAATTAACAGCAGGTGTTTCATAGTTAAGAAGTTGAGCTATTGCAGTTTCACTGTTATTTTGAAGCTGTGAGTTCCCATACCGCCTAATTATTACAGACTTTATCAGTTCAAACGACAAGTCTATCATGTAAGACAATCTGGTCTTTTTTTCCTCTACATGATTTAAATTATATAAAATTGTTGAATTAACATTAGCCGTATTTAGCATTCTGCAAAAAAAAAAAAAAAAAAAAAAAAAAAAAAAAAATTAAACGTCTCTATTAATATTTTATATAAATCAATCTATATATGACATATACATGCATATAAATACATAAATTTACATAAGCTTATAAATATTTTGTGATAAAATTGTAATCATAATTTATCATTTACTGTAAATAAGTAAAAAAAAAACACTCATATGATCCGAGAAAAACTCTTGAACACTTCACTGACTACACTTAACTGGCAAACTGGGTTAAAAGTACCCACAACGTTCCTCGCTCACTGCATCGTAACAACTGAATCTGACTAATGGCTACTAATTGCGCTTCCTCAAAGTCTCAACAAAATATCGCCGGAGGAGAAAGTCCTTTGTTAAATACATACAGAGAATTATAACGAAGAAAAATTTTGCGGTGGGTACATTGTACCCAGTATGCTTGTCAAGGATTAATTATACATGGGGTCACCTGGGATAATTCCTGTTCAAAAGTCATCAACATCCAATTATTATAATCTATTAAAGGTATTGTTCCTATTTTTTTGTGGAATAAGCAAAAGAAACAAAATTATCCACCGGCCACAGGGCCAGTGAATAAGAAAAAGTGGCAACTAAAAAAAAAAAAAAAAAAAAAAAAAAAAATGGCTGTCAACGGCCATTTCATGGCCACTTTTCTAGAAGGAGAGAATAAAAATTTCCTGCATTCTATCATGTTATTTTATTTTTTCTGATTGCATTGTATTTATATTAGCATATTTATTTGTGCTATTCAATTTTAGATTGCTACTAATAGAATTTTTTTTAATTTACTGTTTAGTATTTTTAAATTAAAAAGTGGCTGCTAGTTTTAAAAAAGTGGCCACTTATAAAACTGGTACTACTGGCCACTGATGAAATTTCCTAAATTTTGCCCTTTAAAATAAACTTCCTTTAGGTTCTGAAAGTGAAAGTAACTTTATAAAAAGTATTTGCGACCAAAATTGAAAAAGTAATCAAGGAGTGATCTTGAGAGCGACCTCAGCTATCCAATGCAAAAAAAGAAATATATATATATTTAAAAATGTCAAAATTCGAAAGAGTTATTAAAAAAATGCTTCCACATAGTCATAGCATTAGCTCATGAGTTTGTTCAACGGGCAGGGTCAGGACCATTAAATCACGGTGTCTAGAGAAATTTAAAGAAAAAATTCCCTTATTTTTCCGCGAAAGTCATATTTATTGAAAATGGCTCATATTTTATCACCTTCATTTAAATTTTCATATTGGGTCCACTTTGTTCGACTTTTGACCACATTGAATTTTAGTGAGAATTTTAGCCTTTAAATAAATTTAAGACACCTGGTTAAAACAAAATCAATTCAGTTTTGTTTTATATAGCAATGGCTTATATAATAACAATAAAGGCAAGGCTAATGGCAGTTCTATCAAAAGGATTTTGTTATTATCTGTGCAATAGATAATTCACTGTAGAAAGTGGAACATTGTACTAGTAATAGCACTAAAGAATAATATTGTTAAAACCAAAGGGCAGATGACATGCAATGTTTAGGTATAATAAATAAACTAAAACATAAATTTTGAAAGATTTTATGACTTATAAATTCAAAAGGTTCAATAAAATAACAGCATGATTTAATGATTTCTTGTATTTTTCCTAAAGAAATATAGAAATTCTACACAGGGGTGATTCTGGATGACATTTTTTTTTCGAAAATTAACATCGCATTTTCGGGAATCAGCAATTTATCTGCGATATTTTGGCAAAATCGGCGATTTATTGCGATCTTTTGTCGAAATCGGCAGTTTCTCTGCGATCTTTTGTCGAAATCGGCAGTTTCTCTGCGATCTTTTGTCGAAATCGGCAGTTTCTCTGCGATCTTTTGTCGAAATCGGCAGTTTCTCTGCGATCTTTTGTCGAAATCGGCAGTTTCTCTGCGATCTTTTGTCGAAATCGGCAGTTTCTCTGCGATCTTTTGCCGAAATCGGTTGTTTTTCTGCGACCTTTTGACGAAATCGGCGTTTTCCTGTGATTTTTTTTTATGAAATCGGCGTTTTTTCGACGATCTTTAGACAAAATTTGCATTTTTACGCGATCTTTTCTCGAAAACGCCGTTTTATTCCCGCGATCTTTTGGCGAAATCGGCGTTTTTTCTGTGATCTTTTGATGAAATCGGCCTTTTTTTCTAATGATTTTTTGACAAAATATTTTAAAGCGATCTTTTAACGTAATCGACGTTATGTCCACAATTTTTAGAGGAAATCGATGTTTTCCCGCGGTCTTTAGACGAAATCAGCGCTTTATCTGTGATATTTGGTGAAATCGCCGTTATTTCCGCATTCCACACAGGAAATTTGCATTTTTCAGAGATCTTTTGACAAAGTTTGTTGACAAAAACATTGACGAATTCGTATTAGATAGTGCTGCCATCTATCCGTAAAAGTTACATTTATTGAAATTTCGAACTTTTGTTTTAAAAATGCAAATAGAATATTAAAACCAGGGCCTTAGCGAAAAGTCAATAATTAGGGATGGGGGGGAGGGGTCAAGAAAATGTAGTGGGATGACTCATATTTCTCTCTCTCTGTAACGCAGAAAGATAAATTACTGCATATTTACACTGTAGTTTAGTTACTATGTTTTTGATTAAACAGTTGCAATAACTTCAAAATTCGAGCGCTTAACTAATGCAGTATTAAACATCATGTTGGCTTCATATGTGCAAGTAAAATGAGCAAGTGTTGAAACACTTGTTTTAGTTACAATTTAGTATTTTTTCAAAACTATAACAGGTCCTCAAAACTAAATTAGATTTTTCAATAGAATTTCGTTTGGGTTTTTGGAACATAAATTCATTTAGTGACCTTGGAATCTTTTCTGAGGGGCGGGGGAGGCTCAAAATGTTTTAGGGGGCTGAGCTGCCCGTAACACCCCCTTAGCTACGCCCCTGATTAAAATGCAATGCATAATTGTACACAGGGCTATAATTAAAAATGAGTAATGGGAGGGGGGGGGGGGCGCTCAAAAAAATGTAGGGTGGATCTCATATTTTCATATACGTATTTCAATAGCAGGTTTAACGGTGAGGCCACGGATTCATGACGTCCCCCCCCCTACACACGCGCTGTACTGCAGAAATATTCTAAAAATTTTAAAAAATAAACGTACCTTAAATCCTTACCCCCCCCCCCCATCGTTCAATAATGCGAATCTTTCTGATTCTGTAAAAGGTCTACTCGAATCAAAATTAGGTAACATCTGACACATTTGTGAAAGCAATTTTGATCTTGAGAAATTTGCAAGTGTACTTATTCAGAAACTATGAGATTGAAAAATGTTTTGAAAAATCTATGAAATGAAAAATGTCACACATTCTATGAAATTCGGCATTTTAAACTAAATTTACTTACACGACTGCTAATTTCTCCCATATGATGATATTTCTGTGTTTGTCAAGTCTTACAAATTATCGTAAAATGATTAATAACATTTCTAAATCATTTTATGCATTTATAAGAAAATGAGAAACGTTTCAGTTTCTTCATATCTGAATGAAATCTGTGTGACTTATATATTTTGATATTCCGATATATATTTTGAATCACATTTTGATTTATCATTTAATTATCATTTGCTTTATCAAAAATATATCCACTTCTTATTTCTTTTTCCTGTCATAATAAAATAAGTAAATGAATTAACAAGCCATTTGAAATCCAAATCATTTGAGATTCGAGAATAACTAATACAAATAGAATGATAAATATTTAGAGCTGTTGCAAACCGCATGTATTCGTTAATAAATAATTGCAATAATACGACTGATTACTAATACTACCTCTAATACAAAATACCAAATCGTTTGTTTTGAATACTCGTTGGTCGTTGCTGCATGAAAAACTGAATGAAACAAATTTCAAGCGCTAGTACCTTCATTTCGGGATTCATACGGAGTCAGGTGTCTGCAAGAGGAGAATTTGTGTCCGGACTTTAGACTCGGAATAAGTTATTCTCGTAACTGGTATTTCATTTAGTTACTATTTGGGTATTCAAAAGAAAGATAGAAGGGTGTTAAGTTATTTCACCATTCGTTCTTTTCTTTTGCCGAATATGTAACATGTAAGTGTGAATTTGGAGGGAGTGTTTGAAGCAGAAAAAATGCTTTTAGAAGAAAGATTGTTTTGAGATCGCTTAGGGATTGTACTATTTACCTTACAGATATGAAGTTTTATATGCATTTTTAAAACTTAAACAAAATAATTGCGCCTTTTTTTTTTTTTTTTTTTTTTTTTTGAGATTACATATTATGTATTAATATTTCGATTTAAAAAAGAGCCATTGATCTAAGCAATAACACGTGTTTATCATTTAAGAGTTTAATTAGACTAATTTAGTGTTAATTATGCCTTTAATCTGTTGAAATTTCCTTGAATTCTGTTGTAATATATCTGTTGTAATTTCACTGTAAAAAGAATGGAAGCTTATAGTAGAATAAAATATTCGTTCTAGCTGTATTTAATGAATGATGAAGTATTTCTGGAAAGATTTATGTTTGAAGGGTCACCATCAGCGCCATGCGAAAGGGGGGGGGGGGGCGAAGGGGCGGTCGCCCCGGGCGCGGAGATTTAGGGGGCGCAAAATTTATAATACTAGCGTCGTTTTTGGCCCATTACAAGAAAAAATTGGGAGGGGTGGGCGCCAAATTCTGAGTTTGCTTCAGTCGCAATTTTCTCTTCGCACGCCCCTGGTCACTATATAAAAGTATTAGATTATAACTTTATCTTCAATACAAAATGCTATTCGATTTGATATCACTGCTATTGCCATCAGTGCCAATTTTATAATTTCATGCATTAGATTGAGTCTACGAATATGTTAGAAAAATTTTTGCGATGTTAAGCGGGGGAAAACGTTTTTGAGAACTCGCTTAATGATACTATCGACAGGTTTCGTTATCGCATGTTTTACTGGTTTCACTATGTAGTGGACATTTCTATACAAATATGCAATTAATAGTTTTCTCTTTAAAATGTATCTTAATATACTTCTTGAGGCGGACTCGCGAGAAACCATGAATTATACAAACGTAAGCAGCGTTTAAAGTTAGTTCCCCTTTGTTCGGTTGCATATGGACTCAGGTAACAGCTAACGAGTCGTATTTCTAAATAACGATTCAGTATTTCGTATCTTAAAGAATACCCGTTTCTTAGTAACGAATACGTACGTTTTGAAACAGCTCTATACTTCACTAATGAACCCCCAAAACAAATCAGGGAAGCACCTTATCAGAAAGAACATATATAAAAAATTTGAAGCTTATCGGTAAATTCTGCATAAAAAACCTTATTTGCCTAAATTAAAGGGGGTTACTCCCTATCCTCCTTCATATTTAACCAATAAACACCCAAAACTAATCATGAAGGTGCTTCATCAAAATGATCCTACATCTAAATTTTGAATGATATCTGATAATTCAGCATGAAAAACCCATTTATCTAAATTAAGAGGGAAGGCGATTAGCCTTCTTCCTCCTATTCTGCTTTTTATACGTACCCAATAAACTCCCCAAATTAATCAAGAAAGTGCCTTACAACTATAAACCTATATTTAAAATTTGAATCAAGTTGGATATTTTTATCATGAGTTACCATGATACATAGCATATATACAGAACGGACGAGCACATAAGCTCTCAGGCTTTGATAGCCAGTGAGCTAAAAAGTAATAGAAAAATTACCAACACCAACTTAATTTAGTCATTTTTTTTCCTCATATGTTGGGAATGATGTTTATTATTATTTATCACAACAACCTTTTTTAAAATTAAATAAATAAGTAGCTTTTGAAGAATGACACCTGTAATCTGAATTATTGAGTAACAGCGATTACGCAAGGCTACCTCTGTTACTAAAAATAAATAAGTAGCTTTTGAAGAATGACACCTGTAATCTGAATTATTGAGTAACAGCGATTACGCAAGGCTACCTCTGTTACTAAAACTAAATCAAAATTTTCAAAATCAACTTAATTAAGTGATTTTGTTAACCTGATGTTTTAAGATTACTACAGCAAAATTTTTCTTAAAAAAATTTATTTATAGCTAATTTTGAAGATTAACATTTGCATGTGGTAACACAGGTTACATTCAAAAACAAAAATATATATTCTAAGAACACATTCTATTTGGTTTACCCATTAACCTAATTATTTGAAAGTCATATTAAATATGAATTTATATTACTTGTAATCATCTTAAAATCACATAATGGTGGCAAATAATTGGTAATCAAAGGTTTAGGTTACATGCTGAAAAATCATTTTTTCAAGAAGAACATAAGTTTGCTCACTATATCTGGTATTCAAAAATAATTACCGTCACTATTTGCTTACTTATAAATATCATTTAGTGTTATATGGTGCACTTTTTTGACATAAATAGGAATAAATTATTTGTGGGAGCAGAGGTTACAAAACAGAAAATTCAAATCTTTGGAGCACCCACTTTTAAATTATATATATGTGTAACAAAAAACATAGATTTGAAGAATTAATTTATGTGATATTTTTATTATTATAGTATGTTTTATAATAAAAAATGTTAGTCATGAAAATAAAAATATTTTTGTATTAAATAAACAATATTATTTAAAGAAACTTCTTCTTGGAGCAGCCAAAAAAGTTGATAAATTTTTAAATGCATTTTTTTTTCATAAATGAAGTCTGAATCATATGTAATATATATATTTTAACGGGCAAATAAGATATATTACAAAGTGTTAATGACAATGAGTAAATATACCAAGTTTAAAAAAATCCTCATTTTCCAGACATGAAATCTGCATCTAAAATTAAAATTGATTTAACCTAAAGATTAACCTAAATCACGTTACCATGACAATGATGCATAATTACAAAAAAAAACTATAAAATTAAAGTTTTTTTTTTTTCCCAAACATTCTGCATTATTAACTTGAATTATTTTTTTTTGAATCAAACAAAAACTCTTTAAGGAAAACATCGACTTCAGTAAGTTAAAGTTATTTAATGAAGAAAGACTCAATCACGAAATATAGAATAAAACTAAAAAATTAAAACAATGAAATTGTTTCTATTTCGAAAAAATAAAAATCCCTTCTTCTGGCCTGCATATACACGGAAATTTAACATATTTAAAGGAGAAGTTCAAGCTAATACGGAAAATTTTTCAAGTACTGTTACATACCTTCAATAATATCAGAAAGCAGATAGTATACATCCACGGTCACGACTGTGGAATGCCAACATCAGGCAAAATGACCAAAAAAATTAATTGATCTATTGTTACACAGTTCTTTTATTCTCGTGTAGCGATCTCATCTCAACAAAATTTGACATGTACAAAATAGGTGAATAAAAATATCAATCGGGGATGCCATGGAAATTCTTAGTCTACCAGACCGAAGAAAAATTATCTAAACCAAGGCCCCCTTATCATAATATCATATGATATTATGATAAGGTAGCCTTGATCTAAACAATCAGATTCATGGAGCTAAGAAGGTATACCTTCTTAGCTCCATGGAAAAGCTTCAAGTGACGTCCCATATGTCTGCTTCATACACTTTCTTAGCTCCATGTTCAGATTCCACTGATCAGTGGGTAATTCTTGAGTTGAATAATTCATACGAGTCAATTCTTTTGGCTAGAACACTTAATAGCATTTATCTGATTGGCTGGCCTTGGCCCTTGAATATGAAGAGCCAATCAAAATAATGCTGATCAACTGGTTTTAGCCGCATGTAAAAAAACGAATTCAAACTCATGTGAAGTGAATGATTCAACTAAATGCATCTTCCAAGTTTACATTTTGCTTTTGATATTTTGAGAAACAATTCGTGCTAGCTTGACGCTGTGTTCAATCTGGTTATTAAGGTAATTTAAGGTAAGTAATAGTGCTTGAATATGTATCAATATTAGTTTAATTTAAACTTTTGCATTAAATTTTAGAAATTTCTTAAAATATGTATGTCAAAAGAAATGATTTTGAAATTTTTAATAATAAAACAATGATATTGATAAAACAATAATATTAACAAAACAATCATTTTCATAAAATTTTATTATTATTATTATTATTTTAAATTTCTTGATATGGTAACTTTTCATCAAATAAGTGATTGAAATCAAACTTTTGTTTTTACATTATGCCAAGTTCTTACTGAATTTGGAGCTTGATGAAAATCTGTATGTTACTTTTTGAGATAGAACCATGGCAGAAATCATAAAAAAAAAATGTGAATAGCGACCTTTTGAGCGATTTACTCCCAAAAACTAAACAGTGTTTCATTCCACATGAAATCACCCAATTTAAAGAAAACTTATTGCATCTTAGTCACAGATTACCATATTTTTGGGTGTATAGCCTGCACCCCTAAATCGAGCAGTGCAGTAAAAAAAGTTTGTGTATAAGCCGCAGAGATGCATCGGTGTATAGTCCACGATCTATACACCATTTATGAATGTATATTTTGTTCAGGATTCGAAATTAAAAGCCATTAGTCATGATTTTCAACACAAATTTATTAAATTTTTTCATGATGCATAATACCTACAGTAATTCGGCTCAAAAATTAAGATTATCAGCTTTGAATTTTCCGAAGAAACACCGCAGTGTTTACGTGTTTTAAAATAAAATTTCAAGTGATGTGGTGTTTATGCGCATTTTTTTTCAAACAAGCATGACATTTTTTCAAAATTTTTCCAAAAACTAAAAAAATTAAAAAAAATTGGTCATAAATTTAAAATTTCGACCATAAAATGTATCGCAAATTCTGACAAACGGTAAAAAAAAATTCGATTTTGTTAATAGTTTATAAAAATTGGCAATTTCGTCAAAGGATCACAAAAAATGGCAAATTTCATTAACACTAAAACCGCGGGACTTTCGGTATACCTAGAACCGCGGAATGGGTCAATTTGACCCGGGATTGAAAACAAGTTATAAATATGCCCAAATACTTAATTTGATTAGTTAAAATATTATATTTTCTTATAATAATCAACATTTCTTAGCATTTACATTATATTTTACACATAAAGTCATCAGAAATTCCCTACATTTCAGAAAATGCTATTATTCAAAATTACATTTCATTAAGAATGAGGAAAATATATTAAACAAATATTCAACATATATTTTAAACATAAATAAACTTGGACTTAATAAACATTAAAAATAGATTATCCCACTCAAATAAATTTAGATATAAAATCTAAGAATAATTTTTTAAAATATAAAAAAATACAAGTTACTTACTAATTTTATTGATTTAACTAATCCAATTTACTGTATGCATTGGTTAAAAAAGATGATATAAAGTTCTACTTATTTACCAGAAACGTGTATGTATATTACATTTTGAACAATTATCTTTAGTTTTTTTTTTCATTTTTTAAATCGTAATAAACTATTTTAAGCTTAGTTTGAGTTTTTCATTGTTTTAGAGTTTCTTCTTGGGCAAAAGACAAGTTTTTTTCTCTTTTTTTTTGGGGGGGGGAGGGGGAGGGGTGTGGAGGCGAGGAATAACAAACTGTTTTTGTACGTCTTCAACCAAGTTTTGAATAAATTGAGGCGCACTAATAGATTTTCAGGTTACAGATTTGCATAAAACCCAAGCATTGATATCAGCAAAATACAAAATATTATAAATTGCATTCACTGGACTCTTATAAGATGCAGACTTGTCATAAGCAAACTTCCTGTCATCTGGGTAATCACATAACCACACTGAATTTAGTTGCGTTGTTGTAAAAAAGTGTCTTTATTTTTTTATTTTTTTTTTTTTTTTTTAGAATTATCTAAATATTCAAAAGTTAGATGTAGACTGCTAAGCACAAAATGCTTTTACCCTTTTCTCCTTCGTAAACAGTTATGCTGATGTCTGTGAATGCGTTAGAAGAATAGCTGCATGCAATTTTGATTTTGAAATTTTTTCAGAGACTTGTATTTCTTGCCGTTCTAAGGCTCGTTTTTTATCAACATCTGCAAACAACTAGAACGTGATACAATACTGAATTTATCTGGCATTGTTACACATGTACTGAGTAAACCTACTCACAGATATTGAAAACATTGCGTGTTCATCTACGCTTATAAAAGGGACTTTTATGCAGTTTTCTTGTAAACTTCTTTATTTTCAGGTGTGAATGCACAAGTTATTGTTTATTTATTTTTCAGAATTTCATGAGCATAAAGTTAAAATTTTGTCACCTTTTGTTAAAATGATTAATTTTTCTTTTTTATATCCGATTTTTTATCTGACAGATATTACAAATTTTCGTTCAATATTGAAAAGTTTCACCGATATTCTAATGAAAAAGTCCAACAATGTTAAGAGTATTGGCAGAGTAGTCACCACTTTCATTCTAATCATTAAAATTTAATTTTTTTCATTTACAGTCAGATATTCATCCTCAATCATTTGCATTCTCAATCATTTTCAGATAATAGTTGCTAACATTCCAAAACTTCTTTGACGGTAATATGTAGACATCGGAAATCATATCTATACTTTCAATAAATGCATAATAAAAGCAACTTCATTACTACTTCTAAATATTAGATGTAATTTTTTGCTTCAGTCATCCATTCTTCACATCAAGAATAAGATCTTGATTGAAAATTTTCATTATTCCCCCATCCAATTCCTTCTATAAGAAGAATTAGGAGTGAGGCAGATATACTTTCTATTAGTTCCGAAAAAAATAATCTCTATTTTGTCATTTAAGCGTAAAAACGTATTACGGGTCAAATTGACCCGCTTCGCGGTTCTAGGTATAAGTGGTTGTAACTGAAAAAATATTTATGTTATTCGCTATTAAGTACGAAAAATTGTTGTTTACCTTAAAATATTAAAAGTCAGAAAGGGAAATTTTATTTCAATAAATACTTTTCGCGCGGTGAGAAATTAAACTTCGATTTGGGTCAAATTGACCCGCTCCGCGGTTCTAGTGTTAAAAGGCAGCAAAAATATTACGCAAGTTGCATCAAAAAGGCATGGAAATATGCATAGTTAATGCAGAAAGTGGATTTCTCTGTAATACCCCCTTCCCCTTTTTTATAACCTTTCAAAAAAAAATCTGAATCAGAATTTTTTTTTTCCCTGTTTCAAAGATTTTAACATCAAATTTAAAATAATGTGGATGAGTCGAAATTTTCAGATCCAGCTGTACGAAATATATTAACCCTGCCTGAAATGCTAAAAGCTTGCCCCACTCCATTTTTCATAGAACCAGGGCTGGCAAGTTTTTGCCGGGGTGGTTAAAACCAGCGGTTAAAACTGGCATGGCAGAAACTAAATTTTGCCAGTAAGTGGCAAAAACTGGCAGAAATTAAGAAATAGTACTAATAAGAACTTTAACTTGCAATGATTCATAATTCACACATGTTTTTAATATATAAAGAATTCAGTTTGTTTATATAATAATTTTCGGTCACTTGAAAAACAGAAATTTTCTTAATGGTAATCTGTTGCTGTACTAATTTAACTGTTGTTATTATTGTTTTTAAAATTGGATTTCGATTTAAAAGTTTTAAAAAAATTTACAAAAAAACTATATTTTAACATCACTTTTCAGAATATTTTTAAATAAATAATACACTGCAACAACTTAAAAAATATCTACTACTATTTATGAAGAGAAATGGTTCTTCTGTAAAAATACAAGTAAATAATTGTGGCACAAAAATAACAGAAAAAAATTAATGAAATATCTTATACAATTATTATACAATATTGAAAGAACAAATTTATTTTTTGTGGGAAAAAGTAATAATATACTAAGAGTATTCCATAATATAGGATTAATTTTGCTAACAATTCTTAATCTAGACTGCTTTTTATTTTGTTCTGAATGAAAGAAAAGTTAAAAAATATTCTTTCAAGACCAGCATCACTTGCTGGTAATATATTACTATTGAGGATGTAAAATTTGAAACATTCTAGGACTTCCTTGGGGAAATGTTTCTGGGAAAGGAGTCAGTTTTGCTACTAAGTGTTGTCATATACGGCAGAAAATTTTGATTAATATCTAAAGACATTTTTCTTGTCCTTTCTTTATGCTCATTTGTCTATCAAATTCTAAAATAAATTTATTTTTTAATTAAAACTATTCACAGTATTTTATTTGTTATTCATCCTGAATAAAATGTATGTAAGCAACTTAATACTAATAAAAAAAAGTCTTGGATTATTTCATGAAATGAGTTTATGCCAATTGTTGCCAGTTTCTGCCGGTTAAAACCGGTTGTAACCACTTTCTGCCACTGGCACGGCAGAAACCATTTTCTGCTGGCAAAAACCCAACCCTGCATAGAACTCATAGACTCATTTTTCATATAGTTCTCGTGTGAATTATATTCCTTTAAAAAGTAAAAAAAAAAAGATCCCATGAATAAGTCAGAAAGTTTTGTGTTGTTGAAAAAAAAAAAAAAAAAAATATGTCCGAGTAGCAAAAAGTAATAACGAACTGAAAATATGAAACTAAAGCAAAACTCTCTTTTTTCTCTCTCTCTCTATATATATAAAAAAAAATATTTTTGTTATTAATTAACCAATTTTGTTCACATTTTCAGCAATTGGCAATAATAATAATTTAGGCTGAATACCAAATTTTTTAAAAAAATATATTAAGTTTTAGGAATATTATAGATACTTGTCAAAAAGCTCACTGTCATCATGTTTGGCACTAATTATTATATGCGATTGCTACTGAACTTGTTTGCAAGAAGAAAGAAATTATTTTGGTGCTTTAAATGTCTCTGATTTATCTATAACATTATTGAAGACAAAGGAATTTATAACTGATCTGTAAAAGATTTTTGAATATAAATTTATAATATTTGCAATTATTCATAAAAATCATTTATTTAATATGCAAAACTATGTCAATAAAGTATGGAAAAGTTTTAAAAAAATACACAAATGCAAATTCTCCCTCCCAGTTCACTTTTTAATCCTCCTGTCATCATACAGTCGAACTCACTTATAGTCAGGGTTGGCAAGTTTTTGACAGTGTGCAGTTTTATCCGATTAAAACCGTGGTTTAAACCGTCATGGCTAAAACCTCTTGTCAAAAACCTAGTCAGAAACCTTAAATACTACACTGATCTGTAAAATTTCAAGTTAAACATCTGCCAGACATATACAACATTAGATGTAATATTAAAAATTCACTTTTACCAGGGCTAGAAAAATTTGAAAAAAATTACATGCCCAGTCGGGCATGTGATAGGGAAAAATAGATGCCCGAATAAAAAATTTACATGCCCAACTTTTTTGTACTTCTAAGTTTTATGATTGTAACTTTAAAGCTGGTATTTTTTATATATCATAGTCCATAAAATCATAAAAATACATGCCAAACATTTTTTATTGAAGGAAATATCAAACTCGTATGATTAAAGATTTCTTTATTAAATAATTCTCATTTAAGAAATAAAATTTACATCATGGAATTTATTACACATTTTTTTATTATATTATAAATTACTGTTACATTTAGTTAATATAAAACATATAAATCAAATTTCAGAAGACTGCAAAGAAATAATTTTCGAGAATTGTTTTAATATTGATGACTAATTTTTAATTTTTATGTTATTTTGAGTGCTGATTCAATAATGAATTTATAATAAATAAAAATGAAATCTTAAGAAAATTTCTCACAAAAAGTTTTTTTAAAAGGAAATACACATATTAAAAGAAATAACTTTTGGAATTTTTTAAGTATTATTCCAGTAATCAGCATTTTAAAAACTATTTAAATAGACACTAATTACTACTACGCAGAAAATAATTTCATTGCAGACCATGTCTGTTATCAAATTTTTGCATAAACATCAGATCTTTTTTCTATTTGAAATCACACACTCAGGATTCGTACAAAATTTTGAAAGTAAAATACAATTGACTTTCAAGAGTTTTATGAGAAAAATCAAAGCTCTTTTTTTAGTGCTGCGTAAATTAAATTAACCCTGAATGTAAATGCATTATACTTTTCACCTTCTCAAATCGTCAATAGCGTACATTATGCGAGCCGCCATTGCTGCGCGGGTAAATATGTTGCTCCATAACTTTTGAAAACCGTTATTAAAGAATCACTGGTACATCGGCGATCACGGCACTTAGTTACGTGAGTGACGTTCTATCCTGGCAGCCAATGCGGTAGCGGCTAGCGGAGAGTCTTTCTCTGCCGTTCCATCGGAGAAAAGGTGTGTACGCGCAACGGATGTGCGCAGCAAAGGCTATGCTCCTCTTCTATTTTCACTTGTTTTGACGAAAGCTCAGTCGTATTCCGCCGCTGACCGATTGTATTGTAAATAAAATGTCTACTTTTCGTAAGGCGTCCATTAATTTACGAAGTTTGATCATTCTTCTTCATGATTTAGCTTATGCCAACCTATTTAAATTTAAATGTAGTACTTTCAAAAATACATGCCCGTTCGGGCATGTTGATAAAAATAATACATGCCCGATCGATAATTTTACATGCCCCGGGCATGTCGGGCAATAGATTTTTCGAGCCCTGACTTTTACTGTATTGTATATTATCATTTCCAGGAAAAAAAGAAAAAAAAATCTGTCATAAATCTGAAAATTTAGCCTGCCTCTAAACTTGCTCAACTAGCAATGCTTCTACTATCAAGCCCTGCTAGCACAGCACCAATTGAGAGAGTATTTTGTAACTTTGGCTACATACACTCTAAACTCAGAAACCATTTGGATGTAAATAAATGTGCTAAATTGGTTATGTGCTATAGGATGCTGTGGGGTAAAATTGATATAGATTATTAACTGTACAAAGTCATTTTCTTCTATTTGAACATTCTAAAAAACAATGTTTTATTGCAATTAAAATAATTTAATTTTTTTGTAATTATTAAATTACAGTATAATTAATTTTAAATAAAAAATTACTTAAATCATTAAGACAATGTTTCTTTCTTGTTCTTAAAATGTTTAAAGCGCATTACACATTTTTGATGGTTTAAGCCAGTTTTTGATGGTTTAAACCAGTTTTTGACACTTGTCATGTCAAAAACCAGTTTCTGACGTCAGAAACCCAACCCTGCTTATAGCGATTGTGAAGGACCATGATATTTACTTATTAAAAACGGGTTTGTAAAAAATCATGCATATTTACTTTTTTGCACAATACAAAATAAATTATTTAATTTGCTTTAAACTGTCTCTTTGTGTCTTTATTGTGTTATTATTCTTCGGAGAAGACTCATGGTCCAAAAAACATCGTCATTTGCTCCCCTGGCTTAGAAAAAAATGCTGCCATGATTTGTTTTCAGGATTTATAACTCATCTCTAACTTTCGGTTGATTTCAGAATGTTAACAGAATTCTTCCGTGAAATGATTAGCTAAGCTGGAGAGGTGGAAGCCAATAGAAATTTCGGTACTACTTGGTTATCATGTCAATCAAAAAACTATCTCGCCAAACTATAAGATTAAATGGATGACCATGAATGTCACATTCAATTATATTAAATATGGTACGCATGTTTAAAACATCATTAACTTGTTTTTATTTTGACTTTTTATTTGTTTTTTATTAATATTCTACTAATTAATTAGTTTTTTTTTTTTTTTTTTTTTTTTTTTTGTTATTTAAAATAGAAATTATATCAGTCTGTTATATTTGGCTATGGTGATTTGTATAATTTGGTAAAATTAGTCAACAGGATAACAAATAGTGCTGAAATTTCATAAATCATAAAATCATCGCTTGATATAACTAAGGTTAGCTCATTAAAAATCAGTTAGGCTCCCATAGAATTAACATTGTACCAACCAAGTATTTCTGTTTTCCTCATTAAATCAAGGCTTGTTATAAACGAGCTCAACTGTACCACAATCAAAATGACTGAAACTTTCTTTTGCCAAATAATGTAGCAATGTTTTAATTGGTGGCATTTCTTCTAATATGATCTATTCATTTGAGTTCATCATTGTTATTAATTAAATTTATCTGTTATTGATTAAATTTTATTTGTTAAATTTATTTGTTATTGATTAAATTTATCTTACTATAGGTAGCATAAAGGCAAAGTTGTTGTTTTAATGCAATATTTCCAATATGTAATATTTTAAGCTCCATCTTAGAGTTGATTACAGTTAATTACTTTAATATATATATGTATATTTATCCAGACAAGGAAATTGAATCTTTTCAAAATTTGAGCATGCAGTTATATACAGCATATTTTTGTAGTTTTTGTTAATATTACTGAATTTGTTTTTTCACGAAGGAAAAATAAATTTATTTCTGAAAAAAAATTCAAGATATTGTTGATATCATTGGTAATCACAATCTTCTTACCAAATATATTTATATATTAATCAAGCTTTTTTTTGGTTATTAAGTCTGGCTAAACCTGAAGTAAAACTTCCTGTTTTAATTATTTTGATGTGAATTAGTAATGTACCTTTCTGACAGGGTTGCAAAAGAGCCAACTAAAATCAATAAAAAACAAGTTGGTGGCTTTTATTGGTTTTAACCTGCTTTTTTCTGCCAAAATTGGCCATAAGTGGCTTTTATACAGTGAAGCATTTTAATTATAAGCTACATATTTTTAAGCTTTTTTTTTTTTTTTTAACTAATTTAATATTGTTTTATTGATTTTGAGTGTGATAAATTTATTTTTTAAAATGAAAAATTGGGATTTTAATTATTATTCATTATGAGAAATTTGGATTTTTATTATGATTCATTATGAAAAATTTGGATTTTAATTGATTCATTATGAGAACTTGGGTTATAACCCACTTTCTCAGTATCAATAATGAAGACATTAATACTAGAATAACACATTGATGGACTTGATAGTGGTTTATAGTCAGAATTGCAAATGTCTCAGCTAAATTATAAAATAGCCTAACCAAATGCTATTTCTGATTTTCATTGACTTTCAATCCCACCCTTGTTTTTCTATTTTTACTGCTTTATAAAATTAAAAAGGAAATGGTTACTTAGTTACATGTTTTATTATTTAACCAGTTTTAAGAATTGTTAAAATGTCTTATTTTAATAAACATATACTGGACAATTGCACCATAAGATTTAACTACTAAAAATGTATTTATTAAAAATACAACAAATTGCTCAATGGTGCACAAAACAAGAACTTTAATATGAACTTGTACAATTGAAATAAAATAAAAATATCAACGTTTTGTGCCGTCTTCAGGAAAATATGATAATGAAAGGACTAAAAGTTTGCTTCCTGATCGAGAGGTATTTCTAATAAATTAAAATCGAAATGAATTAAAAGTTTAAAATGTTGCCACTTACACGTGAGTAAAAATTAAAATATTGCAATGAGATATAAAATCTAAGATTTTAGGATGTTATGCCATATTTTTGGTATATTGTAGGATAAATTATCATTACAAGGTTTATTTTCTCGTGCAATGATTTTGACAGATTCTCTTATTTTACCTTCAACTGGGTTATTGCACGGAACTATGATTTTTGCCTCCTCAAAGTTAATGCGGCAACCCTTGTTCACCAAGTAGAAGCGAGAAAGAGCAGTATTCTGTTTAATAAAAAAAAAAAAAATTAAATTAAAGAAATTTAATTATTGTTTAAATTAAAGAGCATCGCAGCGATATTAAACAGTATAAACAGAATACTGCTCTTTCTGGTTGGCATGATTGCAACAAAATGACAATTATATGTGCCTCACATGGTAACCCAACTATTGTTATTTATTTATTAATAAACTGTTTGTTTGCTTTTATTTTCTTTTTTAAAGTGATGTAAATTGTGTTATTCTATAATTATTAACCAGGGCTTGAAATTCAATTTTTTGAAGGAGGGGAGTCTCCCTACCAACATTTATAAATGGAGGGGAGTTTGGCTGTTTGGGAGGGAGAAAAAATGTTTAAAATCCGCCATTATTTTATGTGCTATTTAAAGAATTACCAGAATACAGACATAAAAAAATATCACTGAAGCAATTTTTATCAACAATTCAGAATAATTATGCGAAATGTGTAAAAAAAACTTTTATACTGTTTAGTTTTTACTGGTGGTAAATTCCCTCCCGGTGCTAATTATTTTTGTCACAGGTCTAATTATTATTTTAATAATAATTAATAAAACTTCTAATTAATTTAATGAATTTATATTTATAATTTATAATTAATGATTAATAATTATAATTAATAATGTTATTTTTCTGTATTTTAAATGTGCAAGATACAAATTTAATCATAAAATAATACTTATTTGAGTGTAGAAGATAAGAAGTATCACTATTGTTTGCATTTCTTTAAAAAGGGGGCAAGTCAAATTCATCGAAAAAGATTTTCTTAAAAAATGAATACTTTGTTGAGTAAAGGGGATACTTTTTGTTTAATATATGGCTGCTTTCAGGAATTGCGCTCACTCAGAAAGATTTGGAGCTGTCAGAAACTGATTTTAGAGTAGCAAAGAAAAAAATATATATATATTGAAGCAGGAAAATTAGTTTGTTGAACAGAAAAATGAACTCCCCATTATATTATTTGGGGGGGGGGGGGGAGGGAGAGGTTCCCTTTGACGAAAGTTGCATTTTTTCGCTATCTTTTGATGAAATCTGTCTTTTTTACGATCTTTTCACGAAATCTGCCGTTTTTTCAGGATTTTTTGACGAAATTTGCCGTTTTTTCGTGAATTTTCTGAGAAAAATTGCAGTTTTTGCGCGATCTTTGGATGAAATCTGATGTTTTATCGCGATTTTTTTTTACGAAAATTGCCGTTTTTAGCGATATTTTCGGGAAATTTGTTGTTTATAGTGAATCTTTTGTCGAAATTTGTCGTTTTTTGCGATTTTTGGACGAAATTTGATGTTTTTTCGTGAATTTTCTGAGGAAATTTGCCGTTTTTTAGCGATTTTTTGATGAAATCTGATGTTTTATCGCGTTTTTTTTTTACGAAAATTGCCGTTTTTCGTGATATTTTGGAGAAATTTGTCATTTATAGTGAATCTTTTGTCGAAATTTATCGTTTTTCGCGATTTTTGGACGAAATTTGAAGTTTTTTAGCAACCTTTTTGACAAAAACTGCCGTTTTACAGAATTCTGTGACGAAATTAGGCATTCTTTCGTGAATCTTTTGACGAAATTTGCAGGAAATTAGTTGTTTTTTCGCGATCTTTTAACAATATTTGCCGTTTTTTAGCAAACTTTTACGAAATCATGCATCTTGTGAAACGTGTAAGAGCTGTTTCTTTTGTGTGTCATCTCCGATCTTTTGAGTAATTTACGCGCAATAGCGCGTCCGCGGCATCACCGTTTCATAATTTTTGGAATTGAATGCGTTCTTTTTTTTGTGTGGGGGAGTGGAAATTCCGAACAGAATCACCTCTATTTCGCCGCGGAAAATACAACGAAACTCGTCAAATCATTGCAGGAAAAAAATTGCAAAATTTGTCAATCAGTCGCGGAAAAAATCGTGATTTTCATTGATTTTTCGCTGTAAAAAAACTCGCAAAATGTGTCGATTACTCGCACGAAAATATCATAAAATTCACAAAACGTTCGTGGGAGTTGATCATAGTTTCAAAATGCAAAATTTTTTGGGCGGGAGCCTCCCGTCCACGTAATTCTTTTGGGCGGGATTTCAAAATTTTGGGCGCGAATCCCGCCATCCCGCCCTGAAATTCAAGCCCTGTTAACTAAACTTTTTTTTAAATTATTATTTTCCTTTTAAAATAATAAAAATTAGTTTAAAAATATGTATGTAACTGGTATCTGAAAATGGAATTTTCACAAAATTGGCATCAAACAAATAACGTGCCAATGTGTTGCATATGACATCTGTGCTAATAAATCAAGAACTCAGTATTTTTTTTTTTTTTTTTTTGCTAAAATATAATAATATAGTCCTTTCTCATTTCATTTATAGTACATAACTTTAATTTGAAACTTAAATGTTTAAAATTCATGACTTTTATTTATTTTTTTAAGTAAAAAGAACAAAAAAAAATAAAGATATTTTGAAGCTCCATAATTGCAGCGAAGTAAACAAAACATAAATAAAATCCAATTTACCACAGCGACAGCGTAATCTTACCAAAAGACTTTTTATATAGTAAACAATAAGATGTGTTTCATTTGGATGTTGCCATTAAGCAATTAGCAAATAATCATGATTTTTGTGCCACATATGTTACCATAATATATATATATATATATATAGATTCTTAAGAATGTGAAATCTAAGGGGAACTATGTAATATCGAAGTTTAAAATACATTTTTGAGTATAATTTATATATATATATATATATATTTTTTTTTTTTCAAGATTTATATATTTTTTCAGACATGATGCCTTCACAGTTAACTTCTAGCAGTTATAATGACTTATTTATTTGAAAAAAATTATAGAAATTTATAACTTTTTTAGTAGAAAATATTTATAAATCAAATGTATTAAAAATAAATTAATCCAAATTTAATATGAATTAGATATAAATTAACATCTCTATATTATAAAAGCCAAACGTATCTGTGTGTAATGCATACGTCTTTTTGCGAATGACCACACTTTCAAATTTTATATAAAATTTTGGTTTTGCAATTTTTCCTACTACAAATTTTTAAACTACTAAACATCGCACATTTTCAATTTTTACATCATCATATATGGAAAAAAAAAATTACTTTTAAATGCAATTTGTTTGAAAAATGTACCTTAATTAATTTTTGAAATATCAATTTTCTTTGTAGTTTTTTAATACTGTTTTTCTAATTGTGATAACAGGAGTACTCTATTTCTTTTAAAAGCAAAGAAAAATAAAAACGATTGCTGTAACTTTGTTGTCATTTTCTCATTAAAAGAGGAAAAAATTTGAATTTAAATACATGGTGTTTTAAGAATTTTATCTGTTATACAAACTGAATTTGATTTGGTGAATTTTGATTTCATTTACAAAATTTGATTTATACTTGAAAGAATA
Source organism: Maratus speculifer (assembly GCA_964019185.1). Taxonomy (NCBI): domain Eukaryota; kingdom Metazoa; phylum Arthropoda; class Arachnida; order Araneae; family Salticidae; genus Maratus; species Maratus speculifer. The sequence goes on along the minus strand of OZ025302.1, from coordinate 138,179,454 downwards.
TAAAAAAATTAGTATCTGTTTCAGCTAATAGCATTGAGACTTCAAATTTTGAATCAAAATGATTAAATTAAAATATCAATTTTTTTTTTAAAAGGTGAATACAGTAAAGGTCAAGATTCCCAGTCGCCACTCGCCACGTGGCGACCAAGTTTTAAAAAATGGCGATGACAAAAATTTGCTATATTCGCCAATTTTTATTTTAATAAAGCTACGTGTTTTATTTTCTAATTATTTTTCTTTTATTCCTACGAAATACATCGGCAGAATTTACAATTCACTTGGAGAAAAAACGGCAATCCGTAATCCTTTTCACCCATCCACTAGAAATATTTCAATTTCTATTCAGTGCTCCCTTTCCTTCTATCCATTATTCTTTTTTGTAAATAGATGGACACTATAAATCGCAGTAAGAATGAGAACACCTGCGAAGAGGAATGAGTCACCCGGCGACCCGGCTCGGAGCGAACAGTACTAGTTTTTATTACACTAAAGGAGCAATCAATCAATCGTTGTTGACTAAACGAAACAAGGGTAAAATCTCTTTAAATGATTTTTGAGAGCTAACCATCCCAAATTTACAAAGGAAGGGGAACTTTTATCTCCTCACATCTACAGTCGTAAAGCTGTCAACTGACTTCGTGTTGGATTTCTCTCTTGAAGTTCGGATTCAGTGCACTGAAAGAACAAAAGCGCCGACACGAAAGATCAAAGATAGCGCAAGAAGTTAGTGCTGTGTGCGTAGACCTTTTAGTCTGAGCGCCCCCGAAGAAATTTGTAGAAAGAGACTTTCTCCGTTCCGACTCGCCTGCGCATGTGCATCGAAAACATTATTGAAACGTGTATCCATATTTCATTGCAAGATACCGGGGACCTTCGTTACCTATACAGAGATATGCTATATTATTTTTTTTAACTTAATTATATATTTACATTTTAATATTTGATGCAATGGCGAGTAAAAAAAGAAAATTAATGGAAGAAAATCATCAGCCGCGAAAAATATCGTCATTTTTTACAAGCACTGGAAAAGAGGCGGTAAATTCTGATGAAAATACTTCCGAACGGTAAGTTTATTTTCTTTTTAAAAATCTGTAATTAAAAATTAATTAATGTTCATTAAAAAATAAATTTTAATAATTAATTACTTTAAAAATTTATCTCTTTTGATTTCAATTTTGATTTTTCCGAGAACAAATCTTATGTGTTATATTTATTCGATTAGTCAAACTATTTTTATCCTATATATGACTTTTCTTTTTATTTCTTCACTCTATCCCAAGACATGTATAAATTCTGAACTAAAAGTTTTTCAAGGACTTCATGGATATTGAGTAATATAATTCTGAAAATTAAATGAGAATATTGCTATTAAAATGGGATTCTAAATAAATAAAAGGGACTTCGTCTTGCAACTCCCTTGGAAATAAATATGGACTGTTTCGATTTGTTTTCTACTAAATTTATTTCATCATTTTATTTGATCAAAGACAAATATTTCTCCCTCTCTCACGGCCTGCACGCTGCGCTAATATTCTTTTCTTTCTGCCGCTTTCGAAATGACCTAATTTGAACTTTGATCTTGCGTTTTCGATCTCTTACTTCCGTGAACTTTTATTTGTCTTTCATGTTTTCAAAGTGGATTTTGCAGAGAATGTTTATAATTTAATTTGTAAATGCTCAAAAATCGATTCTTCTCTATTTAAAATCGTGCATCGAGTCGGCTAAATCAATTTTACCCGAACCCGACCTGCTATATATATATATATTTGTTCTTTTTACAGTTGATCGGGTTTATTTTATTTATTATTCTTTTCACTATGAATTTGAAATCACGGAAGTTGAATTCAGGAATACATGGTTTTTTAAAAGAAAGTTCAAAATAACGCATAAGAAAAAAAAAAAAAAAAAAAAAACTTTTAAAATTATATTTAGGACAATCTGTATTAAAGACTAAAATTCGGAATATCGCGATTGCGTAATAATATTAACGTTTTCCTATCCTGGAAAAAAAAAAAGAACTTTTGTTTCACATACAAGCCAACCTACATAATTTATCAATTTATATGTGAGTGTATATTCGGTAGTTGAATTTTTATACCTGCTAACTTTTCCGTTTTTGACAAGAGATTTTTCGCTCTTAGCGGCCTTAAGGCTGAAAACAAAATTTTCCGACTTTTCATCCCACAAACGATCAATAGATATCCTTTTCTTTTCTTTAATATAAATTGTTTCTCCATGTTACATGCATGTAAATTTTATAACTGAATTCATTAAACCTATTTTCCTCACTTCTAAAATACAATATAATGAATGTATGCTAGTTTTTATGCATGATCAAGAGGTACTTTAGGAAAAATTTGGCTCCTTAAAGGATATTTTGAGAATATCTCATCTTAAAAAAATACTTTTACCAATTTTTTTTTAAAAAATTTCTGTTTCACAATGCATATAAATTTACTTGTATAATATAAATTTCCAAGTATAAAACAGAGATGCCACTTTTCCGTCGATCGGCAGATTTACGCTTTTTTACTTTTGCTGTGGGTAGCGGATTTATTTCCTTGTTCTTGAATGAAATAATACGTTCTTTTCGCCCAGCTACCGATCAATGATCAAATGTTGCATCAAAGTGTAGCAATATTCAATTCTCCTCCATCCATAACATAATAATCAGTATTCATTTTAAACTTGTTTTATTTTATTCTACAATATATAAGGAATTAGAAATAACCTTTATTTTTGATAAAGGTGTTCATAAATTTATGTATGAAATAGAAATTTTTTTGTTATGTTTAATGAAAGCACACTCAATTGAACTCATTAAATAACTTTCCTTTTGCTTGATAAATCAAAAATATTTCATCACTAAATAAAATTTGTTCATTTTTATAAATGAAACAAATTTAATAACAGAAAATGCTGGACTGGAGATGGACATTGCAAGTTGCCCCCCCCCCCCCCTTCTCCATTAAACTCAAAATATCATGTCAAAATAAATTAATCGAATATGAGTTTTCATGCATGGTGCATAGGTCTTAAAAAATAAATCGATGCAATGATTTGACAATAAATTTTAGATTGAATAGAAATAATAAAGAATTAATGCTTAAATTTTTGAAAAATGCCAAAATTTTAATTCACATGTAATTTCTTCATTTTATATTTTCTGAGAGGCATCCCGGATAAAATAAATTAGCATACATAAATATAACACGTTTATAAAGTTCTCTATACAGGAATCTATTTTTTTTTTTTTTTTTTTTTTTTTTTTTTTTTTTTTTTTTAATTCATTATTTATTTTTTTAGGGTCCCATTTTTGTGAAAAAATTATCATATAAAAGTTTCTATTTTAGAAGTTATCAAATTTTATGTTTAGTACAAAGATAGTTTCATTGATTTAATATATGCTATAATATTTTAAACTGAAAAAAAATTACAAAAGAAACATTTTTCAAAACCAAATTTTGGAAGTTTATGAATTTTAATTTTAAGGGAATTTTATGAAATGCAATTTTGCAAAGGGACTACAAAGGGACCCAAATTTAGCTTGGATTGATCCCTGCTATATCAATTTATTAAAACAAAACCCATTTGAAATGTCTAACAAGAACCTAAATATGATGCTAATTTTAATTTCACAAAATCACAGCCAGAGTTTTCACAATTTTATATAAATAAATAAAAATAACCCTGTCAGAAAAGTTTAGACAAAACCTTGACTTGATGATGCATCATAAACCTAGTAGCAGAAAATGCAAGATAGTATATAATTATATGTTTTTAAAATTTTAAATCTTAAATTACAAAAATCGTTTTACTTCATTTTTTATATTAGATTGTCATCTGTACCACCATTAATGCCAGCTGAAAATCAAAGTCTTCCGCCAGCTCTACATTCTAATCCAATTAAACCAGACTCTAAGAAAAGCAAAAGTAGTTATTCTGAGAAGGAAAGCAGCCGCCACTATAGGAAGAATGGAAATATGTAAAGAATGATGACAAAGCAACAGAAGATAGAGTCAAAAACCTCATTATTGATCCAAATGATCCTTGGGGTATGTGGTGCCTTGTTTGCACTAAATGGGCTCCACAACTTTCTAGCAAATATCTTTCAAATTTTGTGAAGGACTCCAAGAACTTTCAACCTCCTCGTCGTAAAAAGGAAAGTGTTGATATTCACTTTAAGAGTATAAGTCACTCAAAGTGTTTAGAAAAGGAAAAATCAACCTTCATTCCAACAAAAGAAGCAGTAATCTATAAAAAAAATAGTTACCATAGATGAAAAAACTCATAAAAAAATGTCTTGTCTTATGAGAATTATATTTCATTTTGCAATAAAAGACAGACCAGCAAGTGATTTTGCATCCGAATGTCAGTTGCAAAAATTGAATGGTGTTCATTTAGGAGACACCTATCAAAATCAATATTCATTTGCAACTTTATTAAAATATGTTGCATTATATTTTAAAAACAAAACTGTGGATAGTATCAATTCTGCCAAATTCATATCCATATTGACTGATGGAAGTACAACAAAAAAAAAATTCTGAATATGAAGCTGTTATAGTGAGGTATGTTCCAGAGGGGGAGAATAATAGCAGAATGTCATTTGTAGGTCTCTGTGAAATTGAAAATGCAAATGCTGAGGGCTTGTCAAAAACTATAACTAATTGTCTTGATAAGTGTAAAATTAGTAAATGGCAGGATCGCCTAATATGAATGACAGTTGATGGAGCTTCAGTCAATATTGGTAAGCATGGTGGATTGGTGAAGATCTTGCAGTCACCAATACACATTCATTGTTACAATCACTTGCTTGATTTATGTCTAAAAGATTCAATAAAAAATAATGCAACAGCTTCAAAAATAATGGTACTTTTAAGATCAATCAATAATTTTTATAGAACTAGTCCTTAACTTACTAGAGAGCTACATAGAGCTGCTGATGCACTTAACTTAAAAGTACTGTCTTTTAAAGCTATTTGCGAAACAAGGTGGGCTAATTCATTAAACAGTACAGTCATAGCTATTGCTGAAAATTATCAGTTTATTGTTCAGCACCATACTAATGTTGTATCGCCCCATGCCTCAGGCTATAAAGCTAGTGTTATAAGTTCAGCAAAATACATTTTAAAAAACCTGCTTCTCTATGATTTTGTGTGTTTCCTACATGCTTTTAGAGATTTTTTAGGAATTATTTCTAAAGCTTCATTGTAAAAGCTGATATAAATATATGTGATGCAACAAATTGCATAAAAAAATTAAAGTTAGACTTAATTGACTTTGGAGAATCGGGTGAATTGGTAGAAAGCAACGGCCAGCATTTGCAAAATTTTCTTTTTGCAGTTGATGATTCCGAAATAGATCAGATAAAATTTAAAGATATTCTTTTGAATACAAAAAGTTCCCTGTTTTCTACAGCAACTAGAAACATAACATCTAGCATTTTACTAGATCAAAAAGACACTTTTATGGCTTTTTGCGTAAGTGTAAGTGAAAAGATTTCAGATAGGTTTTTCGGTGATGAAGGACCAGGAAACAATGCTTGCACTCTCATGGCAGAAAAGTTAGACACTGCCATGTTTCCACCTACAGAATCAGAACTTAAAAGTTTTGGGGAAAATGAGCTACTAAGAATTTGTGAACTGTTTCATTTTTCCAAAGAAAGAGCATTAGAAGAATGGAAATTGTTACGTAGCAGTATGTTCAAGAACTTCCAACCAACAAATTCATTGCCTAATTTACTAGAAAAGTTGGGTAGTGAAAACTTCAATAACTTCAAAATAATGAAAGAAGTTATTCAAGTTTTAATTACCATACCGCCGAGTAACGCTGAAGTGGAAAGAGTGTGGAGCAGTGTGAAAAACATAATAAATGACAGGTCCACATCTATGAAGAAAGAATGTTTAGAAAACAGATTAATTGTAAAAACTGCTAAGGTGGATTTAAATGATTTTAATTGTGAAAGTGTAATTGAATTGTGGTGGAATGATTCCATCAAAAGTAGAAGGCCCCGTTTTCAGGATTAAAATATGTTAAAATATGACTTGCTTGTGTTTTTTATGCAGTCTGATTTTTCTTTCATTTCAGTTTTTGAAAAAAAAATAAAGAAGTAAAGTAAGTATTTAAAAAATTTTTTAGTTTGAAAAAGTATTTAAGATAATATATTGTATAAATATATGTTTCTGAAGAATTTAATTTTTGACCATGCCTAATATTATACCTTTATGTGCATACATGCATTTTAACTACAGACAAGTTCTATGAATGTGCAATGACACGTAAGTGGCCACTGAATTAATCATGGCCAGTGGCCACTGGCCAATTCCAAAATTCCTGAATCTTGACCTTTAGAATACAGATATGAAATGTACATTATGTAAATTTTGATATGGTGAAAATGATTTCGAGTTTAGATTTCAGGGGGAGGGGGGGGGGATTCTATCATTGAGTCAAAGTTGAATAAATTTTGCTTTTTTTCATTTTGTAATACTAGCATAAGAGCCTTAATTGACAACTTTATCATAATAAGAGATCTTTATTATTTTTTACTGCTTGCATGTGCAATTAAAGTTTAATTTTAACAATTTCTGCAGCTGAGTTTTATAGAAATTGAATTTTGTTAACTTTAAGTTAAATATGATTTGTTTAAGAATTAGACTTATCAATATAAAGGTGCATTTTTTATTATAATATATATTTTTTTATTTTATTTTATTATTATTATTATTTATTTATTTATTTATTTTTTTTTCAGATTTATTATAAATCAATAAAATAGTTCCTTTTTAAACAGTTTCTATCGTCAAAATTTGATGGGTTCTATCTTGTTAAAAATAAAAGCCAGCTTTATTTAAGTGGTTGAAACAACAACAACAACAAAAAAAAGCTAACTGGTTTTTTTTTTAAACGGAGGGGGGGGGGGGGGGCTAAAAGCCACCAACCCTGCTTTCTGAGGTAAGTTTCATTGAATAATTTAGGGAAAATGCATCTCATCTTTATAATGAATATTTAATCATACATTACTGATTATTAATTTGAGTTTTGCTTTTAATATTTTATTCATTTAAGAAATTATAAATAAATTTTTATTATTTTGCATATTAGTTATTTTAATGTTTTATTATATTGTAAGCATTCATTGTAGATTTGATTGCATTCAAATTACTGTTTAAAAATGTAAACAAAGTAATGATCAGAAATCAGCAAAATTCTAAAATCCACAGAACCTCTATACTCAAACTCTGCAGATTTGAGGGAGTCTACTATATTAGGTACTTTTTATGTTTTTCTCTTTTTTTTTTTTTTTTTTTTTTTTTTTTTTTCCCCTTCCAAATGAGATATAAGCAAGCTAAATAATTGTGTTATACACTGAAGCAGCATATTTTAAAAAATAAGGTATGCATAGTGTTAATGTTAATAATGGAAATCAGGGAAGTCTGATAAAGATAGTCAGTAAAAAATTTAGGGAACTTTTTCTTTAAATTTCTGTAGACACCATGGTTTAAGTAAGCATTTTATTTTATAGCTATCAGAGGGGTCTTATTCTACAAAAAACTAGAAACAATACCTTTAATATTTTTTTATAATAATAGGATGTTAATGATTTTTGACCAGAAATTATATCCTGGGTGACCCTATTCATAATTTATGAAAAGTGTATGCTACACCTTAAAACAAAGTAAACTATATGCATTTATAAATGTTTTTTTCATAATTCAAATATTTTTTTTCCCTTCCATTGATTAGAACTGAAATTTTAGCCTTTGTAGCTGTTTATTTAATTCTGTGTTAGTCTTATAATAATTTTTTTTTCTTTGCAGGTGTATTACATATGCAAAATCTCCTTGCACCAAAAATAGTCTCCTATATACATAACAAGTCTGTGAGATGGAAATTCATAATTAATGGAACTATATTTTCAAAAGACATCATATAAGAGATTTTACATAAGCAGTTCTTGAAAGACAGTTGCAATATTATTGCTGGACAAAATTATATGCATGTAAATTGCTCATGCAATAAATATTTAAACAGGAAATTAGCTATACACTTTTATGTAGCATATTGGCTATACACTTTTATGCAAAGCTATTAAAAGAATCATAGTATAATTATCAAGTGTCATATAATATCATATACTTTTAAGCATAATATCATAGATTTTTTGTAAAGGAAGCAATCCATAAGCATTAGTCATAAATAAAATTACTTTTTAAAAGGTGTATGTATATAAATTGCCCTTCAAATAAATCTATAAGCTTGAAACTAGCTATACAGTTTCTTTAGAAAAATTATAATATAAATCAGAGTGTAATAAAGAATACTTTTGTGTGACAGTTATTAAATAATACTTTTAAATATTGTATGAAATATTTTAGAATAGTCTTTTTTGATTTGCTGCCCATAAAATTGTTATAGCTAAAACTGCAGTTTATTGTGCTTGAATAAAATGTATTATAAATAAATAAACCAATTGTATAAGAGGAAAGACATTTAATACTATTTTCAAAACAGAATTTCGCACAGTAAAAAATTGAAGCTTTAAGATTAAATTATTAAGATATGAGGTTAAAATAATTTGTGGTCCTTGAAGAAAATCACATTTTAGTAATATTTTTAGTGTCAGTATGACAAATAAAGCACTAAAAAACTTGTACAGCTAGATTTTGTGAGTTTTTTTTTTTTTTTTAATTTGAAATAATTAATTATTTAAAAGAACAGGAAACACGTATAGAAATGGAAGATTTTGCATCTGACGTGTGTGTTAATAATTTCACAAAAGAACACGAAACACTTGCAAAAAGTGAAAATGAAGATTTTTCATGTGAAAAGAGTATTCAAAATTTATCAACTCAGCAAGTTATAGTAGAGCATTCGGAAACCCACAAAAGCAAAAAAAAATTCAGTTGTAAATTTTGTGATAAAACTTTTATGCGTGGGTGTAAGTTAAGGAGACACATTCTTACTCATGAAAAACCGTATATGTGTAAAATATGCACTACTCAAAGGAGATTTTCAGAAGTGAGTCATTTAGCCGATCATCATCAGAAAGTCCACACTGGAGAAAAATTTGTGTGTGAAAAATGCAATACGAGTTATACAGACATGGGCTTGTTGAAAGATCACATACGAAGTCATACCCGTGACAAATGTTTCACATGTGAAAAATGTAATAATGCTTTTTCAAGCAAAACAAAGTTGGTGAGACATACTAAAAATGTTCATAAAGGTAAGAGTAGGATTAATTCTTCTGCTACTGCATATCTAGTTAAGAAAGATTTCACGATTCGTGAACTTTTTTCGTGTCATTTTTGTAAGGAAGGATTCACTCAAAAAGGACGTCTGGAGAAACATTACAAAATGCAACACAGTGAAGAAAAAAAATTTGTTTGTGATGTTTGTAATAAGGAATTCTTTTTAAGGAAAGACCTGAAGAATCATAAAAAGGAAAATCATGCAAAATGGGAAATGTAGGGTAAAAGATTTGGAGATTTATATAATCTGGAAAAACATCTTCTATATCATGCTGTTGATAAACATTATGCATATCATCAGTATGATAAAGCATTTTAAATAAAAAAAAAATCAAATGGAAGACAAATCTTTTTAGAACAGGACAAAAGTTACATTTTGAATGGACATCAGCAGAAACATTTTGAAGAAAAACCATTCATGTGTCATATGTTATAAAGTTTATTTTACTGCGAGCTCTGAATAATCTTTATTGAAAACACACAAGCAAAACTTTGTCTCCATGTGACAGGGTTGCTGGCTTTTATTTTTTTTAAAGATAGTTTACAGATATTTTAAATTAAATTTGGATTAATTTATTTTTAATGCACTTATAAATATTTTTTACTAAAAAAATATAAACTACTAAATTTTATCAAATAAACAAGCCTTTATAACTGCTAGAATGTTTCTGTGAAGGAATTATGTCTGATACAAAATTATAAATATTCAGAATAATACATTAAATTAGTCTCTAAAGTGTTGGTTTGAAATTCTTTGTTATATACCGCTACATGTACCACATACTTTTTTAGATTTTATGAAACAATAAGAAAATCTCGCACATCAAAATAGGATTTCTTACATACTGCTGTTTATTTTTAGGATTGATTAAAACTAAATAAAATAGCTTATAGTATTTAATACTTGAAATTATCTAATATATTACTTGAGAACACCCAGTATTAAGTAATGTATATTCTGGCAAGTATTAAAAAATGCTCTGGTGAGCAACAAAAAAAGTTTAATATGTTTTTAAGTATGAAAAAAGTGTTTTACAAGTGCTTCTAATTGAGCATGAAAAAAAGACAAGGGGGTCCCTTCTCGGCTGCAACAGCAACAACAAGAAACAATTTTCAACTGGAGCTTTAAGACACAAATTTGATTTTCTCAGCGATCGTCAAACATACAAAGATGAAAAAGAAATCTATTTTAGGTTTTACCAAAAGGATTAAAATAAACCAAAAATGAAGTTAATCCATCCAACGAATCGTTAAGCAATCGCTTGTTGAATTTTACGTCTTCATTTTTTCGTTAAAAGTTAAATAAAAAACTACAGTAAACTACGATAATTTTTTTAATGTTATCATTTTATTTGTCTCGTCGAGTTCTATCTTTTGAAAAAAAAATAAATAAAAAAAAATCACTGTCGTTCGTTGACTGATTCGCCAGAAATTTCAAAAAGATGTTTGCACTTTCCATTTCTTAAACATATTACACCAAACGCTACCGCGTTTGCTATGATAACTTATAAAAAAAATAATGTAAAAAGTTTTTATCCTACTAAGCAATTATATGACTTATTTCAGATATATTCACATGGACAGATTAAAATCCTAGAATGAATCATGATGAAAGAAAAATTAGGTAGGATATAATATTTGAGGCGATTTTGACATATGTTAGTGTATAAAATAAAGAGAAGTTTGCTATTTAAAAGAGTGCATGTTCATGCATAAATTATTCATAATATTGTTTTATTAGAAAGAATTGTTTTTATCAAATGAATTCATGTCCGATTTTAAATAAATGTTTATGAGCAGTAAAATAAGACTTATGTGTTAATATCCCTTAAAATTAGTTAACATGTTCGCTGCCGATAACTCCGCCCTCTGTGTTAAATGATTGAGAATTTCACGCGCCAACGCGTGACCGGCAGCGAATGTGTTAAGTAATAAATCATGTAACTAAGCAACTATTGTCCTTTTTAATTATATATTTTTAAAAAGGGGGCTGAGGGGTGCTAAACCATAGAAAGCAATTGGTGTGGCCTTTTAAAATTTAGCTGACATACTTGCAATTTTGACTACAAATCATTTGCAGATCTCCATACATGTACGATTCAAATATTAATGTCTTCATTATTGAGAAAATTGGTTTCAAGGGCGGCACTAGAACTTGCCCGGGGGGCATGGTATCCCCAACAAGGGGGGCGAATTAAAGTCCTGCGATACCCGACCCAAAACATAAAATTGCATTTGAAGTCAACTCGCAACCCGATCCGAATCCGCCCAAATAGTTTTTATGCCGTGCAATCCAACCCGAACCCGATATATTTCTATCCGCACCCGATTCAAACCCGAAAGGAAAGGAAAGTAAATAAGGCTAATATAATTATTAAAAATTATCCACAAAGTATGTCTGTAATTTCGATTTTATGTTTTATATAGAAACTGGACAATTCTGTATTCTTTAATGTTCGAAACTAGAATAGCAGACATCTCGTTAGAGTCCTGCATAGAGTAAGATTGTTTTTAAAATTTCCTTTTTTTTGGGGGGGGGGGTGGGGGTGGTTATGACTCTAATTTTCTTTCTGCTTGTCGGGTTCACCCTCCAATTTTTTTCTTGCTGCTCATATTTAAGTGTTTTGCTTGTCACGTTGTTCAGATTAAAAAAAAAAAAAAAAAAAAGATTTGAGAAGAACTATGTTTGAAATGAAAACAAATTTGTATTTCAATATGAATGAATATACAGGGTGAGTCATAAATATCGAAACAATAGGCTATCTCTTTAAATATTGTCCCTAAACCCATACTTCCAATTGCTAAAATTCATAAAAAAAAGTGAAATTTTTGATAAAAGTTGAAATTTTATGAGGGATCTATTTGAAAAAATACAAAAATTAAACTTTTATACGGCTCCAGTAGGGGAAAATTCCCAATTAGGAAATTACTTCTTATGCATTCCTAAATTGAACAATAAAAATTTCATCTCCATATCTGAAAATATCGGAGAGATATTAAAATCCAAAACTCGTGACTTACACCACTTTACCATGCCTGTAAACGAAGAGTTTTTGACTTATTTTGAAAGCAAGTGAGGAATTATCCACAAATTGTCTGTTATTAAATGTCGATTTAAGACAGTTTCTTTATTTGGGTATAAAAAAGCAGCGTATTGATTCAAAGCTAAACTTGTTTTCAAAATATACCAATAGTCAAAACTAGGTCTTCATGGGTAAAAATATCTAGGTTCGGTACCAAACCGACCCTTTGGAAGAAATAATCAGCCCGGCCAGAAAAAATACTAAAATCATAACCCAGACCGGCCTGGAAAAAAGCTTAAATCATAGCCCGGTTTAGCCGTGAATTTCTACAAAGTTTTTTACTTCTGTATGGTTAAAAATGTTACGTATGGAGGAGTTCCGACAAAAAATACTTATTATAGCTTTTCGCTTTCCAAATTGTTCCCCCTAAAGTTCCTTCTGTTTAGAGACACAAAAACTCTGTGAATATTTCAAAAACTACGCTAATGGCATCTTTAAATCTTTCTTAGGAGTTTTAGATGGCAGCACCACAGAGATCAAATTCTACTGTTTTTAAATAATAGGTAAAATATTTTACTCTAATGTGCGCTTCACAGCAATGCTCTTCTAACTGTGCTTATCAATGCTATACTTACACGGAGTTACCACTTCGGCAACAGCTGTATAATTAAAATGGTTTGTGCAATCTTTACAAAATTATACCTGTGTACTCCTCTAGGCCTAAATAGATTGCCTAATTTTTTTTTCTTTAAATTCCTACTTTAAAAAGTAGTGCGCCGGAAAGGGTTAAAGCACTAAAATACTTTAATTATTCTTGCAAACTAATTTTGGTAGCCATAGCACACTGTCATATATTTGGCACTGATTATTATATGCTATTGCTGCTGAAACTTGTTTACAAGAAGAAAGAAATTATTTTGGTGCTTTAAATGTCTCTAATTTATCTATAACATTATTGAAGACAAAAGAATTTATAACTGATCTGTAAAAATTTTTGAATATAAATGTATAATATTTGCAATTATTCATTATATTTTCAGTCAAAACTAGGTCTTCATGGGTGAAAATATCTAGGTTCGGTACCAAACCGACCCATTGGAAGAAATAATCAGCCCGGCCTGAAAAAATACTAAAATCATAACCCAGACCGGCCTGGAAAAAAGATTAAATCATAGCTCGGTTCAGCTGTGAATTTCTACAAAGTTTTTTACTTCTGTATGGTTAAAAAATGTTACGTATGGAGGAGTTCCGACAAAAAATACTTATTATAGCTTTTCGCTTTCCAAATTGACACTTTTTATTATTAACACTAGAATCGCGGTAAATTTTACTGAAATTTCATAATAATATTTCACACCAGAATTATCAATTAAATTATTTACTTAAAATATTTTATTTCAAACAGACGAAACTTATTCTACGAAAGAATTTCTGGTTTCAATCGACACCTATTCGTTAAATACGGGTCAAAATGACCCGTCACCGCGGTTCCAGTGTTAAAGAAGCGCCAAAGGCTGTGTTATATTTATTGAAGTGGACATTTTTTTAGGTCCGTTGGACATTTTTGAGATGGGGAAAAAATATTGTACTCGCAAGTACCTTAACTGCCTATGAGTACGACACCTCTGTATATGAGTGTTTAATATTTTTGAAGGCCTGTTCGTGGGGTAGAGGGTTGCACCTCCCCCACCAACATAGACCTTAAAATTTCACTCATTTAATTCTCTACCATTTTTAACTTAAAAGTTTAAGCTACATGGCATTCCCAGGGCTGTTTACCCCCTATTTGTTGCTCAGCTAATTCGCACCATATAATTTCTCATTACTTTACTTCATTTCAATTTTTAAGAGGCTATAACTTTGTTTCTATGGGAGCTACAACAGGAAGAAAAATTCTAGCATAGCTATCTTTTCCTCTCCGGTTTTTTGTGCATAAAAAGTTTTCTCGCAGTCATTCTGGGTCACGTTACTGACCCATACTGGGTTAAAATTAAAATTTCTGAAACTTTTTCGAAATTGTTCAAGTTTTCACTTCTGTCGTTATTCCCGGAGTGCCACTATTTCTTTTATCAATGGATCTCTATTTATATGTAATTTTTTGCTTATATTTTAGTATCGTTAATCCATATTCCATGCGTTGGAGACTTCAAAAATGTAATACTGTAAAACCTTTTAAGACGGAATCGCAAAGGAAAGAAAAAATATGTTATAGAAAAATGCCTACTTAGGAGGTGTAACTGGAGTTTATTTTTTTCTAAGGTATTATTATATTTATTTTGCATGATCAAAACATTTTTTGTTTAAGACAGGATTCCGTCATAGGCAGATTTTTTTGCTGTTTTTATTGTATTTAATTTTTTAGCCTTTGAATATACTTTTCTTTTAAAAACTGAATTTTAAAGGGATTTTTTTTTTCCTTTTTTGTAAAATAAATGTTTTTTGTGAGAATTTTCATTGAGCCAAATGTTACTGGGCCAAGATTACAGATTTTTTAACAGCCTCTCCAGTACGATAAAAATCCTGAAATTGTAAGAGCTAAATTTATAAAAAAGACTTAATCCGCATCTTTTAAAAGCATTCTTTTAAATAACTGACGGACATTTAAACAGTACGGAAAGGAGATGGAAATTGGAAAAATTAACCTGAATCGACTGTTTGGACTACACAAAGGAGTTAATTTACACTTTCAAATTTTTAAAAAGCATTTAAACATTTTATTAGGAGCCAAACTTTATTTAAAACTTTAAATTCGTTTTTCTGCATGAAGAGTTTTTTCTCCACTATTTCTCGTCTTTAAATTACTAAAAGTTAATTTAATTATTAGTTTTTTTTTTTAAATTAATTATTAGTAATTATTGTTAAAGAAAAAAAAATGCAAACTTGAAACATGTCATTTTTTATTAATTTACATTAGTTTTGTTTTGGCAAAATTGAAAAAATATTTACTTTTATAAATATGAATTTTTTAAAGTTATATCATTTCTTAAATAAATAATTTTACTAGTTTTAAAATTAATATAAAAAAAACAGTAACAAAACTAAAATCAGTTTTTCATATTTTATTAAATGAAAAAAAAAAAAAAAAAAAAAAACTCAAATTTGATAAATAATGTTTTAAGTTATAACGATTTTAAATCATCCCATTTAAACCAGTACTAATCATTTACATTTTTACAAATTTATGAGAAATTTATTTATTTATTTTTTATGAGAAAAAAAAATGTAGCCCTACCAATGGCCACGAGATTCTGACCTCCAAACTGGTAGACGGTAGGTGTTGGGTTCGAACCCAATCGCGACCATCGGCCTAACCGTTCGGAGTTTTCTGTGGTTTTCTTCGAACCTTGTGTAAATATGGTTTAGGTTCCTTTAGAAAGACCCCCACGGAGGGCATCCCACCCCATAGGGCCTATATCCCATAGTGTAGATAATTGGCCGACATAAATACAAACAAACAAGCACAAAAAAATCGAAATTCTAACTCTAACTCAAAAGATAGATTTTTTATATGATTTTTAGAACTGTTAACCCCTTGAGGGGCAAAGCACTTATGTTCATAAAATGTTCAAATGATTGATTGACACCGGAATTCACAAACAAATTTATATGATAGAAAATAAAAGATGTTTATCGCATACATTGTAAAAAGCAAATGTTAATACTAAAATTCCGGTGCCAATGTGGCGTAAGGGAATTAAAATTAAGTGGTATATATAATATATATATATAATAACCCCTTGAAGGGCACCGGTATATATAATATACCGGTGCCCTTCAAGGGGTTAAAGTAACATTGGTTCTTGAACTGCGCGCATTTCAATTTGTGTCTGATCCCTTAAAACATGAATTTTTTAAACGGCTATAACTCTGCGAGTTTTCAAGATATGAAAATGCAATTCTTTGTATCTAATTCAGGACTGGATAAGGAAAGTTTTCCTAATTGAAATTTTTATCTTACGAGGACTGTATAAAAATTTAATTTTCGTATTCTTTCAACTAGACCCCCTATGGAGTTGCAGTTTATCTTATCAAAAAATTCTCTTTTTTTATAAATTTTTGCAATTGGAAGTATGGGTCTAGGGGCAATATTTGAAGAGATAGCCTATTGCAGTGGCGCAGCCAAAGGGGTGGTTTTGGGGTTAAAACCCCTCCCAGAACTAAACAAGTAAGAAAAATCATGCGTTAAGCATAGATTATGAAACACTATCCAACGCTTCCTGAAATCTTTAACAAAACTTTGTTATTTAGGGAAATAAGATGCTACTATCCACAGCCAAATATGTTTTGAAATACTTTTAAACAGCCCTGTATTTGATCCGTCGGTTGATATATATGTATATACAATATGATGGGAAAATTTAGTTTAGCAAGAAAATGCCTAACTGGCTGAAATATCTCTTGCAGCACTTTATTCTATAGATGGAAAATACTTCAATGCATTTGTTCAGCCCTGTAATTTATCCAGTATCTTTACTACACGCCAGTATTCTGATAAAATTTAGTTCAAACAAACACATTCTTAAAGCTACTTAAATCACACTTCTAGAAATTATCACATATGGGTGACCATGTAGCTAATACTTTGTGTGACCCTGTATATCATTTCATCTATATTCTACAAATATTTCTTAGTAAACTGGAAGCAGTTCAACGTAAAAATGCATTACTACCACCTTTAAGTTAATTACTCTCATATTCAGTAATCTTTATGAGCTCTTTTGTGTAATCCTGTATATCAACTATAACATTTATTACACAGACATGCTACTTTTCCGCGGAAACGCGGAATTCCGCTTTTTCGGCGACGAATTTTATTATCCCTGGGATCAATGCAAATATGCATTAAAATTTGTTGGCATTTATATGTAAGGGGGGGGGGGTAACGATGAAATACAACGAAAACGCGAGTCAAACGGCGCTAAATTAAGAAAATTTCTTCAAAGGATTGCAGAAACAAAGCAAATTTCTCCAAAGGATCGAAAAAAACCCATAAAATCAACAAACAATCGCCGAAAAAATACTATTTTCTTCAGAGGATCGCGAGAAAAAACACGATTTTTGTTAAATGATCACGAGCAAGACGCGATTTTCGCCAAAAAAAGTGCTGGGAAAACACGATTTTTGTGAACAGGTTGCGGAAAAATACTCTAACTTTGTCAAATAATCGTATTTTATCGAAAGATCGCGGAAAATGCTCCAATTTTGTAGAAAGACCGCAGAAAATATGCAAATTTTGACGAAAGATCGAGGAAAATACGGAAATTTTAACGAAAGATCGCAGAAAATACACACATGTTGACAAAATATCGCAGAAAACATACAAATTTTGACGAAAGATCGCGAAAAATACGCAAATTTTGACGAAAGATCGCGGAAAAGACGCATATTTTGACGAAAGATCGCGGAAAATATGCATATGTTGACGAAAGATCGCGGAAAATACGCAAATTTTGACGAAAAATCGAGGAAAATACGGAAATTTTAAAGGAAGATAGCAGAAAACACACATATGTTGACAAAAGATCGCGAAAAATACGCAAATGTTGACGAAAGATCGCGGAAAATACGCATATTTTGACGAAAGATCGCGGGAAATACGCATATTTTACGAAAGATCGCGAAAAATAATGCAAATTTTGACGTAAGATCGCGGAAAATACGCAAATTTTGACGAAAGTTGGAGGAAAATACGGAAATTTTAACGAAAGATCGCAGAAAATACATATATGTTGACAAAAGATCGCAGAAAACACAGATTTTGACGAAAGATCACGAAAAATACGCAAATTTTGACGAAAGATCGCGGAAAATACGCAAATTTTGACGAAAGATCGCGCAAAATACGCAAATTTTGACGAAAAATCGCGGAAAATACGCATATTTGACGTAAGATCGCGGAAAAAACGCATATTTTGACGAAAAAGCGCGAATTTCGCTAAAGGATTCTGGAGAACTGCAAACCTCATTAAAAAGGCTGTGAAAGAAAAAGTGCAATTTTCGTCAATTGGTCGCGAAAAACGCTAATTTCGTTAAAAAATTGCAGAAAAACGCAGATTTCGCCAAAAGTCTGTGAGGCCGTGAAAGTTCAGCTTTTTTCTTGCTGAGCCTGTAGCATGTCTGATTATACCATATAATTTGCAAACATTTTGTAAAACTTTAAAAGCGCATATCATAACTGAAAATGCATTTCAACCATCCATCAGCTATCATCGATAATACACAGTATTTCGGATAAAAATATAAGGTTTGAAATATTTTGTGTGTCCCTGTAAAAGCTATCCACTTCATATTATGCGTTAAATATTAAGTCTCAGCGGCGTATATCAATTTTATGATACTTGAAATCGTTTAACATCATTAAAATGTGTCGCAAACAATTCCCTCCTTTATTATTGTGTAATGGAATTCTTTTGAGTGATCCTGTAAATGATTACTAACTATTATTTTAACAGCATATTTTACAGAATGCGTATTTTAGTGCATTTTGTGAATCCATGTAAATTTAAATAAGTTTAACAGGGTGTAACACCTTTAAAATTCATTTGAAACGATTTTTTCCCATTGGCCGTAATGTATCGGTAAACTTTTGACTATCCCTGTAAATAAACTAATCATAGTAGAAACTTCATTTTCAATAGGGTTCGTGCAAGGGTAAATATCAATAACATATAAAAATTTCTGAGCAATCCGAGTATATTTACGGAACCTAGAGCGCGGCCATACGGCCAGACAAACCGAATGCATAAACACTTTTCAACTTTGTTGAAAAGTGTTAAAAAGATCACTAGAATTGCTACTTATATGAATCAAAACCAAACTTAATATTTAAGCGTTTTGGCGTGTTTCGGAATCCACCGCTTTATTGAATCATATTTCATTTAATAAAGTGATTCAATTAAATGGCGAAAATTCTACTTAAAACTGTGAAAGTGCATATTACACATGGATTAGTTAAGTAAAAATTGGTTATTTGAACTAAATCACTTTTCTGAGACGTAATATGCTAAAAGAATGATAATTTTCTGTCACACAGATGCTCTTTCAATTTAAGTATTATACAGTGAATATTCTAATTAGTACTGACTCTATTAACTGGTGATTCAAATAACCAGCAAACAGCTTTATCAGAAATTCAACCCCCCCCCCCCCCTAGAATGAAATTCTGGCTGCACCACTGGCCTATTGTTTCGATATTTATGACTCACCCTGTACATTCAATATACTGCATGAGATATAAGATGTATATAAGAAATGTGGTCATAGATTACTCTTATTCTCTACCCGAGTCACGAATCAACTCGGAAGCGAAAAAAACGGCACGATGCAGAGCTCTAGGCCGAACTCCTAATATACACTATATGACCATTGATTATTGGACACTTGCGATTTTAGACATTTTACTAAATATCTAGAAAAATACATGAGGAATCATCTCGAAACTCTTAGTGTATAAATATAATAGTATACGTCATACATCTCCGTGAAGATTTTTTACCGAAACTCCATAGGGGACCGTCAACAAATTAAAAAATAATGAATATCTTTTGAATAACCCTGTCAAAACTAATGTAGCAAAAGCGCTCAAACTCTAGATTATGATTGAATGCCTTATTGTAATACACTATGTTCATTTTTATGCAAATAGCATGCATACTAGCAGAGTAATTAAGGTTTTTATAAAAATGGTCCCAAATTTTTCCAAGTTTTTCCCTTATAATTTTCAGAGTTCTTAATATAAAGTAATATTTTTTTCAGAAAACATGACAAACAACATTGCACACATTACCCTGTAATCAGAATTAAAAAATAATAAAAATTGTATGAAAAATGAGTATTTTCACTAAATAATTTTTTACTGCGCATGCGTCAAAGATATCAAAATTTCATTTGCATATTATGTTAGCTAAATGTATAGAGTAACTTTTGTAAAAGTCTCAAAACCATAGCTTGAAAATTCTGAAAGTAATCGTCTATAGAAACTAGTCGTTGGGGTCCACCGTAATACTTACCCATCATGGATATGTATATGAAAATAAAACATGTGAAACTATTTATACAATGCATTGCAATTCATAAACAAAATTTAAATATTGTTAATATACATAGTAATGCTATATTAAAGAACTGCTGATGTAGCAATTTCGACAAATTATATAAAACTTCCAAACTACTTAAGTAGTACCGAACTGCGTAAAAGAAACATCCTTATAACTCCAAAAATAATAATTCTATTAACTAACAATTAACTGCGTCGGATTAAACGTCTCATTTCCAATTAAAATATTCTTCTGAATTGAAATTTGAATGAAATACAGAGTCATGAAAAATCGAAGAATGTGGAAAACAAGATTACAAATATCTCGGCAACTAATAATCCTATCGACTTCGTTCTATATGCAAAATGTGTGTTATTTTATTGCCTTTTACGTCCAATCCTTAGAACAAAAAAATTCGAAAATTTTTATATACCTTTCATCAGAACGAATTTTTCGAGAGTCCGAAAAAAATAGTTCCGGATAATCGAGATTGCTGATATTAAATAGGGTTCGTCCCATTCTTACATACTAACTACATACAAAATTTCAAGTCTCTATCTCAATTTGTTCGGGAGATAGAGCGCTTACAGACAGACAGACTGACGGCAAAATTTTTTTTCTAAAAATATGTTTTTCGGAATCTCCACTATCTAAAACGTGTAAATCCGTCAAAAAAATTTCGATTTTCAAAACGATTGCAAGACTTACCCTATACTACGTATGATGGGTAAGTAAAAGGACAAAATCCGTTTCCAAAATGAAGCAAAAAAAATGAGGGATTTTATCCAAATGCAGTAGTACATCCCGTATTGTGTATTCTATATTGACACTAATCAATGAATATATGGATACAACCCCTCTTGTTTTTGCTTCATTTTGAGAATAACGGATTTTCAACTTATTCAATTGACGATTATTTTCAGAATTTTCAAGTTATGATTTCGTGACTTTCACAAAAGTTGCTCTATACATTTAGCTAACATAATATGCAAATGAAATTTTGATATCGTTGACGCATGCGCAGTAAAAAATTATTTAGTAAACCAACTCATTTTGTATACAATTTTCATTATTTTTTAATTCTGATTACAGGGTACTGTGTGCAATGTTGTTTGTCATATTTTCTGAAAGAAATATTATTTTATATTAAGAACTCTGAAAATTATAAGGAAAAAACTTGGAAAAATTTGGGACCATTTTTATAAAAACCTTAATTACTCTGCAAGTATGCATGCTATTTGCATAAAAATGAACAAGGCGTATTACAATAAGGCATTAAATCATAATCTAGAGTTTGAGCGCTTATGCTACATTAGTTTTGACAGGGTTATTCAAAAGATATTCATTCTTTTTTAATTTGTTGACGGTCCCCTATGGAGTTTCGGGAAAAAATCTTCACGGAGATGTATGACTTATACTATTATATTTATACACTAAGAGTTTCGATATGATTCCTCATGTATTTTTCTAGATATTTAACAAAATGTCTAAAATCGCAAGTGTCCAATAATCAATGGCAATATAGTGTATATTAGGAATGTCCACGAGCCTGGTCCTGTCTCGAAGCGAGTTTGGTGAAATTTTCCTTTATTAAGTTAGGTAGGGGCTTAATTTTTATCTGAAAACTCGGTTCACTAAATTTTATTTTTTCAAATGCCTATTACGTATTTTATTTTCCGATTGTTCTAAGGAAAGGTCTCTCTTTCTTCCATTGATTTGGGCTGGACCGGGACTGTATTTTATGCTTTTGCTTTTGGGCTGTATTGGAAGAAAATCCCTTCTCCCCCAAATGATGTCCTGTTAAAATATTACCTTAAGGCCCCTGTCCTCGCTCGAGGAAACGCTCGCGAGCTAATGCTATTCCTATGGGGAAGCATTTTTCTAATAACACACGAACATTTGTGTGTTAATTGTGTGTTGTGAACATTTTGACATTTTTGAATATTTTTTTTTTTTTTTTTTTTTTGCATTGGATAGCTGAGGTGCATGCCGACAGCGCACCTTTTTTATTTTTTCGATTTTGGTTGCAGATATTTTTTTTAAAAAGCACTTTCAGTTTCGAAACCGGTTTTGAAAGTGAAACTAACTTTGTAAAAACTATCTGCAACAAAAATCGAAAAGGTAAAAAAGGTGCGCTGTCTGCATGCATCTCAGCTATCCAGTGCAAAAAAAAATTATTCAAAAATGTCAGAATGCGAAAGAGTTATTAGAAAAATGCTTCCCCATAGGAATAGCATTAGCTCGCGAGCGTTTCCTCGAGCGAGGACAGGGGCCTTATGAGCCCTCACTAATCACTCAAAAAGACCCATATGATAATGTTAAGTCTAAGAAGGCGTTATTTTCAAATATCTCGCTCGAATCTAAATATATTTGCATGGAATATCTGTGGACAATCTTTTACGTTTTCGATTTTGGTTTTAGATTTTTCTAAAAAAAATTAATTTAAATTTCGGAACCGGTTGTGAAATTGAAACTATCATAAAATAAAAAAAATGTATTCGAAAAAGTAAAAACTAGCCTGGTTGTAAATCGTCCTCAGCTATCTTATGAAAAAATAATAATGTACAAGTATTAAAATTTGAGCGAGATATTTGAAAAGAATGCCCCATAGACTTAACATTATCGTCCGGTTCTTTTTGAGTTGGCATCTTAATTGTAACAATTATCAGTAGAGAAGATAAACAATAATATAGAATATTTTTGTTTGTTTCTTCTTTCTTATTGCATTTTTTAAATGAAAGGTGGAATACGTTTTTAAAAAAAGAGTGAGGTACCGGGTGTTCCAAAAATAACTGGTTGATTTTAAAATTCAATAACTTGAAAACGGTGACAGCTATCAAAAATTTTTTGCAGGAGGTTTATGTATGATGTCACAAGTTTTTTCGCCGTGGTTTTGATTTTAGTTCGGATTTCAAACAATAGATGGCGCTGACGGCGATTGGCGCTCAGTCGAAGCCGAAACTGGTCTCCTTCAGCATTATATAAAGGAAGGAGATTAAGGATATGGAGTGTGTCTCATTCGATTCGATTTCAATGGAATGCATTTTTGCCATGGAAGTAACAGATTCTTCGATAGTGGAATACAGTGTTCAGAAATGGGTATAAATTCCCCAAATATTATTTGAGTTTGCAGGAGATTTTACATTTATGAAGTTTTATTTGCCCGGATAAAATTACTTTCTTACGGCATGATTTTAAGAATATTTTATGCATCGTATTTTAAAACTACACTGTTAAAAATTCGAAACGTTCGCTGCATCGTCACACCTCCGCTTTTATAGAAAATGATTACTTCACTGTATTATGGAGCATTCTTATTGGTCAAAATAGAGATATTCTATAATAGCAATGGAGTGACGATGCAGCAAAAATTTCAAATTTTAACAGTGTTGGGGAAGATATTTTGCTACACTGTTAAAAATTTGACTCTTTTGTTGCATCGTCACTCCACCGCTTTTATAGAAAATGATTACTTTACCCTATAATGGAGCATTCTCATGGGTCAAAAGAATGATATTCTATAAAAGCGGGGGAGTGACGATGCAGCAAAAGGGTCAATTTTTTTACAGTGTACAATCTTGCTCTTAGGACCCGATTCTGAACTCATTCCATATGATTTCAATAGAATGTGTTGTTGTCATGGAAATAACATATTCTTCCATAGAAAAATACACTGTTCGGAATTGGGCATAAATATAACAAGCTGAATTCGAGTTTGAAGGCTATTTTATGTTTATGAGTATTTATAGGAATTTTATCAAACCCATTTAGAAATTTAGTTAAAATTTCCAAAATTTTAGTTTGGAATGGAATTCTAAACTAAATTATGAAATTCCTAACTTTCCTATTGAAATTTTTAAAAAATTAGTTAAAAGATGTAAAAATTTTTAGAATATCAGAAAAGTTATAAAATTTTTAACAAACAAACAAAAAAAAATCTCTTTAGCAAAATTTAAAATAGGATACATAAAATATTTTTTAAATAATGCCATAAAAAGTAATTTAATCCGGGATTTTAAAAAAAAAACTTCATAAATGCAAAATCCCCTTCAAACTTGAATATTGATTGCAAAATTTATGCCCACTTCTGAAAGCTGTATTCCACTATCGAAGAATCTGTTATTTCCATGGCAACTACGCATTCCATTGAAATCTTATCGAAAGAGTTCAGAATCGGGTCCTAAGAACAAGATTGTAGTAAAATATCTTCACTGTTAAAAATCTGCTGCATTTTGCTGCAACGCACTCCCCTGCTTGTATAGAAAACGGTTACTTGGCCGTGAAATGGCGCTTTCTCATTGGTTGGAATAGAGATATTATATACAAGTGGTGGAGGGTGTTGCAGCAAAATGCAGCAGATTTTTAACAGTGTTCACCAACAAAGTTAAAATGTGAAGCCTTTGCTGCATCGTCCCTCCATTGCTATTATAGAATATCTTTATTTTGACCAATGAGAATTCTCCATAAAACAGTGAAGTAATCATTTTCTATAAAAGCGGAGGCGTGATGATGCAACAAAGGTTTCAAATTTTTGAACAGTGTAGATTTAAAATACGATGCATAAAGTATTCTTTAAATCATGCCATAAGAAATTAATTTATCCGGGAAAATAGAACTTCATAAATGTAAAATCTCCTGCAAACTCAAATACTGTTTGCGAAATTTATACCCATTTCTGAAAGCTGTATTCCACTATCGAAGAGCCTGTTACTTCCATGGCAAAAATGCATTCCACTGAAATCGAATCGAATCGAATGAGACGCACTCCATATCCTTAATCTCCTTCCTTTATATCAATGCTGAGGCAGGTCAGTTTCGGCTTCGACTGAGCGCCAATCGCCGTCAGCGCCATCTATTGTTTGAAATCCGAACTAAAATCAAAAATCACGGCGAAAAAACTTGTGGCATCATACATAACTCTGCTGCAAAAATTTTTTAAATAGCTGTCACCGTTTTAAAGTTATTGAATTTTAAAATCTACCGGTTATTTTTGGAACACCCGGTATTTGGTTATTTTTTTTTATCCGAAGAAGTTAATAATTTCCAAAGAAATAAACTAAAAAATCAATTTTAAACACTTTCAAGTTTGGTTCCTAGGGTAAAGGCAATTAGGAAAATGCAAATTTATAACTTTTACAATAGTTTTTTTTAAGCGCTTTATACAGATTTTTTAATTTTTGCGTTCCCGTAGGAATGGCAGAAAAAGAGAAGTGTTTAGTTTCAGGGGAGGGGAATTGCGTGGTTAGATAATTACCGTGTAACAAGAAATTAACAATCAGAGCAGACAAAAGAAAAAAAAATAAAGAAAGATTTTATATTTAGTGTACTAGCTGTAACTTAGTGTATCGATGTAAACATACTCGGCGTGGAACACTGAAAAATCTATCTTTAACCCCTTACTATATACTATATCTCAATGTATTCTAAAATAATCTATTATTTTGCAATTGCTTATAAAATAGAAATACGATAATTCGCTACAGAAAATATTAAAAATAAGTACATTCTAAACGTCTCCTAAATGTATAAATGTTTCAAGTATTCTTTAGCAATCTACATAAAAATTCAAAGCAGCTATTTTTGATTTATCATCGTGAAAATATCCATAAAAAATTGCTACGATGTTTATACTCTAACCAATAGAAAAAAATTGACTGGGCAATGACACTTTGCATACAACTAATAAATAGAGGTACAGTTAATGGTTAATTTCAACTTCCTATTAAATGAAAAAATTCTATATTTAGTGCTTGAAGCGAGTAATTTTGTTTGCGTTTTAAGCAGCGTTACTCGACGCCGGGGCATAAGTAGTGATTAACTGACAACAGAGAAATCGCATAATCTTTTCTCTATCTTTAGCTGTTGTAAAACTGAATTAGAATTGAGTTAGTATCTCTATGTGAATAGATCATTGTAAATGGCACCGTGCGATGTAACGTTCAAAGTGATATCATCGTTCACAAACGCGGATAAGAATCTTGAGTATATTAAAAAACATACACACAAAAAGAAGCAGAAATTAGACAGTCGCAGTTTGGCGAGTCTGATTGTTCGTTTACTCGCCAAATGAAACATTTTGTCGCAATGGCGAGCGGTAGTGAGAACCCTGGTTGATTGGATCATGGCGAACAGATTCTGTAATTTCTAATAAAATAATTTAAAATCCACTGTTAATGTATAACAGACTCTTGAAATGGAAACTACAACTGTAGTATCATAGCAATAAATACGCTTTGTCTTTACACATAAATCCGAATCAACGATGACAAAAAACAAGTTACTTACAAGGAAGGTCTCCATACGGGCATATCCCGAAAAATCTTTAAAAAAAATACAGGATGTTTTTCTTGTGTGAATATATACGTTTATAAAACAATTTTCGGCAGAACCTCCATTCAGTATCTGTAAAAAAACAATGAAAATTTCGTTATTTGGCGATTTATCGTCGGATGGCGATGGAATGTAATTTCAAAGAATACTTTATGTCAAATACACTTCAAGAGAAAAAAAAAAGTTTCATGTTGAACTTGTTTTGATACATTTAATTTAAATAACTTTAGTTTCGTAAGTTTTAGTTTGTTTTAAGTATAATTTTGTTATCTCGATATTTATATGTATTTATATTCAAATTTAATCATCAAAATTTGAGATTTAAAAAGAAATTCATAATTTAAATTAATTAAGTTTATTTCAAGCTCAAAGTCCAGTTGAGAATTGTCTGTTAGATTTTGTTGCTATGGAAACGTCTGGCTTTTATTTTTGAATACGCTTAAATGTATGAAGATAATTTTTCTCAATATGATTTTTTTTTTATCTATGAAAACATTTTTTTCGAGCTATTAATTAAATAACTACTTCAACAAGCAATATACATATGTAATACAATATGTATATAATATATTAAGGTCTCTCGTTGTTTATGTTTAAATTCATTAAATACCATTTACACGCATTCTAAATATCTAACAGTTTTGAGTTGCATTATAATCGTTTGCTTTTAACGAGAAAAAGGGCTGCTCGCCAAATCGAGTGACTCTTTCGTCTTTTCATGCCAAATATTCAAAAATATTTTTTTTTACATACTTTCTTCAGTGATTCCGCCGCTAATTTTGACTGATCCTTTATTACCTACAAAAGTACTTTAATTAGTATTTTTTTTTACATAAAATTCTGAGTATGGCCCGTATGGAGACCTTCCTTGTTAGTTGATTCGGTGCACTTCGTCAGAAAAAAAATTACTGACTCTACTTCTAAACACTTTCCGACACACTGTGCCCAGTCCGGGATACCTAATTTTAATTCCAAACTTGCAAACGGCACCAATAATATTTTAATAAAGTTTTGCTTTTACAAATGATAGCCTAAAATAGAAGATTCTAAATTTCTAATAAAATCGTTTGCAAATTCCGGTGTCGGTCGATAATTCCTAAGTTTACGAGCAGAATTTGCCCGTGCAGAAAGGGTTAAGTGTATGTAAATGACTTATTTTTTGTGCTTAGCAGTGATTAAAAATAATTCTACAGAATTGTATAAAATGGAGCCGACATTTGTTGTAAGTAACCATCTTTCATTCCAGTTGGTTTCAGAAGTTTTCATCAAGCTTAAATTCTATGTGTGTCGCAATTTAACTTCTTTGTATAACGAAAAATTTACATTTTTTCAGAACAACTTTTTAATGTTTCCTGTTTCTAAAAAAAAAAAAAAAATCTTGTCTGAATTCTGTTAGGAGCAGGCGGATTTTCGGAATAGCGATACTCTACTGCAATGCTGTCCAACGCGACGCCCGCGGGCGCCATGGCGCCCTTTGAAGATTTTTTTGGCGCCCTCTTGAAGATCTCGTGTTTTTAAACATTTTAGAAGTAAAACTCCATTATAAAGAATGTGTTCTTTAAAATCATTAATAATTTATCAGCGATATTTTTAAAATCTGAAGCTGTTTTCTCAAGTTGAGAGCTGTTTAATTTGAATTATATAAAGGCTTGATTTTTCTTTCTTGACTTTTGAAATTTTAGAGCTTTTTTCTTTCTTTCTTTCTTTCTTTTTTATAATTTTGCTTAGAATAAATAATAAACAGCGCAGAATAATTTCCATCTATCAAAGTACTTCCAAATTATTCTACTGAAACTACCTACATGGTTTGGTCACTATCCTGTTTGTCTGCTTTTGTACTTTTCATAAAACTAATCCACACCTTCAAAATAAAGCAAACCGTTTTTCTCACATCCTAAAAGAAACCTATATCTCTGCTATATCTCTGATTTTCATATTTATTTATTTATTATTATTGTTATTATAGACGAGACTAAAGTTTCTGGCTTCTTACCCTACAAACATTTTTGATATAATCTTCTCATAAAAAAAATGTATAATTTGAAATTTGATACGCGTAACTCCATCACTGTAGGGGTCCTTTGTTTACCGCTGTACGATTCATTTGCATTAAGTGAAGACGTCCGCGTGTATACTAACACTATGCGATAATATTGCCACATGTTTTTAGTCACGTAAATATTGGCGCCCTTCATTGAGTGCTAAGAGCAAAGATGCGCCCCTGGTTACTGAAAGGTTGGACAGGCCTGCTCTACTGTATAGCAAAAATATAGTGGTAAATTGTTCGATGGAAGTGTTTCTTTGTAAACATTTCCTTTCCTTACACCTAGGATCAAGACGTTGTTGCTATTGCTATTGATCAGATTTTCAAACTTTTTCGACAGCAATTGCTTGATCCATCATGAATTTTTTACCTGCGGGGAAAACCGTCAATGCAGAATAGATGCTTTCAGTCGTGACGTCAGAGATGACGTTTTCCTTGGATACGGACTCCAAACAAACCGTTGCTATGTTGTGTTTTCTATTATTATTATATTTTGTAGCGATATTTGACAGATATATGCTTTAATACTTCAAATGCAGTGATAAAGTTTCTACGATTTAAATTTAGTAAGAAATGAAACATAGCAACCGTTTGGAGTCAGTTTCCAAGCAAAACAGCATGACTGACGTCACACTGAAGGCGTCTATTACAGCGTACAGCGGAATTCAACGAGAAAGTTTGAAAAGGCTGCTGCAATGCATCCAGCGAGCTCAATCATAGTTGTACTGCAGCTGATAAAATACAGGACCATTAAGGAAAGGGCATGTTTACAAACAAACATTTCTGTCAACCAATCTACCGCTACATTTTTGCCATTGCGATCATTGTAGGAATCATCTTGACGACGTAGCCCAATCATAGCAAGCATACAACCATCATAAAATTTGTAGACCAATCAGAATGCCTGAATTCATATGTAGAGTCTGTGGCCGTGTTCAAAAGCGGCTTTTTTTGTGCGCGCGCGCTCAGAAGATTCTGCTTGGAGTAGGTGCTATCGAAGAAGAGAATTTTAAACTTATTCAATTATTGTATTATTTTTATGGTTCAGAATTGGTAAATATAAATACCATATCTCTTTATCCTTTCAAAATACGATTTTCCTAACAGAAATACATACCTGTGACCACTCAAATAAAATTAAAAGTATTCCGGAAAAGTATCACATGACCTATTTCATGTAATTAAGCCCGATTAGCATTTAAAAAATGACAATCAACCCTGCTCAAACCTTGACGCGCGCGACGCAAAAAAAATGATGGGCGATTTGATCACGTGATTGTGCGTTTTGTGCTTATCTGTTATTGGTTGCACGTTGTTTGTTGTCAAAGTTGGTAGGTTGACTGATACAATTTAACAATTGGTGATTTAATTTTTTTAATAATTTAATTTTTATTTATTTAAAAATCATTTATCAGTTGCTTTATACTTTTCGTATTAAATAATAGAATACTGTTGATTCTATTGTTGTAATTAATAGAATGCTGTTGATAAACCAAGGTTGAGATATCCACACGGGGGACTAGCTAAGGGGGGGGGGGGGCTACCCTCCCAAAACATTGACAAATGTTGTTACACTTTGCAAATTTAAAAATTTTATGTCAAATTTAATTAAAATTTTAATAAAAACTGCAATACATTATCTATTTTTGATAGAATTTGCAAAAGTTACAACTCTAATTGGGAATATTATTAATTTTTTCACAAATAAGAATTGTATTACATTTTCAAAGTGCATTAACTTGGCAAAATTATAAAACGAGTTGGCGAATATAAAAATTTGACTTGACAATATTAAGGTTTTCTCCCCCACCAATAAAAAGTCTTAGCGATGGCCCTGTATCCACATATTACAAGATTGATTTGTAATCAACAATACTGGATTGATTTCAATGGAATTTGCATTGTTAGTTAGATAATTTTTCAGAAGAAGTTTTAGTATGTATATATTTCTTATTTAATGATTGTATATTTTAATACCGTGTGGATAACAGGCCAAAATATGTCATAAAATATGAAAAACAAACGACATCCGAAATTATGTTAGTATAAGCAAAACACTTATTTATACTTTTAATAGAAAAATTATAAACATTCTAATCATACTTTATTCATTATAAAACTAGAAGGCAAACTCCAAATATTTTACTTCTTTAAAATATATGTATGCAGATATTCTTAATTTAAAAAAATGTATATCTTTTACATTTTGCTTTTATATTTTCCATTTTGATTTTAACACCGCAAAATATCCACGCATGCATTATATTTGCATCCTAATCTCAATAAAAAATTACTTCTAAAATTAAAAAAAAAAAAAAAAAAAAAAAAAGAAGAAGAACATTAATAATTATTTTATGCGTATACGGATATTTTCGCAGAAATTTTTTTTTTTCATTTTCTTAATATATATATAAATCACTTTGGAACGATATTAATATCGTTCTAATTATCCTTTTAATATTCTAAATTTGGAATATTAAAACTTTCTCCGCAAAAATCTCATTTTCTCATATTTAAATAAGTATTTTATTATTATAATAGAAATACACGTGCTTCTGTATTATTAATATAAAATTTACCTTTAATAAAAAGTCTTATTTATTAATAAAAAGCAACCAAAAAAAAAAAAAACACAAACCAACTTTTGGTCCGCGCAGGTTTCGAACCTGTATCGTCTGGGTTCAAGCTCAGCATTCTGACCATTCGGCCAGCCAGCTCCCTTTCATTTGTAACAGATTATCTTTATAATTGGCACTACAAGTAATTACATCCTTGATCTGTTCTCCATCTGTTACTGAGCGAACAGTTACAGTAACTGGTGGCACAGTAGCGAGGACTGAACGCACATCCCACCAAGTATAAGCATCCACTCCATGTCCGTGGCTCCTAGCGTGCGCGTGCAGCGCGCGTAACAGCTGAACACGGCCTGTGCTATAACGAAGCACGGGCGAAAACAGCTTGCCCACAGTGACGTCAGCTGCCCTTTCCTTTTTCATGACAATTAAAACATCACTCGAAGTGGGTTATCTTTACATGGTGATTGATTCAAAGCAGTGCATCGTTTTGTGTCAATCGTCAGGTAAAGATGATCGATTTTGTGTGTCGTTTTAAATATCATGAATCGGCCGTGTATTTCGTTGATCACGGTTGTATGGGAGTGGACAGTGAAATCTTCTTTAACCCACTCGGGAGCGCGTAATTTTTTTTTTCCAACCACCTTCGTCGTTCCAACAAGGGCGGATCTGGAGCGTCCTCAAGGGGGGGGGGGGCGATTTCACAAATTGGGAGACTCGAATCTTATGCGTAGGTCGGGGCTAATATTTTCATTGCGGGTCGGGTTTGTGTCCGGTTAACTTCTATATTTTCTATGGGTCGGGTTTGGGTCCTGTTAACTTCTATATTTTCTGCGGGTCGGATTTGGGGTCCAGTTGATTTCTCTTTTTTGGTGCTGGTCGTGTTCAGGGGCGTGCGAACAGAAGACTGCGCAGGGGCAAAGTTTCAGTTTACCCCCCCCCCCCCCAAAAAAAAAAACGACTTTTCTTGTGACAGGCCAAAAATGATATTGGTAGTATAAATTTGATGTCCTTCAAATTTCCGGACCCGAGGCGACCGCCCCCTTCGCCCCCACCCTTTCGCACCGTGCTGTAACTATACTTTTTCTGTGGTTCGCATTTATTTCCATTTCACTTCTACTTTTTGCAATGGGTCAGATTAACTTCTACTTTTTTGTTAATTGTTGTGTTTGAGACCGGTTGACTACTATATTTTGCTGCTGCTCGGATTAAATTCTGTTTTTTTTTTTTTTTTTTTTTTTTTTTGCTGGTCGGGTTAATTTATACTTTTTTTCTGTGGGTTGTATTTGGGTCCGGTTGACTTCTTTTTTACTGTGGGTCGGGTTAACTTCTACTTATAATATAAATCATAGGTAGAAAAGCTCTACAATACGAACTAAAGTAATTTTTTAAAAATGTATTTCTTAAAATTTCGCTAAACAAATGTACAACATAAATAACAAATAAGTAAAATGCCAACTCAAATTGGGCTCGGAGTGAAGAATTGCACACAGTGTCCCCCCCCCCCCGAAGCTATCAAATATCTCCCTCCCCCAAAATTGTGTTTTCAATGGTAAAAAAGTGTAATTTCTCCCCGGGATTCTATTGTATTCCCCCCCCCCCGGAATCACAGAAGTCCCTCCTGGAGAAAAGTGTCTGAATTCAACGCTGATTGCACGAATCACGGTCGGGCCAATAATGTTTATCATACAGGCTGGGTCGGACACGGAACAAGCGTTTAGCTTTTACTCAGGGCCGAGCCCCGACCTGGAAATTTTGATCAATACAGACAAGACATGAGTTCGGGCTCTTATTTCAGAATTAGGTCCCACTTGAGCTTGACGATTTTAAATCAGAGCCCGCCCAAACCTGAAACATTTTGCTTCATTAGAGCCCGTACCCGATAACGAAAATATACAGTAGAAGAAAAAAAAATGCATATATATTTTTTTCAATGTTCCAAAAAAAAAAAAAAAAAAAATTATGATTTTTAAACTTATTTACAAAGAAAAGTTACTCTTAAACGAAAATTTAAATTTAATACAGTAAAACCTCCATAACGGACACTCCCGAATAGCGGACACCTCATTTAACGGACAGTTTTCCAATCCCCACTCCCAAAACTTAATTTTTTGTATGTTTAACCCCTGAATAACGGACTGTCCCGATTGGTGGTCATAAAATAACACGCAGATGTTTTAACTTAATTCTATTTTTATTCTACAGAACTATGAGCGCAAATTCTGACTCTATTTATCATCGAACAACAAGCTAATTGAAACGTAAACAAATTATCGTCTGTTGTTGTTGTTGTTGTATTGACCAAAATATTGGCCCGGTGAGCAGCTTTACATTTCTATATAGCTGTCTTACTCCGCTAAGCTACTTAAAATACCAAAGTCCCTAAAATCAATTAATCGCCATACAGATACCTATACAGAAATTCGCAAAATTACCTCCTTCCAACACCACAAAACAGAAAAACACAGAAAATCCCAAATCCAACCGACTATATTACACCAATCTCCTTACACCGACAATCACACAAAAACGAAAAACACAGACTAACTCACAATACAACACTTCTGCCCTCCAAAGATAACCCCACCAAACGATCATCTCCATCATTAAACGAGCACCAGCCTAAACATTACCAACCCACCTAGGGCAATGCATGTATATTTCATCCAGGAATTTAGAAAGCCACATTAGATATTCTCCCCCTTTTCTACCAGCTATCTCAAAAATATCTGTATATGACGCATTTCCCGAAATATGAAATTTTTTATACAAATTTAAACGAGCATCAGTGAATTTTTTACATCGTAATACTAAGTGTTCCTCTGTTTGATCTTCATCTCTACATAGATTGCAATTCGCATCACCACCCTTGAGAAATTTTTTTTTTCGATCCAGAGTAAAAACAGTTTTAGTTAAAAACCTGATAAACACTACGCCATACTTCCTGATTAAGTTGTGGTGAGGATAACCTATATCACCATAATTCCAACAACGCCTACTATTGTTCTTCTGATATTGTTCCCACTCCCAATCCATCTCTTTAAATTTATTATGTTTGACCTCCATTATCCAATCTTCTGGAGATATCCAAGGGATCCAAATATTACTGTAAGGCCCATTCCTAGCAAGGTTATCCGCGATTTCATTAATTTCAATCCCTTTATGTCCCGGAACCCAAATAAAAGTTATATCATAGTTTTCTAACTTTTTTTTATTAATTTCATCCCTCAAGCAGGTAATTATAGCAGCCGATTTACGATGTAAATTATCGTCTGCGATCGCTATGGTAACCGCTCAAGGCATTGCCATTCTAAACTGCGAAATATTTCCAACCTTCCGTGGTAACCATAGCAATCACCATAGGACATTCCGAATAGCGGACACCTTATTCGGCTATAAAGGATGAAAAAAAGTTTTTTTTAAACTGGAAAAAAGTAAAAAAGCCTCTGAATTTATCAGGACAACGTGTCACAAATTTTGTTATCACAGTTAAATGTAAATAAAGAGCTGGAGAAAATTCTCCCCCCCCCCCCAACGTTCAGTGCTAAATTCAGGGGGTTGCCCGGGAGAAATAATCTCCCAGACTATTGTAATGTCATCTAAGAACATTTTCAGATTTTATGCTTTTAACCCTTTCCAGCGCAAGTAAATTTGTTCATAAAATAAGAAATTATTGATTGAAACCGGAATTTAAAAACGACTTTTTAGAAATTATGAAATCCTAAATTCACGCTTCCATTGTAAAATCGAAATTTCTTTAAAATATCCTTGGTGGCGATTGCAAGTTTGGAATTAAAATTAGTTGTACCCGGACTGGACACACTGCGCCTGAATGTGTTAAAGATCAAAAAGTGCAAACCCTCCTTCAATGTCCAATAACATCACACAGAAAAACAAATTACCTGTAGGAGTAAACGCAAGCAAAAATAAACTTTTGTAACAGATTTTTTTCACAATAATGTAATAATCAGTGGATAAACGTATGCACAATTTTATTTCAATTTTATTGCTTAAAAATAATTTTAATTTCTGATTAATTACATAATAAAGGTTTTAGGACATATAAAAGTAAATTAATGAAACATCAAGCATTTCTTAGCGGTTTTTGATTCTCTGAGATATTCCCAATAGCGGACACCTCCGAATAGCGGACAAATTCTGCGTTCCCGAGGTGTCCGTTATTTAGAGGTTTTACTGTATTATCAAAAGAAAAGATAAAATAAAAATGTACTTTATACAGAAAACAAATTTTCATATTTTGTCTCCTTTAATAAGAAAATATTATGGACATGTTAATAAAGTGTGTTTCATGAATAAATGCATGGAACTTGTAGAAATTACTGTCGATTATTTGTCGAATCGAACAACATTTAGCAATTTTCTAAA
This sequence comes from Maratus speculifer, assembly GCA_964019185.1. NCBI lineage: Eukaryota > Metazoa > Arthropoda > Arachnida > Araneae > Salticidae > Maratus > Maratus speculifer. The sequence goes on along the minus strand of OZ025302.1, from coordinate 138,143,805 downwards.
AAAAAAAAAATAAAATAAAAAAATGTGTACATTACATTGTTAACTATTAACCATTTCATTCCTTATAACAATCTTTTGGGATAGGCGTGACCTGTCATAACAGACAATTATATTAAGTTAAAAAATTTAAATTCCGATGCTTTTATAGGAAAAGAGGAAACACTGCTCATTTGCTTTTTATCGGAATAATATGGAAATAAAATTTACTTACGACCAAAAGTGACTTCGTAAATTCTGGAGCACAACTTCAGCATCAGCAGAATTCGCAAAAAAAGCAACAATCACTAAAATTATTTCCATATGAAAAGCGATTATGACCTGTGTACGCTGTGTACAATAGAAATCTAAATTATGCGCCAACCGCAACTAAAACTGGAAGAAAATATCCTCTTCGTTACGTCTAAATAATAATAGTAATAAACAACTCTATTGCAAACTAACCTCTGCTACAAATATCAAACTAAAGACAAATTCATCATTCCCGCGTTTTCGATGGCGCCAGAACGTCGACGGAAATGGCTAAAATAGGTTTTGAGAAATGACTAATAATTTACTTTTAAAATCGCATTCTAATGCTGATATAGAAAAAAAAACATAATTTCTGCTTAATTTTCATTTTAATCAAAATGTTCAATATAGTGATTTGAAAAGGAATAAGAAATGTTTAAGGGGAGAAAAGTTCTTTTAATATTTTCTATTCATTGATAAATAAAATTTATAGGTTTCAGAAAAAATTAGTCTGAGACCGAGCACTATCTCATCTCTAATACAGACATTTAGGAAGAATGACTCCAGGCCGGACTCGACACGGAAGAAAAACAAGTCCGGCGCGACTCAAAGCGGCAGAAAAATAAAGAACACGGCCCGGCTCTAAAAGTCAGAAGACCTGACCCAACTCGACCCTAGGGTGGGCGGCACCCCTTCGCCATCTTCCCCCCACCTTAGATCCACCATTACCTGAATCATGAATAGGCGCGGCCCGGGTCGGGCCGCGCCGCGCCGACCTTGGGTTTCAGCCTAAGTCCCATTAGATGAAGATCTTCTCTCATGTTGGTTTGAAAACCTTTATGATCCCAAGGGGGGGCAATCGCCCCATCGCCCCCCCCCCTTAGATCCGCCATTGCGTTCCAAGGCCAAGCTCGCACTCTGATTGGTTGTTGCTCTCGGCACTGTTTTCAAGTAACTTGGCGATAATCATACTTGGCGTAGCGATAGACGCTTCCGTCGAGTTTGATTTCCTTCCGAACCGAGTACGATGTAAACCGAGTACAAAGTAAAAAGTTGTTTGTAAAAACTTTTAAAGAGTACAGCTTTCAGTAAGACACGTTCCATCCAATCCAATGCTGCAAGAGAAAAGTTACTTTGTACTCGGTTCGGAAGGAAATCAAACTCCTAGATGGAAGCATCTATCGCTACGCCAAGTATGATTATCGCCAAGTTACATGAAAACAGTGCCGTGAGCAACAACAATCAGAGTGCGAGCTTGGAACGACGAAGGTGGTTGAGGAAAAAAAATTACGCCTCGGGAGCATGGCTGCATATATGGTTGGATTCTTAAGTAACGAATCTCTCTTCAAAGAGACAGATTTATTGAATCTAATACTAATCGAATAAAATTTATATTAGAGGCACCGGGTTAAAATTCAATGTTGAATCAAGTAATTGTTATACAGGAGTGCGGTTACGACTAAAACGTTTTTTAGGATAAAAAGTTTTCTTCAAGTGAATGAAAACAATTCGTTCCAAATTTCGATCATAGATGGTGCCACTTGTATGTTTGCTTTCAAACATGCATTTTTAGAGATTTTTAGATTAATTTTGACGTTGTGACACAGAAATGAGGACTCGCCATTTCCCATGGATTCATCATTGCTGTGTCATAACGTCAAAATTTATCTGAAAATCAGAAAAAAAAAAAAAAAATCCGCATGTTAGAAAGAAAACATACGGAAAAAGGGGTGCCATCTGTGATCGAAAGTGGGAACGAATTATTTTCATTCATTTGAAGAAAATTTTTCATCATGAGAAGCTTTTTAGTTTTAACTGCACTTCTGCATAACATTTTAATGATTTCATATTAAATTTAAAAAATGTGTCTAAGAATTTTTGAACATCCTGTATTTATCTTAAATTTAGCACTTATCGATTGATCGTTATACTTTTTGCTATTTGCAATATCTCTTTCATATTCCTTAAAATCTACTATTCATTGAATTCGAATCCTAACTTTTTTAAAGTTTTCTCTGATTCTATTTTTCCAAGATTAAATAAGTCAAACTTTTATAAAATACTGGTGTTAAAATTTAAGGGTCCATACAAATGCTTAAAACATTCCGCCTACATAAGCCGCCATTTGTATCGTGTCGTAGGGTTAGTATTCATGGGATGGTGGTTTAAACTCCAGAAATTGCCAACACTCGCCTATATGAGTTCGATCATACTAGTGAGAAAAGTTATCAAGACTAATTTGGTGATAATGGTAAGGTCGCCAATATACTTGGCGATTCACTTGTGTCTAGGATAATCTCAATCAAATTTAATAACACATATGTCGCTACTCTCATATCGAGATACCCTTTTCTACACCAATAAATAATAAACATTTTGATTTTTATAATGTACGGGATAATTAGCAAGTTTTTATTTTCTAATAAATTCGTTGTAAATTTTTGTGTTAGTCCATTATTTCATACACAGAATACAAACAGAAGTACTCCGCGCAGGAAGGGGTTAAGAGAAACAATATTACGATTCATCTAATTATTTTATGTGTTTAATTAATTTTGAGGACAATATCGGACAGGATTCTCGCTGGCTTTTGACCAACATTAGCGATTTGGCAAATACGAAATAAAAAAAAAAGTCGCCAAATGAAATAGAATTTTAGCAAAATAGATTCGATATGAAACATGGAAAAATCTAATTCCTTATTGCATCCGTTTTTTTCCAATATGTTCAAAAATAAAATAATCTTTTGTCATTGCTTAGAAAAGAGAAATTCTAATATACTCTACAGCATAGCTGCCAACTTTTACTCATTTTTGCTACCACTAAAATTGTACAGAGATTTTCTATTTGTTTAATCATAAGATTTCGACGATTAAATAAGTTAATATTTACTATAAAATTTTTGTGGTAGGAAAAATGCGTAAAAGTTGGCAGCTATGCCCTACAGAAACTATTAAAAATTAGTACATTCTAAATGTCTCGTAAATGTGTAAATGTTTCAAACATTCTTTTAACGATTGGAACAAAAATTCAAAACAGCTACCTTTGATTTATCGTTGTGAACATTTCTACTAAATATTGCCAAGAGATTTTGTCTATAACATATAGAAGAAAAATAGGGATTGGCCAATTATACTTTGCATACAACTAAGAAACAATACGGTAAATGGCAACTTTAACACCTCTTTTCAGCAAAACTTTTCTCGATTTCGCAATTGACGCGAGTGATTTTGTTTGTGATTTTATCAGCGCATACATACTGATAAATTGACAACAGAGAAGTACTTACAAGGAAGGTCTCCATTCTGGGCAGGCATACCCAGAATCTTTTGAAAAAAAAAAATACTGATTAAGCTACTCATGTATGTAATAAAGGATCAGTCAAATTTAGCGGCGGAATCACAGAAGAAACTCAGTAAAAAACTAAAATACTTTCGAGTATTTGGCGCGAAAAGACGAAAGCATCAAGCGATTTGGCGAGCAGCATTTTCCCTCGCCAAAAGCAAACGATTTTAATGCATCTGAAAATTTCTCGTCAATTAAATTTTAGAATGTGTGTAAATAGTATTTAGTGAATTTAAATTTGAACAATGAAAGAGTTTGACATATAGATGTACTATGTATTACATATTTCTGTTGCTTTTGCTGCAGTTATTTAATTTTATCACTTAAAAAGTAATTTCTTATATAAAAAATACTTTCATATTGAAATGTATTTTATTTTTTACATTTAAGCGTATGACAAAATAAAGGCCAGATGAAGAATATTGCAGTAATGCATTTCAATATCGGAGAAGTTTTTGTTTCCATAGCAACAAAATTGAATCGACAGAGCTCAATTAGGCTAAAGTTAATTTTGAGATTGAAACAATTTTAATTATTTAAATTTTGTTTTAATTTATAAAATTTCACAGTTAATTTTCATTTTAAATACATTATGACAAAAATATAGTTAAAACAAACTAAAGCTGACAAAACTAGAGTCATATAAATAAAAGTTCTTTAAAAAAGTTCAACATGAAACATTTTTACCTTAAAAAATATTGAAATAAAAAAGTATGTTTTGAAATTCTACTTTGTCGCCAACCGATGATAAATCGCCAAATAAAAGAAATGTTCATTATTTTTTTTGAACGTTCTATCAGGGATCCGCCAAAAATTTTTTTACAAACATATATATCCACATGAGAATAACATTCTGAAATTTTTTCAATTTTCTTAGTATGCCCGTATGGAGACGTTCCTTGTTAGCGTATAATCCTTTCTGGGTTTTTGACTGTTGCTGAAATGAATTGATTGTTGAGTCATTATCTCTATAAATAGAGTAATGCAAACGGCACAGTACGATTGAAGTTTAAAAGCGATATCAATCGTACAGAAATGTGGATGCTAATCTCAATTGTAACCACACAGAAAAAAAAGTAGAAATTGAGCACTCGCAATTTGGCGAGTCTGATTGTTGATTTACTCGTCAAATGTAGCACTTTGTCGCAATTTGGCGAAATGGCAGCAAGAACCCTGATATCGGCTAAGTGCGACATGCTTTACAATTGCTGTAAAGGTGTTTTGAAACTAAACTGGCTATGTTCTGCCAGAATTATGAAATTACTATTGTCCTTAAATTTTGGGTGGAGCTAGTAGTGCTTAAGCCTTTTGGAAGGCTTTCCTACCAGATGGACTTGCCCATTAATGAATAAACAACAAAAATATGTTTATATAGGTCCAAAGAAAATCAACATGTTTTTTATAAAAAAAACTTTATTAAAAAAATAACAAATCTTTTAGCATATATTATTAAACTTGATGTAATAAATTGATTTTTATTACAGAAAAACATTTAAAATGGACATCGGGTAGCAGGCAAGGTTAAAGTAACAACACATTCTAGACAGAATAAACCCTTTTATTTTGAATAAAACATTTTTAAATAACAATGTCAGAACAATCTAGAAAATGCTCGGTTATTTAGAACTGTATCAAAATGACTGAAACTTTCACGGATGCTGGAATGAAAGTGATTTTGTAATTTAAGATACGGGTGGAAGTGGATATCATACCACATTTTCTTTTCAAAAATCGTTTTACACTACGGATAATGATGCATAAGATACAAAAATTCTAATTGTTCCATAAATAAAAAGCTTCAAACATCAAATTTTTTTACACCAAAGAAAAATATACGAACTTATATATCATTATATACATCTACTCAGGGTAAATGACTATTGTAAAAATAGAATTGGCCTTTCAAAAGCTCGAATACTCCATCTGGTGGAGAAAAGGTGTAACCTCTCGCTTCAAAATACTACCGTGCAAGCGCATTGCATTATATGTATTTTAAATTCATTCAGAATATGATTATTTTTTTGCACAATTTCAGATTTCCTGTGACATATGTGTTCTGTCTCATATGCCATAATAAAAATCATCCGAATTTGAATATCTAAAACTTTCAAATTCATTTACAATAAAGAATTATTTCAATCACACTTTAGCATTAGTTAAAAGGGACAATTTTCCTGTACCGAAGGCTGCGAGAATCGCCTCTATGGTCCACTTTAATTCTCAAATACATGTCTTCCTAAAATTAACAAAAACGAAAAACCATGCACCACGGCATAGAATATGAAACCCTTTTCTACACTGTCGGAAAATAGTAATTAAATTTCATTTTTATTCATTTAATAAAATGAGACACCTAAATAAATATTTAAAAAAATTCTCCCATTACAGTAAAAAATCATTTTCAGCAATTGTTGTCTTTATAACCGGCAACGTTTGCGAATTCTTTTGTGCAGCACTGTATATGATCTAAATACCTCGTAATATATTAAACAAGTTTTAAAATGCAAACTTTTATTAAAATATCCGATAGAACTTATCTAAAATTATATAGCTTAGATAAAAATATTAATAATTACATGTTGCAACCAGTAAAAGTAAAATCACTGATGGAATGCAAGAAAGTAGTAGTAAGTTTTACACTCTCTTTTCCGGAAAAGTGGTCACTGTTATACAATTTTTAATAGCTGCTTTTCTCGGTCCTCTATGCCAGCACCAATTTTGTCCTCTAAACCCCGTTCGACTAATCGAATTCATAAACAATTTAAAACTATGCTGTAAAGTGTTAAAAAAAGGCAAGGAATTCCTTAATACCTGCAAGTATTTTGAATTCGTGTTAAAATGTGGAAAATTTACGTCGTCTGTATGAATGAACTTTTTAAAAAGGGATCTTTAAATTAGATTTTTGGAAAAATTTTCTACAGAGCTTACACGTGTATGATTTTCATCCAGAGTGAATTAAGGCGATATTTTTTTGAGAATACTTGAATCTCCAAAACTGTCACCATACAGTTCACATGGAAATAATTTCTCTGCCGAGGTGTTTTCATCGAAGCCTGTTCTGAGTTTGCATTTAAACTGAATTCTTCATGCCAAATGTCACATACACAAGTTTTCTTTTCTCATTGTTTTTGCTGACGTGCCACCAATTGATACTTCATAGTATACTTTTGTAATAATTCTATCCTCCCCGGGACTGCACGAAAATTCTAAAACATTTGCTGGATTTCTCGGGGGTCATGATTCTGTATGATAATTCTGAAAATGTGTCTTCAAATTGGATTTTTGATTAAAAGTTTTATCGCACAGTTCACATGCATACGGTTTTTCCCCCGTATGAATTCGGCGATGTCTTTTCAAAGTACCCAAATCTCCGAATTTTTTACCGCACAATTCGCATGGAAACGGTTTTTCACCAGTATGTTTTCGGCGATGTCTGTTCAGAATCTGCATTAAAGTGAATTCCTTATTACAAACGTCACAAACATACGGTTTTTCTCCTGAGTGGTTCCGCTGGTGTCCCACTAGTTGGCACTTCAGAGCATAACTTTTATCACATTTGTCGCAAGGAAAAGGTTTTTCTCCAGTATGGATACGAAAATGCCTCGTCAAATCATATGCAGCTAAAAATTCTTTACTACAAACACTACATTTAATATCTCTTTCTCCAGTATGAACTTGCAGATGCCTCATCAAATTTCTTTTGCTTGCAAAATTTTTATTACATACTTCACACAGGAAAGACCTTTCGTTGGTATGAGTTAGTAGGTGAGCTTTCAACGAACACATCGCAGTGTAACTTTTAGTACATATTTCACAGACAAACGGTTTTTCTCCAGTATGGATTTTACGACGATGATCGGCTAAGAGATTCTCTTTCGAAAACCTGCTATCGCATATTTCACATGCATACGGTTTTTCATGAGTACGAAGGTGTCTAATTAAATTATACATTCGCGAAAACATTTTGTCACAGAATTTACAAATCAAAGATTTTTGGTCTTTGTCTATTTGGTCTTCTGAAATTGACTGAGTGGAGAATTTTTCACCATCACATACTTCAGATGAAAAAGCTTCACTTTGAACATGCGTTTCAGATTTTTTTAAATCATTCATTATTTCAAATTTCATAAATCAATTAGCTTACAAGATCGGGCTGTAGAGGACTTTTGGTACTTTTTTGGTTATCTATTTATTGATTTTTTTTTCATAAAAAACAGTTCTCAAATGGATTTCTTTTAAAAAGAATCGCAAATAATTCCACTCTTTAATCTTAAATTTCTTACCCGGAGATTTTCTTTTTTTTAATGTAAGCCGTATCAAATGACCTCTTACGGTTGTGGTTTTTACTTGATTAAATTTTTTCTTCAACTATAATAAACTATGATTTATGTGTACTAAATGATGCAGTTTTTAATGTATGTGAATGTTTTGTTTTTAAACAAATAAATGGTCACTTTTACATGAGTTTCGAATGCTTCATTACATAAAAAAAACTCTTTATAAAAAAAAACACATGTATAACAAATTATCTATATGAAAGAGTAGTCTGATGCTTTTTTGGCACTTATAGATAAAAGTATTTTAAAAATAATTTTCACTATATTTTTCCACTCAAAAACTTCACAGCAAAACGATTTTTGTGTAGTATGAATGATATTTCAATTTGCCCAACTTTATAAGTATAATTTTTTCTTCTGTTTAATATACTCAATATACATTTATCTTTTTCAATAACATTTTTATGGATGGTTAATGCATTAATGCTATTCTAAAATCTTTTGCACTTACAGTCACACATATTTTTTCCAATATTTTTTTGTGATTTATAGTTATCGATTGCTTCTTTTTTTCCTCCTAAATTATATTATGCTTAAAATTACTATTTTATTTATTATCAGATCACGATTGATGATTAAACAATGATTTTTCTAAAAAGTTTGGCTGGAAAAATACATATAGTTAATTTTCAAATTTACAAACTTATTGCATATGCTGTTAACATGCATATTATTTTTTTTAATAACAAAACGACATCCGAATTACAGTTACTGTTTTTCTAAAATCTTTGATATGATGTTTAAAAATATAATGCTATTAATTCTGAATTTAAATTTCACGAGCTATTTTCATATACAGAAACTCAAACTATTTTCTCAGGCAAGAAAATTTTCATCATGTAACATCTGCAAAGAAAAAAAAATATACATCATGAGACTTTTAAACAACAACAAGGATTATAAATTCAGTTATAAATGAAGAGATCAGATTATAAAAACTGTATGCGACCATAAAATAAAATAAAACAAATAAATAAAATAGTAATAATTTTAGTTGATAAAAATGTTTCAAGAAGTACATTGCACTTTTACCAACTGAAACAAGCAACACATAAAAGTAAAAGTAGAACAAAAAAGAGTTTAATGTACAATAAAATGCAAATAAGTATTGGGAAAGGGCAGCTGACGTCACTGTGGACGAATTACTGTGGATAAGGGAGAAAAACCAGTCCGTTCTTTAACGATTGACACTGTACGGATGAACTCCGGGAATTTGATTGGTCTAAGTTTGCCATTGCATAAATAAGTATGATATGATTGGGCTACGTCGTCAAGATGATTCCTACAATGATCGCTATGACAAAAAATGTAGCGGTAGATTGGTTGACGGAAGTGTTTGTTTGTAAACATGCCCTTTCCTTATTAAGAGTAGACAACTGTCATAGCATATGTTTGTATATCTGCTCTTGAAAAAAAAAAAAAAAAAAAAAAAATTTAGATAATTAAATAATGAAATTTATTCCACGAACTTTAACGTTAAATTTTGAACTGGAAACTGTTTGATTAGCAGGTAAATATGTTATCACGCAGCTTGTGCGAAAAAAACTAAAATTAAGATCCTATTTTAAAATCTAAGTATCAAAACTGATCGGAGAGACCAAATAAATTCATTTAATTAAATTTTATAAGACCTTTTGCAAATTTTATGATTTGTCATGCGATCAGCGCTATAAATATATGAAAATTTTCAAGGTCTCTAATTTATGCTGTTTTTGAGAACAAGCTCTGCGATGGACAGATAGACAAAGAAGTGAGATGAATAAGGTTTAAACACATGAAGCTTCCCCCCCCCCCCAAGAAAAAAAAACAAGTTGGATATTGCACGTGAAGCGTAGCAAATGAGGTGCGTTCGTACGATAACGAAATTTTAAAAATATTCAGATCTTGGTGATATAGTAGAGCGTACTTTGGATACAGTATAGTAGTCGAAATCTTTGTGTTTCTGTAAATATGCAGGAAGTAATTTTTATTACACCTCAGCAACGTATATCTTATTCATAAAATGTGAAATAGTTGAATATAATTAAAACACGCCCCAAACAATGTTTCCCCGTATAGCATTATGTAGTGAAATACTTTTGTGTGGCCCTGTAATTTAATAATAAAAATTCTTTGCATCACAGATTGTACAGAATGCATATTTTAGTATTTACTTCATAGATTCATGCCAATTCTATTATGTTCGAATGAGTGTAACATCATTAAAATGCATTTGAAACATTTTTCCCCATTGATCGTAATGTAACGGAATACTTTTGATTGTCCCTGTAAATGATCTATGCATCCGACCTTCATAACATTTGAAATGACTCGACAAAATTACGTAATAATTATATGTTTTAAATTTCAAACGATTAAAATGCATTTGAAACTTTTTTCCCCATTGACCATAATGTAACGGAATTCTTTTGATTGTCCCTGTAATTGATCTATCCATCCGATTTTCATAAAATTTGAAATGACTCGACAAAATTATGTAATGATTATGTATTTTAAATTTCAAACGATTCGGTTGGGTAGTTTTTGCGTTGTTATATGCGGACAGACAGACGGACGGACTGAGCGACAACAATAGGTGCTACGTATTTACATAATTACGAACGCACCTAAAAAGTAACAATGCTTTACCGTTTATGGAATTCCACATCCTTTTCTTCAATACTTAAAAATGAAAGTTGCTTGATATTAAGCGTGTGAAAAACATTCTTAGTTTGACACAACTCGATCTGTAAATAATAAAATTTAGGTCCAAGCCAGAAAGACTGAAGAGCGACCGGGCTTGTACAAATCTCTAATGTGGATTATAGAATTTTGAATCATTGTTTATGCGTTTCTTATGTAAACAAAATAAGTATGATCCCGGGAGCAGAATCGGTGCAACGCTGCGACGCACGTCGCAGACTCTTGGGAAGGTCTGCAGACTATTTTTCAACTGTTAAAAATTTAGCAAAAATTAAAAAAGTTCAGTCCTAAATCCAAAAATTCAGACATAAAATGTATCGCGAATTTCGACAAATAGTCTTCGAAAAGAAATCAATTTCGTCATAGATCGAGGAAAACACGCGAATTTCGTATAAAAATCGCGAAAAAACGGCAAATTTCATCAAAAAATCACAAAAAGCAAATTTCTTTAAAAGATCGAGAAAAAAAGGCAAATTTCTTCAAAGCACGCAAAAATGGCAAATTTCTTCAAAAGATCACGAAAAAATGACAAATTTTTCTCAATAATTGTAAAAAAAAAGGCAAATTTTGTCAAAAAATTACGAAAAAAGGGCAAATTTCTTTAAAAGATCGCAAAAAACGGCAAATTTCTTAAAAAAAAGCGCAAAAAACGGAAAATTACTTCAAAAGTTCACGAAAAAAAAAACGGTAGTTTTCTTCAAAAAAAAAAAAAAAATAAAATAAAATAAAATAAATAAATAAATAAAAAATAAATAAATAAATAAATAAAAATTGCGAAAAAACGGCAAATTTCTTCAAAAGATCGCAAAAAACGGCAGCTTTCGCCGAAAGATCACGATAAGTCGGCAAATTTTTTCAAAAGATCGCGAAAGAACGGGATATTTATTCAAAAGATCGCGAAAAAACAGCCGTTTTCGTCAAAAAATCGGAAAAACGTCAAATTTTGTCAAAAAAGCGCAAAAGAAAATTAAAATTTCGTCAAAAGATAGCGAAAAATGACAACGCATGAAAAGATCATGAAAAACCAGCAAATTTTGTGAAAGGGAAGACCCCCTCCCCCCCCCTCTGTTTCGGACCATGTATGAGGTGTTAAAAATTCTGAGAACAAAGGCGACTTCTTTTTAAAAGTATACTTTTCTTTTATGTCTATCAGAAATACTTGGGAGGTTTGAGTGCATATAATGTAATGCGAGGGATTGGTCTGCAGACTGTTTTTTAAGTTTTTATTTGCGTTGCAGACTGCGGAAAAAAATTCTGCTGCTGGGAGTATGATTATTAGTGAGCGAATAAATTTTATAATAATTTAAAAAAAAAAGTTTTACTCTTCAACAATAGAAAAAGATTACAAAAAAAAAAAAAAAAAAAAAAAAACCAGCCTTTTTTTAAAAACCACTTACAAAAATTCTACTTTAATTAAAAAAAGCTGGGTTTTCTTTTTAAAAGTTACTTTATACCTAATTCATCATAAATTTGGATTAATATATTTTTAGTACATTTATAAATATTTTCTATTAAAATAATTATAAATTTCTATTAAATTTGTCAAATAAATAATTTTTTAATTGCTAGAAGACAACTCCAACAGCATTATGTCTGTGGGGGGGGGGGGGGGGAATGACTAATGAAAAGAATATAAATTATATTTCAAAGAGATGTTCTGAAACTCTGCATAGCTACAGACATACTATAAGGAATGCCGCGGACGCGCTATAGCGCGTAAAATACGCAAGAGATCGGCGACGGGACGCAAAAAAATGAAGCTAACGCGTCCCGCGGGACGCGTAATTTTCGTCAAAAGTTCGCAAAAAAGGCAAATTTCATCAAAAAATCGCGAAATAACGAATAATTTCCGACACATTCTGTGAAAAATTCGCGAGAAAAATGGCTAATTTTGTTACAAAATCCTGAAAAAAAAAGCAGATTTCCTCAAAAAATCGCGAAAAAATGACCAATTTTGTCCAAAGATCGTGATAAAACGGCAAATTTTGTCAAACGATTTGCGAAAAACAGCAATTTTCATCAAAAATCGTGATAAAACAGCAAATTTCGTCAAAAGATCGCAAAAATCGGCACATTTCATCAAAAAATTGCAATAAGGCAGATTTTGTTAAAAAATCGCGAAATAACGAATAATTTCCGGCCAATTTCGTCAAAAGATTCGCAAAAAAATGGCTAATTTTGTTACAAAATCTCGAAAAAAGGCAGATTTCCTCAAAAAATCACGAAAGAGCGACAAATTTCATCCAAAAATCGATCCGCGAAAAACAGCAATTTTCATCAAAAAATCGTGATAAAACGGCACATTTCGTCAAAAGATCGCGAAAACCGACGCATTTCGTTAAAAGATCGCGATAAACCGGCAAATTTCGTCAAAAGTTCGCAAAAAACAAAAAATTTCGGGAAAAAATCGCTTTAAAACACAATTTTTGTCAAAGGAGTATGAAGAAAAAGTTAATGACAAAATAAAATTTTTCTGTTCCAAAAACTAACTTTCCTGATTCCAAATGAGTTTTTTTTTTTTTTTTTTTAATCTGTTTTTGATTGTTCTGATTATTTTGAAGTATTCTTTTTTCAGGAAAAATTTCTTCTTCATTAAATCAGTTTTACCCTTTAAAACAAATGTGAACAATTGTGATATTTGTTATCTTCTACACTCATAAAAGCATTATTTTATAGTTAAATTTGTATCTTGCACATTTATTTTTTTAAAAAGTAAAGAAAATTTCTCTTAATAGTTTAAAAGAAAATAATATTGGCTTTAATTATTTATACATTATTATTAAAACAATAATTATTGCATTTAATTTTTCTTTTGCAAATGAAAAAGTTCAATTTTTACACCTAAAAATATGACTTATTATTAGTGGGGACCTGCTTTTGTGAAAAAGGGACCCAGAATTTTAGAAGTCCTGGGTCCCCGGGACCCAGGATTTTTCAAGTCCAGCGGCATCACTGCCGCGACACATTTTAAAGATTATGTTTAATTAAGGAATGACAAATTGTACTAATCAAAATGGAAACACTCTAACAAAGAAATCAAGGCGAAAGATGTTGAAGGATAAATTAGTATTAGGAAGGATATAATACTCGAGGATATTGTTGTACATAAGTGTATACAACAGAGTGCAGTTAAACAATAAAAATGTTTGATAAATAAAATTGTAATTAAAATTTTGGAAAGCTTGTTACTATTTAAAATAGTGTATATCCACGCATAATGCTATTCATAGTATTGTTTTTAATAATGAGAAACAGAGTTTTATCATACGAATTGTATACTGATAATAATTCTTAAAATTAGTCAAATAATAAAACATGAGATTAAGGATGTAAACTTGTAAATACTAATGTACAAACATGGAAATGTGTAATTAATTGTTAAAAAATACATGTTTACACTGACCACTTTAATTTTATAAAACAATAGAAATCGAACAGAAAAAAATTGGTCCTAAAGGTCAGTATAAACCAGATAATGCAGTTGGTATGCCTTTTTAAAATTTAGCCAACATTATTTGCAATTCTGGCTACAAATCATTAGCAGCAACATTTATTTATGTGTTATTTCAATATTAATGTCTTCTTTATTGAGAAATGAGTTATTTTTTAAATTCGAAGTCAATTAAATGTCATTAAAAGTAATTAAAATGCACTTAAAAATGCAAAGTTTATAATTAAAATGCTTCTCTGAATAAAAGCCATGACCAAAACACAGGGATGCCACTCGGAAAATATCAAAAAAGAGGAAATTACACGTAAAGTAAATTTTACGACATTTTTCACAACATTTACGTGTGAATTTTGTAAACTATTGCTTATAACAAAGTAAAAAATAAGAATTTAATTTATAACAATCTATTTTTTTTAGTAATTTTCTTTCTCTCTTTTTTCTTTTTCATACCTTCAACACAATTCTTTCTAAATGAGCAGTAGTAAAAAAAGTTTGAAATATGCTGCTAAGTGCTTACACTGTGCACAAAAACTTAGAGAAAATTAAAATGATTTTTCTTTAGTTCACAGTATTTCACATCAATTAAAGTAACCCAGCAGCAGGTATAGTGAGCTTAGCGAGGAATTTTACATATCGCAGAATTTTGAATAAATTTAGGTATCCCAGCAATAGATTCAATGATTATTTTACGCGAGTGAATAGCGTAAATTTGCAGGTCTTATTTCGCGATCGCTTAGCGAAAATTGCCGTTTCATTTCGCGATCGTTTGACGAAAATCACCGTTTTATTTCATGATCATTTGACGAAAATCGCCGTTTTATTTCGCGATCAATTGACGAAAATTGCCGTTTTACTTCGCGATCGTTTAACGAAAACTGCTGTTTCATTTCGAGATCATTTGACGAAAATCGCCGATATATTTTGCGATTGTTTGACGAAAATCGCTATTTTATTTCGCGATCGTTTGAAGAAAACTGCTGTTTTATTTCGCGATCGTCTGTCGAAAAACGCCGTTATATTTCGCAATTGTTTGACGAAAATTGCCGTAATATGTCACGATCGTTTGATGAAAATCGCCGTTTTATTTCGCGATCAATTGACGAAAATCGCCGTTTTATTTCGCGATCGTTTAACGAAAACTGCTGTTTTATTTCGAGATCATTTGACGAAAATCGTCGATATACTTTGCGATTGTTTGACGAAAATCGCTATTTTATTTCGCGATCGTTTGAAGAAAATTGCTGTTTTATTTCGCGATCGTTCGACAAAAACTACAGTTTTATTTCGCGATCGCCTGTCGAAAAACGCCGTTATATTTCGCAATTGTTTGACGAAAATTGCCGTAATATTTCACGATCGTTTGACGAAAATCGCCGCAATATTTCGCGACCGTTTGTCGAAAATCGCCGCTATATTTCGCGATCTTTCGACGAAGATCGCCGCTATATTTCGCGATCTTTCGACGAAAATCGTTGTTTTATTCTGCGATCGTTTGACAAAAATCGCCGTTTGATTTAGCGATCGTTTAACAAACATTGCTGTTGTATTTCGCAATTGTTTGATGAAAATAGCCTTTTTTCGCGATCATTTAACGAAAATCGCCGCTTTATTTCGCGATTGTTTGACGAAAATCGCCGTTTTAATTTGCGATCGTTTGACAAAAATCGCTATTTTTTTCACGATCATTTGGTGAAAATCGGAGCTTTATTTCGCAATTGTTTGATGAAAATCCCTGTCTTATTTCACAATTATTTGAAGGAAATCATTGTTGTATTTTGGGATCGTTCGGTGAAAATCATCGTTATTTCGCGATCGCTTAACGAAAATAGCGGATTCTTAAAAATGAAAAAAGCGGAAATCCGTCATTTGGCGGAAAAGTGGCATCCCTGAAAACAAGATAAAAATCAGGTAGAAGTAGGTGACATCATTTTACGAAATTAATGTAAATATATACTAATGTTTTCTAATTAAAATGAATGCTTTACGCAAAAAAACAATTACATTTTTACCCAATAAAAACTTTTACTAAAATTGCCTTTTATCGTTTATTATTAATTAAATGAAATATTTAAATAAAAAATCTAGCAATAAAGCCATTAAGGTAAGTGATTTTTTTAAAATTATTAATAGTAATATTTTTTTTATTGGATTATCCTAATTCCAAAGAAAAATGAATTAAGAGGATAAGTTTTTTTTTTTTTTTTTTTAATGACATGAAATGCTTAAAATATACTAATCACTGTACAATAGCATTTAGGAATACAGACAGATAAAAAAGTTTGACCACGGTGATTTATTTGATAACAGAATAAGATGATTAGTTTAAAAGACACATTCTTTCTGTTTCCTTAAAAAAAAAAAAAAAAAAAAAAAAATAAGCACATAATTTTTGTACACTTTCAGAATTTTTAATGTAAAGCTCACAGGTATAAGTAACAAAGTTAGACTGTTTTGATTACTTTTAATTGCATGGAATTGATACAATTATAGCAGGACTGTAACTAAGGAGGTGTTAGAGGCAGCTACCCGCCTCCCTCCCTAAAACATTTTGAGCTTTCCTTTTAAAATATTCCAAGGTCACTAATACGAATTTCTGTTCCGGAAATCCAAATGAAATTCTGTTCAAAAATCTAACTATGTTCTGAGGCAATTTCACAGCTTTGCAGAAACATTAAATTGTAACTAAAATAAGTGTTTCAACACTCACTCATCTTAATTGCACATATGAAGCTAATATGATGTTTAATATTGCACTAGTTATACACTTGAATTTTTCATCGTTGTATTCTTTTCTTGACATAAAATGAAGTTATTAAAACAGTACAATAAAAAACATAGTACTTACAATGTGAATATGCACTAATTTATCTTTCTGTGTGAGTGAGAGAGAGAGAGAGAGAGAGAGAGAGATATGACCCCCCCCCCACCCCCGGCTTTATTATTATTCACCTCTGGCTACTTGCCCTGAATATAAGAAACAAAGTTAGACTGTTTTGATCATGATCACTTTTATTTGCATGGAATTGATATAAAATAGAGGATGACAAAAACACCTCTCCAGCAAAAATATCCTAATTAAATGGGGGGGGGGGGGGGAAATCTCTGCAGTTGCAAATTCCATAAAAAATAACTTAGAGTTTGTTAAATATACCAAAGCTTAATTTGCTAAGCTTGAGACATTATAGAGTGGGATTTTTTCCCTTGAATTTGTAATTATTCAGTTGTTTAATAGATTACTTTGCTACTGACTTTTAATTTGTTAATACTCATGAATTCTTCAAATTAATATTATCAAGAATGGGAGGAGCACAATTAGACAATGCAGAAATGATTTTAATAAAGTAAATAATAAATATAATAAAAAGTAAATAATAAATATAATAAAAAGTAAATAATAAAGTTAATAAAATAAATATTTTTTTTATATCTATGCTATATTCTCTATCAAAATAAATAAATAAAATATTTCAAACTTTTTTCTTCTGATGTGAATATTTTGGGATTTCAGAGATAAAAGTTAAATTAACATCGAAATATTTTCATGCCTTTTTACATACCTTCAATAATATTAATATTTAGATTGCGTTCGCTTTTAGACAAGGTGACACAGCGATCGTCAACATAAGGTTAAATGATCAGAAAAAAATAATTGATTTATCGATACACATTTTTTCATCCTTAAGGATTTGCTTTTGAGCTGAACAGATAACTGTGCAGATAGCTCAAAACAGAATTTTACAAGTATAAAGAAAGGAAAAAGTAAACAGGTAGTCGTGCCAAATTAGACGACCACGCCAGAGGAAAATAATGTAAATATAAATATTCTTGAATTGAGCCGTTCAATTGTTGAGTCATTGATCGTTCATGTTCAATCATTCATACGATTCAATTCTTCTAGTCCAAAGAAAAATTTTTAACAACAGAAAGCCTTTTAAATATGCCATCATGGCGCCCCGCCCTACTTACGTAACATTTGAAATCATCTTCAATTAATTTACTTGGCATCTGTGTTTGTTTATCAGGTACTTTTATTTTTGCTGAAATTTGCTAATCTTTTTACTTTGTTTTCATACTTGTGCAAAATGAAAATATTTTATTTATATATGCAATTCAGAAAAAACTCTAGTTGATAGTATTGTATATTGAAAATTACTAAAAATTACATCGATTTTTCAAATAAAATCTTAGCGGAGCATGATTGTTATTATTGAGTGATCAGAGTATCATCTCTAAGCATGCCCTCAGCCTATCGTGTATATCTACGCTACAATAGATTTAAATTCATTAATTATCCCCTTTAGTATGAGATCTTTAACAGAATATTTAATTTTTTATCACTGATTTTTCAAAACCGAAATTTTTGCCTAATTGGATCGGTAAAATGATCAGTTTAAATAAGGCGAAATTCACAATAAAAATATAGTGGTGAGAATAATCAAGGATTCTGAGCACCTTATGCAGAACATATACTCGTTGTTGTTCGTCTCCAAGGGGCTGTTAACCTTATAGCTGTTATTTCACAAAAACTTTAAATAAGAAATATTGAAATTTAAGGTAAAATAATTAGTTTATTAATAACAACCAGCTTCAAATTTTTAGACCTAATATAGTTATTTTTCTGCTCTGCAAATAAAAATAAAAGGTACTTCTAGGTTATCCCATCAACCGATTTCGCCAAACTAATAGCCAAACTATACATGTTGACATAATTTTTATTTTAAATAATGAAAAAACAAATAATTAGTAGAATATTAATAAAAATATTAATAAAAAATTATAATAAAAATAACTTAATGACATTTTAAACACATGAATCGCATTTAACGTCATTGAATGTGACATTCACGATCATCCATTATTGGCATTTAATCTTATAGTTTGACGATAATTTTTTGGTTGACGGGATAACCTAGAAGTACCAAATAATAATAAAAAAAAAATTACAGTTTTTATTTAAATTTTCAGCCATTCTTTTACTGCCATAGGCAATTTTTATACATTCATTAAAAGAATTAGATTTCAAACATTTAGCCTAATATTGTGCATTTTCTCTTCCATAATTTGCAATGTGACTTACTTTTTTTTTTTTTTTTTTTTTTTTTTTTTTCACATTTGAAATTATTGTGGTTGCAATGTTAAGGCTTATTTTACTAAATTTTGTCCTGTTATTTTTTTAATTTTTGGCTGTTTTTGTTTTTAATATTTTTTCATTTCACATCTGTCAGTAAACTGTTTTAATCTTTTCGCCATGTATATTAAATTACATCCTCATTTCTATTAAGCTTATTCGGAATCCATGCAGCAATTTGTGATTTTTTTTTATTGAGATTTCTGAAATTTTTCATGTTTTGTGATGATATTTTAAAATTAGTAACAGAGGTTCTCTTTTAATCTTTTAGCCTAATATAGTAAATTTTGTCCTCTGGATGAACTATGGAAATTTTAGCTATTTTAAGATCACAAAAAAAGGAAAAAAATATTTAAAAGTTTAAATATCAAACATGATGCACCTTCCACAATTTCCTACACCCCTTATGCCACCTCTAGGAACAATTAATGGATCAAAACAATGTTTTTTTAAAAATTGTATAAACTGATAATCTTATATCTTTAAAATTTATTCCTATAAAATTCTTATCACATTTTGCAGTTAACTAATCTGCTGTCAGCTAAACACATGTCTTGACCATATATAAACCATGTATTTAGTGGCTAGCATTATCACTAATTACCAGTGAACTTGCGAGTAACACATGTGTATTTCCATTCACTGAGATGTGATCATTAATTTTAAATCACTAACAAAATTCAAAAGGCTATTTACTCTGGTACAAAAACATGCGTTGATGGTTTAACTGGTGTCGACTTTTTTCAGGAGAAGGAAACATTTCTTTTTAGCTTCCATTTCGAGAATTTTACCACAAGATAATGTAACAAAACTATTATACTTCTAAATGGAAAAGTTTTGATACTAGACAGTTGCAAAAAATAAATTGTTTTTACAACTATTTTTTGTCAGATTAGTTAAAATATTATACATTATTGAAAATATAGTGAAATGGTTAGAAGAATGGAAGGGCAGATTAACAGTATTTTGCGATATTAAGATTTTCAAGATATCTGTGTGTTAATATGTAGAGCATTTTATGTATAAAACAATATTATAAATTATAAGACATAGCTTTTACTAAAAAAAAAGTTAAGTTTTAAATGATTTCAATTTTCTACACAACTATTCTATATTAAATAATTACATTGATTAGAATTACTTATAAATCAAGTTTCATTACTTTTATATTCTAAAATATTTATTTTTATTGATAATGATTAAACATGCATGTATGTGTAATAGGAAAACAAATTTTTAAAAACCTAATTTAAATCAAATAAACTGAGATCTTTTGGTTAATTTTTTATTATTATTATTATTATTATTATTAATGCTGGGAAGGATAAGCAGAATCATGGATAGGTAATAAAGATGCTTTTAAAAGACTTTTAGAACTGATTTGTTCTTTCTAAGACTTGGAATGTTTTGCTTTTTTAATGTTTTCCAAAATTTTAATCAGAGTAAATAATTTGACTGAGGTAAAGACAATGAAGATGTGTGCTAAGTTTATTTTTCAACATTTCATAATCATACTTCGACATACCAAATTCGGACATGCTACAGGATCAGCCCAAAAAACCTGAACTTTCCCGAAAAGAGCTGAGTTTTTTCCATGGGAAAATAAAGGGGTTTTATCATTAACTTTTTGATAACTTTTGCATTCCCCCCCCCCCCCTCTTGCATTTTGAGAAAATTGGCTTTTTTGTAATTCTTTGAAGAAATTTGTGTTTTTTTCATGGCATTTCAATGGCAAAATTCATGTTTTTCTATAATTTTTCAAAAATTTTGTTTTTTTCTGCAACTTTTCACAAAATTTGTAGTTTTTTCATGATTTTTTGTCAAATTTGCCATTTTTTTCATGATTTTTTTGACTAGGGATGCACCAAATAGGGATTTTGGCTAATGCTGAATATTCAGTCAACAGGTTACTCAAAAACCAAATGTTCATCTAGCCAAATAATAACTGTTAGGCTGAATACTCGAGCCAAATAGTAGCTATTTGACTAAATACAGATTTAAACTTTCTGGTTGTTAAAATCTTACAACAAACTTTCAGAGGGGATAATATGGTCAAGACAGACTTTTATTTAACAATAAATAACATCTCAATCTATTTATTCCATCAATATTACAATACATTCAATCAGTGCTGTAATTGGGTGGGAACGTCATTCCCAGAAATATTTAAACTTATTGTTAAAAAAAAAAAAAAAGCTTATGAGCATTTTTTTTACTCAAGCGAAATGATGATTTATGCTAGTTTTAAGAAAATTTGTTTTGCTTGTATCCATTAGCCGTTTAGGAACTCCCTAAAATATTTTTGCCTTGAACAATATGGGAAATTTTGGTTGTGATCACAAAGAAAATTAGCAATGGAGACAGCTTGTCTTGAAACAGTACCAAAAACACCTCTCATTATTGATGGAAACATAATGGATAGCTGTGCCAATAATAAATATATGGTTTTATTTCTATTATTTCAGTTTATTTTGATTTCTAATGAAAAATGTTACTTATGAATATTAAATGTTACTAACATCCATCTTAAATGTTACTTTAAGATGGATGCTATATAAATACAATACCATAAAAACTAGATTGTAATAATTATAACTGCAAATTGAAAAAAATAAAGTTGGCTTTTGGCTAAATGTTTCAAACAGGATTTTGGTTTAGTAAAAATCCCGTAGTTAATATCTATTCTATGAAAGGTGAGTTCCCACAAATATATTTTTCCAACTATACCATCGTATTCAATCAAATATAAACTGGCTGCGAAACAAGTAAAAACTGAATAATTATTCGCAACTTTATCAATAATGACGATATTTTTAACAAAATTTGTTTCATATTAATTTTGTTTGTCATAAATATGATGATATTGAAAATGACTGAATTTTGGTCAGTGACATAGTATATAGGTGCCAACCTGACATAGATTATCCGTAATACGGGTGTTAATTTGACCCTGGTTTAATGAGTTTCGAACCAGAAATTTTTCAAAGAAATGAAATTAAGTGTGTTCCTCTAACAATCTGGAAGTTAAATAAATAAAAATTCATGAAATATATTTTCTGGTTTGAATTGGCGTTAACCTGGATCAAACTAATCCAGGTATTACGGAAGATTACTTGGAAGTTGGCAGCTATGTATATACAGTCGAACCTTGATTTAACGAATTCTCTGATTTAACGAATATTTTTTCTGCCCTGACAAAAAATATAGTAAAATGCTCTGATTTAATAAATTTTTAGCTTTGGTTTAACAAACAATCACCCAAAAGAAATTTGCATTCGCAGATAAAATTAAAACTTTGAATTTTTTGCACATAAAACTTTAAATCTTTGACATCCTAATCCAAGTGTTACTTTTTTTTTTTTCATTTCTGGTGGATTCAAAAGCCAGTCTTTTGTCTTTTTCAACTAGAAACATGACAAAGATATAGACAAATATGAGCTAAGTACCTGCGATATTGAACAGAAAGAGAATGAAAATTCTGAAAATAGTCAAGATGATGAAGAAACGGAAATTCTATTAAAAAAGGTGACATTCCAAGAATCAATTTGCAGCTTGAACACTTTAAAAAATTATTTTTTTGTCTCACGAGGTTAATGATGTTGTTCTTAGGTAGTTAGGAAATATCGACAAAAAACTGTGGAAAGTCAAAACAAAACACTATCAAGGATTTCTTTCCAAAATGCCAAAAAATATGTATCTATTAAGTTTCAAAAACAAATAACATTAAAGAATTTTGGAAATTTATGAGTTGATTTCCTAACTTATAATTTTTAAACTCGTAGTAAACAATAATCATTCTTTTTTATAATCGGTATATCTAAGTGTGATGTAGAATCACATATAGTTTTCTTAAATTCTACATTTTTCTAAATTACAGTTAAAACTAATCTTTAATTAAATATCTATTTTATCTTAACATTTTATTTTCGATCCCACAATAACTTTCCGTTCAAAAGAAAAGAAAGAAAAACATCTAGCATCTGCTTTATTACTGAAAAACGGCTCTCAGATAAAAAGAATTCATTAAGATGAGTATTTCACCCTTGCTGGAAACAAATAAAAAAAAAGAATAAAGATCGAATGTGTTTGCGGTCTGTGAAATTTCATTTTCCTCTCTGCGTAATTTTAAGTCTAACTTATTCGTTGCATAAGAGTCTTTTCATGTAGATAATGGTTGTTATGTCTTTTGAGAACATTTTCCCAAAATATGCTCCTAACGTACGAATTGGCAGTCGGATTCCTTTTTGGCGTATTTTTTAGGACTGCTGTTTTCTGGTTACCCTGCTATTAAATTCAAAATCCTTTTATTGTTTAAGCGTAACAGACAATTTTGCGTAGATGATATCAGTCATTTTTCATATGCTTAATGTCGCCAATTGTGTAATGCCAATGTGTGAATTTTTCAGTGAGGAATTAATTGCCTCTCTCTCGCTTCACGAGGCAGTCATGTGAAGACTGTTTTCGTAAAAATGCGTTCAGGCACCATCCCTAACTTTTCTGTATGAAACCTTTAAATTTTGAAGTTTACTGCAAATAAATAATTTTTCTTAAAGAGCATTTATTGTCTTAAGCGATAATAGCCTACAACTCCAGCGAATGCATTTTTTTAAAAAAGAACCTGGTCAATATACTTCAAATTACAGATCTACAATATATAAATTTATGGTGCCTAACACCAGGCATTCGCAATTTTTTAACGTCAAGGGATGGTGCCTGCTTTTAGCTGCCTGCTTCATATTTGCTTGAAAGTTTAGTTTCTGGACTATTTATTAGCAGTTATCTGGACTATTTTCTCGACTATTTATCCGCCTGAGTAGTATGACATTATCTTATTCATCGGCTGTTTACATGATTTTTGAAAGCCTATTTCCCCGACAGATGACTATCTATTAAGTTTGCGGAATATAGACTATTACATACGAGTATTCTTAGTTCATAGACTATCGTTTGCAGTGCCTATAGAATGCGGACTGTCGCTGCCGGATTTGTCCCTGATGGATCGCATTGGAGTTATATCCCCTCGCCGGACCATTATTCATGTTGGATGCGGCTGATTTTGCTGATCAAAAAAATTTCACGAGGCTCAGCGTAAAGAACTCCTGCTCGTTAACGCCTGCTCCTCCCGATGTAGGCCTAAGACTCTGCGGTAGACTGGTGATTCCTACTTCGCTCCAGTTAAAATCTCAGTCTTGCTTTCGGCAATATAGTGCATTTTATTTCTACTTTGTGTACCTCAGAAGTTTTTATTTACTTCAGAAATAGATCGAGTGCTACAGTGTGATCAGTGATACGGATTTTCATGTGTGGGCTCCAATTTAACCGGCATACACAGATGTGCTTTTCGCGCTGGATTTGATGTGTCTGTGATTGTCAACGTCCAAATATTGCATTTCTTCAAAATTAAAAAAAAAAAGAAAAGAAAAGAAAAAAAAAGAAAGAGAGAAAGAAAGTGTACAAAATAAATAACCATCTGCGGCTTTAAATGTGAGTACGAGAAAAAAAATTTATAATTTTAATACTCAATCCCTATTTTAATTACATGACTTTTTTTAAATTTTAAAATATGTTGAGTTATTTTTTACAATTTTTGTTTACTATGCATTAGTTTCTCGTGCTCATATTTATTTTTATGAATAATAATAGTTAGAAGTTTCTTAGAGTACGTCAAAATATTTCATAATTTTACAAATGTTATTTATAAAATAAGACGCCAAATATGAGAACAGGATAAAAGGATATTTTTCATATAACTAAGTATCTATCAACAGTTCACTCTTACTGAAATTTCATTCAAAGTATTAAGACAATCTTAAAAAAAAGAATTCAGAATATTGACTTCATAAATCGTATTTTTTTTGGATGATTGTGCTAAAGAAAAAAATCTATTATTTTACTTATTTTCTTTAAATATTACATTTTTATTTACTTTGCAATGCGATTCTTTGTTAACTATTACAATCTGATATTCATATGTATACATTTACAGTTTTATATATTTCTTTGACTGATTTTATAAGATGATTAAAAAAAAAAAAAAAAAAAAAAAAAGAGGTTAAAGGTAAGTTAATGGTGCATCTAAAATATTCATGTTTCCAGGTAAATAAGACAGAATGTTTATGTGTCAGACTATTATTTTTGCATGTTTGGAAGTTTAAAAAAAAAAGGTATGAAGAAAGATAAATATGAATACTTGTAATAAATAAGGATGTATGCACCTCTCTAGATATTTGACACTGCCTTCCTCTTAAGATACATAAAATTGTATCATTTCAATTATATTTTATTATGCTTTGAAAATTCCATAATCAAAGGGTAAGTTATGTTTTACTGTGTTTCTATTGAGTATTATTTACAGATAAT
Source organism: Maratus speculifer (assembly GCA_964019185.1). Taxonomy (NCBI): domain Eukaryota; kingdom Metazoa; phylum Arthropoda; class Arachnida; order Araneae; family Salticidae; genus Maratus; species Maratus speculifer. The sequence continues at coordinate 138,118,274 of OZ025302.1, read as the reverse complement.
ATATTATTTTTATATTTGTACTTAAAAGTATTTACCATTTTTCTTTATTGCATAATTGAATATATGTAATCAATATCTTTAAAGCAGCATTTTCCATTAATTATATCCATTTAAGTAGAGCTATTTCTTGCAGCTAAATATTACAGAATTTTTTCTTTATTCTGTATACATAAAGAAGACGACTGTTTTATAACATATAATATATAAACGTACTACATGCAGAATATTCTTCATCAGTAATTATAACCTTATAAGAACTTTCATTTTAAAGGTTATTTCATAAAAATATATCTAGGTAATTTTCTTGAAATATCATAGTATTTCTTAGACATTTATTTGATACAAAATGGTACAAATGGTACTAAAAAACCTTTTATTTTTATTAATCAATGTGTGTGTTTGTTTTATTATATAGGTGTGTCTTTTAGATATTTGTGTATAGATATCTTATTTTTAATGTTCATAACATATAAAGTTCATTAAGTGGTATATCACGTCATACCATTATAAAAATATTTTATGTGTTGCCATGTTGACAAATTTAGAAATATAATGAATGAGGCGAAAAGCTTAAATTTCTTTTCGCTTATAGTAAACTTTTCAGTTTTTTTTTTACTCAACTTTAAATAATTGACAGCAATTAGACATTGCATAATTTATATTTTAAAATATTCTCGCAAATATAATGTGTTTTTAAATTTGGAGATCTTATGTGTAAAATATAATATTTTCTTTAATTAAATTATCTCAACCTGTCACAAGCTTTTCTCTTAACTTTTTAATGCCTGCTCGACTCATCAATATTATTATTAATAATAACAGAAAGAGAGATTTTATTTATTTCATTAAGGCAGTTAAAACATATAACGTACTAGTATGCATTTTAAATCAATTGTATGTCGTGTTGTTGCATACCAGCACACATTAGTACATGTGAAATCTCAGTAGTTTTTAAATTTCAGTTAATATTTTATTTTTCTTTCTAATATTTAGAGACTGTTTTCGATAGTTTTCTTCTTGCATTGTGTTATTTTCTAGAGGTAGCACAATGTCAAGAATGTTTTTTTAGGGATTTCTTTTCCTTTTGGGGGTAAGATGGCCACTTACCTACAAAAAGGGAGAGAATGTTTGTTTTCATTTACAAAATTCATTTTTTTTTTTAAATTTACTATTATTAGACACTTTGCTAAATTATCTGCGTTTTTTTAGTGTAGGACACTATTAATTTTGTTTATTTAGACATGAAATTACTGAAGAGTGGTAAGTAATTCGTTAGAAGATATTTCACAGAGATTTCCTTTTTCTTGCAACTCTTGTACATATTTGTTGTGGTTTCATATTCAACCTGGCTTTACATGCATACACATACTTACACTTCATTCTCACAAAATTATTTTTGGTTATGGTTCAAAGATAACACTCGCCTTGGTTGAATTCAGTCATAATTTTTATGTACTTCTGTAATATTTTTTTCTACATACTGTGTCATGATCACATTCCTTTTATTTTACTCTGCAGACATAATTTTTACACTCATTCATGCTGGTTGGTTTACTGTTAGGAACAGACATTTTTCCTCTTTTGAAGTTTAAATTGTTATAAATACACTGTTCAGTGAACCCAATTTAATTAGAACAATTTAAGTGTTAGTTATTCTGTTTGATAACAGGTGGCAGCACTATGAATTCTGTGCTTTGTTTTAAAGTCAGAATTATGATGTCACAGTTCAGTTGAAAATGGGACTTATAGGTATCAAGAGGTGCTCTTGACTCACCTGTTATTATTTTTAATATATTTTTAATTAACTTCGCCCAAAGTTGGCTGGGGTTTTATTTATTATTTGAATTCATCCTTTCATGTCAGATGAAAGAATTAGTTAGAAGATTTTTCATTATTGGTTTAAAGTGAAACCAGAAGTTATAATTCATTGTTGTGCAAAATTTATGTAAAGATTTATGTTTTGTGGAGTATTGTGATGTGTTCTGTGTGAAACAAAAAATAAAAAATTACAAAAAATCTCAAGCATTTTCATTGGAATATTTTCAACATAAGAAAAAGTGGAGGCACCTAGGCTAGATTGTGAGTACTTTTAATTTTAATGTTCTATGATGCTGTAGCATAAGTTTAATTTTGCTAGAGAAGTTAGCAAATATAGGAACAATTAAGTTTATTTAAAGTGATTAAATAAGATAAATATTCTGCATTATTATATTTTGATAATTGTTCTTGGAAAGAATAGCATTGTTCTGAAGAATAATATTGATTTATTTACTTGTTCTATAGAACATTATGATTTATTTGCTTGAGAATTTGAATATTTGATTACTATAAAGAATTATATTGCATTGAAGAATTTAGAAGATTATTTTTGAATTTATGTACATTTAAGAACAGAACATTCTTCCATTGTTTATATGAAACAGCATTCTTAAGTGATAGAATATTATACAGAAGTTCTATTTTTGAGTTTGATTTGTTCTGTTTTTGATTTAATGTAGTTTAGGTTTTGAATTTTATTTGATTATTATTGTTTTGAAGCAATTATGATTAGTTTTGATTTCAAGGTATATTTTTGATTAGTTTTGATTTTGAAGTATAATTTGATTAGTTTTGTTTTGAAGCTAATTTGATTAAATTTTATTTTGGAAATCATTCTGCTTTAAGTAATTGTATAAAATGGAAGATTATGAAAAAAAGGCAGCTCAAATTAAAATTGAGAGAGGTAGGGTTAAAGGCTCTGTAACTAGGTTAGAGAATAGTTTTGAAAATGTGAATACGAAAAATGAAATTTTGATTAGGTTACAGAGATTAGATGATTTACTTAAAGAATTCTTAAGATTAGATTCTAGCTTAAATGATGAAGATTCAGAGTTATTGGATAGTATGTGCCAGGAAGATAATTAAAAATTGTATTTATAAATGTGTTACCTGTTGTAGATATAGAACAACTTCTTCCAAACAATTAATGGGAGATCTTCCTCTTAACAGAGTTACTCCAAACAGGCCATTTTCTGCATGTGGAATCGATTATGCAGGGCCTATTAATATTTTGAAATATCGAGGTAGAGGAGCTAAAACTACCAAATGTTATATTGCTTTATTCATTTGTTTCACCACTAAAGCTCTACATTTAGAGTTAGTAAGTGATTTGACCTCTGAGGCGTTTATTACTGCATTAAACAGATTTTGCTCTCGAAGAGGAGCTCCTCAGCATATATATAGTGATAATGCTACAACATTTGTAGGTGCTAAGGGGCAACTTTCAGATTTATATAAATTTATTTGTCATATTGAAAGTAATGAAGAAATTTGTTATTTTTTGTCTCAAAGAAATATTGAGTGGCATATGATTCCTCCAGTAAGTCCACATTTTGGTGGACTATGGGAAGCCGCTGTTCGTTCTGTAAAATTTCATATTAAACGTGTTATTGGTAATACTAATTTAACTTTTGAAGAATTTTACACATATTTGACTCAAATTGAGGCTATTCTAAATTCTAGACCGTTAGTAGCAATTGATAATGATAACATAGACAGTATCAATATATTGACTCCATCTCATTTTTTAATTGGAGATGTTATTACTTCGCCAGCTGAACCGGTATATGAAGAAAATTTATCCTTACGGTCTCGTTGGCATATTGTACAAAAAATGAAATTATGTTTCTGGAAAAGGTGGAGTATTGACTATTTGAGCTCTTTGCAAAATAGAAAAAAATGGAGAGTACAAACTGAAAATTTTAAAGTAAATGATATTGTAATTTTGAAAGAGGATAATGTTCCTCCTTCTGTTTGGCCATTAGGCAAAATCATTGAAATTCATCCGGGTAAGGATGGTATAGTCAGAGTAGTGACTGTTAAAACCGTTAGGGGTGTCTTTAAAAGACCTATTGTAAAACTTTGTTTACTTCCTTTGCATCAAGAATAACTTCTTGATGGGTGGGAGTATGTTCAGTGAACCCAATTTAATTAGAACAATTTAAGTGTTAGTTATTCTGTTTGATAACAGGTGGCAGCACTATGAATTCTGTGCTTTGTTTTAAAGTCAGAATTATGATGTCACAGTTCAGTTGAAAATGGGACTTATAGGTATCAAGAGGTGCTCTTGACTCACCTGTTATTATTTTTAATATATTTTTAATTAACTTCGCCCAAAGTTGGCTGGGGTTTTATTTATTATTTGAATTCATCCTTTCATGTCAGATGAAAGAATTAGTTAGAAGATTTTTCATTATTGGTTTAAAGTGAAACCAGAAGTTATAATTCATTGTTGTGCAAAATTTATGTAAAGATTTATGTTTTGTGGAGTATTGTGATGTGTTCTGTGTGAAACAAAAAATAAAAAATTACAAAAAATCTCAAGCATTTTCATTGGAATATTTTCAACATACACTTTATTTACATCTTCAATTATTTTAAACACTTGTTTTTTTGTTTTGTCATATAATGTATTAGTTCCTGGTACACATGAGAATTTTGTTCATAGAAAAAAACACAGGAGTTCATCGCACATTCTTTGTTCATTGATGTTACACTAGTTCATCGCTTTACTTTCCATTCTTGTTGTACATGGGGAACTAGTTACATTCATTTTTGTTAAAACAAAAAATCGCTTTTTCCTGGACATTTTAGTTCACCGAATAAACAACTTAGTTCATGGAATATTTACACGTTTAGTTATAGAAATTTTACACGTTAGTTCATCGATGTTTTTCACATTAGTTCATAGAGATTTTATACATGTGTTCAGTCATGTCGTACGTTATAGTTCATAGACATGCACACTTTAGTTCGTTGAAGTTTTATATTATTGTTCATAGATTGTTTACACATTAGTTCAATGAAAATACACATCTTTGTTCATAGAATATGTAACACATTACTTCTTAGAAAGTAAACCACATTTTAATGTACATTATCTTTAAGATATAATTTGGAACCTCTTTTTAATTATTTTTTTTAGATAAGACAGTAGTTTTTTTAATGAATTTTTTTCTAAAATCCATACAACACTCAGGAAACTGCCAGCACATACTTTAAGGATTTTAATATAGGAAATAAATTATAATATGTACATGCCTTTCCATATACATTTTTCTTTGCTGATAAAATTTGACTGATTAGACGCGGATGATGACTCGATGCTAATTATATCATTTCACAAAATGATTTTTCTCAGAATATTATAGTACATCTTTAAAATTGGACATGTTTCTGATACAATATTATTTTGGTTGTTGTCACTAGTTAGATATACTTTTATCTTTAAAAGTATATATGCTAGAACAGGTATGACCATTACATCATTTGTACTTTTCTCTATTTTAAATGACACTTTAAATTTTCACACATTTAAGCTTTTAGAAATACATGCACTTACTGCAGTTTGTTTAGATCACCATGTACACACAAAATATTGTAAGCATTTTTATTATTTTACAATAATCACAATTGTTTTGGCATGACTCTTAGCTATACCTTAAACATCAAGAGTATTTAAATCGAGGAAGTTAAATACTTTAGCAGTTTTTAATTGTACATATTCGTCACGTTTGATATTCCGGTAACATTTTATGCCTATACACTTAAATTTTTTTAACCTTTTGCTAACCATAGTATTCGACAGTTTTTTACACTTCACACATAGTTCATTGTTATAACACGTAGTTCACTGTAGCTGGTTTAGAGTTTAACCAGAGTTTCTTTTTCACATTACACATGTAGTTCATTGAAACAAGTTAACCCTTATTCATTTCGTTGTTTAATAATTAATTCATTAATTACGCAATTGAATATCACTTATAGGTAAGTGTTTTCGGGGTTCTTGCACATATACTGTCCATTTGTTATGTTAGCAAAAAAAAAAAAAAAAAATCCTAATTTGTTTTTCTACATAATCGCGAGAGCGTTGCTTGGCATGCGGCAATGGTATTTACAATGGTATTTTATTTTACAAAGGTTTTACAATGTTACTTTTGCGGCATGCTACGCGGATGAGCTTGTGGTCTGTGGATAACAATTTTGTGGGATTTCATCTTTCTTATTTTTTTTCCCTCATCAATGGCATTCCTTGTGGTCCAAGACTTTTCACGTGAATATATATATATTTATTGTTCACGAATTCTCTTATAGGTAATGCACAGGTTTTCAGTTTTCTTATTACAGACATGCACCCTTCTCCTGGTTTATACCAGTTAATTCTTTAGCAGATATTAATTGAGGCTGAGTTCACACACACACACAACAATTTTTCTCTTCAGTATTACCTGTTGTACAATTCACTTAAAATTTCATTTTTCTCATACATTTTTTACATTTAAAAGATTACATGAGGAATTAACTCAGTTTTTTTTACACAAGTAAATGCTTATTAAATAACAGTTTTATTTCAACTATATTTATATTAAGACAGGGGAATACAGTTGTCACATGGAATTAAATGGCTTATGACAGTGTTTGAGGTATTTTTTTATATCCTCATTTTCTACAGTTTTTTATTATTGTCTTCTTTACCTTATATCTATCTCATGAATATACATTTGTTTAATATTCATGTTGAGAGATAAAAAAAAAAATCTTTAAAAAAAGAAAGAAGCTTAAAACCCATACTTTCGGTCATTATTATGGGCATTATTTCTGGATTCTTAATTATTTATATTATTTTTGTTTATCTGCGTGTTATATTATGTCTTTTGTTGCATTATATTACTCGAGTATCTTATTTTATTTTATTATAATATTGATCAATATATATATTTAATGTTTATTATTGAAAACATTTTTAAACTTATAGCCAGCTGGTAAGTGACCTGTTTACTTAGGCCTAATGTATTTTTATTTTGTATGTGCACATTTCTGATACAGGTCAACGTCTAAATAAGACGAATTGAAGAGTGATCACAAATTTTATTAATGAAGCTGCAGCTGTTTCTAAATAGAAACAATATATGATGTCATCTGTAGGACAAAATTTATGGTACCAATATATTATATCATGATATATATACTTTTATTTGGGATGGTTGCCTACTTAAACAGAAGTTCAAATGCTGTTTACTTTATTTAGTAAAGGTTTGGTTTGTTTTCATGAGCATTTTACACATTATCACTTGTAAGAGCATATGAAAATTTATTTTTCTCTCTTCATGTAAATTTATAGATTTTTTTTTTCGCCTGTGAAAGGGGTGATATATGTGATGTAGAATCACATATAGTTTTCTTAAATTTTACATTTTTCTAAATTACAGTTAAAACTAATCTTTAATTAAATATCTATTTTATCTTAACATTTTATTTTCGATCCCACAATAACTTTCCGTTCAAAAGAAAAGAAAGAAAAACATCTAGCATCTGCTTTATTACTGAAAAACGGCTCTCAGATAAAAAGAATTCATTAAGATGAGTATTTCACCCTTGCTGGAAACAAATAAAAAAAAAGAATAAAGATCGAATGTGTTTGCGGTCTGTGAAATTTCATTTTCCTCTCTGCGTAATTTTAAGTCTAACTTATTCGTTGCATAAGAGTCTTTTCATGTAGATAATGGTTGTTATGTCTTTTGAGAACATTTTCCCAAAATATGCTCCTAACGTACGAATTGGCAGTCGGATTCCTTTTTGGCGTATTTTTTAGGACTGCTGTTTTCTGGTTACCCTGCTATTAAATTCAAAATCCTTTTATTGTTTAAGCGTAACAGACAATTTTGCGTAGATGATATCAGTCATTTTTCATATGCTTAATGTCGCCAATTGTGTAATGCCAATGTGTGAATTTTTCAGTGAGGAATTAATTGCCTCTCTCTCGCTTCACGAGGCAGTCATGTGAAGACTGTTTTCGTAAAAATGCGTTCAGGCACCATCCCTAACTTTTCTGTATGAAACCTTTAAATTTTGAAGTTTACTGCAAATAAATAATTTTTCTTAAAGAGCATTTATTGTCTTAAGCGATAATAGCCTACAACTCCAGCGAATGCATTTTTTTAAAAAAGAACCTGGTCAATATACTTCAAATTACAGATCTACAATATACTAAGGGTATTTTGTATTGTTATTTTTATACCATACTCTATACAAAAATTGATATTCGATTTAACGGATTGCTTCGATTTCACGAACGGATTTGTGGGTCCCAATCAATTCGTTAAATCGAAGTTCGACTGTATATACATACAGGGGCAAGATTCTTCCAACTTTTCATAAATCTTTGAGATTTTTAATTTTTATCCATAAAAAATCTAACTTTTGCTGATATTTTTTTTTTTTCTCTCAGCAATAATGCTGAGTCCTGACCAGGGCTGCTGGCTTTTAACAGGCCGGTTTAAACCGGCTGTCTTTTTCTGGTTTAAACCGCTTGAAAAAGGTTTACTAAAAACCTTTTTTTTCCTATTTCAAAAACTATTCTTAAAATGAAATGTATTATTAATTGGTAACTATTTAATTACTTTTATCATAAAAATGAACTGTCTAATAAATTGTCAATTAAAATATAAGTGAATTGATAATAGAAATGTTCTTGTGATCAACAGATGGAAAGAATGTTTATTAGAAAATTTGTACAATAATTTTTTTTAAGTAGTTCAAATGATTTTTACCAAATATAATACAGTAGACTCCCTCAAATCCGCAATCCTAAGATCCGCAACTCTTTAAAATCTGCACATAATTTACAGATGTAAATAATGAAACATTCAGTTCAGATATAGTGACAAAATGTGATTTTTTTAGCTTTATATCAATTCCATATATTTTTTTAATTTATAATTTTTTTTTAAGTTTACTGAATTCTTGTTTTTTCATGAAAAAAGAATAAATTTATTTCTAAAAAAAATTAAAGACATTGCTGATATCACTAATAATCACAATCTTGTAATCAAACATATTTATGTATTAAGCTTTTTTGGTTATTAAGTTTGGTTAAACCTGAAATAAAACTTCCTTATTTTATGATTTTGATGTGAATTAGTAATGTATTTTTATGAGGCAAGTTTCACTGAATAATTTAAGAAAAATACATTTAGTCTTTATAATGAATATTTAATCATACTAAGTTATTAATTATTAACTTGACCTTATGGTTATAATATTTTAAACATTATCTAAATTTTTATTATTTTAGTTTATTACTTATTTTAATATTTCATTATATTGTAAGCATTCATTATAGTTTCGATTGCATTATTAATTACATTCAAATTACTGTTTAAAAAATGTAAACAAAATATTGACCAGAAATCTGCAAAACCTCTGGTCCCTAGCTCTGTGGATTTGAGGGAGTATATTGTACCAATCATTTGTCTTACATTTTAAATATCTACACTGATCTTGTTCCAAACAAAATTATTATTATTATTATTTTAATTTCCTCTGTCTATACTCCTTTAAGTGTAAATGTGTTAGTTCCTGGAATCTTGCTAATCCAGTAACCAATTAGACTAAAACTAAACCTCTCCTAATAACAGGAATTTTGTGGATGGGAAAGTTTGCTAATTGACCCAAATCAATTCCTCTCCTTTTTATGTGTGGAAAGATTTGTGCAGGAATAAGAACAAAATATTTAGTCAATATTTATAGAAGGAACCACACCAGGGTAATTCAATCCACACTATGTCAGTTGCTCTTTCCTTATAAGAAAAAACAAATGAAGAAAAAGGGATGTACAATAAAATATGTAGAAATCGGAATCAATCAGGACCGAGAAAATTGTTCACAGTTAACGATATTCTGCCTTAGACAAATTTTACACTGTCTGTGGATTCACATGGACTTGAAAAACCTTTTCGAGCTAGGCAAATTTCCATCTTACTCAATCTGGTTCCATTTTATCCAGTCTAAGTACAGAATTTATTGTACAAAATAAATAAATATAAAAGCTATGACAAAATTATATTTTCTTATTTTTAAAGTGGAATGCTGTCTTGTAAACTTCTATATTCATACTGTTTATATGAAAACAAGTCACTATTTTTATTCATAATACTAACACATTCATATATGCTAGGAGCCATTGTCCAAATGAAGTATTTTAAAAACAGTATAATTTTGTATATAATTTATTTGAATATAATTCTTACCCATAATAACATGAAAATAACTAAGCATAGGTTGTGCCACTGAGCCTATAGTATAGACATCTGTTAATCATATTGGCTATTTATGAGGTTTCTGTGATATCATATTAACTGGCTATAAAAGTGGACATTTGAAACATGATTTTAAATTAATTTCATAAGATTTTAGTTTTAATTTACATAAAATGGCCATTAGTAAGGTAAATTAACAAAAGAAGTTGTTAAAAATAAATAGTAAGATATGCACTGGTAAAAAGCCAAAAAAAGCCAGCTTTTTCCACAAAAGACTGGTCTTTTCTAATAAAAGCTGACCAGTCTGCCTGTTTTAGAAATAGCTGGTTTTTTTGCAGCCCTGCCTGACAATCTGTTTCTTTGGTGAGATTTGCATTTTCTCCGCGTTCCTTTGATGGTAGTTGCTTTTTTCTGTGACCTTTTGACAGAATTTGCATTTTTTTGGTGACCTTTTGGTAACATTTGCATGTTTTCCTTGATCTTTTGATGATTTTATTTTTATTTTTTTTCCTGCAGACCTTTCACAAAATTTGTCATTTTTAGTCTCTTTTACGAACTTCTCATTTTTTTCGTGATCTTTTGATGAATGTTGCATTTTTTTCCATGATCTTTTCACAAAATTTGTATTTTTTCCACAATCTTTTTTATGAAATTTGTATTTTGTTTTGCAATCCTTTGATGACATGAAATTCTCATTTTTGTACAGTAATTTGAGGAAACTTGTGCTTTTTCTGCTGCTCTATGACAAAATTCTTCTTTTTTTTTTTTTTCCTGCAACCCTTTGGTGAATTTTTTTTTCTGAATTCTTTGGTGATTTTTTTCCTTATTTTGGTGGGGGGGGGGGGGGGGAGGAATTTGAAATATCTTTTTTATGACCAGATTTTCAGATTGATCAATCTTATACCTTTTCAGAACCTTATGCCTTGATTTTTAAGCAGAATCATCCCTACAAAAAAAGAAAAAGAAAACCAAAAACAGCAAAATTGGAAAACAACATAAAAGTAAAAAATTGCAGATTTGCAGAAAAATTTCATGTTTTTTTTTTCTGTGGAAAATGTGGTTTTAAGTTTTTTACAAAATTTCAGCTTATGTGTACATTCAGACATTTTGTTCTTTACCAGCTGTCATGCCTGATAAGATAGACTCCCTCAAATCTGCAACTCTCTAAAATCCCCACATATTTTATGGATGTAAAAAATGAAATATTCAATTTAGATATAGGGACAAAAATTGACTTTTTTAGTTTTATATCAATTCCATATGTATTTTAATTTGTAATTTTTGTTAATATTACTGAATTCATGTTTTTTCATGAAGGAAGAATAAATTTACTTCTGAAAAAATTCAAGATATTTGCTGACATCACTGGTAATCACAATCTTCTTTCACAGTTTCCCCCAGGTTTAAAGAGGGGCAGGGCACTGCTGTTCTGAAAAGGGCACTTTTTTTAATTTTAAAGGCACTTTTATAGAGTTGAATCTAGAACCTAGCGGTTCAATAAAAATCGTGGAAAAACAGAAATTTTGTCAAAGAATCAAAAAAAAAAATCCAAAAATTTCATAAAAAAAATTTTGTTAAAATATCGACAAAAAAACACGGCAAATATTGTTAAAAGTCATGAAAAAATGGCCAATTTTGTTTAAAAAATCGCAAAAACAGCCGATTTTGTTTAAAAATCGTGAAAAATCGGCAGATTTTGCTAAAAAAATCATGAAAACGACAAATTTCGTAAAAAAATCACAAAAAAATGGCAAATTTTGTTAAAAAATAACATAAAAATGGTAAAATTTCGTCAAAAGATAGCAAAAAACCGCCAATTTTGTTACATTTAAGCACGAAAAAATGCAAATTTCAAAAAAGTAGCGCAAAAAAAAGCACATAGTTCGTAACGGGGGTGGAGTGGGGGGCGAAGGAGGTGGTCACCACGAGCGCGTAAATTTAAAGGGTGCCAAATTTGTACTACAAACGTCGTTTTTGGGCTTACACAAGAAAAAGTTGGCAGGGAGGAGGTGTCAAATTTTAATTATGCCCCAGGTGCAATTTTCCCTGATTGTGAAACAGGAAAATCCACTTTTGGAGCAATAAAAATCCAACTTTGAAGCAGGAAAATCAGTTTTTATAAAAGAAAAATTCACTTCTGGCATTAACTTTTTTTAGTGCTCCCTTTCACAAAATTTACATTTTTTCACGACCTTTTGATGAAATCTGCCGTTTATTTGGGATATTTTGACGAATTTTGCGTTTTTTCGCAAATGTTTGGCAAAATTTGCATTTTTCGTTAGTCTTTTGACAGAATTTTCCATTTTATTGCAATTTTTGGACGATATTTGGCAGTTTTTTACCGATCTTTTGATGAAATCTGCCATTTTATTGCAATTTTTTTACGAAAGTTGCCATTCTGTTGTGATCTTTTGAGAAAATCTGTCGTTTTTTGCGAATCGTTTGACTAAATTTTTCCGTTTTTATCACAATTTTTGGACAAAATTTGTCATTTTTTCACTATCTTTTGAGGAAATATGCCATTTTTTTGGGATTTTGTGTCAAAATTAGCCATTTTTTCTCTAATCTTGCCAAAAATTAGTCGTTTTGTTCGCGAACGAAATTTACTGGTTTTTTTTACGATATTTTGATGAAATTACACTTCTTGTGGGGCACATAAGAGCTATTTTTTGCATTCCGTCCCCAACTTTTTGCGTAATTTATGCACTATAGTGCATCCGCATCATCACTGAAGTGCTGCGTTTTTTCTAATGTAGGGCAAGAACGGCACTATTTTTTTGAATGAGCGGCAACAGGAGCGCAATTTTTTAAACTAAAGGGCAGGAGGGACAGAGCAAACTCCTGAAACCCTCTGGGAGAAACTCTGCTAATATATTTATGTATTAATCAAGTTTTTTTAAATTATTAAATCTGGTTAAACCTGAAATAAAACTTTTTTATTTTATGATTTTGATGTGAATTAGAAATGTACCTTTATGAGGCAAGTTTCATCAAAAAATTTAGAAAAAATACATTTCATCTTTATACTGAATATTAAATCATATATATTTGATTATTAACTTGACCTTTGCTTTTAATATTTTAATCATTTAAAAATTTAAATTATTTTAGTTCATAGTATTATATTGTAAGCATTTATTATAGTTTTGATTGAATTATTAATTATATTTAAATTACTGTTGAAAAAATGCAAACAAAGCAATGACCAGAAATCTGCACAAATTGTGCAGATTTGAGGGAGCCTACTGTATTTCTTTTATGGTTTTGTGTTTGTAAAATTTAGGCTTGCACTTGTTTTGAGAAATAGTAGTTAAATAATACTTTCTTTCTTTAGCAGGTTTGGTAAAGGACAGACATAAGGAAGTGCAGTCTCTATTTAAGTACTGTGAATGAAATGGTGGCTGATGATAAAAATTTCTAATTTGCAGACAGCTTCATTTTTTTCAACTTGGGAAAACTCTGTGGTAAATCAACATTTTTTCTCATTCATAATACAGTATCGGGGGTGATTGTATTCCGGTTATACACTGGAATTCCGGTATTTTTTTTCATATTCAATACCGGAATTCCTGTTTTACCCAAATTACCTTATAAAGTCACGGAAAAAAAAATTTGAGAAGTTCATAAATCGGTTGAGGGAAGATAATAATAATACAGAAAGTATTGCGAAAAAAAATGTGAATATCATCAAAGGATCGTAAAAAGCCCAGAAATTTCGTCAAAGGATCGCACAAAGGAGAGGATTGTACAAAAAATGCTAATTTTGCAAAACAATCGCAAAAAAAAAAAAAAAAAAAAAAAAATTGCAAATTTTATTAAAGTATTACAAAAAAAAAGGAAAACTTTGTCGAAGTATTGCAGAAAAAAAGTAAATTTGCACTAAGTATCATGAAAAATCCCCCATGAATGTCGTAAAATGATTGCAGAAAAACACAAATTTCATCAAAATATCGTGAAAACGCAAGAATTTCGTGAAAAGATTGCGAACTTCATGAGAGAATTGCACAAAAATGCTAATTTCGTGTAACAATCGTTAAAAATCTTTGAAAAATCGCAAATCTCACCAAAATATCACGGAAAAATAGAAAATTTTGTTAAAATATCATAGAATCAAATTTCTTGAAAAATCACGGAAAAGTGCAAAATTTGTTAAAATATCGAAAAAATAAGGTGAATTTCATGAAAGGATTGTGGAAAATATGTAAACTTCATCAAAATATCACGAAAAAATGCAAATTTTGTCAAAATATTCTATCCCACAAAAAAGCAAATTTCCTCAAAATATTGCTGAAAAAAAACCCCATGAATTTCATGAAAAGATTGCACAGAAACCTAAATATCATCAAAATATCGCAAAAAACACAAAATTAATGAAAGGATCACAAAAAAAAAAAAAAAAACATCGCAGATTTCGTCAAGTAATCACGAGGAAAATATGCAAATTTCATCAAAATGTCACAAAAAAAAAAAAAAAAACTCCCACTTATTTCATGAAAGGATCGCAAAACAACTTGAAAGGATCCTGAAAAAGATGATAATTTTGTGAAACATATATTTTTTAAGCATTATTGTTATTTTTTTAAGTGTACTTTTTATTAAACGCTCCTTCTCATTTCTTTGGGACGGAATCCTTTTGTTCTAGAGGCAGAAATATTGTCGCTAAAATTTCAGGTATTTTATCATGAGCTCACAGTCACCCCTGCAGTAGTGTCTAATTATTCTAAACCATGCTATTCTGAAAATTTGTCTATCCCCGTGACAGAAAGGTGGTGACACGGCAGCATTTTCGCAAAAAGTGAACAGCATCTTGCAGAAAACTTTGATCCATAAACTGCTAAAAGTAGCTGATAGACCCAATATATCTGTTACTTATTGCAGAAGTAAAATGCTTAAAGTAGGAATTATTTGTATTCAATAATTTGAAACATTTAAATTGTAAAGAAAAAAGAGAAAATGTCATTAGATTTCTATTTAAAAAAAAAAAAAAAAAAAAAAAAAAGGTTTAAATCATGCCAACATTGTTTCAAATAAAAAATGTTAAACTTTAACAAACTATGTCACATCCTACAGGATATTAGGACCTTCATCTCTTACACAAATTTGCACCAATTTTTTTATGAAACATTTTTAGTTATATTTTGACAACATTTCCAAAAAAAAAATATGCTACAAAATTTATCTTTTAAATATATAATGGTGACAATAAAATCTAAATATAGAATTATACATATAAAGCTAGCATCCGATGTCTCTTTTAACAAAAATTACTGTTTTTTCGCAATCTTATGATGAAATTTGCTGTCCTTTCACAATCTTTTGATGAAATTTGTTGGTTTTTCTCAGTGTTTTGATGATTTTTTTCATTTCATCATGATCCTTTAACAAAATTTGCTGTTCTTTTTTTTTTCATGATCCTTTGATGGAATTGAATTGAAATTTCTTCCTGATCATTTCACAAAATTTTCAGGGTTTTTTGCTCTCCTTTGACAAAATTTGTTTTTTCCGTATCCTGTGATGAAATTGCTGATTTATATTCACACGATTGCAAAAATTGATTTTTTTCGGCGATCATTTGTTGAAATTCTTGGTGTAATATATGTTCGGATTTATGAACAATTTTTTTTTCTTGATTTTTCATTCCATTGAATGGTGAATTTCTTAAATATATTATTTCAAATGTTTTGCAGGGAAGGTTCATTGCTCTGTGATGTATGTCTTACTTAAATCATATTCTGCTTTGGGGGGGGGGGGGGAAGCTTATTTCATTATTAAACGATGGTGAAAAAAAATGTAATTTTCATCAAATCGTAAGAAGAGAAAAGCAAATTTTGTCAAACTGTCGCGAAAAAAAAAATTTGCATTTTATCAAAGGCTAGCAGAGAAAAAAAAAGGAAATTTCGTTAAAGGATCGATGAAAAAAAACACAAATTTCACTAAAGAAATGCTGAAAGAACGCAAATTTCGTTAAAGGGCAGCCCCAAACCAGAATATGCTTAAAAGTGCAACGTACGTCACAGAACAATGAAGCTCTCTGCAGAACATTTCAAATAATCAGTTAAGAAATCCATCATTCAATCAAATGAAAAATAGAAATATTCACTGGTGTTCTGAATTTTCCGAAAAATTGAATAAATCGATCATAAATCCAAAAATATATTGTGAATTTCAACAAATGATTGCCGAAACAAATCAATTTCATCAATCGTACGAAGAAGAATCGCCAATTTTGTCAGAGGATTGCAAATAAACCCAGAACATTCGTCAAGGGATCACAAAGAAGCAAAAATTTCATTAAAGGATCGTGGAAAAACAGAAAAATTCGCCAAAGAATCGTAAAAAAAGCAAATGTTTTGCTAAAAAAATGCGAGAAAAAAACAAATTCAGTCAAAAAAATAGTGAAAAACGGCAAATTTCACCAAAACATCATGGAAAAACGAAATATTTCATCAAAAGATTGCAAAAAAAAAGAGTAAAATTTTATCAAAAGATCGCGGAAAAATCTCAAATTTTGTCAAAAGATCACTAAAAACCACAAATTTCACCAAAAGATGGCGAATAGAAAGAAAATTTTATCAAAAGATTGCGAAAAATAAGCAAATTTTGTCATAAGATCGTGGAAAAACGGCAAATTTCGTCAAAGGATCACGGAAAAATGTTAAATTCATTCAGAAAATTGTGAGGAAACGAGAAATTCCGTTAAGTGATGGCGGTAAAACAACAAATTTCACCAAAACATCGTGAAAAACAGGAAATTTCACCAAAAAATCACGAAAAAGCAGAAAATTTCGCCAAAAAATTGAGGGAAAACCTCAAATTTTGGCAGAAGATTGCTAAAAACTGCAAATTTCACCAAAATATCGCTAATAAAAAGAAAATTTTATCATAAGATTGCGAATAAAAAGCAAATTTTGTCAAAAGATCGCGGAAAAACAGCAAATTTCGTCAAAGGATCGCGGAAAAATGTCAAATTCAGTCAGGAAGCTGTGAGAAAATGGCAAATTTCATTAAGAGATGGCTGTATAACAACAAATTTCACAAAAACATTGTGAAAAAAACTGAAAATTTCATCAAAAAAATGCTGAAAAGCAGCAAATTTTGTCTAAAAATCACAGAAAAACCTCAAATTTTGTCAAAAGATAGCTAAAAACTGCAAATTTCACCAAAAGATGGGAAATAAAAAGAAAATTTTATCAAAAGACCGCTAAAAAGCAAATTTCGTCAAAAGATCGCAGAAAAATCTCACATTTTTTCAAAAGATCACAAAAAAACCCAAATTTTACCAAAAAATTGTGAAAAACTGGAAAATTTTCTCAAAAGATAGCAAAAAACAGCAAATTTCATCAAAAGATCGTGAAAAAGCTGCACATTTTGTCAAAAGATCATGAAAAAAGGCAAAAATCTTCAAAAGATGATGAAAAAACTCACAAAATTCGTCAAAACGTTGCGAAAGAAACGCAAATTTTTCAAAAGTTTACATAATAACCGAAATTTCATTGAAAGTTCACATAAAAACTGCAAATTTCATCAAAGAAGTGAAAAAAAAATTTTCATAATTTATGCCTGGAACAGATTCCACCCCCCTCTGTTGTAATCTTTCAGGAAATTTGCTGTTAATTTCAGAATACTTTTTTAAAAACTCCGAATCACCTCTGGAAAGTCATCGCTCAATATATAGGGCAAAATTGGGAAATTTCATTAGCGGCCAGTGGCCGGTAGGACTATTTTTTTAAGTGGCCACTTTTTTATTTAAAAATACTAAACAGTAAAAATTTTATAAGTATTAATCTAAAACTGAATAGCCCAAATAAATATGTTAATATAAATACAGAGGTGCCAAGTATTACGATTTGTCCATAATTATTACGGTTATGCAACAAAAGTTACGGCGTTACGGGCATCAGATAGAAATTACGGATAAAAAAATCGTGAATTTCATCAAAGAATGGCTTGAAAAATGCAAATTTCGATATAGAATCTCAAGGAAAAAAACAGAAAAGATTGCATAAAAATACGTGCATTTCGTCAAAAAGTCGTGAAAAGGTGCAAATTTCGTCAAAAAATCGCGAGAAATGCGCAAATTTTGTTAAAAAAATCTCGTCAAAAGATCATGTAAAACCCGCACATTTCACCAAAAGATTGCAAAAAATCGCTTAAAACGTGCACATTTCGTCTAAAGATCGCTTGAAACGCGCTCATTTCGTCAAAAAATCGTTTAAAACGTGCTCATTTCGTCAAAAAGTTGTTTAAAATGCGCTCATTTTGTCAAAAAGTTACTTTAAATGTGCACATTTCGTGAAAAGATCGCGAAAAATGCTCACATTTCGTCTGAAAGTCGCAAAAAACGCGCACATTTTGTGAAAAAATGAACAAAACAGTTAAAAGATTTAAAAAAATCCTGTAAATTTCTTCAAAAAATCACAAAAACGCATGTAAATTTTGTTAGATGATTGTAAAAAACACATATAGCCCCCCCCCCTCCAAAAAAAAAAAAAAAAAAAAAACTTGAAAAACATGGAAAATTAGCCAAAAAAATTTTCACATTTTGTCAAAAAATCACATAAATACATGAATTTGTCAAAAGTTCATAAAAAATAGCTCTTAGTCAGAAATTCATGAAAAATATACAAATTTCTTCAAAAAATATGTGAATTTATCAAAAGTTCATGAAAAATATTTCTTAGTCAGAAATTCATGAAAAGTATTTCTTAGTCAGAAATTCATGAAAAATATACAAATTTCTTCAAAAAATCACAAAAAAATTTGAATTTTGGTAAAAAATCGTGAAAAAGCTCAAATTTTGGTAAGAGATTGTGAAATTGTTAGAATTTCATCAAAGGATTGCAAAAAGCACATTAAATATGTGAAATGGTCACACAGATTTTGTGTTTATTTTATTTTGTGATTTGCTTAAATATATCCTTAAAAAATTTCCTTTTATGCAAAATATATAGTCTTTTTGGTTCTTTGTTTAATACAAAAGTTGAGTGGAAGTCCTGTTTGTTGTATTCATATGTTTTTCTTTGATTAGTTAAAATTACTGCTCTAAAATAATATTTTTGAAAATTAAAAAAGGACATTTTTTCTTTTTCTGCTGCCAATTTACCATGTGTATACATGTGCCAATTTACCATGGGTATACATGTATCCTGTATACCCATTTGTTGTTTAGAATGTCTAGAGTTAGAAAAATGTGTGGAGAAATTTTATCTGAGTAATTATGCTTTCAAATATCAAAATATTTTCAAAGGTGAATTTAAAAATTTGCCCCCAAAACAGTTTCAATATAATTTTAGATAGAGTTAGACTTGACTCAAGCTTACAGAACCACTTTACATTTATTATTATTATTATTATTATTTTTTATAAAAATATTAGTTTTGCTTTACTTAATTAGGTTATATTATAATTTAAATGTAGTTGTATTTTTGTAATATTAACCAGTAAGAATCCTCTTTATTTCAATGTTTTAATATACACAAGAATATTGAAACACTGTTCTCCCACAGACAATATTCATTCTTCTAAATTGCTGCTTCAGACACAACCGTAACTTCCTGCTACTGGAATATCAACTCTCTTGTCATGAATACCGACAGCTGAAGAACCAGTATTGATGTCAGATCTATGTGCAACAAGAGTTTTCGCTATTTGAGGATAACCATTCATACACACATAATGTAAAGGTCTAACCTGATCACTATTAACATCTAACCATTTTTCAATAAGAATGTCTACTATGCCTGGGTAGCCATTCTCTGTTGCTAAGTGTAAAGGCAAAATAAGTTTATCTGTTTTAATATTAAGTTCTGCTCCATTTGTAATTAAAGTGTTGACTGTATCTAAATAACCTTGCTGTGATGCAAAACTTAAAGGTGTAAAGCCTGGAATAGCCTTATGATTCACATCTACTAGAAAATTAACCATTTCCAAGTGATTTTCTTCAATTGGAAAATATGGTAGTGTAAACCAACAGCATCTAGTTAATGTCTAAATCTTTAGCTTGTGAAGTGTTGAGTAAATCCAGCTGACATTGTTTCTGAGCTTCATGATCTATATTTAAGAATTCCACAGGAAATTGCCGCTGCTTTCAACTATTAGCTTCTCTATTAATAAACATAAAAACCTCCTATATAAGAGAAATTCATACTAAACATAACACCTATAAGCAGGGGTATAGTTGTAAAAATAACAAAGCATATATGCTCTAAGCAGAAGGTATATGTTCAAGGCAGAGAATATACCCTACATTGTGTATACTACAGCTTTTTTGAGAAACAGAGGATATATGGTGTTCCTTTAAAAAATCCAGAAGGTATATGGTGTTTACCCCCATATATCCTCCACTACATGCCTTCTTATAAGTTTTTAAACAAAATAAATTTTCTTTTTTAAAATTCCTAAAGGCCTTTTTATTGATACATGGAAAATTCTGTTGTGCTTTTTAAGGCAACAAGGTACAGCACACTCGCTCAAATCCACACAGCTTGGCACCAGAGGTTGTGCAGATTTTAGAATTTCACAGATTTTTGATCATTGCTTTAATTTTTTATAACAGTAATTTCAACGTAATTAATAATGCAATTGAAATTATAATGAATCTATACAGTATAGTAAAATATTAAAATAATTAAGTAAAATAATAAACTAAAATAATAAAAATTTAACATAATTTTTTTAAATGATTAAAATATTAAAATCAAGTAAATAATCAATAATGTATAGTTAAATATTCATTTATAAAGATGAGACACATTTTTCCTAAATTATTCAATGAAACTTGCCTCATAAAGCTACACTACTAATTCACATCAAAATCCATAGAATAAGGAAGTTTTATTTCACGTTTAGCGAGACTTAATAATAAAAAAAGCTTGATTAATGAATAATTACATTTGGCAAAAAGATTGTGATTACCAGTGATATTAGCAATGTCTTGAATATTTCAGAAATGAATTTATTTTTCCTTTATGAAAAAGCATGAATTCAATAATATTAAGGAAAATTACAGATTAAAAATATATAGAATTGATGTAAAAATAAATTAGACAAATTTTGACACTATATCTTAACTGAAGGTTTCATTGTTTACTTATGTAAATTATGTGTGGTTTTTGAAGAATTGCAGATTTTAGGGTTGTGGATTTAATGGAGTCTACTGTATACTAAATTAGAAGTAGAATGTTTTGAACAAGACTTTGAATAAATCAATATTTCAAGCATTGGTGACTTTCAGTTCTGCACCGGATGAAGTTATTGATTTTTTTGTGGGGTTAACTTAGTTATGCATGCAAGTGATAAAATGTCTAATGGTCAGCAACCAGGAACTTCTGATTGTCTAGGCAACAGTTCAAGAAAGCAACCATTGAGCCCATTAGAAAACAGAATAGGAAGTGATTTCAGTCAATCAGGGCCTTCTAGCGCTACTCAAGAAAATTCACAATCCTCCCATGATACTAACTTTAGTGGAGAAGGAGTAAGGAGTAGTTTACATGGTATTATTTATCAACTAAAGCTATCAATATTGTTTTTACAAACTGCTCTTGATGAGAATTATAGTTTCGAATTATATTCTGAAAAAAAAGATGCAGAGAAATTTGATGATGTAATATTCAAGTATGGTAGAGATGGGCAGTATCGTTTTTTACAAGCAAAGCACAAGATGAAACCAGAAAACGATAAGATTACTATTGGCAAATTACTTTCTGAAAATTCAAAAGAGCCATTCAACTTACAAAAGTACTTTATTTCTTTTCGTAGAATTGAGCAAAAGTATAAAGAAAAAATAAAAGATCTTATTATTTGTACTAATGCTGATTTCAGTGAGGATATTAAAGAAGATCTAGAAAAAGGTTGTGGATGGCTTACTTATAAGGATAAATCTGATACTAGAAATTGGTGGTGGCAAGCATTATGAGTTTATTTTCGATGAAAACAAACTCGTTGAAAGACTGAAAGATGCTTCTGATTTGAATAGACTAGCAAGGGAATTAGTGAAAGTTGTTTTTGATGGGAAAAGATCTTTAACATTAACAAATAAACTTTTAAAAACTTATCATGTTCCATTAGTAAAAGAGGTATTTGATAAAAAATGTGTTCGAGCAGATAGGAATGTAAGGTTGTATTGTGAGTTCAAGGAAAATTTTACAAAAGGGATCAATCTTTCTCAAGAGGCTGAACTTTTACGAGAGGCCTTCAAGAAAAAAGCTTTGAAAAAGGTTAAAAGTATTGATAGCAACAGTTTGTGGAATAACAGTTTGTGGGATATAGTCAGTAAAAAAAAACTTTATGTATCTCCATCTTTTGGAAGACATACTAAATCCACAGACGAAAAATCAAAACATGTATCTGATGTAGAAATAAACCAATCTTTACCTAATGATCCTGTTACAGATAATGAAATAAAAGAATTCTTTGAAAAGTTGATATTTGCAGTGGAGCAACCAAATGAGGAAAGGTTGGGTGAGCTTATTCAAGAAAAAATATTCAACAGCTTGGATCATTTGAAGGATTATGGGCAGGCTGAAATAATTTATGATCATGTTCAGAAGAAGATGCTGGACTGGCTAAAAAAACCTAGAAGTACTGCCCTTTTAAAAAAGGATAATTTTTTTAGTGAGGGAGCAAAAAAGATAAATGAGATTATGCTTTCTATTCCTGCTCTAGTATACAGCAGTTGTATTAAAGAGAAAGGTATTAATTTTAAAAATGAGCGTGAAGAATTGCAGCAGTTAATAGGTTTTTTTAATTCTAAAGACACAAAAATTTTTAATTTCATTTCTTCCACGAAAAATATATTTCTGAGCCAAGCTAAAGTTTGGCAAATAAAAGAACAAGAAGCTTGGCTATTGAGAGATCTATTAAACCTAAAAAAGTTTTCAGGCAGCAAAGCAAGAAATTTTTTTAAGGATAATTTGTTAGTAATTGTATGTGAAAATGAATCTCAAACTGAATATGAGGATATAAAAGGACTGTATGATGAATTGGCTGATTTCCTAAAAGATAATGAAAAAAAAGTTATTCTGATTACACAGGGTGGTGGTATTTTAGGTAGCTTCTTTGAAAAAGGATGCTTAAAAAACAGCTATGAAAAAAAGCTAGATAAGACAGGAGTTGGAGACTTAAATCCAGACTGCTTACAAAATAAGCTTTTGAAAAAGACAGTAATATTTCAAGGTGAGAAAAGAAATTTAGCATATTTAATAGGAATTAAAGATATGGAACCAAACAATGGCGAGCTCTCAGAAGAGGAGATACATAAATTAGAAAAAGTAGTAGAATGTGAAACACTTTGTGAGCTTATTTCTGATAAAGATATAGTAGTGGGGGATAAGTTACCTGATTTTAGAGATCCTAGTTCTCCATATCATGATCCTTATCATATTGATGTTTTACGTGAATTTAACTATAAAATAATGACTGAGGATTCATTAAAAAATTGTGTAGAAGAAAGAAAATTAGATAAATTTGCTTTTAGTGCTATCGAAGTAGATTTCCTTAACAATCTGGTTCCTCAAGAAGAAAAAGGTAAGATAAAAGCATTTAGCAAAAAAAAAAGCTCTGATGAAGATTTTTTTAAAGGAAGATTTTTTGTGTTAGATGCTAAGAACCCAGAGGTCAACTTCAAAGAACTAGTTAAATGCAATAACAGTGTAAAGGATGTCCACTGGATTACAAGCATAGATGGTAACTTTATATTGAAGCATTCAAGCAGATTATCTGACTTATATAAATTTATGAAAAATGTCACAAGAAAAAAAATAAAGGATTTAACTGACTCATTTGTAATTATTGCTGGAGCCCCTGGCATAGGAAAGTCTACTGTATTGACAACGTGTTCCAAAGAACTAGATTTATCTTCATGGTTTATCAGAGTCAATTTAAAAGATCATGAAATGCATATAGAAAATGCAAAATTTGAAGATTTAGAAAGAATTATAAAATTTTTCTCTGAAAGTAATGTATGCTTAGAAACAGCATTGGCGAAGAGTCTACTAAGATATCGTCTAAAATGTCAAGGCCAAGTTGTTTTATTATTAGATGGGTATGATGAAATTAGTGATCGTAATCAAGAAAATTTGATTCAGTTATTAAAAATTCTCAAAGATACAAAAGGAAAAATATGGTTGACTACACGCTTAACTGATAGTTATGAGGTAGAAAATGCTTTAGGAATATTTTCGTATTTTTTAAACCCTTTTGATAAGGAACAACAAAAAGAATTTTTAAAGCAATTTTGGATTAGCAAGTTAATTAAAAATTCAGATCAAGAGAAAGAAAATAGAATCGGTGATTTCACAGAAAAACTACTAGGACATTTTCGTGAATCAGGTCTTATGAAAGAAGATGATTTAATAGGAATCGTACTACAAGCACGAATGGTAGCTGAAATTTTTCAAGATGAGTGCAAAAAGTATCTTAAGTCTGAAAAGTTTAATCCTTCTGAATTTAGAATTAATAATATGTTTAGCTTATATGAAAAGTTTGTTGAGCGTCAATATGACAGGTGTTTTACAGAAAAGATAAAAATTGGAAAAGATTTATTAGGTAAGGGTTCACAAAATGTATTAACTGAATCATACACAAAAGCACATGGGTGCTTAGCTTTTAAAACATTATTTTCAGAAGATCAAACATGTAAGGAATTTTTAAGTGATCAAACACATCAAGTATTATTGCAAAATGAATTAAGTGGTATAGGTCTTATTAAGAATTTTAAGGTTGCTGATGTAGATTTTATTCACCGTACTTATGCTGAATTTTTTATAACAAAGCTGTTTATTAGCATATTAGGTAAAAGAGAGGATTATCCTGAGTATAAGCTAATACGTGAATTCCTCCTAAGAAATATTTTTTTTAATCGCAATAAATTAATATATGTTTTTCTTGATCAAGGAGTAAAAAAGGAGTGTGGCAATGACTTAAATAATAAGTGGAAAGCAATTCAAGATTGTGATTTATTGAGAGAAATGAAAACAAAAGAATCATCCCAACTTTTTAATTTACCTTCTGATAGTGCTATACCTGAAGAAAGCTTAAGCGAGTTGAAAGAAGATGTTGAATCACGTATGAATTGGTACGAAGGTTATTATTATTATTATGGTGACTTAAATTTAATTAACAAGTTTTTTAAAAAATTTCTTGTGGAGACAAACCTTAAAAAATTAGAAACTACTTTAGAGTTTCTAGTAAAAGCAAATAAAAAGTCAAGATATGCATTTACAAAAGCTGAATTTTCAATTTACAATAATATGTATATTGCAATTAAACATTACTTAGCTCAAGCTAAATTGCAAAACAAACTTAATCTCAATTTTGTGAGCAATATTTTAAGTAGTATGATAGGAGAAGGACATATTAAAAATTTTGAACAAAAATTAGATAAATTAAACAAGGCCGAGGAAAATGAAAAAGAAAAGTATGCAAAAGAATTAATAAACTTTCTGTGTCAGTGGAGTCAAGGAGGAGTTAATCTACTACTTATTAAGTTTCCTTTTGTTGCAAAGATTAAGCAAAATATTGAAAAGCTTTACTCTGACTCTGGCAAAGACACTATCGAGAGAGTTCGTTGGCTCGAGGGAAACGGGATTAAAATTGTTAAACATTTTGAGATTTTAACACCTGAAATGTCAAGACAATTTTGTTTAATTCCAAACAAAGCAATGAAATGTAATATATCTAGTGATTGTGACACAATATATGCATATAATATTTTACATGATTTAATCTATCCTATAATAGATACAATGAAAGAGGAACAGTTACCTAACATTCACAAGTTAGCCTTCATAAGAATGCTTGCAAGTTTTACTAACTTTTATATAAAGGAAGAAAAGAGATTATCTTTTAAGTTTAGCCAGCTTGAGACTGTATTAAAATTGATCGACGCTTTATTGAGTGAACAAGTACCTGAACATGTTTTAGAAAGTGTAAATTACTTAGTTATATTGGGAGAAGCTGGGTTAAAATTAATAGACACTAGCCAAGGGCTTTTAATACTCGATCCGGCAAGTGAATTTCAGTATGCATTATCAAGCTCTAGGGATCAGATAGTAGAATTGATTGATTGGAAGCGTAAAAATCCCCAAGGCAACTTTATCAAAAAATGCAAGGAAGTTATGATTAAACCACAAGTGAGGAATAAGAGAAGAGCTTCTTTTGATGAAAGTTATCTACAAGCATCAACTAAAAAGCATAAAAGTCTTTAAACTCCTTGCCGCCACGAACAGATATATCCGTTCACTAAGCTGCAAGTGTTGTGATTAATTAGTTCCATGCACCATATTTCAATAATATGGTGACCAGATTTAATATCCAAAACCAGTAATACATAGCCTAGAAGATATAGTATGGAAAACAACTATTCCTATAATGGTTTAAAAAGTGCTAAAAGCTGGTATCCCGTAAATCTCCAAGGATGCTCAGTGACAATATGTTGATGCAAGTGCTTTATTTTCAAAATTTATAGGATTGTAAATATTGAAAACTATAAATATATTTTAGCCTGTTATAAGCTAATTTAAAAAATCTCTTTTTTAACTTTTTAATAAATTGATTAGCTTTTGCAAACGTGAAAATAAGGAAAATCCATATTTCATGTTCATTTGATTTTAAACCAAATTTCCTTTGTATTCTTTCTTTTGTAATGCTTATCAAATTTTTCATCATAATCACAAATTAAACAATAGATTCACTGTTGCCACATTAACTTTTTTTTATTTTTATACAAATATAAAGCTCTTCCCACTTCTGTAATGTATAAGTAATTCTCATTTTTTTTCAAAATTGCTGGGATAGAGAGAAATATCTTGGGCGCTGCTACTGCAGAATTCATCGTTTCCTTCTGCTGTGATATGCTAATGAAGCTTTTCCTTTGTATAGCAGCAAACTTTTCTCAATAAACTTGTTCCTCACACATATAACCAATGTTGAAATCTGATGTAAAATATAAGGTGAAATATCCAGTTTAAATATCAACTGGATGGCACATTTTATTATTGGTATGATTTAATGGAGCTGATATTTCAAATATTTTCCAGGTCATCTATTACATGATGCAGTATCACATGTTACAAAGTTAACATTCCAAATATTTGACTCCATTTGCAAACAATGGTTGACGTAAAATGACTAATACAGACTTGCCAAGTCTCCTGATTTCAGATGTTTCTCTATACTCCTGATTTTTCACATATTTCTTCTTGATTTTTCACATTTTAAAAATATTCTGTTATTTTACAATCAAATGTGCTGTGATTTAGTAATGAAAAACTCTAATACAGGTGTACTTGTTCTTTAGTTTGATTGATCAATGGTATTTTATGTGATAAACTACATTCAGATTCATTATAAATGATGAATCTTTAAGATTTGTTTACTGTTACTTTGGTCATCAGTTAAATTATTAATAATTTGTCTCGATTAAGAGTTATTTATGAAAAACACTCCCTTTTTTATAATATTTAGTCAATTTAAAAATATGTTAAACAATATGCTTAAATACGTTTTGTTTGTCAAAGAGTACAAACTTTCCGTTTTGAGTAAAAGTGACATGTTTCTTTTTAATCTTTAGTAATAATCAAACCTTATTGAAATTTCAGCTTTCACTAAAGATGTTTACATCTCAAAATTAAAAAATTTTCATTGACAAAAATATCTCCTGATTTCTGAAATAAAATTTCCTGATTTTTAGCTTTCAGAACTTGGCAAGCCTGCTAATACATGATTGCAAAGTGTGGACTTTAAATTTACTGGTGCAAAGGGGCAAAAGACAACAAAGCCTTCAATTTCATCATATTTCTTTGCCTGTAGTTTTTCAGTTAACTTAATTTCATCAATTAAATATCAGTGTTTTTCATCATTTGAGATATTGCATAATTTTTTTTTTGTAAAAATAATAACACCTTTGTGAATTGTTATATATTTTTGAAAAGTATTTTGCATATGTAATATAAGAATGATTTTAAATAAATATATATTATATTTATTGCATGCACATTTTTATTTTTATTTAAATTTTTCATGTGTATAAAAATAGTTTTGTAATCAATTTTTCATTGACTTCTTGATGCTTCTTGAAATTATGTGCAATTGTGTTTGCTTAAAGTTTGATTATATATTAAGACATGAAAACAATTTATAAATCTTAGATACTTTTAAGTAATTTTTTAACATAATTTTAAAAATATATATACTACCATGTGATGTGACTCAACTGCAAATACTTGTTTGTTACAATGATCTAAATTTTAAGTAATATAAAAGTGCATTTTTCTATCCAGTTGCTATTAAAAAATAAATTACAATTGTAGTAGCTACTAAAGTAACATCTTTAAACAGGATGAACAGTGTTTTTAGTTTTCAGGAATATTATAGAATAATGATAAAGACTAACTTAGTGAAAGAGCATTAATGGTATTTAAAACTCCTATTGTTATTTTTCTGCAAATTAGAGGACTCTTAATTTAAAGTCTGAAATCAAACTTATATTTTTAGCTTCTATAATATTAAAACATGAGCAGTATGATCAAGTGTTCAAACTTTAATTTTTTGACAGGAATTACTAATGTATAAGGAGAAAGTGTTGTACCTTTAAGCAATTTTCATATTGTAATTATTTACTTCAATGGTTATAATCTAATTTAAAATTTAAAGACAACATTTTAATACTGCAACATATTTCTCTGTAATATATTTATAGAAATTAAGGCAGTTTAAAAATAAAAAATTGTCACTCATTTAATGTAAGGAACACAAACTGTCCCAAGGTACAACATCCTGTTGTACCTTGAGACTTATCGCATATAACTAATAGACACAGGCATATAACTAATTAATAAGCTTGCACAATAGCTAATACAATATTTTGTAGAATAACAGTAATTGATTTTGTGCCACCAAAACTTTTTTTTTCTTAAGGAAATAGAGACTAAAACTCATGTTTTCATCATTGGAAAGGACGTCAACTAACTTAAGATACATGGATGATAGAAGAGCATATCCCCCCCCCCCTCCCAATTACTTTTGTAAGAAAGTAATCTACTTTCTTGATTTTGTATTTCTAAAACATCTGTAATATGATCATAATTAATATTGTCACCATCTTTAGCTTGATAAAATGAATTTATCATTAACAGATTCAAAACTGCTAGAGAGATTGTTCTGGAGATTGTTTTTTCATTTTCTTGCTACAGCAGTTTTCTGCTTGGCGATTTGAATTTCTGCTTATACTAAAGAAACTTTTAAAATGCAAGATTTCTTTTTTCTTCTAACAGATATTGCTAATAAGCTGCAGCTTTAAAAAAACGATCTAATCATTACTAGGGATGTGACATTTTGAGAAGGTAAAGATAAACTTGTTATGCATACATCTGATAACATTTGCTGCTCTAAATTCTACTGCTTTCATTCAACATTTCAGTTAAATGAAATGGTGTATCAGTTACATATTATTAAAAATGTGTCTTCACTGAATATTTTTTATTGATTAAATAAATGCCTGTTACTTCAAAATCTTTAATGATATTCAATAGTGTTAAAGCTTTTTGATATGCATTTCCAATAACTTTTACTACAATATATATTGAGAATGGCTGTTCAGGATGTGACATCATCCATTCATTAACATATGACTTGTAGTATGTTTTTCTACGGCCCAAAGACAGTACAGCCAAGTGACTTTAAGAGAAGAATTGTATACAAAAGTTTGGGGAATTATAAACAAAATGGCATTTCTCTGTTGTAAGTATGGAAATATGGCTGTCATGTTATCTATGATTAATAACATAGTAAAATACAGAAATATACCTTTAAAATTGATTCAAAACCAAAAAAAATGCATCAGAACATGTGCTTTGCAGAACATTGCATCACTTGGAAAGAAGGTTTATCAGAAGTTATTAGATTCATATTTGCAAAGTTCAATCATTATAAAATATGCCCAAAATAAAGTTGAGTTGTTTTTTACTGTATTTCACATGTTATGTGGAATTTTCTGTAAAGTAAGTAACAAAAATACTTTTATTTATGCAAATTATTACAAACCATGCATTTATTGTACTGTTGGACTTGTCACAAAGTACAATCAATGCATGGTAGGTAAATGTAGAAGCATTATCATTATTTTCTCATAACAAAAACATTTAAAAATCTTCTCTTTAAAAAAAAAATAAATTATAATTGACTTCTTGTAAAAGTACTTAGTTTAAAAATTGAAATTTAAATGGGAGGAGATATTTACTTTAGACTAGTGAAAATTTCTTTTTTTCAATAAGTATTTTAATTCAGTGCTTCTGATGTTGTCTGTTACTATAATGAGATCAGTTGGTTATAAGTCACTTTTACAAATAAACAAAAGATCACTGTCGCCAATTGTTTATTAGAAATTGATAATTTTCCTGAGGTACAAGTATTTCAAGATTCAGCACTCTCTCCTACACATCGGGGGGGGGGGGGGGGGGGGGGCTGCAAAACTTCTAATGACTGTAAAAATACCAATTTCGTCAAAGGATCGCGTTAAAAACATGAATTTCATCAAAATATTTCGGAAAGAAAGTGCAAATTTCGTCAAATGATCACAGAAATAAATTTTAGCAAAAGATCCGTAAGAAAATGCAAATTTAATTGGAAGATCGTGAAAAGAAACAACAAATTTCACCAAATGATTGTGAAAAGAATTTTGTCAAAATTGTGAGGTAAAGTATGTGGATCTCAACAAAGAATCATGACAGAAAAACATGAATTATGATTGTAAGAAAAAAATGTGTTACATAATCGCTGGGCTAAAAAATTTGAATTAGGCTCTTTTCATTTATGTCCCAAAAAAGAAAAAGAAAATCGGAAAAAAAACCCC
This sequence comes from Maratus speculifer, assembly GCA_964019185.1. Taxonomy (NCBI): domain Eukaryota; kingdom Metazoa; phylum Arthropoda; class Arachnida; order Araneae; family Salticidae; genus Maratus; species Maratus speculifer. The sequence goes on along the minus strand of OZ025302.1, from coordinate 138,087,350 downwards.
TGTAAAACGAGAAGAAGCTTTAAAAATTGTATAAAAGTTTTCAGAGGATAAAAATTACTATATTGAGTTGAAAGACTGAAAACATATTCCTTTTTTCAATGTCAAAAAATGGCTATGAAACACGAATTTTGTCAAAATTTCAAGATAAAGAATATGGATTGCAACAGAGAATCGTGATAGAAAAACATGAATTATGATTGTGTGGAAAATTGCGTTGAATAATTGCTGGGCTAAAAAATTGGAATTGGACTCTTTTCATAAATGTTCCAAAGAGAGAGGGAGAGAGAGAAACACTGTAAAATCAGAAGAAGCTTTAAAAATTGTATTACAGCTTTCAGAGGAAAAAATTACTATATTAAGTTAAAAGACTGAAAGCTTATACCTTTTCTCAATGTCAAAATCACAACATGACCGCAAAACACAAAAACCAACCAACTACCTACCAGGGCCATAGCTAAGAGGGCGCTATGGGTGACTCAGCCCCCTTTAAAATATTTTGAGCCCCTCTGGAAAACATTTCAAGATCACTAAAAGAATTTGCTCCGAAAATTCAAATGAAATTCTGTTCAAAAATCTAATTTAGTTTTGAGATTCTTTCACAGTTTTGCAGAATTGCTAAATTGTATCTAAAAGAAGTGTTTCAACACTACTTCATCTTATTTGTACATATGGAGCTAACATGATGTTTAATTTTACACCAGTTATGCATTCAAAAATTTCATCATATATTTTTCTTAGCATAAAATGAAGCTATTACAACAGTTTAATAAGAAACATAGTACCTACAATGTGAATATGCACTAATTTATCTTTTTTGGTGCAATGAGAGAGAGAGAAAAAAAAAAATGAGCCCCCCCCCCTATTGTTCACTTCTAGCTATGGTCCTGCCAAAGACCTTAGAGGGAAAGACATGAAGGCTTTGGAAACCGTAACTAACTGAAACAGTGCAAACAGCATTGCTAGGAAACACGCTCAAAGGGGGAGATCCAATCGTAGGCTGGTTCATTGCATCCACCGATTCGCCAAATATTTTTCTAGTAAACCTCCTTGCGCCAACTCCCCCGCGAGAATTCAAAACGCCATATCTTTTGGCAGTTCGCCTTGAGACTTAAAGACTGTGGGAGATTTTTTAATATGCTTTGCTTGTTGTGATATATTTTCTATATTGCAAATAGATAGCCGATTAATACGTACAACTGAAAGGTCTTCAGTGATGCTGAACTTGTTAAATAATAAATATTACGTATCGAAAGTTCCACTTTCTCTCGAAAACTAACATAACAACGCTGTAACATATTGTATGATCTTTGACCTAACTCATCTCCCTCCACGAAAAGGGATGGAGAGGCAGGGGGGGGGGGGGCACTGCTTTCCCGGGGACCGAGGCGGGCAGGGATGACCACATCATTACTCCACATTTTGATAATTATCGCTACTGGTGATAATGCCAAAGCGCGTCAAGTGAACGCTTCTTATCTTTCATCCCTGTATGCGACTTCTATTGCCTAGCTGTTTGCACTGTTTCACTGACAGCTGTGGATTTACGTTACGCCTACGGAGCCTTCACATCTTTTCCTCTAAGATCTTTGGTCCTGCTACCTACCAAATTTCTATGAATTTTGTGTGCTATTTCTCATTTTCAAACGTCTGCAGGTATGAGTTTATTATAACTGATGCACTGTATCTCATTTTAAAACCAAATTAGTTTTTCATAATATGCAAAAATAGTGACTATTTGCTAGTGTGACCAATAATATTCTATTTATCAATAAAATTTCAAATTTAAATTAAGAAACTGAATTTTTTGCCAAAACAAGAATGTAAATAGCGTTATCCAGGGGTTAAGATGTATTCTTGATAACTGGTTTTTCTGGTTAGTTGGCTGGGCGTTAAAGCAGCATCTATTTGATAACTTTTATGGATTGTGGTATGACTTCCAGTTTTAAATTAATTATTAGATTACTTGAACTAAGAATCAAATGTTATAACATGTTTTAAACCCCGCCCTACTTACGTAACATTTGAAATCATCCTCAACTAATTTATTTGGCATCTGTGTTTGTTTATCAGGTACTTTTATTTTTGCTGAAATTTGCTAATCTTTTTAGTTTATTTTCATACTTGTGGAAAATGAAAATATTTTATTTCTTTTTGCAATTCAGAAAAAACTCTAGTTGATAGTATTGTATATTGAAAATTACTAAAAATTACATTTGTTGAATTTTATTATTTGTACTTGCTCTCGTTTTTTCAAATAAAATCTTAGTGGAGCATGATTGTTATCATCGAGTGATCAGAGTATCATCTCTAAGCATGCCCTCAGCCTATCGTGTATATCTATGCAACGATGGATTTAAATTCATTAATTATCCCCTTTAGTATGAGCATCTTTAACATAATATTTAATTTTTTATCACTGATTTTTCAAAACAGAAATTTTTGCCTAATTGGATCGGGAAAATGATCAGTTTAAATAAGGCGAAATTCAGAGTAAAAATATATTGGTGAGAATAATCAAGGATTCTGAGCACCTATGAGCACGTATACTCGTTGTTCGTCTCCAATTGGCTGTTAACCTTATTGCTGTTATTTCACAAAAACTTTAAATAAGAAATATTGAGATTTAAGGTAAAATAATTAGTAATAATAATAACAACAGTTTCAAATTTTTAGACCTAATATAGTTATTTTTCTGCTCTGCAAATGAAAAAATATATATATAAAATTTTTATTTAAATTTTCAGCCATTCTTTTACTGCCATAGGCAATTTTTATACATTCATTAAAAGAATTAGATTTCAAACATTTAGCCCAATATTGTGCATTTTCTCTTCCATAATTTGCAATGTGACTTACTTTTTTTTTTTTTTTTCACATTTGAAATTATTGTGGTTGCAATGTTTAGGCTACTGAATTTTGTCCTCTGTTATTTTTTTAATTTTTGGCTGTTTTTGTTTTTAATATTTTTTCATTTCACATCTGTTAGTAACCTGTTTTAATCTCTTTGCCATGCATATTAAATTACATCCTCATTTCTATTAAGCTTATTCGGAATCCATGTAGCATTATTTTATTTTTTTATTTTTTTATTGAGTTCTGAAATTTTTCATGTTTTGTGATGATATTTTGATATCCGTACAGAGGTTCTCTTTTAATCTTTTAGCCTAATATAGTAAATTTTGTCCTCTGGATGAACTATGGAAATTTTAGCTATTTTAAGATCACAAAAAAAAAGGAAAAAAAATATTTAAAAGTTCAAATATCAAACATTAAGAACCTTCCACAGTTTCCTACACCCCTTATGACACCTCCAGGAACAATTAATGGATCAAAACAATGTTTTTTTTAAAAAATTGTATTTGTATAAACTAATAATCTTATATTTTCAAAATTTATTCATATAAAATTCTTATCACATTTTGCAGTTAACTAATCTGCTGTCAGCTAAACACACGTTGTCTTGTCCAGCTGTAAATCATGTATTTAGTGACTTGCGTTATCACTACAATATGCTAAAATATTAAAATAAGTAATAAACTAAAATAATAAAAATTTAGATAGTTTTTAAAATGATAAAAATACTAAAAGCAAAGGTCAAATTAATAATCAATAATGTATAATTAAATATTCATTATAAAGATAAAATGTGTTTTTCCTAAATTGTTCAATGCAACATGCCTCATAAAGGTACATTACTAATTCACATCAAGATCATAAAATAATGAGGCTTTATTTCAGGTTTAGCCAAACTTAATAACTAAAAAAGCTTGATTATTACATAAATATGTTTGGTAAGATTGTGTTTACCAATGATATCAGCAATATCTTATTTTTGAGACGTAAATTATTCTTTCTTCATGAAAAAAACATGAATTCAATAATCTTAACAAAAATTACAAATTAAAAAATGTATGGAATTGATATAAAACTAAAAAAAGTCAAATTTTGCACCTATATCTGAACTGAATGTTTTATTGTTTACATTCGTAAAATATGTGCGGATTTTAGAGAGTTGCAGATTTTAGGAGTGTGGATTTGAGGGAGTCTACTATTAAGATTTTCAAGGTACCTGTGTGTTAATATGTAGAGCATTTTATTTATAAAGCATTAGACATAGCTTTTACTAAAAAAAGTTAAGTTTTAAATGATTTCAATTTTATACACAACTATTCTATATTAAATAATTACATTGATTAGAATCACTTTTAAATCAAGTTTCATTACTTTTATATTCTAAAATATTTATTTTTATTGATAATGATAAACATGCATGTATGTGTAATAGGAAAAAAAACTTTAAAAAACCTAATTTAAACCAAATAAACTAAGATTTTTTGGTTAATTTTTTTTTTATTAATGCTGGGAAGGATAAGCAGAAAATAATGGATAGGTAATAAAGATGTTTTTAAAAGACTTTTAGAACTGATTTGTTCTTTCTAAGACTTGGAATGTTTTGCTTTTTTTAATGTTTTCCGAAATTTTAATCAGAGTAATTTCCAATTAATATTTTGACCAAGGTAAAGACAATGAAGATGTGTGCTAAGTTTATTTTTCAACATTTCATAATCACACAACGACATACCAAATTCCGACATGCTACAGGTTCAGCCCAAAAAACCTGAACTTTTTCAAAAAGAGCTGAGTTTTTTCCATGGGAAATTAAAGGGGTTTTATCACTAACTTTTTGATAACTTTTACATCCTCCCCCCTGCATTTTGAGAAAATTGGCTTTTTTGTAATTCTTTAAAGAAATTTGTGCTTTTTTTCATGGCATTTTTGCAAAATTCATGTTTTTCCACAATTTTTCAAAAATATGGTTTTTTCTGCAACTTTTCACAAAATTTGTCGTTTTTTCATGATTTTTTGACAAATTTGCCTTTTTTTCATGATCTTTTTGACTAGGGATGCACCAAATAGGGATTTTGGCTAATGCTGAATATTCAGCCAACAGGTTACTCAAAAACCAAATGTTCATCTAGCCAAATAATAACTGTTAGGCTGAATACTAAATATTTGTCCAGCCAAATAGTAACTATTTGACCAAATGCAGAATATACATCTGTCCGAATACTTTTTATACAGTATGGTACCCCTTATCCAGAAACTTCGTATCCAGAAAGTTCTAAAAGCCATAATGCAAAATGAAAACCGAAAAATAATTTGTTTTATTTAAAAAGTGTAAAAATTAAAGATATATTTTACACCAAGCATGGAAAATAGGAGAAAGATATGCACATATCCACAGTGGCGCAGCCAGAATTCGATTCTAGGGAGGGTTTTGAGTTTCTGATAAAGGTGTTGTCGATTATTTGAATTGCCTGTTAATAGAATCAGTGGTAATTAGAATATTCACTGCATAATACTTAAACTCACAGAGCATCTGTGTAGCAGGAAATCATCATTCTTTTAGCATAATACGTCTCAGAAAAGTGATTTAGTTCAAATAAAGCAATTTTTACTTAACACTAGAACCGCGGAGCGGGTCAATTTGACCCAAATCAATGTTTAACTTCTCGCCGCGCGAAAAGTTTTCATTGAAAAAATGTTTCCTTTCCTGACTTTTAATATTTTAAGGTAAACAACAACTTTTCGTATTTAATAGCAAATAACATAAATATTTTTTTCAGTTTTAACTACTTATACCTAGAACCGCGAAGCGGGTCAATTTGACCCGTATTATGTTTTTACGCATAAATGACAAAAGAGAAATGCATTTGTTCGGAAGTAATGAGAAAATATATCTGTCTCACTCCTAATTTCGCTAATAGGCAGAATTGCAAGGGGTAATAGAGAAAATTTTTAATTAATATCTTATATTTTTGATGTGAATAATACATTACTCAATGGAAAATTACAACAAATATTTAGAACTAGTATTCAAGTTGCTTTTATTCTGCATTCATTGATAGTATAGATAAGATTTCCAATGTCTTAATATAATTGTCAAAGAAGCTTTTGAATGTTAGTAACTATTATCTGAAAAAGAGTGAGAATACAAATGGTTGAGGATGAATATCTGCCTGTAAATGAAGAAAATAAAATTCCAATAATGAAAATAAAAGTAACGACGGCTCTGCCTATACTCTTCATCTTGTTGGGCTTTTTCATTAGAATATAGTGGGAAATTTATCTGTAAAGAACGAAAGTTTATAATGTTTATCAAATAAAAAATTGAGTATAAAAAAAGAAAAAATTAAGAATTTGAACAAAAGTGGCAAAATTTGATTTTTATATTCATGAAAATCTGAAAAAGTAAATAAGCAAAAACTTACTCATTCACACCTGGGAAAAAAGAAGATGACAAGAAAACTGCAAGACTATCTATGTAAAAGAATCTAACATAAACGTAGATGAGTACTTATTTCCTTCAAAATCTGTGAGTAGGTTTACTCAGTATATGTCTAACAAAACTAGATAATTCAGTATCGTATTGTGTCCTAGTTCCTTGCAGATGTTGATAAAAAAATTGGCCTAATAGAAAGTGTAAAATGCCCAAGCCGAGAAATAGAAGTCTCCGTAAAAAATGTGAAAATCGGAATGGCATTTGGCTGTTCTAAAACATTTACACATCAGAGTAGCCTTTTACCAAAGAGAAAAGGCTAAAAATGCTTAGCAGTTTACATCTAACTGTTGAAACTTTAGATAATTCTAAAAAATACTAAATACACTTGTTTACTACAACGTAATTAATTTCGGTGTTGCTTTGTTATTTGACAGGAAGTCTGTATATGTCAATCACACTTCTTATAGGAAGCCGGTGAATGCAATATATAATATTTTGTATTTTGCTTCTGTCGATGCTTAGGTTTTATGCAAATTTGTGACCAGAAACTTAGTATATGTTTATTATCTATTAGTATAGATCACTTTATTCAAGACAATTTGTTGTTTCTCGACCAAAAAAATTGCCATTTGAGCAAGATGAAAAACTAAAAACAATAAAGAACAATAATTAAGCATAGTAGAGTTTGTTAACACAATTAAAAATATAAAAGTAAAAATAAAATAATTTCCATATGTAATGTACACATGCGTTTGTGGTAAATGTGCAGAATTTTTAGCCATATTTTTCAAGCAATGCATTTAAAAAGTTGGATTAAATAAATCAGTAAAACTTGTAACTTACAATTTATATATATTTTTAAAATTATTCTTAGATTTTATATCTAAACTTAATTGAATGAGATAATCTATTTTTATTAATGTATATTATGTCCAAGTTCATTTATGTTAAAAATGTATGTTCAATATCTCTTCAATATATTTTCATCATACTTAATGAAATGTAATTTTCAATTATAGCATTTTCTGAAATGTAGCTAATTTCTGCTGACTTTATGTGTAAAATATAATGTAAATACTAAGAAATATTGATTATTATAAGGAAATATAATCGTTTGACTAACCAAATTAAGTATTTGGGCATATTTATATATCATTTTCCATCTCGGGTCAAATTGACCCGCTCCGCAGTTCTAGGTATACCGAAAGTCCCGCGATTCTAGTGTTAACTAATCCATGTAATATACACTTCACAGTTTTATGTAGAATTTTTTCCATTTAATTGAATCACTTTATTAAATGAAATCTGATTCAGTAAAGCGGTGGATTCGGAAATATATTAAAATGTTTAAATATTAAGCTTGGTTTTGATTCATATAAGCGACAATTACAGTGATCTTTCTTAGCTCTGGGAGGGGTTTTAACTACAAAACCACCCCCTTGGCTGCACCACTAAATATCCAAAACTGATACAATTTTGACCATCTGTGATATTTTTTGATGGTGTAAATGGGCATGAAGTGGAAGGCTTTAAAATGTTTAACAAGGAAATTATTACAGATCTGCTGGTTTAAGCTTAGAAACATTCAAGTTCAGATTCTCAATTGTTAGAATAATAATCAGTATAATTGCCCTTGCTGATGATAATACATTGTAAATCATCTGATGACTGGAAGTGAAATGTGTGACATAATGACAAATTATATGTCTAATGAAAGTAATGATGAATGATCAGCAGAATGAGTAAGTAAAAAAAATTACTTACTGTAATTAAACATGTTACTGACATCTTTCAACTGAATAATCGATTTGTGGAATGCAACAAAAAAGTTACTTCCATGAATAGAAGATCATGTCAGTATACAGCAGCAATCAGTACAAAAGACACACTATAAGCAACCAATCTTAAAATTTTTTGTCTAAACATCCAAATCAAAAGATTCTGCTTTCAAATCTTATATGTTAGTTTTTTTTTTTTTTTAAATTTAAAATGCTTATTTTGTGGAAATAAATTATTAACAAAATTGTACCTATATATTTACATATATTATTCATATTTTATGCATTTCATGCTGTTATTTTGTACTATTCTTGAACTTACAGCAAAGTGTTCTGAATTACGGAAAAGCCCCTTATCCAGAATATCTGGAGTCCCAAGTATTCTGGATAACAGATCCTATGCTGTATTTTCAAAGTTTAAAGGTATTAAAGTCAGGGTTGGGTTTTTGACGTCAAAAAGGGTTTTTTGACATGACGACGGTTTAAACCGGATTAAACCGTCAAAAACCTGTCGAAAACCCATATCTGCTGTGATGCACTAGAGTTTGTTGTTAAATTTTTAAATTAGCAACAGTTGCCATACAGTATGCTGAAATTTAATTATATTGTGGGTAATTAGCAGGTCTTTAAATATTTCTAATTAATAAAAATTAAGGTAAAAATGATAGATTTCAAATCTCAGAAATTTATCTTGAAGTGGGCATGCAGAAATATTTGCTCAAAAATTATGTTTAAATAATCTTGTTTATTTATTATTATTTTAATATTTAAAAAAATCTGAAGTTATTTAGTATGTATTTTGTCATAGTTAGTATTTATAAGAGTTAACAAGTTAAGTGTTATAAATGCAGGATTTTCAAAAGTGTAAAACTTGATACATGTGTTTAAATTTTTTTAATGCTATACACATTATATACAGAAGCGTGTAAAGAGAAAATTATGACAGGGGCAAAGTTAGAATTTGGTGCTCCTATACCCAGGTTTTCTTGTGACAGGCCAAAAAATAATGTTTGTAGTATAAATTTGGATAGTGCCCCCTAAATTTCCGTGCACGGGACAACTGCCCCATCCCACTTCTCACAGAGCTGATTATATACATAATATCTAGTAGGTTAATTTGGATTTAAATATAATGCATATAATTTATTATATGTATGATTATTACATATTATAAACCATTTTTATCTCTACCCCCCCCCCCCCCCCCACAACACACACACACACTAATAGTATTAAGAATACAAATAATGCTTATTTTGAAAGCAAGGTAAGACGAGAGGTAATTATTCAACAACTGAATACTTAAGATATTTAACCAAATTTTATAGCATTCAACAAAAAAAGAAAAGAAACAAGAAACTCATAACTATTTGTATAAGCTAATTTTTCAGCATAGTAAATAAATAGGCTGAATATTGTAAATAGATACTCAGATGTTTTTTATTATCTTTATGTTAGTTATAAATTCAAAAAATGACTGATAATTTAGAATTCAGAATTAATGATTTTTCTGAAAAACTTACTAACAATTGTAAAAGTCAAAACAGAAAAAATCTACAAAATACTTCTAAAACGCAAAATATTATGTAGTTTTTTTTTATTATCTTATAAAATACATAATTAAAAAAAAAAAAAAATTCATTAAATATTTCCAATTAATTTAATTACATAATCTAAATCAATCCAAATGAAATTATCAAAGTAGAAATTTAGTTCAATAATGCAATTCATTTGCCCCACGTAGCATACGCTGGCACACAACCAGTTTTGAACAATTTTCTGTTCCTAATCAATTACGGAACTTGTCTAATCTTTTATGTTATTTTAAATTATACTCTAAGTTTAGTTATAAATAAATTTCTTCATAATATAATATCCCTGAATATTTTGAATAACACATTAAAATTTAATAAATAATATTACAAAAGATAAGTTTTCCAAAGTCTGAGATTTTGTTTACTATTCAAAATATGTTTTTCAAAAATTTAAATTTATTTTTCCTACAACATATTTAGAAACATTTTCCTTATTAAAAGCAAATAAATTTTACTTATTAAATATAAATATAGGTAGATCTATATATATGTAAATAAATATTTTTATTTACATATAAATATAGGTTTTTGACAGTTTTAGACATTTTTGACAAGGAGGTTTTTGACATGACGGTTTAAACCATGGTTAAAACCGTCAAAAACTGTCGCATGTCAAAAACTTGCCAACCCTGATTAAAGTATTACTTTTTAAAACAATTTTACATAATATTTATATAAAAGAAACCTACAATTTGATGAACAAGAGTTTTTTATTAGCAGACAATATTGAAAAAGCTTTGGCAAGTTATTTAAGAAAGACAATTATGAGACTTTTTTAATTAATAAAATTTTTAATTTCATGGTCTAGTCTACAAATTAAAATGAACATTTAAAATCGAAGACAAATAATGAAAAAAATTGGAAGAAAAACTTTTCAATCTCATAATTGTACTTTTTTAATAATCAAGGCAGATTTACTTTCAAGATAAAATTTATTTACAGGTAAAAAGCTCTTATGTATCAAAATGTAATTTTCTGTTTCTCAAGAAGAAACCAAAGTAAAATCAAATGGTGACAATTCAATAAAAATAATTCTTCTATTTTGATTTAGCAAAGAAGTTTTTAAAAGCATCCTACATCAATGTCTGGATCTGGAGTAAGCAATCATTTTCAGATTGTAAACTTTCTGGTTTTTAAAATCTTGTAACAAACTTTCAGAGGGGATAATATGGTCAAGACAGACATTTATTTAACCACTTAACCGGCGAAGGGTATGAGGAAATAGTGCTTTTACCCCCGACTTATCTCGGGGCAGACGGTTAAGTGGTTAACAATAAATAATATCTCAATCTATTTATTCCATCAATATTACAATACGTTCAATCAGTGCTGTAATTGGGTGGGAACGTCATTCCCAGAAATATTTAAACTGTTATTGTTAAAAAAAAAAAAAACCAGCTTATGAGCATTTTTTTACTCAAGCGATGTGATGATTTATACTAGTTTTAAGAAAATCTGTTTTGCTTGTATGTATTAGCCTTTTAAGACCTCCCTAAAATATTTTTGCCTTGAACAGCATGTGAAATTGGTACTTCTAGGTTATCCAGTCGACCAATTTTGCCAAATTATACAAATCGCCAAACTAATAGCCAAATTATACATGTTGACATAATTTTTATTTTAAATAACAAAAAAACAAATAATTAGTAGAATATTAATAAAAAGTCGAAATAAAAATCACTTAATGATATTTTAAACACGTGAATCGCATTTAATGTCATTGAATGTGACATTCACGATCATCCATTATTGGCATTTAATCTTATAGTTTGGCGATGACTTTTTGGTCAATGGGATAACCTAGAAGTACCGTGAAATTTTGGTTGTGATCAGAAAGAAAATTAACAATGGAGACAACATGTCTTAAAACAGTACCAAAAACACCTCTCATTATTGGTGGAAGCTTAATGGATATAGCCGTGCCAATAATAAATATATGGGTTTATTTCTGTTATTTCAGTTTATTTTGATTTATAATGAATATGAATATTAAATGTTACTAACATCCATCTTAAATGTTATTTTAAGATGGATGCTATATAAATACAATACCATAAAAACTAGATTGTAATAATTATAACTGCAAATTGAAAAAAATAAAGTTGGCTTTTGGCTAAATGTTTCAAACAGGATTTTGGTTTAGTAAAAATCCCGTTGTTAACATCTATATCTATTCTATGAAAGGTGAGTTCCCACAAATATATTTTTCCAACTACACCATCGTATTCAATCAAATATAAACTGGCTGCGAAACAAGCCGAAACTGAATAATTATTCACAACTTTATCAATAATGACGATATTTTTAACAAAATTTGTTTCATATTAATTTTGTTTGTCATAAATATGATGATATTGAAAATGACTGAATTTTGGTCAGTGACATAGTATATAGGTGCCAACCTGACATAGATTATCCGTAATACGTGCGTTAATTTGACCCTGGTTTAATGAGTTTCGAACCAAAAATTTTTCAAAGAAATGAAATTAAGTGTGTTCCTCTAACAATCTGGAAATTAAATAAATAAAAATTCATGAAATATATTTTCTGATTTGAAATGGCATTAACCTGGATCAAACTAATCCAGATATTACGGAAGATTAGTTGAAAGTTGGCAGCTATGTATATACAGTCGAACCTCGATTTAACGTACTTTGATTTAACGAATTCTCCGATTTAATGAATATTTTTTCTGCCCCGACAAAAAAGACAGTAAAATGCTCTGATTTAACAAATTTTTAGCTTTGGTTTAACGAACAATCACCGAAAAGAAATTTGCATTCGCAGATAAAATTAAAACTTTGAATTTTTTGCACATAAGACTTTAAATCTTTGACATCGTAATCCAAGTGTTACTTTTTTTTTCATTTCTGGTGGATTCAAAAGCCAGTCTTTTGTCTTTTTCAACTAGAAACATGACAAAGATATAGACAAATATGTAGAGCTAAGTACCTGCGATATTGAACAGAAAGAGAATGAAAATTCTGAAAGTAGTCAAGATGATGAAGAAACGGAAATTCAATTAAAAAAGGTGACATTCCAAGAATCAATTTGCAGCTTGAACACTTTAAAAAATTATTTTTTTGTCTCACGAGGTTAATGATGTTGTTCTTAGGGAGTTAAGAAATATCGACAAAAAACTGTGGAAAGTCGAAACAAAACACTATCAAGGATTTCTTTCCAAAATGCCAATAAATATGTATGTATAAAGTTTCAAAAACAAATAACATTAAAGAATTTTGAAAATTTATGAGTTGATTTCCTAACTTATAATTTTTAAACTCGTAGTAAACAATAATCATTCTTTTTTATAATCGGTATATCTAAGGGTATTTTGTATTGTTATTTTTATACCATACTCTATACAAAAATTGATATTCGATTTAACGGATTGCTTCGATTTCACGAACGGATTTGTGGGTCCCAATCAATTCGTTAAATCGAAGTTCGACTGTATATACATACAGGGGCAAAATTCTTCCAACTTTTCATAAATCTTTGAGATTTTTAATTTTTATCCCTAAAAAGTCTAACTTTTGCTGATTTTTTTTTTTTTCGCTCAGCAATAATGCTGAGTCCTGACCAGAGCTGCTGGCTTTTAACCAGGCCAGTTTAAACCGGCTGTCTTTTTCTAGTTTAAACCGCTTGAAAAAGTTTTACTAAAACCTTTTTTTTCCTATTACAAAAACTATTCTTAAAATGAAATGTATTATTAATTGGTAACCATTTAATTACTTTTATCATAAAAATGAACTGTCTAATAAATTGTCAATTAAAATATAAGTGAATTGATAATAAAAATGTTCTTGTGATCAACAGATGGAAAGAATGTTTATTAGAAAATTTGTACAATAATTTTTTTTAAGTAGTTCAAATGATTTTTACCAAATATAATACAGTAGACTCCCTCAAATCTGCAACTCTTTAAAATCTGCACATAATTTACAGATGTAAATAATGAAACATTCAGTTCAGATATGGGGACAAAATTTGATTTTTTTTTAGCTTTATATCAATTCCATATATTTTTTTAATTTGTAATTTTTTTAAAGTTTACTGAATTCTTGTTTTTTCATGAAGAAAGAATAAATTTATTTCTAAAAAAAATTAAAGACATTGCTGATATCACTAATAATCACAATCTTGTAATCAAACATATTTATGTATTAAGCTTGTTTGGTTATTAAGTTTGGTTAAACCTGAAATAAAACTTCCTTATTTTATGATTTTGATGTGAATTAGTAATGTATTTTTATGAGGCAAGTTTCACTGAATAATTTAAGAAAAATATATTTAGTCTTTATAATGAATATTTAATCATACTAAGTTATTAATTATTAACTTTAGGTTTTAATATTTTAAATATTATAAAAATTATCTAAATTTTTTATTATTTTAGTTTATTACTTATTTTAATATTTCATTATATTGTAAGCATTCATTATAGTTTCGATTGCATTATTAATTACATTCAAATTATTGTTTAAAAATGTAAACAAAATATTGACCAGAAATCTGTAAAATTCTAAAATCCGCAAAACTTCTGGTCTCTAGCTGTGCGGGTTTGAGGGAGTTTACTGTACCAATCATTTGTCTTACATTTTAAATATCTACACTGATCTTGTTCCAAACAAAATTATTATTATTATTATATACAGTCGAGTCTCTCTATAACGAAACTCCATACATTGAATTTCTCTGTATAACGAATTTTTAGTAGGAACGGTTCCCTTTTCGCATGATTGCATTAAAAACAGTCTCTATATAGCGAAATATCGATCTCTATATAACAAATTTTTGCATAAATTGGTCTTAATTAGTTTTAAAAGGCTTCGAAATCATATGGCATCAATTTTCCATCACTTATATTTGATTTATCGCCAGTGCTGAATTTTTTATATTACTTCTCTCCTTGTTCTTTAAATCTAACGAAATCATCCAATCTCCCACACACCTTTCCACATCCTTCTCAAAACAGAGTCAGTTGGATTGATGCACAGAGAGGAATAAATAAGAGGCACATAAGAGATGCTTTCAAATGGAGGAAAATGTTAACTACAATTTTTCATCCCTTGCATTTCATTTGAGCATTTTTTTTAGAGCGTAACACTTTTAAAAACAAAACAACAAAAAATCACAGATTTATTCGTCTGAAATTAATGCAAGTCTTCCTTATTTGATTTTCATTAAGTTTTCAAATAAATGTCTGTTCTCTTTTTTGAAACAGCTTAAATAATTAAGAAATTAAATGTTAGGTTAATGTTCACTTTTAAACATTTCAAATTCTTAATTCAAACGATCAAAAATAATATTTGTTCAGATTTGACACATTAAATACGATTTTTAACATCATTCTCAGTACATCGAATTTCTCTATATATATAACAAATTTTTAACTGGAACGGTGGATTTCGTTATATAGAGACTCGACTGTATATATTTTTAATTTCCTCTCCCATATCTATACTCTTTTAAGCGTAAATGTGTTAGTTCCTGGAATCTTGCTAATCCAGTAACCAATTAGACTAAAACTAAACCTCTCCTAATAAGAGGAATTTGTGGATGGGAAAGTTTGCTAATTGACCCAAATCAATTCCTCTCCTTTTAATGTGTGAAAAGATTTGCGAAGGAACAAGAACAAAATATTTAGTCAATATTTATAGAAGGATAGGGTGATACACCAGGGTAATTCAATCCACACTATGTCAGTTGCTCTTTCCTTATAAGAAAAAACAAATGAAGAAAAAGGGATATACGGTAAAATATATAAAAGTTGGAATCAATCAGGACTGAGAAAATTGTTCACAGTTAATGATATTCTGCCTTAGACAAATTTTACACTGTCTGTGGATTCAAAGGGACTTGAAAAACATTTTCCAGCTAGACAAATTTCCATCTTACTCAGTATGACTCCATCTTACTCAGTAATTTATCTTCCTTTATTCTCAGTACACAATTTATTGTACAGAATAAATAAATATAAAAGCTATGACAAAATTATTTTCTTATTTTTAAAGTGGAATGTTGTCTTGTAAACTTCTATATTCATACTGTTTATATGAAAACAAGTGACTATTTTTATTCATAATACTAACACATTCATATGTGCTAGGAGCCATTGTCCCAAATGAAATGTTTTAAAAACATTATAATTTTGTATATAATTTATTTGAATATAATTCTTATCCATAATAACATGAAAATAACTAAGCATAGGTTGTGCCACTGAGCCTATAGTATAGATGTCTGTTAATCATAATGGCTATTTATGAGGTTTCTGTGATATTATATTAACTGGCTTTAAAAGTGGACATTTGAAACATGATTTTAAACGAATTTCATAAGATTTTAGTTTTAATTTACATAAAATGGCCATTAGTAAGGTAAATTAACAAAAGAAGTTGTTAAAAATAAATAGTAAGATATGCACTGGAAAAAAGTCGGCATCCCTGATTGTGAAAAGGAAAATCCACTTTTGGAGCAATAAAAACCCAACTTTGAAGCAGGAAAATTAGTTTTTATAAAAGAAAGATTCACTTCTGGCATTAACTTCTTTTAGTGCCCCCTTTTACGAAATTTACATTGTTTCGTGATCTTTGCACGAAATCTGCCGTTTTTTCAGGATACTTTGATGAATTTTGCGTTTTTTCGTGAATGCTTGACAAAATTTGCTGTTTTTCGCAAATTATTTGACAGAATTTTCCATTTTATTGCGGTTTTTGAGCGAAATTTGGTGGGTTTTTTGCCAATTTTTTGACGAAATCTGCTGTTTTATCATGCTTTTGCGATGAAAGTTGCCTTTTTTGTGATCTTTTGGCGAAATTTGCTGTTTTTTGTGAATCGTTTGACCAAATTTTTCCATTTTATCACAATTTTTGGACGAAATTTGTCGTTTTTTCGCTATCTTTTGAGGAAATATGCTGTTTTTTCAGGATTTTGTGTCAAAATTAGCCATTAGCTGCAAATCTTGCCAAAAGTTAGTCGTTTTTTCGCAAACAAAACTTACCGTTTTTTATAATTTTTTGATGAAATTATGCTTCTTGTGGGGCGTGTAAGAACATTTTTTTGCGTTCCGTCGCCCATTTTCTGCATAATTTATGCGCTATAGCGCGTCCGCATCATCGCTGAAGTGCTATATTTTTTCTAATGTGGGGCAAGAAAAGCACTATTTTTTTGAATGAGCGACAACAGGGGTGCAATTTTTTTAATTAAACGGTAGGAGGGGCAGAGCACCCTCCTGAAACCCTCTGGGGGAAACTCTGCTAATATATTTATGTATTAATCAAGCTTTTTTTGGTTATTAAATCTGGTTAAACCTGAAATAAAACTTCTTTATTTTATGATTTTGATGTGAATTAGAAATTAGGGATGGGACGAATAGTGATTTGGCCGAATAGCCGAATACCGAATATTCGGCCAAATTTTAGGCCGAATACCGAATATTCGGCTGGCCGAATAGTAAAATTTTTTTTTCCCAATTAAGAAAATAAATTTTGATTACATATAATTTAAAAAATAGGAGCTCATTAATAATTATTACTCTTATATGTGCTTTTAAATGTATTTTTAAATTTGAAAAACTTATTTTAACACAAAAAATTATGAAATTGCATTATATCCTTTATTCTAATGTACATTAAATTGATTTTCAGTAAGCCAAGATGGGAAAATATTTCCATTAAAATATGAAGAATGTACTCTATCAATTGATACTTCTTGCATCCAAAATCAATAATATTCTTAATCTCTCTTTCTCTCAGAACTCACAAGGACATATTTTCTGAAATAACAAATAACCTTTAATGAAGTAAATTTGATCATTTAGAATTTGTGTGCCTAGTAATAAGCAAATTTGTAAGAATGAGACTTCTGAAATAAGATGTCATGCTTTAAATTACAAATTACGTTAAGGGTGTATTTCGATTCAAACTGCTTATTTTCCGATTTATTTTTGAATCCACTGTTGCTCTCAAACTCAACAAACTTGCAGATTCTCTTATTTAGAAACTACACAAGGCACCGTGACTGTCAATTCTTTGATAAATGCAGAAAATATTGCGAAAAAAGCAATCAAAAACGGCATTTTGAACAGATTTTTCTGAAGCGGGAGATTTGGGGACGAAAAAAGTGTCATGATGAGTAGATAATTGTTCATAAATCAAATTCTAATGAATGGAGCGTAAAATGACATCACATAGCACCTTGTACGTCTCTTCAAAATTCCCCTCAGCAAGTTTCATGTTTCTACTTTTAAAAGTGTGTCTGAAATTAAATTGGAAAATTTCGAGCTGTTGAAGGTGGAAAAGCGTTTTTTCGAATACACTTTTAAAGCAAAAGGTTATGCTTAAAGTAGAATGCATATGTTAGCAAAATCTTTGACATTTGAATAGGCACATACAATATTCAATTTCAATATTCCACTTATTCAACAAGCATTAAAAAGATAAACAGAAATTTATAACAACATGAAGGAAGGAAGATTAAATTAAAAATATATACATAATAATGTTTCATATTTAAGTCAGTAATTATGCAAATAATTATTTAAAAGTGAAAACTGTAGAATGAAAATATTATTTTGTTGAGTATTTAGAATTTATATTAAAATATTCATAAAACCATCTTCATAAAGCAAGTTGTGTCATCTAATGTGTATCGAGTTTGACACCAGTTCGGCTTTCAGATGTGCCAAATTGTATTTGGAATGGTGATATGATATATTTAATTTTGAAAATGAATGTTCGTTAACACACCTAGTGAATAAATTTTTTCATTTCTTACTTTATAGAAAATAAGTTAGGAATTTCATAAGAGCCTTTCTTATATGTGCATCGAATTTGCAGACATTAATAAATATTCGAGCATTTTACAATAAGGCAGTGTTTTTATACCTTGAATTGTAATATATCATTCTCTAATGATGACATTTCCTGTACAGTTAAATCTCCAACTTGGGCAGCATTTTCTAGAATATCACTAATTTTTATAGGAAATACAGAAGGCTATATATTTTTTAGTATCTGAATAACTCTATATTTTGTAAGTAAGAGTGAGAATGACTTCATAAATGAAGTAGCCAGTTTGGATTAGTGAAAAAAAAATTGCAAGAATGAAATTCTTTAAATCCGAAATTTATTTGGCAAGATATCTTTCACTATTCGGCGAGATTTTAGCAATATTCGGCAAGATATCTCTAAATATTCAGCTAAAGGTATTCGGCCGAAGTATTCGGTCAACAAGCCTTCAATATTTGGCCAACCGAATATTCGGCAAAAGGGCCGAATAGGCCGAATACCGAATAGTGGCCGAATATTCGTCCCATCCCTATTAGAAATATACCTTTATGAGTCAAGTTTCATTGAAAAATTTAGAAAAAACACATTTCATCTTTATACTGAATTTTAATATATTTAATATATTTTTAATTAATATATTTTAATATATTTAATTTTAATATATTTTTAATATATTTTTAATATATTTTAATTATTTAAAAATTTAGATCATTTTAATTCATAGTATTATATTGTAGCATTCATTATAGTTTTGATTGAATTATTAATTATATTTAAATTACTGTTTAAAAAATGCAAACAAAGCAATGACCAGAAATCTGCACAAACTGTGCAGATTTGAGGAAGCCTACTGTATTTCTTTTATGGTTTTGTGTTTGTAAAATTTAGGCTTGCACTTGTTTTGAGAAATAGTATTTAAATAATACTTTCTTTCTTTAGCAGGTTTGGCAAAGGACAGACATAAGGAAGTGCAATTTCTGTTTAAGTACTGTGAATGAAGACAAAAATTTCTAATTTGCAGACAGCTTCATTTTCTTCAACTTGGGAAAACTCTCTGTGGTAAATCAAAATTTTTTTTTCATTCATAATACAGTAGCAGGGGTGATTGTATTCCGTTTATACACCAGAATTCCGATAATTTTTTCATATTCAATACCGGAATTCCTATTTTTCCCAAATTACCTTATAAAGTCACGGGAAAAAAAAATTGAGAAGTTTGTAAATCGGTTGAGGGAAGATAATAATAATACAGAAAGGATTGTGAAAGAAAATACAAATATCATCAAAGGATTTCAAAAAGCCCACAAATTTGGTCAAGGAGAGGACTGTGCAAAAAATGCTAATTTTGAAAAAAAAAAAAAGCACAAATTTCATTAAAGTACCACAAAAAAAGGAAACTTTGTCAAAGTATTGCGGAAAAAAAGTAAATTTCCACTAAGTATCGTGAAAAATCCCACATGAATTTCATAAAATGATCGCAGAAAAACAAAAATTTCTTCGAAATATTGTGAAGACACAAGAATTTTGTGAAAAGATTGTCATGAACGAAACGAAAGAACTTCATGAGAGAATTGCACAAAAATGCTTATTTCGTGTAACAATCATTAAAAATCGTTGAAAAATCGCAAATCTCACCAAAATCTCACGGAAAAATGCAAAATTTTGTTAAAATATCATGGAATCAAATTTCTTGAAAAATTGCAGAAAAATGCAAAATTTGTTAAAATATCGAAAAAATAAGGTGAATTTCATGAAAGGATCATGGAAAATATGTAAATTTCATCAAAGTATCATGGAAAAATGCAAATTTTGTCAAAATATCACATGAAAAAAGCAAATTCCTCAAAATATCGCTGAAAAAAACTTTGTGGATTTCATGAAAAGATCACACAGAAACGCAAATATCATCAAAATATTGCAAAAAACACAAAATTCATGAAAGGATCACAAAAAAAATGCTTATTTCGTCAAGTAATCACAGGGAAAATGTGCAAATTTCGTCAAAATGTCACGGGGAAAGAAAAAAAAAGCACTTATTTCGTGAAAGGATTGTGAAACAACTTGAAAGGATCCTGAAAATGATGAGAATTTTGTGAAATATATATTTTTTAAACATTATTGCTATATTTTTTAAGTGTACTTTTTATTAAACGCCCCTTCCCATTTCTTTGGGATGGAATCCTTTTGTTCTAGAGTCAGTAATATTGTCATTAAAATTTGAGGTATTTTATCATGAGCCCACAATCATACCCTGCAATAGTGTCTAGTTATTCTAAACCATGCTTTTCTGAAAATTTGTCTATCCCTGTGATAGAAAGGTGGTGACACGGCATCATTTTTGCAAAAAGTGAAGAGCATCTTGCATAAAACTTTGATCCATGAACCGCTAAAATTAGCTGATAGACTCAATATATCTATTACTTATTGCAGAAGTAAAATGCTTAAAGTAGAAATTATTTATATTCAATAATTTGAAACATTTAAATTGTAAAGAAAAAAAAGAAAATGTCATTAGATTTCTATGTTAAAAAAAAAAAAAAAAAAAAAGGTTTAAACCGTGCCAACACTGTTTCAAATAAAAAATGTTAAACTTTATCGATCTATGTCACAACCCACAGGATATTAGGACCTTCATCTCTTACACAAATTGGCACTATTTTTTTATGAAACATTTTTAGTTATATTTTGACAACATTTCCAAGAAAAAAATACAAAATTTATCTTTTAAATATATAATGGTGACATTAAAATTTTAAATATAGAATTATACATATAAAACTAGCATCGCATATGTCTCTTTAAAAAAAATTGCTGTTTTTTTTCACAGTCTTATGATGAAATTTGCTGTCCTTTCGCAATCTTTTGATGAAAGTTGTTGGTTTTTCTCGGTGTTTTGATGATTTTTTTTCATTTCATCATGATCCTTTAATGAAATTTGCTGTTCCTTTTTTTCATGATCCTTTGATGGAATTTGTATTTCTTCACGATCATTTCACACAATTTTCAGGGTTTTTTGCACTCCTTTGACAAAAATTTTATTTTCTGTGTCCTTTGATGAAGCTGTTGATTTATATTCACACAATTGCAAAAATTGATTTTTTTTCGGAGATCATTTGTCGAAATTCTTGGTGTAATATATGTTCGGATTTATGACCAATTTTTTTAATTTTTCAAAACCCCTGTAAATTTCTCAATTTTTCATTCCATTGAATGGTGAATTTCTTAAATATATTACTTGAAATGTTTTGCAGGGAAGTTCATTGCTCTGTGATGTATGTCTTACTTAAATCATATTCTGCTGTGGAAGGAAAAAGCTTGTTTCATTATTAAACGATGGTGAAAAAAAGTGAATTTTGTAAAAAAAAAATGTAATTTTCATCAAATCATAAGAAGAGAAAAGCAAATTTTGTCAAAGTGTCGAGAAAAAAATTTGCATTTTATTAAAGGCTAGCAGAGAAAAAAAAAATGGAAATTTCGTTAAAGGATCGATGAAAAAAAATCAAATTTCACTAAAGAAATGCTGAAAAAATGCAAATTTCATTGAAGGGCAGCAGAAAAACATATAAATAATGGCGGGAAAAATTCCTCCCTCTTCTGCTGTAGCCTTTCAAAAAGTTTACTGAGAATTTCAGAATTTTTTTTTTCTTTTTTATTTAGAATCACTTTTGTGAAGATAAAAATCACAAAATCCACCAATTTTGTGCATATCCGAGTAAAGATAGTTTTTCTTTTAATTTGTACCAAAATTAACACAAATTAGAAATACCAAAATTAACACAATTTCCTCAATCTGAGAAACAAAGAAAATTTCTATTTTTAACATTCTCCATACTGCTAATTTTGTCCATTATCAAAAAATTGTGAAAAACATGTAAAATTTTTCAGAAAAAACTGTGAATTTTGTCAAAAAATTGTTACTTTTATTAAAAAATAACAAAAAAAACATACAAATTTTGTCAAAAGAATGTGAAAAATACAGGAATTCCATCAAAAAGTCCTGAAAAAAATGTGATTTTTGTCAAAGTATCTCTAGTTTCGTGAAAAAATGAACAAAACAGTTGAAAGATTAAAAAAATCCTGTAAATTTCTTTAAAAGATCACAAAAAAGCATGTAAATTTGTTAAATGATTGTGAAAAAAACACACTTAGCCAAAAAATATCGAAAAATATGCGAAATTAATCAAAAGAAATTTCAAAGTTTGCTAAAAAATCACAAAAATATGTGAATTTATCAAAAGTTCATAAAAAATATTTCTTAGTCAGAAATTCATGAAAAATTATGCAAATTTCTTCAAAAAATCACAAAAAACATTTGAATTTTGGTAAAAGATCGTGAAAAACGTTCAAATTTTGATAAGCGCTCGTGAAATTGTTAGAATTTCCTCAAAGGATCACAAAAAACACATTAATTATGTGAAATGGTCACAGAGATTTTGTGTTTATTTTATTTTGTGATTTGCTGAAACATACCGCTTAAAGTTCCTTTTTATAAAAAATATATCGTCTGTTTGGTCCTTTTTTCAATACAAAAGTTGAATAAAGTCCTGTTTGTTGTATTCATATATTTTTCTTTGATTAGTTAAAATTACTGCTCTAAAATAATATTTTTAAAAATCAAATAAAGAGATTTTTTTCTTTCTGCTGCTAATTTTCCATTAATGTAAATCTGTGAACCCATTTGTCATTTAGAATACCCAGAGTTAACAAAATGTGTGGCAAAATTTTATCTGAGTAATTATGCTTTCAAATATCAAAATATTTTCAAGATCACAATCATTTTCATTTTTAAGTGTTTATTAGCATTAGAATTTCTATCTGCTCCAAAAATAGCTTTTATATCTACAAAATTAGACTTTTGCTGCTACAAAAGTTAACTTTACTGCTGCAGAATCAAATTTTTATTGCTGCTACAAAATTTTTACTGATCCAAAAATGGATTATACTGCTCCAAAATGGTTTTAGTGCACATTCATCCCTGTTTCCAGGCAAAAAATCGTTTAATTCTTCAGATAATTAAAAGAAAAGAGTGCAAAATTTTTCAACTGTCTAAAAAAAAAAAAAAAAAGGTGAACATAAAAATTTGGCCCCAAAAATGTTTCAATGTAATTTTAAATACATTTAGTCTCAACTTAAGCTTACAGAACCACTTTACATTTATTATTATTTAATATTTTTTTTTTATAAAATATTAGTTTCGCTTTACTTAATTAGGTTGTATTATAACTGAAATGTAGTTGTATTTTTTTAATTTTAAGCAGTAAAAATCCTCTTTATTTCAATGTTTTAATGTATACAAGAATATTGAAACACTGTTCTCCCGCAGACAATTTTCATTCCACAAAATTGCTGCCTCAGACACAACCATAACTTCCTGCTACTGGGATTCAACTCTCTTGTCATGAATACCGACTGCTGAAGAGCCAGCATTGATGTCAGATCTATGTGCAACAAGAGTTTTCGCTATTTGAGGATGACCATTCATATACACATAATGTAAAGGTCTAACCTGATCACTATTAACATCTAACCATTTTTCAATAAGAATATCTACTATGCCTGGATAGCCATTCTCTATTGCTAAGTGTAAAGGCAAGATAAGTTTATCTGTTTTAGTATTAAGTTCTGCCCCATTTGTAATTAAAGTGATGATTATATCTAAATAACCTTGCTGTGTTGCAAAACTTAAAGGTGTAAAGCCTAGAATAACCTTATGATTCACATCCGCTCCATTTGGAAGGAGAAAACTAACAATTTCCAAGTAGTTTTTTGCAATTGGAAAATATGGTAGTATAAACTAACAGTGGTTATATTTAATCTCCTAGTTAATGTCAAGAATCATCCGCTAGTGAAGTTTTGACTAAATTCAGCTGACATTTCCTGCTGCTAATTGTAACAGTGTAAGACTACAATGTTTCTGAGCTTCATCATCTATCTATATTTAAGAATTTCACAGGAAATTGCAGCTGCTTCCAATTATTAGCTGTCCTATTAATAAAAATAAAAATTTCCTATATAAGAGAAATTTATGCTAAACATAGCACCTATAAACAGGGGTGTAGTCGTAAAAATAACAGAAGGTATACGCTCAAGGCAGAGGGTATGCCCTACAGTGTGTATATTATAGTTTACTTGAGAAACAGAATATACGGTGTTCCTTTAAAAAATCCAGAAGGTATATGGTGTTTACCCCCGTATAACTTCCACTACATGACTTCCTATAAGTTTTTAAGCAAGATAAATTTTCTTCTTCAAAATTCCTAAAAGCCTTTTTATTGATACATGGAAAATTCTGTTGTGCTTTTTAAGGTAACAAGATACAATAGACTCCCTCAAATCTGCACAGTATTATACCGAAGTTTGTGTGGATTTTAGAATTTTTTGATTTTTGGTCATTATTTTGTTTACATTTTTATAACAGTAATTTCAATGTAATTAATAATGCAAATGAGGTTATAATGAATTCTTACTATGTAGTAATATATGACAATAATTAAGTATTAAACTAAAATAATAAAAATTTAGATAATTTTTTAAAATGATTAAAATATTAAAAGCAAAGGACAAGTAAATAATCAATAATCTATAGTTAAATAATCATTATAAGGAGGAGGTGCATTTTTCTTAAATTACTCAATGAAACTTTCTTCTAAAGATGGCCCTACTAATTCACATCAAAATCATAAAATAAGGAAGTTTTATTTCAGGTTTAGCCAGACTTCATTATTAAAAAAGCTTGATTAATGGATAATTACATTTGGCAAAAATATTGCGATTACCAGTGACAAGCAATATCTTGAAATTTTTCAGAAATGAATTTATTCTTCCTAAAGGAAGAATAAATTCAAATGTTTGAAAAAGCATGAATTCAGTAATATTAAAAAAATTACAGATTAATATATATAGAATTAATATAAAAATAAATTAGTCAAATTTTGTCCTTATATCTGAACTGAAAGTTTCATTGTTTACATCTGCAAATTATGTGTGCATTTTAAAGAATTGCAGATTTTAGAGTTGTGGATTTAAGGGAGTCCACTGTATACTAAATTCGAAGTAGAAGGTTTTGAACAGGCTTTGAATAAATCAATATTTCAGACAGTTGGTAACTTTCAGTTCTGCACCATATGAGATTATTGATATTTTTGGGGGGCTAACTTAGTTATGCATGCAAGTGATAAAATGTCTAATGGTCAGCAACCAGGAACTTCTGATTGTCTAGGCAACAGTTCAAGAAAGGAGCCATTGAGCCCATTAGAAAACAGAGTAGGAAGTGATTTCAGTCAACCAGGGCATTCTAGCACTACACAAGAAAATTCACAATCCTCCCATGATACTAACTTCAGTGGAGAAGGAGTAAGGAGTAATCTACATGGTACTATTTATCAAGTAAAGCTATTAATATTGTTTTTACGAACTGCTTTCGATGAAAATTACAATTTCGAATTATATTCTGAAATAAAAGATGCAGAGAAATTTGATGATGTAGTTATAAAGTATGGTAGAGATGGGATGTATCGTTTTTTACAAGCAAAACACAAGATGAAACCAGAAAATGATAAGATTACTATTGGCAAATTACTTTCTCTAAATTCCAAGGAGCCATTCAGCTTACAAAAGTACTTTATTTCTTTTCGTAGAATTAAGCAAAAGTATAAAGAAAAAATAAAAGATCTTATTATTTGTACTAATGCTGATTTTAGTGAGGATGTTAAAGAAGAGCTAGAAAGAGGTTGTGGAAGGTTTACTAATAAGGATATATCTGGTGACAAACTATTAGACATTGGTGGTGGCAAGCATTACCAGTTTATTTTTGATGAAAACAAAGATATTGTTGAAAAACTGAAAGATGCTTCTGACTTGAATAGGCTAGTGAAGGAATTGGCGAAATTTGTTTTTGGTGAGGAAAAATTTTTAACATTAGTAAATAAACTTTTTAAAACTTATCATGTTCCATTAGTAAAAGAGGTATTTGATAAAAAAAGTGATGAAGCAGATGGGAAAAAAAAGTGGTATTGCGAATTCAAGGAAAATTTTAAAAAAGGGTACAATCTTTCTAAAGAGGCTGAACTTCTACGAGAGGCCTTCTTGAAAAAGGTTGAAACTATTGATAGCAACAATTTATGGAATATAGCAATTAATGTATCTTCAACTTTTGGAGAAAAACCCACAGACAAAAAATCAAAATGTGAATCTGATGAAGGAGTAAAGCAGTCTTTACCAAATGATCCTGTTACAGATGATGAAATAAAAGAATTCTTTGAAAAATTGATATTTGCAGTGGAGCAACCAAATGAAGAAAGGTTGGGCGAGCTTATTCAAGAAAAAATATTTAACAGCTTAGATCATTTGAAGGATTATGTCCATGCAGAAATGATTGATGCTCATGTCCAGAAACGCTTTATGGACTGGCTAAAAAATCCTAAAAGTACTGCCCTTTTAAAAAAGGATAATTTTTTTGATGAGGGAGCAAAAAAGTTTAATGAAATTTCGCTTAGTATTTCTGATCAAGATTACAGCAGTTATTTTAAAGCGGAAGGTATAAATTTTAAAAATGATTGTGAAGAAATGCAACAGTTAAGAGATTTTTTTAATTCTAAAGACAAAAAAATCTTTAATTTCATTTCTTCCGAGAAAAATGCCTTTCTGAGCGAAGCTAAAGTTTGTCAAGTAAAAGAACAAAAAGCTTGGCCATTGAGAGTTCTATTAAACCTAGAAAAGTTTAAAGGCATCAAAGCAAGAAATTTATTCAAGAATAATCTGTTAATAATTGTATGTAAAAATGAATCTCGAATTGAATATGAAGATATAAAAGGACTGTATAATGAATTGGAAATGAATTCCCTAAAATGTAATGAAAAAAAAGTTATTCTGATTACAATGGGTGACAGTATTTTGGCTAGCTTCTTTGAAAAAGGATACTTAAAAATTAGTTATCAGAAAAAGGTAGATAAGATAGGAGTCAAAGACCTAAATCCGCATTACATACAAAATAAGCTTTTGAAAAAGACAATAAAATTTCAGGGTCAGAAAAGAAATTTAGTATATTTAATAGGAATTAAAGATATGGAACCAAACAATAGTGGGCTCTCAGAAGAGGAGATACATAAATTAGAAAAAGTAGTAGAATGTGAAACACTTTGTGAGCTTATTTCTGATAAAGATATAGAAGTGGGGGAAAAGTTACCTGATTTTAGAGATCTTGGTTCTCCATATTATGATCCTTATTATATTGATATCCCTCGTGAATTTGACTATAAAATAATGACTGAGGATTCATTAAAAAATTGTGTAGCACAAAGAAAAAAAGATAAATTTGCTTTTAGTGCTATCGAAGAAGATTGTCTTAACAGTTTGGTT
The DNA here is from genome assembly GCA_964019185.1 of Maratus speculifer. Taxonomy (NCBI): domain Eukaryota; kingdom Metazoa; phylum Arthropoda; class Arachnida; order Araneae; family Salticidae; genus Maratus; species Maratus speculifer. The sequence goes on along the minus strand of OZ025302.1, from coordinate 138,059,542 downwards.
CCTCAAGAGGAAAAAGGTAAGATAAAAGCATTTAGCAAAAAAGTAAGCTCTGATAAAGATTTTTTTGAAGGAAGATTTTTTGTGTTAGATGCTAAGAGCCCAGAGGAGGATTTCAAAGAACTAGTTAATTGCAATAACAGTTTAAAGGGTGTCCATTGGATTACAAACATAGATGGTAACTTTATATTGAAACATTCAAGCAGATTATCTGATTTACGTTTATTTATGAAAAATGTCTCAAGAAAAAAAATAAAGGATCTACCAGACTTATTTGTAATTATTGCTGGAGCCCCTGGCATAGGAAAGTCTACTGTATTGACTACATGTTCCCAAGAACTAGATTTATCTTCATGGTTTATCAGAGTCAATTTAAAAGATCATGAAATGCATATAGAAAATGCAAAATTTGAAGATTTAGAAAGAATAATAAAATTTCTCTCTGAAAGTACTAAAGGCTTAGAAACAGCATTGGCAAAGAGTCTACTAAGATATCGTCTAAAATGTCAAGGCCAAATTGTTTTATTATTAGATGGATATGATGAAATTAAAGATCGTAATCAAGAAGAAGTGATTCAGTTATTAAAAACTATCAAAAATACAAAAGGAAAAATATGGTTGACAACTCGCTTAACTAAGAGTTATGAGGTAGAAAATGCTTTAGGAATATTTTCGTATTTTTTAAATCCTTTTGATAAGAAACAACAAAAAGAATTTTTAAAGCAATTTTGGATTAGCAAGTTAATTAAAAATTCAGATCAAGAGAAAGAAAATAGAATCGATGATTTCACAGAAAAACTACTAGGACATTTTCGTGAATCAGGTCTTATGAAAGAAGATGATTTAGTAGGAATCGTACTACAAGCACGAATGGTAGCTGAAATTTTTCAAGATGAGTGTAAAAAGTACCTTAAGTCTGAAAAGTTTAATCCTTCTGAATTTAGAATTAACAATATGTTTGGCCTGTATGAAAGGTTTATTGAGTGTCAATATGACAGATATTTTACAGAAAAGATAAAAATTGGAAAATATTTATTAGATAAGGGTTCACAAATTGTATTAACTGAATCGTACACTAAAGCACATGGGTGCTTAGCTTTGAAAACATTATTTTCTGAAGATCAAACATGTAAGGAATTTTTAAGAGATCAAACACAAGTATTTTTGCAAAATGAATTAAGTTGTATGGGTCTTATTAAGAATTTTAAAGATTCTAATGTTGTTGATTTTATTCACCGTACTTATGCTGAATATTTTATAGCAAGGCTGTTGATTAGCATATTAGGTAAAAGAGAGGATTATCCCGAGTATAAGCTAATACGTGAATTCTTCCTAAGAAATATTCTTTTTAATCGCTATGAATTAATACTTGTTTTTCTTGAAGAAGGAATAAAAAAAAAACATGATGATGATTTAAATAATAAGTGGAAAAAAATTCAAGATTGTGATTTGTTGAGAAAAATAGAAACAAAAGAATCATCCCAACTTTTTAATTTATCTTCTGATAGTGCTATACCCGAAGAAAGCTTAAGCGAGTTGAAAGGAGCTGTTGAATCACACATGAATTGGCGGAATGGTGTGTATTATTATAATGGTGACCACTTAAATTTAATTAACAAGCTTTTTAAAAAATTTCTTGTGGAGACAAACCTTGAAAAATTAGAAACTACTTTAGAGTTTCTAGTAAAAGCAAATGGAAAGTCAATATATCAACCTGCAAATGCTGAATTTTCAAGAGACAATAATATGTATATTGCAGTTAAACATTACTTAAATCAAGCTAAACTGCAAAATAAACTTAATCTCAATTTTGTGAAAGCTATTTTACTTAGTATGATGAAAGAAGGAGATATTGAAACTTTCAAACTGAAATTAGATGAATTAAACAAAAGTGCCCAGGAAAATAAAGAAAAGTATGCAGAAGAATTTATAAAATTTCTGTATGAATGGCGTAAAGGAGGAGCTAATCTACTACTTATTGAGTTTTTTGTTACAAATATTAAGCAAAATATTGAAAAGCTTTACTCTGGCAAAGACATTCTTTGGCTCGAGAGAAGTGGGTTTGAAATTGTTAAATGTTTTGAGATTTTAACACCCAAAATGTCAAGAGAATTTTGTTCTGTTCTGGATAAAGCAATTAAGCATAAAACAATTAGTGGTTTTGAATCAATTTATGCATGTAATATTTTACGTAATTTAATCTACCCTATAATAGATATGATGAAAGTGAAACAGTTACCTAAAATTCACAAGCTAGCCTTCATAAAAATTCTTGCAAGTTGTACTCACTTCTATATTAAGCAAAAATCAAATTTATCTTTTGAATTTAGCCAGCTTGAGACCGTATTAAAATTGATCGACACTTTACTGAGTGAACAAGTGTCTATGCATGTTTTAGAATGTGCAAACTTCTTATTTATTTTGGGAAAATCAGGGTTAAAATTAATAGACATTGGCCAAGGGCTTTTAATACTCGATCCTGCAAGTGAATTTCAGTATGTATTATCAAGCTCTAGGGATCAGATAGTAGAATTGATTGACTGGAAGTGTAAAAATCCCCAAGACAACTTTTTCAAAGCATATGGGGAAGTGATGATTAAACCACAATTACGGCGAAGGAGGACTTCTTTTGATGAAAGTTATCTACAAGCATTAACTAAAAAGCGTAAAATCGTTTAACCTCCTTGCTACCACAAACTGATATATTCGTTCACTAAGCTGTAGGTTTCATTGCAATACATACATTACTTAAATTAATGTAATTCTACAGATATAATCCATCAATTAAAAAGAAATTATGATTAATACTATTAAATCTCATACACCTATATGTAATAAATTTTTTTATATCATGTTTGAAAAAATATCTTTTTTAAACCTTTGAAATATATTAAGGAGAAAACAGTATTACAATTTTGCTGTTTTACTCACTGGTCAGGGCGTTAATTATTCAATACAAAAGTGCAAAAAGCAACATAAAGTTTACTTACACTTGCCTCAGTCATTGATAGTCACTTACCAAATGTAGAAATAGAAATGAAGTCAATTAGACAAGGTCCTACAGACCTACCGTTATTTGAAGAACATAGAGTTAAAATTGATGGTAAATGTGTAACAATCATACATGGTCTATCTCAAGCTTTATTATCACAGGGTGACAGATCATTTAAAAATAATTTAGAGACTTCAGCCGATTATTTAGCCGTAATTTATGAATGTATAGTTCAGGGTAAGCAGGTGTCTAAATGAGAAAAGAGAGAAGTTTTTGCTTTTAGTAAGTTACTTGATAGTTTTGAACAACAGCTAGATTCTTTTACAAATTGTCTACCTTGAAACTTAACATTAAGGACTATAAACATGTGGCGATTTATGGAATTTATAGTTGGAATTAAAGGTAACATTACCATTCTTTTAGTAATCAATAATCATGTTGTTGCTACTTATAAAGTTAATGGTAATTATGCGTATTTTGATAGTAATACAGTGTTTGTTTTTGGATTAAAAAAATTTTGAGCAGCTTATGCAAGTTGCAGAAAAAGGAATACAATCTGCTGGCTATAAAATAAAAGAGAAAGGCTTCCTTGTTGAATACTTTGATGTTTTTAAAGCTAACAGCGGTTTATCCAATGAAGATAAGCAAATTTTAGCAAAAGAAATTAAAGCAGAACAAGATAAAAAATTTGGTTTTATTAAGATCAATGTCCATGAGATATCCAGAGTACAATTATATAACTTTGGAACTAAAATTGATGTGGGAGGTGGTGTACCACTATTTATTAATGTTGATACACTATATGGCCAAACGTGACCGGACATTTGAGATTTTAAACGTTGTGTTAAATATCTAGAAAAATACATAAGGAACCATCCTGAAACTCTAAGTTTGTATATAGAATAGTACAGTTCATATATTTTCATGAAGTTTTATTCCCGAAATCGCATAGTGGATTGTCAACAAATTTAGAAAGAACGAAGATCTTTTGAATATACACAGTCAAAACTAATGTAGCAAAAGCATCCAAACTGCAGATTACGATTATGTGTTTTATTGCAATAAACTGTGTTCATTTTTATGAGGATATCATGTAAATTTTTTCTAGTTTTTTGCTTATAATTTACAGAGTTCTTAACATAAAAAAATTTCCTTTTTGGAAAAGATGACAAATAATATTGTACATAATACCCTATAGACAGAATTAAAAAATAATAAAAATAGTAGAGAGAATGAGTAGGTTTACTAAATGTTTCACTGTGCATGCATCACCACAATCAAAATGTAATTTGCATAATGAGTTATCTAAATATAAAGGCAACTTTTATAGAATTCTTAAAAATATAGCTTGAAAATTCTGAAAATAATTTTCGATAGAATAAGCACAAAATCTGTTATTCCCCAAATGAAGCAAAAAGATGAGGGGCAGTTCCATATATCCATTGATTAGTGTCAATGTGGCATATACGATATTGTACGTACTACTATATTTGGATACAACCCCTCATCTGTTTGCTTTATTTTGGAAATCTTGGATTCATGAGCTTATTCTATTGATGATTATTTTCAGAATTTTTAAGCTATGTTTTTGAGACTTTTACAAAAGTTGCTCTATACATTTAGTTAACACATTATGAAAATTACATTTTGATTGCATTGATGCATGTACACTAAAACATTATTTAATAAACCTGCTCATTTTCCATACAATTTTTATTATTTTTTAATTCTGGTTATAGGGTATTATGTACAATATTATTTGTCATATTTTCTGGAAAGAAAAATTTTTTATATTAAAAAAATCTGCAAATTTTAAGCAAAAAACTTTAAGGGGACCAGGAAAGCCCTATCTCCGCCATGTTAAATTCATCAACTTTATGTACCTTTTTCTCAGAAATGAAGAAAGATATGGTTATGAATTTTTTATGGTAGTTAGAACAACATGTTTTACATACTTTAACAGGCCATTTTTTTTCTGAGTAAAATTAAAAAATTATTATTAATTCTTTACTGAAAATCACTTTTAAATTTGCATTTTTGGTGGAATTTCACCACCTAAAATAAAAACTATTCAACATATCATCAAATCCTTGAGTTAAAGTATGTAATATAACATAATATATGTGTCATTAAAAAATTGAGTTCTTAAGTTTCATAGATATTAAGAAAAAGGAACACGAACCTGAAAAATCCATGTTTTGAGAAAAACAGATTTAAAGATTAAATTATCATTTTTATTGGTAGTGATAAGAAAAATTTAATGAAATCCTCGTTTATATGAAGGATCATCACCTTCTTCAATTTCATACGACTCTTCAAGTTTCCTTTTTTGAAATGTATTTCTAATTTTGGCTTTTTTGTGATATTCGGATAATTTTCGCACACGTGTATAAATCGAGATGCAACAACAATCACTAATAATAAACACACGAGGAGCTATTAAAAACAGATAAAACTGTAAATACTGGTTACAGTTAACATTCCTGTTGCCAATTCCTTCATCGTAATAAAATAGAAAAGGTTCAACAGAGATAAAAATATAAGTAAAGCGCTACACTGTTAAAAATCTGCTGCATTTTGCTGCAACGCACTCCCCTGCTTGTATAGAAAACGGTTACTTGGCCGTGAAATGGAGCTTTCTCATTGGTTGGAATAGAGATATTATATGCAAGTGGTGGAGTGCGTTGCAGCAAAATGCAGCAGATTTTTAACAGTGTAACTGAGGCTCCATGAGGGAAGAGCGGTTTGTTTACATTCGCCAGCTCTTTAAATGACGCGTAAGCATCGAAGTGCTTTGAGAAAGAATGTGAAATTCTAACACTTCTGTTTCGTGGATATACAAGTGAGATACATCGTTGGAAAGATAAAAGTTTAATTTATTTAATACAATAAAAAAATATAAATCGATTTTTTGGTCGAATTTTGCTTACCTGGTCCCCTTAAAAAAATTGGGACTGTTTTTATAAAAACCTTAATTTTTCTATAAATATACATGATATCTTTATAAAAGTAAACACAGTTCATTACAATAAGCCATATAATCATAATCTGCAGTTTGGACGCTTTTGATACATGACAGGATTATACAAAAGATTTTCGTTCTTTTTAAATTTTTTTATGGACTCCTATGGGATTTCAAGAGAAAAATTTATCGGAAATATATGACCTGTACTGTTCTGTTTAAACACTTGGAGCTTCAGAATAATTTCTCACATTTTTCTAAATATTTAACAAAATGTCTAAAATTGCAAGTGGCCGGACACCTTTGGCTATATAGTGTATGAATTTAAGTAGCAAAAAGTTCCAAAAACATCTAGATAAGAAAAAAGTTAGTATGACAGCTAGGGAATATCTTGACTATATGAAAGATAATAAAAACATAGAAGAAGTGATACAAGCAACAAGGTCAGTTCTTTTTTTAAGGTTCAAAACGTGAAATTGAAGTAGATCAAACACCCAAATTGAACGGATTTTCAATAGAATAATTACAGTAGAAGATCTATATAACACAAAACTAAAAATGCAAGGCTGTGTGTTATGTAGAATTTTGCGTTATATGGATCATATTTCACACATCATTAAATTTACCTCATAAATGTAGACAAATATGTTTGAAATAGAGTTGCGAAAAGTCGGTTTATTCCCGGGTTTATTTCCAATAGACCAGGTTTATTCCCAGGTTTATTCCCAAGAAACCGAATTATTCCAAAAAATCTCTGGTTTTTTCCAGGTTTATTCCTAAAAATCCGGTTTATTCCCGGGTTTAAACCGGGTTTTTTCTAACCTTTGCAACGCTAGTTTGAAACATATCAATATGCATTAGAGAATATCTATACTGCATTCCTTATCCAGATTATAAATTTTTGTATTATACAAATCATTCCACATTTCATTACATATACTTTTTTAAAATGATCCAAGTATATCTTGACCCAAAGTATTAAATTACTCATTTCCAAAAACATTTATTGTAATACAGTAGACTCCCTTAAATCTGCACAGCTTGGGACCAGAGGTTGTGCGGATTTTAGAATTTTGCAGATTTCTGGTCATTGGTTACATTTTTTAAACAGTGATTTGAATGCAATTAATAGTGCATTTGGGACTATAATGAATGCTTACAATATAATAAAATATTAAAATAAGTAATAAACTAAAATAATAAAAATTTAGATATTTTTTTAAATGATTTAAGTACCAATAACAAAGGTCAAGTTAATAATCAATAGTGTATGATTAAATATTCATTATGAAGATTAAATGTATTTTTTCAAAATTATTCAACAAAACTTACCCAAAGTACATTACTAATTCACATCAAAATCATAAAATAAGGATTTTTTTTCAAGTTTAGCCAGGCTTAATAACAAAAAAATCTTGATTAATGCATAAATATATTTTGTAAGAAGATTGTGATTACCAGTAATATCAGCAATATCTTGAATTTTTTCCCACCCAAAAAAATATATTCTTCCTTTATGAAAAAATATGAATAGAGTGTTATTAAGAAAATTACAAATTAAAAAATATATGCAATTGATACAAAACTAAAAAAAATCAAATTTTGATCCAATATCCGAACTGAAAGTTTCATTGTTTACATCCATAAAATATGTGCAGATTTCTGGTTTGCGGATTTGAGGGAGTCTACTGTAGTAATATTTTTCATTAAAATTGAACTAAAAATACTTTTTTAGACAGTAGCAATTTTTTTACAATCTGGGAATAAAGGTTCTTCTTCACTGCAAAATTCATTGTATGCATCTGAGAAGTTGTGCGTTATATGAAGAATTACATTTTATAGAATTGCGTTATAAAGATCTTCTACTATACTTAAAAATCTACTACCAAAAGTGATGATAAGTGACTACTGATGAAACAATTGACAGACCTGAATCTTGATGTAGCAGTAACAAATCAACAAAGATCACCAGAGTTCTAGGCTATTTTTTTCTGAAGTTGTTAAATTTCATGTACTAGCTGCCCTTGGCGACCAGTTTGGTCTCTCTTGGATGTATACTAAGCATTAAATCATATTGCTTTTATTCATAATTTATTTTAATTGTTCATTTTTTTGGAAAAATTGGAAGATTCTGCTGCAGAAATACACAAATGTCATATACACACCACATTGGCGCGATTGCAACAAAACGGCAATTATATGTGTCTCACATGGTAACCCGGCTATTGTTATTTATTAGTAAACTGTTTGTTTGCTTTTATTTTTTTTTTTTTTTAATGATATAAATTGTTTTATTCTATAATTATTAACGAAACTTTGTATTATTATTATTTCCTTTTTAAAGTAATAGGAATTAGTTTAAAAATATGTATGTAACTGGTATTTGAAAACAGAATTTTCGCCAAATTGGCATCAGAAAAATAACGTGCCAATGTGGTGCATATATGACATCTGTGCTGATAAATCAAGAACTCAGTATTTTTATGCAAGCCTGGCACAGATAATAAATTGCAAAATATTGTACCCATGGCATTTTTTCGTATTTCATTAATTATTTAAAATATAATAAGATAATGCTTTCACTCATTTCATTTATAATACATAACTTTAATTTGAAACTGAAAAGTTTAAAATTCATGACTTTTATTTATTTATTTTTTTGAGTAAAAAGAAGAGGAAAAAAAAAAAAAAAAAGATATTTTGAAGCTCCATAATTGCAGCGAAGAAAGAAAACATAAATGAATCCAATTTACCGCAGTATAAATCTTACCAAAGGACTTTTGCACAGTAACCCATAAGATGTAATTCATTTGGATGTTGCCATTAAACAACTAACAAATAATTGTGATTTTTGTGCCACATACGTTAGCGTAATATATATATATACATGGAAAGGACAGTAATTGTATCTTCATAATATAAGGTATTATTATGCCAACATTTTACATTGGGAAGACAAACATGATAAGTTGGCTCAAACTTGCAATTATCTAGAAATTCTATTGCTGGTATTTATAAACCTGTTTTTTGCTCTGAATGGATTTATTGATGATTATCTAAAAAGAAAAAGAAATAAACATCAAGGTTTAAACACAAAAACCAAAACCCTTATCCAATTTGTTGTCACTGTGATTAGTATGTCCATACTTAAGCTGTATTTTGCTGAAGACACTGCAAAAATGCTCCTAGTTGAAAGAATAATGATTGACTCTAGCTGCCTATATATTCCGTTTACTGCATTTACAATTGTCGACTCTTCTAACGCTATAAATATTACAAATGGTCTAGACGGTCTTGCTGGAAATCAAGTTATTGCTTTTTTTGTTTTTTTAAGACTAGTTGCATACATAACTCAAGCAAACAAAAACATTACTTTACTCTGTATTGCATTTGTAGGACCAATTTTAAGTTTTTTGTGGTTTAACGCACACTCAGCAAAAGTATTTATGGCTGATGTTGGCAGCTTATCAATCAGTGCAGCTTTGGGATTAATCAGCATTCTCAATAAAAGAGAAGTACTTTTTGTTGTTATTGGAAGAATTTTTGTAATAGAAACACTATCTGTAATTATCCAGGTATTATATTTTAACTATACAAAGTTTAAGCATAGGAAGGGAAAGAAGATTTTTCTTATTTTACCAATACATCACATTTTGAAAAGAAGGGATCATCAGAAAATGAAGTAATTATGAAATTTTGGACAATTGCTGTTACCTGTTTAATCTTTACTGTATCTTTCATGTTATAAAAACTTATGGCATTACCCAGATTTCACATTAAAAGGAAAAAAAATTATCAGGAGTGGCAGAAATAGGAAGAGGTCTGCTAACTGGTGCTGTAGAAGTCTGCAGAAGTAGTATTCACAGATAGAAGCATAGTAATTGAAGGAATTAATGACTCAGAACAGTAACTTCTAAAAACAGGCAAGTTCTGTATGAAAAGATAACATCTGTTGCAAAATATGGTATAGGAATGGCAGTTAATTAGTTCCACACACACTATTTCAATAATCCGATGACCAGATTTAATATCTAAAACCAGTAGTACTGTGCCTAAAAGATATAGTATAGAAAACAACTATTCTTATAATGGCTTAAAATGTGCTAAAAGCTTGTATCCCGTAAATCTCCAACAATGCTCAGTGACAATATGTTGATACAAGTGCTTTATTTTCAAAATTTATAGAATTGTAAATATTGAAAATCATAAATATATTTTGGTCTGTTATAAGTTAATTTAATTAAGGAATGATGTGATAAGGAATCACTGTTACCACATTGACTTTATTTTATTTTTATTTAATATAAAGCTCTGCCCACTTCTGCAGTGCATAAGTAATTCTCATTTTTTTTCAAAATTGCTTGGACTAGACTGAGAAAAATATATTGGGCACTGATAGCACATGAATCATCTTTTCATGCTGCTGTTATATGCTAATGAAGTTTCTCCTTTTTTTCAACAATTTTTTCTCAATAAACATGCTTCTCACACATTTAACTAATGTTGAAAATCTGATATAAAATATAAGTTGAAATACCCAGTTTAAATATCAACTGGATGGCACATTTTATCATTGATATGATTTAGTGAAGCTGATATTTCGAATATTTTCCAGTGTATCTATTCCATGATGCAGTGTCACATGTTACAAAGTTAACATTCCAAATATTTGACTCCATTTGCGAACAATGGTTGACATAAAATGACTAATACAGACTTGCCAAGTCTCCTAATTTCAAATGTTTCTCCATACTCCTGATTTTTGATATATTTCTCCTGATTTTTCACATTTAAAAAATATTCCATTATTTTACGACCAAATGTGCTGCGATTCAGTAATGAAAAACCCTAGTACAAATGTAATTGTTCTTTAGTATGATTGATCAATGGTATTTTATATTTGATTATTATGATATTAATTTTATTTGATAAACTATATTAAGATTCATTATAAATGATGAATCTTTAAGATTTCTTACTGTTAATTTTTGTCATCTGTTAAATAATTAATAATTTGTCTCGATTAAGACTTATTTATGATCCTTACTATAGTTTTATATAAGTTTGAGTAATAAAACATCCCCTTCTTTGTAATATTTAATCAATTTAAAAATATGTTAAAACATCATATGCTTAAATGTGTTCTGTTTGTACAGAATACATACTTACCTTATTTGAGTAAAAGTGACATATTTCTTTTTAATCTTCAGTAATAACCAATCCTTGTTGAAATTTCAACTTTCACTAAAGATGTTTACATCTCAAAATTAATAAGTTTTCATTGACAAAAATATCTCCCGATTTCTGAAATAAAATCTCCTGATTTTTAGCTTTCAAAACTTGGTAAGTCTGCTAATATATGATTGCAAAGTGTGGACTTTAAATTTACAGGTGCATAGAGACAAAAGACAACAAACCCTTCAATTTCATAACATTTCTTTGCTTCCAATTTTTCAATTAACTTCATTTCATCAATTTATTATCATTGTTTTTCATCATTTGAGATAATCATTTTTTTTTTTTTTTTTTTTTTTTTTTGGTAAAAAATAACACCTTTGTGATATGATATTTTTGAAAAGTATTTTGCATATGTAATACAAGAATGATTTTAAATAAATATATATTATATTTATTGCATGCACATTTTTATTTTTATTTAAATTTTTCATGTGTATAAAAATAGTTTTCTAATCGATTTTTCATTGACTTCTTGAAATTATGTACAATTGTGTTTCCTTAAAGTTTGCTTATATATTAAGACATGAAAATGACAATTTATAAATGACAATTTATAAATCTTAGATACTTTTAAGTAATTTTTAAACATAATTTTAAAAAATATACTACGATGGGATGTGACTCAATTGCAAATAATAACACCTTTGTGATATGATATTTTTGAAAAGTATTTTGCATATGTAATACAAGAATGATTTTTAATAAATATATACTATATTTATTGCATGCACATTTTTATTTTTATTTAAATTTTTCATGTGTATAAAAATAATTTTGTAATAGATTTTTCATTGACTTCTTGAAATTATGTACAACTGTGTTTCCTTAAAGTTTGCTTATATATTAAGACATGAAAACAATTTATAAATCTTAGATACTTTTAAGTAATTTTTAAACATAATTTTAAATAAAAAGAATGATGCCCTGTTAAACTGATGGCATAGAGCTCATAGGCTATGCAGACTAATTGTATATTACAGCCTTACATAATAATAATGCCTTTTGAAAAAAAGTAAGGAAGGAAGTCCCTCTCCCCCCATTTCTTTTCCTTATACTTATCATTGAAGCCCCAAAACTAATCAGGGATACGCCTTATCATATAAAAAACCTGTATCCAAAATTCGAAGCAAGTTGAATAAATCTGCATAATGAAAAACCTAAATTAAGATGGGGAGATTAACCCCCATTCCCCCTTTTAAACGTATCCAATGAACACCCAATACTAATCATGAAGGCACCTCATTAGAATGATCCTACATCTAAGATTTGAATGAAATCTACTAATTCTGCATGAAAAACCTATTTATATAAATTAAGGGGAGGGATAATAGCCCCTGTTCCCCTTCTTATACTTATCAAATGAACTCTGAAAACTAATCAAGGAAGAGTCTTATCATAATAAGCCTAAATCCAAAATTTTATGTAAATCGGATATTTTTATCATGAGTTATCGCGTTACGTATGAATGTACGCATGTACATACATACAGAACGGGCGGGCACATAAGCTCTCAGGCTTTGATAGCCTTTGAGCTAAAAATATACTACATGGGATGTGACTCAATTGCAAATACTTGTTTGTTACAATAATGTAAATTTTAAGTAATATAAAAGTGTATTTTTCTTAATAATAAAATAATAAGACTAACTTAGTGAAAAAGCATTAATGGTATTTAAAACTCCTATTGTTATTTTTCTGTAAATTAGAGGACTCTTAATTTAAAATCTGAAATAAAACTTATATTTTTAACTTCTGTAATTTTAAAGCATGATCAGTACGATTAAGTGTTCAAACTTTAATTTTTGACAGGAAGTTACTAATGTATAAGGGGAGAGTGTTGTACCTTTGAACAATTTTTACATTGTCATTATTTGCTTAGTTATAATAAGTAACAAGGTACAACATTCATCATAACAAGGTACAAGTAAACAAGGTACAACATTCTGTCGTACCTTGAGACGTACTACATAGTTCAGGCAATTAACAACTAATTAATAGACCCCTTGCATGTGACGTCACATGCTTCATCTGGCGCCCAAACATAAGCAAATGTGGTGTTTTCACATTTATAAAAATAGTAATTTGCGCTTCATTTTTTAAGTATTTAGAAAAATAATGCAAGAATAAGAAAAATCAAAATTAAATAGAAAGACCACAGTTGCTTTAAACGGCAAACGGGGAGTTATGATGGTTTGTTTGTGCTCCAGATTATGGCGTCATGTGCACCAGATAAGAGGAATAGCCGCTGTTGTGACGTCAATGCAAGGGGTCTATAAGCTTGAACAATAGCTAATATAATATTTTGTAGAATAACAGTAATTGATTTTGTACCAACTAAAATTTTTTTTTTGTTTAAGGAAATATAGAATAAAACTCATGTTTTCATCATTGGCAAGAATGTCAACTAACTTCAGATACATGGAAGATAGAACATATTTTTTTTTTTCCCCAGTTACTTTTGTAAGAAAGTAATCTACTTTCTTGATTTCTCACTGCTAATGCATCTGTAATATGATCATAATTAATATTGTCATTATCTTTAGTACTAGATAAAGTGACTTTATCACTGACAGATTCAAAACTGTTATTTTATTCGGGAGATCGTTTTTTCATTTTCGTGCTACATCAGTTTTCTGCTTGGCAATTTAAATTTCTGCTTATACTAAAAAAGCTTTTAAAATGCAAGATTTCTTTTTTTTTTTTTTTCTAACAGACATTGCTAGTGAGCTGCAGCTATGAAAAATGACCTAATCATTACTGGGGATGTGACACTTTGAGAATGTAAAGATAAACTTGTTATGCATACATCTGAACATTTGCTGCTCTAAATTCTACTGCTTTCATTCAACATTTCTGTTGAATGAAATGGTGTATCAATTACATATTATTAAAAATTTGTCTTCACTGAATATATTTTTACTGATTAAATAAATGCCTGTTACTTCAAAACCTTTAATTGCCGAAACGTCAGTGAAGGCTTACTTTGGAGACACGAAATTTTTTGTTTCTGTCTGTCCGTCAATCAGTCAGTGTCTGTTCCGTGATAACTAATGCAAAAAACATCCGATTGGCTTGAAATTAAGTGGGTATGTTAGTGAGACACTGAGATTAAGCTGTATAGTTTTTTGTTAGATTTGATTCATTCGTTTGGAAAATATAGAATATTTTATTTTCCACAATAATGCTTTTCTATGGCAAATCCAATGATTTTCAATTTATTTTTATTTTTTTCTTGAGAGAAAATGGAATTCAATGATAAATGGATACGGAAATTTACCGGTTTATTTATTCATATTGTTTTGAAATTTTGTCTACACATTTGTCAGATTTTTTAAATTATTACTGTAATTTTTGGAGATTTTTTAGAAATGTGTTCCAATAATATAGACTAATTTGTTTTAGAGATTTAATTATTTCAAATGTATTTATTTCATTTTCTTTATTTTCTCATATTGATTGCTAAGCAACCATTCATCCTAATTCTTATCCATAATTTGAAAGCGTGTACGAAAATTTAAATGAAGTCAACATAAAAATTGATGAATTAATTAATGTCTTTGTATCTTTGCGTATAAATATAACATAGCCCAAAAAAGAACATAGGTTATGTTTTATTAATTTTATTCAAATATTTTCCTTAATAATTCAAAATTTCATTCTTTTTCATACAAAATCAATAGAGACTTTTTAGATACAATTTAACCAATTTCCTTTATCGTTGCCAAAAAAATTAAAATCTGGAATAATTATTTTTCAACGGCAATAAGTTTCAATTGAGCAATTTCCATTCGAGAAATTAAACTAAGAATAAATAAATAAATATGACGTCAGAATTAAAATAAAAATAGATATAGTACTTTTGTTAAATATTAAACACGGATATTTGTTTTGTTAATAAAAATTTTTCTGACAAAAATGGAGACATAATTAAAAGTAAAAGAAATAAAAAAGATTTATATTTTTAAAAAACAATTCACTTGGTAAAATATGACGTCATAATTGAAATAAAACAGGTATTTTATAATAGTTAAAAATACAAAAAACATGGATATCAATAACGAATGAATAATGACTTCATTGCCGAAACTTCAGTAAAGGCTTACTTTGGTGACTTGAAATTTATTGTTCATGAAATTGTTCGAAATTTATTGTTTATTCCGTCTGTCAGTCTTTTCTTTTGTCTGTCTGTTCCACGATAACTGCTGCAAAATGCAATCAAACTTTTGTTTTCGGAAAAAAATGTAAAACTCTAGATTACTAATTTTACACTTTAAAAAGTTCCTTATACATCAGATTTAGGTGTTTGTGGTTGGCAGGCATGTAGAAGTATGAGGTTAATGAAAAATGCTTGTCCAAACTGTTATTTATCCTTATAAATCAAAATGTATAAAGAAATGCAAGATATACGATAACCATTAGCACAATTAATAGAAAGTTAAAAATTTAAATTTAATGAGACTACGGGAAGTTCAGGGGGAGTGGAGCCCCCCTGAAAAGATCTACTATGTTGTAATAAAAAAACAAAAATAATAGATCATGAAAATTTCAGAATTTCCTAGCATAACTAAAATTTTAATTTAACGGATTTGATGGCTGAAAACTTCTTATTCTTATTTTATTCTTATAAATAATTACGTAATTTGAAAATTTTAAATTACAGTTTCCAGAAAGTTGAATTTTGTCCAAAGTGTGTTTAAAAAAATATGATGTGCAAAGCTGACGTTGAGGCTCCTAATCTGCAGATTTACTAGTGATATTCAGTGATGTGAAAGCTTTTTAATATGCACTTCCAACAACTTTTACTACAATATATATTGTGATTCGCTGTCCAGGGTGTGACATCATCCATTCATTAACATATGACCTATATGTTTTTAACGGCAGTACAGTCAAGTGACTGTAGTTTAAGAGAAGAATTGTAAACAAAAGTTTGGGGGAATTATAAACAAAATAATTCCAATTTCTTGGCATTTCTCTGTTGTAAGAATGGAAATATAGCTGTAATGTTATCCTTGATTAATAACATAGTAAAATACATAAATAAACATTTAAAATTGATTCAAAACCCAGAAAAATACACCAGAAAATGTGCTCTGTAGAACATTGTATCACATGGAAAGAAGGTTTATCCGAAGTTATTAGATTCATATTTGCAAAGTTCACTAATTATAAAATATATCCAAAATAAAGTTGTCTTCTTTGCTGTATTTCCTATGTTATGTAGAATTTTTGTAAAGTAAGTAACAAAAATACTTTTATTTATGCAAACTATTACAAACCATGCATTTTTTGTTGCATTGGACATGACCCACAATTAACTCATGGTTTGAATAAAATACAAATAATAGTAAATTTAGAAGCACTATTATTATTTTCTTATAACCAAAACATTTAAAAATCTTCTCTTTTATAAAACAATAAGTTGCAATTGACTTCTTGTAAAAGTACTTGATTAAAATAATGAAATTTGAATGGGGGGAGATATTTACTTTGGACTAGTGAAATATTCTTTTTCTCACTAAGTCGTTTAATTCAATACTTCTGATGTTATTTGATACAATGATGTGATCAGTTGGTTATAGGTCACTATTAGAAATAAACAAAAGATCACTGTTGCTAAGAGTTTATTAAAAATTGTCAATTTCCCCAAGGTACTACACTCTCCCCTTCACATCTGTTGATGCAGTATGATTGGTCATAAAATCACATTCACACTTGAAGGAGATAAAAATGGAAATTTGAAGCATGCAAACTCAAAGACCACAACATGCTCCCATTGATAGACAGAATTAAGTCAATGTTTTAAATCTAATTATGAAATCAAAATTGTTAGAATATGCATAGGTAAAGTAATTTGACATTTTTTTTTTCTCCATAGATGTTTTATCTAAAAACTGCACTTTTTTTAAACAATTTCTTTTACTTTTAAAGTATGAGATGCAAAGCTTTTGTTTTCTTTCTGTGACTAAAATTCCTTTCAAAAGTACAGAATGCATAGTAGAGACATACATTATGCAAGTAAATATGGTGTTTTGATCTTGGATTTTGATACTTTTTCACATAAAAAAAACTTATTTTAATCACTGATTTTTTTTTGACTAATTTTTGATATGAACCATTTGATAATCAGAGTTTTAGAATGTAGACGCACACGTGCATGTCATGTGCAGAAAATTTTAGGAAAGAAGCCATTTTTCTTATTGTAATTTTTTTTCACAAAAGAAAAAAAAAAAAAGGCACAAATTTTGTCAAAGGACTGTGAGAAAAATGCAAATTTCATTAAAAGACCTTGAAAAAAATTGCATATTACAACAAAGAATCGCGTAAAATATGTGAAATTTAACAAAGATTTGCATAAAAAAATATGCATTTCAACAAAGGACAGCATGAGGAATCTAATTTAGACAAATTTCTGCATAAAAAACGTGAATCTTAACTAAGGACCATGCAAAAATCAGAAATTTTAACAAAGGACCATCCGAAATTCGACAACAGACCATGCAAAAAATGCAAATTTCATCCAAAGACCTGCTAAAAAATGCAAATTTCGCCCTTAAATCACATAAAACAAGAATTTTGTTCATGCCAAAATTATATAACACATAATTTCTATGGTACTACTCTGTTAAAGCCGTTGACCGATTTTGCCAAATTATACGAATTGCCAAACTAATAGCCAAATTATACATATTGATGTAATTTTTATTTTAAATAATAATAAAAAAACAAAACAAATAATTAGTAGAATATTAATAAAAATACAAATAAAAAGTAAAAAAAAAAAAAAATCACTTAAAGACATTTTCAACACGTGTATCGTATTTAATGTCATTGAATTGACATACCCCATCATCCATTATTGGCATTTAATTTTATAATTTGGTGAAAGTATTTTGATCGATGAGATAACAGAGAAGTACCTTTTTTATTAACACGTTCGCTGCTGATAACTCTGCCCACTGTATTAAATGATTGAGAATTTCACGTGCTAGCGCGTTACTAGCAACGAATGTGTTAAACACAAAATTTTGCAGAAAATTTTGACCCAAAATTTACATATACTGAAAGTTTTTGGTTTTATGCAAGTCTGCTAATAATAACCTGCTTTTTTTTTTTTTTTTTTTTTTTTTTAAATTAATGATTTAAAAGCTGTTGATGATTCAATAGTTTTTTCATATATTAATTAGCTATAGTAATTTGAATCTGAACACAGTTTGCAGTAGATTTTATAACAAGATTTTAGTTGTATTTTGCACAAAAGTATGTTAAATAATTAACACATGTAGATGTGAATTTTAAATAGTAATATGTAATTTAAAAAAGCTAAAAACAGTAGACTTTCTCAAATTTGCACAGCTTGGGACCAGAGGTTATATAGATTTTAGAATTTTGCAGATTTTTGGTCATTGCCTTGTTTACATCTTTTAAACAGTAATTTGAATGTAATTGGTAATGCAATTGAAACTATAATTAATGCTTACACTATAATAAAGCATTAAAATAATTAAGTAAAGTAATAAACTAAAATAATAAAAATTTACATAATTTCTAAAATGATTAAAATATTAAAATCAAAGGTCAAGTTAATAATGTATAATTAAATATACATTAAAAAGATGTAAATTATGAAATATATTGAGAAGCAAAACTACAAATGATTTTGTAAAAATATCAATTTTGTAAAAGGATCGTGATAAAAATGTTAGTTTTGTTAAAATATCTCGGAAAGAAAACTCAAATTTTGTCAAACAATTGTGGAAATGAAACACATATTTTATTAAAAGATCAGTAAGAAAATGCAAATTTCATTGGAAAGTCAGGGAAAGAAGAAACGAATTTCACCAAAGGATCATGTTAAAAAATGCAGAATTCTTCAAAGATTTGAATTTTGTCAAAATTTGGAGGTAAAGAATGTGGATTTCAACAAAGAATCATGATAGAAAGACATGAATTACGATTATGAGAAAAAAATTGTGTTAAACAATCGGTGGGCTAAAAAATTGGAATCAGGCTCTTTTCATAAATGTACATTTATGAAAAGAGGGCCATAAAAAAAAAAATTAAAAAAAAGAGAGAAAACTGGGAAAAAAAACCCCACTGGAAAACAAGAAGAAGCTTTAAAAATTGTATAAAAGTTCTCAGAAGATAAAAATTACTATATTGAGTTGAAAGATTGAAAACATAATCCTTTTCTCACTGTCAAAAATTGGCCTTGAAACATGAATTTTGACAAAATTTCAAGGTAAAGAATACAAATTTCAACAAAGAATTGTAATAAAAAGAACATGAATTACGATTGTAAGAAAAATTGTATTAAATGATCGCTGGGCTATAAAATTGGAATTCAGCTCTTTTCATAAATGTCCCAAAGAGAAAGAAATGCTGTGAAACGAGAAGAAGCTTTAAAAGTTGTATTGCAGCTTTCAGAGGAAAAAAATTACTATATTGAATTGAAAGACTAAAAACTTATTCCTTTTCTCAATGTCAAAATCAAAATATGACCGCAAAATACAAAAACCAACCAACCAACTACCTACCAGGGCCATAGCTAAGGGGGCCGTATGGGTGTCTCAGCCTTCTTTAAAATATTTTGAACTCCCCCTTGGAAAACATTTCAAAGTCACTAAAAGGATTTCTGTTCCAAAAATTCAAATGAAATTCTATTCAAAAATCTAATTTAGTTTTGAGATTCTTTCACAGTTTTGCAGAATTACTAAATTGTATCTAAAATAAGTGTTTCAACACTACTTCATCTTATTTGTACATATGGAGCTAACATGATGTTTAATTTTACACCAGTTATGCATTCAAAAATTTCATCATCATATATTTTTTAGCATAAAATGAAGCTATTACAACAATTTAAAAAGAAACATACTACCTACTATGTGAATATGTACTAATTTATCTTTTTGCTGCAGAGAGGGAGAGAGAGAGGAAAAAAATATGAGCCCCCCTACATTCTCTTCACCTCCCCCCCCCCCCCAAATGTTCACTTCTAGCTATGGTCCTGTTACCTACCAAATTACTATGAATTTTGGATGCTATGATTTCTCATTTTCAAAGGTCTGCAGATATGAGTTTATTATAACTGATGCAATGCATCTCATTCCAAACCAAACTTGTATTTCATAATATGCAGAAATAGTGACTATTTGCTAGCGTGACCCATAATATTCTATTTATCAATAAAATTTCAAATTTAAATTAAGAAACTGAATTTTTTGCCAAAACAAGATTATAAATAGCAGCATTCAACAGTTAGTAAGTTACTACTAATAAGTTCTCACAATATTAAGAACTTTAATATCTTGTATTCTTTCTACATTTTTAGGATTGATAATAGCTAATTGCTTGAAACTTTAGAGATTTATGCGAATTTCTGTAAATTTGGTGTTCCTATTGTATTATGTTTCTGTTATGGTTTAAGTTACTGTGGTGATGCGGGAAATCAAGCCGGTAGGCTGTTGAAATAATAACATAGATTTATTTAAGAACATACAACCTTACTACATCGCGGCCAGTGCAAGACTGCCGATCGCGCGGGAATCCGTGTAGGATTGCTGGTCATACAAGCGCGCTGCAGAGGCGCCATCTATCATGCACAGGATCTATTATAATCAATCATAACAATTCCCCCCCTTCTTTAAGAAAATGCAAAATGTCATAGAGTCTTGTACATCGAGATAGTTCAAAAATAAAACAGTCCACAACTAAAAAAAAAACAGTTTGTCAGGAACAAAACACAACAGTCTAATACTGGAGGCGAATTGGTTTTTTTCTAGCTCGTTCTGAGCGTCTGATCAATGGGGTACTTGCATCACGAGTTAACACTTGTGGTGAAAGCACTGGGGGATCTGCAGGTGGCTTGTTATTTACCCTTGGAGAAGTCACTTCCAAGGGGAGCACAGGAGGTTTGGGGGTACCTGTGGGAACATCGATTTGTAAATCGACTGGTTCTGTAGCTGTAGCTGCAGGAATTGGCAAGTCGAGTGGAGTCGGAACATCACTCACCGGGTTCTCCTGTCTGAGCCTCAACTGGTCAATGTGGCGTGTCCAATTTCCCAAAGGGGTTGACACTTTATACATAACTTTCCCCATGGAACATAAAATATTGCCTTTAACCCATGGTGGGCTACGGCCAAATGAACGCACCCAAACTGGAGTGCCTTCTGCAAAACTTCTGGAACTGGTCTCTTCCTTCTTGTGTGTCTGACTGATAGGATCTCTAATTAGGTCCAGACGAGTTCGGAGAGGACGACCAAACATAGCCATGGCTGGGGATAATCCAGTGGCTGCTGATGGGGTATTGCGATAGTTGAAGAGGAACCTAGACAGTCTCTCGGCAAGAGTCCCTCCAGTCATTTTCTTCAGGGCTGACTTTACTGTTCGGACTGCTCGCTCAGCTAAGCCATTCGAACGTGGATGGTAAGGAGGCGTCTTCACTTCAGCAATGCCATTGCAAGATAAAAAATTTGCAAATTCTTCACTATGGAAACCAGGACCATTGTCGCTGACCACACTCTTTGGAATGCCGAAACGAGAAAACAGGCTACGCAAAACCATTATTGTTGCACTTGCAGATGTACTTGATACCTGTGCAACTTCTAACCATTTTGTCTTGGCATCTACAATTATAAGCAGCATCTGACCTTCCACTGGACCTGCATGGTCAATGTGTATCCGCTCCCATGCTTTCTCTGGCATAGGCCAAGGAACATACTTTGATGGAGGTGCTGAAGCATTCTGCTGACATGAAACACAGCCTTTCACTCTTGCTTCTAAATCGTTATCCAGCTCTGGCCACCAAACATAGGAACGAGCATGTGCTTTAATTGCTGTTATGCCTTGGTGAGATGAATGAAACTCATCTAGAATGAATTTTCTAAATTTTGGAGGAATAAAAACACGTGTGCCTCTCAAAATTATGTCTTCTTCGACAGATAATTCATCTTTTACTCTGAAGAACGGATGCAAATTTTTCTCGATTTTCTTAGGAAATCCTTTTAAAATATATGATTTCAGCTTCCTTAGGTCAGGACATTTGTCAATTTCGGTACTAATTAGGTGTCTCGTCACTGGAGTGTCATCTAACTGTGTTAATAATAACACCGACTCTGCTGGAACTGGTGGATCTGCATACTTAGTAGCCAATGGCAATCTACTGCAAGCATCTGCATTTGCGTGCAAGCTGCCTTTTCTATACTCAATTGTATATGAATACGCTGCCAGGGTCAGAGCCCAACGTTGAATTCTTGCAGCAGCTACTACTGGTACAGGCTTCTCTGACGAAAGGAGATTAACTAAAGGACGATGATCAGTAAGCAGCGTGAATGTTCGTCCTAACAAGTATTTTCGAAATTTTGTTACACCAAAGACCAGGGAGAGAGCTTCTTTTTCTATATGGCTATAATTTTTTTCAGCTTCTGTTAAGGAACGGGAAGCAAAGGCTATTGGACGATCACCATCTTCGGTTTTGTGTGACAATACTGCTCCAAGTCCATAGGGACTAGCATCGCAAGCCAAAACAACTTCTTTCTTGTTATCGAAGTGTATTAATAGTGATGAGTTCTTCAAAACCTCTTTCACTTTAGAAAATGCTTCCTTCTGTGGTGTCTCCCATTTCCATTTCGTTTTTCCTTTCAATAATTCATATAATGGAGCTAATAAGGTAGCCATGTTTGGTAAAAATTTGCTGTAATAAGTAATGAGACCGATGAAGGAACGTAGCTCATCAACATTCTTCGGATCAGGAGCTTTGACTACAGCATCCACTTTAGACTCTAAGGGATGAAGTCCTTCCCTGTCAATACGATGACCCAGATATTCCACCGAAGATTTCAAAAATTCACATTTTTCGGAATTAAGCTTCATTCCAGCTTCCTGTAAACGCATTAGAACTGCTGTCAAGTTCTGTAGGTGTTCTGCTTCATCTCTTCCGAAAACCAAGACATCATCGAGATAGCAAGCAGCCTTCAAACCATGCAGAATTTTGTCAATCTCTCTCTGGAACATCGCTGGAGCTGAGGCAACTCCGAAAGGAACTCTAGTGTACCGGAAAAGTCCTTTATGGGTATTTATCACTACTAGATCTTTGGACTCTTCATCCAGTTGCAGCTGGCAATATGCATCACGAAGGTCCAATTTAGAAAAAACAACTCCTCCTGAAAGCTGTGCAAACAAATCTTCGATGTTCGGCAGTGGATACTGCTCCAATTCAGTCACCTTGTTGGTAGTTAATTTGAAATCTCCGCATATTCTGATGCGTCCATCACGCTTTAGGACAGGTACTATTGGCGCTGCAGACTCAGCAATCTTCATTGGCTCGAGGATGCCTTCCTTAACGAGGCGAGCTATTTCCTGATCAACCTTGTCCAAAAGAGCATAAGGGATTGGGCGTGCTTTAAAAAATTTGGGCGTTGCAGAATCTTTCTTAATCAGGTGCACTTTGACATCTTTTAGCATGCCTAACCCTGGTGAAAATAAATCTTTGAATTTTTCTAAAACTTTATGTAACTTCAATTCTGGAGTTGGCAAATTGTTTATGGCGTAAGCCTGGTTTGGATTCTCGAACACTTTCATCAATTTTAATGGATAAATCCAATTACGTCCGGCTAAATTAATTTTTCCCTGTTCAACAATCATCAAAGGTAAAGGGCAGGACTTGGATTTGTAGGATACATTCACTTGTGCTATTCCAATCACTTCAATAGGATGCCCTGTGTAAGAATTGAGCCTTATTGAAGTATTTTCCAAAGGAGGAAAACATTCTTTTACTTTATTGTAAACATTTAACGGCATCAAAGAAAAAGGAGCCCCTGAATCCACTTCAAAAATGAAAGGCCTACCTTGTAGAAAGCATTCCACTTTAGCAGGAGGTAAGGTTTCTTCCATACCTGAGACATTAAATAACGTGTAAACTGGTGGCACTTCATTTCCTACTTCTTCCACTTGCACATTATGTACCCGAGGACTGGAATTCTTCTTCTTAGAACGGCATACTTTAGCGATATGGCCGACTTTTTTGCAAGAATGGCAAGTTGCATTCCGAAAACGGCATTCGTTTGACAAGTGATTTGATCCACATCGGCTGCACTTTTCAAAATTCTGTTTTGTTGTACGAGAATTAGGACTTCTCGGCCCATTATTCTTCTTTGAATGTATTTTGTTTGTATTTATTTCAGCACCGGATGTCATACGCAAGTTGTTTGCATCTCTAGCCGCTGTCTCCATCGTCACCGCGATCTCTGTAGCCCTCGTTAGGGTTAACTGATTTTCTGCGAGAAGCTTTCTCTGGATTGCTTCATCTTGAATTCCACAAACAATCCGATCCCGCAACATTTCGTCCAACGATGTGCCGTAACTGCAATGCTTAGCCAGGCTACGTAACTCGGCTATAAAATTTGCGACCGATTCGCCGGCACGCCGAACTCGGCTGTTGAATCTGTATCGTTCCACAATGACGGAAGGTGCAGGGTCGAAGTGCGAATTCAAAACGTCGATTATTTCTACCAATGTCTTCGTATCCGGTGCCGCCGGTGACAAGAGATTCCGAATTAAAGCGTACGTAGAGGGGCCGACGACTGTGAGAAAAATCGCTCTTTTCCGGTTGTCGTTCTCAATCCCATTTGCGATGAAAAACTGCTGGAGTCTTTCAGTATACAATGTCCATGATTCGGCTGTCGAATCAAATTCTTTAATTTGGCCAAAAGAGCCCATCTTAGCTTTATTTCTTGAAGGCTTTAATTCCAAAGAACACGCGCCTTTCTGCTTGGACTTCGTTCGCGCTTGCGCTACCGGCAAATGGAAATCTCACGACCGCGTGTTAGGCTTAACATCGCGCGTCAAAGATCGGCGTTCGGCGTTGTAAATTCGCCGAAAGAAGAAAAAAAAAATAAATTCTCTTCGCATCACCATATCCCATGCTCGTCGCCAGTGTTATGGTTTAAGTTACTGTGGTGATGCGGGAAATCAAGCCGGTAGGCTGTTGAAATAATAACATAGATTTATTTAAGAACATACAACCTTACTACATCGCGGCCAGTGCAAGACTGCCGATCGCGCGGGAATCCGTGTAGGATTGCTGGTCATACAAGCGCGCTGCAGAGGCGCCATCTATCATGCACAGGATCTATTATAATCAATCATAACAGTTTCCTTGATGCTTTTCAGAAATTTTTATTGTGAATTATTGGGCTGGGCGATATACTGTTATACAGTACGCAACCCTTTATCCGGAATGGTTGAGGTAAGATGTATTCCTTATAACTGGTTTTTCTGGTTAACTGGTTGAGCATTAAAGCAGCATACATTTGATAATTTTTATGGATTGCGGTATGACTTCTAGTTTTAAATTATTAAATTAATTGAACTAAGAATCAAATGCAAGTAAGATCAAATGTTTGAGTTTGAAAGAAGGCAATTCTTTGGGAACAAAAATTCTTCTGTTTCCTCTGCATAAAAATGAAAACATTTATAATATAACTACAGTAGAAGATCTATATAACGCAAATCTAAAAACGCAAGGTTGTGTGTTATATAGAATTTTGCGTTATATGGATCACATATCATGCGTCATCAAATTTACCTCATAAATAGACAAATATGTCTGAAACACATCAAAATATATTAGAATTACCTTTATACTGCATTCCTTATCCAGATTATAAAATTTTCTATTATTGTGATCATTCAACATTTTGTTAAATATACGTTTTAAAAATGGTTCAGATACACCTGGACCCAATTTATTCATTATATTGCTGATTTTCAAAAACATTTATTGTAATAATAATTTTTTTCCTTTAAAAGTTCTAAATGAAGGAGGTAAAATTGTACTAATGCATTAAATTTAATTTTCAGACAGTAGCAGTTTTTTACAGTTTTAAAATTCAGGTGCTCCTTCATGGCAAAATTCATTGTTTACATCTGAAAGGTTGTGCATTATATGGAGAATTGCGTTATATGGAATTGCGTTATAAAGATCTTCTACTGTATATCTGTTTCCATTTCAAATACTAGATGCTGTTATCAAACTACACAATTGTTTCAAGCAATTTATATGTAAAACTAGCAGTGTATGACACTTTTTTCTGTAAAGATTTTAACATCAGTACATTAGAAATATCATTCCGGATAACTGGTTTTCAGGTAAATGTTTCCATACTGTATATTGATATTTCAAAAGCATGAATTTATTTGTAAAGAGCAACATTATTCATACGTGTTGCACATTGCACAATAAAATATTATTAATAAAAATGTATTCATAAAAACATGAACAAATTCTAAATTGTACATACAGCAAGAATCTTTATATGAACTTGTATAAATATAATGTTAACATAGTTCGTACAGGTATCATTATTTTCCAGGTGATATATCAATATTTTTTTAATAAGAAAATAAATCCAGTTCAGTCGCTCCAAAAGTAACATTATTTAAGGAGGGATTTTTTATAAGAAAATATTGGTACTGAAGAATTTTCTCATCTTGAAATTCCAGCATCTGTATGAAACATAGTTAAAAACATTAATACAACTCTTTATAAATTTTATTTGGATAAGAGGCTGCTGCATTAACTTTAAGGAGGCAAAAATCAAAATTCCTTGTAATTATCCATTTGAAATCATGACCATAGAACCAGTCAAAATCATTGCATATGAGGCTAATGCCTATAATAATAATTTATAATATACCAAAAATTTGGCATGTTTTTTTAAAGTCTTATTATTATTTTACAATATTTTAATTTTTCCTTTGTTGATGTACAATGAGTTTGTTCGAATGTAATCTCTTCCTCCTGTTAACTGATAGAGACACCTGGAAATCTGCAATCGAACTTTCGGTTCCTTCCAACTTATTTCATGTTAAAAGTTTTCTGATGACACCACTGCATTTTTTCAGTCATAATTGGCCAAGACTCAACAAATTTTCTCTCACACAGGAAGCTTTCATTTCTAAACTTTTAATCACTTAAACGTCCAATTTTATCTCGAGGACAACCACAGAATCAGTCTGAAACATAGATATTATGTTTTTAAATATCATATTTTTTAATGCAAGCTCATACAAAGGTTGTATGTACCATTTGGCAATTTTATGTGTAGTGATAAATTCATTATTATTTAGAAAAAAAAGCACAATTATATCACTAAAAAGGATTTTTAATAATTAAATGCACCTTAGTAATTTTGTTATAGTTAGATAACTTTTAACCTTTCACCGGGCATGCAAATTTTCATCACATGAGCAGGTGCGCGTTGTAAATTGTTCAACAGGAGGAAAACATTCAATTATTGCTGTTTTGTTTTAATTTTACAAATAATTTAACATACAAATATCATATAATGTTTCTCTGCTCACAATTTATGAAAGTATTCTGCAATACACTTAGATTTATTTTGTCATAATAACATATTAAAGCAGGCGTGAATTTTGTTTTAAAGAAAAAAGAAAGCGAATGTTGTACTTTTTACAATGGCTCGCCTACCAGAAGGTTTTAAAGACATTTCTTATGATTAAATAAGTAGATGCAGGCTTTGGCCTCAAAACAACTTTCCAATTTTGATCTTTATAGGGAGGGGTAAGTCTCCTTCCTATCTTGGAATCTTTCTTCCACCAAATCACTGATTATATGTGTAGGTTTTGTGGCGTCCACATTTAAGCTGAATTCAGAGTCATTTTTTTTCAGAGCCAGGCACTGAGAGGGGGAAAAATTATCAGAACAGCAGCCTGATACTAAATGTGTTTTATTAATTTATTATTTAATTGAAGTTTTAATTTTACTAAGAATATTAGTAGTTGGAAAAAAAAGCTAAACTATTTATGTTGTTGTTAATGCAGGTTTATTAATGTTCCAAAATTGGACTGCCTGTTATGTAGGTTTGAAGACAATTCATTGTTGGTTTTATTTAAGCTATAAAAAATGAAGTACAATTTTCAAACAAAAAGAATTTGAAAGTACACTTCTTCCTAAATTTTGGTGTAAAAACTGAAATTGTGTGATGTTTTAATGTTTAAATAATTGTAGAATAAGAGGAATCTGTGGTTTAGGTCATTGTCGCAATCATTATGATGTTAGTATCAATCACTGAGATATTTTTTTTCTCTTTCTAATACAAATATATTTATATCTTTAAATAAAGCTGATGATATTCTTAAAATTTTAGTAAATGCTAAAAAAGTTGCAGAAAAAAGTTACTGTGTGCTTTTTTTTTGTGTATGTGTGCTGCATATTTTTTTTAATAGAATGCAAGCACACTTTTCTTAATATAAACAAAAATAGTATAAAAATAAAAAATTACTATAGTCCAAGGAACTGCAAAGCAGGTGTTTGTTCTACTCCATAATTATACTCTGTAGAGAGAGAGAGAAAAAAAACCCTTAATTTATCCATTCTTTGATCACCTGGATTGATGGGCTGGATTCATAAGGATAAAGGAATGAATAAAGCCAGTTTGCTCTAACTTTAATTTATCCATTATGTGATCACTTGGATGCATGAACCTTGCCTTGTTGCAGGCTTCACACAAGGTTAAAGGAGTGAATAAAGCCAGTAACCACTATGCCATGTCAAAAAGTATTATTATCAAAATGTGCATTTTAAAAGAAATTATAATATTTATAAAATACTATACAGCTTTTTGAAATTACCTTGGTGAACTTAACCTCAATAGCTTTTTAATAGATTTGCCACATTTGCTAGAAATTGATGATCTAGATTATGGGGGGGGAGGGGGGAATCGAAGGATTTTGACTTTTTTTATGAATATGATTACTAGTCTTGAAACGAATATTGCTGTTGATTGTACAGATTTGGCTATCTATCTAAATATCAGTGATGTTGATAATATGCTATAGTGTATTATTTTAGCAAAAAATTGCAGGATGAATGAAAAAAAAAAAAAAACTTGCAATGGATACTTTAGGATTTATAATTTTTTCTTTGACAGATCACAGTGAGGCATATTTTATATTTAAGTAAAATGAATTTGTTTTATTTCTCTAAAGAACAGCCACTTTTGTAAAAAGAGAACTTAGTTTTTTGGAAATTTCTTGGCAAAAGCATAACAATATCACTGAGATTAAACATTTTTTTCAGACTGTGTTTTTTCCTACTCAAATTTTGCCGCCTGTGTATCAGTGAAAAAATATATCTATCTAATGTATGTACTGTGTATATCTGTGCAGGAACTATTGTATATATTGCTGAAATAATAATTGGTTCTTAGAAATTATACCAAAAGTTATATTGCATGCATATTTCAAGCTTTGTAGAGTTCTGTGTTTTTGTGTATGATGTAAATGACTTATGAAATGTGAGATTTGTAGAGATTATGTAATTTGCATAAAAGTAGAATATGTTTTGAATAAGATGTGAAGTATGCTACTTTTGGGACAAGAAAGCAAATTTTCATGATATGAATTACTGGATTTTCATTTGCATGCTATTTTTAGATAAAAAAGGAAATTTTCAAACTATGAATTATTAGATTTTTATTTATCTATATTTTGGAAGAATATTATGATAAATGTTTAGTGTTACTTTTGACATATGATGTTGAAGATGAATATTTAACATGTGTTGCAATGTTGTTGAATATGTTTTGTTATAAATTTTGAACTTGTGTTTGACTATTAACTACTTGTTTAAGTTTGTTGACATGAATAAAAAGATGTAATTCATGTGTATGTTGAGTTGATAGCTTGAGATTCTTTCTCTCATACCAGTTTTCTCTTTTATAGATGTTGAAGTTTTCAACATCTGAAAGTTCAAGAGGCCTCAAGACATGCTTTGTTCTTGAAGCAGCCAT
Organism: Maratus speculifer; assembly: GCA_964019185.1. Lineage (NCBI taxonomy): Eukaryota > Metazoa > Arthropoda > Arachnida > Araneae > Salticidae > Maratus > Maratus speculifer. Next base: position 138,029,538 of record OZ025302.1, on the reverse strand, counting down.
TTGGAGTAGCCTTATTCTTATTTGTATCTGAATTTGATGCCACTTAGTTGGTTCCTTCTGTGTGCATTAATTGTTTTGTGAAATGAACTGAGCTATCTTAAATAAGAATAATTCTGTGTAATCTGTACTTTTTGCTGCAAGTATAAAAATTTACAGATCATTTTCAGTAACATGTCTTAACATGAATTCAGCTTTGTTTTTAATACCCTGTTGAAAGTTTAACAGAACAGAATGTTTTCTTTACAGTTAGAAAAGAAAAATTTGTTTTAAATCTGTATAGAAAAGGAGATTGTTATGAATTCTATGCTTAATTTTTCATGATGCTTATGATTGAATGCTAAAGATTAAAAATCATTAGAGATAGCATTATTTCTTGAAATAATTTAAAATCTTTAGTTTGTGTTCTTATTTTTAGAGAAAAATACAAATCTCTTTTTTGAAAATGTAATTTAAAAACAGATGATTGTAAACATCTTCCTTCTAAAGTAATTTCTTTGTTATAAGACAATTGAGTGGTCTCTACTGATAGTGCTGGAATGGTTGTCGAAATTTTCTTTTCATTTATTTAAAGTCATCCATAAATTCATATGAAGAATAAAAATGTTTGCATGAACTGTTCAGTAAACATTCTTTGATTATGATTATTTAACTACTGAAGAGAAGTTCATAGGAATGTAAAATAATTTTTTGTAAGTATTTGCTATAGAACATTCTTAACACTGAAATTCTTGAATGGATATTGTGGAGTTCAAACACTGAATTTTTTCTCTTGTGATTTATATAGCAAGAATTTTCTACAATCATCTTTGTACTCATTTAAATGAAAATTTATTTCTGTAAGAAATTGTACGATAAAGAATTTACTTCATTAAATCATTTAACACAACACTGTCAAATTCACGAAATAGGAGAACCTTTATGTATGCAAAATATGTAGTAAAAATTTGCATTGAAGAAACAATATATAACAATTCAATTGTGAAAAAGGAAAATCTTTAATTTACAAAAGACATTGTTTTTATGATATGCTCATGGTATAAACAGATCCCTCGGTCTAAATGATGTAGTTTCCTTGTCTAAATTTTCTTCTGCTGTGTTTTAAAATATACATTAGTATATTTGGTATCTATAATTGAATATATAATTCGAAGATATTGAAAATATATGTATTGAATATATAATTTTAAATTTATATCTTCAAATATTTTTTTTTTGCATGAACTGTTTATTAAACATTGTTAAGTATGAGTGAATCGAGAGAAGACAATGAAGACCAAAAATCAATTTCTGGTGAAATTTGTAATAACAAAGCTATGATTCAGGAACTTTCAAACAAGGATAGTCAAGTAGACGCTGGACAGAAATCTTTCTGTTGTAATTTGTGTACCAAAAGTTTCTCTCAGAAATGTAATTTAATCATTCACCTTAGAGTGCATTCAGGAGAAAAACCGTATTCATGTGAAATATGCAATAAAAAATTTCGTACATTGTGTTATTTGAAATTACATCGTCGGATTCATACAGGAGAAAAACCTTTTGCATGTGAAAAATGTAGTAAACATTTTGTAACTCGAAGTTTGTTAAATGCACATAATCGTGTTCATACAGGTGAAAAACCTTTTACCTGTGAAATGTGCAACAAGAACTTTGCATGTAAAAATAATATGTTGAGACACTTTCAAATTCACACAGGGGAAAAGCCTGTCACTTGCAAATTTTGTTTCAAAGGATTTGGTGGTGTGAGTGATTTGACAAAACATCTTCGAATTCACACTGGCGAAAAACCTTTTTCTTGTGAAATATGTGGCAAAAGCTTTGCTCTAAAAAACCAGCTGGTAGGGCATCATCTAAATCATACAGGAGAAAAACCATTTTCATGTGATATTTGTGGTAGAAAGTTTACAACTCAACAAGTTGTGAACAGACATCGCATCCTGCATACTGGAGAAAAACCATTTGTATGTGACATATGTAATAAAGCATTTGCAGAAAAATCTAAGTTAAAGATCCATAAACGAATACATACAGGAGAAAGACCATATTCATGTGAAACCTGTGGTAAAAGGTTTAATCAAACATCTATTCTGAGAACACATTATAAAACTCACAGAAATAAAAATCAGTCTTGATTATTTTGCATGCATTGAAATTTAAAATTGTATCCCATAAAATTATACAGTAAAAGTCTTTTTATTGTGATATATGTGATAAAAACTTTGCTCTAAACTGGATTCCCACTATCCTTATAAAGGATGTAGAAGTCCTAATTTTTATTTTTCATTCCCAAGGCCGATTGTAAATATTTAGTTTTTATTCACATCTTTATAGAAACCTCTTTTAACTTGAAAACTGAATGAATTTTCAACTGACAAAGCTTTTTCTCAATATTTTATTTTTCACTAGCTTCAGAGCATCGCTAAATTTGTTTTCTTGCATGGAATTTGCAGTCATTAAGGATTATGTTTTTCTAAACTTAAAGCAAAATATAAAGGAAGAGTTAGTGGATAAGTGCAGCATTTTGTCACTATTGTTTAATACAAATCACTAAATGTGCTAAGAAAGTCAATACAGTCGGTTCCCTCTAATCCACAACTCTATAATTTACCCTTTTTTATAATCTGCACTATATTTCAAATGTAAACAAACAGTTAAAATCTTTTTTTTAAGCAAAATATTGGGCACTTTAATCATAAAAAAAAAAAATTAATCTGATCAATTTTTTTTAGAAATTTTTAATGGATTCTGCATTTATTAGAAGGAAATGTTATATACATCTCGTAAATTACAATTAGACAACTATATTCGGTACTTACGTATTAACGCAACCGCAGCAGAACTTCCACTAATACGGCAATAAAGAGCAATCTATTTGTTCGCATGCACACAAAAAAATGGCATCAAAAATGAGCAAAAAATGCACTAAAGCACTAAATGAGCAAAGAATGGCAAAAAAGAAAGCACTGAAAAAACACAAAAAACAAGATTGCTCTTTATTGACACATCACTGCAACTTCTGCTGTGGTGGCGTTAATATGTAAGTACCCTATATTCTGAATGCATGTTGTCTGAATAAAAGATAAAATGGCTTTTGAAGAGCAACTACTATCACTGCAATGTTTGATAGGTTTTAAAATAAGTAAAAATGTTTTCTATTAATTTTATACTATATCATTTAAATGTATTCCTAATGTTCAATATAGTTTTTTTAAGCATTTTCTTTCATTTCTTTGTTATTTATTTACAGTGTAATTACTATATTTAGTGATAAATCTTAAATATTAGAATGTAAACAAAGAAATCACCTATAATCTGCAAATTGTTCGGTCCCTCTCTGTGCAAATTTAAAAAAATGCACTTTTTTTTTTTTTTTTTTTTTAAGCTAAAAAAAGGATTGGAACCCTATCTATAAAACCAAGCAGTAAATAAACAGTGATATTGTAAAGGGTAAAAACCATACACAAATGATATTTGCAATAAAAAGTGTATAACACATCTGCTTGTAACAAGCATTACCTCATGGAAAAATACTAGTGTAAACTCCCTCAAATCTGCACAGCTTGGGACTAGAGATTGTGCAGATTTTAGAATTTTGAGGTTTTCTGGTTTCTTTGTTTACATTTTTTTAAACAGTAATTTGAATGTAATTAATTATGCAGTCTAAATTATAATGAATGTTTACAATATATTAAAACATTGAAATAAGTAATAAACTAAAATAATAAAAAAATAGATAATTTTTATAATGATTAAAATATAAAAAACAAAGGTCTAATTAATAATATATGTTTAAGTGTTCATTATAAAGATGAAATGTATTTTTCATAAACTATTCAATGAAACTTGCCTTATGAATAATGTACAATACTAATTCACATTAAAATAATAAAATAAGGAAGTTTTATTCCAGGTTATTATTTTAGCCAGACTTAACCAAAAAAGCTTGATTAATACATAAATATATTCTGTAAGATTATTATTATAATTGATATCATCAGTATCTTAAATTTTTTCAGAAATAAATTATTCTTCCTTCAAGAAAAAACATGAAGTCAGTAATAATAACAAAAATTACAAATTAAAATATGCTTAGAATAGATATAAAACTAAAAAAGTCAAAATTTGTCCTTGTATCTGAACTGATTGTTTACATCCATAAATTATGAGCAGATTTTAGAGTTGAGGATTTTAGGTTTGCAGATTTGAGGGAGTGGGTCTACTGTACATGGAATAAAGCATAAATTGTGGGAAAGCGTAAGTCAAAGATGCATTAATGAATACATTCTGGAGAAAGTGTATGTGCATGCAAAAAGTATAGTAAAATGTTTAATAAGATTTCTGTTATGAAAACATCTTATTAAATTCATAGTAATAAATTCAATAATTTTTCATACATTGAAATAAGTTGTATTAATGTTGTATTTCTAATGAATTCAGAATAGTTTTTCACATATTCTAAGAAAATATACTAAATGTTTATTTTCCATGAGTAAATCAGCACTCGTGTGAAATATCTAATAAAAAAGTTAGAAATATTTAAAAAATGGATCAAATTCATTAAAAAATATTGGTCTTGGTGATTTTTTATATGCTGAAATAAATTGCATTAAAACTGTATTTCCCATGAAGTTATGCGGAAAAAATTCTTACTCATATAAAATCTGTAATAAATCATTTAGTCAGACATCTAATACCTCCCCCCCCGCCCGGAGAAAAATGTCTGAATTTAACAGTAGTTCAAATCCTCTTGTCCAATCGATTTTTGTTGGCAAAACAGTAGGCTTTTTATTTCGCACTTTGTTTTTTCCCCATAATATATGCTTATGTTTAGAAACTTTTGGACGAAAATGGATTAAAGTCATGCAAGGCTTTTTTCTATTTTCATTCATAAGTGCCAGGACTCATGCATATATTATGGTAAAAAACAAAGTCAAAAACTAAAGCATATGTTTATTTCCAATAAAAACGCTAGTCCATGTCTCAAAACCCCCAGTTTTCGCCAACCCTTTTCGAAAAAAAAAAAAAAGTTGACGAGTATACATTGAACAAAAAACCTCCCACAATTTCCATCGCCTATTATCAGTACAACAAAGTTTTTTATTCCAAAAAAAAATTTTACAAACTCAATAGTATCAACCTTGTGAAAAAAAAGCTTGTAGTTAGTCAGATAATATAACGACAACCAAAGAATATCATGTGCCGATAAAAACACAACCGCCTTCCAACGCTTATGATAATTCAACTGAGCGAGCATTTATACCAGTGGCGCAGCGAGGGGGGGGGTTTTGGGGGTTAAAACCCCCCCCAGAGCCATGACAAAAATACAGAAATTTCCATTTTTATGAACCGAATCATAAAAAATAAAACTAAAGTTATAATTTTATTTGTTTTGCTCTCGAAATCTGCCGCTTTATTGAATCAAATTTTATTAAAAATTTTGACTCGTATAAGCGGCAGTAATGTATTTTCTTTAAAAAATGGCGAAAGCACATGGTAACGGTATCAGTATCGAAAACTGGTCACCCATTTCGGAAAAGGCCGGCATTCATTTATACTATTGGAAATCAGCCGAAGGCTAAAACGAATGGTCATTTCATTTCCTGTCACTGCCAATGCCGTCTCGGGTTTCTCAATTTTCGACCCCCCCTCGGGGGGGGGTCTTAATTAGTTACATCTGTTTCTTGCTCTTTTTTTGGAAACGGGACTGGACTCGCGAATTCCATGAAAAACACAAAAACGCATGCTTTGAAGGATAGGCTTTATTCCACAAACATTCTGTTGTTGCTGTAGTGCAAAGGTTTCCTTTATTGTGCGTTTCGCTATGGATATTAAATCCTCTTCAGAGAAGAAAATTATGAAAAAGATGGATATAAGAGATCAATTTTTAAAATCCAGGTATGTTTGGAAAGTATATAATTCGTTTATATTTATGTCTCTGGAAAGATATTAACAGCGCCGTTCGAAAGGGGGGGGGGGAAGAGGGCGGTCGCCCCGGGCGCAGAGATTTAGGGGGCGCCAAATTTCTAACTACTTTCTACTTACTACTACTTTAAAGAGACTACTTTCTGACAATTTTTTTTATTAATATTAATTCTTATTTAAAAAACGCCCGAAATAGGCAAGTGGGTAAACGGAAACAAAGTTACCGAAAAAACAGTTATCCAATAAAAAAGTGACAAACTACAAAAGCGAAAAAGAAGTTACCGAAAAAAAAGGGACAAGGAATTGATTTTGGGAATTTATTATTGATTTTGAGAATTCATTGGTTAAGTATTTAGGAAGTAGGAGGCTCTTAATTTAAGTAAATGGATTTTTCGTTCTGAATTAACTGTTTTGGTTCAGTTTTAGGAATATGATACCCCCCCCCCCCCATCCGTAACTTCTCAAATTAAATTAATAGTTTTTTACGCAGATTTATCCGATTTGCTTGGAATTTCGGACATAAGATCCTTATGATAAGACGTATCTCTGATTAGTTATAGAGTTCTTTTGCTTATTATAAAGGCAGGATGGTCAATTACAACCCCCCTCCCACTAATTAGATAGATCGGTTTTTAAGTAAATTTATCCGATGTATTTCAAATTTTAGATATAGATTCTTTCTGATAAGGTGAATCCCTGAATAGTTTTAAGAGTTCAATGACTAAGTATAAAGGGGAGGGGGACGGGGATAATCCCTCTTAAATTAAATAAATGACTTTTTACGCAGAATTATCCGATTTGCTTCGAATTTTGGACATAGGTTCATTATGATAAAACGTATCTCAGATTTGTTAAGGGGTTCTTTTCCTTATTATAAAAGGGGAGGACAAGCAATTATTTCCGCCTCAAATTAGATAAATCGGTTTTTATGCAGAATTATCCGATGTATTTCAAATTTTAAATATAGGTTCTTTCTGATAAGGTGAATCGCTGAATAGTTTTAAGGGTTTAATGGCTAAGTATAAAGGCAAAAACAGAGGATAACCCCCTCCCCCTTAAATTAAATAAATTGCTTTTTATGCAGAATTATCCGATTTGCTTCAAATTTTGGATGTAGGTTCTTTATGATAAGGTGTATCCCGGATTATTTATGAGGTTCTTTTGCTGAGTATAAATAGGGAAACGGACGATTATCCCCCGCCCCCTTAAATTAGATAAATTGTTTTTTATGTATAATTTTCCGATGTATTTCAAATTTTTGATATAAGTTTTTTCTCATAAAGTGAATCCCTAAATAATTTTAAGGGCTTAATGGCTAAGTATAGAAAGGGGAAACTGGGGATAACTCCCACTTAAATTACATAAATGGCTTTTTACGCAGAATTATCCGATTTGCTTCAAATTTTGGATGTAGTTTCATAATGGTAAGGCGTATAAGCTAATGAATATAGTTAAAATAGGGAGGAATGCAGCAGTCCATTCAGGAAACCCTTTCGGGGAAAGAAGCTTGCTTTCCCCATTCGACGGAGGGGGATGTCCGGTAGATATCGCGGGCGGCTAGTCTCGGCGGGCGGATTTGTCCATCAGGGGATTTCCCGGTAAAGGTTTGCCGCAAAAATATTCAAGTAACATAAAAAAAACGAGTTGAATGCAACTGAACGCAAATAACAAATGAAAACAATTTTTCTTTCTTTTTTAATTTAATGATTGAAAACTATCATGTCAGAAAACATTATAACACATTTTACCTTTTTTCTTATAATGATTAACTTCCATTCATTTTGCATTTAAAACCGGTTTATTTATTTATTTATTTTATTTGTGAAAAAAGTAATATACTAAATTATTTGTTGTAATTGTCATTTTAATTTACGCCAAATATTTATCATTTAAAACTGGATTTTTACTAATTAATGTCCCATATTACGCATCACAAAATATAATATAAAACATTAAAAAATATATATGTGAGAAAGTTTTAATGTACAAACTATGTTGTATGTCACGAACGAATGAACTAGTGAATTCATTAATTTGTAGTAATAAAAATAGTTTTTTCATTGCTAGCTTATGTTAGTAATTAGAAAGTTAATTGTTTAAAAACCTGTAGTTCTTGATAGATTTTCAGGTTTGAACGCTTAAAAAAAATAAAAAACAGATTTAAATAAAAAACGATTTGAAGAAAAACAGGATATTTTTTTTCTTTGTTACGATATTTATAGAATACTGAAAAATGCTATCCAGAAACATAAATCGCAGTTTTAAATACAAACAGCTATTGAGGATATATAAACAAACCCGTAAAACTATTCAGGGATTCACTTTATGAGAAAGAAACTATAGCCAAAATTTGAAATACACCAGATAATTGTGCATAAAAAACAATTTATTTAAGGGGGGAATAATCGCGGCCCCCATTTTTAATTAGCAAAATAACCCCATAACCCCATCTAATCAGGGATACCCCTTATCTTAATTTCTTAATGAACTTACATTCAAAATTTAAAGCAAATCGGATAATTCTGCGTGAAAAGCTATTTATTTAATTTAAGAGAGGTTATACCCCAATGCACTCTCTATATTTAACCATTAAATTACCGAAATTCTTCAGGCATTATATACTCTGACGACATTACAACTTTAATCGTGGCAGAAGATAGATAGCGAAGTCTTATTGTGAAAAGGTATGTAGAGGTGAAAGTATCTTCGTTCAAAAGCTGAGAAGAATAGGTGCTATTGACCTCAAGAGACATGCCTAGAAAATAATTGCACTGGTCTAGTGGCAATGAGCTGAGGGGGACACTGGGATTATTGAGCACCGAGAGGGAAGCGAAATGTAATATTTGAGTGTGGCTCCTATGTAGTTGTAATGTCGTATTATTTATTTTTTTAATAATTGATCTATGGTTCTACTAAAGAACTTGAGGAATTAAAAATGTGTTATTGACGAACTTAACAAATAAACCAACTTAGTAAAGAGAAACTCAGGGCGCGACACCACAATACTATATATAAGCTTTATCAGAAAGAACCTATATCCAAAATTTGGCACACGTTGGATAATTCTGCTTAAAAAACCATTCATCTTATTTAGGGCGGAGGGGGGGGGAGGGGGTAATCGTCCGTTCCCAAAACTAATCAGGCAAGCGTCTTTTCAGTATGAACACATATCCAAAAACTGAACCAAAACAGTTAATTCAGCATGAAAAAATCATTCACTTAAATTAAGAGCCGACCCCCGACCCCCCCCCCCCTTTCATACTTTGCCAATAAATCCCCAAAATCAAAAATAAATCCCCAAAATCAATTCCTTATCACTTTTTTCCCAGTAACATGTTTATCATGTCCCTTTTTTCCGGTAACTTTTTTTCTGAGTCATTTTTTTCCGCTTTTGTAGTTTGTCACTTTTTTCCGATAGCTATTTTTTCTAGATTCAGGCAAGTAGATATGATTAAAAAGCTATGTAACTGAGAAATGTGAGTTCATTCTTTGATAAGATCTTTCAGAAGACGATTCTCACAGTGGATGATTTGAAAAGAATTTACGACATAGTAGCAACAAAAAGGAGAAAAAATGGTTGCCATGCAATCAAAATCGCTTATAACTCGTTAACTAATTTATTTATTTTAAAAAAATGATGGCGATTTTGTTTATCTATAAGCAACTTGGGGGTGATTCTCGTCCGAAAATTTGAAATCGGGTTATCAATTCCGCATAGTTGCTAACTTGTACGGTTTTGAGCGCGGATAAAACAATCGCGGAGAAATGCAAATTTCGTGAAAGGATCGCCGAAAAAGCACACATTTCGTCAATATTTCGTGGAAAAAAAAGACAATTTCGTCAATGTTTTTGTCAACAAACTTTGTCAAAAGATCGCCGAAAATCGCGAATTTCCTGTACGGATCGCGGAAAAAACGGCAATTTCACTAAATATCGCAGATAAAACGCTGATTTCGTCTGAAGACCGCGGAAAAACGTCGATTTCGTCTAAAGATTTCTGATATAATGCCAGTTTCGTTAAAAAATCGAAAAAAAAAACGCCGTTTTCGATAAAAGATTGCTTAAAAATATTTTGTCAAAAGATCATTGAAAAAAAAAAGGACGCTTTCATCAATAGATCACGGAAAAAACGCCGATTTCGTCGGAAGACCGCGGGGATAAAGCGCCGTTTTCAAAAAATGATCGCGTAAAATTGCAAATTTTGTCTAAATATCATCGAAAAAAACGCCGGTTTCATTAAAAAAAAAACACACTGAAAAACATCGATTTCGTCAAAGGATCGCGGAAAAACCGCCGATTTCGACAAAAGATCGCAATAAATCGCCGATTTTGCTAAAATATCGCAGATAAATCACTGATTTCGTTTAGAAGTAGCGGAAAAACGCCGATTTCGTCAAAAGATCGCGGAAAAACCGCCGATTTTGCTAAAATATCGCAAATAAATCGCTGATTTCGTCTGAAGGTCGCGGGAAAACGCCCATTTCGTCTGAAGACTGCGGATAAACCCCCTTCTGGGGGGGGGTAACTCGCGGATCCCCCCCCCCGCGCCGATTTCCGAAAAAAAAAATTCAACCAGAATCACCCCTGAAGCAACTCTATCCCCCCCCAGAGCCGAATTCTGGCTGCGCCACTGTTTATACGCATGTGTAAAGCTTCACTCCAAGGCACAGATTAGTACTTATGGATTATGCATGCGCATAAGTGAAATTTTAATTGATAATTACAGCTAATTAATAACATTTTTAATCAAACGAATGTACGATAACAAATCTGTGGACAAATATCTTTCATTTAAAAAAAGAATGGTGTAATTTGATACATTAGTTTCTGCTCATGGGCTGACAAAAGAAAACGCTTAGCGTTTTAAATATATAGATTGTTATGTAAATAGTGTATTTTTACTGATTACTTTATACTAAACTATAAGTGAGTTCTAAATATATTCTAATGTCAGTTTTTTATTAATAGGGATTTGTGAAAACTTATGTGATGTTTTTGATTTACATGCTGTTTGTGCAGTAAATGTTAGTTTTATGTGAAAAGTAAATCTATTTAATTTGTGTGGAAAATTTATTTCATATGCTGTGTGATCCAAAAATCCCAGAAGAAATGTAAATTCAATAATCTAATCTACTCCTTTGAGTAAAAATTTTCAAATTTTGTAAATTTTTCAATTTTTTTTTTTTTTTTTTTCATTTTCTAAGTGCGTAAGTTGTTCTAAGGTAATTTTGTGATACTACAATTCTTTACAGTAATTTTTGCTCATTATACTTAATACTGTTGTAAAATTTTAAAGTTATTTTCCTTGAAACCCTGTTTTTCAAACTGGGCGACCATTTTTCTCAGGAACTGTTTATTTTATTTTTTACTTTAAAAAAAAGTTAATCATTTTTGCTTGTGCTTATACCATCGGAAAGTATAATTTTCAATCAAATTAAGGTAAAAATTGCTAAGAGTGAAAAAAAATACTTAAAAAAGCCTAATGCATTTATTTAGATAAACATATGTTTCATCACATAAATGATGACACTTTTAAGATCCTTGTAAGTTGAATTATTTTTAAAAAAATTAAAAGAAAAAAAATCGTTGTTGTTCACATACTAGATAATTTTCAGTATAATTTTCACTGAATAAATGTTTTTTAGAGCTTTCTCAAAAGTGACTGCAATTTTGTCAAAAATCAACTTTTAATGTTTTCTATGAGATCGAGAGAATTTAGTGACCTTATTTAGAGACCTTATTTAGACCTGAATTTAGGGATCCAATTTGTTTAAGATGCTTGTGTTGTAACTGGAGAAAAACTGTTGCCTATTTGAAAATTCATGCCACATGATTGCAATCGCATACTAATCATTTTATTTACTCAAAAGAATTTAAATATGTGAGTCAAATACCAATAAGTATAAGGCAGAAAGTCCAAAGGTGGCATCTCTTTTTGTAGTAACTGAAAAAAAAATCATAAGTGATGTATATATGTATATATATATATATATATGTAATAAAATAAAAAAAAATTGCGCCATTTTTGTTCTCTCTTAGCTTCAATTCTAAATTCGTGGAACATATTTCAATCTTAGTAGTTTGAAGGTCACGTGCATTCTCAAACATGAAATGAATTTCTATTTATTTTTATTTTATTTTATCATATTATATTTTAATTTTTTTTTCATATTCCTACTTAATTTCCAGTTTGTTCGTCTACGCCGGCATAAACAAACAAATATAAAAATTTCCAGACAAGTGACACTCTCGCTGCAGTCAAGCGATATCATTGCCATTCTGGAAGAATTACGGGATATTATCTGAATTAAAATATGGAAAGAAATTTACTGTTTAAGAGAAGAAAAAAAAGAAAAATTATAAAATGATAATAAACTAGAGATAGAGTCTTTGAAATTTTCTCTGTTTGCGCGAGTATGATCAGACGGATTTTGGATTTTTTTCCCATATATAATAAGAAATTATTCCAAAAATAACCGATAGAGGGCACTCATACGCCATATTGAGACGTTTAATGCGAATCAGGCAAACATAAACAATGAAACAAATCACAATAACATGATACTGTGCATTTATTTTAAGTTAGTAAAATGTACTCACTAGCGAACTGCAAGAAGTGTAAGTCACCGATTTTGACAAAAGTGGTATCGTTGGAAAGATCTCATCGAAAGCAGTAAAAAACTCAATAGAGCTACCCTTCGGAAATGAGCCGTTTTCGAGATATCCGATAATTTATGTCACGTGGCTAGTGCACACTTAATGGGGGACCGCAAAAAATTGTTTTCTCGATTTTGATGAAAATGGTGTCATTGCAAAGACATCATTGTGAGAAGTAAAAAACTCAATAGAACTAACCATCTGAAATGATCCGTTTTCGAGATATCGGACAATTTCTGTCACTTAATGCAGTTTCCCAGCAGCGTGCATTAATAAAGTGACATAAATTGTCGGTTATCTCAAAAACTTCTCATTTCCGATTGGTGATTCCATTGAGTTTTTTAATCCTCACGTTGATATCTTTTCAACGATACCACTTTCGATAAAATCAAGACTAAAAGTTTTTTCGGTCCCACATTAAGAGTGCACTAGCTACGTGAAACAAATTGTCGGATAGCTCGAAAACGAATCATTTGCGACGAGTGGTTCCATTTAGTTTTTTACTGCTCTCGATGAGATCTTTCCAACGATACCACTTTCGTCAAAATCGGTGACTTACACTTTTTGCAGTTCCCTAGTCAGTATGATCACCACCACCAGGAGAGGAGCGTCTATACACTACTTACAGTTGAGTGTAGCATGTCGGCATCGATGTCACCGACGGTTCGCCGAAAGGCATCTTTCAGTTCCACGAAAGTGGTTGGGGAGCCCCAGTACCTTCACTACCAAAAATCTGCTGGGGCCAAGTCTGGAGATCGTGGGGGGGGGGGCACTCAAACTTACAACCTCGTCTTATCACCCAGTCTTCAGTGGTAGTGTCCAGCAGGAACGCCTTGATTTCTCGTGAAAAGTGGGACGAGGAACCATCTTGCATGAAAGTGACGACAGGTAACGCATGTCTTTTCTGCAATACAGGCACAATATGGCCACGCAAAAGCACAAGATACCGTTCTGCATGGACTGTACAGATTTTCCAGATCGATTCAGGACTAGGTTCTTCAAAAAAAGAAAGAAACCCGAATGAAAAACGCAGTGAAACCATATCAAACAATCCCATGCAGTGGCTTGGTTTGGTACTCACGAGGGTTTGATGTTGCCCAGATACGACTGTTTTGCGTATTGACGTCACCATGCGAGGAAAAGTGTGCTTTATCAGTCCACATGATGTTCAGTAACTATTGTGGGTCACGACACTTTTGTGTCAATGTCCATGTAGCAAACATTAGTGTTTCATCTGCATCTACCGGTAATAACTGGTGAAATGTCTGTATCTTGTATGGATACAGATTCAAGATTCCATGCAGAATACGTCGAATCGACGATTCCGGAATTCCCGTTATTTCCCCAGCTTCACGAACACTGCTACTTCAGTTGATGTGTCAGCTGCTCTTTTTCCCCATGATAATTTATACCAAATGGATGCGATCCGCTTTCACGGATGGTCCTCCTAACTCCCCGTTTCATCAAAACGTCGTACTAATTTGAGTATCCCATTCAATGAAACGGATTTTTTGCGCCTTAAGTCCCTTTTCCGTGCGAAACTTTCGAAATGCAATAACTGGGTTTTCACGATTTTTTAGAAATACTAAACCACCAGTGCTCGATTTGATAACGATAGTTTGCTTCCGAGATAGATTGACGAATCCATTTCCAGCCAGGTGTTTTATTGCTAAGCTGATTTGCATAAAACGCTTAAATATGACATGTGAGTGCCTTCTATCTGTTATTTTTGGAAGAATTTCTTATTATACATGGGAATAAAAAAATCCAAAGTACGTCTGATCATACTCGTGTAAACCGAGAAAATTTCAGAGGATTACTTCTTTTATTATGGATTTTTAAAGTTTGCATGAATTTATGACGCACACCGTATAAAGACATGCTCCGAAGGTTGTTCGGATCCAGCACTTTGGGACTCTGAACGTCTGAACAACATGCTTCATAACCATTAGCCAAAGTACTAACCTTTACTCCATGCCAATACCGGCAGACACACACACACACACCTAATATGAAATTCCAATTAAAATGTAGAATACATGTTAAAGTGCAGCTCTTCCTATGTAAATGCGTGACTTACTACTAAGCTATCACTGTGTACTATGCGTAGCATTGATTCCCCATTTACTTACAAATAAATTTATACATAGAATTGATATAAAACTAAAAAAAAGTCGAATTTTGCCCCTATATCTGAAATAAATGTTTCATTGTTTACATCCATAAATTATGTGCAGACTTTAGAGAGTTGTGGTTTTAGGATTGCAGACTTGAGGTAGTCTACTATCTTACAATGTGAGTTTTACAGAAATAAATAGAATGACATAAGATTTTTTGGTACTACTCTGTTATCCCGTCGACCGATTTCGCCAAATTATACATATTGATGTAATTTTTATTTTAAATAATAAAAAATAATTAGTAGAATATTAATAAAAATACAAATAAAAAGTCAAAATAAAAATCACTTAATGACGTTTTAAACACGTGTATCGTATTTAATGTCATTGAATTGATATTCACGATCATCCATTATTGGCATTTAATCTTGTAATTTGGCGATAGTATTTTGGTCGACGGGATAACAGAGTAGTACCGATTTTTTTATAGCAAAAATTAAAAAATGTTCTAGAATAGCAGCATTTATTTCTACTTTCTGCTATTAGCTAATAAACTATTTTGTGAAAACAATTACAGCAACAGTCGATTTATACATGCTAAGCAGAATTATATTACTATATCTGACAGGTATTCTCACTATTATCATATCTGTCAAATTCGACTTTTGTAACCCTACTTTTGTTGTTTGATGTGCTGCTTTGGTATACACAGTTGATGCTACTAAAACAACCCTAGTTGGTAGCAATTCTTCTGGCAGCAAAAATTTCATTAACATGTTCACACTGACGCCAATCGGGAACTAAGATGGCCTATAGAAGTGCTGCTCGCAACATTCGATACAGGATAACTGTCCCTTTAATTTACCTTTAACTAATGTTAAAGTCCCATTAAAACAATTATTTATTATAAATGTATTTAAAAGTGTTAGTTATTCAAATTCGTATAATATTTACTTCGTCATATAAGACAGAAAACAAATGTCACAGGAAATTTGAAATTGTGCAAAAGAAAACTTTCTTAACAAATTTAAAACGCATGTAATACAATGAGCTTACACGGCGTTATCCTGAATGGAGAAGTTAGATCTCTTCTCCACCAGATGGCGTATTCGAGTGCTTGAATCGCCAATATTTATGCTTTGAGGATGTGGTTAGTTGGGTGTGGCAATCTCAAAACCTTCTTCTATGTCATTCGTGTTAATATTTCAAAATTCGTTATCACAGTGCAAAAATTAAATGGCAATTCATGCCCATCATGGGAATTCAAATGATATAAAATTCGGTGCATTAGTTCTTGAGGTATGATTATTGCTAAAATGACACCGCCCAATCTGCCTTCTACCATCCTTAGGCAAATTATTAGAAAAATTACTCGTATTTCGGCTTAACCACTTTCTTGAATCTAATAACTTACTTCATCACAGACAATACGGATTCAGAGAAGGCAGATCATGTGAAAAGGCTTTGTTTGCAATTCTTACCTCCTGTGCTCATAGCATAGCGGAAGGAAATTACACAACTCTTGTCTCCTTAGATATTAAAGGTGCTTTCGACAATGTAGAGTGGCGGGACATCTTATTACAATTACGTGAAATCGGCTGCCCGAGAAACATAACTGGAACCATTGCAACATATCTTAAATTTCGTAGCATTCTTATCAACTGGGGTTCAGGAACTTCAATTCACCCGTTAGAAAAGGGTTGCCCCCAAGGTTCGTGCTTGGGCCCAATCCTTTGGCTGCTTATTGCCAATGTCTTGCTAAAAGAATTGGAGAAATTAGGCTTCAATTTTTACTCCTTCGCAGATGACTTCAACTTTGTTTTCTCGGGCCGTCGTCGTCTGGATCTCGAACTGCAAGCGGCAAGAGCTTTCCCTGCTTTTAGCCAGTTGTTGGCTCGCCTTCATCTCCAGCTTTCACCTGGAAAATTCCAAGCGAGGGTGTGTTTGAGTTCACCTGGAGAACTCAAACGCAAGCCCGTGATGCGAGTGAATGGGGTTAGCGTCCACCACGTTCATATTCTTAAATTATTAGGTTTAATTATTGATAAACACCAGAGCTGGATTCCACATATCAAAGCACTAAAAATTAAACTTTTAAATTACTATCATAATTCCTGTAAATTAACATAAAAAATATGGGGCATCAAGCCCAATATGCTAAAAACATGGTACCACATAATCATTGAACGCATCATCTTTTACTGTGTGGGCGTTTGGGGAGGTTCGCTAACCAAACTGGCTAAGCAAAAACTTGACTCTATCCAGCGCATATTCCTTCTGCAAATGGTTAGAGGTTATAGAACTATCTCAACGGATGCACTCACAGTACTTACAGGTATTCCACCCATACACTTAACACTTGCTTACGAATTTCAGAAAAACAGAATACTACACTTAGAAGACGAACCAACACAGTCAGCACTTTTCCCTAACTTGATTTTACAAAGAAAAGTCCACAGCTGGACTATGCATCCGGTGGATGAGACATCCTATCTTCAAGTTAATGTTAATAAGCAGTCTTACAGCCCTCGAAAAATCCAGCCATTTTCACCGATGGTTCACACACGGAGACGGGAGTAGCATCATCCTTCTGTGTTTTCAAAGACAGTGTTGTTATTCATCAGTGGGCTTGCATGATTGGAGATAACAATTCGGTGTTCCAAGCGCAACTCTTCGCAATCCTGCGGGCTTTGGAATGGATTGTTCTCTATCCTCATACTACTTTTTTTCACCTTTATAGTGACAGCCTTTCAAGCCTACAAGAAATATTCGCCCATAGAACTAAACACCCTTTAGTGCTTAAGATAAAAGTTATCTTAAAAACTCTCGTCCATAGGGTCTCTCTCGGCTATGTCACCGCTCACATCGGCATAGCTGGCAATGAGCTAGCTGACGCACTGGCCAAGGAGGCCACCTCACGTCCAAACATAGATATCCTCCTTCCTGTTCCCCCGTCTCATGTTCGCCACTTCCTCAAAAGAAACATTCTTTCAGACTGGCAACTGTACTGGGATGCCTCAAGCAAAGGCAGGCACACCTATTCCCTTATCCCAAAAGTCTCATACAATCTCTTAGCTTTATCCCCTCCCACATCAGCATTCCTCTCCGGCCATGGTCCATTCAGGACATACCTAAATTATTTTAAACGCTCAGATACGGACCTCTGCGAGTGTGGGGCCATAGGGTCTCCAGACCACTACTATTTCTTCTGCGCACTCACTGAGGCCTGGCACCTTAAGAACCCTTATTCCCGCCCAGATACCTGGCTCACAAATATCTTAACCCGCCCAAAACTACTCCGTCAATTGGCACAAATTTATCACTTCCTTATGGACCTGGCCAATCTTACCACTTAACCGTTCTCTCCTAAGACTGCCCTCTGTCGCGTTAGAGCCTTTTTTGAGCTTTTGGCAATCGTAGCGCCACTTGTCGCGATGGGCAGGTCTCCGGCGCGCATACCACTGTATTGATGTTGTATACAGCCTGTATATTATGTATTTTATGTTTTTTTTTTTTTTTTGAAGTTATTGTAATGAATCCCCACATGCCGGGGAACATTCTGGGTGGGACAAATAGGGTCTACACCGGATCCTAGCGATCTGGTGATCTTGTCCCACTTAGGCATAAATACAGCATAGCAACACCACTTGTCGGTTGATTTACACCGAAACCTGATTTGCTACAACTTATGTTTACATCTAAATGAATCTGCAGTTTGATGAAAATCCGTGCAATAATTCTTGAGATAGAGCTATGGCGGAAATCGTGAAAAATGCAGCATAGCAGTGAAACATGTTGGGCGATTTACATCAAAATGTAAACTACACGAAGTCCTATTAAAGCATAACTGAATCTGAAGTTTTATGAAAATCCGTGTATTAGTTCTAGAGATAGAGTTGTTGCAGAAATCGCAAAAAGTGCATAGTAGCAGCGCAATCTCATGACTGATTTATACCAAAAACAAGAAAACGTCAATTCATGTCAAGGGCTAACTGAATCTGAAGTTTAATGAAATTCCGTGTATTAGTTCTCGAGATTGAGCTACTGCGGAAATCGTGAAAAATGCTCCATAACAGCGCCACTTGTTGAGCGATTTACACCAAAATCTAGAAAATATCAATTCATTTCATGGACTATTTATTTGCGATTTAAAACAAAATTCATAATTTAAATGAATTAAAATTGTTTCAAGATCAGAGTCCAATTAAAGATTGTCGATTCGATTTTCTTGCAATAATAACATCTGGCTTTTATTTTTGAATGCGCTTAAATGTATGAAAATAATTTTTCTCGATATGATTTTTTTTATATTTATATATGAAAATTACTTTTTCAGTGATAAATTAAATAATTACAGCAGCAAGCAATGTATATACAGGGTGATTCATAAAAGATGGGCAGAACTTTAAGAGGTTATAGTACACTTAAAGACAAATAATATTAAATAGGAGACTAAGAGTCCCAGACGTATTCCCAAGGAGATAGGGGGCATTAAAGTTTAGGGTCCGAAATTTCAAATGATTATAAAAAATGGAAAAATTGGTCGATTCGTTTGCGGTTTTTGCAAAAAATTTTCTTTATGCCAGTATTTTCTTGAAATAAAATTTTAAAGTTCAATTTCAAAAAATGCCGATAGGGGGCGCTTTAGACTTTGGAGTAACAAACAACTATTTTTTAACGTTATTTTTTGTATTTCTTTAAATGATTTCGAAAACTTAGACTTAAACTTAAATTTTGATCTAAAAATCTGAGTCCTAACGAGTAGTTAAGTAGCGTAAACTGAAATTTGAAATTTGAAACCCTTCTCCCCCCAGAACAAAAATCAGTTATTCCCGATCTTTGTGTCGTAGATTAGGCTCTAAATACTGCCGCATTTTGCTAAAATTATTCTTTATGTCAGTATTTTCTTGAAAATAAATTTTAAAGAAAATTTTCAAAAAATTCCGATAGAGAGCGCTTTAGACTTTGGAGTAACGAACAACTATTTTATACCGTTATTTTTTGTGTCTCATTAAATGCTTTCTAAAGCTTAGACTTAAATTTTCAGCCCAAAATCTGAATCGTTAGACGTGGTTAAGTTTCTGGGGAGAGGGGTTTGAAATTTCTACTCCTGAGCACAGTTCAGTTTACCATGTCCACACATTGTGTGCTGTGATACGAGGTAAAAAGACACAAATTAGGATTATGTTACCAAAGCATATTTATTAACATGTAATTACAATAAATGTTCAAAATTGTGACCACCAGAGGTTATGCACGCAGAACAACGGCGAAGAATGGAACGGCGAACATTCGCGAAAACTTCAGGCTTTTCGAGCACTTCCCCTACAGCGGCGGAAAGTCTGGCGACCAGTTCCTCGGGGGATTCAATGGGTGTCTCATACATAAGAGCCTTCAATTGTCCCCAAAAAAAGAAATCGAGGGGTGAAAGATCTGGCGAGCGAGCAGGCCAAGCAACAGGACCACCTCGACCAATCCATCTCTTCGGAAATGTGATGTCCAGATAGTTGCGGACGTCTCGCACGTAATGGGCTGGCGCTCCATCGTGCTGGAACCACATGACCCGCCGGATGCGTGGAGGAACAACGTTTAACAGGTCTGGCAGCACATGTTGCAGAAATGTGAGGTATGTTTTACCGTTGAGGCGTTCAGGAAGAAGGTACGGTCCGATTAGGTGGTCTCCGAGGATTCCTGCCCAAATATTGATGGAAAAGCGTCTCTGATGAGCAGGTGGATACGTAGCATGTGGATTGACATCCGCCCATACATGTGCATTGTGTGTGTTAAATGTACCTTCTCGTGTGAAGGTACATTCATCGGTGAAAAGCACAGTTCGTCCAAAATGTGGATTTAGCGCGTTCTGCTGCAGAAACCAGCGGGCGAATTCAATACGATTTGGATAATCCACTGGAGACAGTTTCTGGACTCGTTGCACATGAAACGGGAGCAAATGTTCATCTTTCAGTACCCTCCAAGTCATGGACTGTGAGGTATCCACCTGCCTAGCCACTGTTCGTGTACTTGTACTTGGCTGCGCCGCTACTACATCCAGAATGGCTTCTGCAACAACTACTGATTCGTCCTTTTTTGCACAACCAGCATTCGACCGGGAAGCGAGAAATGATCCCGTCTCACACAACTGTCTGTGCAAGCGCTCGAAAGTTTTGCTGTTAGGCAACCGCCTGTTGGGAAATCGCTCTCCGTACATTCGTTGTGCCTCTGCACCATTTCCATCTGCCGCTCCGTAAATTAAATGCATCTCAGCCTTTTCCTTATTCGTGAAGGGCACCATCTTCCGATTCATTACTACAGCGACTTACACTTGACTCACCGTTCAGTGGTTTTTATGCCTGAATCGTGTCGAAATTTTGCATACGTGTTCTTCTTCTTCTCCATTTGACATTTGCATACTTTCTGTCTCCTTCTTCACCCGGTGACTAGCGTCAGGAATGGAGCTTTAACGTTTGCATGAGCGACGTTTCCAACTGTGCCAGTGCCTTTATGAGTGAATTCCGACTATGCAGTCCTTGACGAAAGTTGTATTTTTGCCTCGTATCACAACACAGAATCGTTGGGCATGGTTAAGTAGTGCAAACTGAACTATGTTCAGAAGTTGAAATTTGAACCCCCTCCCCTCGCTACTGAACCACGCTCAGCGATTCAGATTTTGAGCTGAAAATTTAAGTTTAAGTCTAAGCTTTAGAAAGCATTTAATGAGACACAAAAAATAACGGTATAAAATAGTTGTTTGTTACTCCAAAGTCTAAAGCGCCCTCTATCGGAATTTTTTGAAAATTTTCTTTAAAATTTATTTTCAAGAAAATACTGACATAAAGAATAATTTTAGCAAAACGCGGCAGTAGTTAGAGCCTAATCTACGACACAAAGATCGGGAATAACTGATTTTTGTTCTGGGGGGAGAAGGGTTTCAAATTTCAAATTTCAGTTTACGCTACTTAATTACTCGTTAGGACTCAGATTTTTAGATCAAAATTTAAGTTTAAGTCTAAGTTTTCGAAATCATTTAAAGAAATACAAAAAATAACGTTAAAAAATAGTTGTTTGTTACTCCAAAGTCGAAAGCGCCCCCTATCGGCATTTTTTGAAATTGAACTTTAAAATTTTATTTCAAGAAAATACTGGCATAAAGAAAAATTTTTGCAAAAACCGCAAACGAATCGACCAATTTTTCCATTTTTTATAATCATTTGAAATTTCGGACCCTAAACTTTAATGCCCCCTATCTCCTTGGGAATACGTCTGGGACCCTTAGTCTCCTATTTAATATTATTTGTCTTTAAGTGTACTATAACCCCTTAAAGTTCTGCCCATCTTTTATGAATCACCCTGTATATGTAATACAATATATATATATTTATACTAGCAACCTTCGCCCGCTATGCCGGTCGGGATTTCCAAAGAAATCTTGAATCAAACGCATTATTATCTGTGCACTTAATCATGCGTTTGAAATCAATGTGGACATTTACCTGGAATGTCGATCCGAATTGCTGAAAGTATGAACATCAATACACCTAAGGTTATTACACTATATTTTCAGTCAGAAAAAAATTGGGCTGTTAAGAATAAGTTTCTTTAATTGATCATTTAGTGTAGGATTCAGTAAAAAATGATAGAACAATATATAACATTATTAAAAGTGATCATGAAAAATTATTATAGCAAATCGCATCAGAATTTGTTAATTGGACCTGTTAAAAATGTTCATCGTTCACATTTTTAACAGGTTTGTTTGTTGTCGGGTTTACTTAAATCAAGACCTGAAAACTACAACCAAACAACCTGGAGACTATGCAACACTTAGCAAATGATATGTATTTTATGCTAAAACACTCACCAAGGAATTAACAGATTCATATCTATCGAAATCCACTGAGCAAAACCTTTTTAAACTGGAAAATATATTAAAACATTCCCTAAAAAATAATCGAATTGACTATTTAAATCCCCATCAAAGTTAACTTATCGAAACCTTTAAAAAATCCAATGTTTCAAAATCGGATTTATCTGATATACACCCCTTCCCCCCTCCTTAATTATTTAACTGAGCAACAGTGCGTTTTATACTCACATCTTCTGTAAAAAAAAATCTTACTAACAATGTAAGTCTCCTTAAAAATATTCAGGAGAATTCGAATTATAAGTGGCCA
The DNA here is from genome assembly GCA_964019185.1 of Maratus speculifer. Taxonomy (NCBI): domain Eukaryota; kingdom Metazoa; phylum Arthropoda; class Arachnida; order Araneae; family Salticidae; genus Maratus; species Maratus speculifer. Next base: position 138,006,671 of record OZ025302.1, on the reverse strand, counting down.
GAATGAAATTAAATTTTATCTATATTGAGATAGTTACCTATACATTTCATAATCGCGTTAACCTTATTATAGAACTCTCAGCGATAGGTATACGCTGTATGACCTCTGAATGTTTTAAGAAACTCTGTACAACTTTCATAACTACAGCATATAAGGTGTCCCAGGATTATTGGGACAAATTTAAGGGAAGATAGGAGACATCACAAGTTTTGGACAGCAATCCATTGTCTGAAACGCTTTTTTGGCGCGGTAGTGACGACATAAAACACGAAAAACCGTATACATGTGACGTTTTGCAACAAGAAATTCACCTTGCAGCAAGCTCTGAATAGACATCGGCGAAGGCACACCGGCGAGAAACCAACTGTGCGATAAGAAATTCGGAGATTCGTGCATTCTGAGAAAGCACCGCCTAACTCATACGGGAGAAAAACCGTATGAGTGTGAATCTGTGGTAGGAATTTTGATAAAAAATCTAACTTGAAGAAACACGTGGAAAAAATACATACGGGTACAAAACAAGATTTATTCCTATTATAGCATGTAAACAAGATTTATTCCTATTATAGCATGTAAACAAGATTTATTCATATTGTAGCATGTACGCACTAGAAAAAGAAGAAAAATACATGCAATATTAGTGAAAGAATCGGTGAGATAAGCGATGGTAGTCAAGTACTATTTATCGTTCTATCCGTCTATCCGTCCGTATATAACAGAACAAAAATGACCCATTTGAATGATTTGAAACTTAATATATATTGTCAAGTATATTGTCAATCGCAGAATATTGTCAAGTTATTTCAAATTTTATAAAAATCGGATCAAAAGTTAAAAAAGGTATTAATAAAAGTTTTCTTCATTATATTACATCCTATCATACGAAATTAATTTGACATCCCATGATAGTTAATGATTTTAGGTTGCCATGGGAATTACGTCTTTCTTAAGATTGAGGCCTATTGTTTCGATATGACTGAATTTAACATATATAATCGTAATAAATTTAGTATTCATGCATTTTTGCATAAGAGACAATTATTGCACTAAGATTTGAATATTTATTAAACTAGTTTTAGTACGAGAGCACCTCATTTGCTATGTTTGACTTACAATTTCCGATTTATATCTATCTTGAGCCATATTTTTCAAAAACGTACTTTTTTTTTCTCTATATACATGTCACAAAATGAAAGTATTATAACTTTAAACTAACAGATGGTACTGTCATCTGAAATTCTACGATATGGACTATCATCGTTTTTCTCTCTGATCTCTCTAATGCATTTTGTATGTAGCTAATTTTCTCCATTTTTAGGTGCGTTCGTAATTATGTAAGTACGTAGCACCTATAGCTGTTGTTCAGTCTGTCCGTCCGTCTTCATATAACAACGCAAAAACTACCCAACCGAATCGTTTGAAATTTAAAATATATAATTATCACTTAATTTTGTCGAGTCATTTCAAATTTTATGAATATCGGATGCATAGATCAATTACAGGGACAATCAAAAGTATTCAGTTACATTACGATCAATGGGGGGGGGGGGGGGAGTTTCAAATGCATTTTAATCGTTTCAAATTTAAGATATATAATTATTATATGTTTAATAATTATATAACTTCGTTATCGTACGAACGCAGCTCATTTGCTACGCTTCACGTGCGATTTCCAACTTGTGAAAAATTATGATACATGCAAAATACAAAGTTTGTATGTTCACAATTTAATTACTTCATATTTTGATAAGCTGTTTTGTATAATACTCAGGAAATAAACATTCTCTAATGAATTATTTTTTCATTTTCATTCTTATTACTTTTTAGCGTATTCCGATGTACTTGAAAGTATCTATGAATACGGTTTGTTTCCCTATTTGCCATCAGTCGATGCTCTAACTCACTTAAGGGGAGTTTTCACTCATTTGAAAACACCTTCTCCTTAATGTTAAAACCAATAAGTAGATTGTTTTCGAATTTCTCATTTAAATTTGAGTATTTTTAAACGATTTTTCTTGCATAGAATAGTTGAGTTCGATCTTTAATAGTAGTATCTTTCGTAGTACTTTCTACTTTTTTTTTTTTTTTTTTTTTTTTTTTAGGCCTTTTTAGTTTTGAAACTAGATTTGAAAATAAAAATACCTTTATTAAAAAAAAAATCTATAACCGAAATCGACAAAAATAAATATAGCTATATTAAAGATCGACTTCAGCTATCCTATGCAAATAATAATAATAATAAGCGCGGAATTCGAAAACAACCTGCCCATTGATTTAAAATTAAGGAGCGGGTGCTTTCAAATGAGCGAATAGTTCCATTAAATATAGTTGTCAGTTTGCTATGAAATAGATTATGTTATTAAGGCTTTACTATTTCCTGTTCGGTATAGGAAATAAAGTGTGCAGTATTTACAGTTCATTTACAGGAAAACTAAAAAAAATTACATTACATTACAGTCGACTCGAAAAAATCATTTGCGATATATTTTAATGATATTACATTATTTTAAACATTCATCTATATCACTGAGGTCTTCTACAAGGTGTTTACAGTAGAATCTGATAAACATATAATAATAATCAAAATTTTTTTTCTATCATTAAATAAAAGATGTTTTTTATACTAAATTTGGGGGTCACAGAATTAGGATTAAGCATTAAAATTTTAATTTCAGCCCTTGTGTAAAAATGCAAATGCGCAAAGTTAAGATTTTCCTCCAAAATATGCATTTATAAATTAATATTTAACCCTTTACGGGGCATGGCACTTGTATTCGTAAACTGTTGAAATAAATGAATGACATCAGTATTTACACGAAATTTTATTTGTAAATTAATATAAGTTTATTTTTCCGTATTTAATAAAAGTGAAATTTTCCTAGGAAATTTCTGGTGCCAGTGTGGCAATTTGGAATTAAGATTACCCCCCTTCAAGGGGTTCAACAATGAAAAAAATTTAATCTATCTCATGCGAATAATTAAGTTTCAACCCTGTGACTACGTGCCTACCAATTTTTCACTAACCAAACAAAATCATCTATTTTTTAGCCAATCAGAATGGAGAAACAATAAAGGAAATTTAACCTAAAATTTTATTAACATAAATCAATACCGAGAAGCTTCTAATATGTGAATATAAAATTACAGCTCATTCCATCAAGTAGTTTTTAAGACATGTTTAAAAAATTCAGGTCATGTGTGATAACAAATTTACCCCTTAGGAATCAACATATCTTACGTGAATAGATGAGTTTCAACCATGTGACTACCTGTGAACTATGAACGAATAATGGTTCATTTACGGGAACACTCAAAAGAATTCGATTACATTATGGTATACGGAGAATAATCATTTGGAGAGTATTTTAATGACATTACGCTATTTCAAATGTATTGAAACTGATATATGTTGTGTTTAGTTGGAAAGTTTCGTTTCTAAAGCCGTTCCGAAAAAGCAATACGTGATCGTTTATGTACATTGCATTGATTTGGCCGCAAAAGACCACTTGACATTGACAACAAAGTTCAACAAATTTTAATCATATGCAGGAAAAATAATTGAATAATAAAATAAAGCTTACCTGCAGAAACTTGAGTTATCATGAGAACAGATTGCAAACAAAAAAATTGGCACGGAGAATTTTCTTACAAAGGAAATTCTTTATTCTTTTTTTTTATGAAACTAAATAAATTCTCATTTTAGAGAATATAATAACTGTAACTAGCCATAGCTCTCTTATTTTTAGAGCCGGCCATAGAAGACTCACTGGACTTGTACAAATATATAATAATAGAATACTCATTTCCAAATAATTATGCCATTTTTCTTTCCTTTGGAGAGTTAGGGGTAAAATGTTGAAACATAATAAAACAAATGTGCGCTCATTCAATATAGAGCAACAACGCATCACGAATGGAAATTCTAGACGAACTGACGATCCAATAATTTGAAAAATCATTATTTCAAGAAACAAAACATTCTTTCAAATTCGAATATATTACGATTCGTAAATATTTGCTTGGAGTTATAAGTAGTATTTTTCATGGATGAATAAATCTTTAGATATCTCCAAGAAGAAAATAATTCGTTTTCCTTGATTTATAAAAATTTTACATCTTTTTTATATAAGAATGCTGATCCTTAATCACAAAACGGAACAATTTAGCTGGCATTCCACACACACCATCACCGCAGGCGTTCACTACCGACTTCTGCTGGCTTCTCCTCTGCTCTCTGACGAAACGAAAAGCCGCAGCCAAGGGAAGAAGGGAGGGGTTGCTATAAATTCAAAAATACGCCAACTGGCAGGGCTAAAGGAGTGGCGATACAATAAAGAGGCCAAGAGCTTCGCCACTAATAGGGAAACTGCATTTTTAAGAATAAACATTTATATTACCAGAAAGATGCGGAGCCAAAAATGTACATAAGGACTCACCTATTTTTAAATTACGCATCAGAAGAATAAAATCTGATTGGACAATAGGAGGAGCCATAAAACAGAAGTACACACTCCATCGAACATTCGAGAAAACACAGGAAAATTCCACAACCGGAAGGAACAAAATTCTAACTGATTTCAACATTTTGAAATCAACAAAAAGTTAGGTAAGAAAATGAACTTTACAGGAGAGATTAAAAATGCGAGAATTAAGATAATTTTTAGAATGCAAATTTTATAATAAATGAATAAAGATTAAAACAAAAATAGACGATAAATTAAATTAAATAAAAATATGACAGTGGTTAAGAGTAACCACAACAATATAAATCACTGAATTCTACTACGATCACGTTAAAATAGAGCACTCATAGTATTTTTAACACTTTCCAACAAAGTTGAAAAGTGTTTATGCTTTCAGTTTGTCTGTCCGCTCTCTAGTAAATATAGTCGGATTGTCATGAAATTTTTAGGTGTTATTGATGTTTACCCTAGCACGAACCCTATTGAAAATGAAGTTTATACCATGATTAGTTTATTTATAGGGATAGTCAAAAGTTTTCCGTTACATTACGATCTGTGGAAAAAAAATCGTCTCAAATGGATTTTAAGGGTGTTACACCCGATCAAACATATTAAAATTTACAGACACTTGCGAAATGCACTAAAATATGGATTCTGTAAAATATGGAGTGAAAATACTAGTTATTAATTTACAGGACCACACAAAAGAATTCAATTACACAATAATAAAGGAAGGAATTGTTTGCGAGATATTTTAACTATGTCAAACGATTTCATGTATAAAAAAAAATAAAGTAATGAAAAGTAGCTACTGGTTTTATGTAGACATTATAATAATAATTTATTTATAATTATAATATTATAATCATTATAATTATAATAATAATTATAATAATAATTTAATTTTTAATAAGAAAGGGTTATTTTATTTTTTTATATATACATAGATATGATAAGAAAAAAATATAGTTTAAAAAAAAACTAAAAAACACGGTTTTTAAGTATGTCAAACTAAAAAGCGAAAAATAATTCGTACTATAAGCTGAAAACGAAAATAGATGAAAAATACTATATTACTATAAAATCATTGTTATTATAGAAATCAATTAATAAGCAATAAATAAAATTATCGTGGAAAAAAAGCGTGGAGTGCTCCATCTACCATGCTCCATCTATCAGTTCTTAAAAAGCACCCCACGATAATTTTATTTATTGCTTATTAATTGATTTCTATAATAACAATGATTTTATAGTAATATAGTATTTTTCATCTATTTTCGTTTTCAGCTTATAGTACGAATTATTTTTCACTTTTTAGTTTGATATACTTAAAAAGTGTGTTTTTTAGTTTTTTTAAACTATATTTATTTTCACTTTTTAATTTGATTACTTTAAAAGCTTGGTTTTTAGTTTTTTTAAACTATATTTATATTTAATACAAAAACCAAATTAATCGTTTGGATAGTTTCAGAGTAATTGGTGAACATACATAGGAAAAAAATACATACACGTCGAATTGATAACTTCCTCTTCCTTTTCTGAAGCCGGTTAAAAATAAAAATTGTAATACGGAATTTTTTTTTAAATTTTACATAGATGTAAATAATGTCAGGAGTGAGGTTCGAACCCACAATCTCTTTCGAAAAACAGAGCTTCAATCCGGCGCCTTAGACCGCTCGGCCATGCTGTCTACACGCCATTCAGTGAACGTATTCAACACTTTTAATTAGAGAAAAATCACTAATTTAATTAGTTTTTGCCTAATTACTAAAAAAGTACTGAACCAATTTCGATGAAACTGAAGTGGTACCAATTCGAGAGCATCGTCTTTCATTTAACATCAAAACCAAGTTAATCGGTTGCATGGTTTCGGAGTAATCGGTGAACATACATAAAATAAGGAGAGTTACAAACAATCAAGAAACCAAACTGATTGCGTTGTTATCCTTTCAAAATACATGTATCACGATTTCAAATTTATAATTGAAAATATCTTTTAAATCGTTTTTCATTGTATCTTTACAAATTCAATCAGATTATATAATATTTTTTTTTTTTTTTTTTTTTACAAATTTTGAAAAAAGTTATTAAAATCTATTACATATTTTCTTATTTTATATTATTCGTATATTTCATTTGGTTCATATTTTTTTTCATTTGAGAAAAAGTACTGAATTATCAAATCTCTAAAACTTTACATACAAACAAATCAACGGAAAAAAAAAAAAAAAAAAAAAAAAAAAAAAACGAAAACACCAGTAGCGTAATGGTGTGGATGGAAAGATTTATTTTGGTGTACTCCGCATTATGCCGATTAGAAGTGTTACGAATTGACCAAATAAATGATAACAGCGTAATTCTGCAGGGAAAAATACAAATATTTTAGCAAGTTCTAGTATTATTTTTGTTACAACTGAAAAAGTGCAGCTTCGATTTTAACGAATTTTTTTTATTTATTAAAAGTACATAGTTCAGGTATTATTTTGTAATTTGTTGGTTGCTTTAAGTATAAAATTACTACTTTAATAATTTTTAAAAATATATTTTTGTCTGTTAAAATTTGCGTAAAAATGCGAAAAAAGTACATAATACAGTGAAACCTCCAAATAAGGGACACCCATGAGACCGCAACTTTCGTCCCGTAAATAGAGGTGTCCCTTATTCGGAGTTCCTTACATAGTGAAACCTCCAAATAAGGGACATCTTTGGGACCGCAACTTTCGTCCCTTAAATAGAGGTGTCCCTTATTCGGAGTGTCCCTTATTTGGAGGTTTCACTGTAATAATAAACACTTATTTCAATAATTCGCATTGGTTTCATTTTTTCAATTTTAGTATATTTTGAGAAAAACGTATTTAAAAAATAGGAGCAAGCGCGCAAACTTCCGCTTTTATCTCCAAAACAGTTCAAAATCAGGAACTAAAAACACTGCATTTTAGAATTCTCATGGTGAGCCGTATTATCTATCACACATGATATTTTAAGGGGGCTCAGGGGTTGAAAACATTTCAAAAAATCGATTTTTTTTTATGATTTAGTTTGATTATTCAATTAATTCTTAACTCAATGCAAAAAACCGCATAAAAATATTAGCATTTTTAACGGAGTTATAAGCATTTATGTACCAATATTTACATAGCCACATCCATATAATTTCAACTTTAAGACGTGTTTTCTCAAAACTTGATTTTTGACGACCAACACCAAGATTTAAAAAAAACTATTTGATGAAATGGCTTATTTTTTTTTTTTTTTTGCATGCATATTACATCATTATCTAGATTATGAATTAAGGATATAGCTATCACTTAAAAAAAAACATTATTAAAAAATCTCTCAAAGTTGAAAATTTAAAAAACCCCTAAAAAATACAACTTTTTTTCCATTAAAAATACTCAAAATATTAAACTATCTAAAATATATTAATTCATAATCTAAATAATGATGTTATAAGCATGCTAAAAAAAAAAAAAAAAAAAAAAAAAAAAAAATTAGGCCACTCTATCAAATAGTTTTTTTTTTTTAAATCTTGGTGTTAGTCATCAAAAATCAAGTTTTGAGAAAACGATACATAAATGCTTAACTCCGTTAAAAATGCAAATATTTTTATGCGGTTTTTTGCATTGAGTTAAGAATTCAATGAATAATCAAATTAGATCATTAAAAAAAAAAAAAAAAAAAAGAAAAGAAAAAAATCGATTTTTCGAAAAGTTTTCAACCTCTGAGCCCCCTTAGACATCGGCCATGAGGGCTATTTGGCTGTGCTTATCCGGTTAGACTCTTTCTATATAAATTGTTCTAGAGGAAATTCTCTCAAGCAAATTCTCTGTTCTAAAGAGTTTTCTGTCAAGGATTCCCCAACGAAAGCTATAGAAATTATCGTCCTTCCTAACTTTGAGTTAACTTTGGTCAATATCAAAACGATAGCATGAAATGTGTGAAAAACGACTTATTTTCGCGAATGTCGACAGATATCTCTGAATGTTAGAAATTACTCCCTCTGTCCCAAGTTTATTACTACATTTGAACATTTTTTTTCTGATTATTGATACTGATGGTTTTATGATTTTGTTTGAACATTTTTCAGACTTTTCAGGGTGATATGCTAGCAGTCAACAACATTTCCTTACCAACTGTCCCAGTTTAAATAAGTTCATGTTAGTTAAAAAAAAAAAAAAAAAAAAAAAACCAAGGTTCATACTCTGATAAGCCACGCCCTATTTTGTAAGAATTCTTCTACCAGTAACTGATAAATTTCATTATCATTTATTTTTTAGATTTTAGTCTGCTTTCACAAAGGAGATATTATCCTACGATGAACGTTAAATGTAATAGTTTCAGCATTTATTGTACCATGTTACCATTATATATTGCAATACGAAGTTACGCTTCTTACTATTTTTTTTCTTTCTTATTTAGGGTACTTTCAAAATTATCGTTATACTTTTCCCCCATTCTATTACTCCATTTTTGAGTTAAAACTGCTTCTAACACCTAGTATACAACATTATATTAATTTATAAATTTTATTGTTGCAGATATTGTAAACTATATCGGGAGTTAATATGACTCCACCTACTTGAAATGTAGCAACTGATTGGGGACAGAAGGAGTATCATTTTTACAATATTGGCCAACGTAAATCAAATAATAAAAATAAGATATAAATAAAATCAATTTTTCTAAATACTACAACAAATTTGAATATTTAATAGGTGATTTATCATTTGCTAACTAAGCGCCGAACCAACAATGTGGAAAATGTCCAAATGTTGGTTCTACGGTTAATTAGTCAGTGATAAATCACTTATTCAATATTCAATAATTTCAAGAGGAATACCTTAGCTGAAAATTAATTCGAAAATTAATTAAAATTGTGTGCAACAAATTCATTAAATTTTATTGTTTAGAATAGGGTAGCAAAACCAACTGGTTCGAATGCTTAATAATAATAATAATAATAAAAAAATAATAATAAAAATTTTACTTAGATAATTAATGTTTAATTTAAAACTAATGACCTGCATTTGTATTCTTTCAATACCACAAACAAAAACTCATAAATGTCGGAAATTCGAAGGCATTTTATAAAGATAAATTAGCATCAATAATAATAATAATAATAAACATAAATCTATTTCCTTTTTTCTTATGTAAAATCATTGTTACACAGCTGCCAACTGTTACGCATTTTTCGCATCACAAAATTCTACAGTAAATAATGTCATATTTAATCGTCGAAATCTTATGACTAAACAAATGGAAAATCCCTGTAAAATTTTAGTGGTAGCAAAAAATGCGTAAACGTTGGCAGCTACGTTACTATGTATAAAAAAGTGTTTACTTATTTATAAAATTAATAATTATTATATTTTTAATATTTTTATAGACTCTACATTATTTTTTAAATACTACCAATAATTATAGAGTTAATTCCTGCTTTCCTCATAAAGCTTTTATTTAACACCATCAGTAGATTTTAATATGAAATGCTTTTTCTGAAATTTTCTGTTGCTAATTCTATAAAGTTTTATGTAAATTGTTCCAAAGGAAATCCTCTATATCAGTTTCAATAGATTTCGACGTAAAAATTTTCAAATGCTTTTTTCTTCTTTCTACAATTATAGAGTCAGGGCCGTAGCTTAGGGGGCGCTATGGGCGGCTCAGCCCCCCCCCCCCCCCCTGGAAAAGATTCCAAGATCACTAAATGAATTTCTGTTCCAAAAATTCAAATGGAATTCTGTTCAATAATCTAATTTAGTTTTGTGACCCTTTAACACTTTTACAGAATTACTATTTTGTATCTTAAATAAGTGCTTCAACGCTCTCTCATCCTATTTAAACATATGAAGCTTACATGATATTTAATTTAGCACAAGTTATACACTTAAAATTTTCATCATCATATACTTTTCTTAGCATAAAATGAAGTTATTACAGTAGTTTAATAAGAAACATAGTACCTACAGTGTGAATATGCACTAATTTATCTTTCTGCATCAGAGAGAGAGAGAAAAAAATTATGAGATTCCCTGTTGTTCCCTTCTAGCTACGGCCCTATATAGAGTACTATAGAAAAATAAAATTCTGTAATGCAGATTGTACGATAAACGTCTCTATCAAGTATTTCTCAACGAAAGCCATAGAAATGGGCGGTCCTTCAGAGTTTTGAGTTCACTTTGGTCAAGTTCAAAATGATATCTTGAAATGTTTGAAAAATCACACTGTCAGCACATGTCTCTGAATATTGGAAGTTAATTTAATTTTAACAACTTTGGCTAATGTAAATCAAATATAAAAAATTACACATTAAAAAATCGTTTACTAAATAACAAAAAACTATTAAATTTTAATTTTTAGAATACGATTTTCGTATTATAATATTACAAATAATGAAAATAAATAAATAAAACCAACTCATCCAAATGTTATATATATATATATATATATATATATATATATATATATATATATATATATATATATAATTAATGTTTAACTTAAAACTAATGACCTGCTTTTGTATTCTTTCTATACTAAAAACCAAAACTCTTACAAAATCTGGAAATTCGAAAGCATTTTATAAAGATAAATTAGTCTCATTTAAGAAAATACATTAATGGATTTCTTTCCCTTTTTTTAAATGTAAAATCATTATGCATAAAAACCATATTTAGTTTGTTTATTAATCTAACAATTATTATATTTTAGCATTAATAAAAACTGTACATTACTTTTTGAAATACCAAAAATTATAACGAATAATTCCAGCTTTCCTCATAAAGTTTTTATTTAGCATCATCAGTATACTTTAATATGAAATGTTTTTTCGAAAAATTTCTCTTGCTAACTCTATAAATTTCTATATAAATTGTCCCAAAAGAAATCCTCTATATCTATTTCTATAAATTTCTACGTAAAAATTTTCAAATGGTTTTCTTTTCTACAATTATAGAATCCTACAGAAAAAAAAAATAAATAAATAAAAAAAAAAATAAAAAAAAAAAATAAAAAATTCTATAATGCAAATTATATCATATGACAAACGTCTCTATCAAATATTCCTTAACAAAAGCCATGAAAATGGGCGGTCCTTCAGAATTTTAAGTTCACTTTGGTCAAGATCAAAATATCTTGAAATGGCCGAAAAATACACTGTTTTCACAAATGTCGACAAAGATCTTTGAATGTTGGAATTTAATTTAATTTTAACAACATTGGGCAATGTAAATCAACTATAAAAAATTATACATAAAAAAGTTATGCTTTCTAAATAGTACACCAAATATGTTAAATTTTATTGTTTAGAATACGATTTTTATATTGTATATATATTAAAAAAAAAAAAAAAAAAAAAAAAAAAAACTAATATTATTCAGAAAATTATTGTTTAGTTTAAAACTAATAAACTGCTTTTGTATTTTTTCAATACTGAAAATCAAAACTCTTATAAAAGTTTAAAATTCGAAAGCATTTTATAAAGATAAATTAGCATCAATTAAGTAAATACATAAATCGATTTCTTGCCTTTATTTAAATGTAAAATCATTATGTATAAAAACAATCTTTAGTTTGTTTATAAAACTAACAATTATTATATTTTAACATTTTTATAGACTCTACATTATTTTTTGAAGTACTAATAATTATAGCGAATAATTCCCGTTTTCCTCATAAAATTTTTATTTAGCACCATCAGTAGATTTTAATACAAAATGCTTTTTCGGAAAATTTTCTCTTGCTAACTCTATAAATTTTTATATAAATTGTTCCAAAGAAAAATTCTCTTTATCAGTCTGTAGTTTTCGAAGTAAAGTATATGAAATGCTTCTTTTTTCTACAATTATACAGAAGTCCTACAGAAAAGAAATTCTATAATGTAAATTGTATGATAAACGCCTCTATCAAGTATACTTCAACAAAAGATACAATTATACAGAAGTCTTACAGAAAAGAAATTCTATAATGCAAATTGTATGATAAACGCCTCTATCAAGTATACTTCAACAAAAGATACAATTATACAGAAGTCTTACAGAAAAGAAATTCTATAATGCAAATTGTATGATAAACGCCTCTATCAAGTATACTTCAACAAAAGATATAGATAAAGCCATGGGCGATCCTTCAGAATTTTGAGTTCATTTTGGTTAAGATCAAAATGATATCTAGAAATGTGTGAAAAATGACACTGTTTTCACAAATGTCCGCAAATATCTTTAAATGTTGGAATTTAATTTAATTTTAACAACATAAAAATAAACTCAGTTTCTTCCAATAAGCCACTTAATCATAATTTGCAGTTTGAACGCTTTTGCTACATTAGTTTTGGTAGGGTTATCAAAAGATCTTCATTCTTTTCCAATTTTTTGACGGTCCCCTATGAGATTTCGGCAAAAAAAAAAATCTTCGCGTTTAGAGTATTTAGCCGCCCTTAGTATCACCCTTGGCAATTTAGTGTAGTATGTGCTTGGTGATCCGATTTAAACGTATAACTTTAGAGTCCGCAGCGCTGGACTGGGACTCTAATATTTAAAATCTATCAATGTTCCTTTTTATGTTTAATGGAGACATTAATAAAATTATAATAAGAAAAAAGACTTAAAATATCTGGTGTGAGTTTTTCATTAAAAAAAAGCGTTTATGTATCTCAGTGTAATACGTTTTCTATAGTACAGTAAAACCTCCATAACGGACAGTCCCGAATAGCGGAAACCTCTATTTAACGGACAGTTTCCCAATCCCCACTCCCCAAACTTAAATTTTTGTATGTTTAACCTCTGAATAACGGACACTATTTACGTCGATAAAAATATTTTTTAAAAAGAAAAAAAAAAAAGCAAAAAGGCTTTTGAATTTATCAGGAAATTTTGTGATCACAGATAATTGTAGATAAAGAGCTCGGGAAAATCCTCCCCCTCCCCCCACGTTCAGAGCTAAATTCAGGGTGTTGCCCGGGAGGAATATCTCCCAGAGCATTCAAATATCGCCCAAAAATATGCTTTTATGCTTTTAAAGGCCATAAAGTCTTTCCCTTACCGCCCGGAATTCTACAGTGTCCAATAACGTAACGTAGAAAAACAAATTACATGCAATCGCATGCAAAAGAAAACTTTTGTAACAGATTATTTCACGAGAATATAATAAACAGTGGATAAAAGTGTGCACAAATTTATCTCAATTTTATTGATTAAAAATATTTTTAATTTCTGATTAATTATATGATAGAGGTTTTAGGACATATAAAAGTAAATTAATGAAATATTAAGCATTTCTTAGCGATTTTTGAGTCTCTGAGGTTTTTCCAATAGCGGACACCTCCGAATAGCGGACAATTTCTGCGTTCCCGTGGTGTCCGTTATTTAGAGGTTTTACTGTACTACATAATAAAGATTCAAGATTACATAAAAACGCAGCTAGTTACCGTAATGTATGAAAGTAATATTTTCTTATTAAATGAAAAAAAATTCTATTTTTAGATATAGCAAAGAGTATTTTACGAATTTTCTGGTGCAAAACCACCTAAAATCCCGGGAATCCCCTGATGCGTACGAACACTGTTAAATATTCAATAATTTCGAGTGTAATTTCTTTGCTAAAAATTAATTGGACAATTAATTAAAACTGTGTGCAACAAATTTATTAAATTTTATTGTTTAGAATAGGGTTTTTGTATTATAATGTTGTAACTAATGAAAATAAATAAATAAATAAAAAAACTAACTGGTTTGAATGTTTAATAATAATAATAATAATAATAATAATAATAATAATAATAATAATAATAATAATAAAAACTCTTATAGAAGTTGGAAAATCGAAAGCATTTTATAAAGGTAAATTAGCATCAATTAAGAACATACATAAATCGATTTCGTTCCTTTTTTAAAATGTAAAATCATTATGCATAAAAAACCATCTTTAATTTGTTTATAAAATTAACAATTATTCTATTTTAACATTTTTATAGGCTCTACTTTACTTTTTGAAATACTAATAATTATAGAGTAATAATTCCTGCTTTCCTCATAAAGTTTTTATTTAGCACCATCAGTAGATTTTAATATGAAATGCTTTTTCGGAAATTTTCCTTTGCTAACTCTATAAATTTCTATATAAATTGTTCCAAAGGAAATCCTCTATATCAGCTTCTATGAATTTCGACGTAAAAATTTTCAAATGCTTTTTTTTTTCTTTCTTCAATTACAGAGTACTACAGATTTATATATATATATATATATATATATATATATATATATATATATATATATATATATATATATATAATGCAAATTATATCATATGATAAAAGTCTCTTTCAAGTATCCCTCAACGAAAGCCGGAGAAATGGGCGGTCTTTCAGAATTTTGAGTTCACTTTGGTCAAGATAAAAATGATATCTTGAAATGTGTGAAAAATGACACTGTTTTCACAAATGTCGGCCATTGGCCAATGTAAATCAAGTATGAAAATTAGACATAAAAAAATCAAGTTTTCTAAATACAACAAATTTATTAAATTTTATTGTTTATAACATGATTTTTGCATTATAATATTATAAATAAAGAAAATTAATAAATCAATACATAAATTAAACCAACTCGTCCAAATGTTTAAAAAAAATAAAATATATTCAGATAATTATTGTTTAATTTAAAACTAATGATCTGCTTTTGTATTTTTTCAATACTAAAAACCAAAACACATAAAAGTCGGAAATTCGAAAGTATTTTATAAAGATAAATTAGCATCAATTAAGGAAATACATAAATCTATTTCTTTCCTTTATTTAAATGTAAAACCATTATCTATAAAAACCATCTTTAGTTTGTTTATAAAACTAACAATTATTATATTTTAACATTTTTATAGACTCTACATTATTTTTTGAAATACTAATAATTATAGCGTAATACTTCTTGCTTTCCTCATAAAGTTTTTTTTTTTTTTTTTGAAAATCACTATCAGTATATTTTAATATGAAAATCTTCAGAAAATTTTCTCTTGCTAACTCTATAAATTTTTATGTAAATTGTTTCAAAGAAAAATCCTCTTTATCAGTTTCTAAAGACGACATAAAAAATTTCAAATGCTTCTTTTTTCTACAATTATACAGAAGTCCTACAGAAAAAAAATTCCTTAATGCAAATTGCATGATAAACGTCTTTATCAAGTATTCCTCAACAAAAGCCATAGATAAGCCTTGGACGATCCTTCAGAATTTTGAGTTCACTTTGGTCAAGATCAAAATGATATCTAGAAATGTGTGAAAAATGACACTGCTTTCACAAATGGCCGCAAGTATCTTTAAATATTGGAATTTAATTTAATTTTAACAGCATAAAAATAAACTCAGTTTATTACAATAAGCCACTTAATCACAATTTGCAGTTTGAACGCTTTTACTACGTTAGTTTTGGCAGGGTTATCGAAAGATCTTCATTCTTTTTCAATTTTTTGACGGTCCCCTATGAGATTTCGGGAAAAAAAAAATTCTCGTTTTGCATTTGGCCGGTCACCCTTGGCAGTATGTGCTTGTACTGCTTGTCAGCTTGACCTAGAGTTGGCCGAGGAGTCGAGGAGTCGACTCTAAATCTCGACTCCTTACAAGTGAATCGAACTATCGACTCCTATCTGGCTAAAGGAGTCTACTCAAAAGAGTCGAACTTTCATTTCAACTCAGTTTGGGATTCGAAGTCGAAGAGTCGAAAAGTCAACTCACTCACTCAAAGAGTGGTTGGACCAGTTTAACAGAGTGTCGGACTTGGAAAGTCGAGAGTTGAAGATTGGGTGATCGACTCTTCGACTCCTTGAAAACCACTCTTTCGACTCGGTATCAGATTTTGACTCTTCGAATCTGCGCTGAGCTTTTTAGCAAAAAAACAAATGTCTTGATTTGACTTTATATTGCGTTTGGGGATTTTGGGAAAAGCGGAGGTAGTGTAGATGTGCATTTCACGTGTAATTAGGAAGATACCGAATGAATGAAAAGAATGGGTGGGGCAGAGAAAAAAAGGCGTTCTGCTGGTTATTTCTGGAAAGATTAATTGAATTTATGGAAAAAGGGGCGTTCAGCAGGATATTTCTGGGAAGATTGAATTTATGATAAGCTTGTGCCGATTTCTGTATTGAGGAAAGATCGAACGATCAAACAAAGCAGATATTATGTTTGTATTTTTTGCTAAAAGAAAGTAGGACTGGTTAGGAAAATATTTTCAACTGCCTTTATCTGATGCAATATAGAAAAAAAAAGTTGAAGAGAGAGAAATAAAAATTTTACTTTAATAGCAAATTGTTTAAAAAACAGTGTTAAATTAAGACACATTTTTTTCAAGAGGAGATTTCTGTGGATGTTATAAAGAATTTTTGGTGGGAGTAAAGACTGCACTCTTTTACCATTTAAAACTCAAAATGCCTGATATTTCAGGGGGGGGGGGGGAGGATCTCATTGTTCCGCGGGAATGCCTGACCCCCGGGCCACTTTCCGAATTCACCACTGCTAAAAAGTTTCATGAGTTTATTTTATGATTGTTATAATGTTTATTTATTAATTTTTTTTTTTTTTTTTTTTTTTTTTTTAAGCGCAAATAAGTTCTGAGTGTCAATCGGGAGGAGAGGGGATCACAATGTCATAGCTGCCAAATTTTACGCTTATTTTTACAGTTATTTTTTATGAAGGGAATTTGCTTGTTTTCCTAAATTTCCAGGGTGCGTAGTCATCAAGAAATTCAGAGCAATTTAATTCTTTTAGTATCAGTAATTTTTTAAAGTACTGATTATTACATTTGAAAAAGGATTTATTTTTCGTTAAATAAAACAAATATTACATTGTAAAAATTCTGGTAAAAGGTGCTTACAAGGTGCTTCCAGACTACGCACCCTGATTTCCCATGATTTTAAAATACATTTTATTTATTTATTATTATTTTTAAATAGTGGTAGAATAAAAACATAAAACCTGGCAGTTCTTCAGTATATTATCATGATTTTATAAAAAGAATTTCAAAAGGAAGTCAATTATAAAAACTGTAAATATGAGGGGGAAAATTAAAAATTTAGTCTCCCCACCGCTTTTTATGATCGCATAAGGAGTAAATTATGTCCCAGACACTGAACATTTTGATAGATTTGTAAAATGACACTTATTAAAATTACAGAAAACTTGCAAATATTCATAATTTATTTAGAAGAGCTCACAGGTCCAACCAGGCCCGGTACAAGCGAAAGCTACCCCATGCTAATGTAAAATAAAAAGTTCTATCCGGTCGCGACCCGTACAAATAAATAAATTAATAAACTTACTCGGCCCGATTCAATTTCTAGAAAAATATCCGATTTTTCTTAGCATACAATAATTTTTTTAAGAATATTTTATGCACATTCATGAGCAATATTTTAGTTTAGTATGTATTCGCAAGACAGAAAATACATAATAGCAACAGCAATATTATCGTTTACTTAGATTTTTAGACTCTTCAACATTCGTTAAAAAAATAATATAATTTGGAATAAAAGAAAAAAAGAGGGTTAAAAATGTCGTAGCTTTTAAAGCTGTACAATATAAAGTAGATTTCTGAAAATATTTCTCTGAATTTATTAAATCTGTTCTTAAATTCACAAAAGCTACTTTCTTACACATTTCTGAATTATTTTAGTTGGAAAAAAAAAAAAAAAAAAAAAAAAAAAAAACTCGTAAAATTAAAAAGTTTCCTTATTCAGAAATTATGTAATTGATTGGCTCTTTCCAATTTTTGGCAAAATACATTAGAAAATTACTCTTAAAATTGAAGTTTATATTGCAAGGGAAAAGAAAAAAACCTGTCGTTTCATGACAAGAATACATTTTTTCATCATATGTAATGTATTTATTAAAAAAATGGAAATGCTGTTTGATTTTTCATCTCCTCTATACCTGCCTGTAAATGTTTAAAGTTCTAAATAAAAATGTATCAGAAATTATGTCAATGCTGAATTTCTTTTCTAGAATTGAATCTTAAATTTTCTAATATCTCTTCACCTCTTCAAACACACTACAAAAGCTCCGTTTTTTCTTTTTCGTATTTAGTTTGATTAGCAGTTCATTTATTAAACAAATGGAAAACGTTATTGTTTCGAAATCCCCTCAGTAGTCAGGCTATCAATTTTATAATTGTACATTAAAACATGCTGACATTGAGCCCTGCAATATAAAGCTTATGTGAAACGAAAAATGCAATTTTCTACAAAACAATGAGACTCAGGATAATCGCTATTATTTTCCAGCAAAATTCGAATAAACTACTGTTTTCCCCTTTTTTCATAATTTTAGTTTTAATAAATTCAGAAATAGACTAGACCGGGGAGGGGAGAGATATATTTTTTGCATTATATTTTCTACAGAATCTAAACGTAAAGTAATTAATTTCTTTTTAATTCGATGATACGATATCTTTCTAACATAACCAACACGACATACATGTAAACGCACACATATTAAAAAAAAATTAAAAAATCAATTAACTTAGTTTGTACTAATATTTCTCTTTTTTTTTGGGGGGGGGGATATTTGTGAATAACTAATAATTTATAAATATAAAAACAAAATTAACTTAAAGTATCCGTTTTAAATTTTTAAGTAAAGAACCCCCCCCCCCTATCCTAAAAAAAAAGAAAGGAAAAGAAGGAAAGAAAACAGTCTAATAATTTTAAACGCTGTGATCCTGGCTCGAAGCTCCGGCCTATTTTTAGCGGCACTCGGGTCAGGCCTTACTTTATTTTACAAGCCTCGGATTGGCCTTGTCATTGCATTCTCCCAAGCCGAGCTCGAGACTTACTTTTTACTATAAGACTGGTTCGGGTCTAACCTTTTTTTCCTCGTAGTGATCGGAAGGGAACTCGTCTATTGCGAATTTTTATTTAATGTTATTCCGTCTTGGAGGATTTTACTTTGTAGCATTTTTCAGATTTTTACGTCTCTGATGCGTAGAATAGCATATAATATGTGGATTAACAATATTAATATCAACTGAAACATTAACATACAAATTAACATTAATTAAAAATGAATATCATAGCATAGGATTCTTCTTTAAAAATATGATTATAAACATTAAAAAAAAATCTAAAATATTAATTTTTGATTAGAACTTCTCAAACGGAAAAATCCATGTTTTCTACAAATTTAACTATGACGGATCAGGCTAAGAAGATTTTAACTTTTTTCTTATCGGGTTAATAACTGTTCTGTACGAAGCAAGTTGGCCGAACATTTGTTTTTTACCAACCAGGTCAGCGGCTAACCCACATAAATGTGTTCCCTGTTATAGTGGTTTCATCTTGTGGGGCCTGCCGTAAAGCAAATTTGCATCCGTAGTCCCATGGCAATGGGTCACTGGTCTCGGTGCTCTTGTGGGCGCCGTCATCCTGGGGCTCGTCATGGTTCAATGGGTGCAAATCCCAGGTGTCCGACTCGCCTCTGAGGTTACTCAGTGGGCAGGGGGGGTGTCGTTTTCGACCGCTTCATCAGACTTGGGAACGTGGTCGGCCTTCGGGTTGACTACTAGACCGTAGGCGTCGTGAAGGTGGGGTGTGCGGATGGGAACCCGGAGTAGTAGCCGCCTAGCGGTTTGCGAATCCCGGACCCAGTCGATGCCCCTCACTGGATGGCGCCGCAAGGGCCTGACAGGGCCTAGAGACGGAATGGTGGATCTCTATCATTACCAACCAGGTCATTATTTTTTATACGTTCTGGGCCGGTATAGGACTGAAAATTTCGGCTCTTACCACAAAAATATATCTTTTATCTAAACACTAAAGCAAAATAATTCGAGCATACATTTAAAAATTTTCTTTTGTGCGATATACGTGATAGAAGACAAAATTGCGTCATTTTTACAGCCAACCAACCAATCGTAAATGAGTCGGGAGTCGACTCACTATCTCGATCATTAACCAAGTGAATCGAGTCAGAGTTAGAGTTGACTCCTCAAGATGAATCGAAATGCCCAACCCTAGTTTGACCGCACCTGTGATTCGATTCAACCAAAGCTATTGAATACTTAAGCTCAGTCACTACGTGTTAAATTTCTTAGCGCACTTCAGCGCCACAGCGGCTGGTAGGCGAAACAGATTGCGCTGCAGGGAAACCACCCACCAGTTCCTTTTACCGTTTGTATCGGTGTTTTGTTTTCGTACTCTCTTTAAAAGGTTGCTAAATTATTGATACGTCAAAGCTAAAACTTTTACGAAAATAAAATAATTGGAATTAAAAAAGAATTTCGCACATATTTTAACAAAAATCAGATAATTAAACAAAAATATTTTATTGCTGTATTTCATGATATACTTTTTTTTTTTTAATTATTTTTAATCGGAATAATGGTTAATCTTATGAAAATGTTCAATTTAAGACATTTATCTGCAGAATTTCAAAATAAATTTTAAGTTGCTTTTTTAATAGCGATTTAGTATTTTAAAATATAGTGATATAAATATTTGCTTAGTATCAAATAAATTCATTTGAAGATTTTATGTACATACAGGATAAGAAAAGGGAAAAACTATACATAGACGCATATATATATCTATGTTATTTTGGGGGAAGAAATTAAAATTTTTTCATTATTTTTTTTATCTAAATCAGCCATGTATAAACTTTTTAATTGAGCATACTTTTAGTACCATGATGAAATTGCAAAAAGTTAAACATGTTGAATAAATGAAGCTTTCAGTTTTTCAACTTAACAAGTTTAATTTAACAATTTCAATATGTATAACTTTTTGCAATTTCATCATGGTACTAAAAGCATGCTAAATTAAAAATTTTATACATGGCTGATTTAGATAAAAAAATACTGCAAAAAATTTTAATTTCTTAGTTTTTAATCCCTTACTCCCCCCCCCCCTCCAAAATAACATAGATATATATATGCGTCTATGTATAGTTTTTCCCTTTTCTTATCCTGTATGTACATAAAATCTTCAAATGAATTTATTTGATACTAAGCAAATATTTATATCACTATATTTTAAAATACTAAATCGCTATTAAAAAAGCAACTTAAAATTTATTTTGAAATTCTGCAGATGAATGTCTTAAATTGAACATTTTCATAAGATTAACCATTATTCAGATTAAAAATAATTAAAAAAAAAGTATATCATGAAATACAGCAATAAAATATTTTTGTTTAATTATCTGATTTTTGTTAAAATATGTGCGAAATTCTTTTTTAATTCCAATTATTTTATTTTCGTAAAAGTATTAGCTTTGACGTATCAGTAATTTAGCAACCTTTTAAAGAAAGTGCGAAAACATATTGTATAAATCAATCGCGAAATTTTTTTTTATTTCTAATTATTTTATTTTTGTAAAAGATTTAGCTTTGGTGTATCAGTAATTTAGCAACCTTTTAACAATCCTTCCTTATTAGGATGAGCGAAGTGAATCCTCTACTAGGCCACTCAAATTACATTTTGTCGTACACTTTACAATAAAACTATTCAATATTTTAATTTAAAATTAAACAAAAATAAATTATGATCTGTAGATTTGCACAATACATTTTTTTTACAGTAAAACGTTAAAAAAAATTATTATTTTAATTAATTTATTTTACATGCATTTCCAATACGGACGCATTTTAGCAAATAAATAAAAAATGAAACGCGTAATTTTCAGAAAAAAAAATATAAATCATGGAGTAAGTAATTATAGATAGAATCATGATTAATAAATAAAACATTTTTTCATTATTCCACAAAATCGTTTGCACAGATGACACTCAAACATTTTAAAAGAATTGTATTATGGATTTTTTTTTGTAAAGTGGCAACAAAAGAATTGCAAACAAAAATATAAACAAATATATAAATGAAAAATTAAAAGAACTGCATGAAGATGTTGCCTCGATTCAAGCTTTTTATAAATATACTAAAGCAAAGTTGGCAGATTCAGAAACGACAAATAGGCTTTAACCATTTCTTACTTTATCATTTGGATCTAAAATAATGTTACATTCTTATTTGTGGACCAAAAAAGGTTTAGTGATGGGACTTTAGACTTTGTTGCACGTATTAAAGAAAATCGCAAGCCACCAGATCAGATATCGCGAATAATCATGGATAAATTTGAATACTGCAGTAATTTAACTTATAAGAATTGGTGCGTACCGATTCCCCCAATAATTAAATTCTGGAAAAATGGAAGTAAAAATTGCTCAAGGAAAGAATTTCTTCTGCAGTTAGCTTTTGCTGTTATAATTCATAAATCCCAAGGTTTGACATTAGATGAAGCAGTTGTAGATATTGAGGATATATAGACACCAGTTGGCTTAAAAACGTACATAACGTTGTCGAGAGTGAAAATCCTTCAAAATTAAGCATTCAATAGAAATTTTCCTTACGAAAAATTCTACAATATCAAAAATTCTCATGCACTAACATGTATAAAAACGAAGAAATTAGAATAAAATGTTTTACAGTTAAAAATTCATAGTATCGACGAAAGCAGATTTCAAACGTTTTTCCAGAAAATAGGATTTTGAAGAAGTAACTTTCTTCAAGCTCTCTTCAAATATATTATTCTAAAATAGCTATCAAAGATTATCTGATGTTAATTACAAAGATTGGAAACATGCATATTTCAAACAACTTTAAAAAACACCAGTGGCTACTGGAAATTGTAAAAACAGCTTTAAAAGAGCTTTTAGTTGAAAATTAAAAAATATTTTGTAAAAGTTTGCTTCGAAAATATTTTATTATGCCAGTCTTACATCATAAATAAAGTAAAATGCGCCAAAACATAAAATAACGTTTTTGTTTAATAAAGATATAAAAATAATATTAAAAAATAGTGTTACTTTCAAATATCTGTTTTATAAAATAATGCGTCGCGAATCCAAACAAAGCATGGCTTTTGCTAGTTTACTTAAATTAATATCTTAATCCCTCCTCTTCTTCCTTAAAAAAACTGCACATATTCATTAAATGTAGCAATATATACATATATTAACACAGGACATGATAAACTTTTGTAATAATTTATCCAGTACTTTGTAGTTGAAATATCCACTACTAAATGTTTAATGCATTTTTTAAGGTTTCGCTAAAATGCCATATTGAAAAGATACAATTCAAAAACTAATATGTTTTAATACACTCGCAAAAATTTTTTAAAGAAAATTATCTGTAGCAAATATTGAAATTTGTGAAGTCATTTCTTTATTACACAGTATTTCAGCAACAAATAAGAGTTTTTCACAAGAACACACACTGGAGAATTGACAATTTTATTCCTATGATACTTATGCAATAATACTAACTAAGAATTTTTAATTATATGTTATCAATTTCATTTTAATTTTTCCAGTTATAAGAATGAAATTCATGTCACCGCATTCAGAGGAGCATACCTGAATTCAATACTTAACACCAGGCATAATAAAAAATATGAAATTTTAATAAAGATTCATTTTCATTATTGATCTAAGCTCACTAACAACATTGCGTAATACAGAATCATGATCTTTCTACAATGTAATGCTAGAAAGCTGCAATTGAAGTAAGGAATTCTCATACCAAGCATAAAATTTTGAAAAATAATTATTTAAAAAAAAATTCATTATATATATTTTAAGCTGAAAACATATTCAGTTAGGTGTTTAACATTCACTCATGTCAGCAAATATGCATTAGCCTAGTTGGTCATTTCACCATTCATTCTGTCAATATCAATTTTTAGCATTGTTGGCAGTACATTGATTAATTTTACTGATGCAAAGTTTTATGTTAATCATTAAACTTAAAAAATAAAAATGTAAGAACCTTCAAACTGATTTTTAGGGATTTATACACAATATGTAATGCAGAGCTTGATGTCGAATGTCACAAAAAATATTGAATCGTTATGGAATTTTTCTCCCAAAATAAAATTACAACCAGGCAGATTTAGTATGTACATCTGGCAGATTCATTGTTATATATATATAATCAAAGCTGCAATGGGTCAGAAAGTGCTACTAATATAAATTTATAGGAGAGGGTACATAAGGATGTTCAGGATACATCCTAACATGCAAAGAGAATTTGACGTAGACAGAAATACTCTGAGGTGTTCTTGTATGAGTAGTGTTTTAGCAAAGTAAAATAATGATAGCAGTTTGAAAATTCATTTACTAATTTTATTTAAAAAAAAAAAGCATAAAGTAGCATGGTGAAAGTAAAAAAACGCAAACAAAAAGATGCACTAAGTAATTTAATGATAATGCACAAGTTCACAAATCAAATTACATATTTCAAAAAAATATTCTTCACAAACAAACCACATACTTTAAGATAATATTCAACATAAGCTGTTCTACATAGTTCTACAAAACATTTTAAAATTATTAGACCTTTTATAAACTGCAATGTGTATTTAAATGCCAACTCCAAGTAGAGAATTCACACAGTACAATTTGCATAAAAATAGCAAAAAAATTAATTAGCTTTAATTCATCATATAAGCCTCTCATAGAATTTATTGTTAAGACCCAACCCTTTAGTCCTTTCGATGCAATTCTTCCCTCTTTTGGAAGCTCATCTGTGTTGCTAGAATTGACAAAATGACTTTTTTTTAATTTCTTCAGATGTAATTTTTCTTTTTTTCTTTGGTGGCTGATCTCTGCTGCTAGAACAGACAAAATAATATTTCTTTAATTCTTCATATGTATCAGTCCAGAACTGCAAATGAGAACCCTCAGAAGCCACACAATGATACTTCGTACCATCTGGAGGATGTTTACTGTTGCCATTACAAGAGTCAAATAGGTCATTTATCATTCCTACAAAGTCAGCAGTTGCAGCAGATTCAGCTGGCAGAAAATTGCCTGAAATTAGTGCACTCATTCCAGCAGAGACACTTTACTGAAAATTTGTCCTGCAATTTTAACCTGAAAATAATTAAAGACAGATTAAAAATAAACTTTAGGAAATTTTAATGCTAAATATTTTTATATTCTAATATTTAACACATTTTTCAAATAAAGTTTATAAAAAAAGAGAAATAAGAGTAAAATAGGAAAAAAAAAAAAAAAAAACTTTACCAAACGTATTTGTTTGTGCTTCAAACATAGAAAAGAACTACCGTATATACTCGCGTATAAGTCGACCCCCTAATTTATGTTGTTAAAAATGAGAAAAAATTGAAAACCCGCGTATAAGTCGACCCCCCTCCAAAAGGGGGAACCGTTTGACTCTCCCCGAAAAGGATATGGACTCTGATTCGTTCCTAAATGAAACGACTCCGAAAAGGACTGATTCCTCGTACTCGTTCCGAAATGAAATGACTCCGAAAAGGACCAATTCCTCAGACTCGTACCGAAATGAATTGACTCTGAAAAAAATCGATTCCTCGGGTACCTTCCGAAAAAGACGGACTCCTCTGAATCGTTCCAAAAAGAACAAATCCTCGTCTCGTTCCGAAATGAAATACCTCTGAAAAGGAACGATCCATCAGATTCGTTCCGAAATGTGTCGTCCGAAAAATTATGCTTAATGTCATAAATCGGAATCGGGGAATGGCGAAGAAAATTTTCTTGGACTCGTTCCATTTTCTCGGATTTGTTCCTTTTTTTCTTGGACTCGTTCCTTCTTTCGTTCCATTTTTTTCGGAGTCGTTCCTTTCTTCAGAACAACTTTGAATGACTCATTCCTTTTGGTGAACGATTCTGACTGGAACGATTCCTTATATTGAGCGATTTTGCCCATCTCCTTTTTTTAGGTGCTAGCAAACTATTTTCAGATATTTTTTTTATAGATTTTTTTAGGTCTCGCGTATAAGTCGACCCCCCCATTTTGAAGTTCTTTTTTTGTCTAAAATTTCTCGACTTATACGCGAGTATATACGGTAACTGTACTTTTAACAAGTACAGCTGTTGCAAACCACACCTATTCGTTATTAGGTAACTGGTATTCTTAAAGATAAGAAATACCAAATTGTTACTTAGAAATATGACTCGTTAGTCGTATGTGTCAATACGTATGATTCCATATGATTTCGAAAATTTTTAAAACTGAATAAATTAAGACCAATCTATGAAAAGATTCGTTATATGGAGATAGATATTTCGCTATATAGAGAGAGGTACATGGACGCTATTCTCCCTTTTGGTTCGAGGCATTAAAAATTTCCATTTTACCCTGTGGCGTATCTAGACTTATCATTTCGGAGGGGACAGATTTAGTAAAAGTTTCTACGAGGGAATCGCAAGAAACATTAAAAATTCCGCTTTAAAGGAGTTTTTATTAAATCAGGTAACACACATCATAACAGGAAACGCATTATACCAGCGGTTCCCAAACTTTCTTGGTACGCGACCCACCTTTCAGTGAAAAAATATTTCGGGACCCACCTTCACTAAAAAAAAAATTTGCGAACCACTAAAGAAAAAGTTGTATATCAGTATAGCAATTTATGTACGATCTCTATACGCTCAACTATCCTGTCCAACGAAAAATGCAAATTTTTGTACGGAAGATATATT
Source organism: Maratus speculifer (assembly GCA_964019185.1). Classification (NCBI taxonomy): domain Eukaryota; kingdom Metazoa; phylum Arthropoda; class Arachnida; order Araneae; family Salticidae; genus Maratus; species Maratus speculifer. Next base: position 137,979,706 of record OZ025302.1, on the reverse strand, counting down.
ATCAACTAAAACAAGAATCGCTAATCTCAATGTGTGTCAGTGAATAGTAATTAAAAAAATGCACAAACTACAAATATAGCTAAAAATACATTTAATTATAATGAAAACATAACTTTCTGGTCAATTAGATACTTCCTGTTGAAATTGTCATATCATATTTTTTCAAACAGATGAAATAAAAGATATATTTTGATAACAAACATTGATTTTTCCGAGACCCACCAAAATAACTGCCGTAGCCCACCAGTGGGTCGCGGCCCATAGATTGGGAACCGCTGCATTATACAATCAAATCTGCTAAGATAGAACAGAATGCAATTTGGAAAATTTTCCGTTTAAGCAGATTTCCGTCTTAACAAGTATAATTCCATGGTTCTACCACATTTTTTGAAGTGGGTTACTGAAAATTACTAAAAGGTATCTCAATAAATAGTAAATAAAACTGAAGTAAACAGCAAATTTAAAATTTTTAAGAACGTTCTCATTCTACCCCCCCCCCCCCCCATCCATCCACCTCCTTCAACACATTTCAGAACTCCTTTTGGAGAATACGTGCATGACATTTTGTAAAACTTAAGTATTGAAAAATGTTTTTTATTTTCTCATAAAAGAGATACACTTAGAATCCTCTATGATGACTTTTCCGAAATATACCAATCAATTAACTGACAAATTTAATACTATTTCCTGAATTCTTTTTTTATAAATTATGACAGACTGAAACCTGTTTATATATTCGAGATTCAGAATCACTCAATTAAATTTATGATTCACTTTTAATGTAAATGAAGTTTATTTCTAATCAAAACGTTATACAGTCATAGAGTTGCCTTTTTTATCAATATTTTGCAATACTATGGAAATAATATAACCATCACGGTTCTACAACAAGCTAAATAAAAAGTTTATACTACGATTTAAATAAATTAAAAAATAAAATAAAAATAAAGGTTCAAGGCTGCCTATTTTATACAGAGAAGATATCTCAATCTATGTATTACCTAAAGTCACAGTGTTGGTGTTGTTTATTACAGCCGATTATCTACAGTAAGGATAATGGCTAGAAAGAGATGCCCTCCATGGTAGTATTTTTAAGGGATCCTAATCCGTATCAATACAAGGAAATCAGAATCCAAGGTTCGAAGGATACTACCCTAAAATTGCAGATTTTCTACTGATAAATAGCAAGTGTAAGCTTTTTAATGTTTTAAAACTAATAAAAATTAATAATGCCCTTTTAATCAGCATATATTATGTTTTAAACAGTAAAAGGCGTGTAAATCGAGCCTATGTATAACGGATATTTGGTTGAAATTGTTATTTCCTGATATCTGCAAAATAATACACTTTCTAATAAAAACCTGTCTAAAACAGAATGGTTTAGACTTTAGACTTTCAACACTCCCTCATCCTATTGGTACATATGAAGCTAACAGGATGTTTAATTTTGCACCAGTTATACATTCAAAATTTTTATCCTCACCTACAATGTGAATATGCACTCATTTATCTTTCTGCATTAGAGAGAGAACAAAAAAATATGAGCCCCTCCTGTATTCCCTTGAGCCCCCCCCCCCCTATCGTACACTTCTAGCTACGGCCCTGGTAGCCCCATCAGATCACCCTCTTAATCCACTGATTTTACCAATTGTGACATCACAGGAATACTATTTATTGCACTTACCACATTACAGAAAATTTCATTTACACATAAAAGTACATAAATAGTGTAGCATTTGTTTCCAGTTAATAATCCATAAACAAATAGCCCCTGCTGTCCTCTTCGGTTTGAGGCTATAAAAATCGCCATGTTACCTATTGTGACATCACAGGAATACAGTCCATTTTGGAAACGTATCATTTCGGTCATAATTTCAATCATTTCAGAAGATTATTTCATACTGTGTATACATTTCATAGTGTAGACTTTTCACAAACAGCAGTATAAAAAAAGCATATCGAAAGATCAGCAACTCTTTAATCCAATTAAGGTAATTTCTTTTTGATATACTTGATACACAAAAACTTAATTTATGGATGATCCCGAATAAAATATTCCAATTTAAAGCTTCATCCACTCCCAAAAGTTAAAGTTCTTTCGATTGTTTTGCTTACAATTTTTTTTCAATTACCTTCTAGATAAATTTTAAAAACCTCCTCTTTATAAATATGCTGTAGCATCAAATGGAATCTCTGTTGACCCATTGTTGTTCAGAAATATGTTTGAAGCCGTTGACGAGTACTGGAAGATCTCTCAGCTGCTGCTACTGATTATGTTGGAATCACCAAAATAAATTCTGCTGAAAGGTAAACTTCAGAAAATAATAACTTCATTAATTCCTCCGATGACATAATTTTAATTCCGATCACAATGCATTTCGGTCAGTTTCATCCGGGATTAGTGTTAGAAAAAGTACGCATTTTTTAATTCAACAATATATCGTAAATAGATGTGGTGTAAGAATTTCTCCCGGGGAAGCTGAGCTCATCTAAAATATTCCAGGGGGAGCCAGAGCTCCCGCAGCTCCCCTGGTTCCTACACCTATGACCCCTGAATAACCCTTTGACAAATTTGGCATTTTCCCGCTATCTTTTACCGAAATTAGCACTTCTTATACCATCTTTTAATGAAATTCACATTTATTTTGAGATTCTTTCATGAAATTTGTGTTTTTTTAAGCAGCATTTTGATAAATTTGTGTTCATATGAAGAGAAAACTGCACTCGGAGCAAAGTTTCAATGTAGTGTTCTTTTCCTTCTTAGCGACCAAAAATGATGTTGGTAGTAGAAAATGGTATCCATAAATTTCTGCGCCCGGGGTGACTGCCTCTTTCTCCCCCCTGCCCCCTTTCACACAACGCTGTTTATATGGAGATGGCAATCCTTTCACAAAATTTGCATTTATTCCGCAGTGCTTTCATGAAATTCACATTTGTTCCGCAATCATTTCACGAAATTCGCGTTTATTCTGCAGTCATTTCACAAAATTAGTGTTTATTCAGTGATTTTTTTAAAAAGAAATTCGTGTTTTATTGAGATCTTTTAAGGAAAGTCAAGTTTTTTGAGCGATTCTTTGAAAAAATTGGTGCTTTTATTGTGATAATCTAGCAAAATTTTCTGCGATCGATTGATGAAATTGATTATGAAAATAAGCTATTCAGCTCAGTTCAAAAGCTATGAAAAATCGGTAATTATCCTGGAAATTTGGACATAACTATCCAAATTTCAGGGTTGATAAACTATGTTTCATAACTTTTGGAATCGAAAGCATTAATTTTTTGGAAAATTTGAAACTGAATTGTCTGTTCTCTCGATGGTAAATCGCACAAAACTTATCAATTGATCGCAGGGGGAGAAAAATGCGAAATTTGACGACTGTTTGTGAAAAGTAGCAGGAATTCCAACGATTTTTCGCAACACAAAAACTCGTAAAATATGTCATTCAGTTGCACAAAAAAAAAAAAAAAAAAAAAAAAAAAAAAAAAAAAAAAAAGTGAGAAGTAATTGTAGTTTTAAAATGCAAAAATGTTTGGAAAATTCGTGATTTTTTTTTTTTTTTTTTTTTTTTTTTTTTTTGGCGGGAGCCTCTTGCCCACGATACTTTTTTTGGACAGGATTTCAAAATTTTGGGTGCGAGTCCCACCCTGAAAATCAAGACCTGCAAGCCTGTTACTTTTAACTGTCAAATTTTTAATTTATATTTAAAATAATTAGAAAAAAAATCATTTTTAAATAAAATAGAATGTTTTTACATTATTTATTTGCTGTTTGTGAAGTATAACTTAAGAAAATTAACCATGAGAAGGATTAAAATGGTGATTTATTAGGATTCTCCTTAGGAATAAATTATGTGTTGATACAAGTTTCTAAATTTTGTTTAGTAAATAATCTGTTTCTTGCTTTTCCCCAAATAAAAGTCCTTTAAAAAGAAAAAAAAAACTTTTGAGATTAGTAATAGCTATCAAGGCAGACAATTTTTGTTCATGAAACCATAATCATAATCAACTTATTGAGTCATAAGTACATTGTATTTCATCTCATTCTAGGTCAAAACTTGTGTTGAGTAAACATTAACAATAAATAAGATAACATATATTCTACTCACATGCTTTGATTTCTCTAAAATATGATATGATGAGGAGGGTGGAAAATACCACCATTCATAAGAAAAGAACTATGAGCCAAACATACCTTTATTCAGAATTAAGTTGAAAGTATTTGTACTTCATATTGAAAAAAATCTGCCTCGAGTTATTTAAAAAGGACAATTATCAGACTGTAAAATTTTTCTTCGGCCATTTTTTCATTATTTGATTTTAAAATGTCTGTTTTGATTCGTAGAAAATTTTATTATTTAAAGTTTCATAACTGCACTTCTTAAATAACTCAAGCCAGATTTTTTTCAATACTAAATGCTCTTATAAAAAGCTCTTGGTTATCAAAGTAAGTTTCTTTTATTAAATATTATGTAAAACTGTTTTAAAAAGTAATATTTTAATACATTTAAATTTTGAAATATAAAAAGTATTTGGAAAGTCGAATATTCGGTATACCTGTCGGCCGAATATTCGGCATTCGGCCAAAATCACTATTCGGTGCATCCCTATAAATAATGAATGTTTTTCCATTTAATTTTTGAGTGAAAGAAAAGCAGCATTCTACATTTTCTTATAATTGATACTTAGTGCTACCAACTGTTGATTTTCAAAATATATGGCTAAACTGAATGGCAGACCTGCCAATATATGAAAAATTAAAAATCTTAGTACACAAAATTCAAATTAATATTGAGGGTTTTTTTTTTTTTTTTTTTTTTTTTTTTTTTTTTTTTTTTTTTTTTGGGGGGGGGGGTGCTTCACAACCTTTTTTTTTTTTTTTTTACATTCATAATAGAAAGGTTTTTAGTATTCCATCTCCATATACAGTACACTCCCTCTAATCTGCACAGGTCGGGACCAAGGGTTTTGCGGATTATAGAATTTTGCAGATTATAGGTCATTTCTTTGTTTACATTCTAATATTCGAAATTTATCAACAAATGTAGTAAATATGCAGCCAATAAATAACACAAATGAAAGAAAATATTTTTTTAATGCATAAAAAGTTATAGTCAATAGGAACACATTTAAATGATATAATACAAAATTAATGGTAAACATTTCTATTTATTTTTAAATCTTTCGAACATCACAGTAGTGTTCACTCTTGAAATAAAAAGGGCACTACTGCAGCAAAAAAGAGCACTTTTGCAAGAAAAGAATTGTTATTACTTTTAGAAGGGGAAAAAAGAAAGCGGCAAAATGCATAAATTTGAAATATGATAAAATGCATAAATTTTAAATATGATAAGTCAAGTAGCATTAATTTTAAATTATTTTATGACATAAAAATACAATTAAATTAAAACATGATTGAACAGTTTCATGGTTTTTTTTTTTTTTTTTTTTTTTTTTTTTTTTTTTTTTTTTTTCCAGAAAGAAAAAAAAAATGCAATCATTTTTGAGCACACAAATTTAAAATACTAAGGAATAATAAGAAAAATATATTAAAAATCTCTGGGTAAAACCAGTGGTGCATTTTACTATTGCAAAAAAAAGGCAGGGTGCTACACCCTTCAAGTTTGGTCTAGAATCAACACTAGATCACAGTGATAGTGGTTTGCTTTATCATTTTTTATTTATGCAATGCAGTTTAATCTTGATGCCCTTAAAAGTCAATTTCTTAATCAGTAACATAAGTTTTTTTTCTTTTTTTTTTATATCCTCAAGAGCTATTTTATCTTTTATATAGCCAGCAAATGTGTACAGACTATAGCAATCTTAATAGTTATTTATAAGATACATAAAATATTTCCTTCTAATGAATGCAGAAATGCATTGAAAATTTCTAAATTCATCAGTACAAGTACAGTTCAACTTTTATTATGGTCAAAGTGTGCATTATCTTGGTTAAAAAAAAGGAGATTTTAACAATTTGTTTACATCTGAAATATAGTACAGATTATAGGGTTGTGGAAGAGGGAGTGGACTGTAGTAAACAGGGTTGGAAAAAAATCATGATTTTTTTAAAAAAATCAAAAAAATCGGATTTATTTGATTTAAATCAGATTTTTTTGATTTAAATTGGATTTATTTGATTTTTTTAGAATCCTATATTTAATTACTTCGTTTTTATGTTTTTACAATACATGAAGCAGTTTTGTATGATAAATAACTAAAAAAGAATAAATAATATTTATAATTTATAAAAATAATATAAGAAAATTATATAGTTAAGAAAATGTTATATTCTAGTTACTGATTGGTACTAAAAATTAAACATCTAGGCTTTAATCTAAAGCCATTCTATTATTTTGTAATTGAATTGTGCATACTAAATAAGAAATAAATTTAAATATGTTGTAAATGAATAGAAACTGGCAAAATTTAAAAAACAAATTAAATACAGTAGACTCTCTCAAATCTGCTTCCCTAATATTCAAAACTCTCTAAAATCCGCTTATAATTTACAGATGTAAACTGTGAAGCTCCCAGCTTTATAGGGACAAAATTTGACTTTTTTATTTTTATATCAATTCTATGTATATTTTAATCTGTAACTTTCATTAATATTGCTAAATTCATTCTTTTTCATGGAGGAAGAATAAATTTATTTCTGAAAAAAATTCAAGGTATTGCTATTATCAGTGGTGATCACAATCTTTTTGCAAAATGCATTTATACATTCATCAAGCTTTTTTTTATTGTTGAGTTTGGTTAAACTTGAAATAAAACTTCTATACTTTATGATATTGATGTGAATTAGTAGTGCACCTTTATGGGGCAAGTTCCATTGAATAATTTAGGGAAAAAATGCATCTCATCTTTGTAATAAATATTTAGTTATACATTATTGTTTATTTACTTCATCTTTGTTGCTTTCAATATTTTAATCATTTTTAATTATCTAAATTTTTATTATTATAGTTTATTAACTTACATAAGTGTTTTAATGTTTTACTATATTATAAGCATTCATTAACTTCAGTTGCATTATTAATTACAATCAAATTACTGTTTAAAAATGTAAACAAACCCATGACCAGAAATCCACAAAATTCTAAAATCCACACAACCTCTGGTCCCAAGCTGTGTGGATTTGAGGAGGTCTACTGTATTCATTTAATGCAAGCTATTTATTAAGGGATAAAAATCACAATTAATTCTATATTTCTTAAGCAAATAGGAAAAAAATCAGGGATTTAATTGTTTGAACAAAAACACTAATTTAGAAGCTTTGTCTACTCCTAATTTATTATGAAGGCTTGAATGAACTACTCCAAAAGAAGAAAATTGTCTTTTTACTCCAGTTGATGAAGCGACGGTTGTTGTTATTTGGTAAATAAATTCAATTTCAATTTCGCTGATTCTCTCTTTACCTCCCATTACATAAAAGGATTTCCGCCAATCATAATCTGTCATAATATCAGAAACGTTTTTCTCAAGCAATGGTAATTTTTGGAATGGGCCATTTTTTGCTTGAAAATGTGCTACAGTGGTGAGAAAATTTAGACAATCTTCTTTAATGAATGCCAAATCTTCATTATTTTTCCTTACATTAAGTTTCATTTCATTTTGATTTAAAAGAAAGAACCTTAATAAAACTCTAGCAAAATGACAGCCATTAATAGTTTGTTCATATCTTGCTTTAAATTTTGTAATTCTATCGTTATCTAATACATTTTCAAACTTTTTACCCAAAATTTTCCTTTGATATGTGCATTCATGTGAAATTGCAAAAAATTGATTTAAATCAAATGATTTTAAAAAAAAAATCAGTTGATTTAAATCTAGATTTAAATCTTGATTTAAATCAGTTGATTTAAATCATGCCAACCCTGGTAGTAAACTAGTCAGATGTTGCAATCCTAAAACTTACTTCTATCTTATGAATGTTGATACTTCATGAAAAATGCAGCATAGCAGTGCCACCAGTCACCAATAATTATCGTCAAATAATCTGAAAAAACTGATCCTGTGAAAGAAAAAAATTAAATTTAAGTAATCGTTAATTTTCTGCATTTAGAAATTTAATAACTTTCACTGGTTGAAGCATTGTCAACAAATATGAAATTTTCTTATCTTATACTATAACACAAGCAAAAATTGTGTTTGTAAATTTTATCTTAAAAAAAGTTCTAATGATTTTGACTAAAATTTTTTATTTCACCATGTTCAAGCATGGGAAGAACATTGGACTAGGTTACATGTTCAGGGTTCATGTACTCATTTTCGAAGAAAAAATCCCCTGAGAATCTCCTAATGTACAATTATGATGTATAATCCCCAGGATATACAATTTTTTCATGTCAACAATTAATGGCATGTTTTAAACTAGTATCATGACATCCCACCTTCTCAAAATAAAATAAAACCAAGGTAATCTCAAAAATAAAGTTTACATATTACCTATATGAACAAAACCAACAAAACTTTAAAAGAGAAACATTGATTTGCATAAAACATAGATGAAGTCTGTATGCCTTGCTGGGCTATCCTTAAAAACTTTGTAGCTTGCTGCAAGAATTTAATTTCCACTTTATAATTTTAATACCTCTTTCAAAAACATTATATGAACAATATTAAGACTACAAATGCCATACCAACTTAAAAACTTGCTTCATTTTACTTGAATTCCTCTTGAACTTATGTCAAAACTTACAACGTTAGAAGGTGTATCGAGTGACTGAACGGATGCAGACAGATCTCAAATCATCAAGCATATAGACAGTAGCAATTGCCCTCAATTTCCCAAAGTAGCTAGTCATTTAGTCAGGTTTTCCCAGGTTTGGGAATTTTTTTGTATTATCCCTTGAGAAATCCCCTGATTTTTAGAACCAAAAATCTATCCCCTGATTTTCCCAGGAATCCCATAATTCCCTGTTGAGTATGAATCCTGATGTTCCATAAAATTCGATTAATGGATCATTTTTGGTCAGGGTCAAGCAGTGTTCTCACTAACATTTGACAAACATTAGTAATTTGGCTAATTAAAAATAAAAAAACATTTGTCAAATGAAAAATGTATTAGCAAAATAGATTCGCCGTGTAGCATAAAAAAAGTATCTTTAATCTTCATGCAAAATAATAAACGAATATTCAGAGCATACATGTAACAAAAAATAAGTATTATCTATAAAAGAATAAGGTGGGGGTAAAGATGCTCACTTCCCGTAAATTTTCATTTTTAACAATATATTTGGTCTAAACTTATGTGATTAATGATTAAAATATACTCGAACATTAGGCATGTGTTACCATCAACCAGTGTTCAGTCAAATTGTAATTTTCAAAAAGCATTGTTCAGCATATCCAGGGATGGGGGAAATACATCATTTTGCTCGCCAGTGGTGAGTGGATTTTCTGGCAAGGCGAGTGCATTTTTAATTTTTGAAAAAACTATAGGCAATAGAAACATTATCAGAGACACTTTTTCAATCTAGATATTTTAACTTTCCAAATTATTACAGTGTAAATATGATACTAAAGTTCTATCTTATATTAAGCTTACCTCTGTTGCATATATTTCTTAATTTTATAGGGAAAAAAGAATTACGAAAATGTATTGTGTAGTAATAATAATTTCATGTGCGATTTTGTCAAAACTATTTTCAACTGCATGCGTGTTGTATCTTGCAGGCTGGTGAAATAAATCCATGGCTGGTAAAATTTTTGAAAAATTCCCCACCCCTGAGCATATCTTTGTTCCGTTGGTTGGGGTAAAAGTATGCAGTGATGGTACAAAGATGCACAGTGTGTAATTTTATCTTGTTTCTCCTAAAACAAATGAGTTATGAAAAAGTATTGAGTAACTTTCACTAGTATTTATAGTTAAACTGAAAATTATAAATTGAACCATGGAAAAAAACGAAAAAAAAAAAAAAAAAAAAGAATGTGAGATTGAAACTAGCAGTTAAACTTGTAACTGCTGTGACAAAAATTGTTCCATAAATGTGAGCAGTATCAGAGACCACTTGATCATAGAATGAATAAAGGGCTGACTGACTTATAAGTTACTATTTTTGCGCTAAACTTTATGTTAAGACCTATTATTGTAATAAAAACAATCATTTAAAAATGTTTAGCGATACTACTAAGCTACCAGACGAATCAAAATTAAACTCTAACAACAATAGTTTAACTGAAAATTAAAAGTTAAGTTGTGAAAAATAAAAACAGCAGGGTGTCTGTGATGCCAAGAGTTAAGGATTAAGAATTAAAACAAATGCATTTCATTAAACAAGAATATTGGTTTTTAAAAGTAGATAGGTGGATGCTTACATTCCACATAAAAAAAAAGGGGAAAAAATTGAAAATCAATTTGATGTACATTAAGATAAAAGAATACAATGTAATTTCATAATTTTTGTGTGTTAAAATAAGTTTTTCAAATTTAAAAATACATTTATAAGCACATTTAAGAGTAATAATTATTAATGAGCTCCTATTTTTTAAATTATACATAATCAAAATTTATTTTCTTTATTGGAAAAAAAGTTGGATTCGGCCGCCGAATATTGGGTATTCGGCCAAATCACTATTCGTCCCATCCCGAAAATACTTTATTTAAATTGCATCCAAATTGCTAAATTTATTTTAAATAATTCTGTTTGATTAGAATATGTAATAATATTAATATTGGAATAGAATATTTAGATATGGTTCTAAATCGTACAAACTAGAAAGTAATCATACAAGACTGGCGTAAGAAATGAAGATTTAAATAGCTACCAAAATAATAATAATTAAGAACAAAATCTTAAAAAGAAAAAATATATAATACTAAACAACAGGTAAATGAATAAATAATTTCTTTTTATTAACATTAAAATGTGGTATCGTTTGTTCTCCAACATTAAATATAATTCATAATATAGTTTCAAAAAACAAAAGAAAATTCTATTCATTTTATACAGACACTAAAAAAAATATTATTATTTTATTCATTCTACACACATGAAACACAATTTTAGATCTAGCCTAAATAAGAAAAAAGTTTAAAACAGAATAGTACCTGTTTTCATCTTTGAGCGAAAGAACAAATGGAAGTTTATTCTTCGAAAGCTGAGCATCAAATGCCAAGTTTTGGAATACCGGCTGCTGGAGGGCTCTACGGTCACTCGCTAAATTTCTCCCATAGAAGTGAAAAGGCTGATATATTCAATGGCTGTGGATTCAACCTTAAAATTTAGAGCCCGCAGCGCGAACTGGGACTCTAACTTTTAAAATGTATTTATTATATTGGATAATAGAAATGAGACATTAATAAAAATATAATAAAAGAATTTCTTAAAATATCTGGTGTGAGTTTTCTATTAAAAAAAGAAAAGCATTTATGTATCTCACTAGAAAACTGCAAGAAGAAAACTTTAGAAATCGTACTACACTGACTAGGGAACTGCAAGAAGTGTAAGTCGCCGATTTTAGCGTTGGTAAGATCTCATTGTGAGGAGTAAAAAACTCAATGGAACTACTCATCGGAAATGAGCCGTTTTCGAGATATCCGACAATTTATGTTACGTAGCTAGTGAACACTTACTTGAAAACCGCAAAAAATTTTGGTCCCTATTTTAATGAAAGTGGCATCGCTGAAAAGATATCATCGGGAGGATTAAAAAACTCAATGGAATCACCTGTCGGAAATGAAACGTTTTCAAGATATCCGACAATTTGTATCACATAGCTAATGCATACTTACTTGGAAACTGCATTAAGTTACATAAATTGTTGGATATCTCGAAACGACTCATTTCTGATGGGTAACTCCATTGAATTTTTTACTTCTCAAAATAATATCTTTCCAACGACATCATTTTCGTCAAAATCGAGACAACAATTTTTTGCGGTCCTTTGTTAAGTGTGCACTAGCCCAGTATGCACAAGCTACGTGGCTTAAATTATCGGATATCTCGAAAACGACTAATTTCCGATGGGTAGTTCTTTTGAATTTTTTACTCCTTACGATAGGATCTTTCCAACAATACCACTTTTGTCAAAATCTAAGCTTTTTTTTTTTTTTTTTTTTTTTTGCGATTCCCCAGTAAGTATGCACTAGCTACGTTACATAAATTGTCAGATATCTCGCAAGCAACTCGTTTCCGACGGGTAGTTCCATTGAGTTTTTTACTCCTCATAATTAGATCTTTCAAACGATAACACTTTCGCTAAAATCGGCGACTTACACTTCTTCAATTTCCTAGTCAATGTACTACGTTTTCTAAAGTAATTATCATACATTTTTATTTGCGAGATTAAATTTTACATAAAAACGCAGTGAATTATCTTAGTGTAGTATATTTTCCAAAGTAATTATAATATATTTTTATTTACATGGTCGCATTGTATAAGATATGGTCTTTGAAATTATTGGTTGCAATTTTAGGGCAAAGACAGCTATCTTTATTTCTTTTAATACTGCATATATGTATAAATGCATGTATGTATAATTTAATGATTCATGGTTTGTATGGGTCCTGGAATTTCAAAATCAAGAAATTCTTCGAATCCTGTATTTTTTGAGAGAAAATTTCTCTTTAAATTATACGAAATTCCACACTTTTGAGCTAAATTTATTTTTTCAAAAAAAAAAAAAAAAAAAAAAAAAACTGGTATTTTTATGAAAAATAACGGTATTTGTTCGAACCCTGTGGCTGTTTTCTCTTTTTAAATTTTAATAATTTATTTTTATTTACTCCTTAGCATCAACTAAGAAATAACTTAAGGGTTTTCTTAAATCAAAAAGGGTAACTTTGTGACACATGCTTTAATTTATTTTTGTTCGGAAATGTATGAAAATAGCAGGTGTTGTTATTCAGAAACTGTCTGATTGCACTGAATTTTCTGTTTTTTTTTTTTTTTTTAAACGTAATAGATATTTCATAACGAGCCTTCAAAGTTGACGTTTTTGAGCACATTTCCCGACGAAAGCAGAAAAACCGGTCGAAAAGCAGGAGAAAAACGGATGATCACGTGATCGAAATAGCTTAGAAGTGGATATAAGAAGGGGAGAGGATTGTACTTTGTGCTTATATATAACTAAATAAATAAACAACGTTAAAGAGCACAAATTTTATAAAATAAAAGATGTTAAAAGCATACAGCTGTTTCGGGACTTCTAAAGTCCCATCATCAGTGCTAAAAAAGTGTAAAACGTAAAAGAAAGTCACATCGTTAAATAAATAAAATAAAACCGTGCATCTGAGCTCGCCGCTAAGGCGTTACACTTTTTTAGCACTGATGATGGGACTTTAGAAATCCCGAAACAGCTGTATGCTTTTAACATCTTTTATTTTATAATATTTGTGCTCTTTAACGCTGTTTATTTATTCAGTTAGAAGTGGATAGGTAATTTAATTATCATAAAATGGAAAACTATGTTCAATTCGAAATCGCTTCCATAGTCAGGCTTTTCAATTTTATAGCTTTCTTTTAAAAAATTAATTTGTAAATATGTCAAAACGTTTTTCGCATGTTGAGCGGAACAGTTGAGAACAAACACCCTTAAGAAAATAACTTTCAATCTTAAGGATAATAGTCACTCAGTATCAAATTCCCCTCCGCAATGTTAAGTCTATGGGTGCATGATGCATTTTTATATTCAAAATATCTATTCGGAAATTAATATTTTTAACTTCTTTTCAATTTTCTGTTTTTATGTGCGTTCATAATTACGTTAATACTTAAATACCTATAGTCGTCGTTCGGTCCGTCCGTCTGTCCGCATATAACAGAGCAAAAAGTACCCAACCGAATCATTTGAAATTTAAAGTACATAATTGTTGCATGATTTTGTCGAGTCGTTTCCAATTTTACAAAAATCGGATGTATAGTTTAACTACACGGACAATCAAAGTGTATTTCACTACATTACGGCCAATGGGGGGGGGAAGCCCCAAATGCATTTTAATGGTGTTACACTCTTTCGAGCATTATAAAACTGATGTGAATCTGTGAAGTATTTACTAAAAGATCCATTCTGTACAATCTGTGGTGCGAAAAATATTTGTTATTAAATTACAGAGCTTCACAAAAGTATTCCAATTACATAATGGTGTACTAAACAACATTGTTTGGAGCGTGTTTTAAATCACCATTGCAGCGCTCCCTTCTAGCAGATTTTTTTTTTCAAATTTAGAAAGGACCAACTAGCCATAGCCAACACTTACACAAAAAATTTTGTACAATTCAATGCATAACTTCATACACTTTTAGTCGGTACCATAGTGAAAATGGCACAAAACCCCCTATTGCAGCGCCCCCTTCCGATGGATTTTTTTCAAATTCAGGAAAGACCAACCAGCCATAGCCATACACCTACACACACACACACACACACAAAAAAAAAAATTGGTTTAAATTCAATTCGATGCACAACTTCATACACTTTTAGACTGTACAATATTGAAAATGCCACAAAAATTGTTATTGCAGTTTCCCCTTCCGACGGAATATTACAAAATTGAAGGAGAACCTGCTTTGCTTGCCACAGCCAAAAACAGACACAAAAATTTAGTTCAATTCTATACATATCTTCATACATTTTTTGATGGTAGAATGGTGACTTTCGAACATACTTACAGACAGACATTTTGTAAAAACATTTTTTTGGAATCTGACCCCTAAAATATGCAAATCCGTCGAAAAAAATTTCGATTACAATACTTTCTTCTATTGAAGATAGAAAAGAGTAAAATTTGGAATCTTTAATAAAATGATACAGAAATATTTTCATAAATCTACTTTTACCATACAGCTTCAAAAGTTACGATGTTTTTAACTTTTTTTTTTTTTTTTTTTTTTAATTCTAAACTACATTTACTTTTTAATGAAACTTTATTTGAATATTGAAAGTCTCAGAATTTAAGTCATCATTAATGTTTCTATTGTGTATTTCCTGTAAAATATTCTGTAAAATCATCCCATAGATATGCATGCAGTATTTTTTCAAGAAATCTTAATTATATGATAAAAATCTGAATATTTTAGAAATAGCAGAAACTGTGTCGGGCCGGGCATGCAGATTCCGGCCCGTGCAGGCCTCTAGTCTGACTAGCAGTTTAGACGTACTTTTGTTATTGGGAGCCACTAACAAGGGGACGACTTTTGGTATTACTCGCTCCTAGCACAGAAATCTGGTGCTTTTTGTAGCCCTATACATAAAAGTTAGACATCCGATAAAATTTCTCTGGTCAAAATTTTATTTTATACATTTTTTAATACTTTAATTTTTTTTATTATTGGACTTTTATTTCTTTATTTCACGTCAAAAGTGTGTTAAGTCGCCAAATATGACGCTCCGAATTTTTCGCTTGCCTTATTAATGGGCTATGACATTTGACTAGGGTTGCGGAAAACTTTACTTTTTAAAATAAGCCATATTTTCCCCCGCCAAAAATGTGAATGTATTGTAGTAATTTTTCAAGCCAAATTTATAGGTTTTTGAAGAAATTTTTAAATTTTTAAATTTTAACTTTTTATATTTTATATATATTAACTAATTGACCTTTTAAAATGGTTTTCTTAAAGAAAAAATTAATAGTCCTATAAGTGGCCTCTAAAATAGCCTTTTCAGAAAGTTATGGTACTGCAAAATCAAAAAAGTATGACTAACAGAATTTTTTTTTTTAATTCCCATACTTCCTAATATAGGGCTTTAAAATGCACCAAGTCTTAATGTTACTAGCTGCTAGCAACATTAAAAGAGGTTTCCTTGTAAGAGAAGACACCTTAATATAATAAAGTGATAAAGGAATTCAGAGAGAATTAGTTATTAAAAAAATATTTATTAATGGTAAAATATAAATATCTAATACAAAAACACAAGCACAGTATTCAACATTTACAAAGCAAGCTCATACATTTCTTGTAAGATGAGAGATTTTACAAGATAAAAGATATGGAAGACATTTAACGGCATTTTATATTTATTCTATAATGTATTTATTCTGTAAAATTAAGTTAGTTTACGCAATTCATTCAGCTTATATATTAAGGTTCCTCATCAGTAAGACCTTCAAATTCTTCCGAAAATTATAGCCATGGCAGAGTTGCCAAGTCTCCGGCTTTTTTTATACGAGTATTTTAATACAAAACATGTTGTTTTATTTAATTGGAAAATTTGGACGATTTAAAATAAACAGATATTCTCCAAGATAATAGTGGTGTAGAAAAAGCCGGAGATTTGGCAACTCTGCCATGGAACATATTTAATCAGAAATTAATTTTTTTTTCTGTATACGTTTTCTTAAATAATGCTTCCAAGAGTTTAAATGAATTTTGCCAAACTAGGTACTAAAAAATCTGCGATTAAATACAAAATATACCACTTAAAATTACTGGTGTAAATAAATCTAACTGTTCCACTGTAAAAAGGTTTTTAAGATTTCTGGATACTAAGTGTACCAAATTGGAAGTTTACTTTGTAGACTAAAACGGTAAAAAATAGGGGGGAGGAGGCAGATCTTTAACATTAAAGCAATCAAAACATCAGATAATATATCCATTATATCCACGAAGTTTTGATTATTGTTTTAATGTTATTGAGGATCTGCCTTATTTTGAACCATTTTGGTTAACTTACTTTGGGAACATAATTGTACACTTTATTAAAAATATCCCTATCCGCGAAGACACTCGCGAGCTAATGCTATTCCTATTGGGAGGCATTTTTCTAATAATTCTTTCGCATTTTAATATTTTTAAATTTTAACACTGGATAGCTTTGGTCCCTCCCAAAATCGTTCCTTGATTACTTTTTCGATTTTGGTCGCAGGTATTTATTATAAGGTTACTTTCACTTCCAAAACCGGTTCCGAAAGTAAAAGTGACTTTATAAAAAATATCTGCGACCAAAATCGAAAAAATAATCAAGGAGCGATTTTGAGAGGAATCTCAGCTATCCAATGCTTTAAAAAAATATTTTAATATGTCAAAAAGCGAAAGAGTTATTAGAAAATTGTCTCCCCACAGTCAATATCATTAGCTCGCGAGTGTCTTCGCGGGAAGGGACAGGGACCTTAACACAGTAGTACCATTTTGGGAACAGTACTGTAGCCAGAAATCTTAGAACTCGGTTAAGGTCTTTTATTTTTACAGTAAACAAGTCATGTTTACGCGACTTTAGTCACAGTAAAAAACGCTCATACTTATGTTAATCCAATGGCAGGAGTTGTTTGAAGATTTCTCTTCGTATTTATTTATTTACTGCATAGACTATTTAAGATCGAAATTTTTTATTCTGCGTTTGTAAGTGGTGTGACAAAATTCACGCAAGATTTGAATTTTGCACGGTTAAGGCCACTGTCCTCGCTCAAGGAAACGCTCGCGAGCTAATGCTATTCCTATGAGAAAACATTTTTCTAATAACTCTTTCGCATTTTGACATTTCTGAATAATTTTTTTTTGCATTGGATAGCTGAGGTGCATGCCGACTGCGCACCTTTTTTCCTTTTTCGATTTTGGTTGCAGATATATTTTTTAAAAAGCACTTTCAGTTTCAAAACCGGTTTTGAAAATGAAACCAACTTTGTAAAAAATATCTGCATTCAAAATCGAAAAAGTAAAAAAGGTGCGCTGTCGGCATGCACCTCAGCTATCCAATGCAAAAAATTCAAAAATGTCAAAATGCGAAAGAATTATTAGAATAATGCTTCATAGGAATAGCATTAGCTCGCGAGCGTTTCCTCGAGCGAGGACAGGGGCCTTAAGTCTTGCCAATGAAAAACTAAGTGTGACAGCGGTCAGTTGAGGATTTTAAAAAAGAAGCACTTATGCAGAAGATAAACGCGATTTCACTGCTCAGTTACTGCACGTGTAATTGGCTTGTTGTGCAATTTTGAAAATCATAATTCATCTCCCAGATCATACAATTTAACATCCTTGTGGTTTTTTTTTTTTTTTTTTTTACTTTCTATTAATCTTTTCCACCGTAATTTGTTATTATTATTACATATAAAAATGGGTTAAAAATTTGAGCATTTATTTTATTATTCTAAATAGTCCTTTATTAGAGTCAAAATATGTAAAATGTTTTCGTACATTTTTAAAAATATAGAATTAAATCAGAACAAAAATCATAGAAATCCTGGGTTGCGCAAATTTTGCTTCTTTTACGTTACTAGTGGAAATCGCGGAATGCGCCGCGAGATGGTTAAGTCTAAAGTTTATGCTAACAAATCCAGGGCCGGATTACGGCACAGGCCAACTAGGCCGTGATCTTGGACCCACTGCTGAATAGCGCCCAAATGAAATGATTTAGAAAAAAATTCTTAATATTGCATTTCCTGTAATTATTATCTAAAAAACCAAAAACGATTTTGGGTAACTTGGCAACCGTAATCTAATGATACTTTTTGAATACTCCCGGGGAGATCTAATTAATATTTTGGTGCAAGGGGTCCCCGAAAAGGTGCTGGGCCTTGGACCCCCTACAACCTTAATCGAGCTCTGAACAAACCAACAATTTGAAGGAGGAAACTGAGTTTAAAGCGTTTAAACAGATTTTAAAGGATAATTGGGTTAAAGATCAAATTTCAATATTTCACGAATTTAATTTGAAATTTGTTTATTTGGCGAATGTTTTTTATTTCTTATTAGCTAAATCGCAAACATTCGAAAAAAAAGTTAGCGAGAACCCTGAACACAGCAAACATAAAAGTGTTGTACCTATGAAATTCAGCCACAGTTATTCAAAACTCTCATGACAAATTTCAACAAAGGAGTGCGTACTCTCCAACAATTCTTTGGAGGCCATATAATTTACGAGTTATATGTATACTTTATGAATCAATAAAAAAAATGTACAATGTTTAATTATAAATCTGTGATTACTATCAAAATATTGAAAATATGTATTGAAATTACTTCTTGCGTGAATTTCGGTACATACTTTGCTTTTTCGATTTTAGTTTTTTTTTTATATAATGATAGTTTTACTTTAGGAACCGGTTCTAACGGGTTACAAAAGTAAAACCGATTCAAAAAGGTTTTAGAACTGGTTTCAGCCACTTCTCAAAGTGTTCACATACAAAACAACTGTAACCGAAATCAAAAAGTTATAAATACACAATAAATGATGCAGATCTCAGGTATTGTATATAAAAAATATAATTTAAATATATTGAAATGCGAGAGAGAAAATTGAAAAGAATGCTCGCATAGGATTAACATTAGCTTGAACATTTCTTCCCGTGATTTAGTGTAGTCTCTTAAAATCGTATTCAAAGTTCGCTAGCTTAACTAAAATCTTAACATTAAAATTTAAAAGTTGATCAATCAACGATTTCGGGAACTTTATATATACAAATATATAAATAATAAGAAATAAAGATTGTCAAACAAAAAATCAATTATTTATACCATTAATAATAATAGTAACCATGTGTTTATAGAGTTATTAACCTATTAAAAATAGATTCTCATATGATAATCTTTAGATCATTTGCGAGTTCTTTCCAGCATAGAAGCTTTCGCGATTTTTTTACAAAAAAGTTTGTCACAATTTGGGCTTCAGAAAATAAGGTTTGTTGCCAAGTGATATAAACAACTTAAGAAACAAACCTAAAGAACTTTTATGCTTGATTTTTATATGTGTATTTATATATAATTAATAATATTTTATTTTTTACTAGTAATTTATTTCTATTTGTATATAAAAATGGCGTTTTTATATCAAATAGTTGTATAAATACTGAAAAAAATGCCTGTGTATACGAGACTGAGAAGGGTTGCCAGAAAATTTGCATGAACATTTTCTTCTTTCTCTAGGTTTTGTAATTAAACGTATCCTAAACAAGCCTATTATCTCTATCTCGCCAAGGCCCCTATACTGGAAAAGTACCCATTTGTGATAAATGGTAAAAAATGTTTCACGATCTATTGAATAGAATATTTCACATTAATGTATTTTATAAATCTTATAAAAAATTCATAAACATAGCAAGAATTTAAGTTTCACAAATGATACAGCAATCAATAATGCCGATAACATAAAAACAAGTGGAAGTAAAATAATATAAATGACACCTCAATCAATAATTCCGATACCGTAAAATCAATGGAGGTAAAAGAATTTAAATGACACTCTTACAAGAAGCAGATGGGAAACAATGATCAATCCCGATATCTGAAACACATTAATAAGAATTATTTACACGTGTTGTTTTTCCTGCAGTCTTATTTCTCGTATTCCTTTTATTAATAAACTGTTCTTTAAAAGGCAGTGAATTACTTCATTCTTAACATTTAAAATTAATACAAGAACAATAGGTACTGTTTAATTTTCCCGTCGGCCAATTTCGTCAGTTTACATAAATAACTAAACTATTCGCCAAATTACACGAAGTGATGTAATTGTTATTTTAAATAACGAAATACAAATAAATTAGTCAAACATCAATGAAATACAAATACAACGTATAATTAAAAATCACTTGATGGTTTAATAAATACATGTAACGTGTTTAAATGTCAAGTGAATGTAATATTTACGATCAGCAATTATTGGCCTTTAATCCTATAATTTGGAGATAGTTTTTCGGTCGACGGGATAATTAAGTAGCATTGGATAGTAAAACAAAATTACAGTTTAACAGACGAATAATGACCCTTTTTCTGCCACAAAGGATCCCAAAAGCCTTCAAAGAAATGGTTAGTTTCAAAGCAGAAATCTCCCAATGAATATTTCAAATATTTCACACCATGCATTGCTGGTTTAATAAAATCTATAGCAGGTAAAACACAGGCTTTAACAGTTTTTGCAGCACTTTTAAAGATCTTAAAAACCACGAAAATTCACTCTCTAAGCATTTTTTTCCACTCTTTATGAATAAAACTGTTCGAATAAAAATCGCTTTGTGGCTGCCATCAAATGACACATTGATAAAGTAGAAAATATTTAAATGTCAACATTTTCACAATGATATACATGGTCCCTAGGAAAACATGTCATTCGAATCACAATTCACTTTTCTGTTCTTGATTGTCTATTTCATTCCCTGATGCTTCTGGTTCTAAATTGTTTATCTCTACCGACACATCAATCACTCTGTGTTCAGACTCAGTCTCGGCGTTTTCTGGCTTCTGTGCTTTTTCCGTAGAAGTCTCTGGAACATCTATCTTCTCTTCTTTGACATCCGTTTTAGATGTTTCAGTCTCTTCTACGGGATCTGTTGCTTCGTCGGTGACTTCATTTTCTGCTTCCTCGGCATCTTCACAATGCGAATCTTCTTCAGGCACGTCGTCTAGTTTGTTATTTTTTTCTACTTTGCCATTTTTTTCCGCTTTAGGTGAAGGTGCAAACACAGCCTGATCTGTCATATCTTCTTGGATATTATCAGCCTCGCCGTTGGATAAAGTGACAATGACGTGGTTTCCATTTAGAAGCTTCGGTTTTTTGCACCTCCTCCTAGAAAAATAGAAATTGTTTTTAATGTGGTAACCGAGTTACTCTAGTCAAAAATTAATAACAAAAACTGAAATAGAAAGAAAGCAATTTTCTCTTTATTTCAAGCTGTAATATAATTATACAGGCTGATAATTGCTAATTATTTATCTACGTGTTATGTAAAAAATTCTGAAATTGCGCGTCAAACGTAGCAAAAAATGTGCGTTCGTACTATTAAGATTTAAAAATATTCAGATCGTACTATACAGTATTTCGGATGCAATATAATATCCGAAATTTTTTGTGTGCTCCTGTAAATACTACCTGCTTTCTATTACACGGGAAGTAACTTGTAAACCTCAGCAAAGTATATCAATTTCATATAATTTAATATAATTAAAACGCTCCCCAAACAACGTTTTCCCCTGTACTATAATGTAATGGAATACTTGTATGGCCCTGTAAATTAATAAAAAATATTCTTTACACTACAGATTGTACAGAATGTATATTTTAGCACATACTTCATAAATGCATACCAATTTTCTTATGCTCGAAGGAGTGTAGAACCATTAAAATGCACGTGAAATTATTTTTTCCCATTGGTCGTAATCTAACGGAATACTTTTGATTGTCTTTGTAATTAAATTATACATCTGATTTTCATAAAATTTAAAAATGACCCGACAAAATTATGCAACAAACATACATTTTAAATTTGAAACGATTCGGTGGATAGTTTTTGCATTGTTATATGCGGACAGACGGACTGATCGACAACTATAGGTGCTACGTATTTACATACGAACGCACCTAAAAATCAACTATACTACTACTATCAACTACTAAGCAACAAATGATAATTATTAAATACAAAATCAGTTATAAACACAATTATAAAATCAGTATAGAAGGAGATATGAAGTTTAAATAGCTCAGATCTCAACATGTAATCGTGGGAAAAAAAGTAAACAGCCCCTACTAATACCTCAAAAAAATTATTGTAGAAAGTAGTTAATTGTACCGCACGATTGAAAATAATGTCTACTTTTAAATGATGTACATAAAATTTTCTTAGGCGGCCATCTACATATTAAAACGAACCCAAATTTAATTTTTTAAATAGCAATATCCAATTTTAACAAAGCAGTTCAAATTTTCGGTTCAAACTATGCATAGACATAAAAATTCAAGTTATTTGAAAGATAAGTTTTTGAATTATAAACATTCAAAACTTAATGCTTCTAATGTTAAATTGCATTTTCATATTTTTATTGACATGTCCGGAAATTATACTCCTAATGTGCTATTTTTTTTTCTTTTTATGTAGCAATAATACTGAAATACCGAAACATAAATACGTTCAATTTGCAATTTTTATAATTGTATCATATGAATTACGAAATTTACATTCGAAAATTTTTTGAAATTTATGAACTATAAAAACATTATAAATCCTACAATTTTTTTTTTGGATTTAGATTTATTAGGTCCTGCGTTATGGAAATCTAAAATTTCAAGTTTTTCTTTCAAGTAGTTTTCGAATTATGTTTAGATGGCAAAGTGATGATTTACGGGACCGTCGACGACAGAAATGGCCAGATATGTTAAAACTTCTTATGCAGTTTAGTAATCTAGCAATCTTCAATGATTACTTGAGTGACTTCTAAGATGTCTTGATTAAGAACGGGGATCTTACGGAAAGCAATTTGGATACAGCCCCTAAAATATGCTCGTTCTAAAATAATTATTTTTTCGAAACTTATCAGAGGAATTGCAAGAAAATTTATTTTTAGGATGTAGCGTTCATTTATGCTGATTGCATCAATTGGCTACTGCTA
The DNA here is from genome assembly GCA_964019185.1 of Maratus speculifer. Classification (NCBI taxonomy): domain Eukaryota; kingdom Metazoa; phylum Arthropoda; class Arachnida; order Araneae; family Salticidae; genus Maratus; species Maratus speculifer. The sequence goes on along the minus strand of OZ025302.1, from coordinate 137,956,444 downwards.
TTAAAAAAAACAAAATTAGGGTTTGGTTTTAATATATAGATGGCCCCATAATCAATTTTTATGTACAATATTTAACAGTAGACATTATTTCCAATCGTTTGGTAATAGTACGTAACACATCTTTTTTCTACGATAATTTTATGAAAAGTTAATAGGGAGTGTTTGCTCCCCCCCCCCCCCCTTCACGATAGTACATTTTGGCATGGAGCCGGTAAAATGGTCAAGTACAAGTTTTTGTTATTTTTGACATAAAATCAATGAATTTTGGATACAATCATTTATTTACCTAGAGAGCTCAGCAGCCTCTTTTACTGTGTCTGGTACACTGCAGTTGTTTGTTTCCGGCAAAAAGAGAACCAATGCGCCACTTATGGCAGCCAAAATACCAAAAATAATCTGCGGAACTACTGGATGTGTGGCTGTACCCTGGGAAAGAGAAAATATATTTATAAATAAACAATCATGCGCCAAGTAAGATTATGAAACACTTTCCAATACTGTAACGAAATTTCACAGATTAAGTCCGAATTGATGCATTTTTATATTAAAAATATCTCCTCGGGAAATTAATATTTGTAACTCCTCCTTTCTATGTACTCTTATTAAAGGCTGTCTTTTTTATAGTTCTCAAAATATTTATAAAATCTTTGCTTAAATTAATTCCTTATGTTTCAAGATGGGAGTAACATTTTAACATTTCATATAAAGTTAAGAGTAGCTTTTATTATTTTTAAATCTAAGAAAAAAATAAGCATGCTTAAAGAAGAGAGCACTGAAAAAATATGTTAAGAATATTAATTTCCTGAGGCGGTATTATGAATTATAAAAATGCATCAAAGGTTCATAGACTTCGGAGGGGAGTTCAGAAAAGGAGTGAACTGCAGCCAGGGGCCTCGCCCCAAACATTTGCACATACTGTTATAGTTGGCAAATTAATTCAAAACTTTAATAAAAAACTACCATTTCTGATAGATTGACGAAAGTTACTAGTATAATTAGAAAAATTAAGCTTTTTACAAATAAAAACTATATTACATTTTCAAATTGTGATAATTTGGTAAAATAATAAAACTAGTTGGCAAATACTAAATTTTGACTTGGCAATTTTCGGTTCTCTCCTCCACCAATAAAAAGTCTTCGCGAGGGCTTTGACTGCAGCCTTAAAAAGGGACAGTTTACCTTTTCAACAATTCTATTTTTACTTTCTTCTATCTTTACAAGAAGAAAGTATTGGATTCATGAAAATTTTCGACTTCCGGTTTTCGACGGATTTATACTTTTTAGAAGGTCCTGAACACGTTTTGACTATTTTTAGAAAATGTCTGTCTGTGAGTCTGTCCGTCTGTCTGTCTGTCTGTGTGTCTGTCTGTATGTGACAAAAAATTTGTGGGCGCTCTATCTCAAGAACTAATGCTCGAAATTTAATAAAACTTTATATTCAGTTAGATCTTGATATGAATTAGTGCCTATTGGTTTTTGGTGAAAATTGGCCTGCAGGTGGCGCTGCTATACTACGTTTTTCATGATTTTCAAGATTGCCATATCTCAAGAACTAATGCACAGAATTTCACCAAACTTCAGATTCTGTGACCCCTTGATATACATAGACGCTGATTAAGTTTTGGTGTAAATTGGCCTGCAGGTGGCGCTGCTATGCCGCGTTATTCATGATTTTCTTGATAGCTATATCTCAAGAACTAATGCACAGAATTTCACCAAACTTCAGATTCCGCGATACCTTGAGATACATAGCCGCTGATAAGCTTTTGGTGTGGACTGCCCTATAGGTGGCGCTGCTATGCTACATTTTGCACGATTATTGCGATAGCTATATCTCAAGAACTAATGCAGAGAACTTCATCAAATTTTAGATTCTGTTACACTAGAATATATAACATAATTAGACGCTGATTACATTTTGGTATTAATTTTGCAACAGGTGGTGCACCTATGCTGCATTTTGCGCGATTTTTCCGATAGCTATATCTCAACAACCAACGCACAGAATTTCATCAAACTACAGATTTTGTTACAAAATGACGTACAACATAATTACACGATGATTACGTTTTGTTATAAATCCTTCAACTGATGGTGCTGCTGTGCTATATTTTACACTTTTTTTTAAACTAGCTATATCTCAAGAACTAATACACAGAATTTCATCAAACTTCAGATTCTTTTGCACCATAACATATCTAGACGTTTTTTTTTTACGTTTTGGCATAAATTGTCCAAGATATGGTGTTGCTGTGCTACGTTTTGCAAATTTTTTGTTATAACTACATCTCAAGAACTAATGGACAAAATTCCATCAAATTTCAGATTCTGTTAGGTTTTGACATAAACAGATGCTTATTAGGTTTTAATATAAATTACCCAACATGAGGCACTACTAAGCTCATTTTCTCAGAATGTTAATTAAATTTTGCGTTTTAGGCTTTTCGGATACCAGAATCTCATTAGGCTAGGTCAAATGTTCGAGGAAATTCGATAGTGGGTAACTTTGGGGTCACCACGTTTTTTTTTTTTTTTCAATATTAAAATGTATTTATGAGATAGAAGAAAGTTTTGGGATTGACACATCCAACTAGTTTTAAAATATGGTAAAGCATTTTTTTTCTCTCAAAACGTACTTTCAGTTGAACATCGAAATGCAGTGAGTTCACCATTTGAATCATATTTTAAACGTTTTTGCATAGTTTTATCAAGCACACGAATTAAAGTATGGTGGGTGGTTGATTACACTACAATTTTTCTTATTGGCAGTTTTGATTTAGTGTTTTTGTACTGACAACACTGATAGGTGACATTTGACAGAAGTCATCAACTGGTAAGGGACTGTTAATGCACCTGCGTTAGGGATGTCATGGGAACACTTGGTCATTTAAATGATTTCATTTGGTTTTGGTGAATTCCATTCTCTGCGAAATATTTCAAAAGAAAACAGGACAAATCAAAGAAATTTGATGGATGCCTTGATTATGATCTGGCATCATTATGAGTAATTAAAAGGAAACGTAAAAAAGGCATACATAGCAGGTCAAAAGGAGTAAAATCTGTAAAAAGAGGCTGGACGAAATATTGAGGAATTTATTTTGGAGCACTTCTGTTGAATTTGTTCACAAGAAATTTCTATTTTATGATCGAAAGTTTGTTTTTATTTATAGACTTAAGTATTCAGTCTATGTATACCCAAACTAGTTTAACAATCCATCAATAAAAAACAAAACAGTTTCCCAATGCAAAATTTAAGCGTGTTACTAATAATTTGGCCACCCTCTGTTACATACTATAAACAGAAAAAAATTAGTTACATATATTAAATGAGCACAAAATGTTAGGGTGCAATTAACGTGAGTGGGCGAAGCGTTCCAGTTTGGATGAGGAATTTTATCCAAATATAGTAGTACGTCCCATGTTGTGTATTCTATATTAACACTAATCAATAAATATGAGAATACAACCCCTCTTGTTTTTGCTTCATTTTGGGAATAACGGATTTTCAACGTATTCTATTGACGGTTATTTTCAGAATTTTCAAGCTGTGATTTTGAGACTTTCACAAAAGTTGCTCTATACATTTAGCTAACATAATATGCAAATGAAATTTTGATGTCGTTGACGCATGCGCAGTGAAAATTTAGCAAACCTACTCATTTTTCATACAATCATTATTATTTTTTAATTCTGATTACAGGGTATTGTGTGCAATATTATTTGTCATATTTTCAGAAAAGAATACTACTCTATATTAAGAACTCTGCATATTATAAGCAAAAATCTTGGAAAAATTTGGGACTGTTTTTATAAAAATCTTAATTTTTCTATGAGTATATATGCTATCAACATAAAAATGAGCACAGTTTATTACAATAAGCAACTTGATCATAATCTAGAATTTGAGCGCTTTTGCTACATTAGTTTTGACAGGGTTATCCAAAATATATTTATTCTTTTTTAATTTGTTGACGGTCCCCTATGGAGTTTCGGGAAAAAATCTTCACGGAAATGTATGACTTGTACTATTATATTTATATCAGGGGTGCACAACCTTTGGCCCGCTATTCTTAAGCAGAATAATTTTGCTTATAGTAATGACAGAAACTTGGCTATTAAAGAAAAGAAGCAACACTTTTCAAATATTCCGGTGGCAAACGATTTTCTGGTAAAAAGGTTGTGCACCACTGATTTATATACTAAGAGTTTCAGAATAATTCCTCATGTATTTTTCTAGATATTTAACAAAATGTTTAAAATCGCAAGTGGACAGTGATCAATGGCCATGTACTGTATAACACGTAGCTCGTTAGAAAAGCGCTATAAGAAACAAATTTCTAATTTGTTTAGTTCTGCTATCGTTATCTGCACTTACACCATTTTCTCTTTTTTAAACATCATTTAAATACGTGAAAAAAAATTGCAAAGATGTGTATCCTATAGGTTACATTGGGTTTGAAGAGGGTAGGCGTAAGTTAGAACATGAACGGCCTGTCAAACCATATTTATAAACATTTTTCAGTTTTGTTGGAAAATGTTAAAGATTAGAGAAAAGAAAAACCAGTCATCTATACTTACTAATTCTCTTACGAAAGGTGCCATTATAGATCCAAACCTGGCACAAAACGACGCTGAACCAATGCCTAAATTCCTGACGACCGTCGGGAACAGTTCCGTGGTAAATACAAACACGATTCCAAACGAACATGTGATGCAGAATTTTCCGATCATAGAAACAGTAACGGTCAGCCACCAAGGATCTGAAAGGATTGTATACAAAAATTATTAAAGCATCCATTTATTTCACAATATTGCGATATAAAAATTTGGATTTCACAGAAGTGAATATTGCTTTTGAAACTTTCTTATTGAAAATTGTAAAATTCTATATAAAAAATATATAAATAAAAATATTTTCCTCATTTTTTGTAAACAAGACATGTTTATTTTACAGTTAAATAAAGGTGAAACAGATTTTTGGAAGAGATTGCCATTTATACAGTCATTTTCTTCTTAAATAATTTATCCATTTTTAAAAAACAAAATGAAAAAGTGATTGTGCTATTTTTTTGAATTCATTTAATTTTTTATATAATGAAATCTAACCTGTTTATATATATTTTAAAGAACAAACATATCTGTGCGTACGCATACATCCTTCTGCGAAAGACAACACTTGCAAATTTTAGATGAAATTTCAGTTTTACAATTTTCGGTAGTGCAAATTTTAAAATTTTTAAAATTTTAAGCATCGCGCATTTTTCATTTACACAACTTCGTATGGGGTGGGTATACTTTTAAATATAATTTTTTGAAAGCTCTTTCTGAATTTGCTTTTACCCCGTACGGCATGGTGACGTCACTGAGACGTCGTTGTGAAGTCACATTGTTATTTTGCGACCATCGATTGTCGATGTGACGTCACGTGACGTCAGTGTGAAGTCAGAGTAACTAAAAAGGGAAGTCGTTATGGCAGTTTTAGAATTTGTTTGTGACGTCACATTGTGACCACTTTGTGAAGTCACGGTGTGATAAATTTGTGAAAATGCGTCATTTGTGACTATTTTGACATTAACATTGTGACGAAACTGTGACAAAAGTGACGATATTTAAACTGCCAGAAACATGTTTTTTAAAGTAACATGTTGCAACTGTGTAGTGTGTTACAAAAATGTACAATCGTTGTTTTATATATTATTTTTGCATGTAATTTAAAAAAAATCAAAAAAATAATTTGTATCAAAGTGCCCCATCCCCGAGGCAGATTGATACACTTTGAAACGTCTGGGATAAATGGAGACAAAATAACACCAATGTATATTTTTCATAGGAAAATAGTTAGCAAACCATTTTATATTTATTTAAAGAAATTCAAGTCACCCACAATTTATTTGTGAGCAATATTAATGCGATCAAAATGAAATGTATAATGACCTGATGTTCTGGCTGTTTCTTGTCTGATTGTTGGCCGTGGTAACTTTGTCATAGCTGGCACTTCAACCCCAGCATTATCTTCTTTCTCAGGAAAGATGAAAAAATTACCAGGTTTTCTGTTTATAAATCGGTTTATATACAGAAAATAAAGGATAATTATATTAAAAATTATGTTTATAATATAATTATCATGTACTGTTCTGCAGCTTGTTCCTCTTACTTAACATTTCTGATGCCGATAATACTTTTTCTCTGGAGAATCAATATAAATTTGAGATTTGCCAGGCTGCCGTCCATTTCTTTTGTTAATTCTACTAGCACTAGATATTGTATAAGTTTGTACGTCTTCTGTTTGCAAAAATACTATAAAATGTTCTAATATAAAGAAATTAGAGCTATTTCACTTCAATAAAAACTAATAGTAGAAATTTTTGACGAAAAATGGTTGAATTAAACAGTGTATGATAAAAATAAAAATAAAAGATAATCAAAAAATGAACTAGAAAAGGATTTAGGTTGTATCAATGTGCCCCGACAAAGACTGTATCATTGTGCCCCATGCAGCCATTTTAAATAAAATGAGTCGCAAATCCAATACATCATACTTTATCTAACATTAAAGAATGAGGAACTGATAAAGATTAGCGTTACTTGCCAGGGAGGGTATTCTTTTCGGTTGAAAATACTGGAACAGTTGTATCATACCATTTAAATTGTACAACTCAAATTTACTTTTGACCTACAAAAACAATTAATCACCCATCCCATTTCATCAAACTATTGAATCATTCCAAAACTTTCTGTATGTTGTTAATTTCACTAGTATGACCTTTTGGAGCTGTTGTGAAACTTCCTGTAATGACCCTGTGTGCTGTACAGGGGGTGTATCAATGTGCCCCAAGTATCAATGTACCCCTGTTCCCCTTACATGTTTTTTTTAAATTTATTTGATTAGTTTCCTTTTGTAAAGCACAAGTGTCCCATCATTTATGTGAGACACTGTATAAAAATACTTTTTTTAATCGTCTGCTTTCCTCCGTAATTATCAGAATAAATAAAGATTTCTTTTTATTGGTCTTATTTTTGCACACAAATGATGATTAAACCTTTTTTTTTTTACTTTTAATATATTTTTAAACATATTTATCACGAATTAAGTATTTTAATAATATAAATTATATTAAATGCAGTATTAAATTATCTAAAAATCCAAGCACAATATTGTGTAATACACATTTGAAAAGAAAAGAAGTGACTGATTAATCTAAAAATATTAATATTTAAAGTAGTGGAGAGTTTAAAATATTGAAATTTTCTTATACTTTTTCAAAATTTTAATTAAATGCAAATTTTTATTTATTTATTTGTTGCAAAATGTACTTTTAGTTGAACCCTGAAATACAGTCAGTTCACCATATTTTGAAAAAATAATAATAAAAAAAATGTTGACAAAGTAAACTGTCCTCTTCAGAAAATATCAAAAGGTTCAAAGCTGTAGAATTTTCAATTCTGCCTATAATTTGCGAAGTGTAAAAAAACAAAAATATGTAAAAGGCCGAGGACTGATTCGAACTCGCAACCTTTCGACTTGCAGGCTCGTACGTTACCACGACGCCAAGGATTCACATGCGGCGCTCGTACTAATAATTATTTGAAATATACGCTGAACTTTGACCCCCAATTTCTCAAAACTAAGGCCCATTTGAAAGAATCCTTTCAGCTGAATAATTAGTGGTATGACCCCTACAACATACTTTAAAATCATCAAAATCTGTGTGCACCATGTTTGGTGGTGCCCTTGTTAGATATAATAAAGCTACGCAGATTTACTTACTCTGAGGAAGAGGATAGGACAGAAGGCAAGCCAAGCCGCCTATTACCATGGTGCCAGCCAGAGGGTTTCTCCTTCCCAGGGATCGAATGGCAAAGATCGACAAGAAGTATGCGGGAAATTCAACGGCTCCAGACAGTGCAAAATTGATGAAAGGATCGCCAGCCAGTTCATTAGTGTTGTAGGATAACCCATAGTAAACAAAAGCATTCACGAACCTGAAAGAAAGTAGAGTATGTTATTTGAAATAAAAATTAGATTGCCCCCCCCCCCCAAAAAAAAAAAAAGCATTACAGTGATAAATATTATAACATTTGAATAGGGTTATGTAGTAAAAAAAATCAGATTGGATTTTTATATTAAGATTAAATTTATATTAAGATTTTATACCAATATTTAATAGTAAATGTGGATCCTATCTTAAACTTTTCATTAAAGATGATTTTCCTCATCCGTCTTATGGGCCAATTCTACACCATAAAGTCTTTCATCTTAATCCGCAAGAAATTTAGCATACAAGAATGATAGTTAATAAAAAAAAATGTTCTATCATCAAAATAAAAACAGTTCTTTTGAATTAGGGGACATTTTAGAATGTTTAGTGATTGAAATATAGAGTTCTACTTCGGCACGGGGATGAATGAGTTATGTACATGGGGAACTTAGACTTTTCTATAAACAAGATGACCAGAAATAACCTATAGCTGACTAAAAGTAACTGCATGGCTGAAAATTTTGTCATTACTCAATTCTCAGAGCTTTTTTTCACATGTTGATCTTTGTTCTAACTTTTTAATAGGGTGGGAAACAAATGGAGCGCAATCTTAGAACTTCTTCGTTAAGGAAAGGTTGGTTGGTTGGTTGGTTGATTAGGATTTAATGGCGCAAGGTCCCTTTTGGGGCATGCTGCGCCAAGACAAAGTCAAATTGAGAAAAAATAATAAAAAGAATGCAATTAAATACACTAATAGTATAAGTAAAATAAAAATTAATTTAAAAGACCATAGTTAAAAAGCTAAAAGATTATTAAAACTGTAAAAGTTTAAAACTTGTTAAAACACAGTGAAAAGGATGATCTACTAGTGCTATAAAAACACAGGTTTAAAAATCAATAATAAAATCTGATGACATAAATGTAGTTGAAAACCAGTCAATGAGAGTAAAATGTAAAAAAATAAAAATATATTTATACTTAGTTAAAATCTGTACAATAAGTAAGTAAAGTGGCAGGATGATTTAGAATAAAAAGGTAATAAAACAGTGTGCATTCAAGTCGGCTCGAATTCCTGCAATATAGTATTATCGTCATCGGTGTCCGAGTCATTGCTATATGACTCGGACTCCATAGCCTCTTCCATGTACTGCTGCAGTTCCTTTGGATCTTTTACGTTTTTAAGAAATGGGTTAGTAGTAGAATTTTTCTTTCCTCTCACCACAGTCTTCCACAGTGAAGAGGTTGGAGTTACGGTTGTTTTCTTTTTTCCACTTAGTGCCTGTGATGTTTCTTTCAAATTCTGTTTTCGGAGAGTGTTGGACTTAGGCGGTATTTTTGTACTGGTTCCTGCTTTGGTATTAGTTTGGGGATCAGATGATTTTTTGGATTGAGCATTTAATTTCTGTTGTCTTTTTTCTAAGTCAATTATTTTAACCGGTTCTTTGGATGGTAGCCAGCGTTCTAATTTAGGGGTTCCAGACAGTTTAGTAGGGAGACAGACATCACGAGATTCTTTAATTGGTGTGCTGGTTGATTCTGATTTAGTAGATCTATTAGGTCGATATGAGGAATCCGTTTGAATGCTTATATGTCTTACAGATTTCGATTGGTTTTTAAGTAAGCTGGAGTAAGAAATTCCGACAGATGGGGTTCTGGTTTCTACAAGTTTGCGAGCTTCAGGATAAGACAGATTTTGAGTAATTTTAACAGTGACAATTTCTTTTTCTCTGTTCCAATTAGGACAAGCACGGGAATATGCAGTATGATCTCCCTTACAGTTTGCACAACGTTCGTTTTTTTCACAATCTTTATTGTCATGGCCCACTTCTGCACAACGTGGGCAGGTAAGAGATCCACGACATGTACCTTTAGTATGGCCGTAACGTTGGCATTTAAAGCAACGGAGAGGGTTAGGAATGTAAGGTCTGACAGGACAATTCAGGTAAGCGGCTTTGATTCTAGTTGGTAATGTAGGGCTATTGAAAGTGAGAATGACATGTTTTGTAGGAAGGACTTGTCCATTCCGACGGATAGTGATACGACGTGCATCAAGGACATTTTGATTTTTTAAATTTTCTAATAGTTCATCTTTTGTAGAAAACAATAGGTCTGGTTCAGAGATAACACCTCGGCTTGTATTTAGTGATTTATGTGTTTGTACAGAAACGGAAAATGTGCCTATTGTAGAGCAATTAGTGAGAAGCTGCGATTGTTTAGTTGTAGATACTTCTACTAGTAAATCTCCAGATTGTAATTTTTTGAGAGTGTGGCCATCCCCTAAGACAGACTGGAATGTTTTTGCAATGAGAAATGGTGAAGTTTTTCCAAAGGAACTATCAGAGTGGCTATCAGTGCGTTTAATTATGAAATATCTAGTGAAAGCGGGATTCTGTGTCATTTGTTGCTCTCTAGAAGAGAGAGACGGATGAAGTGAAGTATTTCCATCCATAGTACAAAAAATAAAATTCAGACCCCGGCCGCACCACCCACTACCGAGCCCATAAAGGGGATGCACATTCGTGCACCAGTGCTAACCAGGGCCCATACGGTCACAAGACAACCCTATGGCAGTCTCCACACTTAACGAGATGACTAGTAGTTGCTCGATCACTTGATCCCTAAAGCCAGTGACAAAAGTCAGCTGACCAGCCGATTGATGCATACGGGACCAAATGCACCTCCCGTCTACCTGAAGCAGAGGCCAAAGCAGTGTGTTGGTTTCCCTCAACTGCCAGGATCCCCCTTTCCAGGGACACGGGTCGCCACGCACGGCCAACACGTGGGTGGTTTACAATTCTCCATGAATCGATATACAGGATGACATCGGCTCATACAGAATTGCCCTCACCTCCGAAGAGGAAACTACAATGAGAGTGAAACAAAGAGGAAAGGAAGACAAGGGGAGTAAGAGGAAAAGGAAAAGAGATAGATCACTCAGGTGCCTCGGGGTTGTGAAGCCCGTGAATACCTAAAGAAGGTATCCCCTTGGGGGGCGTTAAGGAAAGGATGTGTATGAAATTGCTTGATTGCTTCAATAGTCTAATCTATATTGTTTCCACAGCAATCAAGAGATTCAAAATCTTGGCTGAAGACCATCCGGGAAGAGGAATCAAAATGACTGAACACTTCGAGAAACCGACACCGATTGAGAAACACATATCCGAAAATCTTCTGGTGTCGACGGGAAAAATAACTAGGCATTCAGATTTCTCATGAATAAATTTGATTTATGGTCAAAGAAGAATTGAACCTCCATCTTTACATCAAACAAGCGCAACATCTCATCGATGAAAACAAAAGAGTACGGCTCGAAAAATGCAGCAAGCTGCAACTCTACACTCGTGGTAAATTATGTTTTTTGAGGTAAAGCCTGTTCTTTGTGGAACAATCGTACAATCGTTAAAATAATCAGATTTGATCAACAATTTCTCCAGGCAATTCTTCCATAGTTAAACATCTTCAAAATATCAGATCTGCCATGAACGGGTAGGAATTTGAACAACTGGCAAAATTTCTCCCTTTTGCATCGATTCTGGAGTCAAAATCAATAAAAATGAGTACTGAAAAGAAATTCATGGGGAAAGAGTGATTTGCACGTTTCAGTAAAATATTGCGCCTACTCAACGAGCAAAATCTGGTGTCAGGCAAATTTTTAAGTCTTCATCTCGGCAGAAGAATGACCACCATACATGTGTGATCTCAACCCTTTGGATTACAGTTTGTGGGCGATTTTGGAGGCAAAGGCTTGGTGCAAAGCGTCCCAAACCACTGAAGCGATCGTTGATTTGGGAATGGAAGTGAATCGCTCGCGCCGAGCTGTGCCCGATTGCTGAAAATTTTACCAAATTTTTGAATCTCTGCACCAAGTAAAAGGAGGGCTTTTTGAGAAAAAGTGATTTTTTATTACTTGAATGCATTGTATTTAATAAAGTATTTGTGTGTGCAAAAGTTTGTATTTTTAATAACTAAGTCTTATTGACCATTATGCTATTTCTGGTCACTCTGAATGTATGTATTTTGGACAAAAGTGGTTTCCAAGAAAATCATTTGCAATTTCCCCCTAAAATTTCACGAAAAAATGTTATTGTTATTTTTGAAAAAAAAAAAAAAAACCGGTTTGTCGAATTTCAACATTTAAATAAAATGTAACTTTTTTTTTTTTTTTAAATTTCAGAACCATATTTACAGAAGCAATTGTTCCTGCAGTCTGAGTGGATATAACGCATTCTTTTTTTTAATAAGTTTTATGGATGATCAGACTAATTTTATTTACCTGAAATTTATTGTCTAACGTTTGTCTCGTATAATGGTGCTATCCATTTTGAAATAAACTTTAAAAATTTCCCTCCAAAATAACCACTTAATTGATTTTATTTTAACAGATTTACACTGAGAGATATTGTTGTGGGATACGGAAGGTATACCTTTATTTTCCGGATTTGGTTCGCATTTTATATAAAGTATGTACGATTAATGGTTTATTTACAGGTACACTCAAAAGAATTCGATTACATTGTGGTGTATGAGGAAAAATTGTTTGGAGGGTATTTTAATGACATTACGCTATTTCAAATGTATTGAAACTGATATAAATTTCTGAATTTCACTAGGATCACGTTAAAACAGAGTATTCATATAATTTTTTATTAATTTACAGCGACACAGAAAGAAATAGGTTACAGAACTGTCTTTGCATAATAATTGCTGGAGAGTAAACCGTTTAAAATTCGGTATGAGCTTTTAAATTTAATTAGTTTACATAATACTCTTTATACATAAATTCTATACCTGATATACAGGGCTGAACGTATATATATTCGCGTACCCTTTTCCTTATTAGAGGAAATTGCTAAAGCGGAATTTTTTGAAATATATGCAACTCTTAAATGAACTAAATTTTAGAATGCATGTTATTGATAGATACAAATCTCTATATCATATACAGGACCGCTAAAAATTTCACATAATTTTTTAATTGTAGATGGGAACAGCTGAAATTCGGTCCTGAAATGCATTATACATTTCCATATGGTAAAATGAGACGTAATATTTTAATTTTTTAAACGGTGCAGTTTTGTTACACTATTCTGATTGTATTGGAAAGTGATTCATAATCTATGCTTGATGAATGATTTTTTCTTTCTTGTTTTAAATACTTCTTTTATTGCAAAGTAATCAAAACTGTCGGATAGATAATAATTTATACAGTGAAAATGTTAATGATGTAAAAAGGAAATATACATTATATTATATGTTTATTTTTGCAGCTCATCAATCATTTTTTAAAAAGACCGACCAGCTGTGTCTATATAATTCGTTTTGAAACACCAAAACGATCGGCAAACTCTTCTAGTGATTACTTACAAAATGTGTATTGAAGGACGCTCTAAAAAGGATGGAAAACAACTTAATAAAATAATATATTTAATCTGATAGTTGCTTTTGTAAAGTCTGGTAACATATACAGATTCATTTCAGCTGTGCCTCAAATAAACACATATGTATGAATGTTAAATCTATGTATAAATTGCTTTAGTTTTTAAAAGAAAATTTTGGGTCATGCTTAGCATAGCCGAATTTGTATCTTGCTAAATTTTTACACAATAGACTTCACTTATTTATTATTTACTAATATATACAAGTGCCCTGCGGGACTCCCGGGGGGGGGGGGTACTTATCGCTTTAGATTTTCAATTTGTTAAAATTAATCATAGGGTATGAATTATTCCTTAGAATATTTTAAAGAAATGTACAAAAAATTGGTGGAATGCTTAAAAAATAGGCCCTAGAGTTCCGATAAAAATTTGAAACTGTTGGTCAGAGAAGAAACATAGTGAACTCAACCTTAAAATTATGCAACGAGATGAGAAAATTGCATGGCGTACCAAATGTTCAAGGGGCCCATGGCCGGACCCCACGGAACCATAGTGAGACCCAGGATCTTAACTGGAATGTAGAAACGTAAGAATAACTAAACAGATAAAGAATCATAAAAAATAGATGTTTTGATTAAAAGGAAACAATTTATTAACTGTTTAGGGCGTAAAATCTTCAGAGGGCTTTGTACCGGGACTAAAGGGGCTAAGGTTTTAACTTGAACACAGAAATGGAGGAATAACTAAATAGATAAAGAATCATAAAAATAGATGTTTTGATTAAAAGGAAACAATTTATTAACTGTTTAGGGCGTAAAATCTTCAGAGGGCTTTGTACCGGGACCCAAGGGGCTAAGGTTTTAACTTGAACACAGAAATGGAGGAATAACTAAATGAAGATATGTCCTCCCGAAGCGAAGAAGATCGGGTAAAAAAGGGAGGATTGTTAACAATTTAGGGCATGGTAATTTAAAGGGGCGCAAGAGCCTCGGCACTTGGAAATTAAAAATCTGATCCTCATGTGCATCAGGACCTGCCTTGGACTATTGTAGCTTGGTCTTCTTCTATTGGTCTTCTAGCTTACATGAACTAACGAACACACCAGAGAGAGAGAGAGGAGGGGGAAGAGAAATAGTCTTATTAATTAATGAAGTATTTCTCTCTAATGAATAGATAAATATCATTTGAATGGTTGCGATAATAATAATAATAATGAAGCATAAAATACACTTACCAAATGAAATACAAGTTTAAGGTTATTTGCCACAAACCAGGTGTTCTTAGTAAGTCGAACACATTACTTTTATTTCCCCCAGACTCGTGAACCTAGAAAAAAAAAAAAAGGTTTTTGAAAAGAATAAATTAACCATTTGCTAGAAAAAAGTACACAATTTCAGTTATGAAGCTAAAATTAAGTAAGCTTGCAGTTGATGAATAATTAATCAGACAAAAACCTTGTTGATTGTCCATTATATTTAAAACTTCTTTAGAGATAATCACGATGCATTGTACAAGATATTTAACATTACTTGTTGATAGTTGAGTTACATGATATGTTTAAAAGTTTTCGGTGTATAAGGTAGTTCTAATTTTATTTTACATAAAAAAATAAATATGTCAATTTTATTAACTATTATAGATAATGAAAAATGTTATTTTTAGCACACATAAAATCAAAGATTTTGACACAATTATAGTAAAGTTGTTGTTTCCTTTCCAATTCTTTTTTTAAATAAAAGTATTTACTTTAAGCTGCTGGTCACTCATTTCGGAATTTCCCTCCGTAATTTTAAGTTTATGGGCATTTGATGCATTCTTATATTCAAAATATCACCTTAAGGAATTCTATTTTGAAGTTCTTTTTTCAGTATTATCTCCTTAAAGAATGTGCTTTATTTTCTTAGTTCTCAAAATATTTCTAAATTTTTTGCTTGATTTAATATTTTATGTGTTAAAAACTGAGAATGTGGTAGCAAAATCTTAGCACTTCATATATAATTAAAGAGGCTAAGGAGTTAAAAACTTTTCAAAAAATCGATTTTTTTTATGATCTAATTTGATTATTCATTTAATTCTTAACTTAATGCAAAAAACCGCATAAAAATATTTGCATTTTTAACGGAGTTATAAGCATTTATGTATCAACACTTTCATAGCCGCATCCATATAATTTCAACTTTAAGTCGCGTTTTCTCAGAACTTGATTTTTGACGACTAACACCAAGATTAAAAAAACTCTATTTGATGGAATGGCTTAATTTTTTTCCCATGCATATAGGTTTATGCATCATGTTTTTGCATGCATCATTATCTAGATTATGAATTAATATATTTTAGATAGTTTAATATTTTGAGTATTTTTAATGGTAAAAAGTTGTATTTTTTAAATTTTCAACTTTGAGAGATTTTTTAATGCTGTTTTTATTAAGTGATAGTTATATCCTTAATTCATAATCTAGATTATAATGTTATATGCATGAAAAAAAAAAAATAAGCCATTCCATCAAATAGTTTTTTTTTAAATCTTGGTGTTAGTCGTCAAAAATCAAGTTTTGAGAAAACACGACTTAAAGGTGAAATTATATGGATGCGGCTATGTAAGTACTGATACATAAATGCTCATAACTCCGTTAAAAATGCTAATATTTTTATGCGGTTTTTTGCATTGAGTTAAGAATTAATTGAATAATCAAACTAAATAATAAAAAAATCGATTTTTTGAAAAGTTTTCAACCTCTGATCATAGTTTTTAGAGCTAGTTTGAAAACTAAGAAAAAAAAATAGACGTGCTTACAGAAGATTACGCCGAAAAAAGAAATTAAAAATATTAATTTCCTGAGGAGATATTTTGTATAAATAATGCATCAAAAAGCCCATAGACTTAACATTAGGGAGGGGAATTCGAAAAATGAGTAACCAGCAATCTTAAAAGGAACTCTTCATTAATACTTATATTCATTCTTCATTCTAATATTCTTTTTATATCTTTTTTTAATAAAGATAGTTTACTTAACCCGTTCGGGTCTGTCGAACTATTAATAGTACATATTTTTTCACTGAGTGTTATTCTGATTTAACATTTACTTTTGTTATTATCTATATGTATTAATGATAATACAGTAAAACCTCTAAATAACGGACACCTCGGGATCGCAGAAAATGTCCGCTATTCGGAGGTGTCCGCTATTGGGAAAACCTCAAAAATTCAAAAACCGCTTAGAAATGCTTAATGTTTCATTAATTTACTTTTATGTGTCCTAAAATCTCTATTACACTATTAATCGGAAATTAAAATTATTTTTAAGCAAAAAAATTGAAATAAAATTGTGCACACTTTTATCCACTGTTTATTACATTATTGTTAGAAAAATCTGTTACAAAAGTTTATTTTTGCTTGCGATTATATGTACTAATTTGTTTTTCTGTGTAATGTTATTAGAAATTGTAGAGTTCCGAGAGAGGAGGGAGGGATTGCACTTTTTGATTTTTAAAAGCATAAAATCTCAAAATGTTCTTGGATGACATTTCAATAGTCTGGGAGATTATTTCTCCCTGGCAACCCCCGACTTTAGCACTGAACGTTGACGGGGGGGGGGGGGGGGGGGATTTTCCCCAGATCTTTATTTGCAATTAACTGTGATCACAAAATTTGTGACACAATGTCAGATTGCGAACAGATTGTCTTTCGTTTAATGGGATGCCAAGTTGCAGTCAACTTTATTCCCGGAATATACTGTGAATAGTCTTGCAACATGTGGAACCATGGGGGAAGAAAAGTTAAACTGTAGTAAAAAACTACTTAAATTATAAATAAAAATTTAAAGAGGAGAATAAATTTGATAAATTCAGAGGCTTTTGTACTTTTTTTTTTCATTTTTTTTTCTATATAGAAAATACTTTTTTATCCTTTATCGCCGAATAAAGTGTCCGCTATTCGGAATGTCCGTTATTTAGAGGTTAAACATACAAAAAATTAAGTTTTGGGAGTGGGGATTTGAAAACTGTCCGTTAAATAGAGGTGTCCGCTATTCGGGAGTGTCCGTTATGGAGGTTTTACTGTATATGTCTATGCAATTCTTATTATGATTTCATTTTTGTTTTGACGTTTAATAGTTTATTTTTCTTTGCACTGTTGCAATTCTTTTTTAAACATATATTTCACTCTTTAAATTAAAAATATTGGTTACTTATCTGAAAGAATAATATATGATATAACAAAAAAAATATCAGAAAGTTGTAATATCTGTTAAATTTTGTTGCAATTCAATATTTTTCAAACGTCTTCAAACTCTTCCTTAGTCTGTTTTTTTATGAAAATGAATTGAATAATTCGCAAAATAACTACATTCGTTAGATTTCAGACAATGACATACTTTTTAAACTTCAGTAAATCTATTTGGCTAGCTAGTATTAACATTATTAATTTAAAAATAATTTTTCTCTCAAAATTGAAAAAAATTCAGACACGAATGGGTTAATAATACATTAATGATAATACAGTGGGTGATCGGTTGACGAACTTTTCGGTTTACGAACAGATCGGTTAACGAATAACTTTCGTGAGGTACTTTTATGTTCAAATAACGAATATCTCACTAAATAAAACAAAGAAGGAGTGCTGTGTTTCAGATTTTCCGAGCATTGTATTTAATAGCATCTATTGTCGACCTTGAGACGGCCTAATTATTTCATAAATTATCTCGGGGTCGTGTGCCCACAAATTAGAATAAACAGTTTAGAAATATTAGTATTTTGTGTCCCTCTTTAAAGAATTATTTTTAATCGCAAATTAATTATTTTTATTGAAATTTAGTTCACAAGTTATTATGAGGCTCTACTTGATCTGTATGGGCCTCTGCAGCAAACATAGTCTTAGAACTGACAAATTAAAACACGCATACACAACACATAAATAACGTCTGCATTCAACAATTAAAAGTATCTACAAATATTCTACAGCCAAACATATTATGAATACAATAAACCCAACAGGTGGGAAAAATTAGTCTGAGCATTCAACAATTAAAGGTACCTACAAGTATTCTACAGCCATACATATTACAAATACAATAAACTCAACTGGAGTGAAAAAATAGTCTGAGCATTCAACAATTAACACTTTCGCTGACCGCTTACGTGAAGATGTGATGATAGTTAATGCCGCACTGTAGAAGTGGATTTTTCGCAGAAGCCGATTTACTTTTTACAACAAAGAATCAGTGAAATATTTTCCCACGCCAGCCCGTGACTGGCTATTGGGCATCACCCCACATCACGCGCCACGCACCTCGTGAATGGCCCCTTAACGTTGACACCATATCACGCGCTGGCGCGTGATCGGCAGCGAATGTGTTAAAGGTATATATTTTACAGCTATACATATTACAAATACAATAAACCCATCTGGAGTGAAAAATAAGTCTGAACCAGGAATCAAACTTGTGACTACAGAGTACCAGACTGTAGCTGAACCACAGAACCACTCCGGCCGGCATCGGTCGATGGAATAATAAAATCTATTCATCGTCATCCTATCATCCAAGGCTTTCTAAAAGTGCTATTACTCGAGGGATATTAATCGTTTCAAATTCGTAACGTCTCCATGTTATCCTATGGATCCAGGTCAGTCGCTCGAAATGCAAGCGATTCTCTTGTGTGGGAGCGTCTTTGACGTCTGAAACCGAGGAAGTCGCCTGTAACAGCCAATTAAATGCTTGGAAATCCTGATGATGGAAAAGCCTTTTCTCGAACACCCAATGAAATGATTAGGAAACGAAAAAACGCAGGCGATTTTTGTCGTTTGAAAATTTTACGTGTAATAGCATTTTAATAGATAGCCGATGACATTTCTCAACTTGGATTATTGGTGAAAAATTGCAGACCCAGGTATTGGTTGAAGTAGCTCAGTGGCACAGCAACAGCCTAGTATGTTGTGGTCCCGGATCAGATTCCTCGCTCTTGCTAATTTTTCACTCCAGTTGGGTTTATTGTACTTATAATATGTATGTCTGTAGAATATTTTTTTATGTCTTTAAGTGACAAATTGATGTGATTAGATGGTGTAGTCAATGAATTTTGTTCTAAACGTTTTAACAAAGAGAATGCCATTTATTTATTTTAAAGGTGCCACGATATGGATAAAGTCACCAAATACAATCTCTCTATATTATATAAGAACGTATATTAACCCTATTATAAAATGAAAATTTGTATTACTTTTAAATTATTTAGCTTTTAAGAACGGACTAATTGAATTCCCTTAGAAATCTATTCTAAATCTGTATTCGGTTAAGGCTGTTCTCAAATCAAATGGGCAAATTTTATGACATAAGTTTTAATTTATTTTTGTTCAAAAATGTATGAAACTAGCAAATGTTGTTCAGAAATTATCTAATCGCACTCATTCCCCCCTCCTTTTTTTTTGGGGGGGGGGGGCAAATTCTATAGTTTTTTCAGAAAATAGTGTCAAAATGAGCGTTTTGAATAGATTTTCCACGAGAGAAGAAAAAAAAAGCAATTTACGAAGAGAGAAAAAAAAACTTGTCACGTGATCAAAAAAGTTTGCAACTCAATAGATATTTGAATGATTACAATATGAAAAACACAGATTCCAAATAGCTTCCGTAGTCTGATTTGCAATTTTATATCTAAAAAAGAAATTTATAAATGTGTTAAAACGTTTTGTGGCTTGTTGAGCAGAACAGTTAAAAACAGTCTTAATAAACAATTCGGTTAGCAAATATTATTTTGGAACGGATTGGGTTCATTAACCAATCACCCTACTGTACAAATACATTAATAATTACCTCTGTGGCTTTGGTCATCACTTTCTTCAATGTTGCGTCTATGTCGGAATATTTAACGCCATTTAATTTGGCAGCTCGACATAGAATTTTTTGCGCTTCATCAACTCTGCCTTGAGACAACAACCAACGTGGCGACTCTGGAATCATCCTAAAAGAAATTAAGAAGGAATTAATTCGTACACAGTTACAATAGAACCACTTTTGATGTTGCTTGCATCTAGTTATTGAGACTTGGTGCATTTAAAGTCTTTTATTAGGAAATTTGAGAATAGAAATTTTTTTTCTAATAATGTCTTTTTTTGATTTTGCAGCAACGTAACTTTCTGAAAATGCTATTTTCGAGGCCATTTATTGGACTATAAAAATAGTTTAAGAAAAGCTTTTAAAAACAAAATTAGTTAATAATAAATGTAAAATACTGAAAAATGTTTAAAAATTCAAATTAAAAAAAAAAAAACTTACGAATTTGGTTTTGTAAAATTACGACAGTACATTTTTGATGGGGAAAAAGTTGGGGTATTTTCAAAAGTAGACTTTTCTGTCTGCCATAGCCGAATGTTGAAGCCCCAAAATAAGACAAACGAAAATTTTGTAGCGCCATACTTGGCGACTTAACTCACTTTTGGCCCGAAATAAAGAAATAAAAATCCAATAATAAAAAAATTAAAGCATAAAAAATGTATAAAATATGATTTTAACAGAATTTTTATTGGTTCTCAAACTTTTATGTATAAGGTTACAAAATACACCAGGTCTCGATGCTAGGTGCAAACAGCACCAAAAGTGGTTCTCTTATAAGTGAAAATATCTCTAATGATATTTCAGTACCATTCCGAAACCCAATAGATTATAACCAATAGACACCTATTGACATATGATTATTAAAACCATATATTGTTAAAACACTCGTAGTAGACCTGGAGGCGGCAACACAAGCAATTACCTCATTCAGTTCACGGTTGAAATTTCAGAATTTGTTAAAACTGGATTCACATATTAAAACTCATTCGGTCTGCTAAGTTATGTCTTGGTGGAAAGCATCTGAAAATCCGAATTCAAAAGTTGACTTGTAGGTTTACCAAGTTGTATTCATGCACCCAAATGTACGAAAACATAGAAGACTGAGAGCAGGAAAATACAATTGTAAACCTTCGAGTCAACCGCTAAATTCGGGTTTTCAAGAGTTTTGCACCAAGGTATGACTTGGCAGACTGATTGCGTTTTAATATGCGAATCGCGTTTTAACTAATACTGGAATTTTAACCATGAATTCGATGAAGCGATTGTCTGTACTGCCGTTTCCGAGGACTGTAGTTGAAACATACATAATACGGTAAAATATTTGCAACCATATTTGCATTGTAAAAATATTAAGCAATATGTTTAAACCAGAGACACCATTCTCCATTCAGTGGAAGTGGGAGGGGTCCTTTTTTGGAAAGAAGAGGTGTTATATGCTTTTATTATTAAATTTTACACCTTGGATCTACATGAAATATTCACAATAAACATCCGAATTAATTTTCTTTCGTAACTGCATAATATTTGGATGCATATTTCAATAAGGATAAAGTCAGAATTTCCCCAGCTTCTTATAAAAACAAAGAATTTTACAAAAAAATTTCAATTTTTAGGTTTAAAGCAAATTTTCGAGGCTGAAGAATATGAAAATGTAGTCAAGGGCGGGGGGGGGGGGCAATTTGATATTATTGAAAAAGTGCTACGTTTGTAGAAAAATGAAAAAAAAGTTTAATTCTTTGTGATTAACTCCGTGAATTTATCAAAAAGACTAGCATTTAAAGAAAATTACATATTTGTAATAAAAAATATTGTTCTAAAAAATATTTTTCATTTAGAGGTGAAGAGTGTCACGACTCGCATAGCCTTTCTTTTACATTTGCGCTTTGTTCAGACTGTCTCACGTTCAACTAACCTCAAAATATTATGTTTTCAATTAAAACTTTACTTTTTAGTTTCCTGGATATGAAATACAAAATTTGAAGCTATAAGGATCGTATATAACCTACTTTTAAATAGTGAAAGAGTTTGACGCCATGAAATGTTACAAATAAATTTGAAAATAAAAATAAGATTATTAAACGGTGTACAAATTGTTACAAAGTTTAAAAACGTTAAAGTAAAATTAAGATAATTAGTGTTTCGATCTTATCAGGAAAATGCTGTTATACTGCTTCCAAACAGGGTAAAACCGTCTTAAAATTTCAAAACGGTTTTACTCTGTTTGGAAGCAGTATAACTTAGTATTTTCTGCTGTTAGTACTGAAAAATATTATGGTTCAGATGCTTTTTGGCTGAAAATTAATTCCAGGAAGTAGAGAATTATTACAGAAAATTTTGAACTGAATATTTCGAAAAAGTGCAGCAGAATATAATACTTACCACCATATTGCGAGAAGAAAGATGCAGGGTGCGGTAAGAAATATTTGTATCCAAAACCAATCCCTGAGGAGCCATGCAATAGCGGGTAAGGACACGAAACCCAAGCACCAACCAAACTGCACTGCCATGCCGTACACAGAGCGGAGTTCTGGACCAACAACCTCCATTACTAAAGGACAAAAAACAAAAACCATTAAGTCGTGTATGAATTATCTCCATTCATCGAAAAAAAGTAAAAATGTATGAACAGATTTTATAAACCTTTTCCGAAATTTTGTTATTTAGCGAAATAAGATGCTACTGTCCATAGCCAAATAAGTATTCCAATACTTTTGAACAGCCCTGTATTTAATCCATCGGTTGATATATATATATATTTATTTATATATTTATACTATATAATGGAATAATTTAGTTTAGCGAGAAAATGCCTAACAGGTTGAAATTTCTCTTTCAGCATTTTATTCTAATAGATGGAAAATACTCTAATACTTTCGTTCGGCCCTGTAATTTACCTCATACCTTGATAACGCGCCAGTATTTTGTTAAAATTTAGTTCAAACAAACACACTCTTAAAAATACTTAAATCACATTTCCAGAAATTATCATCTATGAGTGACCAAGTAGCTAATTCTTTGCGTGACCCCTGTATGTAATTTCATCTATATTCTACAAGCATTTCCTAATAAACTGAAAGCAGTTCAACGTAAAAATGCATAACTTACTTAAAAACAATCTTTAAGTTAATTACTCACATATTCAGTAACCTTTATGAGTTCTTTTGAGTAACCCTGTATATCAACTATAACATTTATGCACACCATATAATTTGCAGAATATTTAGTAAAACTTACCACCGCGCATATCATAATTGAAAATGCATTTCAACTATCCATCAGCTATCATCGATAATATACATATTTCGGATAAAAATATAAGATTTGAAATATTTTGTATGATCCTGTAAATGCTATGCACTTCATATTATGCGTTAAATATTAAGTCTTAGTGGCTTACATAAAATTTATAATACTTGAAATCGTTTAACATTATTAAAATATGTCCCAAACAATATCCCCCTTTATTATTCTGCAATTTAATTCTTTTTAGTGGCCATGTATATGAATAATAACTTTATTTTGACTGCATATTTTACAGAATTCGTATTTTACTGCACTTTACAAATCCATGTAAATTTGAATAAGTTTGAGAGGGTCTAACACCTCTAAAATTAATTTTAAACGATTTTTTCCCATTGGCCGTAATGTATCGGAAAACATTTGACTATCCCTGTAAATAAACTAGTCATAGTAGAAACTTCATTTTCAATAGGGTAAACATCAATGACATATAAAAATTTCATAGCAATCCGAGAATATTTACGGGAGTTAGAGCGCGGCCAGGCGGCCCTTAGGAGAGAAGGCCAGAGAAACTGAATGCATAAACACTTTTCAACTTTGTTGGAAAGTGTTAAAAATTAGCGAACATTTGAAAATAAAGTTCGATAAAATTTCATAAGAACTCTTTTCATTTCCATAATTTAAATAAATGTAATTTTTTATTAATTTTCTTCCAAGAACTTACGCACTTGCAATGGGTAAAAAGCAACTCATGATACTCAGCTGTATAAGTTAAAAATTTAATACTAATGTTCATAATCTGAACCTAAAAAACTTGCGTCGAACGCTAAAATTTAATTCATCAGTATAATATAATAAGTATTCCGCTTATATAGAGTCCAATCAAGTTAATCGGGAATGTCATTTGCACATATAACCCGCGCTTTTCAAGGTTGAGGTACACGGTGAATACGAACATTAAGTATTGTCTACTGTAAATGGCCTGCTATCGAAATGAACCTTTATTCTTTCAGAAATATCAATAAATTATATTTCGTTAAAATCGGAAAAATTAAAACTTTTTATAAAGAAACATTTCTAAAATATTATTTGAAGGATCGAAATTTTAAGTTATCTCGTTTATTAAAAAAAAAATTAGCAAAATACTCATTTACGAAATCTTGAAATTTTCACGAAATTGGTACACAAAATTCAATAAAATCAATTTTAATAAATTGTAAAAAAATCTAATTATTGTTAATAATTATTAGTTATTGCAATCTTTGTTAATTTAGTTTTACTAGTACTTAAAATTATAAATATATAAAAATTAAATCCTTAAACATACACTTGAGCGTAAAATTAATTACAGGGTTATACATTGCTGCGCAATTGCTAAAAAACAGATACATGAACGGTTCTCGCTGTCGCTCGGCAAATTGCAACTAAACTCTTTATTTGGCGATGAAACAAACGATTAGATTCGCCATATTGCGAGTGTTCAATTTTTGCTTTTTCTTTTTCAAACATATGCATATATACATATTTTTAATATAATTGTAGCGAATAGTTGAAATTAGATTTTAACAATCGTTGTCACAAGTTATAAAAATGTTAGTTATTTTAGAACATATTGAAAAAAGGGGGGTACATTAAAGGATTAAAGATAATTTTTAGTGATACATGGCGAATCTATTTTGCTAATACTTTTTTCATTTGGCAAATGGTTAACTAGCCAAATTACTAACGATAGTTAAATGTCAGCGAGAATATTGAATACATGATCTCACGATGATTCACCTGTACGGATTATACAAACCTGCGATGTTTTTAACTTTTAATTACTGATTTATGTATTTTTTTAGCGATGAATCCGAAAATGGCCTTTATTTTTAACAATCACGTCAGGATTTTTCTCAAATAGTAAACTTTTCAAGGTAAAATATGTAAATAAATAAATTTAAAAAAAAAAGCAAAAATCGTATGCTAAAAAATAGTGAAATCGTTTTTTTAATTTGATAATTTTTTTAATGTATTTTTTAGAGCTGAATTTGAAAAAAAGATTTCCATTTCAAACCATATTGTAAAGAATTTTAACAAATTATTAATTTCAAAGTTAAAAATAGTAGCAAAAAGCTTATATTAAAAAAATAAGAGAAATGGGTTTTTTAAGTTTGATAATTTCTTTTTATTATTTCTTTAGCGCTGAATCCGGAAATTATTCATTTTTAATCATATTGTAAGGAATTTTTGGAAATGATAAATTTCAAAGTAAAAAAAAAATAAATAAATAAAAATTTGATACGATAAAAAAAAAGAGGAGATGGTTGTCTTTAACTTTTGGCAATTTATTTGTATGCAATTTTGTTGAACTCAACCTGAAAACGACCTTCATTTTTTTTTTTTTTTTTTTTTTTTTTTTAAGCATCCGATGCTATTTCTTTCAGACAAGCTAAAAATGTCGTGTCATCAACCCTGAATTTTCTACCCAACCGATTTTGATAATTATTTTTTTAAATGAAAGCTATTTATTTGTAGTTGTACCCATTTTAGCCATTTTTTAATTTATTTCCATTTTTATATTTTAGTCTTAGTTTTAAATGCTTTTTTTACGATATTTCTTCAAAATGGTGGCAACACAGTTTAGCTTTTCTCTCGATAATAAAATTACAATATCAAATACAATAATATTACGGACGCCTTTTTCATATTACTAATAACAGTAACTTTTAAAAAACATTTGAAGAGAAAATGACGTCACTATTTAAAACATCGCATTTTTACTCATAACGATATTACATTTCAATATTTCTTTTCATTATGAACACTGAGATTGAGATTTTACTTTCAGATGACTTCAGTTAGTGAAAATAATGTCATAGTAAAAATGAAATTAGTTTTTTTTTTTTTTTAATAAAGTTATTTTTCTGTGAGTGCATGTAAAATAAAATTTCTGGATTTCGCCGGCACTCAGATTACAATTTTAACTGAAGATGTGCGAATATTTGCATGCAAAATTGTAACTGGCAAACTTGACATTAAGTTTGGAAATATATTTATTATATATTGATTCAATAATGAAATTACTTTTTTAAAAACCAAATCGATCGGGTCTTTTAAACATTTCATTCGACGAATTCGATGGGATTCCACTCGTTTTATTGTTAAAATGCATTTCCTTTTTCTCAGAGTCTATAAAAAAAGCGTTTAAACTAAAGAAAAAAATCCGTTTTTGATGAATCTAGTCAATGAAGAAGTAGCACGTCAAATTGTATCTCTTTATTATTCCGCAATTCCAGTGTCTCAGAGAGAAATTGCTAATCAATTGGGTATTTCACGCCGTTCTGTTTCTTAGTATATTGATAAACACAAGAAAAATGAAGTTAGTTCATTGCATTCTAAACGGGGTCGCCCTTCTAAAAAACCTCTATCGATTTTTTTTTTTTTTTTTTTTTTCCCCTAATCGGAGGCGAAACTGAATTCTGCAATGGCAGAATCTACATTCAACTTATTTTCTTTTTCATGTAGTTTACAAGTTTTGTTTTGTTTTCTTATTCTTTCTATAGCGTAATTATACATTTTTATACTGTTAAAAGTAAAATATAATTGTCAAATAATTACGATTTGGTGATAAATTACTTGAGATTTTAGCAGAAAAATTATTTTATCTTGTTTTTTTAATTACCATAGCAGAACTTTTCGGAAATCTTAAAAAAAAAAAAATAAATAAATAAAAAAAATAAAAATAAAAAAAAAAATAAAAAAAAAATAGCGAAAATTATACTTTAAAATAGATACAAGACAGACGTAAGAATTAATAAGCATTATTTAACTTATTTATTAAAAGCCATTATTTCTGGATCATAATATTCAAATATTCCATTTTATTGATTTTCAAAATTATTTACAACACTTTAATTTTAAAATTAACATAAAATAAATTATGAATACTATTTGATTTTAAACTTATTTTATTTCATCATGTATTGTCATAATTATTTTTAAATATCCTTTAAATATCCTTTACTTTGACAATAAAATATAATTTACAATTACTTTGAAATAAAGGATGGTTTTGCCCTTTGATGAGGTTAAAATGATCCTTTGGAAACTTTCAAAAATCGATATTTTTTATTACTCAATTTTGATTTAAAATATTAAAATATGTTTATTGTGCATAATGTAGTGTAAAATATACTAGCATTGGATCAAAGTTCTATTTAAACAGTTATGCTATTTTACACAAGATTTCGTCATAAGGGGATAATTTCAGGCCACTTTCCCCTATACGGTATATAGAATTTAATTTTCTGCGTAATTTGATTTCTGAAGTCTATGCTCACCAAAAGTGAGCGAAACCGCAACGACATACCCATGTGTTTTCGGATTTCGTCGAAATTTTCACACACTTTATTTTGCAAAAATATTTCTGCCCGTGCAAAGGTTTAAAAAATTTGGTAGGTGATGTAAATCTAGTCTATTGAGACGCTCTATAAAAATTGTATTGAAATAGAAACGTTTAATTATATTTATCGTAGAAAAAATAGTCTCTTTAAAGAACGAATTGACCAGAGTTTGCCTGTGTATTCGAAAGGATTAAAATAATATTTTTGGTGTGTCAGTACCTCAAAAATCGCGCCGTGGAAAGCCGTTAACAATAAACGAGAAAAAAAAGTTTAGAAAAACTATCCTTTTAGATTTTTTTTCAAAGAGCCTTCTGCGGTATATATTTAATTCATTACAGCATTTGAGTCGTAAGAGTATTATTTTTCAGAATATGTCTTCCGTTTTTTATTTTACTAAGCGGTTTGGTCAATGTAAGTTAATAAATAATTACAAAATATCCCCGATTTCTCTTCTTTTCGGCATTAATTTTCATCTGATGCGTAAATAAGGTTTCTGCGCGCACGCTAGTGCTTTATCGCTCTTGCAAGGGAAGAGATGAATTTTTGGATGAGAGTGAGTTGCGATTTTTAATTAATAACTCATATCTATAATTTTAAATTTACGAGTGACAAGTACATCAAGTGGCACTTTGTTCTAGTTTTACAAAATGTTTCAGCCTCATGCGTCCCGTAGATTTCGTTAGCCATCACAAACACTGAGAGAGAGATACAGATAGAGAGAGAGAGAGAAAGAGAAATTTCTTTTTGTTAGCACAGATTCCTTCTAAAATAATTTTGGTACTTACGAATTAACGCCACCGCAGCAGAATATGCGGCAATAAAGAGCAATCTTCTTGTTCACACGCGCACACAGTTATCTTTTGGATTCCTTGTTGCCTTGTTGTTTGCTGATTTTTGATGCTAATTTTTAGTGCTTTATTTATTTATTTTTGCTCATTTTTCATGCCTTTTTTGAGCACATGCAAACAATAAGAATGCTTTTTATTGGCGCATTAGCACAACTTCTGCTGCGGCGGCGTTAATACGTAAGTACCATAAGTTTCTTCGAAGTAAAGACTTTAGTAAAAAAAATTTCGTATGATGCTTAAAATTAAATAGATATAAAAAAAATATATGTATATGACGGAACGAAATTTTCGCCTTGCTTTTAACACAATATATATAATATGAACTTGAAAATGTTCAGGTTTACTTAAAAAGCGATTAAAATAATCAAATGTAGATGTTAATAGTTAATTTTATTTAAAAACATCTTAGTAATTTCAAGCCTTTAATCAGGCTCTTCCTCAGAGAATATTTTCTTCCGAAAGAAAATAGTCTCTGAGGAAAAGCCTGATTAAAGGCTTGAAAGTACTAACAAGGAAGGTCTCCATACGGGCATACTCAGAAAATTCTGAAAAAAATCACAGAATATTCTTCTCAAGTGGCTATATATGTTTGTAATTTTTTTTTTGGCGGAACCCCGATAGAACGTTCGTAAAAAAATAATGAACATTTCTTTTATTTGGCGATTTATCATCAACTGGCGACAAATTTTTTTTTTTCAAAAAATACTTTTTTTATGTCAAATTTTTTTAAGGTCAAAATGCTACATGTTGAACTTGTTTAAAGAAATTTTATTTATATAATGTTAATTTTGTTAGCTTTAGTATGTTTTAAGAATTTTTTTGTCAATGTATTTAGAATGAAAATTAACTGTGAAATTTTATAAATTAAAATAAAATTGTTTCAATCTTATAATTAACCCCAATCTAATTGAGCTCTGTAGATTCAACTTTGTTACTATAGAAACAAAAACTTCTCCGGTATTGAAATACATTACAACATTATTCATATGGCCTTTATTTTGTAATACGCTTAAATGTATGAAAAAATACTTTTCAATATGAAAATATTTTTTATATAAGAAATTATTTTTTAAGTGATAAAATTAAACAGCTGCAGCAAAAGCAACAGAAATATGTAATACTAAGTATATCTATATGTCAAACTTTCTCACTGTTCAAATTTAAATTCAACTATTTACACGTATTCTAAAAATTAATTGACGAGATATTTTCAGATGCATCAAAATCGCTTGCTTTTGGCGAGGGAAAATGCTGCTCGCCAAATCGCGAAATCCTTTCGTATTTTGGCGCCAAATACTCGAAAATATTTTAATTTTTTACAGTGTTTCTTCTGTAATTCCGCCGCTAAATTTGACTGATCCTTTATTACATATATGAGTAGTTTAATCGGTATTTTTTTCAAAAAATTCTGAGTATGCCCAGTATGGAGACTTTCCTTTGTAAGACGTTTTTAAATAAAATTAACTATCAACATCTATACTTGATTATTTTAATCGCCTTTTAAGTGAATCTGAACTTTTCAAGTTCATATTATGTATATTTTTAAAATTGAATTTTTTTTTAGTCTAATTATTTAGAACTAATTGTTATTTGAATTATAATTTCTAAAAGTTTCGACAAAAAAAAAAAAAAAAAAAAAAAAAAAAAAAAAAAAAAAAAAACTTAGAATTTATTAACGTTCCAAAATTATTTATTAATTGGATTGAAAAGTTAAAGTCAGTTCAAAATATGCTTACTCATGATTACACGTTTACAATAAAAATGATTTTAGCAGTGTTGAAAAAATTGTAGTAAAATAAAATGTGTAAAAACTATAATGGTAAGAAAAGGCAAAATATTTTTGTGACTGGTGACTATAAATTTTTGTTATCTATTAGATTTTTACATTTCTTATAGTCTTGGCCATGAAAAAAAGCAACAATGATACATCTTTTTTTGCAGTAATGATGACAGATGAACATGTCTTAGTTAGCGGTGTAATCCAAGACATTAATGCATATTTTGGCAACTGTTATGAATTCTTTTCATTAATCTGATTTAAAAATAGCTGACAAATAACTACCGCACTATTTGTTTCAAGGTTATTTTCAGTTCCAGAATGATACAAAGTGAACGAAATATTTCCGATTCACATTTACGTAGCAAATTTAAACTAGTTCGATGTGCCAATCCCAAAACTTTCTTCTATCTCATACGTACATTTTAATATTTTTCTAAAAATAGTCACTCATTTTAATGCCTTTAATAATTTTAATTCAATACCATACCAACTTTGATTTTCATCTTAAATTTCTGCTTCAGTCAATTAATCGCAGTAAAAACGAACTCCGTTTCTGCACGAGCCGATGGACAATAGAATGATAGGCAGATTATTTTTTTCAAATTCAGGGAGGACCTATTTGCTTCACACACACACACAAAAAAAATCATATAAAAAAAATTTATTTCAGTTCTAGAACTAACCTTATACACTTTTAGGTGGTGCAATATTGAAAATGGCATAAAATTCACTATTGCAGCGCCCCCCCTCCGGCGGATTTTTTTCAAACTCAGGGAGGATCAACTAGCCATTAGTCATACACTTATACAAAAAATTTGGTTCATTTCGATGCTTAACTTCATATACTTTTGGTCAGTACAATATTGATAATGGCACAAACATCACGATTGCAGCGCCCCCTTCCGGCGAAATATTTCAAAACTGAAGGAGGATCTGCTTGCCACAGCCAGAAACATCCACAAAAAATTTGGTTCAATTATATGCATAACTTCATACATTTTTTGATGGTAGAATGGCGACATACGGACACACACACACACACACAGACACACGGACAGACAGACATTTTGTAAAAACATGTTTTTTGGAATCTCTGACTCCTGAAATGTGTAAATCCGTCGAAAAAAATTCGATCACAATACTTTCTTCTATTGAAGATAAAAGAAAGTAAAAATACATTGTATGCAGTTTATGTCTAGGAATATGCAAGACATTCAACATCATTGCGTTTTAAGGACCATTTTAAAAGTTAAAGCATTGAAAATAAACAAATTTTCGGAGCATATATTGCCGCTTTGGAGCATAAATTGGCATTACCAAGTAGAGAGCCTATATTCAGTGAATCATGGAAAATATAGCAAGGTTCACGACAAATTTCACATACATTTTAATGATGTAAGGGTATAATCGGTAAAAATTGTGAAACAATGAACTTCAATTGTGCTTAATGTTTTTCACGCAATGACTCCATTATCATACTGTATTTCGGGAACATTTTTTTTTTTTTTTTTTTTTTTTTTTGTTCCCGGACATTTACTTTTTTTACAATTATTTGTTTCTAGAATCATCTTAATAACTATAGCCGCCATTGGCGACTAGTTTGCTCTCCCTTAAATGCATGCTAAGCATTATATCATGTTACTTTCATTCTGAAATTAATTTACTTGCTCATGTTTTTGCTGAATCAGAAGATTTTTATACATAAATCAAAAATTCTGTTTTTATTATTTTATTTATTTATTTATTTGTTTTAGCTAGGTTCAGGTAATATATCGCTAAATATTATTCCCAACGCATTTTCCCTCATTTTATTAATTCCATTTAAAATCCGATACTTTCACTTGTTTTATATAAATACTATTTAAATTGAAAAAATTAAAACTAACGACTTCCACTTTTATCTTAAAAAAAGAGAATAATACTATAAACCATTCTATTTAATTTCAAAATCAAAGTGTTGTTTAAATTTATGCAAAAAATAAAAAAAAATGCTATCTGCCGGATTAAAAAATGCTATGGGGAGATTAACACATGGTTAACATAAAAGTACCAAGAATTCTGTGCGATGATGGCAATTTTTATGTAGTTTTCTTCACAAAATTAATTTAGAATGAAAATGGTAGCTTTGCATATAGAAAGCGAAGGAGTCTGTCCGCAATTGTTTATGACACCCACATTTGGACTGTTATATGAAATTATGTCGATGGAATCCTGTTTGGCCATTTAACACTTGCGCCAGGCTAACATAAAAGTAGTGAAACAGCCACTGGGCGTATAAAAAGTGAAGTGGGTAAGCCCGGAATTGTTGATGACAGTCACATGACTTAGGTTTTTATTATATAGATGATAAATGGAATTTCTGAGAAAATTTTCAGATCACTCTTACTGCACTAAAATAAGCTCTCGGTAGGAATACGTGTTACAGGCTTCTGTTCATACATGTTCAAAAATAAAAAAATTAATTAAAAAAAATTGGGTACTACTCTGTTATCCCGTCGACCAATTTCGCCAAATTATACAAATCGCCAGACTAATAGCCAAATTATACATATTGACATAATTTTTATTTAAAATAACGAAAAAAAAAAATAGTAGAATATTAATAAAAATTCAAATTAAAAAAACGAAATAAAAATCACTTAATGACATTTTAAACACGTGAATCGTATTTTATGTCATTGAATGTGACATTCACGATCATCCATTTTTGGCATTTCATCTTATAGTTTGGCGATATTTTTTTGGTAGACGGGATAACCTAGTAGTACCAAAAATTGTTAGCTTTCAATGTATTTGGAAGAACGTTTTATATTTACTGCAATTCTTGTTTTTTGCTAACATTTTCCGATATATATCGGAAGTTCCGATATATATCCATTGTTTTGGCGTGGACACTGCAGTTTTATAAAAAATTGTTTTTCTTTCTCTTTCTACCCTTGGTAAACGCATGCAAGTAAACCCAAGCAAGTTACCGTAAAATGGGGTGAATAGGAACGAAACTTCCCAGTCATGCAAACAAATTCATTATAAATATATGTGATGATATTTTTAGTTGCAATTTTTTTATAAGAAGATAGAAACATTAAAAGTTGGGAAATTCAGTTTTGCTATGTTGGCACCATTACTAGGGTATACAAGTGGATCTTCAAAAACCTCATTTTTTTCATCGTCTGCAAAACTTTGTGTGTAACTGCAGTATATTTCGCATTCTAAATCTAAGAATAGGGATTTTTAAATAATGACAGACCTGTAAACGATATGCTGTATTAAATTTTACTTATTTTTAAACTACATAATGAAAAAGTGAAAAATGGCTTGTAACATCAGAGGTTTAAGATTTACGGGGTGAATCGGAACATGTTTTCTCTCATGGTTTATTTTTCTGTGCACTAATAGTTTCATGTAATATCTGAAAACATATGTATGAATATGTATTCTAACAATATTTTGTTTGTTCAAGTTATTTGAAGAGTTTAAAGGTGACAAGAAATTACTTAGTTAAACAAAAAAGTCAACACCCAATCCAACAGGCATGGAACACACAATAGAAGAATTTAAAAATGGCAAAATACTAAGAAAAATTGCACAGAATTATTCTCTGACATCCTCAACATTACACAAACATCTCAAAATGGAAAACCAATTAAAAAAGTGAGGGATGCAAACAGTACTAGGGCTGGGGATGAGGGCGTACTAGTAAATCGTATTAATACATGCAGCGATTAGGGCTACTCAATAACTTACCCAATGACTACTAGTAAAAGATAACACAGAACAGGACTGAATTTGTATTAAATTCCAGCTTCTGAAATGCGAATACGATTTCTTAGTATAAATTTTAATTTTTCTTGAGTTCAAAGTTGTTTTCTAATATTTAAAAAGGCTAATCTTTACATGTATGTAAAATAAAAGCTTGGTTTGAAAGTAACTTACGTGTTCCTATTCCTCCTTTATCATTATTACCTATTTTTATACCCTATTAAGTTTGAATCAAAATAAAGATTATAACATTTGTTCCGATTCACCCCTATCTGCAGGGTGAATCGGAACACCATTAAAAAAATAAAAATGTATACATTCGGCTCTCATTAATTCGAATTCGTCGGAACCACAAGACATGTTCGAGTTATCCGAAATTCGAATTATGGAATTTATGAAATGAGAATGTGCTTAATATGGTACTATTACAAAGGAATTAAAGTTATAGTGCTTTTTTAATTTATTACATCTATTATCATCATAATATGACTTAATATTAAACTAGAATGTATAAATACATAAACAAATTAAAAGATTAGAAACAAGCACAGTAGAAGAAAAATTTGAAGCGTCACTGATGGACAGATAAGGCACTTAGAAAGTGGATATCAAATGCATGGGATTATATGTATACTCGTTCAGAACAATTTTCACAAAAATCAAAGAAAGAAAGTTATGTTCAAATGATCTGAAATCCGTGGGAAAGAAAGGAAGAATAAAAAATCTGAATTCTCGTTAGTTCGAATTAAACTATGTCAAGAGAAAATGAGTTCGAATTAAGGAAAAAGTTTAACGTTATTCTGCCATTGAAAATTTCGGGACTTCATTTTTAGTTCGAATTAAGCGAAAATTCGAATTATCCGATTTCGAATTAATGAGAGTCGACTGTATATGTAAACAGTTACAAATGTTACGTTTTTGCTTAAAAAGTAAAGAGCAGAATAAGACCGAAGTTTCTAGTAAAAAATAAAATAATTAAGAAATCAGTTGTTGCTTTTTTTAAGGTTAAAGTTAAAAAGTGTTCCGATTCATCCCATTTTACGATACGTAAAAAGCAAATTAAGCAAGCAAGTAAATAAAATATGTAATTTTTACTCTGTTTCTTTTTTAAGATAAGGCAATAGAAAAAAACATTTAATCTACCTTTTTAGAATTTCTAAATTGATTTCTCAATGAATTATCGTAATTTATGCTGAACTGTTCATTAATAAAAAAAGTCATTTACTCATCTTTTAATTTACAATTTTTAAGCTATTGCATAGCTTTTATCACGGGCTTTGAGCGCGGCGACCGAATCCAAAAATTCCGTAACGCGAAAAATCCTAACACATCGGTAACGAAAAAACCTAACACTCGGGTAACGTCGTTTCAGCTCGGCAGACTTCGGCATGGTATCGTTCGGTAGACTTCGGTAGACAGTGACGCGGTATTTTTCAGATATTTAGAGAATATCAAATCTCAAACTTATGTTTCTTATTTCAGTTACCATAAATCTATAGTTTCAATGATGAAAATTCCTGATAGAATGTGTATAGAAAAAAATCGTCTTAAGATAAAATAAGGTAGAATAATGTAGCTTTTGGTGATTGGAGACCCGCCCAACGGTGAGGATCGAAAAATTTCAAATGCTTATAACTCGCGATCTAAATTTCGTAGCGCGGCCAAATTTTGTTTGGTAATTTATTATATGAGAGTGTTAATTTTTGGTGACAGGAGACCTCCCACGGTGAGGGCCGAAAAATTTAAAATGCTTATAACTCGAGATCAAAGCGTGGCCAAATTTTGTTTGGTAATTTATTAAGAGACACTGTTACTTTTGGTGACAGGTGATCTCCCACCTTGGGGATCGAAAAATTTAAAATGCTTATAACTCGCGATCTAATTTTCGTAGCGCGACCATATTTTGTTTGGTAATTTACTATGAGACAGTTTTAATTTTTGGTGACAGGAACCGCCCCCACGGTGAGGGTCGAAATATTTAAAATGCTCGCAATCTAATTTTCGTATCGCGGCCAAAATTTGTTCGGTAATTTATTATGAGAGATTGTTAATTTTTGGTGACAGGAGACCCCCTACGGTGAGGGTCGAAAAATTTAAAATGCTTATAACTCGCGATCAATTTTCGTAGCGTCGCCAAATTTTATTTGGTAATTTGTTATGAGACAGTGTTACTGTCGGTGACAGGACACTCCCCTCGGTGAGGGTCGAAAAATTTAAAATGCTTATAACTCGCGATCTAATTTTCGTATCGCGGCCAATTTTTTTTGGTAATTTATTATGAGAGAGTGTTAATTTTTCGTGCCAGGAGACCCCCCCACGGTGAGGGTCGAAAAATTTAAAATGCTTATAACTCGCGATCAATTTTCGTAGCGCGGCCAAATTTTGTTTAATGATTTTTTTATGAAACAGCGTTAAATTTTGGCGACAGGAGACCCCCCACGGTGAGGGTCGAAAAAGTTAAAATGCTTATAACTCGTGATCTAATTTTCGTACTGCGGCCAAATTTTGCTTGGCAATTTATTATGAGACAGTGTTACTTTTGGTGACAGGAGACCCCCCCCCCCACGGGTAAGGGTCGAAAAATTTAAAATGCTTATAACTCGCAATCTAATTTTCGTATCGCGGCCAAATTTTGTTTGGTAATTTATTATATGAGAGTGTTAATTTTTGGTGACAGGAGACCTCCCATGGTGAGGGTCGAAAAAATTAAATGCTTATAACTCGAGATCAAAGCGCGGCCAAATTTTGTTTGGTAATTTATTAAGAGACACTGTTACTTTTGGTGACAGGTGACCTTCCACCTTGGGGATCGAAAAATTTAAAATGCTTATAACTCGCGATCTAATTTTCGTAGCGCGGCCATATTTTGTTTGGTAATTTATTATGAGACAGTTTTAATTTTTGGTGACAGGAACCCCCACACGGTGAGGGTCGAAATATTTAAAATGCTCGCAATCTAATTTTCGTATCGCGGCCAAATTTTGTTCGGTAATTTATTATGAGAGATTGTTAATTTTTGGTGACAGGAGACCCCCCCACGGTGAGGGTCGAAAAATTTAAAATGCTTATAATTCGCGATCAATTTTCGTAGCGCGGCCAAATTTTGTTTAATGATTTTTTATGAAACAGTGTTAAATTTTTGCGACAGGAGACCCCCCCCCCCCACGGTGAGGGTCGAAAAAGTTAAAATGCTTATAACTCGTGATCTAATTTTCGCAGCCCTGCCAAATTTTGCTTGGCAATTTATTATGAGACAGTGTTACTTTTGGTGACAGGAGACCCCCCACCGTGAGGGTCGAAAAATTTAAAATGCTTATAACTCGCGATCTAATTTTCGTACCGCGGCCAAATTTTGTTTGGTAATTTATTATGAGAGAGGGTTAATTTTTGGTGACAGGAGACCCCCCACGGTGAGGGTCGAAAAATTTAAAATGCTTATAACTCACGATCAATTTTCGCAGCGCGGCCAAATTTTGTTTAATGATTTATTATGAAACAGTGTTAAATTTTGGTGACAGGAGACCCCCCCCCCCCACGGTGAGGGTCGAAAAAGATAAAATGCTTATAACTCGTGATCTAATTTTCATAGCGCGGCCAAATTTTGTTTGGTAATTTATTATGAGACAGTGTTAATTTTGGTGACAGGTGACCTCCCACCTTGGGGATCGAAAAATTTAAAATGCTTATAACTCGCGATCTAATTTTCGTATCGCGGCCAAATTTTGTTCGGTAATTTATTATGAGAGATTGTTAATTTTTGGTGACAGGAGACTCCCAACGGTGAGGATCGAAAAATTTAAAATGCTTATAACTCGTGATCTAACTTTCGTAGCACTGCCAAATTTTCTTTGGTAATTTATTATGAGACAGTGTTAATTTATGGTGACAGTAGATCCCCCATGGTGAAGGTTGAAAATTTTAAAATGCTTATAACTCGTGATCTAATATTCGTAGCGCGGCCAAATTTTGCTTGGCAATTTATTATGAGACAGTGTTACTTTTGGTGACAGGAGACCCCCCCCCCGGGTGAGGGTCGAAAAATTTAAAATGCTTATAACTCGCAATCTAATTTTCGTATCGCGGCCAAATTTTGTTTGGTAATTTATTATATGAGAGTGTTAATTTTTGGTGACAGGAGACCTCCCACGGTGAGGGTCGAAAAATTTTAAATGCTTATAACTGGAGATCAAAGCGCGGCCAAATTTTGTTTGGTAATTTATTAAGAGACACTGTTACTTTTGGTGACAGGTGACCTCCCACCTTGGGGATCGAAAAATTTAAAATGCTTATAACTCGCGATCTAATTTTCGTAGCGCGGCCATATTTTGTTTGGTAATTTATTATGAGACAGTTTTAATTTTTGGTGACAGGAACCCCCACACGGTGAGGGTCGAAATATTTAAAATGCTCGCAATCTAATTTTCCTATCGCGGCCAAATTTTGTTCGGTAATTTATTATGAGAGATTGTTAATTTTTGGTGACAGGAGACCCCCCACTGTGAGGGTCGAAAAATTTAAAATGCTTATAACTCGCGATCAATTTTCGTAGCGCGGCCAAATTGTGTTTAATTATTTTTTATGAAACAGTGTTAAATTTTGGTGACAGGAGACCCCCCCCCCCCACGTTGAGGGTCGAAAAAGTTAAAATGCTTATAACTCGTGATCTAATTTTCGTAGCCCGGCCAAATTTTGCTTGGCAATTTATTATGAGACAGTGTTACTTTTGGTGACAGGAGACCCCCCACCGTGAGGGTCGAAAAATTTAAAATGCTTATAACTCGCGATCTAATTTTCGTATCGCGGTCAAATTTTTTTTGGTAATTTATAGTGAGACAATGTTAATTTTAGTGACAGGAGATCTCCCATAGTGAGGGTCGAAAAATTTAAAACGCTTATAACTCGCGATCTAATTTTCGTAGCGCGGCCAAATTTTGTTTGATAATTTATTAGGAGACCGTGTTACTTTTGGTGACAGGAGACCCCCCCCCTCCCCACGGTGAAGGTCGCAAAATTTAAAATGCTTATAATTCGTGATCTAATTTTCGTAGAGCGGCCAAATTTCGTTTGGTAATTTTAATAAGACAATGTTAATTTTTGGTGACAGGAGACCCCCACGGGAAATTGATCGGAAAATTTATAATGCTTGTAACTCGCGATCTAATTTTCGTAGCGCGGCCAAATTTTGTTTGGTAAATTTTGTTTGGCATATCTTTTATCGCGGGTTTTGAGCGCGGCGAAAGAATCTAGAAATTCCGTAACGAGAAAAACCTAACACTCCGGCTAACGTCACTTGAGTTTGACAGACTTCGGCACGGTATCCTTCGGTAGACTTCGGCAGACATTAAAGCGGTATTTTTCAGATATCTTGAGAATGTCAAGTCTCAAACTTATGTTTTTTATTTCAGCTACCATAAACGTATATTTTCAATTATAAAAATTCCTGTTTAACCTACATGTGTTTTAAGATAATAAAAATATTTTAAACGATATTAATTTCTCATTTATTCAATAAAAGAGAAAAAAAAATGTTTTGTTATCGGTGATCACGCTCAAAAAGTATAACTTGAATTAATATCAAAGACAAAAAAAACTGCATAAATAAAAAGTAAATAAATAATTTTGATTGCATAAGTTGATAAAAAATGCTATGCAATAGCTTTACCGCGGCAGTCCCCGAGTGCCACACGTCTTTTTTTATACTTTCTAGTTCATAATTTTTTTCATTATTGCTATTTCACAGTCATTTGGCATATTTTGGTGAGCTTTTATGTGCACACTATTAAATGAATTATTTCAATTCTAATTGGAGAATACAGTCAACCTCACTTAATCGGGTGACGGATAATTGCATACCCCATTTATATGCATAGAATTCCACGTAACAGAAACAGTCCCCATACGGTTAATGTCAAAAACACTCATTTTATCGCATAACAACCCTGTTAATCGCATAAAATATTCCCACTCTAGTAATCCAAATTTTGTAAATTCCTGCGAATGCGATGAATGGGAAAAAAAAAAAAAAAGAAAAAAAAACAGAAGTATTTTTTTTTTTTTTTTTTTTTTTTTTGTAATAAATATTTGTTATCTATATAAAAATCAGACGGCAGAAATGAAATAGTCATAAAAGAATAGACTTCATTCTCTTAATTCTTGGAAATGCATGGGGGGAAGTTAATTTTGAAAAGGCGTGATTTTTTCTTAAATCTGGTCATACATATAGCGGCTCAATATGCCAGTTCTTTGAAAATCCTGGAATTGGAAGAAAATACAACGGTCAAGAGAATAAAAGAACAATATTTAGCAGCGGAAGTGGAGAAATGCAGTTTCCAAAGTAGGAAGAAACAAACTTAAAGGATTTTTCTAGGCAACGAATACAGAATAAGCTGGCGAATAATGAAAATTAAATGAATTATATGGAAATTTGATATTTCAAAAGTATTATTTTGTAAACATTTTTTTATTTCCGTTTCCTTTTAATTTTCATTTAAATCACATAAATTATTATAAAACATTAAACCATGTAACACAAATAGTATTATAATACATTACAGTATGGTATACACATCGTTATATAAAGAGTAATAATAAATTATTGATTAAAATTATTACCATATTTACTCGTGTAAAGGACGCACGCGTGTATAAGGCGCACCCCTACTTTACAAGTAAAAATGGCGATTTATTAAAATCTCGTGTATAACGCGCACCATAAATTTGATACGCTAATGAAGAATGACCAAATGAATTTAAGGAAAAAAAAAAAAAAAGTAGAAACAAACATTACACCAGACCAGAAAAACAAGACGAAAATGCATTTTTAGACTTCGGGTTGAAAGAGAATGACGGGATATAGGAATGAGTGACAGTAAAAAAAATTGCTAATTAGCGTTTAGATAATGTCACTAGCTCTGTTGTATAAAAAACTGCAAGGAGTGAAATAAATATGCAGTAAAACTTCAATTAAGTAACATTTTCTGAGTTTTAATATCTTCTTTGATTAATTTCTTGTTTCATATGTATATAGTTCGACTGCATTCAACAGTAAAAAATTATTCCGTGTATAAGGCGCACCTAGGAGTTTTGCCCTAATTTTTTGAAAAAAAGTGCGCCTTATACACGAGTAAATACGGTATTACAGTTTTTTAAATAAAGTAACTTGTTATTATTGTTCATTGACATTTATCATATCTGTGGTATAAGATTAAATGATAACCTATAGTAATAACTTTAATTGCTGTTCTCGCTTAAATGCATATCCGCTTAAGTGCATACAATTCAATGGAACCAAATGCATGCTATTAGGCCTGAACAACTGTATTGGGCTACCGATCACCTCTAGTGGACCAACAGAAAATGAATCAAACTTAACTTAATGTAATTTATAATCAAGTTCTAACAATATTAAAATGTTGTATTATCACCGGAAACACACTTATAAACGTAATTTTACGTTTTATAATTCTAACATATCAGGAAGCATGTTAACCATTTATCTTCCGAATTATTTATCGTTGCTCCACCTCAATTATTATCTTCCTTAATATCTGAAGATATATTGGAGTTTCTAAATAAATATAATACAAAATTTAGACATGGTTTCATTAAAATTGATTAAATATATCGGTAGTGTTAACTTTTTTTTGTAAGATATTTATAAAAATAATCAGATTAATTAAAGAAAGATACTCTGGTGGAAATATCACAATTATTACAAAAGCAGTGTATTTAAATATATTATGAGGTAAACTCTCTAAATGGAAAGGATTTTGCAGTTAAAAATCTTTCATAGAATTTTATTTTATTTTATTTATTTATTTATTTATTTATTTTTAAAAAGTTACATTTACGTAAATGATTATGAAAATCGCCACTGTTTGTAAATATTTAGCTTCGACTGCTTCTCTACCCTTTCTAAATTTGATCAAGATACGTATTTTGTGTGGAAAGAAAACGAAATTTTACTTAGTAGACTGAGCAAATAAATTTTACATTAAATTTTCTTCAATGGTACTTTAAAGTACCGTCGGTGCATAAAGGGTTGAAAATCAATTAAAAATTCGTCTTTGTAAAAACAAGAGAAAAACATTATGTCTTTCTTGCTACGTCAATCAGAACAACTTCTTAGAGTTGGAATCAAATTGCTCGACACCAATTGCCCGCATTTTACAGGAGGAAACGTCCAGCACTATTTTTTAAAGTAAAAGCCACCTTATTTAATTGAGTCATAAATTAGTCAAAATACATACGTACACTTTCTTACATAGTTGAAATGCTGCATACATAGTTGAAATGCTGCATACATAGTTGAAATGCTGCATACATAGTTGAAATTTGGTTTGCATCTCTGCCATCTGACTGTCCACGCTCTGATTCGCGTAAATATACATGGATAGTTCATTCACACGGACATTTAAAACAATTTCGATATGTTATGGTAAATGTGGAAAAATAGTTTGCAGCTTAGTTTACTGATATTACGCTATTTCAAATGTATTGAAATTTATATGAATCACTGAATTTTACTACATGATTATTACTATAGAATTGGGCATTCATAAAATTTATTCTCCATTAACAAGAATACACAAAATAAATTAGTTACAATACTGTCCTTGAGGAAGAATTGCCAGAAATGTGCTTTAAAATTTAACTAATTTTTTATGTATTATAAGTTTTTCAAAAATTCTGTACCTCGCATACAGGGCTCCACAAAAGAATTTATGCACTTACCATTCTTCTTATTATTGGAAATTGTTGAATACGAATTTTCCACTGTAGTGTGTATAACCTAACTAAATTTTGGCATAAATGCATAGATGGCAACATTTCTTAATTATCCCGGAGTCTAATTAAAAAAAAAAAAATTGCATGATTAAACCGGAAAGAGAATATAAGAAATTGTGTCTGGTTTTAATGAGGTTTATTTTTTTTTAACTAGATTTTATATATTTTGGTTAAATAAGATTTCTGGTTGAAAACATATTCATCTTGTATCAGACTCCGAATATTTAAAAGATGTTAGCATCTAGGTAAATGTACTTAATACATATATTCTTATCATATACAGGGATGCTGAGGGAATTTGGATATTTTTTGGCTATAGACGGGAATTGATAAAATTAGGTTTTGAAAAGTGTTATGAGTTTCCAAATGTTGCAATTAGAAATCCTGTTTTAAC
Organism: Maratus speculifer; assembly: GCA_964019185.1. Lineage (NCBI taxonomy): Eukaryota > Metazoa > Arthropoda > Arachnida > Araneae > Salticidae > Maratus > Maratus speculifer. The sequence goes on along the minus strand of OZ025302.1, from coordinate 137,913,070 downwards.
TTATTCACCCTTTCGTGGCGAGAGACTTCTTTTAATTTTTAATCTTTTATCACCAGTTAAAGAGAAATAAATCTATAATAGAATCTCGAAAATGTTCCGATTAAATAATGTAAACTTTACATTTAAAAATAATTGGCGAGAATAATCAGGAGTTCTGAACACCTTAAGTGGCACAGTCGCTCGTGTTTAAGGGAACAGTGGACCTTTATTTGAGCAAAATCGTCGCAAAAAAGGTCTATTTCTGTAGTATAATAGTCCCAAACAGTTGATTCTTATTAAAGTATGATCTATGAAGGTTTTAAGAGGTAAATAATAAAGGTAAGTGTATTTATGTACTTTAAATCTGTTTTTCTCAAAAATAATTTTTCAGCGATTTTAAGATTTTTGAAATGCTCCTCATGACGTAATTTTTGATCAATACTTATGAAATTGATAAGGATATTGTTTAGAAAGATCCTGATATTGTTTAGAAAGAAATTGTGTAAGCTTTTTAAATTCGTCTTTATTAAGATAGTCAAATTTGATTTTTTACTTATTAAAAAGCAAAATTTTGATGAAAATCAATATGAAAAAAAATCTGTAAAATATTAACAATTCAAGCGATTAAAAAAATCTTAAAAAATTGTTTATAATAGAGTTTTGAGTAATAAAAATGCAAAATCAAAAAAATCTGAAAATTAAATCACGAGGAGCATTTTAAAATTTCGTTTAAAAATTTAATTTTTTAAAAAAATTTAGAAATTTTAATAAGATTGGAATTTTTTAAAAGTGTTCTATATGTTTCTGGTGAAATTTATATATGTGTTACAGGCCAAACCCGATTTTAGGCCAAACTAGATTGGCCTAGGCCAAACCGGTCTATCCTAACGCCCATCGGATAAACTAATTTTTCCTAGGTCGAACCGGTCTATCCTAACGCCCATCGGATAAACTAGTTTGTCCTAGGCCAAACCGGTTTATCCTTACGCCCATCGGATAAACTAATTTTTCCTAGGCCAAACTAGTCTATCCTAAGGCCCATAGGACAAATTAGATTTTCCTAGCCCAAACTAGCTTGGCCTAACTCTTATAGGATAAACTAGTTTAGACTGCTGTTTATTGGTCTGAACTAGTTTATCCTAGGCCAATTCAATTTGGCGTGATTTTATTGAATTCAATGACCGCCTCAACGCCAACATTCTTGTTTGTCCTAGGCTGATCTAGTTTATCCTAGGCCAATGTAGTTTTACGTGTTTTTAGTTCATGGGCGTCAAAGCGAGAGAAATAATGGGCTCACAGGTTCTGTATGTATGTATGTACGCAAGTATGTACGCATGTATGTACGTATGTACGTACGTATGTACGTAACGCGATAACTCTTGATAGAGATCTGATTTGGTTCAAATTTTGGATGTAGGTTCATTCTGATAAGGTACTTTTCTGATTAATTTTGGGAATTCATTGGATAGGAATAAAGGGTGGCGAACGGGAGGCTAATCTTCCACCTTTAATTTAGAGAAATGGAGATTTATCATGCAGAATTATCGGTTTACATTTTAAATTTTAGATATGGGGTCATTGTGACAAGTCGCCTCCGTGATTAGTTGTAGATGTTTATTGTTTAAGTCTAAATTTTAGACTTAAACAATAAATATCCATAATTCTAAAAGAAAGGGCAATATAGGTAACACAACATAACTTAGAGGCCTGGCGGCCCGGTCAGGCGGGGCCCGCGCAAACCTCAAACCCGTGAAATTCCGGTCCGTACAAACCTGACAGTATTCTACAACCCTTCGAATAAAATGCATTATATACGGGTGATAACAAAACCACTTTGCACAAGGTTAGCCATGGAGCAGTAGTCGGGATCAATATTAAAAAGAATATTACCCATTTAAATTGATGGCTTTGCATTCACAAACTACGCTAATTGTGTAATACAATCCTTATTTTTTTTTTAAAGAATAACATCCTCGAAAAACAAAGCAAGTTGGGTTACTTTTTCCTATTTCCCCCCCCCCCCCCATTATACTTAACCATTGAACCCATAAAACTAATTACAGATACGCTTTATAAAATTAAACAATTATCCAAAATTTGAAGCAAATCGGATAATTCTGCTCAAAAAACAATTCATCTGATATAAGGAGGGTAATCCCCCATTTCTCCCTTTATACTTAATCATTAAACCTTAAAAACAATTCAGGGATTCGCCTTAAAAAACTATATTCAAAATTTACGGCAAATCGGATAAATTTGCACAAAAATCTATTTATATAATTTAAGGAAGGCGATAAAAAGTCCACTACCCCATTATACTTAACTAAAAGAAAAACTAATTAAAGAAGCGCCTGATCAAATGAATTCATGTTCAAAATTTTAAGCATATTGGATATTTCTGTAATATAACCAATTTATCTAATTTAAGGAAAGAAATAAATTGTAAGTTTCTCCCTTATATTTAACCGAAGAACCATCAAAATTAGTCAGTGAAGCGCTTCATTAAAAAGAACAAATCCAAGATTTGCAGCAAATCGGTTAATTCTGCATGAAAAACACATTTGCCAAAATTAGGCGGGATCCCCCCGTTATTCTCGTTGTTTTTATTCAATTAACCCCCAAAACTAATTAGGGAAGCGTTTTACCAGAATGAATATATTTCTAAATTTTGAAGAAAAACAGTAAATTCTGCGTGAAAAAAGCATTTACATAAATTATGGGGCGTTACTCCTATTTCCCCCTCCCTTTATACTAGAGATGGGAAATATGGTTATTTTTGGTTAACAGGTTACATCATTCCACAGTAGCGCTGGTAACAGGTTCTAACATCCTGTTATTTTTGTAACAGGATACAATAAACAATTTATAAACAATTGCTAAATATGCTCCCAAACGGACAACACATGGGATATGGGCCCCAAGGTGGTGCCCTCCGTGGAGGGAGGGGGGGGGGTCTTTCTAAGGGAAACCAACCCGTATTTACGCAAGGAAATCCAAAGTTCGAAGAAAACCACGGAAAACTCCGAATGATTTCGCTGACGACCGCGATTGGGTTTTGTTCTAATCCAGCGCCTGCCGTCTACCAGTTTTGAGGGCAAAATCTCTCAGCCACTGGTGGGGCAACAACATTTAAGAAAATATGTATAGGTACATATATTTTTGAATATAAAATAATGTATCCAATAGGAAATACGAAAAGCAGGAAAATTAGAAAGTACAAGAAAACATATTAAGAAAACTTTCTTTAACATACAGAGGAAAGCGAATTTTTCAAAAATCCATTTTCCGTTTACCGCGTTTTCTCAATCAGCACTGTTGATGTTTTAAAATCTGAGATGAAATGCATTACTGAATTTTCGTATAGCAAGTGAATGCGTGCTGCCACTACTAGAGCAGCTGCAAAACATAAAACAAATATTAACTGATAGGACAAAGAAATTTGTGAGATAGGACAGATGGTAGAGAATGAAATTTTTTCCAGACTCAGTTTTTTTTTTTTACTAGTTTCTTAATAGCAGATATGTATAGTATGCAAGATCGATTGTACGCTGTTATGAAAGCAAAAGAGGGTGCTACAAAAAATTAACTACCATTTACTTCATATTAATAAGGTAATATTGTTGCGCAAAATAAAATATTCTAATACTTTGAACTCATCTAAATTTTATCCTACTATTTTTATGTCTTTCAGAAAGCTGTAAACCTAATATATTGTACTGTATTTTATATTTTATAAATATTAAAATCTTATCTAAACATTTCAGATTCAATTTATAAGAAATTTAATTGCATTTATTTAGTATAAAAATTATTAAATTGAAAGTAATTTTTTAATAATTTTTCTCAATTATTTTAATACTAGCAGGCTAAGCCCGCTGCGCTGGTCTATTTTTCAAAACAAAACATGAATCAAACAAAATATTGAATATGATTGTGTTTTTTAAAAAAACTTCACCTCGAATGCTCCTTTATATATCTGAAAACCATACAAAACGCCATTGTATTTAAAGATAGAAAACCAACGATTATAAATGCACCAAAAATGCATTAAAAGTTAGTAAACAGCTGTTTCGAATCTACTGTCGAGATTCTTCATCAGTGCAAAACTCAGCGAGCTAGAAAAAACAAAACTGAGCCAAAAATAAAAACAACAACAATGGAATCAAGGCCCGTTGACGCCAAAATATATTAAAATAATAATAAAATATTATGTTGTTGAATCAGCTTATGCATTCGATAAAATTCGGGCTTTTCAGAAAAAAATATTTCAGTTGACCATTTACTGTAGAGTTTGATAGAGAAATAAGACAAATATGAAAAAAGCAATTTAAATATTGTCTATTCACTATACTCCTAAAATAGCGAGCATTATGATCGCAGAGATTGACTATTGAATTTAAACAATTTTCAAGTGATTCATTTTCATTTAATAGTTTTTGAACTCTAAACCTCTCAACTTGAGGATATGGGTATCTGTGGAAACCTTAATACATCAATATATATACTTCATACTATCAATATTATATTGTATTTCGCAATGTACATCTGCTCTTGACAAATCTATTACAGTGTTCCGTTTTTGGAATGCAGCAGAATAAATAAAGTTAAATAAAGTTTTCCTTAGAAAAATAAGGTGAATGTTTTTTGAATGTGTGAAATTCATTTTTTGATACAGATGTCATATACGCATCACGTTGGCGTGATTGAAACAAAATGAACATTTTGTGCCTCTTATGGTAATCCAGTGTTGTTTTTAATTTATTAATGAACTGTTTATTTACTTTCATTTGCATTTTAAAATGATACAAAATGTTATGCTCTATACATAGAAAAGTAAAATAGAAAATAGAAATGTATCTGTCATTTGAAAACGAAGTTTCCGTTAAAGTGGCGCCAGAAATGTATCGCTCGAACGTGGTGCATATATGACATTTGTGCCTCTTTCTTACAACATGGGTGTGTGCATTTGCACCTAAATTTAGTTATTTAGCTCTATTTTTGTAATATTAACTGGAGTTTGTACAAAGTATGGTACTGCTTGATTATTCTGTCGAGAAAAAATTAATAGCAGATTATAGGAATAAATGTCAATAATCGATTATCCTAAATATCATAGCAATTGATATTACACGTGATACACGTATTTTTTTAAGTCATGAGTGCTTTTTATTTCGACTTTTAATTTGTATTTTTTATTTATTTTTATTGTTGTTTCGTTATTTAAAATGAATTTATGTAAATTTAAATAGTTTGGTGAAACTGGCCGACGTGTTAATCAAGTAGCACTCAATTTACATTTGAAAATATCATATTTCACAAAAAAAAACTCCGGCACAAACCGGATTTGCAAGATTTCCTTCCAATACCAATGCGGCAAAATCCTCGTTTTAGAATAGCGAAGAAATGTGCATTTTTAAAAAATGTTTTCGTTATTTTAAAACGAAAATATTAATAAATAAAAAAAATTTACTGTAGCACAAAACAATTTATAGAATTTCTAAAAAAAATTGAAAGTAAATAAACAATTTATTAATACAGAAACAACTACTACTGGGTTACCATATCAGGCAAAATAACACCGTTTTGGCGATAGTCAGATACCTCAGTGTGTATATAATATCTGTGTCAAACATGTTTGGAAAAAACAATAATCGTTATTTATACAGCATGTTTAAATACTGTAGTATATTGAAAAAAATGTATACATGACATATACGCACCACATTGCTGCGGTTTTTTTTCTTCTGATGCCGATTCGGAGAAAATTGTGTTTTCAAATACCAGTTGCATATATAGTTCACAATTATTTTCTGTTATTTTAAATAGAAAATAACAATAAATTTTAAAAAGTTTAGTTAATAATTATAAAACAAAACTATTTATATCCTTTAAAAAATAAAATAAAATAAAAATTTATTAATAAATAAACAACAGCCAGGTTACCAAGTGAGGCATAAAATCGCCATTTTATTACAGTCGTGCAAGTGTGGCGCCTGTATGACAAATGTGCCAAGATTAAAATAATTTATATAATTGGAAAAAAAAGAAAAAAAATGTAAATAGACAATTTATTAATAAATAAACAATAACATACGGGTTGCCATATCAAGCAAAATAATGACACTTTGGCGTCAGTAAATTACCCAGATGTATATATGGTATTGGCGTAAGAGACAAATCTCATCAATGTAGTGCGTATGATATATCTGTGCCAAAAAAAAAAAAAAAAATAAATAAAAATAAAAATAAATAAATAAAAAAAATAAAAGTTGCAGTTAAATTATTTTACAATATCTATGTATGTGAAACGACATTTTACTCTAAAATTTAAATATTATTCATTTTTGTGGTATTAACTGCTATATATGTATTTAAGTTAAATGTAAAAAGTTTTCCTAAAAATGCTCTCACTCATTAAAAGAGAGAGAGAGAGAAAATAGTTCTTGCAAACATCGCTCCGTCTTGTTTTTTTTTTTTTTTTTTATTTAGAATCGCATTGATTGGCGACAAAAGTAGATTAAAACACCCAATTGAACAAACAACATACAAATAACAATTAGAGCCTTTTTTTAAAAAAATTAATTCTGCGAATTTCTTCTGTAAAACACATAACGGGAAAATTAGATTTAAAAATATTTTTAAAAAAAGAAAGAAAAAATACTTATGTTTTACATAATGAAATTTTTGAGATGTTTTCTTTTAATCTGGCTCAAAAGAAATAAATAACCAAATATTGTGTCCCTTTAAAACTTTCTTTCACATTGAGTTACTTTTTAAATATTATAAATATTCTTTTTTTTCGTTAAAAGATAAATATTTTCCTTTCTTAAAATTATTTTGCATTAAACGGATTTTTTTTCTTTTTATCATTATTTATTTTAAATCAATGAATTAACAGGTTTTTTTTCGAAATGTTTATATTATTTTCCATTAGAGAAAGCATTTCATTTCTTTTTTGAAATATAATTATCGCCAAAAAATTAGTTGTTGCAACCCTTCCGTCAAAAATAACCTAAAAATACGAAATTTAGTACGAAAAATCAGAGTTATCCCTGTATATTTGTATCATAAACCTCCTCAAAAATATTTCCTATCGAATGATATAATCTGCAAAAAGATCCATCGGGTAGTTTTTAAAAACACTCGTTTGGAAGTTTCAGAACTTCTGCTTTATAATATATATGATTTGGAATATGAGTTGTATTAAAATGGTTCCAAAGTTCACTAGCTCATACTTTTTTATATGGATCCATACATAAATAAAAAATAAGACTTATTTCCACAAAATTCTCACCCCCCCCCCCCCCTAAAAAAATGACATTTTTGGAGTGTCGACAGAAGTGAAAACTTGGACAATTACGTTTTTATTTTTTGAATTGTCAGGACATATTTTTTTTTAATCGTCAGGAAACATTTTATTGTGCAGGAAATACTTTTAAATAATGTGTTTTTTTTATTCATTATTTTAAAGTACTACTACGAAAATTGCATTACAATTTTCATTTAATGCGCAATTGTGCATGAAAAATAATGCATATTGTTTTACATAAAAAAAAATTGCAATAAAAAAAGACTGAATAATATTTATATGGCGCAGATGTCATACACACATCACGTTAGCACAATTTTTTTCTGATACCGATTTGGCAAAAAAACCTCGAAGAAGTTTAAGAAATTTAAATTTCAACCCATTATGGGTTCGTAACGTGACCCAGAATAACGGGAGAAATTTTTTTATGCTAGATTTGTAATGTATGAAGCATAAGCTTTCGGTAGACATATTACATCAAAAAATGAGAAACACCCCCCCCCAGCCCCTCCTCCCAAAAAATGGTCCTATAGGGAACCCCCCCCCCCCCCAGAAGAGCCCTTTAGAAATCAAATCCACAAATCTCAAATTCAGTCTTTCTGATATTTAATAAAAAAGAGACGAAATCATTTTTTATTTATCCTCTTTCTTCAACAACCGCGAATGAAAACCAAACAGGAAACGAAACTTTAAATCAAAAGTCGTTAACGATAACAACATTATCCTCAGACAAAACGTTTGAAAATAAACAACAGTTACGAAGCGATAAAATGTTCTTTTGTAATGTAAAAAACTACATTTTTTCAAAAACGGGTGGAAAATCTAACAGAAAAGAACTACATAACTGAACTGAATTGAAAAACTGGTGAAAAATCTAACAGTTATTGAATTTGCGAATATTAAGGAGTTACTTCTTTTGTGGTTGCATAGGCGTAACCAGCTTTTTGAACGGGTGGGTGCCCAGAATTTTTAACCTGAACTTGCTGGATACAAATAATATCTTATTTTATATAGTAAAACCTTCTAAAACGGAAGCCTATAATACAGTTTTAAATTCCGTTTTACACAGTTTTTTTTATCTTAGAGTGTATAATTGTAAGATTTTTTTAATAAGGGTTTTTAAGGACGTTTTAATAAGGGGGGGGGACGCAAATTTTTTAAATAATTGTGAATGGGTCTGCGCAAGAAGGGGGGGGGGGTCTGTCCGGGCTGTACTTGCTGGATACAAACAATATTTTATATAGTAAAACCTTCTAAAACGGAAGCCTATAAAACAGTTTTAAATTCCGTTTTAGACAGGTTTTTTTAATTTTAGAGTGTATAATTGTGCGATTTTTTAATAAGGATTTTTAAGGATGTTTTAATAAGGGGGGGCGACGCAAATTTTTTAAATAATTGTGAATGGGTCTGCGCAAGCAGGAAGGGAGGAGGCGCTGTCCGGGCACCCAGCCCGGACATTCAACATTGTTCGATAAACGTCTCAAAAGAAACGGTTAAGGACGTTTATAATGAATATTATTATTATTTTAGAGGTACAAAAAATGAAATCTTGATTAAAACAAGTGAAGGAAGATGCTGTCATTAAGAACCATGTATTATTTATTTAACAGGGACTTTTCAGTAACATATTAATGCAATATTAGGTTCTAGCGTAGTAACACTGTTATTTATCCTAATACGATAAATAATGCCCATCCCTACTTTATACTTAAACAATGAACACTCACAACTAATCATGGAGGCCCTTCAAGAGAATGCTTCTATATCTAAAATTTGAATAAAATAAGCTAATAATGCATGGAAACCCATTTTTTTGAATTAAGGTAAGAGGTGAATCAGCCTCTTGTTCCCCTCCCCCCCCCCCCCACACTTATTCTTCTCCAATGACCTCCAAAAGTAATCAAAAAAGCTCCTTATAAGAATAAACCTATATTGAAAGTTTGATGCAAATCGATTATTTCTATCAAGAATAACTGCGTTACGTACTTACGTACATACATAGATACAGAACCTACGGGCACATTAGTTCCCAGGCTTTGGTAGCCTTATGAGTTAAAAACATGTGAAATTACATTATTTCTATCAAGAGTTATCGCGTTACGCACATACGTACATACATACATACATGTATACTTACATGCATACATACATACAGAACCTGTGAGCCCATTATTTCTCTGGCTTTGACGCCCGTGAACTAAAAACAAGTAAAACTACATTGGCCTAGGATAAACTAGATCAGCCTAGGACAAACGAGAATGTTGGCGTTGAGGCTGTCATTGAATACAATAAAATCACGACAAATTGAATTGGCCTAGGATAAACTAGTTCAGACCAATAAACAGCAGTCTAAACTAGTTTATCTTATAGGCAGTGATGGTAACTTGTGGGAAAATTCCCACATCTGTGGGGGAAAATAGAGCTGTGTGGGAAAAAGGGGAAATTTGAGGTTTTGTGGGAAATTTTGAGAATTTGCCATTCCACTCTCATGAACGCGCTTTTTCCCTTTCTTTCTGCAAAACTTTTTAGAAAATCCTTTCTGTCAACTTGTTTTTTAAAACTCCTGGCGAATTGCATCGTAACTAATTCACTGAATATTGCTGTTGCGTTCCATTGACTCTCGAAGCAGTAATACAACTAAACTTCTCTAAATTAATAGACCAAATTCAACCACGTGACCACTTGCCGCGAATTTTCAACCAACCAATCAAAATTAGCGATCATTTATCGCTCAAAGCTCAAGCAATGAAAGTAGAGAAACCTAGAGGATTTTTGAAAGGGGAAAAAAGTTATGACGTCAGTCGGAACTATTCTGTTCGATTTTCGGTTTCGATCGCTCGCTCGCTTGCTTGAGAAAAGCGTAAAGCAAAAATAGTTTTTAGTTTTAGATTTTAGTTCAAATTTTTCTAGAATGTGTATAGTAGCGATGCACAACCTTTTCGCCAGAAAATCGTTTGACACCAGAATATTTGAAAAGTGACGTTTGTTTTCTTTCGTAGCAAAGTTTCTGTCATTATTATAAGGAAAATTATTCTGCATAAAATTACTGGTATCAGTTTGGCCCGCGGGCCACAGGTTGTGCATCCCTAGTGTATAGTATAGTATTTCGAAAGTTACATTTTAGTGTTTTACAGCTATGGATTTGGATAAAGCAGAAGACTTGAATGTTGCGATAACCAACGCTAAAAGAAAAAAATAGTTTTTCTGAGGAGAAATCGAAAGTAAGAAAAAAGTATTTCAATACGAATGGCTTCATCTATCAGAATTTAAAGGCTGGTTAACAGCAATAGAATCAGACCCAAATCGATGTAAGTGTACAGCATGCGATGCGATATTGTTCTGTGGAAAAATCGAATACAAAAACATGCAGATACAGGGAGGCATAAAAAATTAGTCAAGGTGAAAAAAATCAAGTAATTGATACATTCATCAATTCAGCTGCATTTTCCGAAGAACGGGTACATGAAAAAACGGTTAAAGAAGGAGAAATAAAAATTGCACCGTTTTTTGCAGAACACAACGTTGCATTCCAAGTGGTGGATCATTTTTTGCTTTTATTGAAATCAATTGCTTCCGATTCAAAAATTTTGAAGGATATGCATATGAAAAGAAGGAAATGCACTCTTACAGTAGAAAATGTAAATGCAGAGGCAGAAACTGAAAAAAAATTTAAGTGAGATCAAACAACAACCCTTTTCGTCGCTCACGGATGAGAGCATTGATATTTCGTCGTCAAAATTCTTGAGAGTACTTGTGCGATATGTTGCTTCTGATACAGCCTTTGTAAATTAAAGGACTCAGATCATTTTTATTTAATATTTGAATTTAATAATAGACATGATTAATTTTAAATAGCACCAAACAAAAACTTTATAAAATAAGAAGCATGAAAGATTCTTCAACAGTGACTTATGATGAGCAGTTTCTATTACTTCACTAATGTAAGTAAATAATAATAATAATAATAATAGCAATATATTATCTAATTGATAATTTTTAATAGACTGTTTTAACAATATTACGTTTTAGACGATATGCTCTTTCTCTTTTTACGTATTATATATGCAAATATATATAAATATGTGTACCCAGTGCTGAATTCAAAGGGTGGCCCGGGGAGGACATTCCCACCCCCGAGCAATGACATGTCCCCTCCTGAAGATGTGAGATTTTGTGTTTTCAATGATCAAAAAGTGCAATATCCTTTCAGAATTCTATAATATTCCTCCCTCCCTCCCCCCAGAGCCATTAAAATCCCTCTTGGTTTAAAGTTTATTTTTTATTGATATGATGAAAATAATTTTGGAATTGAAATAATTTTAATTTTCTTTACTGACATTATCTCTGTAATTTATTGTAAGGAATCTGCTTCTATTTTCGTCAGAATAAATTTTTTACATTTGAAAATAAACACTGTGTGAATAGAAAAACTTTAACTAGTTCATTCTTGAGAAATAACAAAAATAAACTTCTGTTTCATAGAACTTTCCTGAATGAATAACAGTTTTGAAAAAAAAAAATAATCATCATTTTTCCTTAATTCATTTTTTATTATGTTTACGTTTATTAAATTACTTACGTTCTTCGAATGATTGAAAGATATTTGTTTTGAAGAACCAAAATGAAAAGTAGTATAAAATATATTTTGATCATTTGCCGATAGAGGGCAGCACTGCCGAATTTAACAGTGTGGGAAAAATTGAGCTCACGAGGGAAATTTTGAGGGGGAAATTCAGCTCATGAGGGAAATTTCGAGGGAAATTTTCAGTGACGAGGTTACCATCACTGCTTATAGGAGTTAGGCCAAACTTGGCCTAGGGAAATCTAGTTTGTCCTACGGGCCTTAGGATAGACTAGTTTGGCCTAGGAAAAAGTAGTTTATCCGATGGGCGTTAGGATAGACCGGTTTGGCCTAGGGAAAACTAGTTTATCCGATGGGCGTTAGGATAGACCGGTTTGGCCTAGGCCAATCTAGTTTGGCCTAAAATCGGGTTTGGCCTGTAACATATGCACAAAATTTCATATTGCTATGATAAAAATTAGAAATTTAACTTCCATCGTCCCCTTAAGGAGTTAAAGAGTGAAGTTTTGTCATATTATTCCAAATATACTGTTAAAAATCTTGTTCTAGTTTGAACCAAATTTTGGTGCTCAACAGCTATAACATGGTGAAATGTTGAACTAATACACTGCTCAAAACAATTAAAGGATATTTGAAGTTTTATATAAAATAAAGATATAAACGAAATTTTTTTTGCCGAAAATAGAAGAAGAGAATCACAAATGCAAATTTTTCTGGTTTTCAAACTGTGGAGTATGCAAATTTTGAGTTCGACGTCAAAAACGTCGCTTCAGCGGCAGCGAATGAAATTTGATTTTCAACTGGATAAAAGAGAATGAAGACAAGGATGATCGGCATTCAGTGATTGCTTTGTTTCGATGAGTACGATGTCTCAGCGAAGTCATTTGACAGATTCAGAAGCTTGCAGAATTGTTGGTATGTTAGAAGGGGGCCAAACTCAAGCCGAAGTAGCGCAAGCCATTGGAGTGTCACAAAGTGTCATTTCCAGGATCTGGAACCGTTTTTTAGAGAGTGGATGGGCAGGCCGAAGACCAGGGCAAGTCGTAGACGGGCAACAACGCCCAATGAAGACCGGTATTTAGCGTTAACAGCTCGGAGACACCGAAACATGAACGCTACTCTTCTCCAACACCTTCGCTCGGCTACAGGCACCAAGATTTCAACTCAGACTGTCCGAAACCGGCTCCATGCTGTAGGTCTGTATGCTCGCCGACCGATGGTATGTGTTAGATTAACATCAAGGCATCGTCGCGACCGCAGGGAGTGGGCAACCGAGCATGTCAACTGGAGGAGAAATGAATGGAGCAATATTCTGTTTTCTGACGAGTCCCGTTTTTCTGTGCATCCAGATAATAGGTGTATTTTCATCTGGAGGGACCGTGGCAGTAGGAATAATCCTGCGTTCGTGCACGAAAGTGTCAGATTTGGCGGTGGAGGAGTGTTGGTGTATGGTGGCATCTCCATTGACAGGCGCACTAACCTCTACATCATTCGAGATGGAGCTCTGACTGGTCGCCGATATAGGGATGAGATCCTCAGACCTATTGTAGTCCCTTACGCTGCAGCAATCGGAGATAACTTCATTTTAATGGACGATAGCTGCAGGCCATATCGTGCAAACCTAGTGGAGGATTTCCTTTTCGAGAAAGGAATCGTTCGAATGGAATGGCCAGCGTGTTCTCCAGACATGAATCCAATCGAGCACGTTTGGGACGCTCTAGGAAGACGAGTTTCTGGCCTCCAACAACCCCCATAAACTCTCCAAGAACTGGAAAGAGTTCTTCTGGAAGAGTGGGGCAGAATACCCCAACTCGTCATTAATAGCCTCATTGAGTCCATGCCTCAAAGGTGTTCAACGTTGCTGGCCGCCCGTGGAAACCATACCCCCTACTGAAAATGATTTTCTTTGAAGAAAACATCTTTTCTTATTCTTTTTTTCTCATATGCACAAATTGTGTTTTTTTCCTTTTGTACACAAATGCGCAATAAAATGCATTTTTTTCTGCCAAACATGTGTAATTTATTCTCATATAACCTACTATGTCCGTCGACCATGTATCAATCAGCTAAAAAGTTTCCCAGATACAAAATCCACCTAAAACTGCAATATCCTTTAATTGTTTTGAGCAGTGTATTTTGATCTCCTGTTGAAGCATATTTCCAATAGTTGGAACGAAGCTGAAATAGGAAGCTCCAAATGCTGGTACGAGATTTCACCATCTCATGCTGGCAGCTACTGAGCACAAAATTTTTGTTCAAACTAATAAGGAAGATATATATATTTTATTTTATACTCCGAAAAACCTGAAAAAATTACAGAATGTTTTTCTCATGAGGCTATATACGTTTATAAAAAAATTTCGGCGGAACATCCTTACATCGACTGTAAAAAATAATGAAAATTTCGTTATTTGGCGATTTTTCATCGGTTTGGCGATGAAATGTAATTTCAAAAAATCTCTTATGTCAAATAAACATTAAGGAAAAAAAAAGTTTCATGTTAAATTTGTTTAGATAAATTTAGTTTAAATAACTTTAGTTTTGTCAGTTTTAGTTTGTTTTTTGTATAATTTTGTTATATCGATATTTATATGTATTTATATTCAAATTTAACCATCAAAATTTGCAATTTAAATCGAAATTCATAATTTAAATTAAAATTGTTTTAAGATCAAAGTCCAATTGAGCTTTGGCAGTTCAATTTTGTTGCCTCGGAGACATCTGGCTTTTATTTTTGAACACGCTTAAATGTATGAAAATAATTTTTCTCAATATGAATTTTTTATATATGAAGATTTTTTTTCAAGTGATAAACAACTTTGTAGAACAACAAGCTATATATATATATATATAGAAAATATTAAACTCCCTCACTGTTTATGTAAATTCATTAAATAACATTTGCACGCATTCTAAAAATCCAACGGCTTTCAGTTGCATTAAAATCGTTTGCTTTTGGCAAGGAAAAGGACTGCTCACCAAATCGCGTGTTGCTTTCGTCTTTTCATGCCAAATATTCGAAAGTATTTTATTTTTTTTTACATACTTTCTACTATCATCTCGCCGCTAATTTTGACAGTTCCTTTATTAAATACATAAATAGTTTAATTAGTATTCCATCGAAAAATTCTGTGAGTATGCCTAGTAAGGAGACCTTTCTTGTAAGACAAGATTTTTAACAGTGTATGTTGGGAAGTGTTTCATAATTATAACTGACGCATATTTTCAGCAGGATTTCGGTATCATCCACACTTTGTGGTTCATCAGACGTCGTGATCGTTTTACATTGATTAGTAATCTTAATCCTTTATCTACCGAATTATGAATTCACGAAAATTTTACATTTTAAGGGGGCTGAAGGGTTGAAAACTTTTCAAAAAATGGATTTTTTTTTTTTAATGATCTAGTTTTATTATTCAATTAATTCTGAACTCAATGCAAAAAACCGCATAAAAATATTTGCATTTTTAACGGAGTTATAAGCATTTATGTATCAACACTTTCATAGCCGCACCCATATAATTTCAACTTTAAGTCGCGTTTTCTCAAAACTTGATGATTTTTGACGACTAACACCAATATTTAAAAAAAAAAAAAACTATTTGATGGAATGGCTTAATTTTTTTTTCGCATGCGTATAACATCATTATCTATGGAATGAATTAATATAGTTTAGATAGTTTAATATTTTGAGTATTTTAAATGAAAAAAAAGTTGTATTTTTTAGGAGTTTTTTAAATCTTCAAATTTGAGAGTTTTTTTAATAATGTTGTTCTTGAGTGATAGTTATATCCTTAATTCATTCTATAGAGTAAAGTTGCCGGATCATTTTAAAGCAAAAATTAGGTTCTTATGTTAATTCAACGTTAAGATATCTTTGTGTTGGTGATATAACACATAATTTTTTTTCGAAAATTGTGTTACATAAATTTTGCTATATTTCTTATTATATTACATTGAAGTACTTCATTTTATAAGACTACAAACATACCTTTAAAATATCAGAAAGTTTAAATTAATTACATTGAATACTTCTGTTTTTATATGGACTCGAAGTGAGAGCTCTGTTTTCATGTTTTTCCGTATCGATCAACCCCTGAGCCCCCTTAAAGCATTTTACGTAAATTGTTTAAACTAAGTTAAAAGATGTACATAATCATTTAATAAATTTTTGAAGAATTTTAGAAGGATTGAAGGATTTAGAAGGATTAATTAAATTTGAATTGACAGGGATTTTTTGCAATATTTATAACACCATTCAAATCTTTTATATTAAAAAGTTTTCTTAGTATTTGTAGAATTATAAAATGTACAAATATGATACTCTTACAAGAGGAAAAAAAATATATAAAAGTATTTCCGAATGGAAAAATCCCCATCCCCCTCCCTCAGCGCCAAGAATGCTGAAAAGATGCAAAGTCAAAAGAAATCATCCTTTTAAAAATATTTTTGTTTTGTGTAACCAATAATGCTTTTGGAACAAAATAAAGTAATGTATCTGTAACTCATTCTAAACAGCATTACAACTAATAGACGTATTAAAAGAATTTTATAAAAAGGAATTTTAGTACTTACGTATTAACGCCACCGCAGTTATCTTTTGGATTTCTTGTTGCCTTGTTTTTTCCTGATTTTTTACGCCATTTTTTAGTGTTTTAGTGCTTTTTTAGTACTTTTAAGTGCCTTTTATGCTCATTTTTTGACGCTATCATTTTTGTACACGTGCGAAGAACAAGATTGCTCTTTATTGGTGCATTAGCGCAAGTTCTTGTGGTCTGGCGTTAATACGTAAGAACCGGAATTTTAATGTTATTTATAAGTACTGTCGGTAGATAAAGGATAAACAAGGGTATATTGTAGATAGATACATTAAAAATTTTATAATTAGCAATATATAATATACTTACATAATACAAAAGCAGTGTTGTAGCATCCGGCTATACCTGTAGCCACGAAAAGTCTGGCTACGATGAACATTGCGAATGAAGTAGAAAAGGCACATATAATGGCGAAACACACTGCGATAAAAGAACAGACAGCCATTGTCAACCTTCTTCCTAGCCTATTTCGAATGAGGTAAGAAAAAACAAATAAATCTAATTATAATCTCTATGAAATACAAATTAAATGTTAGTTGTGAGAGACCTTAAAATCGAAATAATATTGACAAATCGGTATAAAAAAAACATATTTAAAGCTTTTATTTTTAATTAAATTAAGAAAACTAAAGGATCCCCTCCCCCTTCGCCCCTTTGAGCTCCGCTTTTTTTTTTACCAAATTGAAAAAAGACAATTTCTAGTTAGCTATTACCGTTTTTTTTTTCCCCATAACAATTGGGGAATGAAAAAGTGTGGGAATTTTTTTTCTTTTTTTCCACATAGTACGCTTTTTGTAGACATCTAAAAATATGTCGCATATCGTCTATTTCGCGTTAATATAAGCGATATTGGCAACAATGAGATTTAAAGTAAATGTTGATCAATTCCTGCATCAGGTTAGATAAACCAGTTTTTACCTGAATTCGAACAAATGCAGTTCGGGGTTAATTCGTCAATGCACCGTGCGGTGTATTTTGGATTGCGGTGAGTCTAATTATTTGGGAGTGATTTTTTGTTCTACTGACCGGGTTTAGTAACCCTTTTATTTTTAAAAAATATTGTTTAATATGAAAAAAACTGCATGTGAATATAAATAGGTATATATCTATTCATTTTTCTGTATAAAAAGTAATATCGACGTTGGAAATTTAATTACGAATTTATCTATAACAGGATTATCACAAAGTCAAAAAACAATGTTTGAAGTGTGTCTTTACATTTTTTTACGTTAAATTATTACGTTATTACTTTTCATTAAAAAAAATGTTTAGCATAGTACCAAAGTAAAATATATATATATACACTATATTGCCATTGATTATGGGACACTTGCGATTTTAGACATTTTACTAAATATCTAGAAAAATACATGAGGAATCATCTCGAAACTCTTAGTGTATAAATATAATAGTATACGTCATATATCTCCGTGAAGATTTTTTACCGAAACGCCATAGGGGACCGTCAACAAATTAAAAAAGAATGAATATCTTTTGAATAACCCTGTCAAAACTAATGTAGCAAAAGCGCTCAAACTCTAGATTATGATTGAATGCCGTATTGTAATACACTGTGTTCATTTTTATGCAAATAGCATGCACACTCGGAGAGTAATTAAGGTTTTTATAAAAATGGTCCCAAATTTGTCCAGGTTTTTCCATTATAATTTTCAGAGTTCTTAATATAAAATAATATTTTTTTCAGAAAATATGACAAACAACATTGCACATAGTACCCTGCAATCAGAATTAAAAAATAATAAAAATTGTATGAAAAATGAGTAGGTTTACTATATAATTTTTTACTGCGCATGCGTCAAAGATATCATAATTTCATTTGCATATTATGTTAGCTAAATGTATAGAGCAACTTTTGTAAAAGTTTCAAAATCATAGCTTGAAAATTCTGAAAGTAATCGTCTATAGAAAAAGGACAAAATCCGTTGTTTCCAAAATGGAGCAAAAAAATGAGGGATTTTATCCAAATGCAGTAGTACATCCCATATTGTGTATTCTATATTGACACTAATCAATGAATATATGGATACAACCCCTCTTGTTTTTGCTTCATTTTGAGAATAACGGATTTTCGACTTATTCAATTGACGATTATTGTCAGAATTTTCAAGTTATGATTTTGTGACTTTCACAAAAGTTGCTCTATACATTTAGCTAACATAATATGCAAATGAAATTATGATATCGTTGACGCATGCGCAGTAAAAAGTTATTTAGTAAACCAACTCATTTTTTATACAATTTTCATAATTTTTTAATTCTGATTACAGGGTACTGTGTGCAATTTTGTTTGTCATATTTTCTGAAAAAAATAATATTTTATATTAAGAACTCTGAAAATTATAAGGAAAAAACTTGGAAAAATTTGGGATCATTTTTATAAAAACCTTAATTACTCTGCGAGTATGCATGCTATTTGCATAAAAATGAACAAGGCTTATTACAATAAGGCATTCAATTACAATCTAGAGTTTGAGCTCTTTTGCTACATTAGTTTTGACAGGGTTATTCAACAGATATTCATTCTTTTTTAATTTGTTGACGGCCCCCTTTGGAGTTTCGGGAAAAAATCTTCACGGAGATGTATGACTTATACTATTATATTTATACACTAAGAGTTTCGAGATGATTCCTCTCGTATTTTTACAGATATTTAGTAAAATGTCTAAAATCGCAAGTGTCCCATAATCAATGGCACTATAGTGTATATATATATATATATAAGAACCATTAGATAATACTACAAATCAACATCAATTACTGAAAAAATTTGTTAATGCTAAACCATATCACACACAGGAGCTGTCAGAATTGGAAATAAAATTGAAAATGTGGTATTTAGCTTGTTATCAAGGGCAATACTAAATAGCCACATTAATTGCGATTAATTTCTGAATGGAAATCAGGATAGACCTAAAAATAATTTCCACATTGCCCGATTAATCGCAAATGAGAACTCATTTCAAAGAAAAATATCAAGAAAAATGACAATATATATATATATATCTGATCGAAAAATGTGTTACGGGAAAATAATATGTAATACATTAAAAACAAAATTTAATATTACTTTTACTTACTTGTCTGCTAAATATCCAAACACTGTAACTGCCACTAAAATACCTGCGACGAACACAGATTTGGACATGGAAACTAACCATTGCCGATCACATACCAAGTCCCACTATTAGGGGGAAAAATAAGAAATAATGCATTAAATATTTCGCAGGTTTAATAAAAGTATAATATTGCACATAATAACCAAATAAAAATAAATTCATGTAAAGATAGTTTTAAATGCGACTTAAATGGACAGTTTACTTTAAAATTGGTCAAAAAATTGATTTTTAAAAATACTAAATGTAACCCTGTTTAATTGTTAATATTTTAGCACTTCATTTTTATCCATACGGTATTATATCGAAAGATATTATAAACTTTTTATTTGGTACTTTAGGTAGTTGGTAGAGCCATAAAAGCAAGTAGTACCGTAGCCATAACTCAAAAAACTCAATTTTTAAGTTGTGAGATTTTTAAAGCAAGGGTGTGATATGGTGATAATTTTGGCAATCCCTGAGCAAAACCAAGCTACTATAACCACTCTGGTACTGGCAATTTAATATTAAAATTACGTCGGACCAAATGTTAATCTGGCTGTAATACTTGATTTATTTCGAAATTAATTTCATCATACAAGTAGTAGATGGCACAGCATACATTACTTTGACATTTCAAACTCATATTCATAAAAAGGAAAAGAAAAAATGGGACAGTCTACTCTGGTTTTCAACATCTCAGATAATTTAACAAAAGTTTTTATATATGCTATGAAATTGAGAGTATTTAAAATTTTCTTACTTGGCTGACAACAGTAGAGATGTAAAAGGTCTCATCGTATTCCCATGCCTCACACGGGACAGTGTTGTAGTCTCTAGAATTGTTGGCCGTGCGTTCTATTGGATGAGTAAAATTAATATCCTCGTACCTACAGAAGGAAAATACTTGTTTAGAAATTGATAAGTGTAATTCCACGTCTTTTACAAACGCTTAATAATATAAGACAAACCATAATTACAGATATTATACATGAAGTACATACATGAATTACAGATGATATACATGAATTACATTAAAAATTAATTAGGTCAAATTTTACTAAAAGCATATTTAAAATGTTCTTGATTACATAAAATACAAAAATTGCACATTTAAAATCTAAGCATTTTCAAATACACGCGTACTCATTATCAGGGCTCGAAATAAAATACAAAAAGAGAGAACTCAGTCCTTTCAAGCCCAGAATCACATTTGAATGTTCCTAAATGGATGTGCGTGTGAGAGAAGGGGAGAAATACTTTAACAACAATACATAAAATATTTAAAAAATATATTGCTGATTTGATATTTTATGTGCTAAAACTAATTTGTTAAAAGTTTTAACCTCCTCAGTCCTGATGTCGGCTGGAGGCGACACTAAAATATACCTTTCAAATTAGTTTAAATATTTCTAGAATTGTTAAAATTATATTTAGACTTTTTTAATAAATGTGCGCATATTAAAAGCATTGATATATAGACTGGTGCAACTTTGGAGATGCTTTATAATAATTTTAAACTGTTTTCTGTAGTGCCATGTAAAATTTGTCTCAGGATTGAAGAGGTTAACCCTTTGTTGCATAGGCTTAACACTAAAAAATTAATTGCTTAAGTGTTGAAATTGATGACTGACACCGGAATTTGAAAACAGCTTTATTTGTAAACAAGAAAAAGCTATTTTGCAGGAATTTAATAAACCGAATTTTTTTAAACCAAAATTCCGGTGCCAATGTGGCATTTGGGAATTAAATTCATTAGCATTTGGGAATGAATTTTTGTCCACTGTAGTGGACAGTATGCAACGAAGGGTTAATGAAGTTGACAATGTGAATGAGATTAACACTTCTAATAATATTAACTCTTTGTGGACTAACGGGATTTAAAAGTATAAATAGATTTTCTGTTGTCTTAACAATTCATTTTTTGTTATCTGTACATGAAACGAGGTCATTTTTAAAAGTAATAAGACTAATTTTACTGTCTCGAAACTATTCATTAGAATATTAATTTCCCTCAAATAAAAAACAAATGTTGCTGCCTGTATTAATACAAGGGATCGATAGATGGTGCATACGAACTGACATGCCAGAAAGTCGCCTGACTAAATACAAGCTTGTTTTACCACCCAAGGTTCGCACACTCCTTATATTTAAGGACTATGGCACCACTATTAACAATAAGAAAATTTAGATTTAATTTTCAAAACGCAGAATTCGCAATCACCACCTCTGTTCAGATTTTACAATATTTTTCTAGTGTGATATACTTCGAAAATATTCTTGAAATTTAGTGGTAGAACTGTGCGAACCCTGCACACGTAAAAGTGAGAAATGAAAACATCTTTGGAACAGATTAAATGGATGTGATTAATGTCATTAGATTTTGTGAGCGTTTAAAAACCGGCATATGACACTTTAAACAAGATACACGGAGCAATGTCGAACACGAGTGTTCTTGGGAGGCATAAAATTTTTACGGAAAAGAAGGAAAGTATGAAAGATCTTGAACATCGGGGTGAAAAACTTGAACGTCAATCACAGAAACCGCGGTGATTATCATGAAGGAGTGACATCAGACGCCAGAGCTGCCGGCATACTAATGTGTTATTCCAACCACCATGATGTGTTATTCAAACCATTTATGATCGGCGTCGATCTGCAAAAAATTTTCAGAAATTCCAACAAGGGAGCGACTGTAATAGGTAGTATTTCATTCGAAATTCTACCTAAAACTTAGTTTTTTAGAAATGCGAAAAAAACTGTTTCCGAACTGTGGAAAAGGGCAATGGTCATCTTGCAAACAAACTGGTACGCGGTGGCTAGATTTTCTTCGTACTTGGTACTTTAGGTGATTGGTAGAGTCGTAAAAACTAAGTAGCACGGTGTCCATGACTCAAGAAACCCAATTTTTGAGTTGTGACATTTTTAAAGCAAAGGTGCGATATGGTGATCATTTTGGCAATCCCAGAGTAAAAACAAGCTACTTGAACCACTCTAATACCGGCAACTTAATATTAAACTTACGTAAGATCAAATGTTAATCTGGCTGTATAACTTGATTTGTTTCGAAATTAATTTCATCATACAACCAGGTACGCGTGAAACCGCCAGAATGCTAGTATGCGCAGGCGCAAACATCGCTAACAGACGATTTGAGCTTTGAACCATGTTAAATGGATACCTTTTTACGAAAAATTTACGAATTTTCTCGCAAGCAGAACAACAATTTTGAATTTATATTATAATACATTAAGTATGTGCTGCTTCAACAAAGAATTTTTTTCCGGTATTTTTAACAAACATACATTAATAATTCACACTCCATAGACTGCTATGCTAAACACCGCCAGTACATACCGCCAGCAGCCGAATTTAAACCTCGACCTTAGGTTGCGTGCATAAGGTCCATTACAGTATGCCAGCTGCATGTTCTCCCGAATATTTCTGTGGAAAGTGGTCACCCATTCCTGAATGAACATTTGCGATCGAAACGTGTTTGCACCCGATGGATTCCTAAATTCTTGGCACATGAGTGAATGCAGCATCGTGTACAGTATGGAAAGAAAGACTGTTAGAAGAACGCTACAATACCATACGATTTCTGGCAGTGTCTTCAGTTCGAGAAACTACTAAATGGCGCCATTTTGAAAGCATTAAAGCATGCGTAAAAGCAGCGGGGACATTTTTGAAACAACTGTATAAAACGACTTTCAGATGTGTTTAAGTATATATAATGAACAAAGGCATCGTTGCTTGATAATAATATAAATTTAATAATTTTTAAACTAATTAAGGGGACAGTATCTTAAAATTGGTCAAAAAATCGATTCTTTTTTTTTAAGGTTAAAAGTTTTTTGATTGTGAATATTTCGACACTTCAATATAGTAATTATATCGTGAGATATTGTAAACTTTGTTAATTTTGTTTGCAAAGAAGACCATATAAATAATAACGATTAAAGGTAATCTTCTTTCTCTATTGTCTTATTATTTACTGAACAGCCCTCGCACATGTCTATACATAATTTATTACCATCTCTCCTAAATTTCAGCATTTACGAGGACTGCCTGATAAGTATCTGACCTTGATTTTTCTTTTTCACACGCAGTAGCGATACTTCCAATGTGTGCCAATATGCACATTGAAAGGTGACAATGGGTTATTTGAATTTTGCCGCGATTCAGCGACCCAGTCATTCCCTGCTGCTGCCGAGTGAGGAACTGTATTCGTCGGATTTTGATATTTCTAGATGACTGAATTGTTGGACAAAGGTATCACATTTAATTGTGTGAGAGCTTGGTGATTCTCAAAGTGGGACCTCTCTTCCGATTCAGCAGCTATTGCACTGAGGCGACGTCATCTTGAACGGGCAGTAAAACGAGTTTCTCGCAGGAAGCAATCGAGCTAGCCTTTTGCTCGGCACATAAGATCTCGCTTACTGATCATGGTTTCTCCGGTTCGATCTCTGCCTGGGCAAATCACCTGCAGCAGAATTCATCAGAGCTCCGACTCATTCATTTCACGGATTCAGATTTTCTTAACGAAGCATCAAATTTCAAATTTTCGCCAACGTCCTTACACTCCAGACGTGTCTCCTTGCGATTTCTGATTGTTTTTGAGATTGAAGACGCTATCGAAAATTATCCATTTTGAGAGTAGAGATGAGATACACCGATTGTGATTTCTTAGTTGAACACAATACGAAAAGAAGACTTCCAAATATACGTTTTCGGAAGTGAGGAACGGTGGGCTAAAAGTATGGAAGTGAAAGATTCCTACTTTGAACGGGATTAGAGTACCAATACCACCAAGCAATATATACAGGGTGGTTAAAATTAAACTGACGGTATTCAGAGGCTCATAACTCCGGTTCTACTGAGCGGATCCGAATGAAACTTCAGATATATGTTATGTAGATCATGCGGCCAAGGTTTTTGTAAAAAAAAGTTTCAAATTTCGCCACTAGGTGGCGTTTTAACAATATAAAATGACAGATAACAATTCAAAAATCAAAGATTGACGGAATATTTTATTTATTTACACGCCTGTGTGCTCTATGTGCATACCTTATCGGTCAACAATATGCTGAAGGCGTACTGCCGCGTTATCAACGGCGGCACGCAACACATCAGTAGGAATCATGGAGACATAGCGTACGATGCTAGCTTTTAAGTCCGCTAAATTAGTTACACGCCCTTGATACACATGATCTTTCAGAAAACCCCACAGCCAGAAGTCAGAAGGGTTCGGATCTGGCGACCTTGCTGGCCAGGAAAAGGGGAAAGTACGCGAGAAGACACGCTCATCAGAGAAATTGTCTTAAATCACATTTTTTACACATCTCGCCGTATGAGCAGTTGCCCCATCTTACATGAATATTGTGGTTGCCAAACAGTCTCTTTGTCTTAACGCCGGGACAACATGATTCTCCAGGAGACTCCTGTATCGATCACCTGTTATTGTACGCCTAACAAACCCGTTCAGCGTGACTTTTACGTTCGCTTTTATAGCGAAATTACTCTAACTACTCATTTACATATGATTTTAGCACTACAGCGCCATCTGATGGCGAAATTTGAAACTTTTTTTTTTACGAAAACCCCGGCCGCATGATCTACATAATATATATCTGAAGTTTCATTTGGATCCGCTCAGTAGAACCGGAGTTATGAGTCTCTGAGCATCGTCAGTTTAATTTTAACCACCCTGTATGTATTTGGCCGAAGGTCAGATACTTCAGACAGACTATTTAGTAATAAACAAAAATAGCACGTTTGCTTGAAATTCTTTGCTGCATTGGGGATTTTTTTTATTTTAAAGTTAAGTTTCATTCCTTAAATTTAACATAGATGCTACTTTTCCAAATCAATAAACTATGTTAAAAAAATATAAAACATTGGAAAGTTGTTAAGTCTAATGTTATTGTAATATATTTGCCAAACGCTTTGAAAAATACTTTCTTAGTCTATTGTCTTAATAATAAAACGCAAAATAACTACATTTGCTTAATTTCAGTAACCGACATATCATTTAATTCTGGGAAAAATTAATCTTTGTAATTTGGATAGTTACTTTTAACCTTTAAATATATAGTGTAAATCGGTAGTTAGAAGACATTTTTGTGCCATATGGCGCTTTTTATTGATCTTTTCGTGAACTATTATGTGTTACTTACGTGTGATAACATGCATTTAAAGTCATGAAATCTGTTTTGAAGTATTATCACGAGGAGGTTATATCATCTTTTTTTATTGCTTCTTGCAATGTGCTCAGTTTGCGTTTTTTCTCTGTAAATAACTTCCCTATAAATAAGGAAGTCATTAATAATTTTGCAATTGTTGAATAGTTGCTGCTGTTCATTTTAAAGTATATAATTTAAAATGATTATTTTTTGGACATTTTCTTTATTGAGTAACTCTGAAGTGACGTTATGACATTATGTCCGACTGGAATAATTTTTTTCCTTATTTTTCTAGTGGATAATAAACAAAAACCGACTCAAGTGTAATGTTTTCCAAACAAAAATCACACATTAAAGGTTTATTTTAGAAAACAAATTTCTTTTTAATCAAAAGAAAAAAAAATCTGTTTTCAAAGGATTAAGAACCTACACGGGTCACTGAAAAAGACCTGCTTGATAATGTTAAGTCTATGGAGGCGTTATTTTCAGATATCTCGCTCAATTTTAATGTTTTGTACTTTTTTTGTGCATAGGATAGCTGAAGATGGATAGTTTTAAGACTAGTTTTTATTTTCGATTTTGGTTTCAGATTTAAAAAAAAACATACTTTAATTTTTGGAACCGGTTTGAACTAGTTCTGAAATTAAAACTATCCTAATGTAAAAAAATATATAACCAAAATCTAAAAATTATAAACTAGCCGCCCTTAGCTATCCTATGCAAAAAACTTTTCAAAAATATTAAAAATTGAGCAAGATATTAGAAATAACGCCTCCATAGACTTAACATTATCAAACAGGTCTTTTTCAGTGACTTGTGTAAGCTCTTTAGCATACAGGGAGATCATAAAGGAAATTCCCAACTGCACAGTGCTATTAAAAAGAAACAATCAACGAGAAAGGGTAAAAAAATACAACCTTGTTGTTCATTGGAAATCAAAAATAACAATTGAAAGTTTAAATTCAACACAATTATAAGTGTTCAAATTAAGCCCTTCCAGTAACACGAACAATATAGCGATACCATAACTCATCCTATATAATTTATTAGCTGTCCTATGTGACTCGCTGAATGACTGCAGATGTGCGTGTCCTAAATTCGTCAAAATCAGTTGGTAGAGATGAAACAAATAGTCCAAGAGCCGACCGCATAAAACCCCAAGTCGTCGGGCACAAGAAAAAATCCTTTATTTTATGGAAGAGTAGTAATAGGGAAATCCGATGATCCATATCTGCCGGAAGCAAAGTGGAGCATATGCCAAAAATGAATACCACTAGTGGTTGACTCGTAGAATTAGCATTATGTTTTCCTGCACCCAGTTTTCCGTGTCTTCATACTTTCGATTGTACGACAAACGCAATGATAGATCTACGAATGAGCCATTAGTGGTATTCATTTTTGGCTTATGCACCACTTCGCTTCCGGCACACATGAATCATTAGATTCCCCTATCACTACTCTTCCATAATATAAAAGATTTTTTTCTTGTACTCGAGGACTTAGGCTTTTGTGCGGTCGGCTATTGGACTAAAAAACCTGACTGATGTTTGATGAGGCCTCGAAAAAATATGTTGAGAAAAGCGTGGAAAAAGTTCTTGTACAGTCAAGATATCGTTCATATTTCTTCTCATTAAATACTTATGAATGTTAAATGAAATAGCGCCGTAAAACTGGCGATAAAACGCAAAAAAATATGTAAATCATCAGATAAATATAAAAACACACAAGACGAGTTTCGAGTTGGAAATATTAACAGCCCGTCATCTGTCAACGTAAAACCATGTGTCGGGGATGGCCACGTGTTCACTTCGGCCGATTTCGGCTTCGTTTTTTTATTTCGACTGCAAGTTTTATTATTTAATTACTTATAAATATGTTGAATTTAAATTTTTAAACTGTTATTTTTGATTTGCAATGAACAAGAAGTTTGAATTTTTCCTTTTTTTTAAGTAGTTCTCGAAAGTTGACATATTCCTTTGTGTACATCTTGCAGATAGAGTTTATTAAATACTAAATGTTTAAAGATAGAAAACCAACGATTATAAATGCACAAATAATGTATCTAAGTTTTGCTTTTTCCAGCTCGCTGAGTTTTGCACTGATGAAGAATCTCACAGTAGATTCGAAAAAGCTGTTTGCTACCTTTTCATACATTATTTGTGCCTTTGTAATCGTTGGTTTTCTATCTTTAAACATTTTGCACAAAGGCTTTATTTGCTATTTTAAAATACTAAATAATCTCGATTTTTTTTTAAAGCTAACAACGCAGTTACCTTGAGCAATGGCTGTCTTCTGGCGGTATGGCTATGCTTTTCCACTGTTCCACGCTCAAATTAGAAGCTCCCGGAGGCCTGGCACACCAGTGGTCTATGTTTGGAGCCAGGAAAGACATCGAGAGATTGTGGGTGGCACTGGGTATTGTGACGAACAGGATGACCAAGAAAATGCGTCTCTGCCAAGGACCATCCCCTCCAACCAGGTCAAAAATGTCTGTTTTCTTTCTTTTAGAGAGAGTCCCATTTGAAATGGGTACCTTCTCGATATCGGCTGTCATTGTAAATTTTTGGAGAAGAGGCTGCTGTAAAAAAAAGACTTTTTATAGTAAAATACATTTTAATATGCAGATTTATTACAATTAAATCATCGGGTTTTGATACATTACTACGGGCGAACTGGGAAACGTATATATGTTTCCATGACAACTCAAACGGCGTTTGAGTATAAATTGGGCTTTAAATACAATTTCGCTCTGCGTATGTGTTATGTATGTGGTTGCCAGGGTTGCTGCATGAATGTCATATTCAAAATGGCAACTGGACAGCAGAAAACATTTTGTGTTAGGGGATAGAATATATCTTAAAGGGTTAAATTATTGAAATGAATCATGATGCACCTTGTTTGAAATTGTCATAACCGCCGTCATAATAGAGAAAACTGACAGAAAAATCTCTTCACAGTTTACTAAACTTTGAAATTTGTTTTACAGGCTTATGCAGAAGAAAGAAATCCGATTGATAAACAAACTGATGAAGGTATCATGGAAACGATTACGTCTCTTTACGTCAATGAACTTGTTTGGACGATATCCAACATAAATTACATAATTTAAAAGGGAATCTTTAAATTACTAAGTAACCTACTTACGAAGTTGGGATTTTCTCCCCGTGTTACAAGCAAAATTTGGCTTTGAATCAATTTCTGAATCATAGCGTATGGCTTTTTTAGATACTAGACTTAAAATGTTCACATAAAAAATGTCACCCTATATTTAGTGCAGGTGTCGACTAAGTCAGCTATATTACAGAAGTAATATGCCATCCTAGCATCACGAATGAAAGGAAATGTACCGGATTTATTTGTAAATATTAAGTATTAGAATTAAAAGAAAAAGTCAAACGCGCGGGACTTAAGGCCCCTGTCCTCGCTCGAAGAAACGCTCGCGAGCTAATGCTATTCCTATGGGGAAGCATTTTTCAAATAACTCTTTCGCATTTTGACATTTTTGAATAATTTTTTTTGCATTGGATAGCTGAGGTGCATGCCGACTGCGCACCTTTTTTTTACTTTTTCGATTTTGGTTGCAGATATTTTTTAAAAAGCACTTTCAGTTTCGAAACCGGTTTTGAAAGTGAAACTAACTTTGTAAAAAATATCTGCAACCAAAATCGAAAAAGTAAAAAAGGTGCTCAGTCGGCATGCACCCCAGGTATCCAATGCAAAAAAAAAATCATTCAAAAATGTCAAAATGCGAAAGAGCTATTAGAAAAATGCTTCCCCATAGGAAAAGCATTAGCTCGCGAGAGTTTCTTCGAGCGAGGACAGGGGCCTTAAAAAAAAAAACTTTTGGGTTTGGTGTACTATTAATAATGCATGTCTTTTAATGGAGTATTATTTTAAGAAACACTTTTGCTACTATTTACCTGTAGTAATGTTAGTGTCAACGCATTTACTATATGGCTTTATTTATGTTTAGGCATTTAGTAATAATAATAATAATAATTATTATTATTAGCTTCGTTCTCTTTGCGCCGTTTGCGATTCTTTTATTTTTAAAATATATTTCACTCTTTAAATTTAAAATAAAAGTTGCTTTGCTGAAAGAATAATGTGTAAGAAAGCGCAGAAAGCGTTAGAAGATTACAAGTTAAATCTTATTGCAATATAATATTTTCGAACCATCTCCAAAAAATCTTCCTTAGCCTACTGTCATATGAATATGAATTGAATAGTATGTAAAACAAGAACATTCGTTATCTTTCAGAATATGAAATTTTCGTTAAATACTAATTAATCTATTTGGTTAGTTAGTGTTAATGTCATTAACACAAAACTATTTTTTTCTAAAAAACGAGAAAAAAAAAATTCGAGCTGAAAGGGTTAATATACTGAAAGGAATCATGGTGCATCTTATTTAAAATCGTCGTAACCGCCGTCGTAACAGAGAAAACTAACAGAAAAATCTCTTTACAGTTTACTAAACTTTGAAATTTGTTTTACAGACTTATTGCAGAAGAAAGAAATCGGGTTGATAAGCAAACTGATGAAGGTATCAGGGAAACGATTACATCTCCTTACACCAATGAACTTGTCGTTTGGACGATATGCAACATAAATTATATAATTTAAAAGGGAGTCTTCAAACAGTGTAACCTACTTACGAGGTTGGGATTTTCTCCCTGAGTCACAAGCAAAATTTGGATTGGAATCAATTTCTGATTCATATCGTATGGCTTTTTTAGATACTAGACTTAAAACGTTCACATAAAAAAATTTCACCCTATATTTAGAGCAGATGTCTACTAAGTCGCTTGTCTTAGAGAAATAATATGCTATGCTATCCCAACATCACCAGTGTAAGGAAGTGTGCCGGTTTTATTTGTAAATATTGAGAATTAAGAATCAGAATAAAAAGAAAACCGTAGTCAAACGCTCGGGCCTTTTTTTTTTTTAAAACTCTTTCGGGTTTGATGTACTATTAATAGTACATGTCTTTTAATGGAGTATTATTTAGTTTTAAGAAATACTTTTGCTACTATTTACATGTAGTAATGTTAGTACGTGTCTACGCATTTACAACATGGCTTCATTTATGTTTAAAAATTTAGTAATGATAATAATTATTATTTGCTGAATTCTTTTTGCGCCATTTGGGATTCTTTTATTTTAAACACATATTTTATTGTTTTAAATAAAGGTAACTTTCCTGAAAGAAATGTGTGTAATAAAGCTCAAAAAGTGTTAGAAGATTATAATAAAAGTTAAATCCTTATTGTAATATAATATTTTCTAAACATCTCCAAAAATTCTTCCTTAGCCTATTGTCATATGAATATTAATTGAATAGCACACAAAACATTTGTAAACTTTTAGACTATGAAATATTCATCAAACAATAATTAATCTATTTGTATAGCTAGTGTTGTTAATGTCATTAAAGTAAAAGTAATTTTTTCTAAAAACTGAAAAATTGTTCGAATCCGAATGTGTAAATATACTGAAAGAAATTATGATACACCTTGTTTGAAATCGTCGTAACTGTTTCTATCGTAACAGAGAAAACTAACAGAAATATGTTTTCACAGTTTATTCAACACTGAAATTTGTTTTACAGATATATGGAGAAAGATATCGGGTTGATAAACAAACTGATGAAGGTATCAAGGAGACAATTATGTCTCCTTACATCAATGAACTTGTTGTTTGGACGATATCCAGCATAAATTATACAATTTAAAAGGGAGGCTTCAAACTGTGTAACCTACTTACGGGGTTGGGATTTTCTCCCTGAATCACAAGCAAAATTTGGATTGGAATCAATTTCTGATTCATATCGTATGACTTTTTTAGATACTAGACTTAAAATGTTCACATAAAAAAAAATTCACCCTATATTTAGTGCAGATGTCTACTAAGTCGCTTGCCTTAGAGAAATAACATGCTATAGCTATCCCAACATTACCAATGTAAGGAAGTGTACCGGTTTTATTTGTAAGTATTGAGAATCAAGAATCAGAATTAAAAGTAAACCGAAGTCAAACGCTCGGGACTTTTTTTTTTAAATTCTTTCGGGTCTGATGTACTATTAATAGTACATGTCTTTTAATGGAGTATTATTTTATTTTAAGAAATACTTTTGCTATTTTTTACATGTAGTAATATTAGTATGTGTCTACGCATTTACTATATGGCTTCATTTATGTTTAGGCATTTAGTGATAATTATTTGCTTCATTCTCTTTGAGTCGTTTGCTATTTTTTTTAAACATATATTTCACTCTTTAAATTAAAAATAAAAGTCACTTTTCTGAAAGAATTATGTGTTGTAAAGCGAAAAAAATATTAGAAAATTATAAGTTAAATCTTACTGTAATACAATATTTTCTAAACATCTCCAAAAATTCTTCCTTAGCTTATTGTCACATGAATATTAATTGAATAGTATGTAAAACAACAATATTCCTTATCTTCTAGACTATGAAATATTCGTTAAACATTTATTAATCTACTTGGATACTCTCTTAAAAAGTCAGCCACAAAATAGCTCAAGTTGAGCTGAAATCCACTCATCTCAATGTTGAAAGGCAGCTTCTCAAAAAAAAGAGTTGAAATAATTCGAGTTTTAACCAATTTAAATGAAGTTGAGCTATTTAAATAACCAATTTAGACGAAGAAGATTTAATCGTTTGAAAAACAATTCTTTTATGATCGAAAAAATTACAGCTCTTTCGTTTTAAGAGTGTAGCTAGTGTTAATGTCATAAACATAAAGGTGATTTTTTCTAAAAATTGAAAAAAAAAAAAAAAAAAAAGAAAAAAAAACAGTTAGGACCCGAAAATGTAAATATACTGAAAGAAATTATGATGCACCTTGTTTGAAATCGTCGTAACCGTCACTGTAACAGAGAAAACCAACAAAACACTTTACAGTTTACCAAACTTTGAAATTTGTTTTACAGGCTTATGCAGAAGAAAAAAAAATCGGGTTGATAAACAAACTGATGAAGGTATCAAGAAGACAATTACGTCTCCTTACATCAATGAACTTGTTTGGATGATATCCAATATACATTATATAATTTAACTGGTATTCTTCATACTATGTAACCTATTTACGAGGTTGGGATTTTCTCCTAGTGTCACAAACAAAATTTGGCTTGGAATCAATTTTTGACTCATGGCGTATGTTTTTTTAGATACTAGACTTAAAACCGTTCACATAAAAAATTTCACCCTGTATTTAGTGCAAGTGTCTACTAAGTTTGTTGTAATATGCCATTCCAAAATCACCAATGAAAGGAAATGCACCCATTTTATTTGTAAATATTAAGGCGTATTCCAATCCAAACTGCTTACTTTCCGATTTATTTTTAAATTCATTTTTGCTCTGAAACGTATAAACTAAAAAATTCTCTTATTTAGTAACAACACAAGATGCCGAAAATTGTCGATTGTTTGATACATGCAGAAATTATTATTTTTAATGGGATTAAAATGAACATTTTGAACTGAATTTTCCGAGGCGGTAGATTTAGGAACGAAAAAAAATGGTAATACTGAGAAAATAGTTATTTATAAATTAAATTCTAATGAATGAGCGAAAAAAGAAATCACACGGCATCTTATACATTTCTTCAAAAAGTCACCTCAGCAAATCTCATATTTCTACTTTTAAAAATGAATCTGAAAATGTATCAGAAAAATTCGAGCGGTGATCAAAAAAAATATGTGATCAAAAATATTTTTTCGAATACACCCTTAAGAATAACAATACACTTAAGAAAACCGTTAACGGTTTTTCAATAGGCTGATGAATTTTCGGAAGAAAAAAAAAAGGGTATTGTCATTCGAAATTTTGAAAACTTTTCACTGTAGCCGTAACAGCTCTATTGTTTTAAATCATCACGATCTCGAGCACATATTTTCATATAAGTATCTAAACTTTTTTATAAATTCATGTATCGGGGAAGTTTTTTATGACCACCCTGTATGTAACATGTGATATTCGATCAAAAATGCATGCATGGTAAGAAATGGCATGGTAAATTTGATACCAACTAATTTAATAGCTGAATTCGAAATTTTCTCAAACATTCAGCATACGAAACAGATAAAAATGGCCGAACAACAACCAAATAGCCGCCAAATATTCGTTACTACCCTAATATAAATACACTGAAGAGAAATATGAAGAATCATCGCACATTTATTTTCCGAAACACGCAGCTTCATCATTGATAAAAGAAAAAAAAAATTGCACAGATCATAATATAGAAATATGGTGCATTTCTGAAATCGTACAAACCCGCTCATCCAAACCGATGCAAGATATCCGGGCATATTTTGGGGGTCAGTGATCAACAGAAAAGCGGAAGGAAGACAAACTCCAAAAAAGATAATTTTGAAATTTTAAGCTTCAGTAAGCAGTGCTTGTTTCAGTGTCTGCTTGTTACCAGTTGAATGAAATAATAAGAAATGGTCATTGCATTTGTATCGTTGAGATATTTTTTTCAATTCCCCCAGGCAACGCACCTGAAAAAATTTCGAATATTAGAATTATTTGACAGTTTTATTGATGACCAGCTGAATAGAAACATGCGTTGCATTTATATAGTATAAGATATTTGGAGTGTTTTGAAGAAAAGGGTGACTGTTCCCAGTTTTTAACTTTAACCTCTTTACTGATCAATAGTTTTGAAAAAAAAAAAAATCTTTCAAAAAGTGCTTATTTTTTTCATGTTTTTTACAGAATTCTTAATTTTTTATCACCGGTTTTTCAAAGCAGAAATTTTTGCCTAGTTGAATCAGAAAAATACTGGAATTAAATTATGCAAAATTTGTAATAAAAATTTACTAGTGACATATTTTGGGGTATCAGTGATAAAGAGAAAAGCGGCCGGAAGACAACTCAAAAAAGATAATTTTGAAATTTCAAGCTGGAGTAAGCATTGCTTGTTTCAGTGCTTGCTTGTAACCAGTTGTATGAAATATTAAGAAATGGTCATTGCATTTGTGTCTGTTGAGATGTATTAAGTTGGGATATTTTTCCAATTCCCCCAAGCAACGCACCTAAAAATATTTCGATTATTAGAATTGTTTGACAGTTTTATTGATGACCAGATCTTTAGAAACATGAGTTGAATTTCTATATTATAAGATGTTTCGAGTGTTTTGAAGAAAATGTTGACCGTTCCCAGTTTTCAACTTTAAATGTATAAATCATAAAAAGAAAATATAAGCATTACCATTAATTAGAACTTTCAATAATTTTGTAATTTTAAGCTTCAGTAAGCATTTTTTTGTTTAAAGTGTCTGCTTGTAACCAATTGTATAAAATAAAAAATGGTCATTGCATTTGGTTCTGTTGAGATATATTAAGTTGAGATATTTTTCCAATTCTCCTAGGCAACGCACCTGAAAAAATTTCAATTATTAGAATTATTTAACAGTTTTATTAATGATCACATCTGTAGAAATATGTGTTGAATTTCTATATTATAAGATGTTTAGAGTGTTTTGAAGAAAATGGTGACTGTTCCCAGCTTTTAGCTTTAAATGTATAAGTGTATATGTATAAAAATAAAATGTAAACATTACTATTAATTAGAACTTTCAATAATTTTGAAATTTTAAGCCTTGTAACCAATTGTATGAAATGAGAAATGGCCATTGCATTTGTGCTTGTTGAGATATATGAAGTTGGGAAATTTTTACAATTCCTCCAGGCAAAGCACCTGAAAAAATTTCGATTACAATTGTTTGACCGTTTTATTGATGACCAGCTCCGTATAAACATGTGTTGCATTTCTATAGTATAAGATATTTCGAGTGTTTAGAAGAAAATTATGGCCGTCTCCAATTTAATTTATATGTGTAAATCATAAAAAGAAAATATAAGCATTACCATTAATTAAAACTTTCAATAATTTTGAAATTTTAAGCTTCAGTAAGCATTTTTTGTTTCAGTGTCTGCTTGTAACCAATTGTATAAAATAATAAGAAATCGTCATAGCATTTGGTTCTGTTGAGATACATTAAGTCGGGATATTTTTCCAATTCCCCTAGGTAACGCATCTGAAAAAAAAAAAATCAATTGTTTGAATTGTTTGACAGTTTGATTGATGACCAGCTTCTTAGAAACATGTGTTGCATTTCTGTAGTATAAGATATTTCGAGTGTTTTGAAGAAAAGGCTGACCATTTTCAGTTTTTAAGTGTACAGCGAAAACTTTAAAGCGACCACCTTTGAAGCCGGCTAAAATGGTCACTATGTAGAGGTGGTCACTTTATGGGGTATCTATCATAATAGAATATAAAAACTTTTGTGAACTGAAATATTTAAACAAAATATAAATAACAAAAAGTGGTCTACATTAAGTAATGAACTGAATAATTAACTATAATAACTGTATTACAAATTCAAAATATACAACATAGAAGACAATTTACTCAAAACTCGCGTCATTTCTTTTGATTTCAGTTGAAATTCCGTAGAGACTGATTTAAGTAACACATTATCACAAGTACACTGTAATTTATTTGCATTTTTATTTTCATTGTAATGGCATAATGATAATGTTTCTGTAACTGGCAATAAAAAACTTTTCATTAAAAATCATCTTAGACAACTGCAAGTATCATTACAATAAAGGATAAAGTGGTCACTTTATACATTAAGCAAATAGCCATTATAGGAGAAAAAAATCCAGTACCTTTTCTATGGATCAAAATAAAATTTCAGAAAAGGATCACTTTAATCTTTTAGCTTGGAAATTTTCGCATGTATAAAAATGGATGGTCACATTTTACAGGTTCAAATAATATTGACAATGTCAGGCTAACTGGTCACTTTACACAGGTGAACCATAACACAAATGGTCACATTACCGGGCAATTCTCATATTTTATATGAGCACAAGTAAAATTTTCCAAAAGCGGTCACTTTAGCCAGGTGACTACTTTACCAGGATGGTCACTTTAGCAGGTTCCACTATATAATTCATAGATAAAAAAAATGTAATGATTATCATTAATTAGACCTTTAAATAGCCTCAAAACTCTTGAAAATTGATAAGTTTGATTGTTTTGATAAATTGATAGTTTTTCAGCATTTAAAGTTTGGTAGACTGATTCAATTTTTTTTTCCCGTTTTCTCAAAAATAATTCTAGGTATCAGAATATGCTAAACTGAAGATTGTAGCCAGAATTATCATTTATAAATCTTTATTAGATTTTATGACTTCGTAATATTCCTTAAAATTTATTAATTAGTTCCAGAATTTGAGTATTAAAAAAAATTAGTTGATTAATTCTCCTGGTTTTTCTATATTTTTAAAAAATTATTTTGCTGATTGGAATGTCCCAAACTGCAGATTGTAGCCATAATTATCATTTATAAATTTTAATTTGACCATTCAATAGCCGTAAGCAGTGATTTAGTCGTAAAAAAAAGTACGCTCTAAATGGAGGGTATACGCTCAAGGCACAGGGTGTAACCTAGAGTGTATACACTATAACTTTCTTAAAAAGCAGAGGGTATATAGTACTCATTTTAATTTTCATTAAATTTAAAATTCACCAATTCCAGTGTATCGTGTTCCATTTAAAAAACATGAATCTGTGAATTCGGGGGTAATCGATAAACATACGTAAAAATATTCTCCTAATTTAGAACATTCTTTTTGTTGAAGCCTTAAAAAATAGACATTATTGGTTACTTTTTCTCAGTTAAAGGCAAACAGTTCATGAAAAAAATATCAAATGAGATGTTTCGTATTTAAATTCAATAAAGTAGGGATGCACAACCTGTGGCCCGCGGGCCAAATTGCTACCACTATTTTTATGCAGAATAATCTTCCTTATAACGAAAACAGAAACTTTTCTAAGTAAAACAAACGTGACTTTTCAAATATTCTGGTGGCAAACGATTTTTTGGCAAAAAGGTTGTGCATCACTACAATAAAGTAATCTAAAACTTAAAATTTACCTTAAAAAGCATAAATAATCATATTGAGAGGGCAGTAGCAGCTACAATCCTCGCACATTCAGAAGAACTTCCCACACTTCTTGATTAATGGTAAATGAATGTTTCTTTCCAAGATATAATAAAAAAAAGAAATTTAAATTAAGAAACGGGAACTAAGTCAGTTGCCAAAAGTAGGAGGCGTTTTCATTGCAATCTAGTTGGAACACTTGGCAAACTTCGCAAAAGAAATCCTCCCACATACACAACCCTTAAGTCTGTTGAACAAAATTGTGAACACAAACGTTATGGTTAATGGGCTACTTCAGTTAAATGAAAAGACCCGATCGCTAATGCTAATCCTATGGCTGAAATTTATAAAAATATCTCGGTTGCATTTCAATATTTTCTTTTGTATTTGATAGCTGAGATTGATCTGAATGCAGACCGTTTTTTTTTTTTACTTTTTCGATTTTGGTTACAGATATTCTTTATGAGGGTGCTTTCGCTTTCCAAGATGGTTCCGAAAATGAAAGCGTCATCATAAAAATTATGTATAAACAAAATCAAAAAAAGTAAAAAAAAAGGTCTGCATATAGATCGATCTCAGCTATCCAATGAAAAAAATCATTTAGAAATATCAAAATGCAACCGAGATATCTTTATAAATTTATTCCAAAGGATTAGTACTAGCGAACGGTCTTTTGGTCTTTTCATTTGAATGAATTGGCCTCTTAAGGGTGTTCTTAAATCAAAAAGGGCAACTTTGTGACATAAGTTTTAATTTATTTTTGCTCGGAAATGCATGAAAATAGCTGGTGTTGTTATTCAGAAACTGTCTAATTGCACTCATTCTTCTGTTTTTTATATAACGCAATAGATTTTTCACAACAAGCCTTCAAAGATGACGTTTCTGAGCACATTTCCGAACGAAAGTAGAAAAACCGGTCGAAAAGCAGGAGAAAAACGGGTGATCATGTGATCAAAATAGCTTATAACTCGATAGGTAATTTAATTGTCATAAAATAAAAAATTCAATTCAATTCGAAATCGTTTCCATAGTCAGGCTTTCCAATTTTACATCTTTCTGTTAAAAAATAAATTTGTAAATGTGTCAAAATGTTTTGCGCTTGTTGAGCGGAGCAGTTGAGAACACCCTTAAGGGTGCACTTGAAAAAAACACATTTTTACTCCCTCAACAGCTTGAATTTTTCTAATACGTTTTCAGAATCAATTTTAAAAGTGGAAACATGAAACTTGCTGAGGTGATTTTTGATGCCGTATGATTTCAATTTTCGCTCACTTCATTCGTATTTGATTTATAAACAATAACTTTCTCAGTAAGACCATTTTTTTTTGTTCTCAGATCTCCCACTTCGGAACATTTGGTGCAAAATGCCAGCTTTGACAGTATGTTTTTTTTTCCGATATTTTTTGCATTTAAACAAAAAAATCGATAAGAGCAGCTCATTGTGTACTTTTTAACTAAGAGAATTTGCCAATTTGATGCATTTGAGAGAAAAAAAATTTAAAAGTATATCCGAAAATAAGCAGTTTTAATTGTAATACACCCTTAAGATAAGACAACTGAGACGCCATATCGTTAATTTTTTTCTAACATTTTATGCTCATTTATTGTATGTAACTAAATTTCATCCAAATGTTTATATATTTTATTTCATGTGTTTGATTAGAAACGTGCAAAAACTTTATTTACGTTATTTAATGCGTTTTATAAATTTCTGAAAAATTATACTTTTCAGCTATTAACTCTTAAAGTACTCGAAAAATTAAAAAGTTTTTTGTGGTAAAGTATAGATGTAAGATCATGTGTGACAAATAGTTAAAATAATAATTATTAAAAAAAAAAAGTTTCTTAAAACTGGAAAATTGCATAAAAAATTGTCATAACTTTTTTTTTTTTTTTTTTTTTTTTTTGGGGGGGGGGGGGGGGGGTCGCAAAAAAAAAATTATTTGCCATGTCTTGAACATGATCAAGCGAATATGGAATACAAATTCAACGTTTCAAATATTTTTTTACTCTGCACAAAACTATACCTGGTAGAGTCTGAATAAATTGATGCTTTCACTGTGACGTCATTGTGACGTTTTAATTGAAAACTGAGTCCAAACAAACTGCTATGTTTCACTTCTTATTAAATATGAATCGCAAAAAAATTTTACTGCTACTTATAAAAAGTAAAAAAAAAATCAGTGGCAGATGTACTTATAATGTACAAATCAAAATAGAAAATACAATATAGCAAACGTTTGTTTGGAGTGCGTTACCTCGCAAAAGTCAAGATTGCCGTCACGACTGAAAGAGTTGATTGAGAATTGTTCCTTTCAAGATTCACTAGTATCTATATTATAAAAGGCCAAACGTATCTGTGCGTAACGCATACGTCATTTTGCGAATGGCAACACAAGGCCAAACGTATCTGTGCGTAACGCATACGTCATTTTGCGAATGGCAACACTTTCACTTTCAATTCCGTTTCGCAATTTTTGATATTACAAATTTTATTCTTCTGAAGATCGCACATTTTCAATTTTTATATTATCGTATAGAGAAAAATATGTACTTTTAATTGCAATTTGTTTGAAAACCATATCTCAATTTATTCTTGACATATTAATTTGTTTATAGTTTTTAGTACGAATTTTGCAATTGTGGCAACAGAAAAAGGCCATTTTCTCTTAAAATTGATAAAAATTGAAATGTGCGCATGTAAATTTTGAGGAGATGAAAATTATAACGGGTTTAGATTTCACGTGAAATTCTAAGATTGTGTCAATTTAATATTTTTTTTTCATACGCATTTATACCAAACATAAGAGCCTCAACTGATAACTGTCTTAATAACAGATCTTTATTGTATTTTGTTTTATTATTATATTTTTACATATGCGATTAAAGTTTAATTTTAATAATTTGGACAACTGAGATTTATAGAAAAAAATACATATTTCTAAATTTTAGCTTTAAATAATATTTATTAGAGAGTTAAGACTGACCATTGTAAGATGTATTTTTTACTGTAGCGAATTTTGTGGGTTTATTATAAAACAATGAAACAGTTCCTT
Organism: Maratus speculifer; assembly: GCA_964019185.1. NCBI lineage: Eukaryota > Metazoa > Arthropoda > Arachnida > Araneae > Salticidae > Maratus > Maratus speculifer. Next base: position 137,872,264 of record OZ025302.1, on the reverse strand, counting down.
CTTAAACATTTACTTTCGTCGAAATTCGACGAGTTCCACCTCCCTTTCCGGCACTGGAAAAATCCGTACTAAAATGAGAAATTATCGACTGACACCGGAATTCACAAACGAATTTTTTAAATATTTTGAATTTCTCAATTTAAGCTTTTATTGTAGAAGAAAAATTTTACTAAAATATTACTGGTGCCGATTGCAAATTTGGCATTAAAATTAGGTATCCCAGACCGGGCACAGTGTGCCGGAAAGGGTTAAATTCAGACCAATTTACCGATGTTTACAACTACATTGTAATTTTCTTGTATTCTAAACAGTAATAATGGATATTAAGCATATTTAACTTTATTTTGATAAATGGGATTTTAAGAAAAATCGACTTACGAAAGAAAAATATTTTCATTTTTCCAAAACTGAAAAACAATCAATCCACTTTTGGTTATTCTAAGTGTGTGAGGCATCAAAGACGGAATAGTTTCTTGCGCATAACTAATAGCGACATCCTTGTATTATATATTTTTTCAAATTAAGAAGGTCCGGGATTAAAAAAACTAATTTCTTTAAAAAAAAAAAAAAAAAAAAAAAAAAAAGTTTTAAAATTTTTATTTTTTTTTTGCTTAAAATGATATTTAAATCATGTTTTTAATCTTAATTAGAATAGGGGTTTTTTTTCGTTTGATATCAAAATATAGCTTTTAAGCAGTAGTTGTCGTGGTAATCACTTCTAGTGAAAATTCGATTTTCTTTATGTTTGGTTTTTTCACCATTTCTTGTATTTAAATTGCTATAAGTCAAGAACTGCTATAAGTTAAAGATAAATGGATCAAGCTTGAAACTTTTTTTTGGCAATTTTTTAATTTTGATTCAGCAAATTTGAAAAAAAAATTACTTTTAAAAATAAGATTTTTTTTTTAATGTTACATCTTTTTTTTCAGACTTTTACTTTAAATTATTTTTAAAAATGCTAATTCATAATTAAAATCTATATTTCTGTTAATTTAAATGGATTTTTTTTAATTCCACAAATAATATTTTGAGTTATAACTGTTTTAAACAACTCCTTTTTGAAATAAAAAGCTAAGCGTGATCGCAGATCTCACACAAGGTTCCCTTTAATATCTTTCAAAACAACGTATTCTTTAATTAATAAATACAAAATGTTAATTTATAATTATTAAATTCTTTTAGAGATAATAACAGCGATAAATTTAATTTTAAAATAAGTATAAAATGAGGTTATTTATTTTAATCAAATTAAAAATGTTCAAATGAAATTTAAATAAAACCCAAAATTCCAAATTTTTTTGAAAATCCGAAAAAAAGAGAATAAAATTTTAAATTTGTAAAAAAAAAGTAAAAAAAAATGTGTAAATGAAATTTAAAATGATAAATTATTAATAAAGCACACACACACACACACAAAAGTTAAAAAAAAAAAATAAAAAAAAATAAAATAGAAAGAAAATTTGGTTTCAAAAAATATTATGAAAGTCAAAAGAACGAAATTCTAATAATATAAACCCGTAAATTGGCTATAGATATACGAAATTCCTTTTAATTAAATCCATCTTAATATTATAATTTCAACTTCCAGCACCAGATTTTGAACCAAGAACCTTCTGTTAATTAGCAAGATGCTTCACGTAAAGGCTACGCTGCCTGCACGAAAAACGTTGAAATTAAAGTTCTCTTAAAATTTAAACACAAAAATGAACGGATGACATCGAAAAAAATTAATTTAATTAAAATAATTGACTTTTTAAAAAATTCATGATTTGTCGTGTTACACGAGATATTCAGTTGTAAGTACACAAAATTTGAAGTCTCTGATTATTACAATTTTTGTGCATGGACTCTGAGACGGACAGACAGAGGAGTGAGACGAATTGGGTTTCATTACATGAACAAAATCCTACGAATGGTTAATTTTAATCATGCGAAGTTTTATCATGTGATTTCGTTTACAAATAACATGATTAACCATCACGAAAAACTTCAAAATTTTAACTCAATAAATAAAAATTATTTTAAAATGTGTTCCGCACGCCCATGCGTAAAAATATTAAAAAGTTACTTTTCCGTTTGATATTTTTAAATTGCGAAATTTAAAAAAAAGGTCGATCGTTTTAAGTTAGGAGTTGAATTGTTGTTTTCTGAAAATTCAATCTGTAGTTTAACCTCTTCACTACTGGCGATTATTACAGTATTTTTAATTATTACTGAATTACAAGGTAGAACCCGTCAAATTTTGACGAAAGAAAATGTTTAAGAAGAAACTGTTTCATTAACTTATAACAAACCTACAAAATTAGTTATAGTAAAAAATGCATTTTATAATGGTACGTCTAACTCTTAAACAAACGATAGTTATTTGTCAAATTAACAAAATACTATTTCTATAAAACGCAGTTGTAGAAATCGTTAAAATTAAACTTTAATCGTATATGCAAGCAGTAAAAATTAATAAAGATATATTATTATGATAAAGTCATCAATTAAGGTTCTTATGCTAGTATTCCAAAATGATAAAAAGCAAAATTTATTCAACTTTGACTCAATCATAGAATTTTTTTCCCCGTGAAATCTAAACCTGGCCCCATTTTCACCATATCAAAATTTACATATGTACATTTCACATCTCTATTCACGTTTAAAAAAATTGCATTTGATTTAATTTAATAGTAGTTTGATAATTTTGGTTCAAAACTTGAAGTCTCAATGCTATTAGATGAAATAGATATTAAACTGTTGATATTCTTTTACGTGTAAATCAAATTTTGTAAATGAATTAAAAATTCACCGGGTTTTATAACAGAAGATATTTAAAATTCTATTTTTTCCCTTTTAATGAGAAAATGGCAACATAAAGATACAGCACTCATTTTTTTCCCTTTTTCCCTTTGCTTTAAATAGAAATGGGGTAGTCCGGTTGCCACGATTAGAAAAGAGATATTTAAAGCAACAAAAAAATTAATATTTCAAAAACAAATTAAGATACAGCTTTCAAATAAATTTCATTTAAAAGTACATTTTTTTCCCTACACGATGGTGTAAACATTGAAAATGTGCGACATTACCGAATTGCATTACCGAAATTCATTTAAAATTTGAAAGTGTTGCCATAAGCAAAATGACGTATGCGTTACGCACAGATACGTTTGGCCTTTATAATATAGATTTCTTCTCTCGTTTGACTTCTGAGCGAGATTTTTGTTTTATTTTCATTAGCTCGAATCTTAGAATTCGAAACATGTTATTCTTATATCGAAATTTCATTTATATTTGAGTATCATTAATAAAATGGGACAAAACTGATGTACCCATTTGGGTACTCAGGCACTGAAGAGGTTAATTCTTCTGTCTGTAACCCTGAAACATTTTTTCTTACTCGCAATCAAGTTTCACGGACTCACTTTGAAATCATCTCAAGAGTTACAATGGAATCATCTGTTCAAATAGACAAAGACAACCCGTTTTATAACAAATTACTGTTTTTTTTTTTACAGAAAAAAAATAAAAATAATAAAAGGATTTCTACTCATTGCACCTGCGAAGAATGTTATTTAGTTGGCATAAGTAGTCATTAAACAAAGACAACTGCCAAGGAATCCGCAATTATTCACGGTGACTTTCATTCTTCTTACCTTGTCAGATGACTCGCTGAATAAAAATACAGTCGGCTCTCGTTAATTCGAACTCGTCGGGACCACAAGAAATGTTCGAACTATCCGAAGTTCGAATTATGGAAAGTATGAGAGTAAAACATGCTTAATATGGTACTATTACAAAGGAATTAATGTTATAGTGTTTTTTAAATTTACTATGTCTGTTATCATTAGAATATGACTTAATATTAAATTAGAATGTATACATACATAAACTAATTAAAAGATTAGAAACAAGCACAATGGAAGAAAAATTTAAAGCGTCAGTGATGGGCAGACAGGGCACTAAGAAAGTGCATTGGATTATATGTATACTCGTTCGGAACAATTTTCACAAAGATCAAAGAAAGAAAGCTATTCAAATGATCTGAAATCCGTAAGAAAGAAAAGAAAAAAAAATGGAATTCTTGATAGTTCGAATTAAACGAAGTCGAGAGAAAGCGAGTTCGAATTAATGAAAATTTTCAACGTTATTCTGCCATTGAAAATTTCGGGACTTCATGTTTAGTTCGAATTAAGCGAAGATTCGAATTATCCGATTTCGAATTAACGAGAGTCGACCGTCTAACAGTAAATATTTGGTACTACTAGGTTACCCCGTCGACCAAAAAATTATCGCCAAACTATAAGATTAAATGCCAATCGTGGATGATAATGAATATCGCATTCAATGACATTAAATACGATTCATGTGTTTAAAATGTCATTAAATGAATTTCATTCCGACTTTTTATTTGTATTTTTATTAATATTCTACTAATTATTTGTTTTTTTGCTATTTAAAATAAAAATTATGTCAATATGTGTGTAATTTGGCTATTAGTTTGGCGATTTGAATAATTTGGCGAAATGGGTCGACGGGATAACAGAGTAGTGCCAAATATTTTTAGTATAGAATTTCACGATTTTAACCCTTTCGGGTCCGATTTTTTTTTTTCATTTTTTAGAAAAAATTACTTTTACATTAACCCTTTCGGATCTGGTGTACTATTAATAGTACATGTACTTTAATTGAGTAAAATTTTGTTTTAAGAAATACTTTTGCTATTATTTACATGTAGCAATGTTAGTATATCGTCACCTGAGAATAATAAAGTTCTATCTGTGTTTTTGAAAAAAAATGTTTTATCGATATAGATAAGTTCTATTTGTATCTATGAAGGCCTTTTAGTATCAAAATGATGTTATATATAATTTACACCTGACCTTACAATCATAATGTCATTATTTTAATCCAGAAATGCCTTCATAGAAACAAATAGAACCTTTCTATATCAGTAAGTATTTTTTTTTAAACACAGACAGAACCTTATTATTCTCAGGTGACGATATGTCTATACGTTTACTACAGTCGAACCCCGTTATAACGAACTTCAAGGGACCGAATATTTTGTTCGCTATATCCGGTGGTTCGTTATATCCGAACCGTTAAAAGATGTTAGTGTTTACAAAATATGTATCTAAATACCTGATACTTATATGTTCAATAATAATGTATTAAGAAAAAATCTTAGATTCTTTTAGATATGATCATTAATCATTTAAATTGACTAAAAAATCGGAATACATTAGTTAAAAAAGTTAGCTTAAATGCGTTCTGAATTGCTATGACAGGAGTAATGGAAAATAACGGAAGTGTGGGCGTGATCACACCTGCAGAATGGCTACCATAAAAGAGAAAGAATGCAGGTCTTACTACTCTTTAATAAAAAGACTTATTAATTTGCACCACGTTTTATTAGCCGGCATGCATTTTCTTACAAAATTAGAGTCGAAAACTATTTTTCAGATCAGCGGAAAAGTAGAAAGAGAAAAAAAAAATCATGGTCGACTAGAAAAAAAGTTCGTTATAACCGATTCTTAAGTTTCCGGAGGTTCGCTATAAAAGGATAAAATAACATTAAATACAATAGGAGAACGGCGGGACCAAAATTTTCGTTCGTTATATCCGGGAGTTCGTTATAAACCGGGTTCGCTATAACGGGGTTCGACTGTATATGACTTCCTTTATGTTTAGGCATTTAGTAATAATAATAATTATTTGCTTAATTCTCTTTGCGCGTTTTGCGATTCTTTTATATTTAACATATATTTCACTCATTAAATTTAAAAGAAAAGCTATTTTCCTAAAAGAATCATGTGTAATAAAGCGCAAAAAGTATTAGAAAGTTATAATATACCGGGTGTCCCAAAAATGACTGATTGATTTTAAAATTCAATAACTTGCAAACGGCGACAGCTTTTTAAAAATTTTTTGCAGGAGGGTTATGTATAATGTCAGGAGTTTTTTTACCGTAATTTTTTATTTTAGTTCATCTCAAACAATAGGTGGCGCTTACGGCGATTGAAGGCCAGGTGATCAGTGCTGAAAGAGGTCAGTTTCGGCGTCGACCTGGCCTTCAATCGCCGTCAGCGCCACTTATTGTTTGAGATGCGAACTAAAATAAAAAATTACGGTAAAAAAACTCCTGACATTATACATAACCCTCCTGCAAAAAAATTTTAAATAGCTGTCACCGTTTGCAAGTTATTGAATTTTAAAATCCATCAGTCATTTTTGGGACACCCGGTAAGTTAAATCTTATTGTAATGCAATATTTTCTAAATATCTCCAAAAATTCTTCCTTAGTCTATTGTCATATGAATATGAATTGAATAGTATGCAAAACAACAAAACTGGATATTTTTCAGACAATGAAATATTCGTTAAATACTAATTAATCGATATGTATAGCTAGTGTTAATGTTATTAGCGTAAAAGTAATTTTTTCTAAAAACTGAAAAAAAATTTGGTCCCGAAAGGGTTAATAACGTTAACACTAACTATACAAATAGATTAATAATTAGTGTTTAGTGAATATTTCATTGTTGTAAAGATAACGAATGTTGCCGTGCTACGTATTTTTCTATTAATATTCATATGACAATAGGCTAAGGAAGAATTTTTCGAGATGTTTAGAAAATATTGTATTGCAATAAGGTTAAACTTATATTACAACTTTTTAATACTTTTTGCCCTTTATTGCATATGACTCTTTTGGGAAAGTAACTTTTAAATTTAAAGAGAGAAATACAGGGTGTCCAGCAAATAACACCCTGATTTCAAAATTAAATTTCTCAAAAATAGAGATCAATAGAATTATGCAGTAAACGGTTTGTTTATCAGGTAAGCTGTAAAAATCTTATACAAAAGTTTCGAACGGTAAATATTTTGAAAAGATTGTGTTCTGATTGCAAAGAATGCTTTGATTTGACATTTTTCTTGCTTTAGATTGCTGCCAGAGAATGTGTTTTTCGGCTTAAAGTGCCATATTTCATAGTTTTTTAAATTAAATTTTCGAAATCCTAAAAATTTACTTCGAAAAATCTTTAAATTATTGCACTGTAAGCTGAAAAATAATTTCTCTGCAGGCAATCTAAAACAAGAAAAATGTCAAATCAAAGCATTGTATGCAATCAGAACGCAATTTTTTCAAAATATTCACTGTTTGAAATTTCTGTATAAGATTTTTACAGCTTACCTAATGAAAAAACCGTTTACCGCATATTACTATCGATCTTTGTTCTTGAGAAATTTAATTTTGAAATCAGGGTGTTATTTGCTGGACACCCTGTATATGTTTAAAATAAAATAATCGCAAATGGCGCAAAGAGAATTGAGAAATAATAAGAATTATTATTAAGAAATGCCTAAACGTAAACGAAGTTATATAGCAAATGCATAGACATATTCTAGCATTACTATATGTAAATAACAAGAAAAATTATTCTGAAAATAAAATAATACCCTATTAAAAGATATGTACTATTAATAGTACACCAGGCCCAAAAGGGTTAAGGAATCCGCCTACTTTTAAAACGTGGATTTCGGAGATAATTTGCATTTTTTTTTCAATATATAATTTTAAATGCATTTTCTGAAAAATTTGATTTTCATCGGGAAAGGTAAACGATTATTGCTCTAATTCAAAATTTTATTATCCTATAACCATGAAATTTATTATGTAACTTTTCAATAATATCTAGAGTGTAATGAATTAAATTAGCTCTAACTGACTTATTATAGTTGCTACATTGTTATTTTTTATGTAGAATTATACTTTTTTTTTAAAGATTTCCGTGTATTGACTAGTTTTTAATTCATTACACTCAGAGAGTCTAATATGGGTGTGTTGGAAAAATATTTGTGTTATATGTATTTTTCTTTTCTTGTTAAAATCGGAGCCGGATATTTTTTTTTTTAATGACCAAAATTTTATAAAGTTCTACAGATATTATGTATTTTTTACAATTTTCTTTGTGTTAGATTACACTGAAAAATACAAAAAGTGTCAAAAGTAGAGTAAAAAAAACTCTCAGGACGTAGTCTGATACTTTAAGGTTTAATACAATTTTACATTCAAGTCTTCATACATTAACCTACTTCATAATAACATAAGATCATCATAACGAAATTTCTTTAAAGAAATTTCTTCAAATAATAGACATGTCATTACAAAATTGTTGTCTTAGTGAATTATGTTAGGTGGAATATCGTCCAGATAGATCAATTGCTAGAGCATTGTAATTATTGTTGAAAGGTTCTGTTTTCAGTGTCTGTGTTCTTGGTCAGTTAGTACTCAATTGGAAAATTACTACTCATGTAGCTGAAGTAATCGACTGAAATCTGTATTGGTGACTTATGAATATAAGCAAAAATATATAAACTGTGTTTTTTCATCTTTTTTTTAAATACTTAAAATATACAATACATTTTACTCCAAGTGAAAGTCTAAATTAGATTCCTGTAATCATAAAGTTTCAAAAGTTCGTAAGAATGAGGGACAATTTGTTAAGCATCGGCCAATTTCTCATCGTATTGTTTTGCAGTAAAAAACTTTTATATTTCAGAAAGACTTTGAAAGCACTCTAATTGTCATTCTTTTAAAAATTATTTTTGGGAAGATGCGAGTTTCAAAACTGAACAGATGCAGGAAATGAAATTTTGGAAAATTACGAAAAACATTGCGTCCATTTGTTTTCATCGTAAACTAAGATTTTACAATGTCAGAAATACACGATATATTTAGTTTTATATGCAGATTGTAGCGTTTTTCCGATGCAGGTTTACCAATAGAATAGATTGGTAGAGAAAACTTGAGTGTTTGAATGTTGGACAAGGCGATTTTTTGAATCGAACATCCTCATACATAAAATAGTAATAATAGCAATAAAAACCACAAGAAGCATTGCAAAATCACCTCTGACAGTTAAGACGCAATACTAGTCACTGAAAAAGACCCGGATGATAATGTTAAGTCTATGGGGGCGTTATTTTCCAATATCTCGCTCTAATGTTAATATTTTTACATGATTTTTTTCCCATAGGACAGTTGAGGACGTTCTACAACCGGACTAGTTGTTTGCTTTTTCAATTTCGGTTGCAGATTTAAAAAAAAAAAAACTAACTTGCAGACCCGGTTTGAACCGGTTGTGAAATTGAAACTATCCTAATGTAATATATATATATAACTAAAATCGGAAAAGCAAAAACTAGCCCTGTTGTAGATCGTCCTCAGCTATCCTATGCTAAAAATCATGTAAAAATATAAAAATTTGAGCGAGATATTTGAAAATAACGCCTCCATAGACTTAACATTATCATCCGGGTCTTTTACAGACACTAGTGTGGGGCCTTAAGGCAATTTTCTACGTTTGAACGGAGTATTTTGAAAGAAATTATCATTGCGAAGTTAAATCCTAGTGCCTTGATTTAGATCCCAAAGAAACTATTAGCTTTCTTTTTCCAGGGGACAATAGCTCACACCACATTGGATTCAAACAAGCAAATATCGACTACCTCATTTTGGGGTCTCTCTAGATTAGTAGAATTTTTACAAGAGTCAGTATGGGGATAAATACACTGACCTCCAAAAGAAGAGGTACTACATATTTTTCGACACATTATTAATGTGATTATAGCTGTCGTATTATTAGTAATATTATATTAGCAATACTACCTATATTACCATTAATAAGTAATAATATTGAAAAGAACAGACATTTTCATTACCGAACGGTTATCTGAGTGAATTGTGTTAGCTGAGATGTCATTCAGATAGCTCTATTACTAGAGCATTGTAATTAAAGCCAAAAGGTTGTATTGAGATTGATCAATAATATAGGAGTAAATTTACAAACCATCCTCAATTCAAAAATAAAAAGTTGTTTCTACAAAATACTTTCTATTTCGGTAACGAATATTATACAATTAATGAATATATACGGGTGAATGTGGTAGAGTGGGAAGAATGGGACAGTATGCTCTTCTTTAAGAAAGAAAAAGAAAGATAAAAAAAAAAGAGTTTAACTCCGCACTCTATAAATTGAAATTATTGTTTTTGTGTCAAACAAACTGATTATCTTACTTTTGTAAAATGTATCCCACACCACCCTATTCACCCCTACTACTTCATATTTTGTATGAAGTTGCTTCAAGAATATTTTAACATACAGTCACCGCAAAAAAAATCTTGATACTTACGATTTTAGACGTTTTGTTACGTATCGAGAAATATACATAAGGAATTATTCTGAAACTCCAGGTGTGTAATTAAAATAGTACACCTCATATATTTTCGCGAAGAGTTTTACCCGAAATCCAACAGGGGACCGTCAACAAATTGAAAAAGAAAGAAGATCTTTTGGAACACCCTGTTAAAACTAATGAAGCAAAAGAGTTCAAACTGCAGATTATTATTAAGTGGATTATTGTAATAAACTGTGTTCATTTTTATGAATATAGCATGCAAACTCGTAGAGACATTAAGGTTTTTATAAAAACAGTCCTAAATTTTTCCAAGTTTTTGCTTATAATTTGCAGAGTTCTTAATGTATAATAATGTTCTTTTCTGAAAATATGACAAACAACATTGTACACAATATTCTGTCATCAGAATTTTAAAATAATAAAAATTGTATGAAAAATGTGTAGGTTTAGTAAATAATTTTTCATTACGCATGCGTCAAAGATATCAAAATTCCATTTGCATATTGTGTTAGCTAAATGTATAGAGCAACTTCTGTAAAAGTTTCAAAAACATAGTTTGAAAATTCTGAAAATGATCGTCTATAAAATCAACTCAAAATCCGTTATTTTCAAAAGGAATGGGAAAAATCATGGGTTTTATCCAAATATAGTTGTACGTGCAATATTGTGTAGGCACTAATCAATGGATTATGGATACAGCCCCTCATCTTTTTGCTTCATTTAGAGAATAACGGATTTTCATCTCCATTCTATCGACAATAATTTTCAGAATTTTTAAGCTATGTTTTTGAAACTTTTAGAGAAGATGTTCTATACATTTAGCTAACTTAATATGCAAATAAAATTTTGATATCGCTGACGCGTTGCGCAATGAAAAATTATTTACTAAACCTACTCATATTTCATACAATTTTTATTATTTTTAAATTCTGATGACAGGGTATTGAGTACAATGTTATTTGTCATATTTTCAGAAAAGAACATTATTTTATATTAAGAACTGTGCAAATTAAAAGCAAAAAACTTGGAAAAATTTGGAACCGTTCTTATAAAAACCTTAATTTCTCTACGAGTTTGCATGCCATATTCATAAAAATGAACACAATTTATTACAATAAGCCACTTAATAATAATCTGCAGTTTGAACTCTTTTGCTTCATTAGTTTTGACAGGGTGTTCCAAAAGATCTTTCTTTTTCAATTTGTTGACGGTCCTCTGTCGGATTTCGGGGAAAACTCTTCGAAAATATATGAGATGTACTATTTTGTTTACACACCTAGATTTTCAGAATAATTCCTTATATATATATTTCTAGATATTTAACAAAACGTCTAAAATCGTAAGTGTCAAGATTTTTTTTGCGGTGACTGTACTATAAAAAATAGACTGTCTGGAAAATGTCAAGTATCTAAATGCTTCCATATGGCATTTACGAAAGAAAAGCATTTACTAATGAGCCAGCTCTTTCACAATAGGCCTAATGTAACAAGCAATTACTTCTAAGTAGTGCAGTAAATAACTGCTAGAACTTTTGACACTTGGAATAATTAATAACACATACCGGAACTATTAATTAAAGAGCTTTATTAACACCAAAATTAAAATGGCATTGAGCAGAATTTATATGCATTCTACTGTGTTACTGTGTAACAAGGTTCTGGGGCAAAGGCCCAGGCTCATCGTAAAAACATCAGACGTCCACAGGGCAGAAGACATAAAATAATTATTTTTAAAATCAAGCATAGAAAGATATAACATAAAAACAGTAAATGTGCAGGTTTTTCTTGTAATTTTAGATAGAGATTTTCAATAAGCATAAGTATTTTTCAAATGAACACACGGTTAAGAGGATCGCGGACCTTTATTTTTTTTTTTAATTTCCATAGTAGAAATTTGAAATTTTGTGCAAATATACATTTCACTATAAGTATCTATAACCCCTTAAAACAAATTTCCAAACTTATAATAATTTAAAAATGTTTTTTTAAATTAAAATTTTAAAATTCTCCTTACGGTGAAATATTCAAAATATCTTCTAGATTTTGGAATTTAATCACGTACAACTCTATTACAGGCAATTTTGTATATAGATTTTTTAATCACTTAATTATTTAATTTTTTAGAGATTTTTTCTGAATTACATGGTTAGTTCACTAAAAATTTTGTATTACAATAAAATAAAAATCGAATTTAATTGTCTCAATGAAGTCTATTTTAAAAATGCACACACAATTTCTTTTAAAGTAAAATGAAGATTCTTCCTTATCAGTTTCATAAATTTTGGTCAAAAATTATGTTGCAAAGAGCATTTAAAATTTTTCAAAAAGTTGAAGAATCGGTATTGGGAAAAACAGATTACAAGTACATTAAAAGGCCAGAAAATTGTATTGGAACAAAATTAAAACTGTTCTAACTTTACATAAAATAATAACATCTGCATGCGATTTCACACAAAAGACGTAGCAAAAATTGGTTTATAATTATACACAGAAAAATAAACGTTGATTTTCGGGTCGTTTTTTCGTCAAATAAAGGTCCACAGTCCACTTAAGACACTACTTCACTGATGTTAGAGGGAGACAGAGAGGGTACAATTTTTACTTTGAAAATTCCTATATCCAAAAAAATCCAGACGTTATGGTTAAAAGTTAAGGTCATTTTCGGATTTAGCGGTAAAAAAACACATAAAAATAAATTATCAAAAGTTAAAAATCACAATAATCATATCTATTTTATAGTATCAAGTTTGCTCCCTTTTTCCTTAACTTTAAAGTTTACAATTTGCAAAAATTTTTGTTTTTAAAAAGGCGGTCACTTTTTGATTTAGCACTACAAAATACATAAGAATCAATTATCAAAAGCTAAAAAACCAGATACAATCCAAATTTTTCAGGTTAGAATATATATTCTGAATCGACGATACGATTTTAAGGCTTTTTACATCTACACACACACACAAAATAAATGAATAAATAAATGCATAACAAATTGTATTATATTGGATTTTACTTAAATTACAATATTTTATATATTGTATGAACGGCATTTTGTAAAATATTCCTTCTAAAATTACTTTGTAAAAATACTACATTGCTAATAATTTCACGTATTACAATGAGACCGGGAGGCGGCAGCACAGACCATCACCTCATGGAGTTCACGGATGAAAATCTAGGATTAGTTAAATCTCAATTTACATATGTAAACTCAATCTGTCAGCTAAATTACATCTTGGTGGAAAAGACCTAAAAACCCGATTTTAACGGTTGACTCGCAGTTTAATGTTATTTCCTTCAGCCAAAAACATGAAAACAGAGGGTTGGGAGCAGGAAAACATAACAGTAAACCTACGAGTCAACCGCTAAAATCGGGTTTTTACGTGTTTTCCACCAAGATAAGACTTGGCAGACCCATTGAGCTTTAATATGCGAATTGAGATTTAACTAATCCTGGATTTTCATCCTTGAACTCGATGAGGTGATTGTCTGTACTGCCGTCTCCCGATCTAAATATTTTATTGCCCTTTTTGGTATTTCTAGGTATCCCGTCGACCAAGAAATTATCGCTAAATTATAAGATTAAATGCCAATAATGGATGATCGTGAATGTCACATTCAATGACATTAAATGCGATTCACGTGTTTAAAATGTCATTAAGTGATTTTTATTTCGACTTTTTATTAATATTTTTATTAATATTCTACTAATTGTTTTTTCGTTATTTAAAATAAAAATTATGTCAACATGTATAATTTGGCTTTTAGTTTGGCGATTTGTATAATTTGGCGAAATTGGTCGGCGGGATAACCTAGAAGTACCCCCTTTTTACTTTCTTCTATCTTTACAAGAAGAAAGTATTGGATTCATGAAAATTTTCGACTTCCGGTTTTCGACGGATTTATACGTTTTAGAAGGTCCTGAACACGTTTTGACTATTTTTAGAAAAAGTCTGTCTGTGAGTCTGTCCGCCCGTCTGTCTGTGAGTCTGTATGTGACAAAAAATTTGTGGGCACTCTATCTCAAGAACTAATACTCGAAATTTAATAAAATTTTATATTCAGTTATACCTTGATATGAATTAGTGCCTATTGGTTTTTGGTGAAAATTGGCCTGCAGGTGGCGCTGCTATACTACGTTTTTCATGATTTTCAAGATTGCTATATCTTAAGAACTAAAGCACAGAATTTCACCAAACTTCAGATTCTGTGACCCCTTGATATACATAGACGCTGATTAAGTTTTGGTGTAAATTGGCCAGCAGATGGCACTGCTATGCCACGTTTTTCATGATTTTCATGATAGCTATATCCCAAGAACTAATGCACAGAATTTTACCAAACTTCAGATTCCGCGATACCTTGAGATACATAGCCGCTGATAAGGTTTTGGTGTGAACTGCCCTATAGGTGGCTCTGCTATGCTACATTTTGCACGATTTTTGCGATAGCTATATCTCAAGAACTAATGCAGAGAACTTCATCAAATTTTAGATTCTGTTACACTAGAATATATAACATAATTAGACGCTGATTGCATTTTGGTATTAACCTCGCAACAGGTGGTGCAGCTATGTCACATTTTGCACGATTTTTCCGATAGCTATACCTCAACAACCAACGCACAGAATTTCATTAAACTTCAGATTTTGTTATAAAATGACATATAACATAATTACACGATGATTACGTTTTATTATAAATTCTTTAACTGATGGTGCTGCTGTACTATATTTTACACGGTTTTTTTAAACTAGCTATATCCCAAGAACTAATGCACAGAATTTCATCAAACTTCATATTCTTTTACACCATAACATAATTAGACGCTTTTTTACGTTTTGGCATAAATTGTCCAAGATATGGTGTTGCTATGCTACGTTTTGCAAATTTTTTGCTAAAATAACTATATCTCAAGAACTAATGGACGAAATTTCATCAAATTTCAGATTCTGTTAGGTCTTGACATAAATAGATGCTTATTAGGTTTTAGTATAAATTACCCAACATGAGGCACTACTAAGCTCATTTTCTCAGAATATTAGTTAAATTTTGCGTTTTAGGCTTTTCGGATACCAGAATCTCATTAGGCTAGGTCAAATGTTCGGGGAAATTCGATAGTGGGTAACTTTAGGGTCACCACGTTTTTTTTTTTTTTAAATATTAAAATGTACTTATCAGATAGAAGAAAGTTTTGGGATTGACACATCCAACTAGTTATACATTAGTTTTCCTATTTAGTTGACTACCAAACTATGTGAGGGGAAAAATTTTCTGCCATTAGTGCATAGACTTTCATACGGGTAGCTCATAGTTTATCAAATATTCATTATATTAACACTTTCCAACAAAATTGAAAAGTGTTTATGAATTCGGTCCGTCTTGCCTGTATGTCGACGCTGTAACTTACGTAAATATGCTCTAATTTTATACAATTGCATAGATTCAAACGTCAGTTATTCCGGAGTTTGATCGAATGCAAAAAATGTGTTTTTAAGCGGAAATTATATATAAGTAAAAGTGCCTTTTTCTACGAGGTACACTTTTGATTTAACTTTGAAACTTTTCTTGAAATAAAATTTCCGGTTGGAAAAATGTTCGTCTTGGATCAGACTCCGGAATAATTAAAAGATTTCGACAACTATGCGATTGATATAAGCTAAGGATCCTTTATATATTCAATTATATATGAGGACCCCACAAGCCAAGGGGTACAAGTGACAAAATTGAAAAAAATAAACTAAATACACAGATGACCTAAAAATATGCTTTTTTCATTTCAGGTAAAGAAATATAAGTGATTTTCTTATTGAGTTATAGAGGCAAACCACTTTAATCGAAAAACAAACAATATTGATTAATTATACATTTAAAGAAAATTGTACTTTATTTTTTAACAGTTATTGAAATAAGAGTTCAAAAGACCAGAATGCAACAAGCAGAAATTTCCTATTTCAGTCCACTCAATTGTTATTGATGTTCCAATTTAACATCAATTATCTTTAAACTCAATTTGGTACCCCTTGGCTTCTGGGGTCCTCATATAATATAAATTGTGGAGAGTGGAGTGGAGCGGGGTATTGGGGGGAATGGGACAGTAGGTTTCTCTCTCTACGTATCATTCTTTAAGATTTCATCAATCACACACAAGATGAAGCAATGGTAGCCCAATCTTCAGTTTAACCCCTTAACTGGTTTACCCGAACGCCATTCGGGCAAGACGAATTTGTTTATTTCATCATTTAAATTTTTTTGACACCACTATTATTTTTAAGAAAATTTCCATACTGTTTATTGAAAGGCGGAAATGTTTAGACTAAATTTTACAAATATTTTATTTAAATAATACTGGTGTGAGTCCGCTATTTTCAATTTATTGAACGGAAAAGAATTAACCAGTTAAGGAGTTAAAAAAATGTTCATCTGTATAAGCTTTCAATTGTATAAAGGGAAAGATTGTTTCAAGAATCAAACGTAAATTTGTTATATATATACATATTTTTATGTTTTCTGTACATTAATCACTTGTTTATGCATACATGTAATAATTTCCCTATTTAAAGAAACACCATACTGTGTATTATTCATATTTTAAACTAAGCCTAAAAGTGGTGTTTTTATTTATAAAAGAAGTTTAACACAAATCAAGGAAGTGGGGAGGAATGGGACATATCCAATTCTTTCTTTCTTTAATTGAATAAATATAAATTGCTAGCATGCAAATATTTTTAGAAGATAATGTATTAATTATAACATTTGTAATATATTGCTTTACTTCAAAATGTAAATAAATTTACTTGATTTTTTAATGTCATCTATGACTAAAGATCCTGAATTTTCATTTCACTTATACTAAAATTTTATATTCTGGCACATATATATATATACATAATCTACCTTCAATCTTTGATTGTATATCTAGCCGAAATTAATTATTTGTGCCTCATAGCTTTGTTTTGTTTCTTTCCCATACCTCCCGGTTACTGCGAGATAAAGGATACATTTTGAATCTTAATTTCTTTAATTATAAAATAGTTTTTGTATGATATGTTTCTATATTGTTCAGAGAGATGAAAAAGTGTTTCACCTTGCACTCTATAAATTGAAATTTGTGTCAAACAAAGTTGATTTTATTACTTTTATAAAAAGTATCCTACACCAACCTACTCTCCCCTATTTATATTCAAACAAAGTTTTGCTGAATTAACAGCGATTGATTAAAAAATGTACTAATTTTAAATATAAATTAAAGTTATTGAAGTTACAAAATAAGAGTTTCTCTTAAAACCAATAAAATTAACCCTTAACTGCTGTGACAAATATTGTCGCATAAATACTGTGAGCGGTCTGTCAGACCGCTTAATCTAAAGATGAATAAAATGTTAAATTAACTCTCAGGATACTATTTTTGTATTAAACTTTATGTACAGGACTACTATAAATATAATAAAACTATTCAAAAGTCTCTAGAGATATTAATAGGGCTCCAAACGAAACAAAATATAATCATTATCTGTAGTTAAACTAAAAATTACGAGTTAAACTCCGAAAATTGAAAATCTCAGAGGTCTGTGAGACCGCTAACAGTAGTTAAGGGTTAAATACACATGTTATATTTATCAACTAAAACACGGCCATTGTATCCTATTTTAAAAGAAAATTTGTTAAGGAAAGCTTCGTTGAATAATAGCGATTGATTTTTTAAAAAAAACTTTATTGCTACATAAAACTATTTAAATTAACGGATTCTTATGTTTAAAAATAGGTCCAAAAGATTTTTTTCTTGGATCGTCATTTTAAAATATAAAATACTAGCGGCCCGCCCTCGCTTTGTTTCGGTCTAGAGCAAGTCGCTAAGTCCCGTGCCACTATTGACACCACAAATTGTTACTACCACTTCATCCCATTAAATTCAACTACTAAAAACATTACCCTCCTTTTAGGTAGTCGGGTAAAAAGTAGCCTATATGTTAATCTAAGGTGTCAGATACCTTCATACAAAATTTCATAAAAATCGATCCATCCGTTCTTGAGTTATAAATGGTGTAAAGAACCAGATTTTGTTTTATGTATATAGATTATAATCAATAGCATTCGCAACGCACGCGATGTAAGGATTTTTAAGGTCATTTTTCTACACCTTGGTTTACATTATTTAGGAAGGATCCCTATTTTTCTTTTTTTAAATATAATATAGCCTATGTTCACCGGAAATAGTGCAGCTTTCCAACGGTGAAAGAATTTTGCAAATCCGTCAAGTAGTTTCGGAGCCTATTCAATTCAAACAAACAAACAATCAAATCTTTCCTCTTTATAATATTAGTATAGATATATTAATTATAAATAAAAAAGCTGTTGAAACGATCAAAGTTTTATTGAGTAAAAACAATCAATAAAAAATATTGTTGGTAAATAAAAACTATGCCGAGTTAAAGTATGTTTAAGATCAAAGAAAATATTTTATTGGATTATAATTTTTTTAAAATTTTTAAAACGTTTAATATTTAAGCAAAAAAAAAAATGTTCCGACGAGCGAACTTTCGTTTAATTCATAATAATCAATAAAAATATAGCTGACCCAGCAAAATTTTGTCATTTGTCGAGCTTAACGTTTTTTCTGTTTAAACAAAATCCAGATGGAATTTTGTTGGATCATCATTTTTTTCGGTATGTGCTTATATTCTGTACATTTTAACTTGCATATTATGTCTTGGCGATGAAAAAATTTGGCAGGTGATTTAATCATTTCATTCATACGGCTATCATAAGAAGACATAAGTATTGACTTATAAAACAAAAAACAGTATTTGTTTATGGAAATCTGATTTGTGGACAAATAGCTAGTTAGCATGCAGTACAATAATAAAGTTATTTTACAATGAGTTCTAATTTATCATAAATAAATAGATTTTTTTTTTAAATAATAATGAAAAACTAGAGAGTAATGAAAAACTATCTTAGTATGAACAAGTTGGAAATTGCACGTGGAGAATAGCAAATGAGGTGCGTCCGTACGATAACGAAGTTTTTAAAATATTCAGATCTCGGTGATATAGTAGAGCGTACTTCGGATACAGTATAATAGTCGAAATCTTTGTGTTTCTGTAAATATGCAGGAAGTAATTTTTATTACACCTCAGCAACGTATATCTTATTCATAAAATGTGAAATAGTTGAATATAATTAAAACACGCCCCCAACAATATTTCCCCGTATAGCATTATGTAGTAGAATACTTTTGTCTGGCCCTGTAATTTAATAATAAAAATTCTTTGCATCACAGATTATACAGAATGCATATTTTAGTATATACTTCATAGATTCATGCCAATTCTATTATGTTCGAATGAGTAACATCATTAAAATGCATTTGAAACTTTTTTCCCATTGACCGTAATGTAATGGAATACTTTTGATTGTCCCTGTAAATGATTTATGCATCCGACTTTCATAACATTTGAAATGACTCGACAAAATTACGTAATAATTATATGTGTTAAATTTCAAACTATTAAAATGCATTTGGAGCTTTTTTCCCCATTGACCGTAATGTAACGGAATACTTTTGATTGTCCTTGTAATTGATCTATCCATCCGATTTTCATAAAATTTGAAATGACTCGACAAAATTAAGTTATAATTATGTATTTTAAATTTCAAACGATTCGGTTGGGTAGTTTTTGCGTTGTTATATGCGGACGGACAGACGGACTAAGCGACAACAATAGGTACTACGTATTTACATAATTACGAACGCACCTAAAAACTAGAGAAAAAACTGAAAACATACAAAAAATATACAAACAGCTAAAGTGGTAAAAATTATGAAACTTCTTTAATTAAATCTATCTTAGTATGAAAATTTAAAGTTCCAGATTAGGGTTCGAACAAAAACCATCTGTTTACTAGCGAGATACTTTACCTACAAATTATAATGTCTACATGAAAAAAAAAAAAAAAAAAAAATTAAAATTAAGGTTGTCATTTGAAACTTAGATCACATAAATTAATGGATGGCATTGATAAAATTGATTTAATTAAAATAAACTTTTTCGAAATTTTATGTTTTGTCGTGTGACACGTGGTATTCAGCTATAAATACACAAAGTTTGAAGCATCTGACTTGTACAGTTTTTGTGTACGGAGTTTGCAATGGACGGATAGAGACGAACAGGGTTTCATCAGAAGAATGAAACCCTAAAAAGACAAAAATCATAAAAGGATAAACGCACAACATAGTTATCGACCTCAGGTACCCTATGGAAAAAATCATTTAGAAATATTAAAATGCGAACGAGAAATCTGTAAAGAATGTTATCATAGGATTAATATTAGCTTTGAGCGTTTCTTTCCCTGAATACTGTAAGTTCTCAAGATAATGCACTAGTCACAAAAAAAGAAGCGAAAACGCTAATGCTAAGTGTATGGGAGAGTTAATTTCAAGTATCTCGCTTGCATTTTAATATTTTTAAATGATTTTTTTCGTAGGTTTCCGGAAATCTGTTTTTAACCGGATAATTTTTACTTCGATTTCGGTTATAATTTTTTTTTTAAATATATATGTGGATAGTTTCAATTTTACAACCGGTTCCAAAAGTAATTTTTAGGAAAACCTGGAACAAAAATTGGAAACATAAAAATTATCCCCGTTATAGAACATACACAGCTATCCTATGCAAAAAAAGAAAAATAAATAAATAAAAGAAAAAAGAAATAAACAGCTCGAATGCATAGATTCTTAGTAAGAATACCTGCGAAGTTGATGTATTCGTGAATAAAAATTACGCTGAAATAATTTGGAAATTCAAACGTGGCAAATGAGCTGCGTTCGTACTATAGCTATTTTTATAAATATTTAGGTCTTGGGTCTATAGTTGTTGCACTCTTACGGGAAAATGCATGGATGTACATATTTTTTTTACGGTTACACATATATTAAATTCAATGGTATGGAAATAATTGAGTTCCATGTTAAATTGACTATCACCATCTTGACAACCTAGAATCATTACCAGTCATACGATATCAATGAATTAAGTACCCATGATAGGATTTAATAGAATGAAGAAAACATATCTTTTTATGTTTTAATTCGATTTTTTTTTAAATTTGAAATGACTGGACAAAATTTTGCAACGATTATATATGAGGACTCCAGAAGCCAAAGGATACCACGAGAGAAAACTTTGATTCGAAGTTAATTGAGTTTAAAATTGAAATAAAATAAAATTAAATAAATATATAATTATTAAATATATAAATATATAATTAAAATGAAATAAAATATAAATCTTTTTCTTATTTTACAGAGGTCATTGAACTCTTATTTCAATAAGTTTTAAATAAAAGTGGTGTACAATATATATAATTTAATTTAAGTAGAGATTAAAGAGATAAGTAATTTAAAAAAGCTAAATTAGTTGGCCTCTAAAATGCAGCATATAATTAAAAAAAGCCCTTATATTTCTTTCCCTTAATATATTATATATATATATATATATATATACATATATATATATATATATATTGTTTTTTATACAGGTATCTTGATGATATAATAATTTTACATTCTAAAAAGTCATCTAACTATTATTTATCAATCAAATACCATAAAAATTTAAAATACAGTTATATTGATATGCTGAATAATAAAATTAACTTTCTCGACCTTAATATTACTCTTTCTGATAATAAAATTCTATTTGATATTTATGATACACGTAATGATTTTCCTTTCAAAGTAAACCTCTTTACTCATTATAATTCTTGCCTTCATAAATCTGTATATATCAATATATTACTTAATTTTGCCCATAGAATTAAAAATATTTGTTCACCTAATTTTAAAATGCATAATTTAAAAACAGTTCAAGAAACTGCTATAAGATATGGTTATCCTTTACATTTGGTTAAAAAAATATCGGTATAATCATTTATATAGTATTAACTGTCCATATTCTCCTCAACCAAATATTGCAAACATTAAAATGCTAATTTATGCAGCACCATATGATGTTATTGTTAAGAACTCCTATAATCTTTAATATGTAATAAGTTATTACATGATCTTAAAAATAATTAACACATTGCGTAAAAAAAATGTTTAAAAAAATTATAAAAAAAATACAAAATTAAAAACTATGTATAATAGGATGGATGGGTGGATTAGATGTTAGATTACGGAGGAGGGCGGTGTTGTCTGGATAATACGCAATGGTTAATTATTAAATATTATTAAAAAACTTAACAAATAGAATTAAAATTTATGTTTACCTAAAATTAATATGCATAACTTAAAAATGATCAAGTTATTGCGATAAGATATGGTTGTCTGTTGCATTTGTCTTAAACAAATTATTTGTAAAATATTAGAATAGAAATTATTCTTGGTAAATTCTTAGCTTTTAAATAATTTGTTTTATTCCAATAATATTTCTCAATAACAGATGGCAGCACCATAATTATATAATTTAATTAATATATTAATCATATAGATGGCAGCACTAAAACATTTTTTTGTGTTTGTACTAGAAGTTGTAGTAGCATATTCTAGTTAAACAATTAATACAGTAATATTAATAATTGTTCAAAAATATAATACCTCTAACAGTAGCATTTTTTTCTAAATGTAGTTTGAATATTATAGTATAATATATGATCTACTAATTTTTATAATTATTGTTACAATTTTAATTTTATTATCTATATGACTTATACTGTGACTATACCCTTAACTGTTACGAAGTCACGTGTAATTTATTTATACTTTAACTCTTAACTGAGATTCACTTAAACTACACATCATGCTAGGATATAGGTATGGTAAATATTTTAGTATATATATACTTTTTAAAGATATTATATTATTGTTATTTTGTCATATTGTTTTTATTTTCTTCAATGAATATCTTTTTTCCTAATTTGCAATAGTAAATAACTATCAACCAGTCAGGTGCATTGTGGGACGAATTACTTAGCTTTTAGCACGTCCCATAATAGAAACTGGTTGGATGTTTTTGCTTTTTCATTGAATTATGCACCCCTGCAGAGTAGTTTAATGAAAAAACCTACTAATGTCCATTTTCCAATTTATTTTTTATTGTTTTGGTAATCTGCCTTCTATTTCACTTCAAACTTCAACTGTTTTCAATAAGATGATTGTAAAAATACTGGTTTCATTTGTTTATTGAATGGTATTGTCTGAATTACGTTGGTTGTATTTATAAAAGTATTTATATATATATATTCTTATTTCCAGATATTTTGTGCACTGAGCTCAGTCAATATTTTAAATTTTGTAACTTATATCCCTTCACTTTTGGTGTCCTCGTGTATTAAATTTCATAACTTTCGGTTGAGTAGTTTTTGCGCTCTTACATGAGGACGGGCAAGCGGTTAGACAGACGGACGGAAAAATCTATGCACTCAATTTTCAAAAAGAAAGATGCCAAACCTTAATAATGCATAGATTACGTGAAAAACTAAGTATATTTACGAAACTGAAGTCAGAAAAGAACTGAAATCGAATACTTTATGTTTCAGAGTTAAAGTATTGAGATTAATAGAAAGATTAATAAAAAGACATTTTTATGTGTCAACGGCACATTTTATGCCTTAATCAATATTTATAAATACTCAAGTTATTTTCTTAGGTGTCCCTGTAAAAAACTAAAATCTATACATTCTATTTAAATTAGAGAATATTTCATAGTAATCTCCAATAACATATACCGATTAAATGGAAATACAAGCACGTATTATTTACGAAAGTTAGAGCACATACAAACGACAGACAGATAGATGAAATGACGTCAAACACTATTTTGTAAAATTAAAATATGCTGAAAAGAATTAATAAAAAGATGTTTTTGCGTCCATGGCATATTAATGCATCAATCGATATTTCTAATTATTCAAGTTATTTTCTTGTGTGTCTCTGTAAAGAACTATAAAAACCTACACCTTTATTTTCAATAAGGAATAGTCCAAAGCAAAAACCTGAATAAAATCTATCGATTACTTGGAAATGAAAGAATGTTTACTAGAGATAGATAGCATAAAAACATCACGAACTGAAGTCAAATATTTTCAACTATATTTACAAAAAAGACATGCGTCTACGGCATATTTTATGCCTCAGTTGATATTTATAACTCAAGTTGTTTTTTTGTGCGCCCCCCTCCAAAAATCTCCATAAAAATCAACATATTCTTTACTTAAGGAATATTCCAAAGTAAAAAAAAAATCTGAATAACATACCGATATGTTAAATTTTCAGAATGTTTACGAGAGGTAGAGAGCATACAAACGTCACGATCTGAAGTCAAATATTTTCTATATTTTAAAGTTAAAATATCAGATAGTAAATGATTAATAAAAAGACATGCGTCTACGGCATATTTTATGCCTCAGTTGATATTTATAACTCAAGTTATTTTTTTGTGCGCCCCCCTCCAAAAAATCCCATAAAAATTAACATATTCTTTTCATAATAGGGGATATTCCAAAGTAAAAAAAAAAAAAAAAAAAAAAAAATCTGAATAACATACCGATTGCGTTAAAATCTCAGAATGTTTACGAAAGTTAGAGAGCATACAAACGTCAGAAAGAAACTGAGGTCAAATATTTAAAGACTAGCGGCCTTCGCCCGCTACGCTGGTCGGTTTATCTAAAGAAATCTTGAAGAAGTAGTTAGATAAGGTTCAGACATACATTAAAAAAAAAAAAAAAAAAGCAAGTCGATCATTCAAAAAACGTTGGGAAATATCAAATATTTACTGTAATTTTTTAAGAAAAACAAAGTTTCGAAAAAGAAATTAAATCGAAAAAAAAATTACACTGACATATTAATGCAAGGAAATTTTCCCAGAGAGAAAATTCGCCTTGAATACAATATTTCAAATTCTTTTAATTGCTTATAGGCGTTAATGCCAACATAGTGAAAAAAAATTCCATGCTGGGAATCGAACCCGGGCCATCAGTATGGCGCACTGACGTTCTACCGACTAAACCACATGGAACGACAGCCAGCTTGAAACTTTCTCATACTTAAGTAGACTGGCGAAAACATAACGATAGCGCGTTTTAAAATCGCACAGTGACATCTATTGGATTTTATATGTACTAAAAAACGTTATGTACTAAAAAACGTGAGCAGCGCACCTAATAGTTTCTTTTGTTTCTTTTTGTTACTTTTTTGTCTGTTGTCCGATTTTGATGAAACAAAGCCTATACACTGCCCGGGAGTGTGCATTCTTCATTAGTGAAAACCGCATAAAAATCCATTCAGTAGTTACGAAGATAACCTCGAACAAACAGACAGACAGACAGACAAAAAATTCAAAAAAAATTTTTTTGTGTTTCATTGGTTTTCTTTTATCGCCCTGACTCCATTTTTGTCAATTATCTTCAATGTACAGACACACCGGGTCCTACTGTTTTATTATATGTATAGATATGATTTAAAAATCAAAAAGGGCAAATTTATGACATAAGTTTTAGCTTATTTTTATTCGGAAATGTATGAAATTAGCAGGTAGTATTGTTCAGAAACTATCTAATCGCCCTCAATTCCCCCCCCCCCCCTTTTTTTTTTTTAATTTAAACACAATAGATATTTTTAGAAAATAGTGTTAAAGTAAGCATTTTGAAACGACTTTCCGCGCGAGAATAGAAAACCCAGTCTAAACTGAGATGAAAATCGCCTTTTCACGCAATCAAAAAAGCTTATAATTCAATGGATAATTTATTAATTAAAAAATAGAAAACTGCGTTACATTACAAATCGCTTGCATGGTCAGGCTTTGCAACTTTATATCTTTCCGTTAAAAAATAAATTTGTAAATGTGTCAAAAAGATTTCCGCTTGTTGAGCAGAGCAGTTGAAAACAGACTAAGTTAAAATAGCAGAGAGTAAAGGATTAGTAAAAATAGACCCTTATACGTCTGAGGCATATTTTATGCCTCAGTTGATATTTATAATTACTCAAGTTATTTTCTTGTGTGTCCCTGTAAGCAACTATAATAATATATACCTTCTATTTTCAATAAAGAATTCCAAAGTAAAAATCTGAATAACATATACCGATTACGTGAAATTCCAAGAGTGTTTGCGAAAATTTGAGGGCATACAAATGACAAACAGATGAACTGAAGTAAACACTTTTTAAAACTGTTTGAAAGTTAACATATGCAGTAAATGATTGGTAAAAAGCCATGTTTATGCTTTAATGAAAATCATGTGTATGCTTTAATAAAAAGACATGTTTATACCTTAATGAAAAGACATGTTTATACCTTAATGAAAAGACATGTTTATACCTTAATGAAAAGACATGTTTATACCTTAATGAAAAGACATGTTTACGCTTTAATGAAAAGACATGTTTACGCTTTAATGAAAAGACATGTTTACGCTTTAATGAAAAGACATGTTTACGCTTTAATAAAAAGACATGTTTACGCTTTAATAAAAAGACATGTTTACGCTTTAATAAAAAGACATGTTTATGCTTTAATAAAAAGACATGTTTATGCTTTAATAAAAAGACATGTTTGAG
Source organism: Maratus speculifer (assembly GCA_964019185.1). Classification (NCBI taxonomy): domain Eukaryota; kingdom Metazoa; phylum Arthropoda; class Arachnida; order Araneae; family Salticidae; genus Maratus; species Maratus speculifer. The sequence goes on along the minus strand of OZ025302.1, from coordinate 137,845,522 downwards.
CTTTAACCGCTTCGCGACGACAGCCTTTTGCATCTTGGTTTTTTAAAACAGAAAATTTTTGTAATTGAATCGCGAAAATACTCGAACATAAAAAGGTAAACTTTACATTAAAAATAACTGGTGAGAAATATGCAGGATTTTGAGCATCTTAAGTAGTACGTGTACCGGCCGCTCGTCCTCAAAAGGTTAATAAAAAGACAACGTTGGGGCTGTGCATATATAACGTTATCATTTTAGGGGGGAGGGGAGGTTGGCATATGATATCGTAAGATATCTCAAGGGGGAGGGGGGTTTGTCTTTTGATATCTATATCATTTTTTATCCAATCGAATTTTTCTCTTTTTATCTGTAATATAGTCTGTTATCTTTTTATTAATTGGATAGCTATTTTTATAAAAATTAAAATATTGTGAAAATTACTAAAATATTATAAAATTATTTAACTCTAAAAGATGGAATACCGCAACATTTGACATTTCTATTCTTCATATGTGTATGCATATATAATCAGTAATCATAGTTCGAGAAATCATATTGTGAATTATATTTAAAATAAATCCTGTCTTTGCTAATAAATAAAAGAGAAAGAAAAAGAATGTTGTCTACTTGCTTTGCTGATAAGAATTTTTATTTACCTCCCATCTTTTCTCCGTTTTTAGGTGCGTTCGTAATTATGTAAATACGTAGCACCTATAGTTGTCGTTCAGTCCGTCCGTCCGTCTGCATATAACAACGCAAAAACTAACCAACCGAATCTTTTGAAATTTAAAATATATAATTATTACATAATTTTGTCGAGCCATTTCAAATTTTATGAGAATCGGATGGATAGATCAATTACAGGGACGATCAAAAGTATTCCGTTACATTACGGTCAATGAGGAAAAATGTTGCAAATGCATATTAATCGCTTGAAATTTAAATTACATACTTATTACATAATTTTGTCGAGCTATTTCAAATTTTATGAGAATCGGATGGATAGATCAATTACAGGGACGATCAAAAGTATTCCGTTACATTACGGTCAATGAGGAAAAATGTTGCAAATGCATATTAATCGCTGGAAATTTAAATTACATACTTATTGCATAATTTTGTCAAGTCATTTAATTTTTTTTTGAAAATAGGATGCATAGATCAAATACAGGGACAATCAAAAGTACTCCGTTACATTACAGTCAATGGAAAAAAAAGTTTCAAATGCATTTTAATAATATTACACTCATTCGAACATAATAATATTGATATGCATCATAAAGTACATATTATAATATAGATTTCGCATAATCTGTTGTGCAAAGAACTTTTGTTATTGATGTACAAGTCCACACAAAAGTATTCCATTACATAATGAGTATAGAGAGAACATTGTTTGTTGCGCATTTTAATTCTAATTAACTATTTATAATTTTATGAGATTGATATATGAGAGTGATATTTTTAAAAATTCATTATCGTACGAACGCACCTCATTTGCTACGCTTCACGTGCAAGCGAGGTGCTTTCCAACTTGTTTACATTTGCGACAAGACTATTGCTGTCGAATGCATTATGCAACAAAAAACTTTCATAAAATACCTTTATATAGTAAGTATTTCCTTAAAGTGTTGTTTGATGTACAGCGATATTTAATCGAGTTCTCTTCATTTGAATCAATAAAGTATGCGAATAATAGAAATTTAACCTGTTTTGTATATAACTTCTAACAAAGAAAAAAAAATGTACAAATTGATAATGCTGTCATTAACAGGGGGGGGGGGGGTTTCGAGGGATGATAATGTATGATATCGAAAGGGGGGGGGAGGGGTTTCAAATTGCCAAAAAGTTGATAACGTTATATTTGCATTGCACAGTCTCTTTATGCTTCAATAAAAAGACAACTTTAAGCTATTATATATCTCAATTCATATTTATAGTTACTCAAATTATTATAATTTCCTGTACAAAATGAAAAGTACATATTTATTCTTCCTTTTTTTTAAAAAAAAAATCTTTGTTTGAAAACTTTTTAAAATTAAGAATATTTCACAACGCATTTTAAACTTGTTTAATCCATTTTCTTATTCTGTTCTCTTTATCACACATTAAAAAAGTCTTGAAATTTTCTATTAAAGACCAAAATTTTCTTTAAATGTAAAAATCACAATATGACATTTAAAGTCATATGACTCCCTAATATTTCATGCCTTAATCCTTAAATCAAATAACCTAATACGCTTTACTCAAATTCCACGCTTATGAAACACAAACGCGTTACATAAACTGAAAAGAGACAAACAACCAGCAGCCAAACATAAAAAGGAACGAGAGATCAAAATATCGATCTTACCTTGAAAATGAGTGAACGAATAACTTCAGCGGAGGAGAGAGAATTATTGGAAGTTACAGAATTTCTCCCTCGATGTGAATCCTTCCTCTCTCTAAAATCGCTCTGCTCACTGGGCCAAGATCGCTCTCTACGCCTTCTCCACCCCCCTACCCCATGTAGTAGCTCCCGGTGAATGGCTTACAAACATCCTTCATTATTATTTTATTTTTTTTGTTGATATTCGTGAGCTTGGAACGTAGCCACTTTTTCTAAAAAACGTGTTACGCGAGATAGAATAGGAAGATGCGGATGAACATTCGTATTTTGAATGTTGCGATGCCATATTTTTATCAGCGAGTGTTTTAGCGATCGCATTAGAGCTGTTTATACTTTTCCCAACGGCCTTGAGAAAAATAATCTATTTGAATTATTTTTGAAAAGCTGCTGTAATTGAGAACACGGACTATTAAATAACGAAATTTTGTTCAAATGAAGATGAAAAATCAGCCGCAATCATATTTTTAAATGAAAATCTAGGGCTACTAACCCAGTGCCAGACGCCGTATATTAAACTCTTAAACTCGTATTAATGATGTATTTGCAGGGTTGTCTTATTATAAAGAAATTTCGGGAAAAATAAATTTCGGTCGAAAAAATCGCTTTTAAATAGCTTTTATTAATACTTTGTGAATGGCTTACAAACATCCTTTATTATTATTTTATTTTTTTGTTGATATTCGTGAGCTTGGAACGGAGCCACATTTTCAAAAAACGTGTTACGTGAGATAGAATAGGAAGATGCGGATGAACCATTTGTATTTTGAATGTTGTGATGCCATATTTTTTAAATCAGCCAGTGTTTTAGCGATCGTATTAGAGTTGTTTGTAATTTTACCAAAGGTCTTGGGAAAAATAATCGATTCGAAATATTTATTTAATCGATAGATTATTCCTGAAAAGCTGCTGTGATTGAGAACACGGAATATTATGTAATGAAATTTTGTTGAGATGAAGATGAAAAATCTGCCTCAATCATTTTTTAAGTGCGAAATTAAAAGAAAAGCTGATCTAATTTCACCCAATGCCCAACTCCAATATATTAATTTTTTAAACTAGTGTTATTCCTGTTTCTGCTACAGTTGTTTATTACGACAGAATTTCTTTAAAAAAAGACAATACAGTGAATGACTTACAAACATCCTTTATTATTATTATTATTATTTTTTTTTTTTTTGTTATATTCGTGAGCTTGGAACGGAGCCACTTTTTCTAAAAAACGTGTTACGCGAAATAGAATAGGAAGATGCGGATGAACCATTTATATTTTGAATGTTGCGATGCCATATTTTTATGAGCAAGTGTTTTAGCGATCGCATTACAGTTGATTTTACTTTTCCCAACGGCCTTCAGAAAAATAATCGATTATTATTCCTGAAAAGCTGCTGCAATTGAGAACACGAATTGTTACACAATGAAATTTTGTTCAGATGAAGATTAAAAATCTGCCGCAATCATACCTTTTTAAGAGCAAAATTAAAGGGAAAGTTGGACTAATTTCACCCAATGCCCGACTTCACTATATTAAACTTTTAAGCTCGTGTTATTCCCTTTTCTGCTACAGTTTTTTATTACATTAGAATTTTTAGGAAAAATAAATTTCGGTCAAAAACATGTCTTAAATACCTACTAGCGAGCTACGCCCGCTAGCTGGGCCACTTTTTCCAAACGAACCTCGGTATTAAGCAGTATATAATAAGCAAAAAAATTCATTTAATAAGAAAGTCTTGGTGTTCGAATCCTCAAGCACAAAAAAAAGTAAATTAAAGAGCCATGGTCCCGTTAAAAATATGTGATTTCGCATGGTGGGCCACGTGCACTTGAAAAAAAAAAAAAAGATTGTGGATCGGAGCTATGGTCGCTTCGCGCCCATAGTCCCGTTAAAAATATTTGGTTTTGCACGGTGGGCACTAAGCGCCCATAAGACATTTTTTCGTATTTTTTAGTTCATCAGAAGCAGATTTTTACGCAGATTCTGAATATGTAATCAGTTTTTTTCTACTTTAAAAACTGTCTGCATGATGGTTTAAGAAAAAACGCGCAAAAAAGGGAGAAAAAGAGGTTTTCGACTGCTTCTTCTTTTAGCCAAAGGGGAAAAGCTCAGGTTCTTCACCGCAAGGTGGCGCAGTGTTCTGCCTCAGAGCTCCGTTTGAGCGCCGTTTGGGATTTGAGACATTTTTCGTTCCGATTCCCAAGGGGTTTTTAATTCATAACTTTTTTAATTTTGGTCCCACGGTCTCGAAAATGCCCGAAATGACTTCCCTGGACTCCCCTTTTGTTGTCTAATCAACCTGTTTTACTTGTCACTTATGGCTATTTTGAGTTTAAAACATAAATTAACAAAAGTTTTGACATGAGGCTTCGATAGATGGCATTAGGTGTTCTGTAATCGGCTAGCCTTAGACCTTCCCTTTTTCAGAAGTGGAATCGTCCCGTCCCGTTCTCTCCCTGAGATAGTATAAATGCCATTCTCTGATCGACTTCATTGCTCTTGTTCTCTTTTCGTTTCCGTCAAGTTATTATGATTTAAGTTATTATAGTTTAAGTTCAAATAAGATATTTAGTTTTTCGTTTATGATGTTTAAAGGAATGATTTTATTTATAATTTAAATTTAAGTTAGTTTTGAAAAGCTCCCGGTGTAATGCAATTCAATATTGTTTTTAAAGAAGTATTTTTATGATCCCCTTAATCATTTTAACAAAGTTCGCTTTGAATAGTAATCAACTGGATGCTGTTATGGAAATATTTCTAAATCAAGTTTACATGATTGATTAAAGTTTTAATAAAGAAGTGTCGTCATCAAAAACCTGACTTTTCGATGTCTCTCAGATTCAACACAGTTTTATTACAGGTATCTTCCACGGCGTTGCTATAGTATCTCTGCATATAGCAGTATAATTATGTATTAGACTTGTATTGACACAGGCTAAGAGAAGAGGTTATGGGCTGTTAATGCCATACCTGAAGAATATAGGCGTGTTGAATTTGAATAGGAAAACTCATAAATTTGTCCAGTTCGCCCCACTCCAAAGACATTTGTGTGTATTAAGACGGGGGGGGGGGGGCTAATAAAGTTTATTGATGATGGCGACGTTACCGATACAAATTGACAATTTGGAGCTTTAAACTATTCAAATTGGCAAATAGATATAAAGTATCTACTTATGGAAAAGAATGCTTTCGATATTGTCACTGGAATTGAGAAAGAACCTAAAATTGATGTCGACAAGGGAATTACAGCAAAAGATGTAAAGGATTTTCATACTAGGAAGAGGCTTGCTTTATCTATTATCTACTTAAATATGGAAAAGGACTTTAGAAAAATTATAGACAACAAGGATGACCCTAAAGATGTCTGGGACACATTAAAGAAACATTTTGAGCCTGATAATAGATCACGTCACATGTTCCTGTTTTCAGAGTTTATGTCGTGTAAAATTAAGCCAGAGGAGAAGATAGATTTATTCGCAGCAAGATTGAATCGAATTGCAGATCAGCTGAATGACCTTGGACATCCAGTTAAGGAAGTATACAGGGTGATTCATAAAACATGGGCAGAACATTAAGGGGTTATAGTACACTTAAAGACAAATAATATTAAATAGGAGACTAAGGGTCCCAGACGTATTCCCAAGGAGATAGGGGGCATTAAAGTTTAGGGTCCGAAATTTCAAATGATTATAAAAAATGGAAAAATTGGTCGATTCGTTTGCGGTTTTTGCAAAAAATTTTCTTTATGCCAGTATTTTCTTGAAATAAAATTTTAAAGTTCAATTTCAAAAAATGCCGATAGGGGACGCTTTAGACTTTGGAGTAACAAACAACTATTTTTTAACGTTATTTTTTGTATTTCTTTAAATGATTTCGAAAGCTTAGAGTTAAACTTAAATTTTGATCTAAAAATCTGAGTCCTAACGAGTAGTTAAGTAGCGTAAACTGAAATTTGAAATTTGAAACCCTTCTCCCCCCAAAACAAAAATCAGTTATTCCCGATCTTTGTGTCGTAGATTAGGCTCTAATTACTGCCGCGTTTTGCTAAAATTATTCTTTATGTCAGTATTTTCTTGAAAATAAATTTTAAAGAAAATTTTCAAAAAATTCCGATAGAGGGCGCTTTAGACTTTGGAGTAACGAACAACTATTTTATACCGTTATTTTTTGTGTCTCATTAAATGCTTTCTAAAGCTTAGACTTAAACTTAAATTTTCAGTTCAAATTCTGAATCGCTGAGCGTGGTTCAGTAGCGAGGGGAGGGGGTTCAAATTTCAACTTCTGAACATAGTTCAGTTTGCACTACTTAACCATGCCCAACGATTCTGTGCTGTGATACGAGGCAAAAATACAACTTTCGTCAAGGACTGCATAGTCGGAATTCACTCATAAAGGCACTGGCACAGTTGGAAACGTCGCTCATGCAAACGTTAAATCTCCATTCCTGACGCTAGTCACCGGGTGAAGAAGGAGACAGAAAGTATGCAAATGTCAAATGGGGAAGAAGAAGAACACGTATGCAAAATTTCGACACGATTCAGGCATAAAAACCACTGAACGGTGAGTCAAGTGTAAGTCGCTGTAGTAATGAATCGGAAGATGGTGCCCTTCACGAATAAGGAAAAGGCTGAGATGCATTTAATTTACGGAGCGGCAGATGGAAATGGTGCAGAGGCACAACGAATGTACGGAGAGCGATTTCCCAACAGGCGGTTGCCTAACCGCAAAACTTTCGAGCGCTTGCACAGACAGTTGTGTGAGACGGGATCATTTCTCGCTTCCCGGTCGAATGCAGGTCGTGCAAAAAAGGACGAATCAGTAGTTGTTGCAGAAGCCATTCTGGATGTAGTAGCGGCGCAGCCAAGTACAAGTACACGAACAGTGGCTAGGCAGGTGGATACCTCACAGTCCATGACTTGGAAGGTACTGAAGGATGAACATTTGCTCCCGTTTCATGTGCAACGAGTCCAGAAACTGGTCTCCAGGGGATTATCCAAATCGTATTGAATTCGCCCGCTGGTTTCTGCAGCAGAACGCGCTAAATCCACATTTTGGACGAACTGTGCTTTTCACCGATGAATGTACCTTCACACGTGAAGGTACATTTAACACACACAATGCACATGTATGGGCGGATGTCAATCCACATGCTACGTATCCACATGCTCATCAGAGACGCTTTTCCATCAATGTTTGGGCAGGAATCCTCGGAGACCACCTAATCGGACCGTACCTTCTTCCTGAACGCCTCAACGGTAAAACATACCTCACATTTCTGCAACATGTGCTGCCAGACCTGTTAAACGTTGTTCCTCCACGCATCCGGCGGGTCATGTGGTTCCAGCACGATGGAGCGCCAGCCCATTACGTACGAGACGTCCGCAACTATCTGGACATCACATTTCCGAACAGATGGATTGGTCGAGGTGGTCCTGTTGCTTGGCCTGCTCGCTCGCCAGATCTTTCACCCCTCGATTTCTTTTTTTGGGGACAATTGAAGGCTCTTATGTATGAGACACCCATTGAATCCCCCGAGGAACTGGTCGCCAGACTTTCCGCCGCTGTAGGGGAAGTGCTCGAAAAGCCTGATGTTTTCGCGAATGTTCGCCGTTCCATTCTTTGCCGTTGTTCTGCGTGCATAACCTCTGGTGGTCACAACTTTGAACATTTATTGTAATTACATGTTAATAAATATGCTTTGGTAACATAATCCTAATTTGTGTCTTTTTACCTCGTATCACAGCACACAATGTGTGGACATGGTAAACTGAACTGTGCTCAGGAGTAGAAATTTCAAACCCCTCTCCCCAGAAACTTAACCACGTCTAACGATTCAGATTTTGGGCTGAAAATTTAAGTCTAAGCTTTAGAAAGCATTTAATGAGACACAAAAAATAACGGTATAAAATAGTTGTTCGTTACTCCAAAGTCTAAAGCGCCCTCTATCGGAATTTTTTGAAACTTTTCTTTGAAATTTATTTTCAAGAAAATACTGACATAAAGAATAATTTTAGCAAAACGCGGCAGTAGTTAGAGCCTAATCTACGACACAAAGATCGGGAATAACTGATTTTTGTTCTGGGGGGAGAAGGGTTTCAAATTTCAAATTTCAGTTTACGCTACTTAACTACTCGTTAGGACTCAGATTTTTAGATCAAAATTTAAGTTTAAGTCTAAGCTTTCGAAATCATTTAAAGAAATACAAAAAATAACGTTAAAAAATAGTTGTTTGTTACTCCAAAGTCTAAAGCGCCCCCTATCGGCATTTTTTGAAATTGAACTTTAAAATTTTATTTCAAGAAAATACTGGCATAAAGAAAATTTTTTGCAAAAACCGCAAACGAATCGACCAATTTTTCCATTTTTTATAATCATTTGAAATTTCGGACCCTAAACTTTAATGCCCCCTATCTCCTTGGGAATACGTCTGGGACCCTTAGTCTCCTATTTAATATTATTTGTCTTTAAGTGTACTATAACCCCTTAAAGTTCTGCCCATCTTTTATGAATCACCCTGTATAAGTCATTTCAATTATTAAGACACCTTCCAAGTCATTTTGACAGTATCGTACAAGTTGTATTACGCTGGGAAGATAAAAAGGTTATTTTTAATGATATCCTGTTAGAATTAATTGCCGAGGAATCAAGGTTAGCTTTACGAGATTTGGACAAAAGTAAAAAACTTTTTGTGGAAACTCAACATATTCAGCGAAACAGATTAAGGTGTTTCTGATGTGGAAGCAGAAACCATCTACAAAGGGATTGTGGAGAATACCGAAAAGATTTTAAGAAGTATAGCCGTCGTGTTCCATCTGTTTTTAGTGTTTCAGATGCATCTGAAAGCTGTTCCAGTCCTCCTGAACATGTCCAGTCTCCAGTAAAGAAAAACCGTAACTACAGACGCAAAACGAAGGAATCAACATCAGACTGTAACAGCATTAAACAAAAAGGTAAAATCAATCCTTTCTTGTTTTATATTCAGGCAAATTTGAGTGGTAGTGAAAGCGCAAATAGTTGGTTGTTTGATACCGCAGCTTCACACCACTTTTGCCGTGATAAAAGTTTGTTTTATTCATTTAAACCTTTGAAAAATGAGAAAATGTTTGTTGCTGTAAATGGTGTTACTTTTCCAATAGAAGGTAAAGGAAATATTAAGTTAAAATTTGGTCAAAGGTTGTTTATCTTTTCTGATGTAATGTATTCTCCTAAATTAAGAAAGAACCTTATTTCAGGTCCAAAATTAGATGTAAAAGGAGTTAAATTTACTGGTGAAGGTAATAAGGTGGAGGTGTCCAAAGATGGTCAATATTTGTTTAGTGCTTTTCTTAAAGATGGTACTTATCATTTATATCCTAAAATACCAGATTTAACCCCTAAGAAAGTTAAGTTTGAGGTATCCCATGTATCTAAAGATGATTTCAGAATTTGGCATCGCAGGTTTGCGCATATAAGTCCAGATTTGATAGAAAATACGGCGAAAAATGAAAGCGTTAGAGGTCTTCCCCGGGTTAAATCGCGGAATTTCTTTTGTGAAACATGTAAATTGAGTAAACATAGACGAACATCATTTCAGTCAATTAATAGGATTAGATCTAAACGTCCCCTCGAGTTGTTGTTTATGGATGTCTGGGGGCCTGTAAGAGAGAAAGGAAGAAATGGTGAGAGATATTTTCTCTCGATTATTGACGCAAGGCCACAGTTTTCCCCATAAAAGAAAAATCTGAGGTGTTTAGAATTGTACGTAATCACATAACCCGAGCGGAGAGATTTCTTGATCTTAAGGTAAAATATATCCGTTCTGATAATGGGAATGAATTTAAGAATGATAATTTTAAGATTTTCTGTGAGGGGAAAGGTATTAAACACGAATTTACGGACGTGTATACACCTGAACAGAATGGCACTATTGAGAGATACAATCAAACGATTGCTAATGGCATCAGGTCAGTTTTAAGTGAAAGTGGTTTAAAACGAAGTTTTTGGTCAGATGCAGCGTTGTACTTTACATATACTTGGAATCGTATTTGCCACAAGTCTCAGTCGAAAACCCCTTTTGAACTTTACAGTGGGTCGAAACCATCCGTTAGACATTTAAAACCCTTTGGGGCCACAACATATGTAGGTGTTCCCAAACAGCTTAGATCTAAACTTGACGCAAAAGCAAAAAGGGGGGGTAATGATTGGTTACGCCTTTACTACTAAAGGTTATCGGATTTGGCTACCCGAAGAAAACAAAATTATTGAAACCATTAATGTTTCTTTCAATGAGGAAATTCCTGATAGTGTCCGTCGCAGTGGAGTCATGATGGGCTCAAAAGAACAAAGATTTTCTATTTTCGATAAGGAATCGGATGCAAAGTTCGAAAGTGAGGTTGAGAATAATGATGCCCCTAATATAAATTATTTCCCTTCGTATAATCCTCCAGATTTATCTTCTTCGGAAGAGGAGGAAAATCCTAAAGAGGAAATAAAATCAAGTAAAGATGTTTTGAAAGGAGTTCCACTCTCGGATACTGTTTGGTTAAGGAAAGTGGTCCCGAGTGCTAATGGTAGTCGTAACTATATTTATTATTATGAACAAGGAAAGTCTGAGAGGTTAAGGTCATTAAATGATGTAGAAAAGTATTGTAAAAAGCATCACCTTAAGTTTGAACCTCACATTTTTTGTTTTAAAAGTTCAAATAAATTTAAAGGATTGGTTTCAGGTCAAGAGAGTAGCTCTTGCTCAAATACAGAGACTTCTGATAATAAAGATATATGACTAGATGACATCAAAATACCAAATACTTACAAACAAGTTTTAAAATCCCCACAAAGAAAATTTTGGGAACAGGCCATGAGAGACGAAATGAAAACTATGGGGGAAAGGGGAGTTTGGAAATTAGATTAATTACCAAACAATACTAAACCCTTAGGTTGTAGGTGGGTTTTCACATTGAAAAAGGATGACAAGGGTAAAATCGTAAGGTATAAAGCTCGACTGGTGGCACAAGGTTTCAAACAAGTAAAAGGGGAAACCTATGATGAAACCTTCTCCCCAGTTGTAAACTTTGCCATTATTAGATTTTTCTTTTCCCTATTAGTCTCCTGTAAAAAATGGACACACCTGCAATGTGACATAAAATGCGCTTATTTATACGCACCTTTGGCCGAAACAATCTACATGTCCCAACCACCCGGGTTTAGGGAAAATGAAAACTTGGTATGTAAACTAGAAAAGGCTTGATATGGACTGCATCAGTCTGGTAGAATATGGTATTTTGAAATAAACAAAATTTTACATGATATAGGTTTTATAAAGTTTGAATGGTGCAATTGTGTATATGGTTTTGCTGATAACATAATCCTGCTTCTATATGTAGACGACATCGTAATTTTTGATAAAAATGAAAAGGTGGTAGAAAAGGTCGTTAAACTTTTAGCTGGTTATTTTGATCTTAAGATATTAGGAAAAACCAGAAAACTATTAGGAGTTGAATTTGAGGAGGGGGATAATTTTTTAGCAATACACCAAACTCCGTATATCGAGGAGATTTGTGAAAAATTTAAAAAGTTTAAATTCCCTATCACTTCACTTCCAATAAGCAAAGGTGTAGTTTATTCTAAGACCCAACTCCTCAATCTGATAGTGAAATATCTGAAATGTCTAAGATTCCATATAGAAGTGTTTTGGGATGTTTGTCATTCATAGCTAATAGAACCAGGCCCGATATTGCGTATGCAGTGAATATCTTCAGTCAATTCCAGAATAATCCTGGATTAGTACATTGGCATGGATTATTAAAGCTGCTGGGGTATGTTTGTTTAACTAAATCTTTAAAGTTAAATTTGAATTGTAAAAATATACATTTAATTGCATATTCAGACGCCGATTTTGCCACGAACAGAGATGATAGAACTTCAATGGGAGGTCAGTTGTTAATGTTAGATAAATCACCAATAATGTGGAGGTCCTTTAAGGAAAAATGTATAAGTTTATCAACCATGGAATCTGAATTTATTTCGATGACAGAAGCTGCTAGAGAACTTTTATGGTTCGATAGGATAATAGACGAATGCATCTGTCGAAAGATAATTTGTGATAAAAAGGAGAAATCTTTATTATTGGTTGATAATCAGGCCACAATTAGTTTTGTCAAATCCCTCATTGAAAACCATCGATCAAAACATATCGATGTAAAATTATTTTTCATAAGAGATTTGGTATATAAAAATATTTTTGAAGTAAAATATGTTAAAAGTAAAGAAAATTATGCGGACATCTTCACCAAACCGATTAGTAAATTTGAATTGTCTGGGTTTAAACTGAAAGTTTTCTCGGATTATTAAATTTATTGTTAAATTTTGTTAAATATCCCTCATTGCATTAAAGTGTATTTATACAAATTGTATTTTACTAGATAGTCCAGCTTCTTTGTAAAAGATTCGTTTTGAACATATAAACTTAAGTATAAGATTAATTTGATGTATAGAAATTGAATTCAGTTTATCCTTGTGAACTGATTTAATATAAGAATTCACTTGTGAAACTTGAATTTATTGGTTTAATTACATATGAAGTCGACTTCATTAAGTTAACATGATTAAAAGTTTATTGATATCAACTTTGAACTTTATTGCTTTAATATTTTTTATGTTAAATTTGATTTTAAGGAAAGAAATCCTTTTTCAGTTTTTGTAAAATAGCTTTGAATGTAACTTGAATTTTGCTATGAGAATTTTTACATATTATATATAGTAAAACTTGAATTTGTATGAATTAAACATTTATGGAGTATAGTGTATGTTATGAAAGAGAATGGAATCAAGGGCCCTTGTATGATGAAGAATGAAAGATGATGGATGAATGTGATAGTTAAAGTTTTTGAACATGTATTGATTTTTATCAAGTTTAATTATTAAAACTGGTAAAATGAAATTATGTAAAGTCTTGTATTAAAAAGATTTACTTTTCAGGAAATTTTGAATATATCTAGTGATGTAATAGAAATGTTAATTGAAGCTGAAGGACTATTGATGCAGCTTAAACCAGAGTTAAATTTTAGGTACTTTGGTTGGAAATATTGCATTTTAGATGCATGAGGGTAAATTTCTTGTTAATGTTATAATTCTTGTTAATGTTATGTTATAATCTTGTTAATATTATGTATATTGTTAATGTTTAAAGATTGTATGTGATTGTTATATGGCGACATGTTATTTTTCTAGAAGAATTGTTTGATTTGATAAGAAGATTGAAGATGTAATGGTAAATTTATGCTGGATTTTGTTTGACCTTTGTAAATTCAGAGCGAATTTTGGAAATTAGTCTTTTTTCAAACTGTTTGAATTGTCTTTCCTAAGTGACAAGTGGGGGGGGGGGGGCTTTGTTGTCTAATCAACCTGTTTTACTTGTCACTTATGGCTATTTTGAGTTTAAAACATAAATTAACTAAAGTTTTGACATGAGGCTTCGATAGATGGCATTAGGTGTTCTGTAATCGGCTAGCCTTAGACCTTCCCTTTTTCAGAAGTGGAATCGTCCCGTCCCGTTCCCTCCCTGAGATAGTATAAATGCCATTCTCTGATCGACTTCATTGCTCTTGTTCTCTTTTCGTTTCCGTCAAGTTATTATGATTTAAGTTATTATAGTTTAAGTTCAAATAAGATATTTAGTTTTTCGTTTATGATGTTTAAAGGAATGATTTGATTTATAATTTAAATTTAAGTTAGTTTTGAAAAGCTCCCGGTGTAATGCAATTCAATATTGTTTTTAAAGAAGTATTTTTATGATCCCCTTAATCATTTTAACAAAGTTCGCTTTGAATAGTAATCAACTGGATGTTGTTATGGAAATATTTCTAAATCCAGTTTACATGATTGATTAAAGTTTTAATAAAGAAGTGTCGTCATCAAAAACCTGACTTTTCGATGTCTCTCAGATTCAACACAGTTTTATTACAGGTATCTTCCACAGCGTTGCTATAGTATCTCTGCATATAGCAGTATAATTATGTATTAGACTTGTATTGATACAGGCTAAGAGTCCCGTTAAAAATATTTGGTTTTGCACGGTGGGCACTAAGCGCCCATAAGACATTTTTTCGTATTTTTTTGTTCATCAGAAGCAGATTTTTACGCAGATTCTGAATATGTAATCAGTTTTTTTCTACTTTAAAAACTGTCTGCATGATGGTTTAAGAAAAAACGCGCAAAAAAAGGAGAAAAAGAGGTTTTCGACTGCTTCTTTTAGCCAAAGGGGAAAAGTTCAGGTTCTTCACCGCAAGGTGGCGCAGTGTTCTGCCTCAGAGCGCCGTTTGGGATTTGAGACATTTTTCGTTCCGATTCCCAAGGGGTTTTTAATTCATAACTTTTTTAATTTTGGTCCCACGGTCTCGAAAATGCCCGAAATGACTTCCCTGGAATTTTTCCAATCGAAAGACACCTCTCGCGACTTCCAACTCGCCCGCGTTGCGAAGTTTAATCGGCTTCAAGCAGACAGAGGCGCACGGATTTTATTAGTATAGATTATTAATATTGTGTGAATGGCATACAAACATCCTTTATTATTTTATTTTATTTATTTATTTTTTGTTGATATTCGTGAGCTTGGAACGGAACCACTTTTTTCTAAAAAACGTGTTACGCGAGATAGAATAGAATGATGCGGATAAACCATTTATATTTTGAATGTTGCGATGCCATATATTTAAATGAGGGATTGTTTTATCGATGGCATTAGAGTTGTTTATACTTTTCCTCAAGGGTCTTAAGAAAAATAATCAATTATTCCTGAAAAGCTGCTGTAATTGAGAACACGGACTATTATATAATAAAATATTGTTCAGATGAAGACGAAAAATCTGCCGGATTCTTATATTTTTAAGTGAAAAGCTAAAAGGATAATTTTTAGGGCTACAATAACAAAGTGTTAGACGTCGCATGCTAAACTTTTAAGCTTGTATTATTTCCTGTGTTTACCAGGCTTGTTTTATGACAAAAAAAATTTCTGAAAAAATAAATTTCGATCGAAAAAAACGACAAATATATTTTATTCATACAGTGAAAATTGTGCTACGCGACTTAGAAGATGCGGACGAACCGTTTATATTTTGAATTCGGTGAATGGTTTACAAACATCTTTTATTTATTTATTTATTTGTTGCAATTCGTGAGCTTGGAACGGAGCCACTTTTCTAAACAAACGTGTTACGCGAGATAGAATTGGAAAGGTGCAAATGAATCACTTCTATTTTGATTGTGTGATGCCCGATTTTTAATCAGCGAATGCTCGCATTAGAGTTGTTTATATCTTTTCGAACGACCTTGAGAAAAATAATCACTTTCAATTGTTTATACCTGAAAAGCTGGCGCTACTGAGAACATGTACTATTATATAATGAAATTTGGTTCTGGTAAAGATGAAAAATCTGCCGGATTCATTTCTTAAGTAAGTCTGGGACACAAAAATCTTCAAATTTTCTAAAAAATGAATCGCATTAAAACTGTTTTCTGCTTAAAATGACGTTTAAATCATGTAACTATCTTACAAGGAAGGTCTCCATAAGGGCATACTCAGAAAAATCTGAAAAAATTACAAAATGTTCTTCTCATATAGTTATATATGTTTATAAAAAAAATTTCGGCGGAACCTCCTTATAACGTCCGTAAAAAAATAATAAATTCGTTTATTTGGCGATTTATCTCCGGTTGGCGAAAAAACGAAATTTTGAAAAATACGCTTTTACGCTTCGAATACTTTTTAAAGAAAAAACAGAACATAAATGTTCAATTAATGTTCAAATTTAATGTTCAACATAAATGTTCAATTTATTTAAATAAGTTTAGTTTAAGTAATTTTAGTTTTGCATTTTTACTTTACTTTAAGTGTAATTTTGTCATATACGTTTATATGTACTTATAACAAAATGAAATTAATATATTTTATCATTTAAAACACAATTTAAATTGATTAGAATTGTTCCAAATTGAAAAATACACTGTTAAAAATCTGCTGCATTTTGTTGCAACGCACTCCCTTGCTTGTATAGAAAACGGTTACTTGGCCGTGAAATGGAGCTTTCTCATTGGTTGGAATAGAGATATTATATACAAGCGGTGGCGTGCGTTGCAACAAAATGCAGCAGATTTTTAACAGTGTATGACACGGTCAATTCACAGTGCTATGGAGCATTCTCATTGGCCAGAACAGAGATATTCTATAAAAGTAGTGGAGTGACGTTGCAGTAAATGCTGCAGATTTTTAACAGTGAAGTCAATTAAAATCAATTTTCAGATTCGTTAAAATCGTCTGCTTTTGGCGAGGAAATACACTGCTCGCCAAATCCCGCATCGCTTTCAGCTTTTCACGCCAATTATTCCAAACTATTTTATTTTTTTACATATCTAATAATGTAATTCCGCCGCTAATTGTCACTGATCCTTTATTACCTACATGAGTAGTTTAATTCGTATTTTTTTCAAAAAATTCTGAGTATGCCCCCAATGGAGAACTTCCTTGTTAGTGGCACAGGAAATATAAATTTATTTTGTTTTCAAAATCTAGCTTTCAAACAATGGCTGTCATGGAAACGACTTCTCCCCCCCCCCCATTTCCCTTATTTAAATTGTATAAATCAAAAACCGCTAAACTTGGAACTTGGCTTTTTCGATTGCTTTGCTTCAATTCAGCAAATTTAACCCTTTAAGCGGCCTAACCGGGTTTTTCCGTCATGTAACTTTTAGAAACAACGGCTGATTTAACACAAAATCAATATTAAAATTAATTGTTTGAAGTGAATAAGATAAATAAATATGCAAGTTTGTCAAATAAAAATTTTCATGCCAATATCTTTTATAAATACTATTTTATGAATTGTTAAAGATGAATGAAATATTTTGCAGGCCGCTGAAAGGGTTAAAAACCAAATGTTTACTTAAAAAAAAGTTTAAGTTACATCTTTTTTTTTAATTTTAATTTAAATATTTTTTATTTAAATTAATATTTTAAAAATGCTTATTCAAAAATAAAACACATTTCTCTTTATTTAAATGAAAAAAAAAATAAATTCTACAAATAATATTTGGAGTTATAACGACTTTAAATTAACCCACTGCAATAAATTATTGTTTTTAAAACTATAAGAATTTTTATCGTGTGATTTTGCTTACAAATGTTATGGTTAACCATCAGGAAAGATTTCGGAATTTTAATTCACTAAATAAAAATTGTTTTAAAATGTATCCCGGACCCCCTTAGGTGAAAGTTTAAAAGTAAAACTTCTAGGACAAATAATTTCGCCAAGCATCCATTGACAATGTATTAAGCTTTCAAGTTTGTATTATCCCTGTTTCAGTTACAATTGTTTATTACAGTAGAATTTCTAAAAAAAAAATTCGATTAAAAAAAAAAGCATTTTTTTAAATTTTTTTTATCGCTTTTAAACATTTTTAAATATTATTTTAAGTGTTTGTGTACTTGAAACAGAGCCATTTTTGTTTCTAAAAAACATATTACGCGAGTTAGAATTGGAAGATGCGGATGAGACATTTATATTTTGGATTGTCCTATGTCATATTTTTATCAGAGAGTGTCTTAACGATTGCAGTAGAGCTGTTTGTATCTTTTCCTACTGCCTTCAGAAAAGTAATTGATTTGAATTATTTATTCCTGAAAAGCCGTCATAATTCAGACCACTATCAGCTGTTGAGATCACGTAATTCAAAACAGGGTGTTTCTATGTGCCTTTGAACTTTTAAGCTTGTATTATTCCTGTTTCTGCCAGAGTTGTTTTTATGGAAGCAGAATTTCTGGAAAAATAAATTTCGGTCAAAAGACGGATTATAAACATCTTTTATTATTACAGTGAATTGCAAAGAAACATCCTTTATTTTCCTTACATTTCTGAGCTTGGATCAGAGCCGATTTTCATAACAAGTCGGAAATTACACGTCAAACGTAGCAAATGAGATGCGTTCGTACAATAACGAAGTTTTTAAAATACTTCGGGTACAATACGGTATTCGAAATTTTTAGTGTGTCCCTGCAAATACTATGTGTTTTTATTACACAGGAATTAACTAGTAGTAAACCCACGCAATGTATAAAAATTTCATAAGATGTGAAATAATTTAATACATAAAAAAACACCTCAAACGATTTCCTCCTATTCCATTATGTAATGGAATTCTTTTGTGTAGCCCTGTAAATAAAAAAATATTTTTTGCACTACAAGTTTTACTTAATATATATAATAGTACATATTTCATAGATGCGTATGAATTTTCTTATGTTAGAAAGAATGCAACCTCATTAAAATGCACTTAAAACTATTTTTCCCATTCACGATCATCTAACTGAATAGTTTTGATTGTCCCTGTAATTGAACTATACATCCAATTTTCTTAAAATTTAAATGAATCGACAAAATTATGTAATAATTACGTATTTTAAATTTCAAACGGTTCAATTGGGTAGTTTTTGCATTGTTATATGCGGACAGACGGACGGACAAATACGTAATTACAAACGCACCTTAAAAAAAATGTAAGAATTGAAAAATGCCGGATGAGCCATTTAAGTTTAGCCGTGCGCGATGCCATATTTTTATCATCCATAATTTAGCGAATGCATTGCAGCTGTTTGTATATTTCCCAGCAGCCTTGAGGAAAAGAATCGATTTGAATTATTTATTCCTGAAAAGTATCCGTAATTGAGAGCGTGATCTCTTTTTATTAGCTCAGAGACAATCAAAACCTGAGAACTTTTGTATCCATCTGTATGTATGTAACGCGATAACTCATGATGGAAATATCCGATTTACTTTATATTTTGGGTATAGTTTTATTCTGATAAGGTGCTTCCCCGATGATTTTGGAAGTTCATTCGATAAATATAAGAGGAGGAGGTAACGGGAGCTAATACTCTTCCCGTTGATTTATATAAATGGGTTTTCATGCAGAATTATTAGATTCCATTCAAATTTTATACACAGGATTATTCTAGTGAAGCACTCCGTGATTAATATTGGGTGTTCATTAGATGTAGGGGGGAAATGGGGGTATCCCTCCCTTAAATTAATGAATTTTTCACGCAGAATTTACCGATTTGCTTCAAATTTTGGATATAGGTTCATTGTGATAAGGTGCTTTCCTGATTTGTTTCGATAATTCATTGGATAAGTATAAAGGAATAATTGAGGAGACTACCCCTCTTAATTTAAGTAATTGATTTTTTACGCAGAATAAACCGATTTGCTTTAATTTTTGGATACAAGTTCATAGTGATTGTTAACCCCTTGGGGACGAGCGACATGTATACATGTCTCAAAAAGGCTTAAGAATCCTTGATTATTCCCACTGGTAAAATTTGCCTTATTGAATCGGAGCATTTTCTAGATTTAATAAGGCTCAAATTTCTGTTTTTAAGAACCGGTGACAGAAAATTAAAAATTTCGTAAAAGGCCTCCGTTGCGAAGAGATTAAATATAAAGGAAGGTACGGGCGATTATCCCCCTTAAATTAGATAAGAGGGTTTTTATGCCGAATTATCCGATTTATTTTAAATTCTGGATATAGGTTCTATCTGATAAGGAGAATCTTTGAATAGTTTGGAGGTTTAATGGTTAAGTATACAAGAGGAAACGGGGGATAACTCCCATTAAATTATATAAATGCGTATTTATGTAGAATTATTCGACTTGCTTCGAGTTTTGGATATAGGTTTATTATGTCATAAGACGTATCCCTGATTAGTTTTGGGGGTTCAATGATTAAATATAAAGAGGGGAAATGGGGGAGTATTTCTCCCCCTAATTTGTTTTCGAAGTGTATTGTTCCTTGAAAATATAAGGCTGTAATTACAATCAGTGTGCATAGCCTGCGAGCTTAATGCAATTAGTTTAACTGGGCAATATTCTATTTATAATAAAATTTATTTCGTGTATCGATTAAAAAAGGCAAATGGAAGGATTATTTCTTTTTTAAGCTAAAAATTGAAACGAAAACTTTTAGAGCAAACTTTTTCACTACATGCCGGTATATTAAATTTTATTTTTTGCAGTTTCACTATTTCTTTCTATACGTAGATATGTTTTGTGGCAGCGTACTTTCTATAAAATAAATTGGAGAAACAATTTATTAGCTCACAGGCTATCATAGCCTGAGAGCTCATGTGCCCGTCCGTTCTGTATGTTCGTTCGTGCGTAACGCGATAACTCATGACAAAAATATGCGATCCACTTGGAATTTTGTATGTAGGTATATCCTGACAAGGCGCTTCCCTGATTAGTTTTTGGAGTTCATTCGATATGTATAAGAAGGGGAACGGGGGGCTCATGCCCCTCCCCTTAATAGAAATAAATGGGTTTTTCATGCAGAATTAAGTTTTCGTTCAAAATTTAGATTAGGATCATTCTGATGAGGCGATTCCGTGACTTATTAGGTGTTCATTGAATAAGTATAAATAGGGGGAACAGGGGTTCTAATGCCCCCCCCCCTTAATTTATATAAATGGGTTTTTCAAGCAGAATTTTCAGATTTCGTTCAAATCTCTGAATAGTTTTGGAAGTTAAATGGTTAAGTATAAAAGAGGGGGATAACTCCTTTTAAATTACATAAATGCTAAATGGGTTTTTATTAAGAATTATCTCATTTGCTCTAAATTTTGGATATAGATTTTTTATATGATAAAACATGTCTTTGATAGTATAGGAGGTTCAATGATTAAGTATAAAAAAAGAGGAAAGGGGAGAGATGTTTCCCCTTCTTAATTTTTTTTCGAACGGAATTAACCCTTGAAAATATAAGGCTTTAATGTACAATTAGTATTTGTAGCTTGTGAACTCAATGCCATCAGTTTAACTGGGCAGTATTCTTTATTAGCTCAGAGACTATCAAAACCTGAGAACTTTTGTATCCATCCGTTCTGTATGTATATAACAAGATAATTCATGATGAAAATATCGGATTTACTTGATATTTTGGGTATAGCTTTATTCTGATAAGGTGCTTCCCTGATTGATTTTGGAAGTTCATTCGATAAATATAAGAGGAGGAGGGAACGGGAGCTAATACTCTTCCCCTTGATTTATATAAATGGGTTTTCATGCAGAATTATTAGATTTCATTCAAATTTTATGCATAGGATTATTCTAGTGAAGCACTTCGTGATTAACATTGGGTGTTCATTAGATATAGGGGGAAATGGGGGTATCCCTCCCTTAAATTAATGGATTTTTCACGCAGAATTTACCGATTTGCTTCAAATTTTGGATATAGGTTCATTCTGACAAGGCGCTTTCCTGATTTGTTTCGAGAATTCATTGAATAAGTATAAAGGAATAATTGAGGAGACTACCCCTCTTAATTTAAGTAATTGATTTTTCACGCAGAATAAACCGATTTGCTTTAATTTTTGGATACAGGTTCATAGTGATAAGACGCTTCTCTGATTAGTTCTGGGACTCTTTTGTTAACCCCTTGGGGACGAGCGACATGTATACATGTCTCAAAAAGGCTTAAGAATCCTTGATTATTCCCACTGGTAAAATTTGCCTTATTGAATCGGAGCATTTTCTAGATTTAATAAGGCTCAAATTTCTGTTTTTAAGAACCGGTGACAGAAAATTAAAAATTTCGTAAAAGGCCTCCGTTGGGAAGAGGTTAAATATAAAGGAAGGTACGGGCGATTATCCCCCTTAAATTAGATAAGAGGGTTTTTATGCCGAATTATCCGATTTATTTTAAATTCTGGATATAGGTTCTATCTGATAAGGAGAATCTTTGAATAGTTTGGAGGTTTAATGGTTAAGTATACAAGAGGAAACGGGGGATAACTCCCATTAAATTATATTAATGCGTTTTTATGTAGAATTATTCGACTTGCTTCGAGTTTTGGATATAGGTTTATTATGTCATAAGACGTATCCCTGATTAGTTTTGGGGGTTCAATGATTAAACATAAAGAGGGGAAGATGGGGGAGTATTTCTCCCCCTAATTTGTTTTCGAAGTGTATTGTTCCTTGAAAATATAAGGCTGTAATATACAATCAGTGTGCATAGCCTGCGAGCTTAATGCAATTAGTTTAACTGGGCAATATTCTATTTATAATAAAATGTATTTCGTGTATCGATTAAAAAAGACAAATGGAAGGATTATTTCTTTTTTAAGCTAAAAATTGAAAAGAAAACTTTTACAGCAAACTTTTTCACTACATGCCGGTATATTAAATTTTATTTTTTGTAGTTTCACTATTTCTTTCTTTACGTAAATATGTTTTATGGCAGCGTACTTTCTATAAAATAAATTCGAGAAGCGATTTATAAGTGATGTGCTCATAATCATAGATTATGCTGACTTGCTTACAAATATCCTTTATTATTACGGTGAATTACTTACAAACATCTTTATTATTATTTATTAAACTAGGATGGTCTGCTCCTTTACGAGCTACGTTCGTGAAACCCCGATTAGACACAACATACTCTAAAAACATGCTAATTTGTTCTGTTTCAAAAAGATTACCGAAGATTGAATTATAATTTAAAAAAAACCAGTGGCAATCTTCTTACAAACAGATTTCCATTCATTCCCCTTTGGTTGGGGAATATTAAGGTCAAATCAGTTTTTTGTTTAATAAAATTCAATGACTGTTTTAGTCTTTGATTAAATTATATATATACAGTTAGTAGAAAACATATTTCAGTTTTAAGACTTAAAACACGAGCTTGTATTTTACATAAAATGGTGTCATTTGCATCCGCTAAAAAGTCCCACGTTATAATCCAGTCTTAAGCAACATCTATAGAAAGTAATGCATATGACGTCACTATCTCGGATCAATATAGAAATTCAGTAAAACGTGATGCCGTCTCTCAAAAAACTAGATAAGGGTAATCGGGTATCTACCGATTCATGTACCTTCATTTCTTTGTAACAGTATGGATACTGAAAATTAGGCAATTTATAATAGTTCCAATTTTTATCAGAAATTATCCATGTATATATTTTCAAAATTCGGAAAATATTACTACATGCGGATTAATAATTTTGCATTCTTTCAGCCTTATGACATGAATAAAACAATTGAAGAAAATTAAGTCTCAAACATTGTTTAGAATACATTTTTATAAAGTACGATATTCTTGGCATAAGTCAAATTTTTGATACTTTTTTTAGGTGCGTTCGTAATTATGTAAAAACGTAGCACCTATAGCCGTCGTTCAATCAATATATCCGCATATAGCATTGCAAAAACTATCCAACCGAATCATTTGAAATTTAAAATATATAATTATTACATAATTTGGTAGAGTCTTTTCAAATTTTATGAAAATCGCATGTAGCTCAATTACAGGACAATCAAAGATATTCCACTAAATTACGGTCAATGGTAAAAAATAGTTTCAAGCGCATTTTAATGATGTTATTCTCTTTCGAACATAATATAATTTACATGCATCTATGAAATATATACTAAAATATACATTCTGTACAACCTGTGGTGCAAAAAGTATTAATTTTTATTAATATAAAAGGGCCACATAAATGCATTCTTTTACATAATGTTATAAGAGGGAAACATTGTTTAGGGTATGTTTTAGTTATAATAAACTGTTTCCCATTTTATGAAATTGATATACGTTGCTAAGGTTTACCAAAACATAATTCCTGTGTAATAGAAAGTATTTAGTATTTACAGGGGCACACAAAAGATTTCAGATACTGTATTGTTTCCGAAGTACTGTATATGCAAAAAACTTCTTTATTAAACCTCGTATTTAAAATTCGTTTTAGTACTTAATTTGTTATGTCTGATGGGCAATTCTCGACCTTTTTCTTCCAGTCGTTATGAGAAATCACTCGAAAGATATTATTCTACCACCTCTTTACTTTCGATAGAAGTCAAATATTTCAAATGCCACCATTACACTAATTGCATTAAAATCTACGAAATAAAATCTCAAAAGTGAACTGAGATACAATTTTGAAACACATTGCATTTAAAAATACATTTTCTCCCTATACGACTGTTTATAAATTAAAAATTTGCTATGCTTAGAAGTTTAAAAATAAAATTGCTGTAGATTAACAATATTTAACCGTAGAATGATACGCCATCCGCTCCGCTTTTCGGGTGGTTTATGTTTACTTGTAACACTGTTTGTCAGTGATGAGACATTAATTGGTGTCTGAAGGAACCAACATGTATCGGAGACTAAAAAAATGGTTCATTTTCGAATGAATCAATTCTTTGTAAAACCAGTAGATGATAGAAATAATTGAGGCACAAACGAGGAAACAAACTGTTCTAGAGATCTGTAAAAAGTATTAACATTGAATTTCTGTAACATAATTTGTTGTAATATATTGTGTGTGAACGATTGTATGTCAAGTGTATTTAAATATGTCGTGATTAAACAATGCCGATTTAAAAAACATTTACTCAGGTGTTAGAATACATCATTTTCGGCACGAGGAAAAATAACACAAGCTTGTAATGGCTGTGTTTTTTAAGTATAAAAGTTTGATCGGGGGGGGGGGGGGCAGCCCTCTTAATTTAGATAATTTTTTTTCGTGCAGAATTTACAGATTTATTTAAACTTTTGGACACATGTTCATAGGGATAAAACGCTTACCTTATTATTTGTACGGTTTTTTTTTTTTTTTTTTTTTTTTTTTTTGGTTAAGTATAAATGGGGGTATGAGTTATTAATCCCCCCCCCTTAAATCAGATAATTGGGTTTTTATGCAGAATTATTCGATTTGCTTTAATTTTGGATGTAGATTCTTTCTGATAAGACTAATGTCTGAATAGTTTTAAAGGTTTAATGGTTAAGTATAAAGGAAGAAACGGGGGATAACTTCAAATTTTCTAAAACAATTTTATAGCATTAAAAATTCCTGATTTTTTTCCCTTCCTTAAAATGACGTTTAAACATTTTTCTATCTTAATTCGAAGGGGAAACATTAGATTTTGAAAATAAAACGAACTGAAAAAATTACCTTTCAAAAATAGCTGTCATCGAAACATCTTTCTTAAACTGCGTTTTTCTTCATTATGATTTTTTTCACTTTTTCTCGCATTTAAGTTGTTATAAGTTAAGAACCTTAAAAGATAGGTCATTGAAACTTAAAACATATCTTTTTTGATTGTTTTACTTTAATTCTGATTCAGCAAATTTGAAAAAAAAAATTTTACTTTTGAAAATATAATTTTAAAAAAAGCTACATTAAAAAAAATATTTTGACTTTAAATATTTTGAACTTTTTTTTAAATTAATATTTTTTAAAATGCTGAATCGAAATTTAAACATATATTTCTGTTTATTTACATGAAAAAAAAAGAGATTCTACTAGTAATATTTCGAGTCATAACAATCTTAAATTACACCACTTTTTTCGCAAAGTTAAAAAATATATATATCTGAGAAGTTTTATCATGTGATTTTGTTTACAAATCATATCCGAAATTTTCTTAAATATTCGAAAATATAATATAGTAAATACTAACCTTAACCCTCTATCTACGGATTTATTTAGAAATTTTTTCTCCTCAATAATATATTTTTTTAATATCTGAAGATATAATGGAATTTTTAAATAATATTAATGCGAAATTTAGATGTGTTTTTTATCAAAATTGCTTAAATATGTAGGTAGTTATAACTTTTTTTTGCAAAGTATTTACAAAAATAATCAGATTAATTAACGAAAAATACGCATAGAAATATCACAATTCGTATAGAAGTATGTATTTAAATGTACTACGATCTTCTCTGTAAATCGAAAGGCTTTTGCAATTAAAAATGTTTCACATAATTTTTTTAAGAAAAGAAAAGCTATGAAAATGATTACGAAAATTACCACATTTTGAAAATATTTAGTTTCGGCTGTTTATCTAAATTTGATAGAGCAGAATATTTTGTGTAAAAAGAAAAAAAATTTTCTTAAGAAAAATTTTTCATTAGACCGAGTAAATAAATTTTATATTAAATGTTCTTCAGTTGTACTTAAAAGTACTATCAGCGCATAAAGAGTTTGAAAAACAGTATAATATTGCTCTGATTAAACATAGAAAGTATCTTACTTGTAAGTATTACGCTACTGAACAATTCTTAGCACAGTCTGAAGAGGTCGTTCACTTTACGGCGGCTTCGAAAAATCGATTTCACTACGTTGAAATGTCTTTTAGTCGCTTTGATGAAATGTGTTGCAGCGAAATCCGGTAAATTTTAAAGATATTTCAGCAAACTTAACTCAAAAATCCTAGAATTGCATTTCACACTTTTCTTTAAATTTTTTAAATAAATAATAAAAAAATAACTTCGATCAACAAAAATGACAATCTCTTATTTAAAGAAGAAATATAATATTTTAAAATAATTGTGATAACAATAAAATATTCTTAGGAAACAATCATAAATACATTTCCAAGTTAGACGATACTCTAATAGCAAGGAAAGTAGAATTAATTTTATAAATGAAATAAAAAAGATTTAATTTCAAAGAAATGTAGTAAAATAAATTTTGAATAATTAGTTTGAACAGAAAGGGAATATAAATATATATTTGATAAGAAATAAAAATTATAATAACATGTCAAAAATAAGAATTATTCTGCAGCGCCATATTTATACCTAATAAAGAACTAAAATAGGAAAATGGCATTCATTTTCAGTGGCAATCATATTTTAGTTATCAAAAATTATTTGTAAAATACAAAATTTGTTACCTTCCTCGTGTATTTGCTCTATAAGATATAAATATTAATTAGAAATAAAAATTGTCTCGTGGAAATATATTTGTAAGGATACTTTATTATAATGTAACAAAATTAATGCATTATAATTTAATCGGAATTTCACTGTGGTGAGTGTAATTTTAGTATTTTGTGATATTTACGATATAGCTATAAAAGTGATTAAGAAAATTATCACTAATAAATAAATAAATAAAATAAAAATAATAACTTCTACTTTTAGTCGCGTTTGATGGAATGTGTCGTAGCGAAATCCGATAAGTTTTAAAGTTATTTTTGCGAATAGAATTCAAATATGTTACAATTGCATTTCCCCCTTTTCTTTAAACGTTTTAAATAAATAGCAATTTCGATCAACAAAGATGGCAATTTCTTATTTAAAGATGACATGTAATACTTTCAAAAAAATGTTATAACAAAAAATATTCTGAGAAAACAATCATAAATACATTTCAAAGCTAGATGATACTCCAACAGCAAGGAAAGCAAAATCAACGACATAAATGAAATAAAAAAGATTTAATCACAAAGAAATGTAGTAAAATAAATTTTAAATAATAAATTGGAACAGAAAGGGAATATAGATATATACTGATAGAGAAATAAATAAAGCAACATGCCAAAAGTAAGAATTACTCTGCAGCACCGTATTTATACCTAATAAAGAACTAAAATGCAGGCCAGGAAAATGACATGCATTTTTAATGACAATCATATTTTAAATTATAAAAAATTATTTGTATAATGCAAAATTTTTTTACCTTTCTCGTGTATTTGCTCTATAAGATATAAATATTAATAACAAATAAAAATAGTATCTTGGAAATATTTCTAAGGATAGTTTTTACTAGAATGCAACAAAATAAATTTCATTATATGACACTCAATAGGAATTTTATTGTGGTGACTGTAATTTTAGTATTTTGTGATATTCACCCTATGGGTCATTCCATGTCAGATCACCCAGACCATGGCACCCACCATCACCAATTTTTATTAAATTCAGCGAATTTGTAGAGTTTAAAATGCTGATTCCAAAAATATCAATTATATTGAAATTGATCAAATGGTTTGTGATTTATGAGCTTTTAAATAGCTCCCAAGATGCCCGATTTGCCGCCATTTTGAATAGAACATGTGACAACAAAAAAGACCATAACTTCTTTCAGGTTTAAGCTAGAGCTTTCAAATTTTTTTTGTTTTGTTCAGAATAAAGCAAGCTTTAATTTAAACAGATTTTTGTAAATCTCATTTTATAAAAATACTGTCAGAAAATGACTTTTTGTCATTTTTTTAAGTAAAAAAAGGTGCAACTTCAATGGCTAATTTCCCCCAATGTACCCCCTTCAATTTTCACCTAATTGCATAAATAGGCAACTCAAAGTGTGTTTTGTTGACTGATAAAAAAATTTTAATGGGCGGTTCACAGGCTTTTATTTAAAAAAATAAATTCAATTTTACTGACTTTCTACAATAACAGAAAACACAAGATAATGTTGAGATTTCTTTTATTACCAGAAATATCATACATATTTACATCTAAAAGTTTGATAAGGTTTAATGTTACATAAATACATATATTTAATGTTTCTAAAAAAAGGGGGAATCCCAAAGGAATTAATAGGAATGCCAATAATGGATTCTTGCAAGAGTACTTTTCTGACAAATTGAAATCAATTGCAGAGTTTCAATAAATTATAAGTAAAAATTAAATGATAGAAAAAATTCTACAAATAAGTACATCATATAACAAAATCATACTTGTATATAATTCAAAATGTGATAAAATTGCAACTCTTAACACTAGAACCACGGGGAATTTTACTCAAGTTTTATAAAAATAATTCACATCAGAATTTTTACTTAAGTCTATTTAACTTATTTATTTTTAAATAATTCTCGTACAGCTTATATTTAAATTATTTTAAGTAGATTTATCTGGTTCGAATCGACATCTTTTCACTGTGTACGGGTCAAAATGACCAGTCTCCGCGGTTCTAGTGTTAAATAAAAATCATGGTACTTTAAAATAATACAAAATAGCATATCACATACACAATAAACATGCTATTAAAAAAATCTACATCAAAAATAATTTAAAGTAAAGAATTAATATTTTAAAAACCCCCTGCCAACAGGCAGATGTAAATTTTGAAGTTAAACACAGTAGACTCCCTCAAATCCGCACAGCTTGGAACCAGAAGTTATGCGGATTTTAGAATTTTGTCGATTTCTGGTCAGTGCTTTGTTTACATTTTTTTATACAGGAATTTGAATGCAATTAATAATGCAATCAAAACTAAAATGAATGCTTTACAATGTAATAAAATATTAAAATAAGTAATAAATTAAAATAATAAAAATTTAGATAATTATCAAAGTGATTAAAATATTAAAATCAAAAAGTCAAGTTAATAATCAATAATATTATTAAATATTCATTATAAACATGAAATATATTTTTCTTAAATTATTCAATGTAGCATTATAAAGATACATTACTAATAACAACAACAAAATAATAAAATAAGGAAGTTTTATTTCAGGTTTAGCCAGATTTAGGTTTAATAACCAAAAAAGCTTGATTAATACATAAAATTATTTGATAAGAAGATTGTGATTACCAATGATATCAGAAAAATCTTGATTTTTTTTTCAGAATAAATTTATTCTTCCTTCATGTAAATAATAATAATAATAGAACATGAATTCAGTACTATTAACAAAAATTACAAATTAAAATAAAATAGAATTGATATAAAATTATAAAAGTCAAATTTTGGCCCTATATCTGAACTGAATTTATTTACATCCATAATTTATGTGCAGATTTTTGAGAATTGTGGATTTTAGGGGGTTTCAGATTTGAGGGAGTCTACTGTACTTGTTTCATTAACAAAAACTAAATCAAATTTAGATATAAACCTAGCTTAATAATTTGGATGTTTTTAAAATTTAATTTTTCTCTAAGAACTAGTTTTATCAGAATGTTAAGGCAGTGTAAACATACAAATATTTTTGTACTCTCAACAATTCAAAATTTTCTGACACTTTTTTAAAAGTAAAAACATACTTGTTGATGTGACTTTTTGAAGAGATTTATAAGCGACCTCAGGGCTGCTACATGCAACAATTTTTATATTCTTTGCACACCAGTATTTTTCTAAGCTTGAAGTATATTTTTCTTGCAAATGTTATCAAAGCATCTATTAGGGATTTCAGTTTTAAGAAAGTGGTGCCAGTTAAAATGAAAAAATAGTCGCCTGTGGCAGCCTTGCAACCTGTGTTTTTATTTTTGGTTCAATGAATTAGATCTTGATTTACAACAATTATTTTCTCAGTATGACCATTTTTTCTGTTTCCAATACTATCGCTTTGGAAAATTCAATTCAAAATGCCCACTTTGACAGCATTTTTTAAATATATTATGCATTATATATAGAACCTGCCAATTGAATGCTTTTGTGAGTAAAAATGGATCTAAAAATGAATCAAAGTCCAATGATTTTGCTTTGCCGGACTGTCCTGTTCACATAGAAAGCAAGGCATTTTTGTGCACCCAGCTTTTTGTGCCAATAATATTAATATATATTTGAAGTCAATGCAGATAAATCATTTGTATACCTCATGCTGAATACATAGTCTAAAAATCGTTAGATAAGTTCGCAAGCATCCACAAGTATACATTTACATTATCTGTGACTATTACATGATGCCTGTTCCCGGCAATGAATCTTTGAAATCAACACTGGTTGATTGCAAACAAACT
The DNA here is from genome assembly GCA_964019185.1 of Maratus speculifer. NCBI lineage: Eukaryota > Metazoa > Arthropoda > Arachnida > Araneae > Salticidae > Maratus > Maratus speculifer. Next base: position 137,814,653 of record OZ025302.1, on the reverse strand, counting down.
ATATGTGATAGAAGAAAACTAAGAACAGTTGTGTAATTTGCATAAAAAAAAAATGCATTAAGGGGTTGCATTGGTTCTTAATCATCCGATATCATGCAGACTAGTGTAACTTTTCCTTACTGTATTTTTTAAGAGTTTTAATTTTATCACATTTTGTATTATATGCAAGTATGATTTTGTTATATAATGTACCTATTTGTAGAATTTTTTCTACCATTTAATTTTTACTTATTTATTGAAACTCTGCAATCAATTTCAGTTTGTCAGGAAAGTACTTCTATGTCTTGCAAGAATCCATTATTGGCATTCCTATTAATTTCTTTGGGATTCTCCTTTTTTTAGCCACATTAAATATATGTATTTATGTAACATAAAACCTTATCAAACTTTTAGATGTAAATATGTATGACATTTCTGGTAACAAAAGAAATATCAACATTATCTTGCGTTTTCTGTTATTGTGGAAAGTCAGTAAAATTGAATTTATTTTTTTAAATAAAAACCTGTGAACCGCCCATTAAAATTTTCTTATCAGTCATCAAAACACACTTTGAGTTGCCTATTTATACAATTAGGTGAAAATTGAAGGGGGTACATTGGGGGAAATCAGCCATTGAAGTTGCACCTTTTTTCACTTAAAAAACTGACAAAAAGTCATTTTCTGACAGCATTTTTATAAAATGAGGTTTACAAAAATCTGTTTAAATGAAAGCTTGCTTTATTCTGAAAAAAAACAAAAAAAATTTGAAAGCTCTAGCTTAAACCTGAAAGAAGTTATGGATTTGTTGTCACATGTTCTATTCAAAATGGCGGCAAATCGGGCATCTTGGGAGCTATTTAAAAGCTCATAAATCACAAACCGTTTGATCAATTTCAATATAATTTATATTTTTGAAATCAGTATTAGAAATTCTACAAATCTATTGAATTTTATCAAAATTGGTGATGGTGGGTGTCATTTTTGGAAAAATCTGGGTGATTTGACATGGAATGACCCCTATACCATGAAAATGATTAAGAAAATTAACACACACACAAAAAAAAAGCTAATTTTAGTCGGGTTTGATGGAGTATGTCACAGAAATCCGATAAGTTTTAAAGATATTTTTGTGAATTTAATTCAAATATATCTAGCAATTGCATTACCCCCTTTTCTTTAAACTTTTTAAATAAATAATAATAAAATAACTTCGCCCAACAAAAATGACAATCTTTTATTTAAAGATGACATAATATTTTAAAATAATTGTTATAACAAAAAATATTCTTAGAAAAGTACAATCCTAAATACATTTCAAAGTTAGATGACACCCAAAACAGCAAAGAAAATAAAAGTAACGATATAAATTAAATAAAAATTTCATCTTAAAGAAATATAGTAAATAATAACAATTTCGACCAATAAAAATGACAATCTTATTTAAAGATGACATACTTTTAAATAATTGTTATAACAAAAAATATTTTCAGAAATCATAAATACATTTCAAAGTTGGACGATACCCAAACAACAGCAAGGAAAGCAAAATAAACGATATACATGAAATAAAGATTTAATCTTAAAGAAATGTAGTAAAATACATTTTGAATATTAAGTTGTAACAGAAATGGAATATAGATATATACTGACTGGGAAATAAAAACTATAACACGTGAATGTTTAATCGTCAGTCGGCAATAAGAACCATATGTCACCAAAAAAGGGTGAGGAGGTCGTGTTTCATAAAATGGAGAACTATGGCCGCGTACACAGTCAAGTCTCTCTATAACGAAACTCCATACATCAAATTTCTCTATATAACGAATTTTTAGTAGAAACGGTCCCCTTTTCGCATGATTACATTGAAAACAGTCTCTATATAGCGAAATATCTATCTCCATATAACGAATTTTTTCATTAATTGGTCTAAATTTATCCTGTTTTAAAAAAGCTTCGAAATCATATGGAATCAATTTTCAATCACTTTTCTTTATTTATAATTCAGTGCTGAGTTTTTTTTTTACTTTATTTTTCTCCTTGTTCTTTAAATCCAACGAATTCATTCCACCTCCCACACACCTTTCCACACTTTTCTCAAAACAGAGTCAACTGGATTGATACACATATAAAAGAGTTATCAATGAGAGGCACATAAGAGAGGCCTTCAAATAGAGGAAAATGTTAACAACAATTTTTCCTCCCTTGCTAAAATTTGAGCTTTTTTTTTTCTTTTCTTTTTTTGGGAGCATAACAATTTCAAAATCAAAACAACAAAAAATTACAGAAATCTTCGTCTGAAATTAATGCAAACCTTCCTTATTTGATTTTCATTAAGCTTTCAAATAAATGTCTGTTCTCTTTTTTGAAACAGCTTAAATAATTAAGAAATAAAATGTTAGATTGATATTTACTTTTAAGTATTTCAAATTATTAATTCAAAAGATCAAAAATAATATTTGTTCAATTTTCACACATTAAATACGATTTTTAACATCATTCGCTATACATCGAATTTCTCTATATAACGAATTTTTTACTGGAACGATGGATTTCGTTATATAGAGACTCGACTGTATCTTTGTTTTATTTATTTATTATGAAGAATTAATGCAAAATAAAGGAAGAATATCAAAATAACTTTTTTTAAAAAAATCTGAAGAATTCATTTTTTAATATAATCCATTAACACTTCATTATTTAGCACATTAAAACTCTGACCTTTTGCAATACTACTTCTGAATCTACGTTTTAATTTATCATAATTTTATGTCACTAAATAAATCAAATTCGAAAACCGTGGTATTCAGAATGCATAACACTTAGTACGTGTAACCCCTAAAATGAAATTTGGGGAGCAAAAGATTAGTAATGGTTGGAGATACCATCCAGAAAAGTAGCCTACATTTAATATTTATAGAGATATAAAGTCATAATAAATAATGCATAGACATATACTACCATTCTTACATATAGGTAGTAACAAAAATTATTGCTCAGATAAAAACAAACATTGAATGATAAGACATGTAGGGGAGGGAGGGGGGCATATGTGAATAGTACATATTTCACCCAGTTAATCTGAAGTAAAAAATGAAAAAAAAAAAGGAATAAATAAATGAAAAGTAATATGAAAAGTACAATCTTTTGAGTGAATTTTCAAAACAATCAGCTATTTTGGTTTCTGGTTGTTGTAATTTGTTTATTTTAGGTGTTCAGTAAAAAAGTTTCCAAAGTTATAGAAGTAAAAATTCATTCAAGACATATTTTAAAGTAGAATATCAGCCTTGTGTTTTATAGTGGCATTAATCAGATAAGTGTATAAAAAGTTTTGTTTCTCTATTCTAGTTAAAAATAGCTTTTCTTTATATATAATTTAGTCTTAAGTTTGTAGATGGGGAACTTGTGAACAAATTATATGGAGGCAGATGTAAACAGTTTACAAGTGTATTAATTTTTTTAAGTACTTTTGTCTAACATTGAGTTATAAATTCAATATTTTTATGATTCCTTCCAGTTTAAATTTACTAAAAGTTAGATAACGATTAAAAGTGGTAGCTTTCTGTAAAAACCAATATGTTTATTTGTTATGCTTTAATGATTTCCAGTTTTAAAAATATTTATTTTTTCTTGGCCTATATTAAAATATTTCTTTTCATTTAATGAAATTGAATTTTGTTGACCAAAAAAGTGATAAATATTACAGTGATAATCACCAATTTCTTTATCACACAATTTTACCAATTTTTAAAATCATGACGCACAATTTTATGATACACATTGCATAACATTTAGAAAAAAGTAAAAACACAATACCAGAATTATTCAATAACTTAAAAGTTACTCAGTTTGCTATGCTTGGCTCAAAAGAAATAGATATTGTCGGACGTTCCCCTCAGTCCACACAACTTTGAAGAATGTCCGTGGTAGATATAGCTGCCACCACCGATATTACTAGGTGATATCGGTCACCCACTGTGAAATTGGTGTAAATAAAGACTTACGCTAGTAACCGAATTATCAGTTATTAAGAATATATGTACACACAAAATACGCCATTTACAAATATATACAACTACAACTCGGATATAGGTGATCCGGTTCAACATTAGATACCGTAAAGATTGGTTGTGTACTATTCCAATTACACTTTCCACCTCACACTCAATACACGTTAAATTCACTTTTTTGGAGCTCAACCTTGAGTCTCCCAACACAAGTATACTGGGCCTGCACTTCTTAGCCCAGAACACTAAGCACCAGAACGTCTGTGTCCTTTGCGCACCAGAAAACGCACTTTTTACGCTCTTCCACACAGAACAACCTCTAGGTACGAAACCTAGGTACCGAATCTCTGATCTGAGGCAAACTTGCCCTCTCCAAATCACTGCTTTCCCCCACATAAACCCCTTTGGAGCCTCCTCATTGGACACATATTCCATTCTTTTCTTGCTTAGTGACATGCTGCTAATCTGCTCACCATCCGCATACTTCACTGACAGGTGGACATGCCTCTCAGCTATCTCTTTTCTCTAACACCCCACCTGTAAAGGATTATCTGGCAATTCCCCTTTCCACAAAGAAGGAATGTCACCTTGGAAATTCTGTACACAACCATACAATAAAAAATATTCAAATAGAGAAAGAGTAGACATTACATTCCTTAGCACAGGTGCTATCGGATCCTGACACCACCCACCTTAGCGGAAAATATGCCTTTTAGGGGTTAATTTTCCCCAAGCATATAGTAACATCGCAGAAGAGTTCAATAGTCTCTTTACAGATTTCTTCATTATGCTTAATTACATAGGTATTTCCAGGTGTCTGAACACTATCTACTGACATCTCTACTGAACCTTTACTACTATTATTATTACATAAACAATACACATGTTAATACAATATTATAAACAAAAAAAAAAAAAAATCAAAAAAATATTTACACACACACAGAAAAAAAATTAAATGTGTGACGACATCCCTTTAAGGTTGTCCACTATTGGGTCGTTGATGCTGATGGGCTAACAACTGGTTGTTCTTCCCAGCTCTTTCTATGTAGCCTAGAAATTGCGTCAGCATTTAAATGTTGCGCTCCTGGTCGATGAGAAATACTCAGGTTCCAGCGTTGCAAGGCAAGAGCCCATCTAGTGAGTTTGGGTGATCTTGGGGTTGTTTCAGTGAGAAATTTTAATGGATTGAGATCTGTAATGATCTCAATTTGAGATCCATAGGTCCACTTTTCAAACTTCCGCAACCCGAAGAGAACACTCCAAGCCTCTTTCTCTATACTCGGCCAAGCACGCTGAGCCCCTGACAATTTCTGACTGGCAAAAGCTATCGGTTTATACTGACCCTTTTCATCTTTTTGAGTAAGGCAACATCCTACTGCCAGGTCGGAAGCATCTGCGCGGAGCTGATATTCCCGGCCTACGATAGGTGTAGCCAAACTCGTCACTTTACATCTCATCTTTAAGAGTATTAAATGCTTTTTCTGCCCTTTCATCCCATGGTACAGTATTTTTAACCTTCCCTTTAGTCAATTCGGTTAAAGGTATAGTAATTTCGGCATAATTTGGAATATAAGATCGGTAAAATCCCATTAATCCCAAAACAGATCTGACTTCTTTTTTAGTTTTTGGTCTCTTTAGATCCCTTATTGCTCCTATTTTTTCCTCATCAGGTGCATGCGTTCCACCTCCAATTACATGACCTAAAAACTTAGTCAATTTCTCTCCAAATTTACATTTATCTAGCCTAATCGTAAAATTTCTGCTTTTAAGTTCTTCAATGACGGCCCTAACATGCTCACAAGGCTCTTCCCAGGTGTCGGAGAAAATGATGACATCATCAATATATGCTTCCGCATACCTCCGATACCTTGAAGAATTTCATTCATATCTTTCTGAAACGTGGCAGCCGCCCTTGATAATCCAAAAGGCATTGTACGCCACTGATAAGTTCCATTATGCGTTGTAAAAGCTGTCAAATGTTTACATTCCTCAGCCATTTTAATCTGCCAATAACCTCTCAATAAATCAATCGATGATAAATACTTAGCCGCCCCTGCGGTATACATGATTTCTTGTGAATCTTTCATCGGAAAGGTTGGAACCTGAGTTACCGAATTTAAAACTCTATAGTCTATACAAAGTCTAACAGTTGCGTCTTTTTTCGCCACACAAACAATTGGATGACTAATTTCAGCATTTGACACTTTGATTAGATTTAATTCTAATAACTCCTGAATCTGCCTATCTACTTCCTCTTTATAAGCTACCGGTACACTATATTTCTTTGGCTTTTTCCTTTCCACCCCCGGTTTAAGATCAATACGATGCTCCCCTACATCAGCTGGTCGTACAGGACCCATAAATACCTCTTTATTCTCCCTCAAAATAGACTTTATATCTTTAACTTGATTGTTAGATAACCCTTTTATTTCGAACCTCTCTATATCTCGTTCTACTTCCTGATCCCGGTTCAAAATAGGAATTTCCCCAACTTCTCCAAATTCCTCATCACCCTCGAAAACAATATTAACTATATTACATTTAGCAATAAATTCTCGTATTTTATTTTGGTGCACATGCTTCCTACTCCCGTCAGCTAACTCAACTATAAAAGAATGCTGGTTTCGTTTTTCGACTATGGTTGCCGGCCCTTGCCACCTAGAATATAACTTATTAGTTGAATCGGGGATTAACAATATTACCTTATCGCCTACTTCAAACGTTTTTTCCTTAGACCTTAAATTATAATGGTAAGCCATTCTATTTTGTTGCACCTCGGACGATAATTTTGCCTCATTTGCGGCTCTTTCTAAACGTCCTCTAAGTTTATTCAGATACTCATGAATCGGCGTAGTATCTAACTGCGCCCCCTTATTTTCTCCTGCCCAGGATGACTTGAGAATCGACAAAGGACCCTCCGGCGTTCTACCATATAATAACTGGAAAGGTGCGATTCCCGTCGTAGAATTTGGGACTTCCCTATACGCCCATAATACAAATGGTATTTGTTCATACCACTTTTTTCCTTCTTCTCTAATAGTATGATGTAACATACGTTTAAGAGTCTGATTAAATCGTTCCACAAGCCCGTTAGACTGTGGATACTGTGGGGTCGAAAATCTTGGACTAGCACCTGACCTTTTCTCAAATTCTTTCGTTAAGTCGGCGGTGAAATTCGTTCCATTATCACAAGCAATTATATTCGGAATTCCTGTCCTCATAAATATTTGAAGTAACGCATCACACGCGGTTTTAGCACTTAAACTTTTTAGAGGGATCGCATCCGCTCACCTGGTATGTTGATCAATTAAGGTTAGTATATACTGATGCCCTTGGGAACTTTTAGGATCAATAGGCCCAATTAAATCAACATTAACTACCTGAAATGGAAGTTCCGGACGCGACACTGGGGAAATAGGAACTCAATCATTTACTTTAACCCCTCTAGTCAATTGGCACTCTAAACATGACTCACAAAATTGTTTAGTTTCTTTCGCCATCCCCTCCCAATAAAATGAATACCTGATTCTCTGTAAAGTTTTCTTGGCTGCATGATGCCCTCCAAATACCGAACTATGCGCTAATTTTAGGATTTCTTCCCTTCTTACTTTGGGAACTACTAATTGCGCTATAGTCTCGCCTAACAATTTCTCTTTGTGATATAATAAGCCATTTACAATATAATAATCCCCCTTATCCATTTTAGCTAATTCTCAAGCTTTCTCTAATTCTTTACATTCTAATTGGGATTCCTTAAACATATCGGAATTGCTAACAATAGTTTTATTACCTTTCTCCACTTTCGTTTTTTCCGTATTCTGAGTTTGTACATTTTCTGATTTTGCTTCTATTGCGTAAACATTACAATTATCGTTACTCATATCATCCTTTTCACTCGAATTATCAATAATAATTTCCGAACTTTCTAATTCTTGGGCCTCTAGCAATGGCTCCTCGCGGTTGACACCTGACAACTCATTAATCACTTCGGGATGTAAAATCACTTGCTCATTAATATTATCAGTCACTGCGCAAAGTACTTCCTGATGAATTATATTAGTTTGTCCGAATTGCGGAATAGCTAACGGTAGTTTAACCAACGGCGATTTAACTGCTTCACCGAATAACCCTTGTAAATAAATACTACCCGCTCCTTTTAATTTCTCTTCCGGTACCAAATCTTTATGAACAACACTAATTTCACATCCAGAATCAACCAATCCCTTTGCTTTTTGCCCATTTACACTAACTTCAATTTTCTCGAGTTTATTTAATTTCTCACCAATAACGTTAGTTCTCTCTTCGGCCTTTGCCGATATTCTCGCTACAATAGCTCCATTAGGTAACTCTTTGCTTTCTTTTACCACAATCTTATGCACACCCGCTTTCGGATCTCGCCCTTTATTACCATTATTTCCCTCATTACCCACTTTATTACAAAATCGTTGGTAATGACCTCTCAAACCACATTTAAAGCATTTAGGAGCTGAAGCATCACTAGGCTTCTTAAAATCTATTTTCCTATCCGAAAAAGAATTAGTCTCATTGCTTCCGTTTTGCCTCCAATTATTACTAACTTTGTTATCATCCCTCGGTCTCATTTTTTCATTGTTTACGTGCCTATCTTTACCTTTAAAACTTTTATACGTAACGGCGTAAGACTTATGTTTAGCGTCAAAATAATTGTCACATTCTTTAGCAATTTTAGAAGTTTCTAACCATTTACCTTGATGAGTTAACCCAATATATGACGCGGTATCCTCATCTAACGTACTTACTAATTTATCCGTAACTATTAACTGGTTGACCTTTTCATAAGAGTCAGCACCTCTAATCTTACAATAATTTTCCCATGTCGCTATTAAACGCGATACAAATAATACATGAGTTTCGTTCTGGTTTCTCCTAGCCTTCTTAAAATTTTCCAAACATGCCTTCGGTGTCGGCTCATGTTCCCTTAGAACTAACTCCTTTAACTCCTCATAATTCTCCATTTATTCCGTAGTGGTATAAATTAACAAATTATCCGCCTTTTCTCCTAACATATTTAGCAGAATTTCGGCCTGCTGGTTTTCCGGTACATTTTTAGTTTTGAATGCCCTTTCTAAACTGTTGAAAAATAGATTCCATCCCTCAGTCCCTTCCGGTACTTTGATAGAGTTTTTACGCTTTTGATCAATTTTTCTATATTACTTTCATTATTAGATTCCCTAGAAACATTACAATTATTTGCCGAACATTGAACCCTTAGTCTCTCCATTTCTAATTCATGTTCCATCCTTAATTTTTCTATCCTCTCTTCTCTTTCTAACCTTTCGTGTTTTTCTTCGCGCTCTAACTTTTCCTGTTTTTCTAACCTTTCGCGCTCTAATTTTTCCTGTTTTTCTAACTTTTCGCGCTCTAATTTTTCCTGTTTTTCTAACTTTTCGCGCTCAAATTTTTCCTGTTTTTCTTCACGCTCTAACCTTTCCTGTTTTTCTAACCTTTCGCGTTCTAATTTTTCTTGTTCTAATCGTTCTGAAACAATCGCGTCAGATAATTCCTTAATAACCCCCTCGTCATACTCATCACTGTCCATTATCTTTTTCTTAAGCTGAATTCTGGTATGTTCCGCGAATTCAACACCCAATTCTTCAGCTATCACCTGAAGATCAACCTTTTTTAGTTTCAGTAAGAAAGCCATACCTTCACCGATTGTTATTACCACCCTACAAGAATAGTTTAACCTACCCAATTAATATTTCATAATTTTCTAACTTAGTACAGATATTTCTCCACTTATTATACTAAATAATACCCTTCAGATAATCAATACATTTCATTTCTAATTAATTTACTGAATACTCTAATTTTTCTCAACCATTGATATCACACAATTTACTTCCAATAAAACAAAAAGGTAAAACAATAATTCGATTTGCTTACTATGCAATACAGATTTCAACTTATACACTTAGATAACAACATACAATTTATAAAATACTGATACGTTGAAATTGAATAGGAGTATTGATGTCAATAAAAAAAATCCACATAAAGAAAAATTGTAAAACATGCATATATAAATTTCTACAATTATCCTCACTAAAATATTTCCGAACTTAATACTGGTTCTTACACTTAAAACAAATATACTGAAAATCTTTACTTTTATTTTTCCTCACTATGGCTCTCTTTTGAGCCTTTTTTTTTCACTATGGCTCTCTTTTGGGCCTTTTTTTCCACTATGGCTCTCTTTTGGGCCTTTTTTTTCACTATGGCTCTCTTTTGTGCCTTTTTTTTTTACTATGGCTCTCTTTTGAGCCTTTTTTTTTCCCCTCACTACTATTGGCCAATTAAAATCCTAAGCAAATGTTATTATACACTCTTCAAACTTAAAAAATGTTGCTTCATTTAAATATTACTTTAACAATAATTTAAGTAAATTTAATTATTCCTTCCAACTACTATTACCACAATTAGTAAAAAAAAATTATAGACAATCAATACTAGCTCAAGTTATAACCTTTCCTTAAAACAATAGCCGATATGGTTATTAACACTTTATAGGTAGGGAGTATTGATAAAACACATAAATGATATAGACACTTTACTTAAATTACTATTAATTATACAACAACAAATTTTGGTTCGAGATGTCAGCAGAAAGATATGATCAAAACACCTTACCTTATACTTTCTTTGCTGGATTACTTTTCTAATCACAGGTAGCTCCACGATGTAGCGGTAATATGGCACAACAGTTCAGTTTAGTTCTTTCTAATAAAGATACGCACAACACTTTAGTCCACACTCGACGATACGGCACGACACTTTAGCACATACTCGATGATACGGCACGACACTTTACACACATTCGACGATACGGCACGACACTTTAGCATACAATCGACGATCCGGCATGATGCTTTAGCACACTCTCGACGATATGGCACGACCACACAAGAATTCCACTGGATACTCCGGCATTAACAGACTGCAACACGGCTCGCTGGTCACTGGTTTCAGGCGATTCTATCCCGACGCTGCCAACAATTTGTCGGACGTTCCCCTCAGTCCACACAACTTTGAAGAATGTCCGTGGTAGATATAGCTGCCACCACCGATATTACTAGGTGATATCGGTCACCCACTGTGAGATTGGTGTAAATAAAGACTTACGCTAGTAACCGAATTATCAGTGTATTAAGAATATATGTACACACAAAATACGCTATTTACAAATATATACAACTACAACTCGGATATAGGTGATCCGGTTCAACATTAAATTAGATACCGTAAAGATTGGTTGTGTACTATTCCAATTACACTTTCTACCTCACACTCAATACACGTTAAATTCACTTTTTTGGAGCTCAACCTTGAGTCTCCCAACACAAGTATACTGGGCCTGCACTTCTTAGCCCAGAACACTAAACACCAGGACGTCTGTGTCCTTTGCGCACCAGAAAACGCACACTTTACGCTCTTCCACACAGAACAACCTCTAGGTACGAAACCTAGATACCGAATCTCTGATCTGAGGCAAACTTGCCCTCTCCAAATCATTGCTTTCCCCCACATAAACCCCTTTGGAGCCTCCTCATTGGACACATATTCCATTCTTTTCTTGCTTAGTGACATGCTGCTAATCTGCTCACCATCCGCATACTTCACTGACAGGTGGACATGCCTCTCAGCTATCTCTTTTCTCTAACACCCCACCTGTAAAGGATTATCTGGCAATTCCCCTTTCCACAAAGAAGGAATGTCACCTTGGAAATTCAGTACACAACCATACAATAAAAAATATTCAAATAGAGAAAGAGTAGACATTACATTCCTTAGCACAGGTGCTATCAGATCCTGACAGATATATTAGTGTATAATTTTACGAATAATTTTTTGTGTCTATATTGAAACATTTATTGATTTATTCATACAACTAGAAAGAGGGCATCTGATAAATTTTTACCACAGTTTTTATTCACAAAAAAAAATTAATTTTGTCTTATTTATGCTTGTGTTCACTTGTGCTCTAGGTATGTTCACATCTACTCTTCCATTGGGGCACATATGAAAAAATTTAGACAATTTTTAGAATGGTGACATAACTTTGAAATTCTTAATTTCACCAGAAGAGCAAACAAAGCGTAAATATTCATATAAATCAATTTTTATTTCAATAGCTCATTACAGTTTTTTGTTAAAGAGTCAAAAATGTGAAAATTGTTCATATGTGTCCCACCCCCTCTCTCCTACTATCAATCTTTAACTGATGTGACAAAAAATGCGAGTTAAATTAGTGCGAAGCAGTCTGTGAGACCGCAAGATCAAAAGATGAATAAAAGGCGTCAATAACTCATAGAATGGTATTTTTGTACTTTACCAATACTATTATAATTAACATTCATCTATTTAAAAGTCTCTGGCGATAGTACTAATGTTCCAAATGTAGCAAAATTTCGGCAGTGCTTGTGGTTAAACTAAAAAATTACAAGTTAAGCTAAGAAAATTGAAAAAAGCAGTGGTCTATGAGACTGGTTACATTAAATATTAATAGCACCTATTTGTTTGACGATGCGAAATTTACCTATTTTCTGATTCATTTTTTGAACTAAAAAGGTATACAATTGGCAGGTATAACTATTAGAGAGGTTTGGAATCGAAATGAGTTTTCCATTTTTTCAGATTAATAGATTACTTATTAAGTTATCAGCAATTGTGGTTACATAACGGCCAACTTTTCCCCCTCTCTTGCAATGTCTCGTCGAATATTTGGGCCAAACCAATTTGGCCCGCCCAATTTGGCAGATTTTCGGAAAGTCTTTGTGTTTATCAACAAATGGAAAAAGTCTTTTGATCAGTTTCTGAATAACAACACCTGCCAATTTCATGAATTAAAAAAAAAAAAAGAATTTAAAAAGGCATCAGGAAAAAGCCTTTTTGGATTTGAGGAAGCTTTAACACAGAAAAAAAGATTCAATTATGTCTTCCAGAGAAATATGTTTTCTCATGAAAACAATCATACTCCAAAGAATCATTCACCGAGCCTTTTACAAACTCCGATTGTATTCACAATAAAATTGACAAAGTTAAGAGAGGAGTTCACCTTTATAGCAACTCAATATTGCTTGATTTTAACACAATATTAAAAAGAATTTTGGAGCTGTAAATACACCTTCAAATGAAACTTTTTTTTTTTTTTTTGAGTATACCGATTTTTCTTTGTGATTTATTTTAATGAAAAATAATTAGAATTTAATAGTAGGTACAATTAAGATATACTAACGATTTTCAAAAAAGTAAATTTACATAGAGAAGATTGGGGCACAGGGGTCCTTTATCAAGTATTATTTGAAATACTATAAACTATTTTTAGGTGCGTTCGTAATTATGTAAATACGTAGCACCTATTGTTGTCGCTCAGTCCGTCCGTCTGTCTGTCTGTCCGTCTGTCTGTCTGTCCGTCTGTCTGTCTGTCCGCATATAACAACGCAAAAACTACCCAACCGAATCGTTTGAAATTTAAAATACATAATTATAACATAATTTTGTCGAGTCATTTCAAATTTTATGAAAATCGGATGGATAGATCAATTACAGGGACAATCAAAAGGATTCCTTTACATTACGGTCAATGGGGAAGAAAGTTTCAAATGCATTTTAATCGTTTGAAATTTAAAACATATAATTGTTGCGTAATTTTGTCGAGTCATTTCAAATGTTATGAAAATCGGTGTATTTTGTCGTCCGATTATCTACACAAGGGATATAGGACCAGGGGGAGTGCCCTTCGTGGGGGTCTTTCTAAGGGAACCTAACCCGTATTTACGCAAGGTTCGAAGAAAACCACGAAAACTCCGAACGGTTAGGCCGACAGCCGCGACTGGGTTCGAACCCAGCACCTGCCGTCTACCAGTTGAGAGGTCCGTACCTCTCGGCCACTGGTGGGGCTATGAAAATCGGATGCATAGATCAATTACAGGGACAATCAAAAGGATTCCGTTACATTACGGTCAATGGGGAAAAATTTTTAAATGCATTTTAATTGTTTGAAATTTAAAACATATTTATTACGTAATTTTATCGAGTCATTTCAAATGTTATGAAAGTCGGATGCATAGATCATTTACAGGGACATTCAAAAGTATTCCATTACATTACGGCCAATGGGAAAAAAGATTCAAATGCATTTTTATGATGTTGCACTCATCCGAACATAATAGAATTGGCATGAATCTATGAAATATATACTAAAATATGCATTCTGTACAATCTGTGATGCAAAGAATTTGTATTATTAAATTACAGGGCCACACAAAAGTATTCCACTACATAATGCTATACGGGGAAACATTGTTTGGGGCGTGTTTTAATTATATTCAGCTATTTCACATTTTATGAATAAGATATACGTTTCTGAGGTGTAATAAAAATTACTTTCTGCATATTTACAGAAACACGAAGATTTCGACTACTATACTGTATCCGAAGTACGCTCTACTATATCAGCAAGATCTGAATATTTTTAAAACTTCGTTATCGTACGAACGCACCTCATTTGTTACGTTCACGTGCAATTTCCAACTTTTTTTTTTTTTTTTTTTTTTGTTAAATTACTCTTTATTTCCCCTTTACCTCCAAAATAATATAATAATGGAAATTTGGAAGAACATTTTCAAACAAAAGAGAAATCTATCAAAAAATAAATAAATAAATAAATGTATTATATTTTTTATATAATAACAGAATAAAATAGTTGAACAATTGCAAATTAGGTGAAGTTAAATACAAAAATAAAGATCAGTGCACATTAAAATTTTCAAGTTAAATTCCAAAATATTTATGAACCAGAAAATTTTCCTGGGACACTTTTGGGACTGGGCAACATTATGATAACATTGATGTGCACAACAACTGAATAATCCTAAAGTTTTTATTACAAATTTGTTTCATGTTCCTAAAATTTCGGAACATCCAGAAATTATTTCAGCAATAACAGGCTGCAGTAAATAAGTTAATTTTTATGTTTTACAAAATAAATAAAAAAAATACTATGTTAAATTAAAATAGCAAATAAAGCCTTTGTACAAAAATGATTAAAGATAGAAAGCCAACGATTATAAATGCACAAATAATGCATGAAAAGGTAGCAAAACAGCTGTTTTGAATCTACTATCGAGATTCTTCATCAGTGCAAAACTCAGCGAGCTAGAAAAAGAAAAACTGAGCTCAGTTTGGATTTGTCTAACTCGCTAAGTTTTGCATTGATAAAGAATCTCTATTGTAGCTTCAAAACAGCTGTTTGCTACCCTTTCATACATTATTTGTGCATTTATAATCGTTGGCTTTCTATCTTTAAACAAATACTATGTTAAATTTCCATTTTCCTTTTATTTTATCCTCTTCAGTTTCGAAGCTAAAATAATAATACAAATAATTATTCACTGTTTTTTTTTCTAAACAAAATAACAAATAATAGAAAATATATCTTTTTTGACATTGATTTTTTAGGCACCTAGTAATTTAGGTTAAAAAATATGGAATTAGGTTAAAAAAGGGTGTGGTCTTATTAGGTGTGGTCTGTTTTTTTTCTGGTTGGGATCGGGTTATGTTTAAATTAGTCTAAACATTAAGGTTATAATCAGTTTTGCTCCTATTCTTTTTATGGCTATTTCTGATAGATAATTTACTTTGCTATTGGTGAATGAATCGTTTGCGGATACAAACAATTGTACGCCAAACAGCTATTTATTTTTGTTTTAAAAACAAATTAAAGCCATATTACAATTTTAAATTGAATAGAACACATTTAAATTTAATCAATGATTAAAAGAAACACTCATAGAAAAGTGTTGTGTAATGTTTTTTACTGCAACACAGCGGCATGTTCCTAAAACACCCGAGACACTTGATTTTGGCGATTTTTTAACACGCGCCAAGCACCCACGAGCGCCAACCGAGTTTTCAGCAACCTACAGATTCTACCTTGTCACAACGCGCGTTTTTCAACAGACGATTCAACAGCACAATTCTAAGGTCTATTGCGTTTCTTTGAGAATTTGTTTGTATACGAAACTATTTACTTTCTTATATCCCATTTAATTTTTTATAACTTTATACATTTTTCGATGTCTTTTTTTGCTAATTCTAGGAATTTAACTCTCCACTATTGCATATCTAAAAACGTTTCTATCTTTCGATAAATTTCGCTATGAATTTTTGTATTTTTATGAAGTAACAATTTCGAATTTTAAATATTTTCCACTTCAGAATTTACGAATTTTACAAAAATTCCTGCCCCGATTTTTTTTTTTTTAAATTTATCCGATTTTACTCGGAAATTATATTTTTACAAAATATATCGCTCAGAATATTTAATTAACGCAAATTTTTCACTCATTTTTTTTTTCTTTTCGGATTTGTTTTTATTTCTACAAAGTTTATAATAATTACTTTTACAAATTTTTCAATTTTTAAAAATTGTCACTCGAAATTTTTCAAATTCTACAAAAATTCCTGTCCAGATTTTTCGAATTTTAAATATTTTCCATTTCAGAATTTACGAATTTTACAAAAATGCCTGCCCCGATTTTTTAAGATTTATCCAATTTTACTCGGAAATTTTATATTTTTATAAAATATATCGCTCAGAATATTTAATTAACGCAAATTTTTCATTCAATTTTTTTCTTTTCGGTTTTTTTTATTTCTACAAAGTTTATAATAACTAATTTTACAAATTTTTCGATTTTTAAAAATTGTCACTCCAAATTTTTCAACTTCTTCAATTCTTGTCCAGATTTTTCGTATTCATCCAATTTTACTTGGAAACTTTACATTTTCATAAACTATATCGCTTCAAATATTTCAATGTACGCAAATTTTTCGATGTGAATTTAATTTAATTTTCTTTTCGGATTTTTTTACTACTACAAAGTTTACGATTTACAGTTTTACAAATTTTCTCTCCAAAAATTTTTTAAACTATTTTTTTAACTTTCACTCTATATTTTTCGAATTTTAAAAATTTTCAATCCACATTTTTCGAATTTCATAAACATTACTATCTCGATTTTTCGAATTTATACTATTTTACTCTGAAACATCACATTTTTACAAACTATATCGCTCCAAATATTTCAATTTTTTCACTCTTGATTTTTAATTTTTAATTTCCGATTTCTTTTATTTCTACAAAAATTTCAGCCCTTAAATTTTTAAAAATTTCTCCCGAAGGCAGTAAATGTACAAAACTAACATGCACAAATTTAAATGCAAAAATAATATACAATGTTCTTCTAAAAACAATTTTTACGACTATACCACTGATGTTGCATCCCCCACAGGGGGAGACACAAAAACTCTCAATTAGAAAAGAACCACAATTCAACACTGTTTTCTTACTTAAAAATTAAACTAAAACACCAACTAACGCATTAATACAAATACGCTTCATTTCTAAAATTTATTACGAAAATTAATCAGATATTTCATTTACAACAATTAAAAATAAGAAATAATTTAGTCATAACATCGTTAAAAAGAGCTTAATTAGTTATAAAGATAAAGTAAAAAACGCAAATTTCCTCTAAAGTTTACATAAAAAATGTGAATTTCGGCAAAAATTCCAGCAAAAGCTGCAATTTAGTCAAAAAAAAAAAGCCAAAAATACGAATTTAGTGCATGAAACTCGCTGTACAGGAATCACTAACACGAAACTCGTCAACGCCGCAGTCACTAACGTGTGTATGCGCGCTTCGCGCCCGTTAAACCTAAATAAAACATCAGTGGATCCACGAAACTCGCTGTGCAGGAATCACTAAAATGCACGAAACTCGTCAACGCCGCAGTCACTGACGTGTGTATGAGCGCTTCGCGCCCATTAAAACTAAAAAAAACATCAGTGGATCCACGAAACTCGCTGTGCAGGAATCATTAAAATGCACGAAACTCGTCAACGCCGCAGTCACTAACGTGTGTATGAGCGCTTCGCGCCCATTAAAACTAACAAAAACATCAGTGGATCCACGAAACTCGCTGTGTAGGAATCACTAAAATGCACGAAACTCGTCAACGCCGCAGTCACTAACATGTGTATGAGCGCTTCTCGCCCATTAAAACTAAAAAAAACATCAGTGGATCCACGAAACTCGCTGTGTAGGAATCACTAAAATGAACGAAACTCGTCAACGCCGCAGTCACTAACGTGTGTATGAGCGCTTCGCGCCCATTAAAACTAAAAAAAACATCAGTGGATCCACGAAACTCGCTGTGCAGGAATCACTAACATGCACGAAACTCGTCAACGCCGCCGTCACTAACGTGTGTATGAGCGCTTCGCGCCCATTAAAACTAAAAAAAACATCAGTGGATCCACGAAACTCGCTGTGCAGGAATCACTAACATGCACGAAACTCGTCAACGCCGCAGTCACTAACGTGTGTATGAGCGCTTCGCGCCCATTAAAACTAAAAAAACATCAGTGGATTCACGAAACTCGCTGCGCAGGAATCACTAAAATGCACGAAACTCGTCAACGCCGCAGTCACTAACGTGTGTATGAGCGCTTCGCGCCCATTAAAACTAAAAAAACATCAGTGGATCCACGAAACTCGCTGTGCAGGAATCACTAAAATGCACGAAACTCGTCAACGCCGCAGTCACTAACGTGTGTATGAGCGCTTCGCGCCCATTAAAACTAAAAAAAACATCAGTGGATCCACGAAACTCGCTGTGCAGGAATCATTAAAATGCACGAAACTCGTCAACGCCGCAGTCACTAACGTGTGTATGAGCGCTTCGCGCCCATTAAAACTAAAAAAAACATCAGTGGATCCACGAAACTCGCTGTGTAGGAATCACTAAAATGCACGAAACTCGTCAACGCCGCAGTCACTAACGTGTGTATGAGCGCTTCGCGCCCATTAAAACTAAAAAAACATCAGTGGATCCACGAAACTCGCTGTGTAGGAATCACTAAAGTGCACGAAACTCGTCAACGCCGCAGTCACTAACGTGTGTATGAGCGCTTCGCGCCCATTAAAACTAAAAAAAACATCAGTGGATCCACGAAACTCGCTGTGCAGGAATAGCTAAAATGCACAAAACTCGTCAACGCCGCAGGCACTAAGATGTGTATGCGCGCTTCGAGCCCATTAAAACAAAACAAAAAAATCGCTGTATTCACGAAACTCGCTGTGTTAGAATCCCTAAAATGCACAAAACTCGTCAAACCTGCATTAACTAACGACACTAAAACCGTAAAATTCTCTGGAAGCTCAAAAGTCGCATTGAAGAAATTTCTAAAATGAGCAAAATTGCGGCTATTAATGCAGATATCCAATTATTAAAATCTTTCTAAATTTGTACGAAAATACGAGATAAAATTTCGAAATATTTTTTATGTATTTGTGGTACATAAATATTTCGAGAATTTTTAAGTAAAAAAGAAAGTTTTTCTGATATAGGAATTCGCTTTCATAACATTAACACGTCATCTCAATTTTTTAAATGAAATCGACAAATCATAACTTAATTCATATTTATTTCGAGAAAAGCGTATCCTCAATATATTCGTCCGCCGTATCGCATATTCGTTCCCAAATGTATATTATTTAATAAAATAAGCAATATCCACGGAGCTCCGTGACAAATCATAAATCATTGAATATTTATTTCGAGAAAAGCGTATCCTCAATATATTCGTCTGCCGTACCGTATATTTTTTTCCAAATGTATGGTATTAATTATTAAAATAAGCAATATCTAATAAAATAACACTAAAAAAGGCCGGGAAAATATAGTCATACA